>CM042054.1:6822500-8174166 GCA_023525745.1 Arctium lappa | reverse complement strand
CAATTTATTAAACTTTAAATTCTGTGTTTGTATTCAACCCCCCCCCCCCCCTTCTACAAACTTGTTTAGCACCTTCGGGACCAACAAGTAGGATCGTCAAGTGTCCCACCGATTACACATAATGTTCTCGACGATGTTTGAGGATTTGATTCGTCTGAAAAAAATATTTCCGGCGGTGATCCGGTGAAGACGATGATGAAAATCTTGACCCAGACGATAATGACAGTGGTAATTAGCATTGTTTTTTGCTAACTGTTCGTTGATATTTATCATTGCAATATGTATGTGAATCGTGAAGTTGAACATATTATGTGATTTTAGATACCCTCTGTTTTAATCTCTACAAATAATTCATAAATCTAAGATCCAGATTTCACATGGAAGCAAGTTCAATACTGACTGGATTTCATAAATTCCTGTTACTAAATCATGAATCCAAAATCAGAGACTACACATATGTATTATTGTCTACATGAGTTCTTTAATTACCACCTAATCATGAATACAATGAATCATGATCCTGATATATAAATTGTACTGTTTATTAATGAATAATACATCAACAACACAAAAATATTCATGACATTTTAAAGACATGATTATATTACTAAGGTTTCCAAATTCACAAAACACAAAAATAATAGATGTACACATCAGCTACTTACTTCATTCATGAATACAGGCATCCTGGACAAAACACAAATAAACTACTTACTGGATTCACGAACACATTGATATATAAATTGTACTGTTTATTCATGAATAGTACATCAATTCTGGAGATGAAATCTTTCAAAAAAAAAAACTCATTTTCGGATGCATATGCATTGCTATAATTCTGGAGATGAAATCCTCGTTATGTGGTATGCCGATATCGAAAGATATCGATAATCTTGCTGATTTTGTTAAGAATCAATCCAATCGTGTTCGTCGGAGTGTTTTCCGGAAGATGGAATCCTTGATTATCAGTTTCAATTTTAGTCGATGGGTTCCTCTTTTTTTTTTTCCAATAGTACCCTCCAATAACTACAAAAGAAAAATTAAAAATTAAATAAAATCTATCGAAAGATATCGATAATCTTGCTGATTTTGTTAAGAATCAATCCAATCGTGTTCGTCGGAGTGTTTTCCGGAAGATGGAATCCTTGATTATCAGTTTCAATTTTAGTCGATGGGTTCCTCTTTTTTTTTCCAATAGTACCCTCCAATAACTACAAAAGAAAATTTAAAAATTAAATAAAATCTCAATTGCCTATTTTAACACTGACTTAATCATAGACCTTGATGATTAAAATGGATGGTCTTGATTAGGTTGTATAGGTTGTACAAACTACCAGGGTTGTAAAAGAAACCATCCATATATATATATATATATATATATATATATATATATATATATATATATATAAGTATGTATGTAGGAAAATGAAAAATATATGGAAATTCTTGAAATCGGGTTGACCTGGTGGTTGAACCGTGACCTAGTCACCACACCGGTTAACCAAAAAACTGGTTTTTAAAACATTGGTTTCAAGGATTGTTTACTGAGCATTTATCTAGCAACTGCTTATTAGTTTATTAAATTTACTGGATGAACATAGTAAAGGATGGAGAATTTAATTTACTTGATTGGAGTGATGATACAGATGGAGAATATGATGGTGACAACTTTTATCCAGGAAATGCTTATGATGGTGACAACTTTTATCCAGGAAATGCTTAGCAGGTAAATTGTTATATACAATGCCATTTATGGATAGAGTGTTGTTTCTTGCCGGTAAACGTTTACCAGATAAGTGTTTAAATGGAGAAAATGAGGATTTTGGACATTTTTGTGCTCCAACAAATTCTCCAAACTAGAGAAAGTAGGACCCCGTAGGAGAGGGGGTTATTTTCTCCAAATTTGGAGAACTCTCCCAAAATTATTTACCATGAAAGGGAAATAGTATTTTTTTATTTCACCAATAACAAATATTGAAATAAACCAAAAGGGTGTTAGCCTAGTGGTAAGACATGTGGACTTGCTAGTAGCGGTCTCATGTTCGAACCCTGGGGGACGCATCATGGAGGTACGGGGGCTTCGACCTCGGGCTGCATGCTTTAGCAGTCGGGCTCGGCCCATATTGCCAGAGATTAGTCTGAGCCCAATGTGGTCTGGGATACCCTCTAAAAAAAACAAATATTGAAATAAAATGTGTAGGAGAGATAAATTATATTTTATTAGATATATATTATTTTAATAATATAAGTGATTATGTCATCTCTAAAAATATGTTGGAGATGAATGCAATTTTTGTTAGAGACTTGGAACTTCGGTTCTCCATTTTAGATTTTTTTTTTTGAAGAATCTATTTGAGATGCTCTAGGTAAATAGCTCGCTAATGTGTGTTAACTAATCAATTTAAGTAGACTAGTACTCTTTGTGTTATCAAGTATATAGTGATTTTGGTATTTTAGGCCTTGTTTGTTTTCTTAGAAATAAGCACTTAACAACCCCTTATCATTTTTTCGGTCAGATGTTGACCAATTAAGGCATTGTTTGGCAAAAAAAAACTAGTTTTTTTTCTTGTACATATTTGGATGACTATAAACTTATTGAAAAGTTACTCATAGTAGCGTTTTGAAAAACTAGTTTATCAGTTACCAGCTAGCTTATCAGCTAGTTTGCCAAACATAGCCTAAGTGTGTTTGTTTTTTTTCATAAATTAAGATCTACTTAACACTTATTTTTCACTTACTGAAAAAGTGATAAACCTATCACTTTTTTTCACTTATTTCTCCAAATCTGACAGCCTCTAGTCCAGACTTGAGACTATTGCCTCCTCTTTGAACGACCGAACACTTTCCTCTCCAAATCGATCTTCTCTCCTCTTCTATCGACCGAACAAACAACCCCTGAAATCTGCATGTCTTTCGATAATATCACGGTTGGTTCTTTCCTGTCGAAGTGGATTTTGTGGAATCGGTTCATCAATGGAACAACAACAGACAACGGTTGGTTCTTTCTTGTCGAAGTGGGTTTTGTGGAATCGGTTCATCAATGGAACAACAACAGACGACGGTTGGTTCTTTCCTGTCGAAGTGGGTTTTGTGGAATCGATTCATCAATGGAACAACAACAGACGACAGTTGGTTCTTTCCTGCCGAAGTGGTTCTTTCGATACTATCACGGTTCATTAATGTTTCTTGAAAAATGAAGAAAAGTGAAGTGAATCGGTTTTGTGGAAAAATCTGGGAGCAATGTTTCTGGGAGCAATCGTCTTCATCATCTTCATTATCGGTTTTTTTTTTTTTTTTGCTCAAAAGTGAAGTGGGTGTTATGGAATTTGAGCTTTTGAAATGGGTTTTGTGGAATTAAACTTTTCGAAATATATTTTGTGGAATTTGAAGGTTTGGAAGTGGGTTATATGGAATTCAGATTTGAAGTGGCATCAAGCTTCAATTTGAGAATGGTTTTTTCTTGAAGCTGGTGGATTCTGGTGTTGTTTTTGTTCTTGGTGGAAGAGAGGGTTGTACCAAGAGCATTAGGAGTTGTAACTAACTACTTCTTTTTGTTCTGGTGTTGTTTTTGTTCTTCCCTGACGATGTTGAACCTCAATCCCACTCAACTACAAATTAAGAATTGATTAAAAAGAATCGATTCAGATTTCAAATGTTTAACAGTTTTATTGTTTCATATTTCAGACTTCTCTTAAAAATCAGAAGTGAAATCAGACTTCAACATCTCTTAAAAAACAAACGTCACCTTAGTGTTTGAGTGTGAACACCAACGAATTGCATTATATACAAGATTGTGTATTTTTATTCAAATCTCATATCAATACAAATCATCTTACAAACTCATTGTAATATTATCCTTTAATATGACACATACATACATACACACACATCATATATATAATAAACCCGAGTTTAATAGAGTATATAACAAGTACTATATATATTAATACAAATAGATGTGTGTCTTTGGTTTGATTGTTTTGTCAACAATTTGATTATAAGAGGTGCAATTATCTACTTTTTCATTTTTATAGTTCTTATTTTAAGAAATATATATAAATACCATCTTCAATTTTTATTCCAGTATCAAAAATTCTTTTCATAAAAGATATTACAAATCTACCTCACTTGATTGATTTCATATATAATGATCGAACTATCATATATGTCATTTTTACATGTGGTATGTCACAGAAACAAAATGATTATATTGCATGTTTTCTGGATTTGCTCAAATTTAAAGACCATCATTTATTATATAAATTTACAAAAAGATATATATATATATATATATATATATATATATATATATATATATACTCAACACTAAATGTATGACCTTGTGGCTGGCTTTTGATATATGTTAATTGTTAAATCCACGAGCCCACATGTTTGGATATATATTCCTATTGATAAGGATCAAAAGAAGATAAAATGGTAGGTTCGAGATATGGATAAACAAATAGTCGAATATAAAACCTTATATATATATATATATATATATATATATATATATATATATTTTGGATGCTTTTCTTTTCACTTTGGTTCTGTTAATTTTTCCACATGTGTGTCTATAACGAGACGAAAAGGATACCAAGACGAGATCCAATTTCTTTTGGAAATAAGCATTGTATATAATGTCTGGTTCAAATGAAAAAACTAAATATTATGAGAATGTTTATATCTTAATTCATTGGAAAATCCAGGAAAAATCTATTTTTAGAAGTATATAAAAACCGACGTTACAAATTATTTATATGAATTCACATTCAAATGGATTTGTTCAATGAATCGACAATAAACTTTCACTTAGAGCTAGGTCGTTTACAAAATGCTTATCCGGTAAATATTTACCGGGGAATTTACCATAGCGGATGAACATGACAAGAGGATATGATTTTACCCGGTAAGAGCGAGGATAAGAATGAAGAGTCTTACCCGGTAAGAGAGAGTGACAACTCTTACACGGGTAAGCGCTTACCGGGTAAATTGTTGTATAACATCATGATGGTTAAAATTTTACCCGCTAAAACAAGTTAGTATGTCGAGTTTTATTGGTAAACACTTATCGGATAAGCATTTGGGTAAATGACCCTTAACCTTCATTTCTTATTTTTACGTGATAGTTAAGGACTAAAAGCACGACTATTGCTTTCCAATTGGCTATTTATGCACAAGCCTTACTTCAGGAATTTTATTGACGTATTAGTTGTATTTGATTTTTTTTTTTCTTATTTGAACCTCACAGTATATATATATATATATAGACGAAATATTGTGTAAAAAGAAGAGTTAAGGTGAAAAGGTAAGAAGAAACCTGGACTCTTGATCACTTTTAATCTCAAAGTACGAATCTCAATTGATCATCCTTATGTACATCTAACTGGTGGAGACCCCTTCTTACCTTATCATCATACTCTTCATTCTCACTGGAACTCAACGGTATATATATCTATATATTATATTTATATATAGGATCCTTATGTTTTTATAGACTTGGGATCACGTGAGAACAACCTGTTTTCGTGAGACCCATGAGACCATGTTTTTACATTTGAAACTTAACAGCAAAACACTATGAATGCAAAAATCTTCACAGCAAAACACCGTGAAGGTTCAGATTTTTTTATCTTCACAATGTTTTGCTGTGAAGTTTCAAGTGTAAAATCGTGGTCTCACGAAAACAAGTTGGTCTCACGTTAACCCAACCCTATTTATATATAAGTACATATATATATGTAGGCGAATGATCTTGTGAGATATTGAAGTTAACATGAGAACTGTGAGAAGTGGATCTGAACCGTTGATCACTTTTAATATCACGCCTCCATGAATTGCGCCTTATAAGGAAATTGATTCAGTACACCGAAATAAGATGTACAGGATCAATTTTCTTCTAAGACGTAATTCATAGGAGGACATGAGATTAAAGTGATCAACTATTCAGATCCACTTTTCACGTTTCTCACGTTAACCTTAATTTCTCACATAATCCTTTAACATGAGAGTTATAGACAAGAGAACCTGGTGTATATACAAGCGAATGTGACTTTTAAAGTTATTGTATTTTTTATTCTATAATAATCGGTATTATCTTAATATTAAAAGTATTTTAATTTTACAAAATGAAAAAGTGCCTGGAATTGCCATAAAATAAATATAGAAAGAAGGGTTGTATTTGATAATGTTTCAAAGTTGTTAATACTCACAAGATATCACCTTCTTTTATTAATACAAAAACAATAAATGACTTGAAATGAAAAGATAGCCTTAAAAAATTAACCAAATACTAATTAGTATATATTCGCATTTATTAAAGAAATTGATAATGCAAAAGCATAAAAGGAAGATGTCTTGAGATGTATTAATAATGGTGATGGAAAGTATTTTAATCTAGTTTCAGTCCAAATTAACAAGAAAGAGAGAGTCTTTTTGACGAAGAGAAAGACTGAAGATTGCTTCGTTTGGACTGGAGCGAACTTTGCCTCTAGCCACAAGTCATTCCTGTATTTTGCCACATACGTGGGTTCGGTCCTCCAATGAGACATCTTTCACTCACTTAGTGGATGACCCAGAGGACTTGAATGTTCGGCCATTTGAAGAAAATCTAAAGGACATGTTCTTATTATAATTATATTACATCTAGTTTTAAATAACTTGATTAATTAAGTTGATAATTGAATATTGATTTTTTTTTTAATCATTTAACGAATATTTCTAATAGTGTTAGTGTGTAGAAACCAAAACCAAACACTTTTACATATCTTTTTTCTTTCGTACGATCAAATTTTTATTGTGACCCAAACCTAAAATACAACAAACCATAGGGACCAAAATTGTAATTTACTCTTAAAATATAGAGTAAACTACGATTTTCGTCCCTGTGGTTTAATGTTTATAACGATTTTCGTCCCTAATCTTTCAAAACTGTTTTTTTCATCCCTGTAGTTTTTATTTGTTTCCATTTTTTCCCTCCATCTAACTTTATTAAAATTAAAATTTAATTCATCTAAAACGAGATTAAGCAAATTACATATTTGGTCCTTATAGTATATAAATTTGTACATTTTTGTTCTTAAAATTACCTAGTTTATATTTTTTTTATTTATTGTATTTTATCAATACATTTATTTTTCTATTAATTATATTGTATATTTTCATAATTATTATAACTTTAATTATAAAATAATCAAATAATTTCATTAAAAATACTGATAAATATATGATATTTTTTTCAAAGATTTAAGTTTAAATCTCCTAAAATTAATATTTTTT
This sequence comes from Arctium lappa, assembly GCA_023525745.1. Lineage (NCBI taxonomy): Eukaryota > Viridiplantae > Streptophyta > Magnoliopsida > Asterales > Asteraceae > Arctium > Arctium lappa. The sequence continues at coordinate 8,166,888 of CM042054.1, read as the reverse complement.
ATCTATTGATTTATTAAAGTATTTTATTTATTTTAAATTACTATTGGAAAAAGTTTAATAAAGTTCGAGAAAAATATAGTCTTATTTTATAACAACGGTTGTTTTTTTGTTAAATTCACTTTGCTCCCACTATTCCATATTTTTATTTAAATTTTATTTTTATTAATTGATTAAATTTGTTTAATATTGAAATTAAACACTATACATATAAAAATTTGTTTTCTACTATTTAGGGTGCTCACGGGTTGGGTTGGCCGGTTTGAAGGCACTTGAACACCCTAACCCGATGTTTGCGGTTTGAAAAATCTCAACTCAATCCAACCTAATCAGAAGTGCAACCCAACCCAACCCAAACCGTGCAGGTTGGGTTGGCCGGGTCGAAACTTTAATACACCATTTTACAATCTAACTAAGTGATTGCGTTTAAAAAAACTAAAATCAAAATGGAAATATAAAAATAATGCTAATAAGAGAAGAGAAGAGTAGAAGAAAAATATCTCTTACCTCTTGATTTTATCGATGTTGAAGATTTTTGAAGACTTGAAAGTTAAATTCGTACGATTTTAATCAGCGTGATCTCATAGACAGATATAAACTACGACTAAGATGTGAAGATATGAAGACTTGAGAATTGATAGAAAGAATAGTCGCTAAAAGTCTAAAACCATAACTAAATAAAAAACGTACAAGTTTTGGTCGGGTTACTTTAGGCCCAACCTGTTTTCAACCAAATAGATGCGGTTTGGGCAAATTTTGTATCGATTATGTATTGGATTACTTTGGTTTAAGTTTTTTTTTTACATTTTTTCGGATTGGGTTGGTCGGGTTGGTCGAAAATTTGAGCACCCCTACTACTATTATTTAATGAGATATTATATTGCACATTTTAAATCAGGTTATATATTAAAAACAAAAAATAAGGCAATAAAAAGATAAGAAGATTTCAATATGGTATTACAAAAATAATGCATTGGGTCATGACGTGCCACATAATTAACGTGACGTCGAATTATATTAAACCTTTTCCAATGGTAATTTAAAATAATAAAAAGTTATAATAAATCAATAGATAAAAAATATTAATTTAAAGAGATTAAAAGCTAAAGTTTTGAAAAAAATATCATGTATTTATTAGTATTTTTAATAAAATTATTTGATTATTTTTATAATTAACGTTATAATAATTATGAAAATATACAATATAATTAATAGAAAAATAAATGTCTTGATAAAATACAATAAATAAAGAAAAAAAAATGTAAAGTAGGTAATTTTAAGGATAAAAATATAAAAATTTATATACCACAATGACCAAATATGTATTTTTTTTTTTTTGAATCAATCAAAACTTAATTTTAATAAAGTTGGGTGGACTGTGTAGGGATGAAAATAGAAGCAAATAGAAACCATAAGGATGAAAAAAAACAGTTTTGAAAGATCATGGTTGAAAATCATTATAAACATCAAACCAAAGGGACTAAAATCGTAGTTTACTCTAAAATATAAACATATAAAATAATGGAGATTCAATGGGCTGCCGGATGTCTCTTTGGCCCTTCTCATGCCACGTAAACATTTATAAATTTACACCATATTTTAATAGTAGGCATATACCCGCGTGATGCAGCGGAATGTAAGTAACGAACGAACAATTAATGTTATTTCCTTATATACATTTCATCAATAATCAACCATGACCTAAGAATCACAACTTATGAAATCTAAACCCATAAAGATATTCAATAATTAGTTTATATTACAATTATTGACGAAAAAAATTATAATGATATTATTTATAATAAGAATGAAACGTATTTTACGATTATGTATTTTTAACGTGCTAACGGTGAAAAAAAAAGCGTATGGAGAGAAAAACAAATTATTTCGTAGATATTCATGATATTTAATAGTACGGTTAAATTAAAAAATATTCAATATTGGGCTCATTTTGAAGATATTGAGGAGACGCTTATAATGATATAATTTGTAGAAAAATGAACGTATTTTTCATTGCATTTTTGTTAATATATGATTATTTGTGTTAATATGATAATGGTGTAAAATGAAAAATGAAAAAAATAAGGGATATAAAGTAAATTAAATAAGTAATTATAAGGGTGATAAATGTAACATTGTAAGAGTGGTAAATGTAATTGTACAAAAGTTTGTACAATAACCGTTTTAGTTTTTTCATTATATAGTATAGATTCTGATATTTAATAGTACGATTAAATTAAAAAATATTCAATATTTGGCTCGTTTTGAAGGTATTGACGAGACGATTATAATGGTATAATTTGTAAAAAAAAGAACGTATTTTTTCATTGCATTTTTGTTCATATACAATTATTTGTGTTAATATGATAACGGTGTAAAATGAAAAATGAAAAAGTAAGGGATATAAAATAAATTAAAAAAGTAATTGTAAGGGTGGAAAATGTAACATTGTAAGGGTATTAAATGTTATTGTACAAAAGATTAAGGGTGGTAAATGTTATTGTACAAAAGATTGTCCGTATAACCATTTTAGAATTTTCATTATATAGCTAGGCATATACCCGTGCAATGCAGCGGAATGCAAGTAAAGAACGAACAATTAATGATACTTTCTTATAAATATGTCATCAACAATCAATCATAACCTAAAAATCACAATTTATAAAACCATAAACCTATAAAGATATTCAATAATTAGTTTATATTACAATTATTGACGAAAAAAATTATAATGATATAATTTATAATAAGAATGAAACATATTTTATGATTATGTATTTTTAATGTGCTAATGGTGGAAAAATAAATAAAATGTATGGATAGAACACAAATAAATTCGTATATATTCATGATATTTAATAGTACGGTTAAATTAAAAAATATTCAATATTGGGCTCGTTTTGAAGGTCAGACGAGACGATTATAATGATATAATTTGTAGAAAAATAAACGTATTTTTAATCGCATTTTTATTCATATACGATTATTGTGTTAATATGATAATGGTGTAAAATGAAAAATGAAAAAGTAAGAGATATAAAGTAAATTAAATAAGTAATTGTAAGAGTGGTAAATGTTATTGTACAAAAGATTGTACAATAACCGTTTTAGTAGTATAGATAATTCGTATATATTATGATATTTAATAGTATGGTTAAATTAAAAAATATTCGATATTGGGCTCGTTTTGAAGGTATTGACGAGACGATTATAATGGTATAATTTGTAAAAAAATGAACGTATTTTTTCATTGCATTTTTGTTCATATACGATTATTTGTGTTAATATGATAACGGTGTAAAATGAAAAATGAAAAAGTAAGGGATATAAAATAAATTAAAAAAGTAATTGTAACGGTGGTAAATGTAACATTATAAGGGTATTAATGTTATTGTACAAAAGATTAAGGATGGTAAATATTATTGTACAAAAGATTGTACAATAACCGTATAACCGGTTTAGAATTTTCATTATATAGTATAGATTACCAAACATGTTGAAACTAAATATAATATATTTTATCTTATAAAAAACAACCCCTTTTACTTTTCATCCAAATAAATTGAATTTAATTATTATGCTATAGATTACTCCTATTATTTAAATATCCAAACGAAGGCAAAAGATAAAAGATGTAATATTCATAATTGCTAAAGAGGTAGGAAAAAAATTTTGAATTGCAAAAAAAGAAATTACAATCAATTTCGAACAGATATATACTTTTTTATTATAAGATTTTTTTTCAAAAGCCAAATATTATAAATTTATATCTTTTTATAATAATTTTTTGTTATAAGATTTTAACATTAGGTATAGAGTATATAAAATATTTATAAAAAATTAATATTTTATTAAATTTTTAATTTTATAAATAATAATTTCCCCATCCTAAAAGAAATGTTCATAATTAAAAAAAAACACATAGTTTTAATAATGTGCAGTTCATCCATTTTTTAATTAACAACAATTTTCCCTTCAAATAGATAGAGAACTTTTCTTAAAAATAGACATTTCTTTTTGTCTATCAATATTTATTTTGAAAAAAAAAACTAAATTAGTAATGTAAACATTTATTTTGAAAAAAACAAAATTAGTAATGTAAACATTTATTTTGAAACTAATGATTTAATATATTTAACCTCATTGATATAAAATAAGAGTGAATTACACTGATAGTCCTTGTGGTTTGCTTAAATCGTGGATTAACTATCTACACTGTGTAACACCCTGAATTTCGTTGTTTTGCGAAGATGTAAAGAAAAAGGAAGTTTATGGAGCTGTCTACAGGACGCACGGGTCGTGCGTCCTCCTTCAGAGAAAACGCACGGGTCGTGCGTAGGATCCAGGGCCGAGGCATAGTGCTAGCGCACGGGTCGTGCGCATTCCCTTCTTTGAGGGCGCACGACTGTCAGAATGCTTTTTGAAGTTGCTTTATTATCTTGAGTTAAGAGATATTTCAAATATCTCAATCTCATTTTCTCTCTCTCTCTTCTTTTCTCTTTCAATCTTCAAGGGTTCTTTTGGTTGCTAGTTTCCGGTATTTCTAGCGAGGGGTCGGTGTTTTAAGCTTCACCTCTACGTCGTGATCGTTATCTGGTTTTCCGGGTTTTATTCCGAAAACCTATCGGTGAGTTCCTACTATCATTTTACAAAATTTATACATGTCAAAACTCTTATTTGCGAAATCTGAAGTATTTCTACGGTATGATTTTATGATCTCTACATTTTGTTATAAATGAAGTTTTTGGTGAATCTCGGGGTTCCCGGTCAGTTTTGACCAAAATGACGGGTTCCGCCCTATTGAAGTAAAATGATGTTTTACTTACACATTACGTGATTATGTAAAAAGAATGTTTATGAACTCATTTTAATGATTTTCATTCTTACCAGAAGTTGAACTGGAAGTAGCATTTTGTTTATAAAATGTACTTGTAACCATATGTTTATTTATGGTTGGTCACATATGTTGTTGTGACGAGTCCTTACCATTTCTAGTGGATCTCTAGGTTTTGGAGTAGACTGTTTTGTTGGGATGTTACATTCCCCAAATTTGTAGCTATGGATCACATGTTCCTCGGGGGCAACTTGGTACGGTTATGTGAGGCTGGATACTAGCCATGGTTCATGGTGATCCTAGCGAAGGAGTATACCTTGGTTTTGCGCTTGGGGCTTGATCTCACGTTGAAGCACGGACTTTGTGATTCGTATCCGCGGATTCCAATTGGTTTAGCTCGTAACTCGGTTTGTTGGCCTAACTTTGTGTTTCGTCACTCTCCTTGGTAAAATGGTCCTTTTATCACCGTTTAAGAGTTTTGGACTGAAGAGGCCCGGTTGTGGCGAAATGTTATCTTTACGAACTAAACCTTTATGAAAAGATTTCTTTATGATACTGATGTTTATATCTTTTGAGCTTTATAAACTGTATGTTCTCACCAGGCTTTATAGTCTGACACTTTTTCTCAAATGATGTGTATAACAGATTTCCATTAGCGGTGGGTGCCGGGGTTTTTGGAGAGACGAGTTTTGAGTCTCGAGGTTTTTGGAGATAATTTAGTATTGATGTTGGGCATTGTTAAGTCTCATTCTTTTGATGCAATCCCTGTATAGAATTGTAAAGTCTTAAGGACTGATCCCATTTATGGGAAGTTAATGGATTTACTTTTGTCACATTATCCGATTTCCAGGTTTTAATTTACTCTGATTTTGAGGTTGTTACACACTGATGGTCCTAAATTTTAATTCTTATAACACTCATGGTCTCTCCACTTAACAATGTCAGATGTATTGATATTAATTTGAAGTTATTAATAGATATTCAAACTACAAATAATTTTGAAATTATTTATATTAATTTATATTGTGAAAAATAAAAACTATTTTAAAATAGCAACCACTTAACAATGGTCCTAACTTTTTTATAATTTTTTTTATATATCCAACATAAACAGAAAAGAGAAGAGATGAAGGATTATGATGTATTGAATGGATTGATTGATACTTACTTTGATAGCGCCACTAGAAACGGATTGAATCTCCAGCTTTATGAAAAAGCAAAGAGAGAAGTGTAGAAGGGTGTTGTTATTCTTATTCCTACCTCTCCCCAGTCCCCACTCACATGTTCTATCATACCTCATTCACATATTTTGTAGGTGGGGTATGGATATAATTCACCAATAAAATACGTATTAAATAAAATTATTTATATTAATTTAAAAGCTATTTTGAAAATTAAGTTCGATTAACTTGAAGTTATTAATAGATATTCAACTACAAATAATTAAAATAACAACAAATAAAAATTATAAACTAAGATTAAAACAACAATGATTATTCAAACAATTAAAAAAATTATTAGTATATCAAAATTAGGTTTATATGACGCAAAAAAAAAATAAACGTCCTAATAAACCACTTTATAAGACTTTAAGGGTCGTTTACCAAACGCTTACCCGAGTAAGCGCTTATCAAATTATATTATCTTATGGATGAAGATGACAATGACCATGAATTTTACCGGTAAGTGCTAAGGCAAGGACTAAGAGTCTTACCCTGGTAAGTGATGACGAAAACTCTTACCACGGCTAGCGCTTACCGGGAAAATTGTTGCATACGATACCGTTTTGGTGGACTAAAATCTTACCCGCTAAGTAAGTGATAATGTTAAATTTTATTGGTAAACGTTTATCCAGGTAGGCGTTTGGTAAACGGCCTCTTAATTTATAGGATCAAAAAATAAAGCGGTTTATCTAAATGCGCTGCAATAAGTTTATAGAACGTTTTTTGACGTTCTAACAAGTTTTTAGAACACTTATAATAAAAATCGTCACATTAGCAGTTTTATATGTATGACACTATTTAAAAAAAAATTATAAAAAGATGAGTTTTTAGGATGCTTTTTTTTTGGTATCATATAGATCTAATTTTGTTGTTGTGATATTTTTTTAATTCTTAACTTAAAATATATGTTATTTATCTTGATTTCCTTTATTTATTTATTTTTTTGTAAACTTGAGATTTTTTAACGTTAATTTATTTTTTATGAATTTAATCATTTTAAATGTATAGAAATACTTTTATTTAATATCTAATTTATTTTAATACACTTGATTTGTAATTGGTACATAAATTTTTTTTTTCATAAAAAATCAAATAAAAAGTGAAAATCATATTAAATTTTAGAGCAGAACACTTTTGGTCCTTATGGTTTGTTCAAAGACCGATTAGTCCTTCCTAACAGTTTCCAACTAACGTTGTTAACTGGAGGAACCATAGGCGTTAGAGGTGGCCATTTGGGCTCGGCCCGATTCGTAACCAACGGTTAACCAATAACCGGTTCGATTCTTAACCGATCCGAATCGGGACCGGTAGTAACCGGTTGAAGGCTTGAAATCTATAATCGGTTAAGGTTTTAGATGGATTTGAAGGCCTGACCCGATCAGGCCCGGGACCGGTTATGTAACCGGTTTGGGGCCCGACCAGATCCTATTTTTTCAAATTATGTTACCGTTTTCTAGCCGTTGGAGAACGGTCATATGACCGTCTTTGACATTTTTTGACTGTTTTTTTTTTTTGCCTCCTTTACCCCTAGAACACTATAAATAAGTTGGTTGGTGTATAGGGTAAGATACCAAGTTACAAAATGAAAAAAAAAAAAGCCTTAACTAATTTTGGGTTTGACCGATAACCGAACCGGGACCGGTTACCCTTAACCGGATAATTTGAACCGGGACCGGTTACCCACCTGAACCCCTTGAACCGGGACCGGTTACACCTTTAACCGGTTCACGACCCACACTGTTTCGGCCCGTGACCAATTGGGCCCGGTCCGAATACGGTTTTTGGCCACCTCTAATGGATATTATGAAAATGAAAAGTTAGAGACCACCAATGTAGATAGTTTGTTTTAGGACCAAATCCAAAATTTAAGCAAGAGCACAATTTATTTTGTTTCTTCTTTCCTTTCTTGTTTTTTATGGAGTTTAAATTTAAAGATTATGGGAATTTCTTTTTATTTTTAAAAGATTAATAAAATTAAAATGAAAGCAGTTACAAATGACTAGATTCATGGTTTTGATTAGAAAAAGGGAATCAAATACAATCATTTAGACGTATTTTAATGAATGAATCACATGGCTCGATATAAGAAAACTTAATTAAAATACAGATAAATAAATACTAAAATAAAAGCGTAGGTTGTGTAATGTATATTCCCAGCATTGAAGCAAACCAATCCACACGTTGTCTTCTACCCCAACACACGATTTGGGATCAGATCCCACATCTTATTCCATATAAAAATAGTCCGAATTATTTTTCTTAATTTAATATTCATTTTTTAGATAATTTAGAAGATGTTTTGACTTATTAAGGATAGAAATGGATGATGTTTTTAGTATTGCTATTTTACTGTAGATTTTCTTTAAATTACAATTTTCATTCTAATGATTTATAATTTATTGTGTTTTTCTTTTTAATGATTTAAGTTTATTCTTATTTTCGTTTTTATAATTTATAATTTACTAGAAGCGTAATCGCGCAATGCAGCGAGATACATCACGATTTTAATGTTTATTTTTATTTTTTATTGATTTACAGTACGATTTTGGATGGTTTTTATTGAGTGATAATGATTTTTTATATATAAATTTGTTTAATTTAGGCTTAACAATATAATGTTTTTTATATAAAAAAAATTAAATAGTTTGTTAAAATTCATTAATTATCTTATATATTTTAAGTTTTTTATATTTAAATTGAGATTTTTATCCTGTTTTGATTATGTTTATCAGAATTCAAATTTCATAATTTTAGGGTTTGGGGATTAGAGATAAGGACTTTGGGGGATAAGGATGAATTATATTAATTAGGGTTAAAAGCTTTACAGGTAGTACATTAGGCTTTAGTAGTTATTTTTAAGAGATTTTAAGTAGATAACTTTAAATGATAGTACATAAAACTTAGTGAGTTGTAATTAAGAGTTTTTTATGCCATCTTTATAATATAGTATAGATTGTTGTTTTCATCCTTCATGCTTAAACGTAAAAATTAGTCTCACAAAACAAGAATAACAATGGATCATTAAATATAGGGACCAAAACCGTAGTTTCAAAATTATAGGACAAAAGTCATAATTTTAACAAACCATATAAACAAAAAACGTAAATAAAAAATAATTATATCAGAATGTAAAATAAAATTAAAAACTAATTATAATCAAATTAGGTTGGGTTAGCTTATGGGTCACATGTGGATTGTTGATGTTTATGGAGGTCTAGAGGACATCTTATTTTAACAATATTTAATACAATGTTTGTTGATGAGGCGAATGACCATGTGAGAAGTTGAGTTAATTGGGTGAGAAGCGTAAGAAGTGGATCTGAACCGTTACTCATTTTTAATTAAATGCTCTCCCATGAATTGCAGGCTTAGAAGAAAATTGATCTAGTGCATCTCGGTACATTTTATCTTGGTACATCTCATCATAATGTGCGTCCATTTTTCATCTAACGGTCGATAACCACTTCTCATGATTCTCACCATTCACTCAAAAACTTCTCACCTGAACCCAAACCTGTTGATGAATATCAAAACCGTGATCTTTTTTTTTCTTTCAAGAGCGCTCTAGCCACTGCTCTCTGCTTCTAATATTATTTCCATTAACGCACTTGTGACATATATCTAATCAAAATGAGGACAACTTCAAAAGTCGTAGATTTTATTGTAGATTTTATTCCATTGTATTGGAATGATTAGTTGTGTACTGGAACATGTATTCTTCTACGTAGGTATACAATTAGTTAAAAACTTTCATTATTAAGTGTCAATGTTATTTTTGTTTTGTAAGCCATACTTTATATTTCCTTAACTTGATAATTCATTTTTTATTGTAGACGAGAATAGTAGGTCAGAGTCGCTCATTGTACAAATTCAGATCAACTAATATTTGAAATCAAATATAAAAATCAAAATCATTAGTGCTACAATAGTCAAAATCCAATAATATGTAAATATGAGGTCGATGTCACATAACATTTTCATAACGTGAAGGTACTTAAGTTTCCCTAAAGTCATTTTGATGTTAAAAGTCCTAGATGAAACGTAATTTTACATTTCATTTTTGAAAAAAAAATATCAAGTGAAAATTATAAAAAAAAAGAATTTAAATAAAGAAAATAAGTTATAAATTCACATGTTATGAAACAAATACAACATTTAATTTAACAAAATATTTAACTAAAAATCAAAATAGATAAACAACCTCTTAAGAATAAAGCAATAAAAAGTAAGTTATATTTACTTTTCATAACAATGATTATACATAGAACAATATTTTGGATAAGAAAGGATATCGCCATTTTTCAAAATGGATAAAATTGTTTATTAATCAATCAACAAATAAATCAAATAAGCAACTTTAATGCGTAACAAAACGAAATTCAACCCCTTTGTGTAGTGGTGGTGTATCTTTCTTATGTGCTTAAAAAGCCACCTCAACAGAGGTCTGTATACATGTGTCTACTTCCTGATCAAATTTTAAAACCTTTTATCGTATCTGTCAAACTATATATATCGAAACCTGATTATTTAGTCATTTGTTTTTTTTATCAAATCCCTGAGATCTCTCTTGTTTGTAAACAATCCAATAATAATAATAATATTGAATACAGTTAATTACGGGTTGGTCTAATGTTTAATATACATATATTAATCAAGAACTTAACAGTCATATTTAATCTATAGCATACACAGACGTCGGATTCATCGAATTGGGTTGGGTTAAAATTATCCTAACCCAATTCCAACCCAATATATGTGTTTTGATCTAATTTTGTATCGGCTATGTATCGGGTTACCTCAGATTAAGTTTTTTTTAATATATTTTTTTGCATTTTCCGGGTTGGATTGGCTGGATTGGTTGGGTTTTTGAGCACCTCTAATTATACCCAAGGCCACACTTGTGATGTTTCTTTCACTACACTAGTCATTGGACAATGATGCAATGGTCTAATCAATCGTTTTCAAACTTGATAATTGTGCATCACATAGTTAACTCGATTTCAATCTTTATCAAATCTTTATAAACACTTGTTTACTCTTCCCTTTATGCATATTCTTATATATTTTATGTAACACCCGGTCTTTCGTAAAGCAAGCTCCGTCTTTCGTTGGTTATCTCTCCGCCTTCCGTCCATCTTTTTGAGTGGTAAATGTTGTGCTTTCGAACCTTAAGTCGACCCATGCGAGAATATCGAGTTTCGACCTTTTTCGGGGCTCGGTACGTGTAGTGCGACTGTGACTCGCGATAGTGACATGTGTCACTATCGCGTGGCACAATCGCCGGGGGTGTACCACCCGCGGTACATTCCCCGCGAGAGTGCCCTCGCGATAGTGACATCCTCGCGATAGTGACAATGTCACTATCGCGTGGCATAATCGCCCGCGGCCACTGGTTCCCTAAATGTCCGAATTTCTCACCATTTCTCTCATTTTTCACTTCTACCTTCTTCCCTTTTCTCTCCCAAACCCCAAAACCGAACCCTAACCCATTTTGGGGGTTTTTCCTCCCCAAACCACATGATTACTCACCATCTAGCTAGTTGGGAGCTTGAGTCACAAAACCTCCATCTTCATCTTCCTCATCAAGTTCAACGGTTGAGAGCTCGGGTTGAAGTGTTGGATTGGGTGTTCTCGGAAAGTCTCGTCATCTTCAATGGTAAGCTTCTTTGATTTAAGGTTATATATGTTCTTTGGGTGTTTCCCTAGTGTTTGGTTTATCAAATCTCAGATTTGTTAGTTTTGGAGAAACTAGGGTTTTGATCTCGTTTAGGGATTTTGGTATATAATGTTGGAGAATGTTTCTATGTGGTTGTTTATGGATATTTATGGTTCGGTATGTATGGATCTAGGTTTTGGAAGTTCTCGGCTTGAGGATTCAAGCGGCCCTCAAAAGAGTTCGTTGGGTGAAATCTAGATTTAGCCTAAATCTAGCAAGGTGAGTTCAAGTTGATTTGCGAAAACGGTGTACATGCCAAAATGCTTATTTTAAAGTGTTTACATGTTTTACATGAAATTATTAACTGTTGAGTTATTTGATGAATTTTGATTATTTGAAGTATCTAAATTATGAACTTGTAAAATACCCACATTTGGGATTCTGGGCATATTGGATAAATAAATCATATATTTTGGTATCTTAATGATTTATTTTATGGAAGTAGATTTTGAGTATAAATGTACTTCATTTTGTGTTTTGGAGAAATGCATGGTTTTGTGCTATGGGACGTTCTGAAAGGATACATGTTATAAACTCACTTGGAAAACGATTTGTCCCAAATCTAAACTACGTTGGAATTTATTATATGTTTTGGAGCATGAGTTTACATAATTACGGGTTATTTATGTTTGATTCCAAATTATGATTTTCAACGTTGAGTCTTTGGATTTGTTTGAGCTTATGGCTCGGTCTGGATTTTGTTGGGTTTTGAGGACACTTGCCCGTTTTAATAGCTCATGGTAGCGCGTTTGGTTATGATTTGCATTATTACATCTTATTTGAGAATTACATGTTTTGAATGCATTAGTCCATTCATTTTGAGTCATGTAATGGTTTAGTTAGTGCAATGGATCCATAGGCACGGTGTTCCTATGTCCCCGTTTGGGCATTGGGTTCACCATTTGGCACGGAATAGGCATCGGGTCACCATGATAAGTAAGGTGTGGGCCTATACGGCCGGGCAACGTCTCATGGGCAGTAAGGTGTAATTCCCTTGTGCTTAAGTTCCCCTGTTTTGGAACTTTCAGGAATAGACTCAGAGGAGTTGACTTGATGTTTTCGAGTGATAGACTCAGAGGAGTTGAGCTCGGTGGGTTTTATTTGTGTAACCCACATGTTTTGATTTCATGCTTTCGAGTGATAGACTCAGAGGAGTTGAGCTCGGTGGGTTTTTATTTGTGTAACCCACATGTTTTGATTTCCTACATAATTATGTGACCTACGTTTGTGTTCTGTCCCGTATCATGTAATCGGGTCTTCCCCGTCACCAATAGGTGTGGTTTCGGTTATGGAGTTTTATAATCCATGTTTTCGGAGACGTTCGAGTATGAGTATTTATTATGTTTTAAGGTTTTGATTATTGAAACTCGTTCGAGTTATTGAGATGTTTTGGAAGTTGGGGTTATCCACGTTTTCAGTGTTTGATCATTATAATGTCGGTTATGTTTTACGTACGCTTTGGGTTTTGGCTTTATTTAAAGAGGCGTATGTTTTATGATTTTAATCACGAAAAGGGTGAACGTTGAAAGGAGATTGTTTTAAGATTTAATGTATTTCATTTTTGGTTGCTTTCAAATCAAATGTATTGGATTGTGGAAATCATGATTTTAAATAACATTCTTAAAGTTACTGCTTTATATATCTCTAATGTAAAACTCTTGAGCTCACTAGGCGTTAAACCTAACCTTTTTATTTGTCGGCATGTGCATCAGGTTCCAGAAGGGGGTTCGGTTCTAGCAGTTGTATGAAGAGATGTGCTTAGTGGTTTACGAGTGTAAGTATTTGGTGAAGTCTTCCGCAATTTGGAGATAGTGACACTTTTGGGTTTTAGTAGCACCCGTCCTCATTATAGACTGTTTGTATAGAAAGAATGTGTGTATTGAGGTTAAATATTAAATTGTGGTTGTAGATGATTTATTTATTGGTGTGTTTAGAAAATTTTTATTGAGTTGCTATTTCCAGATTTGAGGGTGTTACATTTTACTAGGCCCGATCCTGACAATTTTTGGGCCCTGAGCGAGATGTAAAACAGGGCCCTCGATAAGTACGAAAAAAATTATTAAATATATCGCTTTGTATCATAAGAAATAACATTGAATTCAAGAAATACGAATAATTTATATAAACCATTTTTCCGAGAATTCTTAGACACAAAATCAATCAATAATTAGTTATAAATTAATATGATCTACCATATCATTTTTCCATAACATCATTAATCCGTTCCAACGTCAAAAACATCCTTATAATATATCTTTAATATATAAATTGACATTATTTGGGGTGAGATTATTCGGAGTACAACTCTATATAAATCAATATAAATCAGTTGTATTCCCATCTCACCTCATCTTATTGTTTTTCTATCATCATTTTAAACTTTTAGGGTTAAAACAATCCTTTTTTGAATCATCAATCTTAGAATCAAAAGCTCATGTTGGTTATAGTTTGAGATATTATTATTGTTTTTGAGACATGAGAGTACTTAAGATTCATGCACTCAATATTAAATTATTAGGTAATAAAGAGTCAATAATGTTTGAAAAAACAATGTATAGATATAAGTTGGATCGTCTCATATAATTGGTAATTTTTTACACAAAGTAGTTCTCCTGGTTAATATCAAGAAATTTACCATATTCTAAAGGAAATATATAATTCATATGGATTGAATAATCAAAAGAGTTGGTGGGAGATGAATAATGGATAATATATCAAGGTTTTTTAGGTAAGTAATTTTAGACTTTGGTACTATATTAAAAAAAAACCTTAAAGAAACTATAATCAATACTGTAAATTGAACGACCAATTAACTTTTCACTTATTTTTTTCATTTCGAGTGTAATTAGTTAATACATGTTTGGACCCTTATATAATACGAAATTATTTGAGTCCTATTAGATACTAAAAAAATTGTCTCTTTTGTTAACTAATTTTTTTACTACTATTATTATATAGTTAAAAAATTGGGCCCCTATTTCTCATGGGGCCCTGGGCGTACGTCCGGCCCTCCCTCCTCCAGGGACGGCCCTGTATTTTACATGTATTCAGATATTTCTTATCTGCTACTTTACTTCAGTTTTTATTCGTTTTGTTTCTCAATGACAACTAGAAATATGTTTCACATTACATTATATTGACTTAATGTTTAACTTCTCTCATCGGGCTACTTTCTAGTCAGGACCGTTTTTTGGTATGTTAAATGTGTGATTTTGAATGTAACAACCCAACCAAAGTAACTAGATAACAATTTAATCCTCATATTAAGAATGCCAAAACGGCCCCAAGCTTACACTTTTAAATTCAAGGTTATCAAAGACAACCTATACACAATTGAGATATTAACAAACAGAAACTATAAAGACAGTCTGCCATCACTCGCCGCTACATCTTCTCATTTCCTTGATCTGCTCTCTCTAATTCACGCCTGCCTGAAAAGATTTTTAGTTTTGAAAGAGCAAGGGTTAGACCATAGGTCTAGTGAGTTCCCTCTAACAGATAAGCAACACAATAACTTTCCAGCAAATTTAAAACAACAGTTTTAATAAACACATAAAGATAAACACGCTACTGACCACACGACCGTCAAAGACGATGTGTCTAACTCGCGCTGCCTTAATGTTGGGACACACCCCCAACGACATAAACGGGCCACACTCCCCGGCACGAGTAGGCGGGCCACACTCCCCGACTTAGGTCACAACTTCCACCACAATGTATGCATACATTTAAACATCAACAAATTATAACACACTTAAATCATCTCGTTATAAACTTGACATCGTAATTGAAACAACATTTAAAATCAAACTTCGCATGCTTTCGTTCATAAAGGATTTAATTCAGAAAAACTCACCTGGCGTCCTTAGCTCGAATCTCGCGCCTACTTCTATCATTCGGTCCGAAACCTATAAAGGAAACATTGACCGGTCAACAACCGATTCTTTCTATTTTAGCAAGGTTGGTCCTAAACCCAAAAATCTCAACGATCTCCTATTAAATAAGAGAACCCGACTCACTAAAATCTAACTCAAGGCAACACTTAAAGCATCATAGTATACCCCAATGGAAATGGGCCAGTCCACAAAATGAAGCCCAACACTAACATGAATAAACTAAACTTAAACTTAAATTAAATTTAACTTAACTTGGGCTTCGGCCCACATTTAACCTAACTTGGCTTCGGCCCACTACCAAGCTCGGGGACCGGTTTAAAATCCAATCGCCCGGAGTCTGCTTACCAACGCTCGAGCAGGGCAAGCATTGACCGGACCTCCTCTTCGACCGGTATCACAACAACGACCGGTGTCGATTACTTCGACCGGTATCTGAACTAAGACCGAGGTCTCCCCCTTTGACCGATATCTGGACTAAGACCGGGGTCTCCCCCTTCGACCGATATCTGAACTAAGACCGGGGTCGAAAATGGGCTTTCGAACGCCGTAGCTACAACGACGTCGATTTCTCATCCCATCCCCAAAACTAACTGCATTCATTGCTAACTAATTCCACTATAGACTCCTTTAATCGCCTCATCCACAACGTAAACAAAATGATGTTCTTGAATCGATTAAGAGAAAAATGAATGAGACATTAACCTCTTCCTTCAAACCCAACTTGCATTAATCAGATTCTAACCATTAACAAAGGGAAACATCAACTGAGAAAATTAGGAGAAGAAGTAGGTTAAAAAATGTTACCTTGCGATGGCTTTCTAATCGATCTTCCAATGCCTTCTTCTCCAATCGTCTCCCCCTTTCCTCTCTGATTCTATCGGCCGCTCAACACCAAATGCCAAAACCCTATTCAAAAGCCTTATAATTGACATTTACACTTAACCCCCTAAGAACCACAAATTTAACAAATTACCACACAATTTATGTTTCTTAACTTTTGAGCCGGTTATTACAACATCCTCCCCTCAAAAGAATTCCGTCCCCGGAATTCCTTCATCAACAAACTAGAATATTGATTCATCGCAACTGATTTCTACTCCAAAGTCGCTTCCTGACCTTTGCAGAAATGTCACTGGACCTTTACCAGATGAACTTCCTTGTTCCTCAACTTTCTCATCTTACAATCCAGAATGGCCATCGGATCCTTGACATAACATAGCTTACCTTCTCATCTAATTGGACCTCTTCTAAAAGTATAACGACAACGCTTTCTGCTAAACATTTCTTCAACTTAAATGCATGGAAAACGGGGTGCACTCCTCGCAGATCTACGGGTAGATCCAGTCTATACGCTACCTCTCCACGCGCTCCACTATAACACGTCCCACAAATCTAGGTCTTAACTTCCATTTCTTTCTCACTATGATCGCACCCCTTTCCCATGCGAGTTTGGTAACTTTACATTTGTCCCCATTTGCATAACGTCTCATAATTCCCAGCCTAACCAAAAATGGTACTGTTCAATTATCCAAGCCATTCTGAACAATACGCTGTCGTACTCAGCCTTCAACTTACCCCCTCGATTACCACACTTCCTTAAATGATAGAATTTCGCCGAAGTCACATCATGACCACAAACCTCATTGACTAAATTCTCACTCAACTCTCCGACATAACCCAACAGCAACTGCAGACATCACTTACAACTCACAATCACGAGTTCTTCATCATGTAACTTGCTCTCGCAAGCAACCCCTCTTAGCAAGTCATAACTTGAACGTAGTAGTACTTCCTTTTTTGAACCACATAGATCTTAACTCCTTGGCAATATCAAATTCTTACACGCTGAATATATATATATATATATATATATATATATATATATATATATATATATTACCCCAACGTCATATTTTCAACTTTACGCACTTAGGTAGAACTTCCAAGCCAAAACCTTCGCAATCCACCGGTTCCATCTGGCCAAAACATTCGGCACATACCTCCCTTTCTCAATGCACCCACAATAACCTAACCAGAAGCGCAATAAAACCTAACCTCACCCGCTCATTAAAGAGTAGACAAGCTCATACAACTATTCAAAATAGTTTAACACTGGACAACTTTTCACTTGGGATCCCCTTTTCATGCATTACCAAGATTGACATTAAGGTCCTTCGTTCCGAGCACTATATTCCACCACCTCTACCTTCCTCCTTAAAGGCTTCAACCCACTTCTAACAACTGACATACTGATTAGAGGCGTGAACTTTCGGCCAACCGCACGATTTTTATTCATCAACACACACCGCACCGAAACGCCATCTTCCCTCTCTCTCATACCCGTGCTATGGACTTGAAAACTTGCTAACAGCAGAATCTGAAAACGTACCTCCACATCTTGTGTCTCTTTCCGCTCTTCTTACTCTCAGATTTCCCACCTTTTTGACATGTTATCTTCACTCTCTCTCCGAGCCGCGAGATACACTGCTCACCCATAATTGCTTACTCTATTCCTTGATGAATTCCGAACGTATCGACACACCTTTACATTAATTGCTTGATCACCAAACTATCCACAAATATCACGCGAGATAATCATCCCAAAACTTCCCAAATCATTCCCCACTACTTGAAAGCGCCACATAATCCTCGCTCATCAAACAGGATTGCCCAATCTGCTAGAATTCCTTCATTCCTAAAGAATCCTTCAACATGCCCACAGTCTTTCTATTTACCACACAATCCCTTGATACAAGCAGTTCGACACTTTCAACTATCATTCTAGGGGTATAAGGTAATCCCGCTCCAGAAACTTGCCGGAAACTAGAGCACACAGTTCCTCTCTTAGATATCAACAGATGAGGACGCTCCTCATATACCAATAACGTCAGCCCCAAACATATCCTCAAGAAAACTCCTTATTCCTTTAAGGATTTGCACCCCCAAATATTGTCATAAAGACATCACTAACCCACGGTTACATCCATCACTCTACTACTTCATCTTGGAACAATAGCAAATCTCTACGACCACTGGTCACACATACCAAAACCGACATTTTCTCACTGGCCAAAAAAATTTATTAAAATTTGACTTCGAGGCAGTTCATGACCTTGTCTTTTCCCGAATCCTGAATAAATCGCAAAACTATGATCTTCCAACCCCAACAAGATATTGCTCCTTGTCTGCTCATCTTGACCTGCTGTAATCAAACTCCAGTAACTTGATAGATTAAGCATACTAACTCTAAGACTTAGATGCGCAAAGCACAATCCCTCCCAATTGTGCTATACTGGAACTTCGCTCCCACAAGACCATCAAAGTCTCATCGGTAAGGAACCACCTGACCGAACTAAAGATCTTCCGTTTTAGTAAGATCCACACAATGTTATCCAACTTCGCATTAGATACACACCTTTTCTGAATAACTATTCACTTCCTCACAAAACTCCTCAAAACTACTTCCTCATTTCCAGCATTCCGCCATTCACCACGAAATGATCCCTGACTTCCACAAAAACAGTCGATGATGAAATATTATCATTATGTCCCCAACTACCAAGGATCCCCCACCGAAATCTACCTCTTCCACTGCGACAGTTAACTGCTAAATTTTCTTTACTACTTCGGACTCTGTTCCCAACACAACCACTTACCGACATTCACATCTCCACTCTTGGAACCAACGGTATATCACTATAATACCACCATCCTTAACCTCGTATGACAGTGCACCATTAAACACATTCGCTACTCACTACCCTTACTTAGAAGGATTTCAACATCAAGTACCTTTTACCCTTTGATCGAGCTACACACTTCCATTCTCAAAACTTTCATCATTCCTAATTGCAACCTTCTCTACGACCTAGAGTTCATAGCCTTCATGCATGACACACAATATATGAAAGTATTTAAACTCTTAACGCATTTGGAAATTTAAAAGATATCTACATTTTAAAACAACGTGAATGTACACAACACAACTCTGACTTAGTTATACGCAACGATTTCAAGAATCGTTCAACCTCAACTTTACGACTGTTCCTCTTCATCACACCCCACATCGGTGTTGACACAATTGAAATCATTTTCAATGAACTTTACCCACACGGTGTACAAACTACTACAGAATTGCTTACACTAAGTGTGTCTTACGACTCTCCTCATTATTAATATGGCAACCCAAGTCTGTACCAATCTCGCTTATAAATTCACGCGATCAGATATTGTTTTGACTTTTATAACAAAAGTTAACTCATTTACAAAAGACATATTATAATTTCACCCACACAAAATCGAAATTTATCACTCAACGCCATAAACTTGTCTTTTCAATCCAAGCACGCATTTGTACGCGTTGACACATTTTCAAAGCAAATACTTCGTAAGACACCCACTCGCCAAAATGTCGGATTTGAATGACATGAAAAACTCCAATAATTTGCTTGACACACAATGCATGAGACTCGATGACATTGAAGGCTATTTACTCTGACAAGGTCAACTGCTTCCGCTCACCACAGCTCATCTTCGACTTTCTGCTTCCGACTAACCCATCATGATCCTCACAGATACCACTACTACCCGCACCAACGCTTCCCAGCATTATTGAATGACCAGGTGCTAGATACAATTGTAGCTAAAATTTCTCAAAAATGCGCATCCTCACTTTTACCCTCAACAACTTGCCAACCATGCCTGATTCTATTGACCCTCACTAACTACACATCATCAGTCAACATTGATATCGTCTCTCAACCACCAATCAAATAACTATAGCTTTAGAAACCTCATATCTATCCTTCGATTCTTGGATTAACATTGACATGCTTCTTACTAATCAACGTACTACATTACCAAACCAAAAACTCTCTTGGAGCGAAAAGCTCACCTCTTATCCTCATTCTCTTCCTTATGGACGCAGGAGGTCCTTTCTTACCGAAATATCTACATCTCGCACGATACTCATCCTAAACGGTATATAATCTTACCACCAAAACGAACTTCCACTACACGCTGGGCTAACACTATCAATCTATGGATAAAACTCTCTATCCTGACCCCCCCTCAACAATAGCAATTTAGTATGCCCCAGTACCTGTAAATTCATAATGGCATTGGCCAGATGCGATTCTGAATTTACCGTACATGAGAGTACTCACTATTGTTATCACGCTTCACAATGAACAAGGTTAATCTTAAAGGCTTCTAAATCTCAGTTGTGTCCCTATACTCCACAGTTTAAGTTTAGGCCCATCCGGTCACCTAAATCCCTTAAACTATGGCTCTGATACCAACTGTAACAACCCAACCAAAGTAACTAGATAACAATTTAATCCTCATATTAAGAATGCCAAAACGGCCCCAAGCTTACACTTTTAAATTCAAGGTTATCAAAGACAACCTATACACAATTGAGATATTAACAAACAGAAACTATAAAGACAGTCTGCCATCACTCGCCGCTACATCTTCTCATTTCCTTGATCTGCTCTCTCTAATTCACGCCTGCCTGAAAAGATTTTTAGTTTTGAAAGAGCGAGGGTTAGACCATAGGTCTAGTGAGTTCCCTCTAACAGATAAGCAACACAATAACTTTCCAGCAAATTTAAAACAACAGTTTTAATAAACACATAAAGATAAACACGCTACTGACCACACGACCGTCAAAGACGATGTGTCTAACTCGCGCTGCCTTAATGTTGGGACACACCCCCAACGACATAAACGGGCCACACTCCCCGGCACGAGTATGCGGGCCACACTCCCCGACTTAGGTCACAGCTTCCACCACAATGTATGCATACATTTAAACATCAACAAATTATAACACACTTAAATCATCTCGTTATAAACTTGACATCGTAATTGAAACAACATTTAAAATCAAACTTCGCATGCTTTCGTTCATAAAGGATTTAATTCAGAAAAACTCACCTGGCGTCCTTAGCTCGAATCTCACGTCTACTTCTATCATTCGGTCCGAAACCTATAAAGGAAATATTGTCCGGTCAACAACCGATTCTTTCTATTTTAGCAAGGTTGGTCCTAAACCCAAAAATCTCAACGATCTCCTATTAAATAAGAGAACCCGAATCACTAAAATCCAACTCAAGGCAACACTTAAAGCATCATAGTATACCCCAATGGAAATGTGCCAGTCCACAAAATGAAGCCCAACTCTAACATAAATAAACTAAACTTAAACTTAAATTAAATTTAACTTAACTTGGGCTTCGACCCACATTTAACCTAACTTGGCTTCGGCCCACTACCAAGCCCGGGGACCGGTTTAAAATCCAATTGCCCGGAGTCTGCTTACCAACATTCGAGCGGGGCAAGCATTGACCGGACCTCCTCTTTGACCGATATCACAACAACGACCGGTGTCGATTACTTCGACCGGCATCTGAACTAAGACCGGGGTCTCCCCCTTTGACCGATATCTGGACTAAGACCGGGGTCTCCCCCTTCGACCGATATCTGAACTAAGACCGGGGTCGAAAATGGGCTTTCGAACGCCGCAGCTACAACGACGTCGATTTCTCATCCCATCCCCAAAACTAACTGCATTCATTGCTAACTAATTCCACTATAGACTCCTTTAATCGCCTCATCCACAACGTAAACAAAATGATGTTCTTGAATCGATTAAGAGAAAAATGAATGAGACATTAACCTCTTCCTTCAAACCCAACTTGCATTAATCAGATTCTAACCATTAACAAAGGGAAACATCAACTGAAAAAATTAGGAGAAGAAGTAGGTTCAGAAATGTTACCTTGCGATGGCTTTCTAATCGATCTTCCAATGCCTTCTTCTCCAATCGTCTCCCCCTTTCCTCTCTGATTCTATCGGCCGCTCAACACCAAATGCCAAAACCCTATTCAAAAAGCCTTATAATTGACATTTACACTTAACCGCCTAAGAACCACAAATTTAACAAATTACCACACAATTTATGTTTCTTAACTTTTGAGCCGGTTATTACATTGAACATGACCCAAAATTTTGGGGCCCAATTTTACGTTGTTTAGAGTCTTTAATCAACGAATGTAAAACTACAACCCACCTTAGTGTCTCACTAATTTCTATCAGAAAACAAAAATAATATGCCGTTGGTAATTTATATATATGTATTTTTGTTATCTCACTTTGCATTTATAATCGAAAGGTTTAGGTGTAAGTTATAACAGGATCTTCAAAAAGATTGAAACGTCCTTGTTTCTAGTGTAACTTTGTCTCTTCTTTTTGAGTGCATTCATCCATGCATCATTATTGTAATCCCTTATATCATCATTTAATTCTTAACCTTTTTAATCACTTGAGTATGTCACAAGTAAATTGGTGGCCATGTGCTTCGATTTTAATTATTTTCATGTTCTCATCCATCTTACATTCTTACTTAAATTACAAAGTTCACCTTAATTGTATATTTATTTTATTTGTCCTTTGCATCCTATGATCTTTTATTTTCATACTAGGGTTTTCTCATTACTCCTCGTCTTTGATTTATAGCCTTCTATCAAATGTACCTTCCTTGGTGTCGATTACACATCATTATTCGACTTTATTATTTGCTTTGTAATGGTCAAACTTTTATGTTATAACACATAAGTCATGGTTTTTGATTTTGATGAAGTGATTCATATATTTAATCCTCATGAACAATCCTTGAATAAGGCTATCATCAACATTGATTGTCCTTGCTCTCTTTCACATACATAGTACTACAAATCGTCCAGTCTGATAATAGTTTTTAAACTCTATAAGATATTTATTTTATGTCCGTCTCATATAAAGTTTACTCTTGTCACTTAAAAAGAGAACTTCTAATATTTAAAATTAGTTTAGCTAAAATCATAAATATCGCATTTAAAATCATTTAGGAAATACTTGAAAATTTCCCTATAATTTCTATACCTCAAAAGTATCCGTTAGCATTAGGTTTGATTAAATAATTGATAAAAAATTATTAAATTTTAGGGGTTGTTTGTTTAAAAAAAAAACTCTTAATGACTTTTAAGTCTGAATCGTTCAGACTTTTTTATATTTAGACTGTTTTTTTTTCCAGTTTTCAGAATATCTTAACTTTTAAATACATCTGAAAAAAGATGTTGTGACCTAGCTTTTTAAAACCTTTTATCGCCACCTCAGTTTATATGCTCTTCTTTCTCTCAATACGCCTCTAGACGTTACATAAACATATAGTCTTGTTGATTCAGATTTCAGACTTCAACACCACCTCTTATTAATCATAAGTAAAATAAGACTTCAGACTTCAGAACTCTTAAAAAACAAACGACACCTTAAATAAAGATTATTCGATTAATGAGTTGTTTACAACACCGATTTAATAAATAAATCAGACTACTGATGTAACACCCCGAATTTTCGTTTGGTTTTGAGAGTTTGTAAAGAAGATAAGAGGACGATGTTTCTGTCTACAGGGCACACGGGTCGTGCGCCATCCTTCAGGAAATGCGCACAGGTCGTGCGCATGAAACAGTGCGCAAGTCAGTGGAAAACGCACGGGCCGTGCGCCCTCCCCTTTGGAAAACGCACGGGTCGTGCGCTGTGTTGGGAGTTGTGCAAATCCTTGGCTAAATATCTCTTTTGTGAGATTTCTTTTAGAAATCTCAGATATTTCTCTCTCTCTCTCTTCTTTTCTCTCTTTTTCTTCTCCGATCTTCAAGGCTCGTTTGGTTGCTAGTTTTCGGTGTTTCTAGCGAGGGGTCGGTGTTTTAAGCTTCACCTCTACGTCGTGGTCATTATCTGGTTTTCCGGGTTTTATTCTGAAAACCTACCGGTGAGTTCCTACTATCATTTTACAAACTTTATACATGTCAAAACTCTTATTTGCGAAATCTAAAGTATTTCTACGGTATGATTTTATGTTCTCTACATTTTGTTGTAAATGAAGTTTTTGGTGATTCTCGGGGTTCCCGGTCAGATTTGACCAAAATGACGGGTTCCGCCTTATTGAAGTAAAATGATGTTTTACTTGCACATTATGTGGTCGTTTGAAAAGAAGGATGATTATGAACTCATTTTAATGATTTTCATTCTTACCAGAAGTTGAACTGGAAGTAGCATTTTGTTTATAAAATGTACTTATTACCATATATTTATTTATGATTGGTCACATATGTTGTTGTGACGAGTCCTTACCATTACTAGTGGATCCCTAGGTTTTGGAGTAGACTGTTTTGTTGGGAGGCTATATTCCCCAAATATGTAGCTATGGATCACATGTTCCGTGATGAGTTTATGGTACGGTTATGTGAGGCCGGTTCCTAGCCATGGTTCATGGTGATCCTAGTGAAGGAGTATACATTGGTTTCCCTTGGGAGCGTGATCTCACCTCGTAGCACGGACTCTGGGTTCATTGCTGAGGACTCCAAGTGTTTAGCTCATAACTCGGATTTGTGGTCTACTTTGTGTTACACCACTCTCCTTGGTAAAATGGTCCTTTTATCACCGTTTAAGAGTTTTGGACCGAAGAGGCCCGATTGTGGCGAAATGTTATCTTTACGAACTAAACATTTATGAAAAGATTTCTTTATGATATTGATGTTTATATCTTACGAGCTTTATAAACTGTATGTTCTCACCAGGCTTTATAGTCTGACACTTTTTCTCAAATGACGTGTATAACAGGTTTCCATTAGCGATGGGTGCCGGGGTTTTTGGAGAGACGAGTTTTGAGTCTCGAGGTTTTTGGAGATGTTTTAGTATTGGTGTTGGGCATTGTTAAGTCCCATTCTTTTGATGAAATCCTTGTATAGAATTGTATAGTCTTAAGGACTGACCCCATTTATGGGAAGTTAATGGATTTACCTTTGTCATTTATCAGGTTTTAAATGTTTAAATTTACTCTGAAATTTAGAGTGTTACAAGTTGGTATCAGAGCTCTAGTTTAAGCGAACTAGGCATGAATGTAAGATGTCTAGACTTAGACTGAGTATGCTAAGAATTGATCTGCGAGATTGGGTAGAACTTCTAAGATGGGTTAGTCTTAGAGTCAACGGAAAGTACGTTTATCAGGAGTTGGGGTGATCGTGACGAGAACTTTTATGTGCTATTTATTCATAATCTCACTTAGCTAATGTTATTATAAAGATATCGTACGTAAGTGTGCTTGAATTTCTATTGCTATGACAATTGGTAATGTGGTAGTACGTTTCCTTTGTGTTTATTCAATCTCTCTCTTATCTCTGTCTCTGTTCTGTGAAGCAGTTCAGGATGGTGAATACGCGTGGTAGACCGCGTACTCGTGTTGATGGTTTGGAAGCGACAACCTCCACCGCCGACCAGCCGGAAGGTGTTGAGGTTGTGGTGCGTCCACCTATTCCACAAATACTAGGTGGGGGGCCAGAGGTCATTCCGCGTGTGGACCTGGCTTCGTCCCACCCAGTAATCAGGGATGCTAGTTCCCCGTCAGAGATGATGGCCAGCATGATGTTGGCAATGAGGGAAGAGATGGCAAAGCAGCAAGAGTTTCTGCTAAAAGTGATTGAGGACCGTGATGTGAACAATCGTAGAAGTGAGACGGTTGTGGAAAACATCGTAGCAGGTTCTGGAGGCCCTGGTACCGGGGTCAGGGCTGAGGAGAACAGGATTGTTGGTGCTCCGAGAGATAGGAAAAGTTGTTCCTACAAATCCTTTTTGGGTTGCGGACCGCCAGAGTTCTCTGGTTCTGACGACCCGGTCTTGTGTGTGAAGTGGATCCGAGCGGTTGAGCAAGTTTTTGGCTCTTCCGAATGTGGTGATGATCAGAGGGTGCGGTTTGGTACCCAATTGCTGAGGGACACTGCACTCATCTGGTGAAATATCATCCAATCCACTCTATCTCCTGAAGTGTTGGCCCAGTTGTCTTGGGCCGAGTTCAAGAAAAAGCTGCTAGAAGAGTTTTGCAACGAGAGAACGATGGACCGAATTGAGAAAGAGTTCCGGTCCTTGGTGAAGGGAAGC
This sequence comes from Arctium lappa, assembly GCA_023525745.1. NCBI lineage: Eukaryota > Viridiplantae > Streptophyta > Magnoliopsida > Asterales > Asteraceae > Arctium > Arctium lappa. Next base: position 8,140,245 of record CM042054.1, on the reverse strand, counting down.
CTGACGGTGAGGGAGTACACCCATCAGTTTATGGAGAAGCTTGGTCTGGTGGGGCATGCTGCCCCAACAGAGAAAGATAAGACGAAGGCCTATCTGAATGGCCACCTGCGGACATGCAATCGATGGTCCATAATTCCAAAGCTTCTAACCTCCGAGAGATGGTGGAGGAAGCTCAATTCATGGAAGAGATGTTCGCGAAGAGCAAATCTGAGAATTCTGTGATAGTGTCTGATAAGAGAAAGTGGGAGAGCAGTTCAGTACCTCCCAAGCGGACCCGACCTTTTGTCGGAAACCGCAACTTTAGCAGTCATCAGGAAGCTAAGTGGTGCCCGAGGTGTCGAACCAAGCATCACGGTAACTGTTACAACAATTCTCAAACTTGCTTCAAGTGTGGGAAGCCTGGTCATACTGTCAGAGATTGCCCGGTCAGGGGGATCATCTGTTTTGAGTGCAAGACACCGGGACACTCGAGGAAGGATTGCCCGAAGCTTGTGTCGGGTAACGCGCCAGCAAGGAAGGAGAACCCTCCGAAGGTTCAGAGTCGAGCATTTCAGATGATGGCCGAAGAGGCTAGAGCATCCGCTGATGTGGTATCGGGTACTTTTCTTATAAACTCTGTACCTGCTCGTATTTTGTTCGATACGGGTGCTAGTTTCTCTTTCGTATCTGAATTGTTCCGTCAGAAAATTTCTATGCCCACTACTAGTCTTGAGGATGCATTAGTAGTAGAAATAGCCGATGGTAGTCAAGTTCTGATCCGTGAAGTTCTGAGGCAGTGTACTCTTAGTATCGAAGGGAAAGAATTCTCGATCGATCTATTACCGATGTTAATCGGGGGTTTTGATGTTGTAATCGGTATGGATTGGTTGTCAAACAATCAAGCCGAGTTCGTGTGTTCCAAGAAGATGATTCGACTTCCCAACCTCTCTGGAGAGGTCGTGGTCATCTATGGTGAAAAGAGGAAGGGTGAAGTGGCAATAATCACAATGGCAAGAGCACGCAAGTGTTTAATAAAAGGATGTTCGTCTTTCCTAGCCTATGTGATCGATGCTAAGTTGGAGAAATCAAAGCTGGAAGATGTGAAGATCGTGCGTGAGTTTCCAGATATCTTTCCGGACGACTTGCCCGGGTTACCACCCGATCGTCAGGTAGAGTTTTGGAGTGATCTTGTGCCTGGCGCTGCACCAATCGCTAAAGCACCTTATCGCTTAGCGCCATCGGAGATGCAAGAGATGGTAGCACAACTCCAGGAGCTATTTGAGAAAGGATTCATAAGACCGAGTTCGTCACCTTGGGGAGCTCCGGTCTTATTTGTCAAGAAGAAGGATGGCACAATGAGAATGTGCATTGACTATCGTGAGTTGAACAAAGCTACAATGAAGAACAGGTATCCGCTTCCGAGGATAGACGACTTGTTCGATCAACTTCAAGGAGCGGGTTGTTTCTCCAAAATCGACTTACGATCAGGTTATCACCAAGTGAAGGTAAGAGAAGAAGATGTTCCGAAGACGGCTTTCAGAACGCGTTACGGTCATTATGAGTTCCTTGTAATGCCTTTTGGCCTGACGAACGCACCAGCAGTGTTTATGGACTTGATGAATAGAGTGTGTCGACCTTTCCTCGACAAGTCGGTCATTGTATTCATCGATGACATACTAGTGTACTCCAAGAGTGAGTCGGAACACGAACAGCATCTACGTGAGGTTCTGGAAGTATTGAGAAGAGAAAGATTGTACGCCAAGTTTTCCAAGTGCGACTTTTGGCTTAAAGAAGTACAATTTCTGGGCACGTAGTCACTCGAGAAGGAGTGAAAGTAGATCCCTCCAAGATTGAAGCTATGATGAATTGGGAGCCTCCTAAGAGTCCGTCAGAGATCAGAAGTTTCTTGGGTCTGGCAGGATACTACAGGAGATTCATTCAAGACTTTTCCAAGATCGCTTCTTCCTTGACAGTTCTGACTCGGAATAATGTGAAGTTTGAATGGACCGAAACCCAAGAGAAGGCATTCCGGATCCTTCAAAAGAAGTTGTGTGAAGCTCCGATCTTGACATTACCTGAAGGGTCGGAAGATTTCGTGGTTTACAACGACGCTTCAAAGATGGGATTGGGTTGTGTGTTGATGCAACGAGGTAAGGTAATCGCTTATGCCTTGAGACAGCTCAAAATACACGAGCAGAATTATCCAACTCATGATCTGGAGTTAGCAGCGGTGGTGTTCGCCTTGAAGCTTTGGCGACATTACCTATACGGCACGAAATGTACTCTATACACGGATCACAAGAGCCTGAAGTATGTCTTTGATCAGAAAGAGTTGAATATGAGACAAAGACGGTGGCTCGAACTGCTGAAAGATTACGACTGTGAATTGCTTTACCACCCAGGTAAGGCAAACGTGGTGGCCGATGCGCTAAGTCGAAAGGACTATAGCGGAAGTATTCGAGCTACCCATTCAAGAATCGAGCTTGTGTCTAGTCTTGTTGAGAAGATCAAGACATCACAGGTGGAAGCACTGTTAGAAGAGAATCTAAAGGATGAAGTCATGACTAAGCAGCGTTTACTCTTAACGGAAGATAGCCGTGGAGTGAAACTGTTCAACGGTCGTGTGTGGGTGCCCAAAGTTGGGGGTAACCATGAGCTGTTGTTAGAAGATGCACACAAGTCTAAGTATTCCATACATCCGGGAAGCACAAAGATGTACAGGGACTTGAAGTTGCACTATTGGTGGCCGGTAATGAAGCTTGATGTGGCACGTTACGTTGAGCGCTGTGTGACGTGTTCGCAAGTTAAAGCCGAGCATCAGCGACCATATGGGAGTCTCCAGTCCTTAGAGATTCCCGAATGGAAATGGGAGCATATCACCATGGACTTCGTGACGAAGTTGCCTAAAACTCTTCGAGGTCACGATACCATTTGGGTGATAGTTGACAGATTAACGAAGAGCGCTCATTTCTTGGCCATGCGCGAGACTCTACCGATGGATAAGTTAGCAAAGCTTTATATCGATGAGGTGGTCTCGAGACACGGCATACCATTGTCGATCGTGTCGGATCGCGACAGTCGGTTCACTTCGAACTTCTGGGATGGATTTCAGAAAGAACTAGGTACTCGAGTGAAGTTGAGTACGGCTTACCATCCGCAAACCGACGGGCAGAGCGAATGAACGATCCAAACTTTGGAAGACATGTTGAGGTCTTGTGTCATCGATTTCGGGGGTAGCTGGGACACTCACCTGCCTTTGGTGGAGTTTGCCTATAACAATAGCTACCACTCGAGTATCGGAATGGCACCCTTTGAGGCTTTGTATGGGCGAAAGTGTCGGACTCCCGTATGCTGGCTTGAAGCGGGAGAAAAACAGTTCGCTGGACCTGAGATCGTGCAAGAGACTGCCGATAAGGTCAAGTGCATTCGTGAAAGAATGAAAGCGACTCAAGATCGTCAGAAGAGTTATACCGATAAGAAGAGGCGGTCGATGGAATTCCAAGTAGGCGACCGTGTTATGCTTAAAGTGTCGCCGTGGAAAGGCATTATACGGTTCGGAAAACGTGGGAAGTTGAGTCCCCATTTCCTCGGACCTTTCAAAGTGCTTAAACGGGTGGGTTTGCAAGCCTACCAGTTGGAACTGCCACCGGAGTTGAGCAGAATACACAACACGTTTCATGTTTGCTACCTCCGGAAATGTTTGGCGGTAGAAGACAACGTCATTCCCCTTTCAGAGTTAAAGGTTGACGAAGGCAACCGTTGTGTGGAAGAACCCGACGCCATCTTAGAGAGAAAGTCTAAGAAGTTGCGTCATAAAGAAGTCACCTTGGTCAAAGTGCAGTGGAAGCATCACCAGGGAGCAAATGTGACGTGGGAAGCCGAGGAGGATATGAAGCGAAGATATCCTCACCTTTTTGAGTAGTTGGGATTTCGGGGACGAAATCATTCCCAAGTTGGGGAGGATTGTAACACCCCGAATTTTCGTTTGGTTTTGAGAGTTTGTAAAGAAGATAAGAGGATGATGTTTCTGTCTACAGGGCGCACGGGTCGTGCGCCATCCTTCAGGAAATGCGCACGGGTCGTGTGCATGAAACAGTGCGCAAGTCAGTGGAAAACGCACGGGCCGTGCGCCCTCCCCTTTGGAAAACGCACGGGTCGTGCGCTGTGTTGGGAGTTGTGCAAATCCTTGGCTAAATATCTCTTTTGTGAGATTTCTTTTAGAAATCTCAGATATTTCTCTCTCTCTCTCTTCTTTTCTCTCTTTTTCTTCTCCGATCTTCAAGGCTCGTTTGGTTGCTAGTTTTCGGTGTTTCTAGCGAGGGGTCGGTGTTTTAAGCTTCACCTCTACGTCGTGGTCATTATCTGGTTTTCCGGGTTTTATTCTGAAAACCTACCGGTGAGTTCCTACTATCATTTTACAAACTTTATACATGTCAAAACTCTTATTTGCGAAATCTAAAGTATTTCTACGGTATGATTTTATGTTATCTACATTTTGTTGTAAATGAAGTTTTTTGGTGATTCTCGGGGTTCCCGGTCAGATTTGACCAAAATGACGGGTTCCGCCTTATTGAAGTAAAATGATGTTTTACTTGCACATTATGTGGTCGTTTGAAAAGGATGATTATGAACTCATTTTAATGATTTTCATTCTTACCAGAAGTTGAACTGGAAGTAGCATTTTGTTTATAAAATGTACTTATTACCATATATTTATTTATGGTTGGTCACATATGTTGTTGTGACGAGTCCTTACCATTACTAGTGGATCCCTAGGTTTTGGAGTAGACTGTTTTGTTGGGAGGCTATATTCCCCAAATATGTAGCTATGGATCACATGTTCCGTGATGAGTTTATGGTACGGTTATGTGAGGTCGGTTACTAGCCATGGTTCATGGTGATCCTAGTGAAGGAGTATACATTGGTTTCCCTTGGGAGCGCGATCTCACCTCGTAGCACGGACTCTGGGTTCATTGCTGAGGACTCCAAGTGTTTAGCTCATAACTCGGATTTGTGGTCTACTTTGTGTTACACCACTCTCCTTGGTAAAATGGTCCTTTTATCACCGTTTAAGAGTTTTGGACCGAAGAGGCCCGATTGTGGCGAAATGTTATCTTTACGAACTAAACATTTATGAAAAGATTTCTTTATGATATTGATGTTTATATCTTACGAGCTTTATAAACTGTATGTTATCACCAAGCTTTATAGTCTGACACTTTTTCTCAAATGACGTGTATAACAGGTTTCCATTAGCGATGGGTGCCGGGGTTTTTGGAGAGACGAGTTTTGAGTCTCGAGGTTTTTGGAGATGTTTTAGTATTGGTGCTGGGCATTGTTAAGTCTCATTCTTTTGATGAAATCCTTGTGTAGAATTGTATAGTCTTAAGGACTGACCCCATTTATGGGAAGTTAATGGATTTACCTTTGTCATTTGTCAGGTTTTAAATGTTTAAATTTACTCTGAAATTTAGAGTGTTACAACTGATTACTTACTTAAGATTATTAAATTATCAACATAATTACAAAAAGAATGAAACGGATTTGGGCTACCATACTTTGTTTAAACATCAGCCCATTATGGATTTGATTACAAATCCATTACAAATTAAATTATTAACACAAAATTGAAAGATCAGGCCCAGGGTTAATTAAATCAGAAATATAACAGCTATGTTTTTTTTTTCTTTCTAAATTTGATTATTAAAAATTCAAAAAAATTTAAAAAATTATATTCAACTTCAACAATCATTTTATTTTAGAGAGATTCTAACATTAATCATATTATTAAAAAAAATACAATTTATAAAATATTATTTGACTCTTATAAACATTTAATTTCAATGTCTTTTATTGATGGAAAAAAATTAAAATATGGAAAAAGTCCAAAAAAACCCAATGGACATTTCTTTTTGGAATGATTAAGTCTCTGGACAAATTTTTGAAACAAATAAGTCACTAGACTTTTTAATACCTGTTAAATACATTCTTATGACCGTTAAAACCGGTTAATGTGGTAAAATAATGGAAAAAGTCTAAAAAAATCTAACAGACTTTCATATTTTGAACAATTAACTTCCTAGACGTTTTTTGAACAAACAAAACTTGCATTTATAAAAAGCAACGAATATATCACTTTTGCTGCTCTTCCCAAAACATACAAAAGTTGTATCCAAAGCATAAATAGATGTATACAAAAGTTGGGCATAATTTACCAAAAGTTGAATCAAAATATATCAAAATGTGAGCCAAAAAATACCAACAATTGCGCCAAATATACCACAAGTTGCGCCTAAATATACTAAAGTTGCGCTAAAATATACCAAAGTAACGCCAAAAAATTTATGTTAAGGTCGTGGCATGATTAATTCGCATCATTCATTTCTGGTGGAGATGCAACCGTTTTGTCAATCGTTTTTACAATACAAAGCTTATTTAAAAATCGATCATCAACTGTTTTGTTTAAGTTGGTTATATCATCTTCATCTTCAAGGTCCAAGGATAAGGAATCTGACATACATTCACTTGAACAATCACTTATATCATAGCTAGGATCATCACTTGCATCATCACTATAATCGGATGCCATCCTGTAAATAAGAATAACACGACCTCATCACATTCACATATACAATTAGAAACGTCACCATTTTATGCAAAAATATGTCTACATATATAATTATACATAGACGGTGTAGTACCAAGAACAATCTCTTAAGCATGATGTTCATTAGATAATGTCTACATCAATAACAATTGGATCACAATTCAATATCCATTATATATTGAGAGTTATGTGAAATATAGCTTTAGCAAAAAAAAAAAAAAAAAAAGTTTTTAGATACACGTTAAAGCCTACCATGTAAAGTCAAGATTCAAAACTTAAAAAAGCATTAAACAGAAAATTAAGAAGGAATGTAAACCTACTGTGTAAAGCATTATATATTGAAAGTTATGTCAAGTTTTTGGTTATGTGTTGACTACTGTGTAAAGGCTAATGTGTAAGCAACAATGTATCATAAAAATTAAGAGAAAAAAAATTAGAGTATGATATAGAACCAATAAATATGGACCTGCATGTATCATAAAAATTAAGAAAAAAAATTGGAGTATGATATAGAACCTGCAAATGGAGGACTGTTGTAAACCAAATCGAGAGAACCAATAAATATGGATTGTTGGTGTAAGGCACCGGCGATTGAAACTGGTGGTGTACGGCAGCGGCGACGGGGCTGTGGTGTACGGCGGCGACGACAGAACTGGTGGTGTACGACGACGACGACTAGAACTGGTTGTGAACAGCGGCGGTGACGGACTGGGGTGTATGGCGACGCAAACGGTGGTGTACGACGTGTCTTGTGATGGAGGGGACGATGGTTTAGAAGATGAAATTGAAGCGTCGTTGATTAGTTTTAGTTTTTTTTTTTAATTTATACTTTTACCTACTATACCGGTTACAGGTTATAATTTTAAATTAATAAGGATCTATTTAATATGTTTGAAAAGTCTAAGGATTTATTTAATAGTTTTTAAAAAGTCTAAGGATTTATTTAATAGTTTTTAAAAAGTCTAGTGACTTATTTGTTTCAAAAATTTGTCCAGAGACTTAATCATTCAAAAAAGAAAAGTCCGTTGGGTTTTTTTGGACTTTTCCCTTAAAATATTATCTTTTTTTTTGAAGAGAAAATATTATTTCTCTTATTTACTTTAAAAACATTGTATTTTCTTTTCTCTATTTTATCATACGTTATAATATACTTGTTGGAGCAAAAAAAAAAAAAAAAAAAAAATAAAACCACCAATTACCCGGAGATGCTCTAACAACTTCTTCAAAATGGAGAAAATGAGGATTTTGAACCAATATATTAATCCGACAACTTCCCCAAGACTATATCTAAAATGTAGAAAATAGGAGAATTTTTTTTTCTCCAAATATAGAGAACACCTAAGAATGATTACCAAGTGAAAACACCAATAGAAACTTCGAAAATAAATATTTAGAGAGATAAATAGTATCTTAATAGATGAATGAAATATTTTAATCAATGCTGGATACTCCAAGATGATGCATCTGTTTGGAGATGAATGTTTTTTTTTTTTTGAGATTTTGACTTTTAATTCTAGTCAATTTCCCTTCTTTTGCAATCAGTTTCACTACAGTACCGGCGGCTAAGGGGAAGGCTTGGAACCCTAGTAGCAGAATGAAATTAGCGAACTGACTCCAGGTTCTCCCTGACCTTAGATGGAGAAAGAAATGCTCAAGCAAAAACAATGTTTTAAAACCTGGATTTTTGGTTGACCCGGTGTGGTGATCGGGTCACGGTTCAACCGGTTCAACCACTGGGTCAACCAAATACATTAAAAGACACACATAACTGACATAAACATAAGTTTTTCATCAGTCAAAATACATCAACCAGTTCAACGACTGGTTCAACCGGTTTTTTGATAAAACCGGTCGGTTCACTCCGGGCTAGTGATGGCCAAAAATCGGGCTCGGGCCGGGCCGGGCCGAAACAGGCTTCGGGCCGCTACTGTAACACCCTAAAAATTGGTGTGATTTAAAACTTAAAATTTTGGCAATATGACGACTGTAAATTGGTGAAACCTGTAGTACAAAATCCGCCAAGGCATCCCAAAGTATCAACCCGAAAAGGGGAATAAAGCATAAGGAATACAAGTTCACTAAGTGAGGCATAAAGTTACGACAACCTAAATAATCTAGATTTCCCTATCAGATTACAATCGGGTGTCGCTATCTTCCACGAAATAGTGACTATACACCAAAAATGTCGGTCTCTAGATCTTTCAAAATGACCGCTCTCGATCGCTCGATCGACCACTCATTCCCGTAGATGCCCGCCACTAGAGTTTCCCGCCATACATGACAACCAAAAAAACAAGCGTTAGGCTAAGGCCTAGTGAGAACGCATAAATAAAATTAAATCATAAAAAGAGACCACAATACGAGATCATTATAATTTTCACGGCTCTCTACCAATGTGCTTCACCTGACATTAACCAATATGCAACAAACAATATCATCAACGCAATTTATAATGTTTTCCCAAATCATTTAATCTTGACTAGCATCAACCCAAACAAGATCTTTAGCTATTTGGCACTCAACCCAAACCGGATCTTTAGCCTACTGATAACCTCAACCCAAACCGGATCTTTAGTCTATTACTGACCTCAACTCAAACCGAGTCTTTAGTCTATCCATGACCTCAACTCAAACCGAGTCTTTAGTCTATACTTGACCTCAACTCAAACCGCGTCTTTAGTCTATTCATGACCTCAACCCAAACCGAGTCTTTAGTCTATACTTGACCTCAACTCAAACCGAGTCTTTAGTCTATTCATGACCTCAACCCAAACCGGGTCTTTAGTCTATCCATGACCTCAACTCAAACCGAGTCTTTAGTCTATTCATGACCTCAACCCAAACCGGGTCTTTAGTCTATTCATATGTGGCAACTCAAGTCGAGACTTAAGATCAATATCAATTCCCATTTAACGACCAAACATACAACTCATTACTCTTACTTGGCCATTACTACATAACTTGGACAAATAGCATATTTAATACTCTCCATTTGCATTTTACCCCCAAAATAGAGTTTGAGGTTAACTCCACATGAACAAGTAAACGAATAACTAAAATGCACATAATTACCAACACATTATCATACATGTATGAGAATGGAAGAGTCAAGAAACACTCACCTTGGTGATCTCTCACAATAAATCAAACCCTAAAGTGGTAGGTGGGAAGTTGGAGACTTGAGAAGTGGTTACAAGCTAAAATCCTTCCAAAATCACACCTAAGGAAGCATTTATTCCACCATTAAAACCACCATAAGATCATTAATTGATATGGTTGAAGTTGGGGTAGAAACCTTACCAAAATCGCTGGAGAGAAACCCTCTATCAGCTCCCAAAATCAACCCTAAATGAAGAAATCCCGTAAATGAGGTATTTAAACCCCTGTTGCCCGACGGCGATTGTGCCCCGGCGATTGTGACATATGTCACTATCGCGGGCAATGTCGCAAGGGTTCCCCACCCCGCGGTACAGATGGGGCGATTGTGCCCGGCGATTGTGACCTATGTCACTATCGCGGGCATAGTCGCGAGTTCTCTAGGGGCGCTGCCCCCATACCCCCGCAAGGGTGTTGCCCCTTGACCCCACCCGCTAACCGGGTAGCGGGACCCCCGTGCTAAGTCTGCGAAGGGGGACAAAAGTTTTGTGCTTGATCAAAATCTTCCTAATTTCATTCTTCAGTATTATTGTTTGTGGTTTATACTGATTAAAAGGACTGCATTTAATTATTTTTGGAAATTTATTTTTCTGAAATTTTTTTAGTGTGATTTTTATTTTGATTCTAACGATCTCATCTAGTTGGGTATTTTGGTACAGATTAGCTTGATTTCTAACCTTACAGCTAGGATGTCGTATCAGCTAAATATGTCTGCAGGTTACAGCCTTGATTTTAACAACATGACTCTATCTGAAGTAAGAGAAAAGGCTAAACAACTTGCTGGACGGTTATCAACATCATCTCGCATGATTGATGAGTATGACAAAGAAGAAAAAATGCTCAAAGCTGAAAACAAGGATTTACAGATTCAGAACTCATCTCTTCTTATTCAGATCAATGCTTTAAAAGAAAATTTAAAAGATTCTGATTCCTTAATTGACTTTGCAGGAATAATTGAGTCTAAAGAAAAAGAGATCTTTGACCTTCAAGCAAAGCTGAAAAGATCTGAATCTAGCTCAACATGGTCAAAGAAGGAACTAATGCAAAAAGAGCTAGATCAATTGAGAAGAAGAGCAAACATTGCGAGTGAGATATCTGAAGAGCTTAGAAAGACAAATTCTCAAGTCTTTGCGGAAAGAGATAAACTGAAAGATCAAGTTCTCAGTCTTGAGGGTGAAATTAATATGCTAAAAGAAAAGGCAACCCAAGACAGAGACAATTCAAAAGCTCAAGATGAAATGTTAAAGATTGAGAAAGAGAGAAAAGAATTTGCTAAGAAATTCTCTGATTTCTCCAGAAAATCCTTTGAAGAGAAGAAAGCATTAGAGCTTAGATGTGTTAAGCTTTCTCAACAAGTTTCAGACTTTGAGAAGGTTATCATTCTTGAAAGAGAAAAGGCTGAGAATGTGAAGAAGAAAGGTGAGCTGAAGGATACAAATACAGACTTTTCTGAAGAAAAGAAGATATTTGAGACCGAGATAGCCAAAATGACAAGAAAGCTATCTGAATTGTCAACAAACATCATGAAGGAGAAGAATGCAAAATCTGAGTTGCATAAGAAGTTTGATCTGATTGAAAAGGAAAGAAACAGTTTGTCTTCAAAGATAAAGGAACTTGAAGAGATCGTTTTCAAGATGAAGCTGACTGAGCACAAGACGCCAGAATCAATAGCTCAATCACCAAGAGATGATCTAGTTGATTCAAATAGTTCATCAAAAACAGCTTCAAGTTCACATGTTTCAAATGTTTTCTATAATCCTTTCTGTGATTCAGATGATAGTCTTACTTCTAAATCTACTGATCAGATTCATCCTTCTAACCTTTTCTATGACAAAAATGTTGATGGTTCAGGTAACTTCAAGAAGACTAAGTCTCAAAAGAAAATCTTATGGAGAAGGGATGATGAGAAAGAAAGAGGAAACTGGATTTGGAGAGTTAAAGGATCATCGGAGGAAAAGAAAAAAGAAGAATCATTTGTGCATACAATGAATGCTAAATGGAACAATGCTCCGAAAGGTAAAACTTTTGGCAAACCTGATCTGGTTTACACCATCAATCAACTGATCAGGTTAACACAAAAGAAAATTAGTTGTTCCTACTGTGGCTCAAATGATTTTGTAAGAAAAGATTATGTGAATAACTGGTATGGTTCTTACTTCATATCTCCTACTAGAACTGCAACTAACCCATTAGGACCCAAATACCAGTGGGTACCAAAAGCTAAACCTGTGTTGGAGGCACCCAATGTTTAAGGGGGAGAAAGAACAATGGCTTTTGAACAAAACAGTTCAAAACCCGAACTTCATTGTCAAAAAAAGAAGGCTTCTAAGTAAATCAGCTTAGAACCCGCACTTCAGTGCTCTATCTATTTTTTATATGCTTTATTTCCTTATTAATTTATTAAAAAAAATAAAAAAAATAAAAAAAAACCTATAGTGATTTAAGGGGGAGAATATCTGTGATTTTAACAGATTTTTGGATACTTAAATGCTTATCTGACCATGTGTTCTTAAAGATAAATACTTGCGTTTTATCTTGTCAATATATGTAACAACCGTAAATTCCTGTATGTGAAAGTCAATCCTTTGAGGAATCCTTGATTCTGATCATGGAATTTCATCCCTTACGCATTACCTTTTAAGCCTTATCGCATCGTGGGTGCTCCAGATGAAAATAGAAGAAATCGGGGCTCGGGACACTCGGGGCGATAGTGCCCTGGCGATAGTGCCCTGGGCACAATCGCCGGGCACAATCGCCAACAGAGTGGTGCCCGCGGTACAGTTTGGGCGATAGTGCCCTAGCGAGAGTGCCTTGGGCACAATCGCCGGGCACAATCGCTTGCGGCCTCTGGTTGTTTTAAAATCGATCTTTGAGCAGCCCACCTCATTATTTCTCAACCCATTTCACCCTTTTCTCTCTAGAAACCGAACCCAAACCCTAAAAATCGGTTTTATACCTTCAAGTCACCAAATCCATGATGTTCCAAGTGTTCTCCTCCACCTAACAAAGATTAGAAGCTCCACCTTCATCTTCCTCATCAAGTTCTTCGGTTGGGAGCTCGGGTTGAAATGTTGGATTGGGTGTTCTCGGAAGTCTCTTTGTCTTCAAGGGTAAGTTTTCTTGTAATAAGTTATAAAATGCTCCATTGATGGTTTCTTAGTGATTTGGTTTCTCAAATCTCGGATTTGGTAAGTTTTGGAGAAAACTAGGGTTTTGATCTCGTTTGGGGTTTTGGTATATTGTTTGGGGGAAATGCTTCTAAATGATTGAGTATGGATATTTATGGTTTGAAATGTTTGGATCTAGGTTTTGGAAGTTTCCGGCTTGAGGATTCAAGCGGCCTTCAAAAGAGCTCGTTGGGTAAAATCTAGATTTAGCCTAAATCTAGCAAGGTGAGTTCAAGTTGATTTGTGAAAACGTTGTACATGCCAAAATGTTTATTTTAAAGCATCTATGTGTTTTACATGAAATTATCAACTGTTGAGTTGTTTGGTAACTTTTGATTATTTGAAGTGTTTAGCTTATTAAACCTTGTAAAACACCACATTTGAGATATTTTGATAAACGTGTTACAAAGGAATGTGACTTGGTGATTTATTGCATAAATGGGTATTTGGTCAAAAATGCACTTTTAAGTGTTTGTCGGATTTTATGCATCATTCATGAAATGAGATACTTTGAAAAGTACGAAGGTGTGAGTCCTTTGGTTTTGGGTCGATCCCGACCTTGGGAACGCTTTAGAAAATGATAATCCTTTTTGGGTTTTGGGCCGAAGGCCAAATGTGACTTGAGAAACAAAGTTTTGGGAAAGATGTATTTTGGTTTATGTAACCACTTTGGCTCTCGTATTTTAGTCGACCGTACATTATGCCTTTTTGGGGCTTGGTTTGCACTCAAATGAGTCTTCGGAACAATTGTTCAGTTTTGGTAGCCTGTTAAGGAGCCTTGTCGTATGGTGTACCTAGTTGCATCTCATTTGTGAGTTACGTGTATTGGAGGCGTTAGCTCATTCGTTGGAGTCATGTAACGTGTTAGGTTGTAATGCAATGGATCCATAGGCATAGAGGTTGGTTTTTATCGTGTAAATGGGATAAGATTCCTGTGTTTTAATCTGGAAATAGGCGTTGATAATACGATGTAAGTCCTACATAATCAAGTGTGTCAAGGATGGAGAGATCCCAAGGTAAAAATCTGGATAGGATTGAACTTGGTGATTATTATGACTAAAGACCTGGAGAGGGTTGATGTCTATTATGACTAAAGACCCAGAGAGGGTTGATGTCTATTATGACTAAAGACCCAGAGAGGGTTGATGTCTATTATGACTAAAGACCTGGAGAGGGTTGATGTCTACCCTGACTAAAGACCTGGATAGGGTTGATGTCTATTATGACTAAAGACCTGGAGAGGGTTGAGGTCTATCCTGACTAAAGACCTGGAGGGGGTTGATGTCTATCCTGACTAAAGACCTGGATAGGGTTGATGTCTATTATGACTAAAGACCTGGAGAGGGTTGAGGTCTATTATGACTAAAGACCTGGAGAGGGTTGATGTCTATCCTGACTAAAGACCTGGATAGGGTTGATGTCTACCGTGACTAAAGACCTGGATAGGGTTGATGTCTACCGTGACTAAAAACCTAGATAGGGTTGATGTCAATGGTTGTTTATCCTTGAAGATACACTTATAACATACATCTGTGGTTTAACTTGTGTACCTGCCACATTCAATGGAATCGGGTCTTCCCCGTCACCGAAAGGTGTTGTTTTGGGTAATGAGTCTTGTGCCCATGTTTTTGGTGACATATTGCATATGAGATTTATTAACCATGATTTATGGGTTGAGTGTTATGCCTCACTCGTGATGTGGGTGTTTTGGGATGTGAAGTGTTATTCACGGTATCGTAATTGGGAGTCGATTTATATTCACGTTTTGAGTGAGTTTTGGATCACATCGTTTTATAAAGAATGGTTGTTTTGGAACGTTGTCTTTAATGGTGTAAACTGTGGAAAACGGGTCGTCTCTATTTCTAAAGTAAATTAGTTTGAAAGATCTTGATTTGAACTGTTTTCCTTTCTTTTAAAGATATACCCATTCATGTTAAAACTCTTGAACTCACTAGGCGTTAGCCTAACCTTTTATTTGTCGGCATGTGCATCAGGTTCCAGGTGGGGGTTGGTCCTAGCAGTTCTATGAAGAGATGTGCTTAGTCTTTCGCGAGTGTAAGTTTTGGTGAAGTCTTCCGCAGTTTAGAGATAGTGACTTCTTTTGGGTTTTAGTAGCACCCGTCCGTATTGTAGACTTTATGTATAGAATGCATGTGTGTAATGAGGTTAAATCTTAGATTGTGATTGCAGATGAATCAATTATTGATGTATTTAGAATTTTTTTTTATTAGTTGCTATTTCTAATTTTGAGGGTGTTACAAGTTGGTATCAGAGCTTAAGTTTGAGAGAATTAGGTATTGATTTTGGATGCCTAGACTCAAACTAGTATTTTTATAAGTGATTGTAAGTGAAGTTGTATATTAGGAACCTTGAGATAAGATATTTTGGAGTTGATCGGGTCGCTAGAAACGGGAAACTTGTCGAGGGTCGCAAGGATGAACTTGTACGGTAGGTTCATAATGGCACCTGGCCAGTGTTATGGTGAACCTACATGCTACATGTGTGTACTTGAACTACCTGGGTATGATTACCGTTGGGGTAGTGAGAAAGTTTCTAAGTGAGTGATCTAAGGAGGGTTGACGTTTATAGCAATGTCACTTTGGAGTGATGGTTAAGACATGATGAATGCTGGAAGTTGACCATTGTGGGTCAGGACAATTGGTTGGAATAGAACCTTAGACTTATGGAATTGATGTCAGTCGAGGAGAAATTATAAGGTGAACCGATAAAATATTCGAGTATTATCTTAAGATGTTAAGCATCTGAATGATAATAGTATGAATTGAGAAGCGTGGTCCTAGGATGCCGAGTGCCGACCAAATTCATGCACAAAATTTATTTCTAAATAAGTTTGCATAAATTATTTCTCACGTTTTCAAAGTATAAAGTGAATTATGTTGCGAAGTCTGGGTAAAGCATTTAACACTCATCAGATTTTGAACCGTGAGTTTAATCCTGCATGAAGTTGTTTTGATTGCACGTGGTTGCAATTTATATTGGAAATCTCTCCGTCCCTGTTTTGGTGTTTAACGCTATTTTGGACATCTTAAGATCCGTGTTTTAATGCCATATGGGGCATTGGGCAAGTAACTGTAGAATTTTTAACCTTGACATTGGATCTCCTCCACGTATGTTAAGGTTTTAAAGGAAGAGTTGTCCCCATGTTGTTGAGTCTGAGCTTCCCTGGGAATGTTGGGTCTGTACGAGTCGCGTTGAATTTTATGGAATATTGTTTTGCGACGTTTGGGCGCGTGAGTGTACTTCGAAATGCGTGTGTTTTATTTTTTTTGTTGCGCGTAAATTTACGAGCTTTTTGGGTGTCGTGTCTTAGGAAAGTTTTGTTGAAATGGGTCGCTCTAATGTATGGGGTGGTTTTAGAATTCCGACATTTTAGACGTGTCGACGTTTTATGCTTTTATGTTGGGAAGTGAAAGTTTTGACACCGCTTGACTCTAGCGTCAATGAGTTTTGTGAAAACTCAGTTGGCTTTATGGTGTCTTATTGTACGACATTTTGCGTCGCGTAAGCAAATTTTGGGTACGTGTGCATATGCATCTTGGGTGCGTTAATTGATGAGTTTTGTTAATAGATGTTGTCCCTCATGTTGTTTTGGGGAAGTTTCATTATTATGTGAATTATCTTCGAACTTTATACAAAAGTCAATCGTTGCATACTATTGGCATTGGATTAAATTGTACGGTTGGTTTGAGTAAGCATATAAGGGATTTATGTCGTTTCAATTATTGATTTTACTGTTAGAAATTTTCCGCAATGCGTTAATCGAGCATCAGTTTTCAAGTCGTTATATTTACTATTTTGGTCAAGTGTGCCTTATTGGTGCAGCTCAAAGTTTAAATTTGATTTGATGATTATGTACGTCCCTATCACTTTAATGAATTTTTGGGAAATAAACTGACGCATGTGGGACTTGTTGAAAATTTTATGTCGCAACATCTTGGTTAAAGAGGAAAGCTTTAAAGTTAAGATCATGAAGTTCCCTTTTGGGATTGTACAAACATTTATCACGCATGTTGGGATGCAGAGATTTATTTTCATGATTAATAGTGTAAATTTTGTTACACACCTTTTGTTACCATTTTATTTACGTAAATATGGATCAAATGAGTTTGGAAATGGTTTTATATGCGTAGAGTTGGTAACCAGTTTGGAAACCTATCGGAAGAATAATAGTGTGTTTTCACCATACGACTAATGGTTATAAAACTTATGTGTTTGAAGGTTTTATAAAAGTTTAAATTGGCATATTATTTGAAAACCTTGAACTCATTGGGCCTATGGATTTATACCCCGTCGTGAAAGGAGTGGTATTTAGGGACTGAGGGAGCCCTTGGGATTTGAAACGTCGGATGATCTGACTTGCGGTCAGCCTTGGATTTTGGGTTCCCGTTTTGAGTATGTGCGCGTTTGATTTATGGAGGTAGTAGATTTAAGTCTTCCCGAATAATTGAGGAAGGATTTTATACTTGGGAAATCCTGCGGGATGGGATTTTATGAGTTAATCTGTGTTTTAATTTGGATTCGGTTTGGTTGGTTGCTCGTCGGTGTGGCATCGTGGTATATGTTGTTGGTGTGTCGTCTTAGTGGTTTTCGCAATCAAAGAAATTTCTGGCGGTCTATTTGTGGGAAATGTGAGATTTGTGATTTTAGTATTCGGTTAAGTGTCGACCTTAGTGCGACAACCCGTCTGGAATGGGATTTTGGGCGAGATGTCCACAGTTTCGAGGTCACCGTTTAGTCCTAGGCGCCGACTTATTTTCTTGAGGTCATTGGATCTTGGAATGGATGGATGTAACCTGGTTGGATTATGGAAAATAGTGACCTTTCGGTATTGGATTTTGAAAGGAGTTTGGGTATGGAGGATTGAGTATCGAGGTACCCAAGCATTCCTGTGGTGATAAGGATGTTACTTTAGGAATGTTGTAAGATTGGTGTGGAATCGGGGTTGAGTGACAGCCGAATCTGTGTTAACCGGTTGCATAAAAGACATTTTGGTACGCCTTGGAAGAATGCCTTTATGAATATTAGGAATGGATCAGTGAAATAAGAGGATTTGGAAGTGTGGTTTTGATCTTTGATGTTGGGTCCGGGATTGCTTAAATCCGAAGGAGATTGGTCGGTGAGACTTGGAGTCATAAGTTACCTGGGGGTGGTAATTGTCATCCAAGGTTGGGAGACGACTGTAACTTTGTGGGTAAAAGATTACTTTGGAGAGTTCAGTGTTCGCTCAGTTATGAGTATGTTGTGCCCAAGGGGAGCAGCACACGTGAATATCGGTGTAGGGGTCGTGGTAGCGGTTTTGGCAAATGGATTAAGGTCAACCTTTTCAACTGGCGACGTTCCATCGAGAAGAGTAATTTCGAGGACGAAATCATTCTAAGGTTGGGAGGATTGTAACACCCGTAAATTCCTGTCTGTGAAAGCCAATCCTTTGAGGAATCCTTGATTCTGATCATGGAATTTCATCCCTTACGCCTTACCTTTTAAGCCTTATCGCATCGTGGGTGCTCCGGATGAAAATAGAAGAAATCGGGGCTCGGGACACTCGGGGCGATAGTGCCCTGGCGATAGTGCCCTGGGCACAATCGTCGGGCACAATCGCCAACAGAGTGGTGCTCGCGGTACAGTTTGGGCGATAGTGCCCTGGCGAGAGTGCCTTGGGCACAATCGCCTGCGGCCTCTGGTTGTTTTAAAATCGATCTTTGAGCAGCCCACCTCATTATTTCTCAACCCATTTCACCCTTTTCTCTCTAGAAACCGAACCCAAACCCTAAAAATCGGTTTTATACCTTCAAGTCACCAAATCCATGATGTTCCAAGTGTTCTCCTCCACCTAACAAAGATTAGAAGCTCCACCTTCATCTTCCTCATCAAGTTCTTCGGTTGGGAGCTCGGGTTGAAATGTTGGATTGGGTGTTCTCGGAAGTCTCTTTGTCTTCAAGGGTAAGTTTTCTTGTAATAAGTTATAAAATGCTCCATTGATGGTTTCTTAGTGATTTGGTTTCTCAAATCTCGGATTTGGTAAGTTTTGGAGAAAACTAGGGTTTTGATCTCGTTTGGGGTTTTGGTATATTGTTTGGGGGAAATGCTTCTAAATGATTGAGTATGGATATTTATGGTTTGAAATGTTTGGATCTAGGTTTTGGAAGTTTCCGGCTTGAGGATTCAAGCGGCCTTCAAAAGAGCTCGTTGGGTAAAATCTAGATTTAGCCTAAATCTAGCAAGGTGAGTTCAAGTTGATTTGTGAAAACGTTGTACATGCCAAAATGTTTATTTTAAAGCATCTATGTGTTTTACATGAAATTATCAACTGTTGAGTTGTTTGGTAACTTTTGATTATTTGAAGTGTTTAGCTTATTAAACCTTGTAAAACACTACATTTGAGATATTTTGATAAATGTGTTACAAAGGAATGTGACTTGGTGATTTATTGCATAAATGGGTATTTGGTCAAAAATGCACTTTTAAGTGTTTGTCGGGTTTTATGCATCATTCATGAAATGAGATACTTTGAAAAGTACGAAGGTGTGAGTCCTTTGGTTTTGGGTCGATCCCGACCTTGGGAACGCTTTAGAAAATGATAATCCTTTTTGGGTTTTGGGCCGAAGGCCAAATGTGACTTGAGAAACAAAGTTTTGGGAAAGATGTATTTTGGTTTATGTAACCACTTTGGCTCTCGTATTTTAGTCGACCGTACATTATGCCTTTTTGGGGCTTGGTTTGCACTCAAATGAGTCTTCGGAACAATTGTTCAGTTTTGGTAGCCTGTTAAGGAGCCTTGTCGTATGGTGTACCTAGTTGCATCTCATTTGTGAGTTACGTGTATTGGAGGCGTTAGCTCATTCGTTGGAGTCATGTAACGTGTTAGGTTGTAATGCAATGGATCCATAGGCATAGAGGTTGGTTTTTATCGTGTAAATGGGATAAGATTCCTGTGTTTTAATCTGGAAATAGGCGTTGATAATACGATGTAAGTCCTACATAATCAAGTGTGTCAAGGATGGAGAGATCCTAAGGTAAAGATCTGGATAGGATTGAACTTGGTGATTATTATGACTAAAGACCTGGAGAGGGTTGATGTCTATTATGACTAAAGACCCAGAGAGGGTTGATGTCTATTATGACTAAAGACCCAGAGAGGGTTGATGTCTATTATGACTAAAGACCTAGAGAGGGTTGATGTCTACCCTGACTAAAGACCTGGATAGGGTTGATGTCTATTATGACTAAAGACCTGGAGAGGGTTGAGGTCTGTTAGACCACAGTCTCATTGGATTCAAGATCATCCAATCTGAAGATTGTAATCTGAAGCTAAAGCCGAAACGTCGACTCTCAATGTTAAAGTCTATGTCTATTTGTAATAAATGTCAATGTAATTTAATGTAATATGTTTTATTTACTTAGATCTATATATCTAAGTTAAAGTATTGTAATAGTTAGTTAAAGGTAACTTAGTTAGTTATTTAGTTTCTAGTTACATATATTAGATTTTGTTATAATATAGTTTGTTAGTTAATATCTAGATATTATCCTAGATATTATTGCAAGTGGTAGATAGTGTGTTAGACACACTTAGATTAGTTAAGTGTATCTCTCTCTCTCTCTCTCTCAAGATCAGATCATAGATCACACATACAAACACACACTTAAAGGTGTATTTGAGAGAAAAACATAGAGAACACATCAAGAGCTTAATCGATCAACCTTGTAACTCGTTTGTTATAATAAATACAGGTTGGTAATCATATTGTGTTGTTGTTTCTATAAACTTGATAAGTATTGTTGGACCGACAATTGGTATCAGAGCCTGATTAAGATCAAATCAAGTTTTAAAAGAAAACGTCTCTGTGTTCTGTGTGAAAATCATTTTCGAGATTTAAACTGTTTTAGGTGTTAGAATCGATCAGATTGTGATCGATTTACATGCTATATCGAGTTGTATGTGTTTAATTTCATTTTAAAGCTTATATCGAGTTCCAATTTGTGGTTTTTGTGAGAAAAGAGTCGAGAAGAGTAAGTCACTGTGCGATAAAATTAATTTCTAAAAATAGTGTTTTAGTGAGATCGAGTGCTCATAATCTGTTCTAAAAGTGTTTCTAGACACATTGGTAGGGTTTGGTATTGCTAAATCGTTTCAATACAGATTTTAGACGAATTTTCGAAGTACAGGTTGAATAACCCGCAAACCAGAGGAAGAATAACACGCAAAGTCCCACTTTGCGCGTCCCACTACAAACGCAAAGCAGACTTTGCGGCTCCCACTACAAATGCAAAGCAGACTTTGCGGCTCCAACTACAAACGCAAAGCTTACTTTGCGGTTCCAACATCAATCACAACGTCTACTTCTCGGCTCCCAAAGCACCCGTAAACCTCAACTTTGCGCTTCCATCTAGACCCGCAAACCTCAGTTTGCGCTTCCCACTAGACCCGCAAACCTCCATTTGCGCGTCCCATTAGAAACGCAAACCTCAACTTTGCGTTCCTAACTTGAAACGCAAACCTTCTCAATTGCAAAGCTCCAATTTCCAGACTTAGAATATTTTTCTGAGAATTTTTCGAAACTGCAATAGGGTCTTTAATTGTCATAAATATTATGATTGTGATCAAATTTTCTGAATTTTGAATTTGATTTTATTTGGATTAACGATCATATCTGTCAAGTTCTCTTGTTACAGGAATCATGGTTCTTGATGATTTCTTTGCTCCTCCTAGAGAGAAAAGTCTAATAGAGAAAGTTTCAGATCTTAAAACCCAGTATCAATTAGACCAGTTGCCTATCTCGAAAGATTTTTTATCATCTGGAACTGATATGAAACCTCCTGTTTTAGAAAGAGGAAAATATGAGCAATGGAAAATCCATTTCTTAGACTTTATTGACAAACATGAATTGAATACTTATATCATATTATCTTTGCAGGAAGGGATGATGACAATTCCAACCAAGTTCAATCATTTTAAAGGAGCTTATGGATGGTTGGAAATGAAAGAGGTTCCAGTATACCTTAATGAATACACAGATGAGCAGAGAAGGAGACATGAAGCTGATAAATTTGCCAAAATTCTTATCTTGAAAGGAATTTCAGAAGAGATTACTATTCAAATGAATAGCAGTCTTAGCAAATGGGCTTCACCAAAACAATCATGGGATCAACTTGAAGGTATATCCAGATTGTCTTCAATAGAAAAGGTTAAGGTATTGGAAGCTGAGAACTCTGAGCTAAAAGAAAAGATTTCTGATCTCGAAGCTTAAAAACAGAAGCTAGATCTTGTTGAGAGCAACGAGAAGAAATTTAAGGATTTGGAGAGTACAAACACTGATCTTCAAAAGAAATTATCAGAGTTTGAGAAGATGTTCTCAGATCTTTCCAAGAAGGGTATTGAGGAGAAGAAGGTGATAGAACTTAAATGTTTAAAGCTTTCTCAACAAGTTGGTAACTTTGAGAAAGTAATCATTTTAGAAAGAGATCAGTTTGCCAAAGTGAAGAAGGCAACTGAACAGAAGAATGAAGGATACTTAAAAGAAATATCAGATGCAAGAAAGGGTGCTAAGAAAGGATTTGAAGAAGAGAGAAGCACCTTTGAAGCTGCAATTAGGAAGCTTAATGCAAAGCTATCTGAACTTTCTAAGAATGCACAGAAAGAGAAGAAAAAGAAGTGTGAGCTTGAGACGAAGATTGACCTTCTCGTTAAAGAAAGAAACAGTTATTCTTCAAAGGTAAAAGAGCTTCAAGATATTATTTCAAAGACGGTGGTGGTGACTGAGCGAACGACTCCAGATTCAAAAATCCACTCACCTAGAAATAATTCAGTTGGTTCTAACAAACCAGCCGCAAGCTCACATCAGAAAACTGCTCTTTTCAAAAGGTCAATTAAATCTTCTAATCAGATTCATTCTACTAATCTTTTCTATGACAGGAATATAGATTGTTCAAGTACACATCAAAGAAGGAGAAGAAGCTTCCAGGAAGAAGCTGAACTGGTCTGGAACAGGAAACCAGTTAAAGAAGAGCTGAAATGTAAAAACTCATGTGTACATACGCCGATTGCCAAGAAGAACAATGCGCTGAAAGGTAAACCTGATTTTGTTTACTCAAGAGATAAATTAATCAGTTTGTCAGGTAAGAAATTCTATTGTTCTTATTGTCGTATACATGATCCTGTGTCAGGATCGAATTCTCAACAAGAATTAATTCTCAGAAACAATATCAAAGAAGTTTGCGGAATAACACTTTAATATTCAATAAAACAGTAAATCAAAACAGTAAATATGAAGAACAAACTGTAAACTTGTATTGAATATTTGAAATCACAAGATTACACACTCAGCCTCAATCTTGAAGAACAGACTCTTTCAAGACGAATTCTACTTCTCTAGAATTAGGACCTATGCCTTGAGGTTGATTTCTCTCTAGAACTTAGAATGAATAAAAATTCAAAAGTTATATCTATCTATTCTATACATTCTATACATATACTAATCAAAAGATAATTACAAGAAATAAAAATATCTTCAGTATATCTTCCATGTATATCTCTAAGCTTCCATGTATATCTTCAGATTATCCAGCTGTTATCCTTTCATGCGAATCTTCATCATATAAGCAGTATTAATCTTCAGCATCATTAATTTCTTCTAGCAGCATTAACTGTAAGCAGCACTAACTACTAGCAGTACTAACTTTGTTCAAGCAACACTAACTTTGACTAGCAGTATTAATTCTACTAGCAGTAGTAATACTCAGCAGTATTAACCTTTAAGTCTTCTAGCAGTATTAACTCTGAACCAACAACATTAACCATACTTGATAAATTCTTCAGTTCCCAACAATCTCCCCCTAACTTGACTTTTAGGAAAAGAAGTCAAGTTCTTCAGAATTAATCTTCAAGATGCTTTCAACACCTCTGGTTCAATTTCCCAAATTTGGATCTAGGCCCAAGCTTTGATTTACAGTTCTTCTCACTACAATCTTTGCCATCTCTGAATCTTTTGTACATACCAGTGTAGCTTTAAGCATCCCTTCTAACTTCTCCTTGCTATGCTCATAGATTTTGTCTACCAGGTAGTATTCATGATAACAGTTGTCAATAGTAATCATATATACTCCACAGTTTTCAAACAGTATCCATTTGTCAATCTTCTTGAATATGAACTCATGCTTATGATCTTTAATCCTATAGTGCACTCTTTCAGGATCAAACATCATGCACAAGTATTCCAATGTCACTTTGAGAAGATTCTCTTCAGTACCTTTCAACACAGGTTCATAAAGTTTCATCCCCACTTTGTATAGTTCTTCCATATCAGCTCTTGAACAACTTCTGATGACTTTCCCCCATGTTGAATAGGCTTCAAATGAACCATCAGCTCTCTTGATTCTGAAGAAATTCTTTCCACTGTCTCTTAGAATATCCCAAAATATGATCTCTGGAGCTTGCATAGAGATTGGAATAGCCTTCAAAGGTTCCACTATTGTCATGTACGGATCCATACTCTCATCTGTTTGCTTAGTGACCTGCTCTGGACTTTGTACTGGCTCTGTTGGAGATGTGACTGAAGGTTCTGCTTCCTTTTCAGTTTCTTCCACCCTTGGCTTTTTCAACTGCCTTTTTGAAGCAATTGATTTCACTCTCTTTCCAGACTTGGCTTCTATACCAACACTTCCAGGTTCTTCCTTCTTCTCTTCTGCTTCTTCTTTGGAGGGTGTGGTTTCCTCAGGGAATGGTTGTTGGATGTTGAGATCATGTCTCTCTTTCATCCTTCTTTCTGCTTCTTCCCTTTGAGAGGTATCCCCTTGGAGTTTGGCCATTTCCTTTCTGTATAGCTCCTCAACTTGACTGTATGCCATGTTGGTGAACATCTCCCCCTTAACACCAATTGCACCTTTCAGGAAGTTTATCATCTTTCTTCTTTCCTGATTGGCCAAGAAGGTCTTGGAGGGTTGTCTTTTCTGCTTCATCACTGGCATCTTTTTAACTTGAAGTTTCTTGGTCTGAGCTGCTTCTTTTAAGCTCTTTTGGTATTCTGCATTTAACTTCTTGGCCATAATCTTTGCAAGTTCTCTATCCTTTTCTGTTTGCAACTGCTCCTCTTTCTCCATTTGGTCTTGCAACTGCTTTGCTATTGTCTCATCCATTTCAATCTGAGACTTCTGTCTTGGAGGCATTTCAGCTTCAACCATCTTCTCTTTTCCTTTTCCCTTTGATTCTTTCAAAACTTCCTTCTCTTTTTCCTTCTCTGAGATCCCTCCTTCATTGATAACTACTCCCTTGGCCTTTTGAGTAGCCTTAGGAGTATCATTCTTTGCTTTGACTAAAGTTTCTGCTATCTCCATTTCTTCCACAGAGAGCCCTATTTCTGCTGCTTCAGTTTCTGCTGCTACTTTTACTTCAGCAGCAGTAACTGTTTCTTTTTCCATTTCTTCCTCTGTCTCCCCCTCAACTTCAGCTTTCTTTTCAACAGTTTCCCCTTCATGCTTCTCCCCCTTGTTGAAAGAATCTTGAACTTTGTCCCTCTTTTTGAGTACAAACTGTTTCCTTCTTTTCTTTTGAACCAGCCTCGTCACCATCTTCTTCAATTTTTCAATCTGAACTTGTTGGGACAGGATAACCAGCTTCATCTCCTCTATGTCTTTTCCTTGTTTCATAACATCTAGGTTGATGTTTCCCATGGTTTCCATCAATTCCTGGTAGTCATAACTGTCCTCACCTTCTCTAGAAGTGTTACCCTCCTTTGAAGGATCATTGGATCTTTTAGTAGTGGAAGTCTTCTGCCTAGCAGAAGCACTATCCACCCCCGTGGTTTCTTGGCACTAGGGACCTTCGAATGATTGCTCATTCAAAGTTGCCATGGGGGAGGTCTTATTTATGTTACCACTTTCCTCCTCTGTGCTAGCAGGAGTAGTGGCAGCCTCATCACCCATATGCTCAACCTCCTCCTCAGAGAGCACCTCCTTGGGGTTGGGAGACACCCCTGTGGTTTCCTTATGGATATTCCCTAAAGGAGAATTCTCCTTTAGAGGGCTTAAAGGCTTGGGGGTTGATGGTACAAGAAGGGAAGGAGCCTTCTTTACCTGTTTCCTCTTGTAAGTTTGGGTGATATGAGAGGTTGGTTTTTCAAGAAGGGACTGGGGGATAGATTTTGAGAGAGAAGGTTGGGATTGGCTAGCAGTAGGATGGTCTAATGGGGGCCTTGACCCTGCTGCCATACCTTCATTGGTTTGGGACACCACCATCATTGTAGAGAACAATGGGGTGTCAACTCCTTCCGAGTCCCCAGCAGATCTTCTCATATTTGAGAAAACCTTGCCTTTGGGGGGTTTAGGTACATATACCCCAACAGGTTGAGGTATATCCATCAATTCATGAGTAATAACTTCTTGAACAAACCTGGGGTACATAAAGAAGCTCTTTTTGTTTCCCATGTTTGAGACAAGATCACTGAAAATCATTTTAGAAAAGTTATACTTTCTGGCAGTGGCCAAGCACACCAAAGCATAAGCAATAGTGCTGCTGAACTCACTCCATCCAGTAGTCTTTTTGGAGATACAGTGCATAAGAGTATGGACAAAGAAACGCCATTGGGGTGAAAATTTGGCTTTAGAGAATTTGAAAACACCCAATGGGCCTCCATACCCCATTCTTGTAAGAGAAGAGAATAGTTCATCATTTGAGATAGAAGTTATACCAGAGGCATCGTCTAGACGTAGACTGATGCGAATAACCTCTTCAGTAACTGTTAGTGGTTTTTCACAGATCCTTGTCTTGATCATTTGCACACCATTCTCAGCAACAATGGTGGCATTAGCCCAGAACTGCCTTTGATGCTCGATATAGATTGTAGGTGATACAGTAAGAGCATGAGCAATATGGCTTGACTTGAGGAAATCCACAATCTGATGAAATCCTGCAGCTTGCTTTGGCTTATGGAGCATCGTGATCTCATTGTGCTCGTCGATGAATGCCATGGATGCCATTGAACTTAGTGCAAAACTTGCCTGAAAACTTCGAGTCTTGAGAGAGAAAGGGTTTAGAGCGCAAGTGAACAGTATGCAAAGAGTCGTTATGAACGTTTGGGCGGGCAAAGGGTATTTATAGTATTCGGGACATAAGCAGTATTAACCTAGAGCAGTATTAACTGCGAGCAGTATTAACTGCGAGCAGTATTAACGAACTAGCAGTATTAACTGCGAGCAGTATTAACTACTAGCAGTATTAACGAACTAGCAGTATTAACTGCGAGCAGTATTAACTGTGAGCAGTATTAACCACTAGCAGTATTAACGAACTAGCAGTATTAACCACTAGCAGTATTAACTAACTAGCAGTATTAACTGTGAGCAGTATTAACCACTAGCAGTATTAACTGTGAGCAGTATCAACCACACTTACTCTTTGAAGCTTAAGCTGAATTGAGTGCTGCTATTTATGCCCTGCAAAGGAAGATTAGTAACACCAAAAATCTATAGTATTCAGATATTTAACCACTTTTTGAGAGGATGCTTATTCAGAGTTGATCATTCCCACACTTGTTACCAAGAAAGTGAATCTACCCACATCAAAAGCTTTGGTGAATAGATCAGCAAACTGGTTGTCAGTATGAACTTTTACAACTTGAACAAGTTTCTTTTCATTACAGTCTCTTATGAAGTGATACCTGATCTCAATGTGCTTTGTCTTAGAGTGCTTGACAGGATTATTCACAATGCTGATAGCACTGCTATTATCAATAAAAATGGGAGTGTGTAGAAAGGTTACCCCATAGTCCAGCATTTGATTCTGAACCCATAAGACTTGAGAACAACAACTTGCAGCTTGCACTGCCATGAAACTAGTCTAGCACCCAAGAACTGACATC
Source organism: Arctium lappa (assembly GCA_023525745.1). Taxonomy (NCBI): domain Eukaryota; kingdom Viridiplantae; phylum Streptophyta; class Magnoliopsida; order Asterales; family Asteraceae; genus Arctium; species Arctium lappa. The sequence goes on along the minus strand of CM042054.1, from coordinate 8,112,463 downwards.
CTCCAGAAGTAGATTTTCTGTCCAAGTTTGCCCCACCTAGATCACTGTCTGAGTATGCTATTAGGTCAAAGGGTGAGTCATGAGGATACCAAAGTCCCAATCTGGGTTGCCCTTTGAGATATCTGAATATCCTCTTAACAGCTTGAAAGTGAGATTGCTTTGGCCTAACTTGGAATCTTGCACATACACAGACTGGAAACATTATATCTGGCCTTGATGCAGTGAGATACATGAGAGAGCCAATCATGGATCTGTAATGATGCACATCCATATCCTCCCCCTCAAGATCTGCTGTTATCTGCTTGTGTGTCTCCATAGGTGTGCTGGCAGGTTTTGAATCTGAGAAACCAAACTTGGTTAGAATGTCCTGCACATACTTGGATTGACAGATGAAGATGCCATCTGACTTCTGTTGAACTTGGAGTCCAAGGAAGAAAGTAAGTTCCCCCATGGAACTCATTTTGAACCTTTGATGCATTAGTTCCTCAAACTCCTTGCACATGTTGTCTCTTGTAGATCCAAAGATAATGTCATCAACATATATTTGGACCAGCAAGATATCTTTCTTCTTTCTCTTGATAAATAGAGTCTTATCAATGACTCCTCTTTCAAATCCATTTTCCAAGAGATGGGATGACAGAGTGTCATACCATACTCTTGGAGCTTGATGCAGAACATAAAGAGCTTTCTTCAATTTGTATACCCTGTCTGGATAGCTTGGGTTTTCAAACCCTGGTGGTTGACAGACATATACCTCTTCTTCAATTGAGCCATAGAGAAAAGCACTTTTTACATCCATTTGATAGACTTTGAAGTTCATGTAAGAAGCATAGGCTAGGAATAATCTGATAGCTTCTATCCTAGCCACAGGTGCAAAAACTTCTTCATAATCTATACCCTCTTCTTGAGTATATCCTTGAGCCACTAGCCTTGCTTTGTTCCTTATGACAATTCCTCTTTCATCTCTCTTGTTCCTGAAGATCCACTTTGTGCCAATTGCTCTGTGACCTTTAGGAAGGTCTACTAGATCCCATACATCTTGTAGTTTGAACTGCAACAGTTCTTCTTGCATTGCTTCTATCCAACTGGATTCTTTCATAGCCTCATGTGCCTTTTTAGGCTCAAGCTGGGATAGAAAACAAGAAAGCACTGTATGCTGTTGATCTTGCATTTCTTGAAGTCTGCTTTGATGTCTAGTCATCATAGGAGATGATATATCTCCTATTACTAGCTGTGGAGGATGATTCTTTTGAACTCTGGTGTTATGACTAGGTTCTTCATTAAGTCTAGCCTCTAGATTAGAGTCATTCACCTCAACTGAAGTGTTTTCAGCAGCCACTTCTGATTCTTTATTTTCTTGAGTCTCCTCATCTCTACCTTCTTCTTCACTCTGACTTGGTCCAGTAGATGGTTCCTTTTCACAGTCTTCAAAGGGATTCACTGTGGGTATGGGAACGATCACAGATTTAGATATACTTTCTTGAACTTGTGTAGTCCCTGATCCTCCACATCCTGAACCTGCATAATCATCACTACTGAAACCAAAGGAGTTAGTTAGTGAATCAATGTCAAATAGCCACTGAGGACCAGTTCCAATAGGATTTGGTGTGATCTCATTGCATTTGACATTGTCACTTTCTTCAATTATTCTAGAAGATGTGTTAAAGACTCTGTAGGCCTTACTCTGAGATGAATACCCAACAAGAAATCCATCATCTGCTTTGCTATCAAACTTACCTAAATGAGATTTGGTATTGAGAATTGTACAAGGACACCCAAAAGGTTTGAAAAATCCAATGAAAGGTTTTCTTTTATTTAAAAGCTCATATGGTGTCTTGTTCTTTGGCTTAACTACTAGAACTCTGTTTTGGACATAACAGGCAGTATTAACTGCTTCAGCCCAGAAGGTAATTGGCAGTTTTGAATCAGCCAACAGAGATCTAGCAGCCTCTATTAGTGTCCTATTTCTCCTTTCAGCAACACCATTCTGTTGAGGAGTCCTAGGAGCACTATATTATCTCTCAATGCCTTTTTCTTCACAAAAGGTGTTTAGATCAAGATTTTTGAATTCAGACCCATTATTTGATCTAAGGACTTTTACTTTTTGATTAGTTTGGTTTTCAATTCTTAGGATAAAGAATTTGATCAGTCCACTTGTCTCATCCTTAGTCCTTAGAAAATATACCCAGGTAAATCTAGAGTAATCATCAACAATAACCAAGCAGTAAGATTTCTTGCCTATACTCATAACATTTGTAGGACCAAACAGATCCATGTGCAATAACTGGAGACAAGAAGAAATTGAATTTATCTCTTTGGTCTTATGAGAAGTTTTATGCTGTTTGCCTTTAAGGCAAGCAACACAATGATCATCACATGAGAAGACTTTAGATGGTAAACCTCTTACAAGGTTGTTTTTAACAAGTTTGTTCATAGTCTTAAAATTCATGTGACACATCCTTCTGTGCCAAAGAGAGGATTCATCTACAGAAGCTTTGGAAACAAGACAATTTAGAGATGAATCACTATCCACATTGTCCATATCTAGACAGTAAACATTGTCCTTTCTTGGAGTTCTAAGTAGTATCATACTTTCATCAACTACCTTGAACCCTGGAGCAAGGATCATACATTCAGTATTTGTAAATAATATACTATGTTGTTTGTCACAAACCTGTGATACACTTAACAGGTTGTACTTCAATTGATCAACATAGTAGACATCCTCAAATGTCATCTTACCTTTGGTGACATTACCTTTTCCACTTATTTTTCCACCAGTAAGATTATCTCCAAATGCAACATGTCTTCCATTGATATGCTTGAAATCCTGAAAGCATGACATGTTGCATGTCATGTGCCTAGAGCAACCACTATCAACATGCCATATGATCTTTCCCTTGAGCTGTTGGTTGCCCTGCACATATGATAGATCAGTTAGTATGAATTAGGAACCCAAGCCAAAGTGGTCTTGGGTACCCCTTTCTCATCAAAGTACTTGCATTCTTTCTTGACAAGATTTTTGAACTTTAACTCCTCATTCTTGGAGTACTTTGTCACAATAATAGGCTTGGAAACATTTGTGCTTGAAGCAGTACTGGTTTTAGAAGTACTAACTGCCTTAGCAGCACTTGCATGCTTAGCAGTACTAACCTTGTTAGTAGTAGTAACTGTGTTAGCAGCAGTAACTGTGTTGGCAGTATTAACCTTTGAAGAGGTACTAACTGTATTAGCGGCATTAATGTTTTCAGCAGTACTAACACAGGTAGCAGCAGTAATACTTCCAGCAGCACTAACCCTGTCAGCAGTACTAACAGTTTTAGTGCTTTTAGGCACCCAGATTTTAATACTTTCTTTTAAAATCTTTTTCTTCATGGGGCCTTTCCTTTCACCATGTTTCTTTATCACATGTTTCTTTCCAGCCTTCCTATAACCAACAGGTTTTTGCACAAATTTTTGAAGGGTCATCTGTTGATTAATAGGGTTAAAGAAACAATATTTAGCCAAATGATTTAACTTGCCACATATGAAGCAAGGTTTTGGTCTATTGATTTTACTCAGATCAACTCCTTGCTTCTGAGCCCATTGATTATTCCAATTTCTTTGATTTCCTCTTTTTAAACCAGAATTTAGGCTCTTGGCTTTACTGCAATCACACTGTTTACAAGATCCAGGATTCACAACCGTGGTTTGTTTGTAATGGACCTTGTTATCCTTTCCTTTGGTCTTCTCTATCTCCTTGGACTTGACCCAGATTTTCCCACATCCCTCATTGGTGATAATGTTGTTTTCTAATGGGATCTCTTTACTCACATCATTATCCCTATACTCACTGGCTTCTCTCTCAGTTAAATCCTTAATTACTACTTCATCCAAAGGATCTATCTTAAAGGCTTTCTCAGATAAGTCCTTTTTCTCCTTGGTTTCTAACAAGTCTGAAGTAGGAGAGATATAGTTGTTGTTGTAAGGAGGAGGTGTATTGTTGTATCCAATACCAGGCTTCATCTTGTCATGAATCTGAGCCTTTAGAAGAGAATCCATTGCTTTTGAAGCATATGAAAACTTTTCTATGTCAAGTTTAACTTTAGACAGTTCCTCTTTCAGCCTATCACTCTCTTCTAGTGATTTAGACAGTTTGGTCTCTAACTCATTCTTTTCCCACTTCCAATAGTTTGTGTCATAAGAGTGTTGAAGTTCATTAGCTTGAAAGCCTTTGATTTGCTCTTCAAATCTCTCTACTATTAACACATAATCTCTTCTATCCTTTTCTAATCTTTTGAGGTCATCACACATACTTTGATTGTGATCCCTGTATCTTTTGACAGTGTCAATGCAAGATTTAGTGCAAAGATTAGAAATTACCTCAGAGGGGAGATCAGACACTTCTGCCATAAGAGCTTGATTCTGGATGGCTTCCTCAGCTTGATCACTCCAGTCAAATCTCATTCCTTGTTGAGAAACAAGGGCTTGAGCAGGATTCTTGTTCTGATTGTAGTCTCCATTCTGAGCTTGTTGGTGGTTGTTGTTTGGAACAACACTCCTGCATTCTCTAGCAAAGTGTCCTTTCATGTGACACTTATAACATTCCACCTTGGTCTTGTCAAAACCAGCTCCATCTTCTCTTCTTTGAGAGAAGTTATTCCTACCTGTTCTTTTAATGAACTTCTTCACCCTCATGGATAACATGGTCATCTGCCATTCAATATCCATCTCCTCCAGGTCATCAGGGTGAAGTTGATCCAGATCATCATTAATCAATGAAATGTTACTATGACTGGACAAAAAGGCTTCAAAGATAGTTTCAGTGTCTTTTTCTGAACTTACTCCACTGGCAGTACTAACTGCTTCAGGGTTGGCAGTAGTATCAGTGGATGCTGAAAGAAGTGCAGCATTGTGGACATAACCAGTGGGCTTCTTCTTGATCTCTACCTCAGTTTCAAAAACTCTTAGATCATTGTATAGATCATCAAGTTCTTTCTCTTACAGATTGTCACTCTGTCTATATGAGACAGTGTACATAGTCCATTCATCCCCAAGAGATCTGAGGAACTTTCTGTTGATGTCATCTTGATCCATCTTCACTCCTACAGTAGCCAGTTCACCAATGAGCTTGTTGAACCTATCAAAAGTTTGAGTCATAGACTCATTCTTTGAGGAAGTAAAGTTCTCATACTGCTGCTTTAGAACATCTCTTTGATTTCTTTTGATGCTCTTAGTTCCAGCAAATCTTTTCTCTAGAGCATTCCAAAGAATCTGAGCATTCCAGAGAATCTGAGCATCAGTGCAGTTGCAAAATTGATGTTGATATTCATTGGGGATGGCCAAGAGCAGAGTGCTCAAGGCCTTCATCTCTGTCTGTCTGATCTTCCTCTCACCATCTGTCTTTGGTGGAGGTCTTTTCCCATCTGGTCCTATCCTTCCAGCTTCAGAAGGACCATTCTCAATGATATCCCACATTAAGTAGTCAGTGAGAAGAATATATTGTCTGATTCTGATCTTCCACATGTCAAACTCACTGGGTGTGAGCATTGGAACCTTAGAGACCAAAGTACTGCTTGATTCTGTAAGATTTTCCATGATGAATAGATGTTTCTGAGAGAACTTTGCTCTGATACCACTTGTCAGGATCGAATTCTCAACAAGAATTAATTCTCAGAAACAATATCAAAGAAGTTTGCGGAATAACACTTTAATATTCAATAAAACAGTAAATCAAAACAGTAAATATGAAGAACAAACTGTAAACTTGTATTGAATATTTGAAATCACAAGATTACACACTCAGCCTCAATCTTGAAGAACAGACTCTTTCAAGACGAATTCTACTTCTCTAGAATTAGGACCTATGCCTTGAGGTTGATTTCTCTCTAGAACTTAGAATGAATAAAAATTCAAAAGTTATATCTATCTATTCTATACATTCTATACATATACTAATCAAAAGATAATTACAAGAAATAAAAATATCTTCAGTATATCTTCCATGTATATCTCTAAGCTTCCATGTATATCTTCAGATTATCCAGCTGTTATCCTTTCATGCGAATCTTCATCATATAAGCAGTATTAATCTTCAGCATCATTAATTTCTTCTAGCAGCATTAACTGTAAGCAGCACTAACTACTAGCAGTACTAACTTTGTTCAAGCAACACTAACTTTGACTAGCAGTATTAATTCTACTAGCAGTAGTAATACTCAGCAGTATTAACCTTTAAGTCTTCTAGCAGTATTAACTCTGAACCAGCATCATTAACCATACTTGATAAATTCTTCAGTTCCCAACATCCTGTTCACAAGACAAGTGACCATTACTGGTATGGTTCTTACTCAGTTACCCCCACACGAACTGCAACTAACACTTATGGACCCAAATACCAGTGGGTACCAAAGAAAACTAAACTTGTGTTGCAGGCACCTACTGTCAAGGGGGAGTAGGAAGAAGAATGGTTCTTGAATACAACAGTTCAAGACCCGCACTTCAAAGATCAAAAGACATTACTCTGTGCTGAAAATGAAATTGTACTCCAATACTCGAATGAGGAAATCAACCATCAAGGGGGAGTACATATTTATCTGAAATTTTATGCATATCTTTTTCATATGATAATTTTCAAATGCATAATTTCAGGGGGAGTATAAAAGGTGATGACTTCTGATTATTTCAGATTAGGACTCATACTTTAAAAAGTTTTACTGCTTTTTGTCTTTTCATTATAAGTGAATAAATTTTTACTTTGACTTGACATTAGATTTTTGCAGAATTTTTGAGAGAAGCTTAAAAGATCATATCTTTATGATTTAAAGCTTAGCTTCATGAGATGGAATATCGTACGTAAATTTATAATTCTAAATCTTCATCTCATATATGGTTGAAAGAAGGACAACTTTCAATCATTTGAAAACATTGTTTTTAATGTTCAAACCACTTCCCGATTTTTCAACCGATTTTATATTTTGGGAGTGTATTTTAAATGTTTTCATGATCTAAATTGTGCTTTAACTGAAATAGTTAAACCAATCTGAGCATCACGTGCATCATAGGAAAACAAGAATCATTGTGCTAGGACTTAACACAACTTCAATGAAAACACCTTAACCAGTGATTTCTACCCACGAAGTTAATCCTTAGTGATTGAGTGTGCAAAGAGAAAAGAAATGAGTGTGATTAGAGAAAGCAAAAAGTTTAAAGAAAAGAGCGTGTGAGAACAGAGTTAAAAGAATATCACAACTCTGCACCAACTTTTTCTGAGCCGGGTAGCCACCATTCTAGTGATTCACAATTCTTTGGTGATCATTATTGAAACAGGCAACTAACCCATGCCACCTCTTGATCAAACCTCACCATCTACTCATTTTCTTCTCAACAAGAAAGTGTTTCACATTTTCTATCTGATTTTCAAAGGGGATGCAGCACATTTGCTATCTGATTTTCATTTGGAAAATCTGGATATTGAAAAGAAGGAAGTTTGCCCTACCTTCGCACTTCAATCATGCACATTGAGTCTGTGTTTAACTTACTGTTGTCTCAGTGGTTTACACAAATTTTGAGCCAAATAAGCAATCATTAGTGCTTAATTCTTTCAAACACAAGCACGAACACACAAGGAATTAGTTTCTTTGTCATAACGTTTATAGAAATTACCTTTGTGGTGTTTCGATGATTAAATGGAAGCCCTGGGGGAGTCAACATCAAACAGCTCCTTTCCCATGTGTATTCGTTACACACAGTAACTTAGTGTTACTGACAGGCATTCTAACTGATTCATTAGTTGATTTCAGGTGTTACACGACACATTTGTCTGGATTTGCAAAGATCTAGATGAATCTCTTATGAATTGACGAATCAGGGGCTCTAATCGCAAGATTGACATTTCTTACCACAAATTTTGATGAAGTCGTTACACTTAACATCAAAAAGGGGGAGAATGACTACACAAGAAATGGCAAAGATCACATGTTTCAAGAATCACGTCAAAGACTGAATTCTTCTAAAGAAAGTAGATTGAAGACATGTTGATTTTAGAGAAAGAGATTGCATCTTCTGAGCTGAACAAGAAGACTGAATGGTTAAATATTTTTATTAAATGATCTTGATTCAAAGGGGGAGATTGTTAGACCACAGTCTCATTGGATTCAAGATCATCCAATCTGAAGATCGTAATCTGAAGCTAAAGCCGAAACATCGACTCTCAATGTTAAAGTCTATGTCTATTTGTAATAAATGTCAATGTAATTTAATGTAATATGTTTTATTTACTTAGATCTATATATCTAAGTTAAAGTATTGTAATAGTTAGTTAAAGGTAACTTAGTTATTTAGTTTCTAGTTACATATATTAGATTTTGTTATAATATAGTTTGTTAGTTAATATCTAGATATTATCCTAGATATTATTGCAAGTGGTAGATAGTGTGTTAGACATACTTAGATTAGTTAAGTGTATCTCTCTCTCTCTCTCAAGATCAGATCATAGATCACACATACAAACACACACTTAAAGGTGTATTTGAGAGAAAAACATAGAGAACACATAAAGAGCTTAATCGATCAACCTTGTAACTCGTTTGTTATAATCAATACAGGTTGGTAATCATATTGTGTTGTTGTTTCTATAAACTTGATAAGTATTGTTGGACCGACAAGGTCTATTATGACTAAAGACCTGGAGAGGGTTGATGTCTATCCTGACTAAAGACCTGGATAGGGTTGATGTCTATTATGACTAAAGACCTGGAGAGGGTTGAGGTCTATTATGACTAAAGACCTGGAGAGGGTTGATGTCTATCCTGACTAAAGACCTGGATAGGGTTGATGTCTACCGTGACTAAAGACCTGGATAGGGTTGATGTCTACCGTGACTAAAAACCTAGATAGGGTTGATGTCAATGGTTGTTTATCCTTGAAGATACACTTATAACATACATATGTGGTTTAACTTGTGTACCTGCCACATTCAATGGAATCGGGTCTTCCCCGTCACCGAAAGGTGTTGTTTTGGGTAATGAGTCTTGTGCCCATGTTTTCGGTGACATATTGCATATGAGATTTATTAACCATGATTTATGGGTTGAGTGTTATGCCCCACTCGTGATGTGGGTGTTTTGGGATGTGAAGTGTTATTCACGGTATCGTAATTGGGAGTCGATTTATATTCACGTTTTGAGTGAGTTTTGGATCACATCGTTTTATAAAGAATGGTTGTTTTGGAACGTTGTCTTTAATGGTGTAAACTGTGGAAAACGGGTCGTCTCTATTTCTAAAGTAAATTAGTTTGAAAGATCTTGATTTGAACTGTTTTCCTTTCTTTTAAAGATATACCCATTCATTTTAAAACTCTTGAACTCACTAGGCGTTAGCCTAACCTTTTATTTGTCGGCATGTGCATCAGGTTCCAGGTGGGGGTTGGTCCTAGCAGTTCTATGAAGAGATGTGCTTAGTCTTTCGCGAGTGTAAGTTTTGGTGAAGTCTTCCGCAGTTTAGAGATAGTGACTTCTTTTGGGTTTTAGTAGCACCCGTCCGTATTGTAGACTTTATGTATAGAATGCATGTGTGTAATGAGGTTAAATCTTAGATTGTGATTGCAGATGAATCAATTATTGATGTATTTAGAATTTTTTTTTATTAGTTGCTATTTCTAATTTTGAGGGTGTTACAATATACTTTGTCAAGTATTCATACACATAACGGTTCAGAACATTCTATTTGACTTTGTTATTACCATGTATCTAAAGTTAAATCTTTCTATGGTAATACTCACGTTCTTTGTATTCACTGTTGATTGAATCAAACGTCATTTCATGTGCTTTCATTGAAAATATGTTTATATATTGTTCATATAAATAACATTCGTTTTTTATTCTCCAAAATATTATTCTTCATGATAAAATGATATGAGCTTAATTGTCAAACTCTTTTAGTTTGAGGGGGAGAATTGCATCGTCAAACATCTTCTGTTTTGACATCTCCGAATATTTTATTCTTCATGTAACAAGTGGTATTTGTGCTTACATGTACAAAAAGCTTGTTGAACAGCATGTTCTTTTAGGATCATACATGGGATTCAGTGTGAGAACTTAACAGAACTTCCATGGATTCACGATAACCAGTGTTTCCTGCCCAGTAAGTATTCCCTGAGTGATTGAGGGGAGAGGGGTCAAAAGATTTGAGTGTTGGTGTGTGAAAAGAGGTAAAATGAAAAAGAGAGATTGGTTAGACGTGAGCATTAAAAGAAAGAGGGTGAGATATCAGAGTAAAAAAATATTAAACTCTGCACCAAACTTCTTTCTGAGCCAGGCAGCCACATAATCTGATTGGTTAACATTCTTTGGTGACCATCATTGAAAAAGGCAACTAGCCCATGCCATCTCTTGCATACAACCCCACCAGCTACTCATTCTTTTCTCAAAAAGAGAATGTTTCACATTTTCTGGGGACGCAGCACATACGCTATTGGTTCTTCATTTGGAAGATACTAATATTGAAAAAGAAGGAAAGTTGCCCCACCTTCGAACCCTTTCTCATGCACATTGAGTCTTTGTATAATTTGTTGTTGTCTCAACAAGTTTACATATTTTGAGCCTATATTAAAAAGCAATCATCTATGCTTAATTTTTTCATACACATGCACTAGCACACAGAAATTTGTTTTCTGTTAGAACATTCATAGATAATCATGTGTTATTCGATGATTGAATGGAAGACCTGGGGAGCCAACATCAAACCAGCTCCTTATATAGTAACTTTGTGTTACTCAGTGACTTTGTGTCATTGACAGACATTCTAACTGAGTCATTTGTTGATTCAGGGTTACACCTCTTAAACTGTTTAAATTTGAAAAGATTCGAATGGTTACCACATTTTTATTTGAATCTGAAAAGATTGAAATATTCACTCTTTCCATTTGGAGAGACTGCTCTTATTTCCATACAGGGCTCGTTATATGAAGACTGTGCTTACGTGATCATACACAATGGGGGAGATTGTCTTGAATAGGGGAGTTTGTTTTGCAAAGTTTTGATGATGATGATTCTCACCACTCATAAAAAAGGGGGATAAGATATAAAAAGGGAGAATATAATCTGAAGACTGCTGAAGATTATCAAAGTTTTGAAGTTTTGAAGTGTTGAAGTTTTGAAGCTATCAACGACATATCTGAAGAAAAGAGAATACAAGAGAAGACCCGAAGACAATTGCAATTTTTTTTTAATCTTGAATCCAAAGGGGGAGATTGTTGGATCATAAATTGTATTCAAGATTAAAGTTAAAGTTAAGGGTTTAAACTGCAATTGTGCTAAAGTTAATTAGAGGGTTTATTATGTAATAAGTTAATAGTTATTAAGCTATTGGGCCCAAACCCATTAGAAAGCCCGTTAAGGTTAAAGCCCATATGGCTTAGGTATTTAAAGTTATGTTTAGTTTAGTTTTAGGTTAGAACCTTTCATAATTTCATAATTATTGTTTAGAGAGAAAGGTAACCATATTATTCTCTGTATTCAAAGGTATCAAGAACACTCAAGGGTTTCATTGTTTATTCAAGGGATTGGTATGTTACTCTGATTTATATATCTCTTGATTATTATTGTGTTGCTTGATTACTTGATTGATTATTTACCAACTAGATTAAATCTGAGATAACAATATTATTACTAGCATTATCAAACGAAATACTAATAACCTTATTAGTTAAATTATAATATTCAATATTTCTCATAATTATATTAAATTGACGCTCACCCGAATGTGGCGAACCAAAGTGCTCAAACGTGATTACACGTTTGCATAATTGCCACAATTGCGGCACAATCCAATGTGCCGTTATGCATATATAAGATTGTGGCAATCCGAATGGTGCGCTTCATATATCACACGTTAAAGAAATGTTGTTGGATAATGATAAAAACGTTTGTCGCGTATCTTTTTTGGCCATTTTCCAAAGTTTTATAGCATCACGTCTAAGAGTTTAACGACTTACCGAACCCACGTAGCGTGGTTGGAGCGAGAGTTTGATCATGTTCGTAATGTGAGGATTGTCAAAATGTCCGAACGGCAACCCCACTTGAATGACACATTTCATTTGCATTTCTCGGGCCAACGCGGCATCATACGACCATACTTGACCGGAATTGTCAAGTATGGGTTGACTTGGATCGTCACCCGATTTCAACTTCTTGCACGAAGACTCGTAGTGACGCTTTAACGTGGTATTTGCGGCCGCCGCAAGGAGATCTCCACACCGTTTGCATTTTGCTTTTTTTGTACCGTCGGGGAGCATCACCAAGTTGAAATGGTTCCAAATTGGTGCTTTTCGTCCATGATCGGCAATAACTTGGTAATTTTGTTCGGCCATTTTGAGAGTAGAGACTTGATAGTAAAGACTAGAGAGTAGAGAACTAGAGATATTAGACTAGAACTTGCGAGAAACGAATATAACGAGAGCCGATAAATGAGAATTGTATGCGTTTTTTGCGTTTTGTAAGTTGGTGTCACTATCCATAACCAACACAAGTATTTGTATGGGTTTGGAGGGGTAAAAAACACCAAAAAACGGTCAAAAAATGCATACCAACGGCTATAAAACGGCTATAATTTTGAATTGTTAAAATCGGGCCGGGCCGGGCCAAAAACCGAGCCGGGAACCGGTTTCGGGTCGAGCCGGGCCGGACCGCCGAAAACTCCAAAAACCCAAACCGGTCTAGGCTTTCGGGCTCAAAACCGGTTTTCCACCGGGCCGGGCCGGGCCGGGCTTTCAGTCGGGTCGGGCTCGGTTAATCGATCGGGCCGGGTCGGGCCGGACCCATTTGGCCATCACTATTCCGGGCCACAAATTGCCTTAAATCCGGTTGTAATTGACTCGTCCTCTTCCCCGGGTCCCGGTTCAACCGACCGGGTCGACCCAGTTTTTAAAACATTGAGGAAAAGGTGCCCTAGTCCCCATATCTGTATTGGAGATGAATGTAATTTTCTTTAGAGATTTTGACTTTTTATTTTAAAGAAATTTTGAAAATTTTGTTGAAGATGCTCCAAACAAACATCGACACATAAGAGCATCTCCAACAATTTCTCCAAAATGGAGAACCAAAAGTCAAAATCTCCAAAAAAAATTATAACCATCTTCGACAACTTCCATGTTAGAGATAAACCATTGATTATATTATTAAAATATTCTATATATTCAATAAAATATTATTTTATCACCTAATCAATTCATTTCAAAGATTCTCATTGGTGGAATGTAATTAAAAATAATTTCTCTCAATTGATAATCATTTTTGGGATATCTCCAAATTTAGAGAAAAATGTATCTTCTTTTCTACTTTCTCCATTTTCGAGAAAATTTTGAGAAAACTGTTGATGCTCGTTCTGCTCCTAAAATCTTCATTTTCATTTTCATTTTCTCCAAAAGGAAGTTGTTGGAGATGCTTCTAATGGTGTGACAGGCTAGTGTCCCGGTCCACGTCTCCACCATCAGGCACAACCAATAGTAGCCATGCCTTCTGACACGTGCCATTTGGCGACGAAGTTGGGGCCAAATAGGTCCATATTCCGGTCACTTTAGTGATTCTTTTTACAATAATTCATAGTCACTAATAGCAAATTGGTGGCGTCAAGAAAATTACATAAAAATGTAATGTACTTTGTTTTGATTCCTATTTTGAGTAACGTACTTTCAAAACATTTGTTTTGGTATTTGAGATGAAACTTTCAAACATTTAAGTACTTGGGTGACTTGTTTAACCATTGACAGGTTAACATTATGACATGGCGACGTGACATACAATTCAATATTATTTGCTGATACGATAATAAACAACGAGTAAAGAAGGATTAATTGCAAGTTTAGCTTATTTACCTCGAATTCTCATTGGAACCCTAGTTCTTCTCCAGCCATTTCTTCATCGGTTCACGCCGGTTTCTCAAATAGAGGGGTTTCAACACCGACTTAGAGGCAAATTTACGAGTACAATATTCGAATGGAACGGCTAAAAGTATTTAATTTTCCGTAAGCATTTGATCATGAACTAATTGAAAACATTTATTTTTCTACTGTTTGCTAATGTGACCAAGTTCTTGTTTTTCATCATTTTTGTGCACCATGATGCCTAATTTATTGCCTTCTCTAGCAACCATGGACAGCAAGGAACTTCTCACAAACATTCTTATTATGCTTTTCGTATGTTCAGATGTGATGGACTATGAGTCGGATTATAAGTGGTCAATATCAGTGATTCTCATTACACAATTTACTGGAGTTATGTTGGGTTCAGTTGCCCCAATTTCTAGATGTTTTGCATCCTTGAGCTTTAAGTTGTCCATAAAATGGATTTGGAACCATATCAAGGTTATTGGACTCAAAATTTATCTGATTGTAAACAAAGTAGTATACCATTCATATTTCGTAGTCGCAAATGCAAGTTTGTCATCCAGAAGATGAAAATCCTAATTCTCAGCATTTGTATAGGACTTCAAAAAGGAGTTGTGGTAGTATGCAAGATCATAGGGCTGGTTCCAATTTTCTTTGTGATATGTGTCTTCCATTGTTCCAAGTGGTTAAAGGCCATGTGTAAATTGTAATGCGTTTGGGCAATGTGTTGGGAAAGAGGCCAGAGCAACTAGAACAAAATAAAAATCTTAGCCCGTGTGTTTTGCAACTTCAAGACGATATGGAAATTGCTGATAGAACATTAAAAGGTATTACAAAATCTGTGAACCGCTTGATCCAAAAGGCTGAAAAGCAACAACCCAACAATCTTATGAAGGTTCTAGAGAAATCTAGAGGTTTGAAGGGGTTGAAAAGTTCTGTAGTCATCTTGTTCCACCTTTACTTGCAGAAGAATTCCTCGATTGCTGTAGCTTACCATTGGTTACTCTCACAACCATCGCCATTTCTCTTCCTAACATCCAAATTGACATAGTTGATAGCTTGGTAAGCAGTGTGAGTGAAGGTCTTGTATATGTCACACTTGTGGAAGAAAGCTTCAATGCTATTGATGACTATGTAATCATTCAAAAGGTGGCTAAAACATTGTGGCTAGAAGTTGAAGTGTATAACAAATGGTTAGGAAACAAGCTGCAAAAACTTGCTCCTCAATTGAATACAGCAGGACAGATTCTACAATAGGTCAGTGATACAACTAAAAACATGGTCACTGAGATGAAAAGTACAGATATTGGAGGCCGAAATGATGATTCCATCTGCAGGTCTATTTCTGCCAATTCAATGTATCGTATCACCGAAACAATCCTGCTTTCCTACCATGCCAAATTGACGAGATTAGCCAAGAGGAACTATTTGAGCAATTATTATCAATGATTTCGGACATATTGGCTGCTTGTCTCACCAACTTGTGTGATAGTTTAAAAAGGTGGCGAGTGTCCATGCTGCAGCCCAGCTTCTCGGTGAGACAACACAGATAATCAATAGTTTTGAAGACCATGAACTTCCAAGGTTGAATCCAGATGAGTTGGCATTATTTGCCAAATGGCGTGCCTATTTTCAGCATCCCTTTCCTTAAAGACTATTTATGTTCTTCGAGTAATGAGGTATGTATGTTCATAAAGATTTGTGACACTTTCTTTTCTTTTGGCACAAGATTTCAATTTTTTATTTGCTTCATATGGTGATCTCCTTTGATACTTGTAATGACCCTCCTCAAAAAAATTAAATGCTCAAAATACCCTTCTCAGAGTAGTCCAAAATGAAAGACTATCCTCCTTAGAGAAAGACAACTAATGTCCTTGTTCCTTTTATCATTTGTAAAAACTGTGGTTAAATGTTTGTATAATAAGATGATATTTGGTTTGTTGGTGTGATTTGAGGCATGTTTAAGTGATTCAAAGTTTTCAAAATGATATTTCAAAGTCATTTGGGAAGTGTTGGTGAGACATTATGATGATTGATGTTGTCTCAAAGTGACTGTTTGCTAAGAAGTTACCCTGCAGTTTCCAAGTCTATTTCAAAGTCAATGCCACTTTTTTCTTCCTATTTCTTAAGAATTCTATTTTATTTTTGTTTTTGTTTCAATATCACAACCTATTTGGTTGTTTTAAAAATTGAAATCTTTTTTTGGTGTTGAAGGCCATTGAGAAAGAGATTCTGCATGCAATCTCAAAGTGTGCATTTTAGGCAAGAAAAATAAAACAAATGCATCCCCTTTTTTGGTTTGTAAAAGTGTTAAAAGGTAGGAACGCATTTCATGGGTGGGACCAAATAATGGATGAAAAGCAACATTTGAAAGAGGATGGAAATTTCATTCAATTCTACAACTCATCTTTAAGACCACTATTTTCTTTATTTTCAAAGCATTCAACCTTCTCACACTCTTCCTCATCTTCCTTACCATAAATCATCATTTTCTTTCCCTGATCATGGGTTCAGACATTGCTGGATATTACCAATTTCTGAACGAAATACAGTCTTACTGCAACTCTACAGCACGTGTGGCGGCCTCGTTGCGTCATTATGGACGTTTAGCATCCCTATCAGATAGGCAAAACAAGTTCAGCAAACCAATGTTATGGATTGGGATGTATATTGTGTTGGCATCTCTGTTTTGTATCCTTCCGATGGTAGCTGATTTATTACATGGTTTGCGAAACAGAAAGCTATGGTTCCCCTGTAAATATTTCACTCTCAATGCTGCTTCTCTCACTGTGATAGCTGTTGCAATGAAGCTGCCCATGGATCTCAACAATTTAATGCCAGGTAATGCAGACCATGCTGTCAAGTTTGGAAGCATGGCCTTTATGTGCACCATGATGGCTAATTTATTGCCTTCTCTATCAACCATGGACAACAAGGAACTTCTAACAAACATCATAGCCTTGGGCGTTCTTGTAATCACCTTGGTGGTGAACGTTTGCATTCAAATAAATACCGGTGTCCTTTCCTATACTAACCCCACACGCTATATTGCCGTTGCTGATCTTGAAATTTACAGTACGTGGACAATGATCATTTATGTGGGTATGTTACTCTTGTTGCTAATAACACATACATGTTCATCTTTAGCGATTCTAAAGTCCAAACAGATACTAGAATCCAAATACGAAGCAGGCCATCAAACGGCTTCAGAGGACCAAGAGCTTCAACAAACTGGAAGATTAACTGTCGAGAAGCTAAAGCAGCATGTGAGCAACTATTGGATCATGGAAGCAACAAGTAGTCCCCAATTCATGACAGCTTGCTCTATTACAACCTCCGCTTCTGGGGTAATATGTGCTTTAAGCACTTTCATACTTGTTATCGTAATGCTAATCATAGGTCGATATATGATGGACTATGATTCGGATTATAAGTGGTCAATTTCAGTGATTCTCATAACACAATTTACTGGTGCCGTGCTCGGTTCAATTGCCCCAATTTCTAGATGTTTTGCATCCTTGAGTTTTAAGCTGTCCATAAAATGGATTTGGAACCATATCAAGGTCTTTAAAGTAGAGAGCTACTGGACTCAAACGTTATCTGATTGGAAACAAAGTAGTATACCTTTACCATTTCTTAGCCGTAAATGCAAGATTGTCATCCAGAAGTTGAAAATTCTATTTCTCAGCTTTTGTATAGCAATTCAGAAGATGGTTGTGGTAGCATGCAAGATCATAGGGTTGGTCCCAATTTTCTTTGTAATTTGTGTCTTGTACTGTTCCCATTGCTGGGAATGGTTAAAGGCAATGTTTAGTTCCATAGGCATTGTGTTGGGAAAAAGGCCTGAGCAACTAGAACAAAATACAGATATTAACAAGCATGTTTTGCAACTTCAAGATGATATGGAGTTTGCTGAAAGAACATTGAAAGGCATTTCAAAATCTGTGAATCGCGTGATCCAAAAGGCTGAAAAGCAACAACCCAACAATGTCATGAAGCTTCTAGAGGAATCTAGCAGTTTTGAAGGAGTCGGAAAGTACAACAACAATCATGTTCCACCTTTACATGCAGAAGAATACCTGGATTGTTGGAGCTTACCATTGGTTACCCTCACTACCATCGCCATTTCTCTATCTAACATCCAAAACAACATAATCGATAGCTTGCTAGATAGTGTGAGCGAAGCTCTTGTATATGTCACGCTTGTGGAAGAAAGCCTCAATGCTAAGGACGACTATGTAAGCATTCAAAAGGCGGCTAAAACGTTATGGCTAGAAGTTGAAATCTACCACAAATGGTTAGGAAACAAGTTGCAAAAACATGTTCCTCAATTGAATACAGTGGAACAGATTCTTCAATGGTTCAGGGATACAGCTAAAAACATGGTCACCGAGGTGGAAAGCATGGGTATTGGGGGTTGGAATGATGATTCCATCTGTAGGTCTATTTCCGCCAATTCAATGTATCGTATCACCCAAACAATCCTGCTTTCCTACCATGCCAATGTTGACGAGGTTAGCCAAGAGGAACTATTTGAGCAACTATCATCAATGATCTCAGACATATTGGCTGCATGCCTCACCAACTTACCCCGAGTCATAGCTATAAAATGCCACACAAGTGCGATAGAGAAAAGGGAGACGAGTGTCCATGCTGCAGCCCAACTTCTGGGTGAGACTATGCAGATTATTAATAGTCTTCAGGATCGTGAGCTTCCAAGCATGAATCCAGATGAGTTGGCATTTATTGACAAGTGGTGTGCTTATTTTCAGCATCCCTTTCCTTGAAGACCATTTACGTTATTGAGAGGTGATTAAGCAACATCAATTTTCACAAATTCATGACTTGAGAGGCGACAAACGTCCCCATCTTTTCCCTCATTGCGTTCTATTTTTCTTATTTTAGATGGGAAATGTTTCTGGTGTGATCTCTTACAAGCATACTTTCTTCTATTTTAATATTTTGTGATTTGCACATCTTATTCTAGAGTCACAAGCATATGCAAAAATATAATTGTAATCACTTTTTTGTTGATATATTTTTGTTCGATTTCATGTTTAATCACGAAGATTATCTTTAATTCGATCAGAAAATGTATTTCCATGCTAATACCGGATTACCGGGTGTGTGCTTATATCCCATTTAAGATTATTTTCGTATTTATAGATTAATTTGTGTAATGCTCAAAAAAGTCTTGGTCAATATCAATCCTGATCCTCCCCAAAACATTTCCATGCCTTTTCCACTTAGTTGCAAGGAACCTGTTAATGAATTTCTTGTTTGGGTTTTAGCCAAATAAATGCCCATCTAAGAAAGTACCTTGCATTTGGCTTTCTAGAATTTTGTGTTTTGAGGCAATATGTTCATTTAAGATCATCTGGGTGGTATTTTTCTTCTGGTTTGATGCTGTGTGCCTCTGATGTGTTCATATATTTGATCAAAGCTAATTAAATAGTTTAACTATTCATCCGATAAGCAAAAATCAATAATACAATAATTTTATAATGGCTACTAATGGAAAAAAGATGCATAGATTAGTTTGTTTTTACTCTGTTACATTTATTCTGGGACAAATGTTGTTTTATTTTGTTTTCAAGGTCACAGGAAGATTTACAGAGAAGTGATCCTGCATACTCAAAGTCTATGTATAGTAGCCAAGAAAAATAAAATAATGCATCGATTCTTTTGCATGGAAGACGGCTAGTAAAAGTGTTAAAAAGGAAAAAGTGATGAAACCCAAGGAACGAGTTCCATGGATGGGGACAAAAATTGGATGAAAAGCGACATGTGAACATGGCTGGAAATTCATTTGGTCACCCATACCCTACAACTCAACTTAAAGACAAGGATTTTGATTGTTTTCAAATATTCAACCTGCTCACTCTCTTCCTATTTATTTATCTTTGTTACCTTAAATCCTTTCCATATTTCTTCTGTATGCTTTGAAATACAACTACTCATTTTAAGTCTTTCTGTTGCCTTGTGCATATCTTCCTACACCCACTTTTCATTTATCACAAATCTTCATTTTCTGTCCCTGATTATGGTTATGGGTTCAAACTGGAAAGGGTTTTTCCAATCTCTGAGCCAACTAGTATCTCACTGCAACTCTACACTAGATGTGTTAGATGCCTTGCGTAGTTACAGAGATTTAGCATACCAATCAGATGATCAAAACAGGTTCAGCAAACCAATGTTGTGGATTGGGATCTATATTGCGGTAGCATCTTTGTTTTGCATCCTCCCAATGGTGGCTGATTTATTACATGGTTTGCGAAATAAAAAACTATGGTTCCCCTCTAAATATTTCACTCTCAATGCTGCTTCACTCTCTGTGATAGCTGTTGCAATGAAGCTACCCATGGATCTCAACAATCCGATGCCAGGTCATGTCGACCAGTCTGCAAAGCTTGGAAGCATGGCCTTTATGTGCACCATGATGGCTAATTTATTGCCTTCTCTATCAACCATGGACAACAAGGAACTTCTGACAAACATCATAGCTTTGGGTGTTCTCGTAATCACCTTGGTGGTGAATGTTTGCATCCAAATAACAACCAGTGTTGTTTCCTATACTAAAAGTGGGCCAATGATTCAGTTTGCTGCTGGTGGTACTTATTTAGATCCTGATAATTTTTACAAGTCAATAGCAATCATTTATGCAGGTATGTCACTCATGTTGTTGATAATACATACAAGTTCATCTTTAGCAATTCTAAAGTCGAAACAGATGCTAGAATCCAAATACCAAGCATGTCATCAAACAGCTTTGAAGGACCAAGAGCATCAACAACCAGGAAGATTGACTGTTGAAAAGCTAAAACAACATGTGACCAACTATTGGGTCATGTCAGAAACTAGCAGCCCTCAATTCATGACAACTTGCTCCGCTACAACCTCTGCTTCTGGGGTAATATGTGCAATAAGTACCGCAGTACATGTTCTTATTATGCTTGTTGTATGTTTACATATGACGGAATTTGAGTCGGATTATAAATGGTCAATTCCAGTGATTCTCATAGCACAATTTACTGGAGTTATTTTAGGTTCAATTGCCCCAATTTCTAGATGTTTTGCATCATTGAGCTTTAAGTTGTCGATAAAATGGATTTGGAACCATATCAAGGTCTTTAAAGTAGAGAGCTATTGGACTCAAAATTTATCTGATTGGAAACATAGTAGAATACCATTCCCATTCCGTAGCCGCAAATGCAAGATTGTCATCCAAAAGTTGAAAATCCTAATTCTCAACTTCTGTATAAGACTTCAGAAGGTAGTTGTGGTAGCATGCAAAACGATAGGACTGATCCCAATTTTCATTGTGATCTGGGTCTTGTGTTGTTTCCGTTGTTGGAAATGGTTAAAAGCCATGTTTAGTGGCTCAGCTTTTATGTTGGGAAAAAGGCCTGCACAACTAGAACAAGATACATTTCTTAGCCAGTATGTTCTGCAACTTCAAGAAGATATGGAGCTTGCTGAGAGAACGTTGAAAGGGATTTCAAAATCTCTGAACCGGTTGTTCCAAAAGGCTAAAAAGCAAAAACCCAACAACCTTATGAAGCTTCTAGAAGCATCTAGAGGTTTTGAAGGAGTTGAAAAGTTTAACAGCCATCTTGTTCCACCTTTACTTGCAGACAAATTCCTGGATTGCTGGAGCTTACCATTGGCAACCCTCACAACCATCGCCATTTCTCTTCCTAAAATCCAAAACAACATAGTTGATAACTTGCTAAGCAGCGTGAGTGAAGGTCTTGTTTATGTCACACTTGTGGAAGAAAGTCTCAATGCTACTGAAGACTACGTAAACTTTCAAAAGGCGGCTAAAACTTTGTGGCTAGAGGTTGAAGTCTACCACAAATGGTTAGGAAACAAGCTGCAAAAACCTGCACCTCAAGTGATTACAGCAGCACATATTCTTCAATGGTTCAGGGATACGGCTAAAAACATGGTTACAGAGGTGGAAAATACGTATATTGGAGGCCAAAATGATGATTCCATTTGCAGGTCTATTTCTGCCAATTCAATGTATCGTATCACCCAAATGATCCTGCTTTCCTACCACGTAAACATTGATGAGGTTAGCCAAGAGGAACTATTTGAGCAATTATCATCAATGATCTCCGACATATTGGCTGCTTGCCTCACCAACTTGCCCAAAGTCATAGCATTAAAATGCTACACAAGTGTGATAGAGAAAAGAGAAGCAAGTGTCCATGCTGCAGCGCAACTTCTGGGTGAGACTATGCAGATAATCAAGAGTCTTGAAGATCGTGAACTTCCAAACTTGAATCCAAATGAGTTTGCCTTTATTGACAAGTGGTGTGCTCATTTTCAGTGTCCCTTTCCTTGAAGAACAATTATGTTGTTGGAATAATGAGGTAAGTTGATAAAGATTTGGCATAACTTCTTTCCTTTGCAGAATATGATGCCATTTATTAATTTGCTTCACTTTGTGATCTCCTTTGGTACTTGTTTTTAGCATTTCAGAATCTAGCTAATGTTATTTTGATGAGGCTATGCTCCTTCAAGAAGTCTTCACCATTAGCACTGAGTAAGTGTGTTGTATATGGGTTTGTATTTAATTTGTAAACTTATGTTTTTCTGATCAAGTCCTTGTTTCTTATCTAGTGCTTGTAATATATTGCTCATTTATGATAAGATGGAAATTGGTTTTTTGGTGTGATTTGTGGCATGTTTAGGTGCATTGATTTGTAGATTGTTGATTTGAAGTATCCCAAATTCATATGTACACATCGATATGTATTTATACAGATATACTATCCATAATACAAAAAAGAAAAATTAAAATTTTTGGACCGGACCTGGTTAGGACTGGCCAGAGCTGAGGAACAGCGGTCCTTATCAGCTACAACTTTCGAGACTTGGATTGGTTAAGGGAATGGAACCATTTACTCAAGGAACCATTATAGCCATCGGGTCAAAGGACCAGAACCAATTATTTATCATGATACATCCATTTTAATCAAGAATATTTATTTGATTTGTTGTAGATGTCAAGAACCACATAACTTTATAATGGATTTTCTATAGATTTATTCTTTTACAACTCGAAAAAGTTTCTGGATCCATCTCTACCGTTGATGAAACCAAGGAAGTTCTTCGATGGGTGGGCCAAATAATTAATTAATGCATGAAAAGTGACGTTTGCAAGAGGCTGGAAATTTCATTTGTTGGTGACGGCCCCTGCAACTCACCTTTCATATCGATAAGAACAAGATTTTGTTTATTTTCAAATCATTCGATAGCCGTTAAGAACGAGATAGAACCTGCTCACCCACTTCCTGTACCTTAATAAAATCCTTCCATATTTTTCTACATGTTTTGAGATACAGATACTAACTTTAACTCTTTTCTCTTGCCTTTTGCATATCATCCTACACCCACTTTTCACAAATCATCATTTTTCTTTCCCTGAGTGTGAGAGGAACATAATTATGGGATCAAAATGGCAAGGATACTTGCAAGCCGCGGACCAACTACTGTCTTACTGCAACTGTACAACAACAAACGATGTGTCTGATTCCTTGATTCGTTACAGTGATTTAGCGTACGAGTCAGATGAGCAAAACAGGTTCAGCAAACCAATGCCATGGATTGGGATCTACATTGCAGTAGCATCTCTGCTTTGCATCCTTCCAATGGTGGTTGATTTATTACATGGTTTAAGAAACAGAAAGCTATGGTTCCCCTGTAAATATTTCACTCTCAATGCTGCTTCTCTCACTGTCATAACTGTTGCAATGAAGCTGCCAATGGATCTCAACAATCCAATGCCAGGTAAAGTAGACCAGGTTGCCAAGCTAGGAAGCATGGCCTTTATGTGCACCATGATGGCTAATTTATTGCCTTCTCTATCAACCATGGACAACAAGGAACTTCTCATAAACATCATAGCTTTGGGTGTTCTCGTAATCACCTTGGTGGTGAATGTTTGCATTCAAATAATAACAGGTGTTGTTCACTTTGGCTCAACACCAACCGTTTATTTGGCTATGTTACTTATGTCGCTGATAATACATATGTGCTCATCATTAGCGATTCTCAAGTCAAAGCAAATACTAGAATCGAAGAACCAAGCAGTTCATGAAACATGTTTAAAGGAACAAGAGCTTCAACAAACAAGAAGATTAACTACCAAGAAGCTAAAGCAACATGTGAACAACTACTGGATCATGGCCGCAACAGGCAGTCCCCAATTCATGACAACTTGCTTAGCTACAACATCTGCTTCGGGGGTAATATGTGCTTTAAGCATTGCCATATTTGTCATTGTTATACTAATCGCAAGTCAAGATAGGGAGGGCTATAATTCGGATTATAAATGGTCAGTTTTATTGATTCTTATAACTCAATTTACCGGTGTTGTGCTGGGTTCAATTGCGCCAATTTTTAGATGTTTTGCATCCTTAATTTAAGTTGTCCATAAAATGGATTTGGAACCATATTACGGTCTTCAAAGTAGAGACTTATTGGACTGAGAAGTTATACGATTGGAAACAGAGTAGTACACCATTCCCTTTTCATAGCCGCAAATGCAAGGTTGTCATCCAAAAGTTGAAAATCCTAATTCTCAGCTTTTGTATAAGATCTCAGAAGGCAATTGTGGTACTATGCAAGATCATAGGGCTGATCCCAATTTTCTTTGTGATCTGGGCGTTGTATTGTTTTCATTGTTGGAAGTGGTTAAAGGCCAGGTTTAGTGCCACAGGTAATGTATCAGGAAAAAGGCCTGAGCAACTAAAACAAAATAAAGTTCTTAGCCCGTATGTTTTGCAACTTCAAGACGATATGGAGCTTGCTGCGAGAACATTGAATGGTATTTCAAAATCTGTGAACTGCTTGATCCAAAGGGCTGAAAAACAACAACCCAGCCATCTTATGAAACTTCTAGAGGAATCTAGAGGTTTTGAAGGAGTTGCAAAGTATAACAGCCATCTTGTTCCACCTTTACTTGCTTAGGTATTCCTGGATTGCTGGAGCTTAGCGTTGGTAACCCTGACAACCATCGCCATTTCTCTTCCTAACATCCAAAACGACATAGTTGATAGCTTGCTAAGCAGTATGAGTGAAGGTCTTTTATATGTCACACTTGTGGAAGAAAGCCTCAATGCTACTGATGACTATGTAAGTGTTCAAAAGGCGGCTAAAACTTTGTGGCTAGAGGTTGAAATCTACCACAAATGGTTAGGAAACAAGCTGCAAAAACCTGAGCCTCAAGTGAATACAGGAGGACAGATTCTTCAATGGTTCAGGGATACGGCTAAAAACATGGTTACTGAGGTGGAAAATACGGATATTGGAGGCCAAAATGATGATTCCATGTGCAGGTCTATTTCAGCTAACTCGATGTATCGTATCACCGAAACAATCTTGCTTTCCTACCACATAAGTATTGAGGAGGTTAGCCAAGAGGAACTTTTTGAGCAACTATCATCAATGATCTCAGACATATTGGCTGCTTGCCTCACCAACTTATCCCAAGTCATAGCATTAAAATGCCACACAAGTGCGATAGAGAAAAGGGAAGCGAGTGTCCATGCTGCAGCCCAACTTCTAGGTGAAACTACGCAGATAATCAATAGTCTTGAAGACCGTGAACTTCCAAGGTTGAATCCAGATGAGTTGGCGTCTATTGACAAGTGGCGTGCTTATTTTCAGCATCCCTTTCCTTAAAAACCATTTATGCTGTTGGAGTAATGAGGTAAGTTGTTAATGATTTGCCAGAATTTCTTTTCTTTGGGTTGAATATGATGTCACTTTTTATTTGTTTCTGCCTGTGATCACCTTTGGTACTTGTTTCAGATGAGCTAATGCTATTTTGAAAAGGCCTTGCTCCTTCAAGAAGTATGCACCATTAGCATTCAGCAAGTATGTTGTATACGGGTTGTAGTTAATTTGTAAGCTTAACATGACCAACTCCTTGTTTATTGTCTAGTGCTTGTATAATATATTGTATAAATGTATTCGAATATTTTTTTTTATGATAAGATATTAATTGGTATATTTGTGTTATTTGAGTAGGGGTGTCATTTTCGTACCAAAACAAACCAACCAAGAAGCAAACTAACCATATCAATTAAATTGATAGTAAGGTATAAATCTTACAACATTGCACTTTCAAAAATTATTGTTTGGAATAAAGTGAAAACTTTTTAAGGAAATGGTTATTTGTGGAATTTCCCTATTTTTTTTTATTTATAATATTGCACTTTCAAAAGTATATTATTATATACAACATTGTATTTTTTTAAATAATTATTAAAACATTGTATACTGAATCAAACATATTTTACCAAAAATTATCTTTCATGTTCATAGATTAAACATGAAAGATAATTATTTTACTAATAAAAAATGTTAAAAAAAATCATGAATTCATTGTGGATTCCATTAGACAGTGTGTAATGCCAAAAATATGTATTTTAGCCAAGAGGAAAACAATAATGGACCCCATTTTTGGTTTCTTAAAAGTGTTAGAAAGTGATGAAACCATGGGAGACTTTTTTAAGGGTGGGCCAAAGAATTAATTAATGCATGAAAAGCGACATTTGACAGAGGCAGGAAATTTCATTTGAATGTTTGATCACCCCTACTGTAACTCATCTTTAAGAACACTAGAACAAGATTTTGTTTATTTTAAAATCATTCTTAGCATTCAAGATACAACTTCAATCTGCTCACCATCTTCCTTTTTAACTTCAAAAGCCTTCCTTATTTCTATATGCAGTGACATACAACTACTGATTTGAAGTCTTTCTGCTGCCTTGTGCATATCTTCCTAACCCACTTTTCATTTATCTCAAATCATCATTTTCTTTCCCTCCAACAAACATAATCATGGGTTCAAACTTCGATCAGTTCCTCCAATCTCTGGGCCAATTAGCGTCTTCCTGTAACTGTACAATAGATGTTTTGGCAGCCTTGCGTAGTTACGATGATTTAGCATACCAGTCAGATCAGCAAAACATGTTCAGCAAACCAATGTTGTGGATTGGGATATATATCACATTAGCATCTTTGTTTTGCATCCTTCCGATGGTGGTTGATTTATTACATGGTTTCCGAAATAGAAAACTATGGTTCCCCTCTAAATATTTCACACTCAATGCTGCTTCTCTCTCTGTGATAGCAGTTGCAATGAAGCTACCCATGGATCTAAATAATTCCATGCCAGGTCATGTGGACAAGTCGGCAAAGCTTGGAAGCATGGCCTTTATGTGCACCATCATGGCTAACTTATTGCCTTCTCTATCAACCATGGACGACAAACAACTTCTCACAAACATCATAGCTTTGGGTGTTCTCGTAATCACCTTGGTGGTGAATGTTTGCATCCAAATAACAACCAGTGTTGTTTCCTATCCTAAAAGTGGGCCAATGATTCAGTTTGCTGGTGGTGGTACTTATTTAGACCCTGATAATTATTACAAGTCAATAGCAATCATTTACGTGGGTATGTTACTCATGTTGTTGATAATACATACATGTTCATCTTTAGCAATTCTAAAGTCCAAACAGACACTAGAATTCAAATACCAAGCAGGTCATCAAACAGTTATGAAGGACCAAGAGTTTCAACAACCAGGAAAATTAACTGTTGAGAAGCTAAAGCAGCATGTACGCAACTACTGGATCATGGCAGCAACTGGCAACCCCCAATTCATGACAGCTTGCTCTGCGACAACCTCTGCTTCTGGGGTAATATGTGCAATAAGTATTGTTATTCACATTCTTGTTATGCTTGCCGTATGTTTACATATGAATGACTATGAGTCAGATTATAAATGGTCATTGTCAGTGATTCTTGTAACCCAATTTATTGGAGCTGTGCTCGGTTCAATTGCCCCAATTTCTAGATGTTTTGCATCCTTGAGCTTTAAGTTGTCCATAAAACGGATTTGGAACCATGTCAAGGTCTTTAAAGTAGAGAGATACTGGACTGAGAAGTTATATGATTGGAAACAGACTAGTATACCATTCTCGTTTTGTAGCCGCAGATGCAAGATTGTCATCCAAAAGTTGAAAATCCTAATTCTCAGCTTTTGTATAGGATTTCAGAAGGTAGTTGTGGTAGCATGCAAGATCATAGGGCTGGTCCCAGTTTTCTTCCTGATCTGTGTCTTCCCTTGTTGCAAGTGGTTAAAGTACATGTTTAGTGCCTCAGGTGTTGTGTTGTTGGGAAATAGTCCTGGGCAACTAGAACAAAATAAAGATTGTAGCCGATATGTCTTGCAACTTCACAACGATATGGAGCTTGCTGAGAGAATGTTGAAAGGTATTACAAAATCTGTGAACCACTTGATCCAAAACGCTGAAAAACAACAAGCCAACAATCTTATGAAGCTTCTAGAGAAATCTAGAGGTTTTGAAGGAGTTGAAAAGTTTAGCAGCCATCTTGTTCCATCGTTACTTGCAGAAGAATTCCTCGATTGTTGGAGCTTACCATTGGTTACCCTGACAACCATCGCCATTTCTCTTCCTAACATCCAAATTGACATAGTTGATAGCTTGCTAAGTAGTGTGAGTGAAGGTCTTGTATATGTCACACTTGTGGAAGAAAGCTTCAATGCTACTGATGACTATGTAAGCATCCAAAAGGCGGCTAAAACATTGTGGCTAGAAGTTGAAGTGTACAACAAATGGTTAGGAAACAAGCAGGGCCGTGCCTGGGGGAGGGCGGGCCGGGCGTACGCCCAGGGCCCATGAGAAATAGGGGCCCAATTTTTTAGTATATATTATATAATAGTAGTAAAAAAATAGTAAATAAAAGAGACAAGTTTTTTGGCGTCTAATAGGACCCAAAGAATTTTCTTATTATATTAGAGCCCAAACATATATTAATTAATTACATTGGAAAAAAAATATATTTTAAAAGTTAATTGGTTGTACAATTTATAGTATTGTTTATTATTTATTTAAGTCCTTTATCTAAAACCACCGTCTAAAAATATTTGTCTAAAAAGGTTTAATATATTCTCCATCATTCATCTCCCACTTATCGTATTAAAAATCCAAAGTATAAAGGAATCCAAAAAAAATGTATTATATTAAGGATCCAAACATATATTAATTAATTCCATTGAAAACAAAAATATGTAAAAAGTTAATTGGTTGTTCATTTTATAATATTGTCTATTGTTTCTCTAAGGTTTTTTTTCTATCTAATATCAGAGTTTAAAACTACTTACCTAGAAAATATTTTGATATATTATCCATTGACCATCATTCATCTCCTAGTGACTCTTTTAAGTATCTCATCCGCATGAATTCTATATTTGTATTAAAATATAACATATTTTGTTATTAACTAAGATAACACGACCCTACCTTTTGAAATAATTACCAACCATATGAGATATGAGACGGTTTTTACTTAATTTTTTTAACAACGAGAAAAGGATCACATTATTAAACAAAGAATGAGCCTAGCGAGAAACTAGGACACCAGGAGAACCAAAAATTACAAGATACCTACCCACACATTTCTCGGATTACTATACCAAGAATCTCAGCTTAAAACCTGCCCCGGTTTAGATTTAGAACAAAGCCATTGGAAGGAACAAAGTTGGACGTTTTTGACAATAAAACAGTGATGAAAAACATATAACCTAAGATGAGATGGAAACCCAACTGATTGATATTGATTTACATAAATTATTACTCCGAATAGTAACGATTTTGACCCAAAATTATGTCATTTTATATATTAAATGTACATCATAAGGATGTTTTTGACGGTGAAACAAATTAACGATGCTATGTAAAATTGATATGACATAAAATATTAATTCAGAAGTAATTATTGATTGATTTTGCGCCTAAACATACTCGAAAAAATGATTTTATATGAATTATTAATATTTCTTGAATTGATTTTATTTCTTACGATAAAAACAATAAATCTAAGATTTTCTTTTTCATAATTAATTAATTATCGAGGGCACTTTTTTCTACATCTCCCCCGGCCTATAAAATGTCAGGAACGACCTGGAAACAAGCTGCAAAAACTTGCTCCTCAATTGAATACAGCTGGACAGATTCTTCAATGGTTCAGGGATACGGCTAAAAACATGGTTACTGAGGTGGAAAATACGGATATTGGAGGCCGAAATGGTGATTCCATCTACAGGTCTATTTCTGCAAATTCAATGTATCGTATCACCCAAACAATCCTGCTTTCCTACCATGCCAACATTGACGAGGTTAGCCAAGAGGAACTATTTGAGCAAGTATCATCAACGATTTCGGACATATTGGCTGCTTGTCTCACCAACTTACCCCAAGTCATAGCAATAAAATGCCACACAAGTGTGATAGAGAAGAGGGAGGCGAGTGTCCATGCTGCAGCCCAACTTTTGGGTAGAACTACGCAGATAATCAATAATCTTGAAGATCGTGAACTTCCAAGGTTGAATCCAGATGAGTTGGCGTTTATTGACAAGTGGCGTGCTTATTTAAAGCATCCCTTTCCTTAAAGACTGTTTATGTTCTTCGAGTAATGAGGTATGATCATAAAGATTTGTGATGCCTTCTTTTTGGCAGATAATGCCATTGTTTTTATTTGCTTCAGTTGGTGATTTTTGAGGCATGTTTAAGTGCATTTACGTGTATATTGGTTGTCATGAATATGATCTCATTTTCTGTTGGTGTTACCTTTTTTGTAACTTAAGTTCTCTGTACGTCCATTGGAACCCAGGTTTTTCGTAGTTGCTTGTTATGGGTAAACAATCCTCTGATCATGTATTCTGAACATCAACTCATCACATTCTATAATGTTACTTTACCTTATGTTGTCTACTCTAACATACAAATTTATTAACCTGTACACGACTTCTGAGATTTCTCTCTAACAAGATCTTTCACAATTTTATTAGCAAATAATGCCTCGGATTTCACACTACCTGTATTTCGTGCTCAAAGAAAAAAAAAACATGAATGAATACTCAAAGAAAGAGATAATAATTAAGAAATTCAAGGAAATTACAGATAATAATATATATTTCATGAGCATGACCAAGTTGGTCATGGTGTTCCCTTGATGTGCACGTAAGATGTTCAAAGTCTTTAAATGTTATTAAAAATTCATTTTGGAAGTCATGTTGAGGCATTATGATGCATTTTCAAAGTGTATGTTTGCTAAGAAGTTACCCTGCACTTTCCAAGTCCATTTCAAAGTCAATGACTGTTGGGTCATCTGAAGATTTGAAGATGACCTCCTGATCTTCCATCTTATATCATCCTACTTAGAATATGTTTGAGGTTCTTTTAGCATCTTGGTTTCTATACAAATGTTTGGTGAAGTCGAAGATCAACCGAAGAAGACAAAGAAGGAGAATATCTCTCAAAGCGGATTGAAGATAGACTCCTCAGCCTAAAGCCAAGTATGCCCACTTAATCAACACCATTGGCCAGGATGGTGCCGATCTAGGAGCCGAAGACGAAGACATCTTCAGAAGCCGAAGACTTCTCAGTCTTAGGAGTCGAAGACCTCTCAGTCTTCAGGAGCCGAAGAACTCTTCGGCAACCGAAGACTCCTTAATCTTCAAGGCCTGAAGATTTCTCCAACACATTGTACTTTTCTGACAAAGTATATTTGTGATATCTTGCATTGACGTGGACCTCATCTGAAGATCAGATAAAGTAAGCTTTGTCTCCTACGCTATTTTAAGGAAAGGTCTCCACCATCCTCTGCAGGTCAACACTTCAAGCCAAAACACTCCAAGACAAAAGGTACATCTTGTACCATGCAGAAGACCTGTGTCCATCCCTTGCTCAACAGGTGTCTCATGCATTTAATGCATGAGGCACTATAAATATGATGGATGTTTCATCATGCAAGATCAACCAGCTCTACTACCTTCAAGTTCTCTAAGTGTCTGGCAACTTTCTCTCTACGAAGATCTTATTGTTTTCTAAGTGTTTTACAATTGTTCTTCATTCTCTATGTGTAAGATTGTTTGAACATATCTCATATGTTCTCTTCCGCAACAATCAAAGTTTTCTATGTGTAATTCTTGATTTCAAATCAATAAGAATTAAATTAAGTGAAAAATTGTGTGTATTGTATTCAACCCCCCTTCTACAATACTTTGCTTGTTTACTTACTGCTATTTGGGACCAACAAGTGGTATCAGAGCGGTTTAGTTTAATTCAATAAACTAGATCTGCAATGGCAGCCTCTTCTTCTTCTTCTTCTTTGAACAATGCTTCTTCTCAAAACACCACTGCTGTTTCATACGACAATGGCTCTATAGCCAAACCACCAAAGTTTAACCCCAATAACTTCTTCTTGTGGAAAAGTCGTATGATACTCTTTCTAGAAGGAGTTGACAGCAGATATCCTACTATCTTACATGAAGGTCCTTTTCTTCCTAGGGTTTGGGACCGGTTCAATTCCAAAAAGGTAGATAAGGGAAATGCTGATGAGGACTCTTCCGAGGAAGAAAGAACTCCATCAAATGGGAGATACATTGTAAAGGATCTCAGTAAATATAATGATGAAGACAGACGTCTTATAGCTCTTGATACTAAAGTCAGAGCCATCATTGCCCTTTCTCTACCTGATGAGGTCTATCACTCCCTTGTTAACCTTTCTACCGCTAAAGAAATGTGGTCCACTCTGTGTGTTCTTTATGAAGGTACGTCTGAGGTGAAAAAGAGTAGAAAGATTGCTCTCGTTAAAAAGTATGAACTCTTTTCGTATGAAGAGGGGGAATCTCTCTCAGACTACTACAACCGCTTTAACGGTCTTCTCAATGATCTAAAACTTGTGGGTCGCATTTATGATAATGAGGAAGTCTTGTGCAAGTTCATGGACTGTCTTCCTGAGTTTTGGGAAAACATTTGTACTTGCATCAAGTCTACCAAGGATCTTGACTATATGCCACTCACTGCTCTTTATGGCACTCTCTTCAACCATGAGCAGACTAAACTGCTTAGGAAGTCTATCACAAAAGACATTAAAAGCTCTTCTCTAGCTCTTGTCAGTGATTCTTCCAAAAATACTGTGTGTATTCCTCGAATCACCTATCCCTCCGATTCTGACCGTGATAGTCAAGAGGACCCTAATGATCCTTCAGAAGCCTACCTTAGTGAGGCTGATGATGAAGGTGAGGAGACTTCCAGTAACCCTCGATTCTCTTCTGGAAAATCCAAGTTTTCAAGAAAACCCTCTTCTACTTTTTCTAAAATCTCTCCCTCTGACAAATCAAATGAGGAATGTTACAGGTGTGGGAGTAAGGGACACTTTGCTTCTGAGTGCAGAAGCAGGTCTTCTGATAAATCCAGACTACCCTCCTCCAATCGTACCTCCTCTAGGTTTGTCAGAACCAAGTCTAATTCTAATCAACCTTCTTTCCAAAAGAGAAATATGTCTGTCTCCTCAAAGTCTGACCGGGCTGAGAAATACAAGGCAAAATATAAGAGAGAGAATGAGAGAAATGAAACCTTGCTCAAAAAGGGAAAAGGTCAAATGACTGAAACCCATGATTGGGCAGATGAACCCACTTCTGAAAGTGACAAAGAAATGGTCAACCTTTGCTTCATGACTAGAATAGATGATGTTGATAAACAGTGAAGCTCAATCCTTCTCTATCTGAGTGCCCTACTGTTAATAAACAAAAGACAATGAATACTTGACTTACGAATAAAAAGAGCTTCACTTGTCGTTAATTCATGACATCCTATATATTCTAGTTAATTCTCAGTATGGAGAAGATATTGAACAGAGAGAATCTGTAACTTGCGAAGAAGCAACCACCCAAATCATTTTTCTCTGCTGTGTCATTGCCCAAGCCGGGACACTGGCTTCAAATCTTATTTAATTTTTTAAATTTAAAAGTAAAAATAATAATTATAAATTTGTAATGAAATTAAAAATAACCAATCTAACTTATAAAGACAAAGACATGAATTGTCCACCATTTCGTTACATTGACTTGCGCTCACTAGAAGTGATCCTTCTGCATGCAGTCTCAAAATATGTATTTTAACCAATAAAAATAAAATAAACAAAGCCCATTTCCGAACCGCATCAGTTGCGTGGAAGCTGTTTGTACACCAATTAATGCATAAAAAGCGACATTTGAATTAATTAAAGAGGCTGCAAATTTCATCCTACAACTCATATTTAAGCCAACATTTTCTTTATTTTCAAACCATAACCTCCTCATCCTCTTCCTCCTTAGCATAAATCCTCCCATATTTCTTTTATATGCTTTGAAATACAGCAGTCTTAGTTAATTTCTCATACTCTCTGCATAATTATGGATTCCAACGCCCTATTTAATTATCTCCAAGTTAGCGAACAATTGGAATCTTGTACCAGCATTCCAAAAGATTTAATATATTCTTTGGAAATTTTATTATACCAATCATATGAGGCAAGCAAGTTCAGCAAACCAATGTTGTGGATTGGAATCTATATGGTATTAGCATCTCTATTTTGCGTTCTTGCAATGGTGGCTTATTTATTACATGGTCTGCGAAGCAGAAAACTATGGTTCCCATGTAAATATTTCACTCTCAATGCTGCTTCTCTCACTGTCATAGCTGTCGCAATGAAGCTACCCATGGATCTAAACAATTCGATGCCTGGTAAGGTAGACCAGGCTGCAAAACTAGGAAGCATGGCCTTTATGTGCACCATCATGGCTAATTTATTGCCTTCTCTATCAACCATGGACACCAAACAACTTCTCACAAACATCATAGCTTTGGATGTTCTGGTAATCACCTTGCTCGTGAATGTTTGCATTCAAATAAAAACCGGTGTTGTTTCCTTTATTGAATCCGGGAGAGCAATTTACTTAGCTGGTCATAGTACTAATTTACACGCTGCATTTTATTACAAGTCGATAGCAATCATTTATGCGGCTTTGTTAATGATGTTGTTGATAATACATACATGTTCATCTTTAGCAATTCTAAAGTCCAAGGAGATACTAGAATCCAAATACCAAGCACGTCATCAAATGGCTTTAAAGGACCAAGGGCTTCAACAAGAAGGAAAATTAAATGTTGAAAAGCTAAAGCAGCATGTAAGCAACTACTGGATCATGGCAGGAACCGGCAGCCCCCAATTCATGACAGCATGCTCTGCTACTAGTTCTGCTTCTGGAGTAATATGTGCAATAAGTACTGCAATACATATTCTTATTATGCTTGTGGCATCTTCAGGTATGATGGAATATGATTCGGATTATAAGTGGTCAATTTTAGTGATTCTTATAACACAGTTCGCCGGAGTCGTGCTGGGTTCAGTTGCCCCAGTTTCTAGATGTTTTGCATCCTTGAGCTTTAAGTTATCCATAAAATGGATCTGTAACCATATGAAGGTCTTTAAGGTAGAGAGCTACCGGACTCGGACATTATCTAACTGGAAACAAAGTACTATACCATCCACATTCCATAGCCACAAATCCAAGATTGTTGTCCAGAAGTTGAAAATCCTAATTCTCACCTTTTTAATAGGATTTCAGAAGGCAGTTGTGGTTGCATGCAAGATGATAGGGTTGGTCCCAATTTTCTTTGTAATCTGTATCTTCTATTGTTGGCAGTGGTTGAAGGTCATGTTTAGTGCCTTAGGTATTGTGATGGGAAAAAGTGTTGAGCAACTAGAAAAAAACAAAGATCATAGCCGGTACGTTTTGCAACTTGAAGAGGATATGGAGCTTGCTGAAAGAACATTGGAAGGCATTTCGAAATCTGTGAGACACTTAATCCAAAAGGCTGAAAAGCAACAACCCAAGCATCTTTTGAAGCTTCTAGAGGAATCTAGAGGTTTTGAAGGAGTTGAAATGTATAACAGCCATCATGTTCCACCTTTATTTGGAGAAGAATCCCTTGATTGCTGGAGCTTACCATTGGTAACCCTCACAACCATCGCCATTTCTCTTCCTAACATCCAAAATGACATAGTCGATAGCTTGCTAAGCAGTGTGAGTGAAGGTCTTGTATATGTCAAACTTGTGGAAGAAAGCTTTAATGCTACTGATGACTATGTAAGCATTCAAAAGGCGGCTAAAACGTTGTGGTTAGAGGTTGAAGTCTACCAGAAATGGTTAGGAAACAAGCTGCAAAAACCTGCTCCTCAAGTGAATACAGTGGAACAGATTCTTCAATGGTTCAGGGATACAGCTAAAAACATGGTTACCGAGGTGCAAAGTATGGATATTGGAGGCCGAAATGATGATTCTCTCTGCAGGTCAATTTCTGCCAATTCAATGTATCGAATCACAGAAACAATCCTGCTTTCCTACCATGCCAACGTTGACGAGGTTAGCCAAGAGAAACTATTTGAGCAATTATCATCAATGATCGCAGACATATTTGCTGCTTGCCTCACCAACTTACCACAAGTCATAGCAATAAAATGCCACACAAGTGCAATAGAGAAAAGAGAAGCGAGTGTCCATGCTGCAGCCCAACTTCTGGGTGAGACTATGCAGATAATCAAAAGTCTTGAAGATCGTGAACTTCCAAGCTTGAATGCAGATGAGTTGGCGTTTATTGACAAGTGGAGTGCTTATTTAAAACATCCATTTCCTTAAAAGACCATCTATGTTCTTGGAGTGAAGAGATAAGTCCTTGTTTCTGATCATAATATATTGCTCATTATGTATTTGAATGTTTTTATGATAAAATGGTAATTGACTTTTTTTGTGTGTGATTTGAGGCTTGCTATGTGCATTTACTTGTAAGTTGGTTGTTTTGAAGTGTCCCAAATTCATATCATCTCATTTTCCCTTGGTGTTTATCATGTTATTAATTTAATTAAAGTCAAACTACATTATGTTTTCTGTCATTTTGTCGTCTGTCCATTGAAACCAAGATTGTCATGGTTGCTAGTTACATGTAGACAATCCTTGAATTGCTTGTTTTGATTATCAATGTAATGGGACATTTTGTTGTTGTATGAACTCTGTCTTCATATTGTGATCCAGATGAAAATGCTTCTTTAGAAAATTCTGTTGCTTTTTCCTTGCATACATCAACAAAAAATTATGCCGAATCACAAACTTCGATCTTCATAATCATATTAATTACATTATTTTGGCGCAATTATCTTCGCCATTAACAAAGCATGGGACACAAAGTATTGGTGCCACTTATTCACTTGTATCTATTGGTTTAAGACTAGTCGAAGAATTTCCTCCTATGGATGAGAATTCAGAATCAGAAGTGGATAATGTTGTTTGGACCCCTACCAAAATCGATATGAATGGAAGATGCCTCTGGAACTCTTGCATAGTAGCGCAAAGAACAGTCTTTGGACTTTAGATTAAAGGCACTTTGCCGTCTTTGATTGGATGGAAACAAATATCTAAAGTGTGCAGTGTCATAGCTCACTAACTTGGTTGGTTGTTTTCGAAATGGGTTATTTTGGAAAAGTAAAAGGTGAAGCTTTATGTAATAATGTAGTAAAGGAACTTCTACCACCTAATTGTGCCATTGGAATCTTGTGTCGTAATCAAGGAGTGAAGGAGGTGATAAGGAAAGTATATAAGCATAAGTGGAAAGAGAAACACCAAGATGAGTTGGTGAGGACCGCTAGGGCTGGGGAGCATACTGATATGCTCCAACAAATCCACCATTCCTCAAGAAGTTGTCAACAAGAAATCCAACAGCTGAAAAAGGAGAACACCTTGCTAAAAGAAGGAAATGCAAATCGGGTGTCGCAACATGCATCGCCACCACCACCACCACCACAACCTACTCCATTGGAGTAGGACAGGTTTAATCATGACCCTTTAGCTCCAAACTTTATTCTTTATTTTTTTCTCCATTTATTTGAGTCTGGGAAAAGTCTTTTATTTTAAAATTTTATTTTTGCAAGTCAAGTAAATTGTTCATATTATCTTAAATGTGTTTATAGTCCTAATAAATTGTTAGTTTTTTTTACCGTCATTTAACCTACTTTGATTTTTTTGCTAGAACTAGCCACTCTATTTTTTGGGACACAATTTGGTCTAGACTTGCTCTAACATCTAGGAAGGGATATAGGTCATTCGTTCTTTTCATCATATCCCTTTGACACCCTTGTTCTCAATAATTCATCCAAAAACAAGACGTTGTTTCAAATGAGTTTGGGGGAGGAAATCCAAAAAGGCTAAAAAATCAACACAAAAAGAGCAAAGCTCTAAAAAGATGCCTTGTTTTGGATTTATCATTAGCACTAAAAATGTTTCATAGGGACAAAGTGCATGTTGTCAACAAAAGAGCAAAAAATGCTAAAAAGTGAAAAAAAAATCTAATGTTGAAGAAAAATGAGAGAAAAGGCTTGGTGAGAAAAAAATGTGCCAAATGAGAACCCGTGTTGGGAAAGTCCTATTGATCCTTGAATAAGCAAGTTTTTGACCTAACAAAAAGAAATGTGGGGCTAGCATATGGTTCATACAAGTGGTTAACATGGTTGTATGTTCACTTATGATTTATAAAAGGCTATGAATAACATGATAGATAGAACAATTTTACTTTTATATGCACTTATTGTTATGACTTGCATTTTCCTTAAATGGAGTCATTTTTAGTTGTCTTTTGGTTGCTTGGGGACAAGCAACATTTTAAGTTTGGGATGTGATATGCATTGAGAAATCAATGCATTATCACTCTTTTTCTCTCTTTTAGATAGGTTATTTTACATTTTATATCCCAATCTTGAGTCATTTATTTACTTATTTTCCATTTATTTATTTTTTGGAGATTAAAGTTGTGATTTACCCGTTTATATACTTTGGAGGGTTGATTTGGTACTTTTGGGCAGATTTTAAAAGTGCAGACTTATGCTGCAGCATCTCTGCAGCATCAGACAGAACAACTGAATGAAGAGAGGAAAAGGAGTTTATGGTGGACAGCTTGCAGAGATCTTTTGGACAGATTTGGAGAACCTTCTAGATCAAATTGTTGGCTGGAAATTATCTTTTGTATCTCCTTTTCTTTATTTCCTAAATTATTGCCCCTTATGTTGCCAACTATTAGTACAATTATTATTATAGTAGTGTTAATTGTCTATTTTGCCCCTCTCCCTCCTAGTATATAAAGGGAGCTTGAGAGGTTTACATGAAAGACACATATCTTAGATATCTTATATATCTTTAGATAATCTTAGCATATCTTAGAATATCATATATAAATCTTTTGTGAACTTTGAGAATCAAATTAAGAGATTTGACACTCTCTTGGTTTGATTATTGAAGTGAAGAAATTTAGTAAATTATTGAAGTTTCTTAGTTCTTGTTTTTTTACTTTACCGTAATTTATTTACCGCATTTTACTTACCGCACTTTACTTTATTGTCATTTACATTTACGCATTTATTTTCTTGTATTTAATTTATGTCTTTTATTTTATGTCATTTACTTTACTCATTTATTTTCCGTATGAGTAGCTAATTTTATTAGTATGGGTGTTTGACGGAACGGTGGGATTTTAAACCAAAGAAAGGTGGGCATTGTTTCGCAATAACAATGATCCACCATTTCATTCAAGTTTTATAAATATCAATAATACTTCTTGACGAACCGATCACTTGCTAAAGTGTTAAAGTGCCGTGGACTTAGAGATAAGCCACGAAAAGCACATCCGTTTGAATGATATAAGAAGTATACTTGAGAGAGTTACTGATAAGGACAGTTATCATTTATATCTTTCTAAACTGATTTATTCTCGACAAGTTGATCGCTAATCATTAGTGTTAAAGTGTAGAGGACTTAGAGATAAGCCTCTTCGAACACGTCAACTTGAATGATATGGGAATCGGCTCGAGAGAGCGGTTTTTGCAAAGAGATTTGTATCTCCATATATTTTGAGGACTCTATTCCACATTATGAATAGTTGGAGACTACACAGAGATGTGTTTAGTTGAATCTAAACAGTAGTGTGAATATTGAAGTCCGAGAGGAATACCCTCAAAATAGATGGTGTATCTAGTTGTAGCAGAGCTTCATGCTGCAGCATGCCTGCAGCATGGCCCACTGGAATTTGTGTTTAAATCCCACCTGAAAGTCTAACACCCATGTTTGCTTTATTCTCTGTTAACTAAATCAAAGTGATAATCCAATCAAACCAAAGTCTTCAAAATCGCCATCTAAAGTTAGTTTTTCATCTCGAGATCTTGCAACTTAAGATACCTATCCCTGTGGAATACGATACTTGGTTCTTACCATTTTATTACTTGAAAGACGACATTAGATCTCATTGTATACTTGCTTTGAGGTTTAATTAGCACACGTTTGTAGGTGTGTAAAAAGCCCTATCAGTTTCCAAGTCCATTTCAAAGTCAATGACACTTTTTTTCTCCCTATTTGTCAATAATTCTATCTTGTTTTTGGGTGATTGATTTAGATGTGAAGTCTACCCTACTAATTATAATTAATACAAAGTTTTTGTAGGCCAGCATGAATCCAGGGTTCCTATTTTGATTTTGACCATGCCCTACTGTTAATAAACAAAAGACAATGAATACTTGACTTGTGAATAAAAAGAGTTTCACTTGTCGTTAATTCATGACATCCTAATATTCTAGTTAATATAGTTAATTCTCAAGCATGGAGAAGATACTGAAACAGAGAGAACCTGTAACTTGCAAAGAAGAAAAGAAAGCAATATATAATAGGGAAGAAACAGAAGCAAATTACAGATACAATTATAACAAATTTCAATGGATGGTGGAATGATCCATGGGCATGAGCATGACTATTATTGATTCCAACTTGGAACCGCATTTTCTCCATGTTATAAGTCAACTGCAGTCTTGCACCAAAATTCCTACAGATTTAGTATATCAGTCAAATGAGCAAAACAGGTTCAGAAACCAAATGTTGTGGATTAGAATCACGTTAGCATCTCTGTTTTGCATTGTTGCAATGGTTGCTGATTTATTACATGGTTTGCGAAACAGAAAACTATGGTTCCCATGTAAATATTTCACCATCATTGATGCTTCTCTCCTTGTCATGGTTGTTGCAATTACTCTACCCATGAATCTCAACAATCCAATGTTGGGTGTCATGGACCAGGATACCAAGCTTGGAAGCATGGCCTTTATATGCACCATCATGACTAATTTATTACCTTCATTAAGCATCATATCATCGGGTTTCTGGTAATCAATAATCTCGAACGTATTGGCCAAGAGGAACTATTTGAGCAATTATCATCAATGATTTCAGACATATTGGCTGTTTGTCTCAACAACTTTCCCCAAGTCATAGCAATAAAATGCCACACAAGTGCGATAGGGAAAAGAGAAGCGAGTGTCCATGTTGCAGCCCAACTTCTAGGTGAGACTACACAGATAATCAACAGTCTTGAAGATCGTGAACTTCCAAACTTGAAACCAAACGAGTTGGCCTTTATTGACAAGTGGAGTGCTTATTTTCAGTATCCCTTTCCTTTTAAAGACCATTTATGTTATTGGAGTAATGAGGTAAGTTGATAAAGATTTGTCATTTATGTCATAATTTCTTATCTTTGGATTGAGAATGATGTCATTTTTTATTTGTTTCCCTGTGTGATAACCTATGGTACTTTTCAATGATGAGCTAATATTATTCATTTATTTGAATGTTTTTATGATAAGATGGTAAATTGGTCTTTTTGTGTGATTTGAGACATGTATATGTGCATTAACTTGTAGATTGGTTGTTTTGAAATGTCCCAAATTCATATCATCTCATTTTTTTGGTGTTTATCGCATTTTTAATTTAATTGAGTTAATATATTTTTTTGAATGCTATACATTATGTATTTTGTCATTTTGATGATACATTCTTTGCAACAGTACGTCCAAGAGATGGAGATCTTATGGATCCAAATGGAAGTTACTACATGCTTTGAGAATCAAAGACAGCAACCAAATACGACTCTTACTATTTTTAGTAACAAAACAGAAAGTTTTCATACACTTCCAGATACACCACTAGACGATAACTTCCAGCCTGTATGCTTTTTTTTTCTTTTACTCTGCTTCAGTTCATTATTGCTAGAGAAAACAATAACATTTTTATGGGCCGAATCTTGTCTAAAAGATCATCTTTGTGAGAATATGTGGAACCCCAGATTAATCTAGAGGTTCCATCATATATACCGGAGAAATGATCCAAGTCTAGCCGAGGCGGAACTCTTAACAATCTCAACTTCAAAAAATTGTAATTCGATGAATAACCATAAACTCAATTGAATATTCCCCAATTTACACAGGTAATAGTCACACCCCACTTGGTTAAGAGTTTCAACGGGTTCAGCTGGTTCAAAGGTAGTTGGTAGTTTCAGCCCTGTTTATTAAGTATTCTATTTCAGTTTTTTCCATTGATTTAGATGTGATAAAGACCTCGTCCTATAAACGAAACAAAACTTGTCCTTGTCATTGATTAAGTATTCTATCATATAGTCACACTCAGAGTCCCCATCAGACTTAGAGAAAGTGGCTGGAAATTTCATTTGTTCACTTATTCAACTTTAAGAGCAGGATTTTGTTTATTTTAAGCCATTTGCAACACGAAATGGAGAAATATCTTAGCCATTACGGTGCAACTTCAAGACAATATGGCTATGAAGAAATATCAATTGTGATAATATGTGAAACCCCATATTATACTCTAAATAGAGCCCTCGAGGAGAGAAGGGAGGTTCCAACATACATACAGAAAAAATGTTCCAAGTCTAGCCGATCTGGGACTCTAACATCAACGTTGAGTCTCAACACCAATACCTATTGGCTCAACATGGGTCGGGTCACAGCTCACTAACTTGATTGGTTGTTTGGAGATCTCTTTTTTTTTGGAGAAGTAAGAGGCGAGGCTTAATAAGAATATAAGATGATAAAGTAGATAGTTTTTGAACATTTATATTGAAGGTGATTGAGAGAAGGGATGCTGGAGTCTCCTAATCCAACTTTTGAGAGAGGCTGGAAATTTCATTAATTCTACAAATTATCTTTAAGATTAAGACCACCATTTTCCTTTATTTTCTAATCATTCCTAACCCTCTTGCTCATTTATCTTAAATCCTTCCATATTTCTATATATATGCTTTGAAATACAACTATACATTTTAAGTCTTCATTTCTGCTGCCTTGTGCATATCTTTCTACATCCACTTTTCGTTTATCTCAAATCATCATTTTCTTACCGTGATTATGGGTTCAAACTTTGATGTGATTATCCAAACTTTAACTCAACTAGATACTAACTGCAACTTTACATCTGATGTGTTGATAAGTACCATGAATCCATGCCTCTCATTAGCACTAAATTCAGATCAGCAGAACAGGTTCAGCAAACCAATGGTGTGGATTGGGATCTATATCGCGCTGGCATCTCTGTTTTGCATCCTGCCAATGCTTGCTGATTTAGTACATGGTTTGAGAAACAGAAAACTCTGGTTCCCTTGTAAATATTTC
Source organism: Arctium lappa (assembly GCA_023525745.1). Lineage (NCBI taxonomy): Eukaryota > Viridiplantae > Streptophyta > Magnoliopsida > Asterales > Asteraceae > Arctium > Arctium lappa. Next base: position 8,069,177 of record CM042054.1, on the reverse strand, counting down.
ACCCTCAATGCTGCTTCTCTCTCTGTCATAGCTGTTGCAATGAAGCTACCCATGGATCTCAACAATCAAATGCCAGGTATTGTGGACCAGTCTGCAAAGATTGGAAGCATGGCCTTTATGTGCATCATGATGGCTAATTTATTGCCTTCTCTATCAACCATGGACACCAAGGGACTTCTCACAAACATCATAGCTTTGGGTGTTGTCGTAATTACCTTGGTGGTGAATGTTTGCATCCAAATAACAACCGGTGTTGTTAACTCGGAAGGTTCTGCGTCATGGGTTCACTTTGCTGGTGCTGATACTTATTTTAACGTGCGACATCTTTACAAGATTATTGCACTCATTTATGTGGTTATGTTACTCATGTTGCTGATAATACATACATGTTCATCATTAGCGATTATAAAGTCCAAACAAATACTGGAATCCCAATACCAAGTAGGTCATCAAACAGCTTTAAAGGACCAAGAGCTTCAACAACTAGGAAGATTAACCGTTGAGAAGCTAAAGCAGCATATGAGCAACTACTGTATCATGGCAGCAACCGGCAGCCCCCAATTCCTGACAGCTTGCTCTGCTACGACTTCTGCTTCTGGGGTAATATGTGCAATAACAATTACTATTCAAATTGTTGTTATGCTTTCCGTAGGTTTAAAAATGGACTGTGAGTCAGATTACAAGTGGTCGACTTCAATGATTCTTCTAACACAATTTTCTGGAGTTATGTTGGGTTCAATTGCCCCAATTTCTAGATGTTTTGCATCCTTGAGCTTTAAGCTGTCCATAAAATGGATTTGGAACCATATCGAGGTCTTTAATATAGAGAGCTATTGGACTGAGAAGTTACGAGATTGGAAACACAGTAATGTACCATTCGCATTCCATAGCCGCAAATGCAAGGTTGTTGTCCAGAAGTTGAAAATCCTAGTTCTCAGCATTTGTATAGGACTTCAGAAGGTAGTTGTGGTAGCATGCAAGATCATAGGGTTGGTCCCAATTTTCTTAGTGATATTGGTCTTGTATTGTTTCCATTGTTGGAAGTGGTTAAAGACTGTGTTTAGTGCCTCAGGTAATGTGCAGGGGAATAGGCCAGAACAAAATAAAGTTTTTAGCCCGTATGTTTTGCGACTCCAAGACAATATGATTCTTGCTGAGAGAACATTGAAAGGCATTTCGAAATCTCTAAACCGCGTGATCCAAAGGGCTGAAAAACAACGGCCCACCCATCTTATGAAGCTTCTAGAGGAATCTAGAGGTTTTGAAGGAGTTGAAAAGTATAACAGCTATCTTGTTCCACCTTTACTTGCTCAAGAGTTCTTGGATTGTTGGAGTCTACCATTGGTAACCCTGACAACCATCGCCATTTCTCTACCTAACATCCAAAACGACATAGTCGATAGCTTGCTAAGCAGTGTAAGTGAAGGTCTTGTATATGTCACACTTGTGGAGGAAAGCCTCAATGCCATGGATGACTATGTAAGAATTCAAAAGGCGGCTAAAACCTTATGGCTAGAAATTGAAGTCTACCACAAATGGTTAGGAAACAAGTTGCAAAAACATGCCCCTCAAGTGAATACCGCGGAACACATTCTTCACTGGTTCAGGGATACGGCTAAAACCATGGTCACTGAGGTGGAAAGTATGGATATTGAAGGCCGGAATGATGCTTCCATGTGCAGGTCTATTGCTGCTAATTCAATGTATCGTATCACCGAGACAATCCTGCTTTTCAACCACTTAAACATTGAGGAGGTCAGCCAAGAGGAACTATTTGTGCAATTATCATCAATGATCGCTGACATATTGGCTGCTTGTCTCACCAACTTACCGCAAGTCATAGCTTTAAAATGCCACACAAGTGCGATAGAGAAAAGAGAAGCGAGTGTCCATGCTGCAGCCCAACTTCTGGGTGAGACTACACAGATAATCAATAGTCTTGAAGATCGTGAACTTCCAAACTTGAAACCAAATGATTTGCCATTTATTGATAAGTGGTGTGCTTATTTTCAGCATCCCTTTCCTTAAAGACCATTTATGTTGTTTGAGTGATGAGGTAAGTTGATGAAGATTTGTCATAATTTATTATATTTGGATTGAATATGATATGATGTGATATTTTATTTGCTTCCCTTTGTGATCACCTTTGGTCCTTGTTTTCAACATTTCAGATGAGCTAATGCTATTTTGAAGAGGCTATGCTATGCTCCTTCAAGAAGTCTGCAGCATTAGCATTCAACAAGTGTGTTGTATATGGTTTTGTAGTTAATTTGTAAACTTAACAAGTTCTTCTTAGCAAGTCCTTGTTTCTTATCTAGTGCTTGTAATATGTATTTCTAATCATTATGTATTTGAATTTTTTTATGATAAGATGGTAATTGTTTTTTTGGTGTTAGTTGAGACATGTATATGTGCATCGACTAGTAGACCGGTGTTTTGAAGTGTCCCAAATTCATATCCTTGGCGTTTATTGTGTTATTAATTTTAATCGAGTTTTATATATTTTGAATGCTAATTAACTACATTATGTATTATGTCATCCTTAACCAGAAAATCAATATCTCAGCCACAAAGACCGTCGGCGATCTAATTCATTAAATGTTTTGGCAACTAAGGTTCAAGACAACCAGTGGGAGGAAATACTACATTTATCGTTATCGAATATGGTACATTTTAATAAAAATGAAAGAAAACCATCATTATCTCTTCAATGACATGATCTTTATCTGCATTTAGAATGCATAATAACTAATATGGTCAACTCCTGATTGACAATAACCTCTAAACACCTGAATTCTTATAGTAAATAAAATGAAGATGTTTGTATCATGTTTGGTTCCTCCATCACCATTCTTCAAAGTCAATGCAAAATTGCCAATGTCATTTTCATCACCCTCTATTCAATTAAACAATATACTTCTTGTATACCAAATTGCCTCCATGTTTGCATATATGTATGCGTATAATACAAGAAATATATTTTAAAATATTTGACTATAACTATTGACGTAAATATAAAAAACTTATGGCATAAAATATCATTACATCGTAGACTTATCCGAAATATTTTTACAACTTTGTAATTGAGACAAGTATTAAACTCGAAACAGGAGTAAGGAAATAGAGAAACTAAGAGCATCAAGTGGTACAGAGGTGAAAGTGCAAACACCACATCCCTTGAAATCTAAGAAAAATTGAATATTACAGGGGATGGTTTTTAATTTTGAATATTTAGTTGAACATGCCAAAAATACCATCTAATTAGTGAGAGATGTTATGCATTTTTCCTCTGTACATCTTTGTGGTTTGCTGGAACGTATTTAGTGTGCCTCCTTCTTGGTCGATTTAGTTGTTTTTTGGATATATAATAACCCCCAACAGGTGTCTGCTGATCCAAAGGTAGTTGGTAGTTTCGGCCCTGTTTCATAATTCTCTCATTTTTTGTCATTGATTTAGATGTACTAAAGACCTCGTCCTATAAACAGAACTTGTCCTTGTCATTGATTAGGTATCCTATCAAATGGTCAACTTCTTCATTACTTGATCTTTGATGGACAACTTAAGAACAATATTATCATGGATTTGCTTGTTTAAAAGTCTCCATCAGACTTGGTTGGAAAGTGGCAGGAAATTTTGTGTTGAAGGTGATTGAGAAATGATGCTGCAGTCTCAAAAGTCTATGTATTTTAGCCAAGAAAAATAAAATAAATCCTACAACTCAATTTTAGCAACATTTGAAAGAGGTTGGAAATTTCATTTGGTTACTCCTACAACTCATCCTTAAGACCAGGATTTTCTTTATTTCTTATCATCGATAGCATCAACATGCTCATCCTCTTCCTCTTTATCTTCATTACCTTAAATCCTTCCATAGCTCTTCTACTTGTTTTGAAATACAGCTACTAATTTTAAGTATTTCTCCTGCATATCTTCCTACACCCACATTTCATTTTTATCAAATCATAACATTTTTCTTTCCTTGAGAGCGAGGAATATAATTAATTAATTATGGGTTCAAACGAGAAGCAATTCTTTCAATCTGCGTACCAACTACGGTCCTGCTGCAACTGTACAACAGATGTGACCGATTCATTGGAGAGTTACTATGATTTAGCATACCAGTCAGACAATCAAAACAGGTTCAGCAAACCAATGCTGTGGATAGGGATCTATATCGTGGCAGCATCTCTGTTTTGCATCCTTCCAATGGTGGCTGATTTATTATATGGTTTACGAAACAGAAAACTATGGTTCCCATGCAAATATTTCACTCTGAATGCTGCTACTCTGTCTGTGATAGCTGTTGCAATGAAGCTACCCATGGATCTCAACAATCCAATGCCAGGTCATGTGGACCAGGCGGCCAAGCTCGGAAGCATGGCCTTTATGTGCACCATCATGGCTAATATATTGCCTTCTCTATCAACCATGGACAGCAAGGAACTTCTCACAAACATCATAGCTTTGGGCGTTCTCGTAATCACCTTGGTGGTCAATGTTTGCATTCAAGTAAAAACCGGTATTGTTTCGAATACTATGCCTCTTCATGGTGGTCGTATTTCTGACAATGGTAAGAATATGTATAGTAGGAGGACAGCAATCATTTATGTGGTCATGCTAATCATGTTGCTGATGATACACACATGTTCATCTTTAGCGATTCTAAAGTCCAAACAAATACTAGAATCCAAATACCAAGTAGGTCATCAAGCAGCTTCAAACGACCAAGAGCTTCGACAAACAAGAAGATCAAATGTTGAGAAGTTAAAGCAGCATGTGAGCAACTACTGGATCATGTCAACAACCGGCAGTCCCCAGTTCATGACAACTTGCGCTGCTACCACCTCTGCTTCCGGGGTGATATGTGCTTTAAGCATTGTCATGCAGGCTACTGTTATACTAACCCTAGGTCCAGACGCGATGGACTATCGTTCGGATTATAAATGGTCAATTTCAGTGATTCTCGTAACACAATCTATTGGAGTTGTGTTGGGTTCAATTGCTCCAATTTCTAGATGTTTTGCATCCCTGAGCTTTAAGTTGTCCATAAAATGGATTTGGAACCATATCAAGGTCTTTAAAGTAGAGAGCTATTGGACTGAGAAGTTATGTGGTTGGAAACAGAGTAGTGTACCATTCGCATTCCTCAGCCGCAAATGCAAGGTTGTCATCCAGAAGTTGAAAATCCTTATTCTCAGCTTTTGTATAGGATTTCAGAAGGTAGTTGTGGTAGCATGTAAGATGATGGGGTTGGTCCCAATTTTCATTGTGATATGGGTCTTGTATTGTTTCCGTTGTTGGAAGTGGTTAAAGGCCACGTTTAGTACCTCGGCTAGTATATTGGAAAAAAGGCCAGAACAGCAAAAAGATCTTAGCAGGTACGTTTTGCAACTTCAGGACGATATGGAGCTTGCTGAGAGAACATTAAAAGGCATTTCAAAATCTGTGAACCGCTTGATCGAAAGGGCTGAAAAACAACAACCCAACCATCTTATGAAGCTTCTAGAGGAATCTAGAGGTTTTGAAGGAGTTGAAAAATATAACAACCATCTTGTTCCACCTTTACTAGCTCAAGAATTCCTGGATTGCTGGAGCTTACCATTGGTAACCCTCACAACCATCGCTATTTCTCTTCCTAACATCCAAAACAACATAGTTGATAGCTTGTTAAGCGGTGTGAGTGAAGGTCTTGTATACGTCACACTTGTGGAAGAAAGTCTCAATGCTACTGAGGACTATGTAAGTATTCAAAAGGTGGCTAAAACGTTGTGGCAAGAAGTTGAAGTCTACCATAAATGGTTAGGAAACAAGTTGCAAAAACATGTTGCTCAAGTGAATACAACGGAACAGATTCTTCATTGGTTCAGAGATACAGCTAAAAACATGGTCACCAGGGTGGAAAGTATGGATATTGGAGGCCAAAATGATGATTCCATGTTCACGGCTATTTCTGCTAATTCAATGTATCGTATCACCGATTCAATCCTGCTTTCCTACCACACCAACATTGAGGAGGTTAACCAAGAGGAACTATTTGAGAAATTATCTTCAATGATCTCGGACATATTGGCTGCTTGTCTTACCAACTTACCCCAAGTCATAACAATAAAATGCCACACAAGTGCCATAGAGAAAAGGGAGGCAAGTGTCCGTGCTGCAGCCCAACTTCTCGGTGAAACTACACAGATAATCAATAGTCTTGAAGATCGTGAACTTCCAAGCTTGAATCCAAACGAGTTGGCGTTTATTGACAAGTGGCGTGCTTATTTAAAGCATCCCTTTCCTTGAGAAAATTTATGTTCTTCGATTAATGAGGTACGTTGGTTAAAAGTTGTGATAAAAAAATTGGGAGAAGTAAATGTCATTTTCTATTTGCTTCAATCTGTGATCTCTTTGATACTTGTTAACACCCTCATTCAAAGTTATTTTCATGGGAAACACCCTTCGCAAAGTAGTCCAGAATCCTCCTTGGAGAAAGTATGTAGCTAATGTGGCCAAGTCCTTGTTTTCTATTATTTGTACTCTTGTAAAAATTATGTGGTTGAATGTTGCTATAATAAGATGATATTTGGTTTGCTGGCATGGTATGAGTTTAGGTGCATTTTCTGGTAGATTGCTCGTCTTGAAGTGTCCCAAATTCATATGATCCCATTTTCTTGGTGTTATCCTGTTTGTAATTTATATTCTTGAATACTACTTGATAAAAATAATTTCTGTCACTTTGATTTGAGACCTGTTTATATGCATTTACGTGTAGATTTGAGACCTGTTTATATGCATTCACGTGTAGATTTGAGACCAATTTAGATGCATTTATTATGTTAACAACTTACTTCAATTTTTAACTTTAGTATTGATCAAATCCCATTAGGTTTTTTGTTTTTTAAATGTACATCTATTGAAACCAGGATTTTTCTTGGAAACAATCCTATAGATCTTATATCTTTTAATATGAACTAACCATATTTTATAGTGTGTTACCTTACCATCTTTCTTTTCTTTAATATTCAAAGTTAGTCATCAATCTATGGATTTCTTTCGTTAAGATCGAAGGAGTTGAAGCCGTAAACATTTTTTCTTCTGAGTGTTCTTGTTTCTCCCATGTTCTTACATTTACTCTCTCTGCTGCTATTTGTTACTGTGTTGTTCTAAAGCCTGTCAGGTTGTTTAGATCTTCTTCTTTATTGAATTCTTCACAAGAAAAATGATTCGAGGGTTGTAATAAAAAAAGACACATGAAATAAAGCCACAGATAAAGTCAGAAGCCGGCTATGAACTGAACAATCAATCAAGGTAATTTGGACAACAGAGGCTCTGCCCCTTGAACAAGTATGCACCATTGGATTGAAAAAATTATGTTGAAACCAAGATTTTTGTGTCATTGCTTTCGGCTATTGGATTTCGTTTCTTTATTTCTTAACTACAAAACAACCATACAGAGACAAAGAAAATACACTCACCCACACCCAACTCGGTTCAAGAGTTTCAACAGCTGCCGGCTGGTTTAATGGTAGTTGTTAGTTTCTGCATTGTTCATTAAGGGGTTGTTTGTTTTCTTAAAAAAAACTCTTAATGATTAAGTCTAAATCGTTCAGACCTTTTTACACACCACCTCTTATTAATCATAATTAAATTAAGACTTCAGACTTTAGACCTCTTAAAAAACAAACGGCACCTAAGTATTCTATCTCAACTTTTTGTCATTGATTTAGACAAATCCTGCATTGTGCATAACTTACACCATATTTCTACACCCATCTTTAATCTATCTGAAATCATTATTTTTTTTCACTGAGAGGACATAATCATGGGTCCGAACTTGCTTTCTAAATATGTACATGTTTTGAACCAACTAGAGTCTTGCAGCAATATTTCACCATATTTGATGCATTCTTTGAAGTTTTTCAATATGTTAAGAAGCCGGTTACGTCAGCAAAAGAGGTTCAGTGATCCTATGCCATGGATTGGGTACTATATCGCATTAGCATCCCTGGTTTGCATCCTTGGAATGGTAGCTGATCTATTACATGGTTTGCAAAACAGAAAACTATGGTTTCCATGTAAATATTTCACCCTCAATGTTGCTTCATTTTCTGTGATAGCTGTCGCAATGAAGCTACCCGTAGATCTCAGCAGTCCAATGCCAGGTTCAGTGGACCAGTCTGCAAAGCTTGGAAGCATGGCCTTTATGTGCACCATGATGGCTAATTTATTGCCTTCTCTAGCAACCATGGACAACAAAGAGCTTCTCACAAACATCATAGCTTTGGATGTTCTGGTAATCACCTTGGTGGTGAATGTTTGCATTCAAATAAACACTGGTGTTGTGTCCTATACTTTTAGCTGGGGTCATGGTAGTGGTAATTCTCTCAATTATCAAACTTTGCACATTAGGTCAATAGCAATCATTTATGTGGTTATGTTACTCATGTTGCTGATAATACATACATGTTCATCATTGGCGATTCTAAACTCCAAACAAATACTAGAATCCAAATACCAAGCAGGTCATGAAACAACTCTAAAGGACCAAGAGCTTCAACAACCAGGAAGATTAACTGTCGAGAAGCTAAAGCAGCATGGGGCAACTACTGGATCATGGCAGGAACTGACAGCCCGCAATTCATGACAGCTTGCTCCGCTACAAGCTCTGCTTCTGGGGTAATATGTGCAATAAGCACTGTCATACACATTTGTATTATGCTTTTAACTGTTGGATCTCTAGAGAACTATGAGTCGGATTATAAGGGGTCAATGTTAGTGATTCTCATGACACAATTTACCAGAGTTTTACTGGGTACAATTGCTCCAATTTCTAGATGTTTTGCAGCCTTGAGCTTTAAGTTGTCCATAAAATGGATTTGGAACCATATCAAGGTCTTTAAAGTAGAAAGCTACTGGACTCAGATGTTATCATATTGGAAAGATAGAAGTATACCATTCTCATTCAGGAGCCGTAAACGCAAGATTGTCATCCAGAAGTTGACAATCCTAATTCTAAGCTTTTGTCTCGGATTTCAGAAGACAGTTGTGGTGGCATGCAAGATGATAGGACTGATCCCAATTTTCTTTGTGATCTTTGTCTTATATTGTTTCCGTTGCTGGAAGTGGTTAAAGGCCATGCTGATTGCCGCAGGTAATGCATGGGTAGACACGTCTGAGCAACAAGAAACAAAGAAATATCTTAGCCACTACGTTTTGCAACTTCAAGACGATATGGAGCTTGCTGAGAGAACATTGAAAGGGATTTTGAATTCTGTTGACCGCTTGATTAAGAAGGCTGAAATGCAACAACCCTACAATCTTATGAAGCTTCTAGAGGGATCTAGAGGTTTCGAAGGAGTTGAAAATTTCGACAACCATCTTGTTCCACCTTTACTTCTAGAAGAACCTCTCAATTGTTGGAGCTTAACGGTGGTAACCTTGACAAGCATCGCTCTCTCTCTTCCTAACATAAAAAACGACTTAATTGATAACTTGCTAAGCAGTGTGAGCGAAGGCCTAGTATATGTAACACTTGTGGAAGAAAGCCTCAATCGTAAAGATAACCATGTAAGAATTCAAAAGGCAGCCAAAATGTTGTGGCTAGAGGTTGAAGTCTATCACAAGTGGCTAGGTAACAGGCTGCAAAAATGTGGTCCTCGAGTGAACACTGCAAGGCCGATTCTTGAATGGTTCAGGGATACAGCTAAAAACATGGTCATTGAGGTGGAAAGTAGAGATGTTGGCAGGTCTATTTCTGCCAATTCAATGTATCGTATCACTGAAACAATCCTGCTTTCGTACCACGACAACATTGATGAGGTTAGTGAAGAGCAACTATTTGTGCGATGATCATCTATGATCGCTGACATATTGGCTGCTTGTCTGACCAACTTACCCCAAGTCATAGCAATGAAATGCCATGCAAGTGCGATAGAGGAAAGGGAGGCGAGTGTGTGTGTTGCAGCCCGATTTCTTGGGGAGACTAGTGAGATAATCAATAGCCTTCAAGATCGTGAACTTCCAAGATTGAATACGGAGGAGATGGCGCTTATCGACAAATGGCGTACTTAATTAATCAAAGAGGTTATGGTTGATTTATAAACTTAACAAGTTCATGTGAACAAGTCCTTATTTATTTTTCTATTTTTTTGTAGCTTTTTGGTTCTTTGAGCCATGTTTAAGTGCATTTACTGGCTATATATGTTGTGTCCTTGCCTTAGTTCTCCTATGATGCTTCTACAGTTCTACGTAAGGAATTAATGATCTGATTCAAACATGGTTCAATTTAGCCGTATTGTTTCAATAATTTATACCGTAATAAAATTGAAAATTTTAGTAAATAATTAATAAATGAATTTAGTTTTGTCAAAAAAAAAAAAAAAAGGTGAATTTAGTGTTCACCCGATACTCAAATCCATTTGGTTGTTTGGTAGTTTCCCATTAAGTTTTGTAATAAAGTTGTCTGTATGGATATAAAAGGTTTTTGTTTGGTAGGGGTTTTTAATAAATGGAATGAACGTGTTTTTTAATTAGGAATGACAAGTTTGGAGAAAACTTGTTTTCTGCATAAAGCTCCTCCCTGAAAACTTACTGAATAAGCTATTTTTATACCATTGAGTCACTACCAAACAGTCATATATAACTGACTTAATGAGTTGGGAGTCCCATTAAGTTGCTTAGTATATGGAAAAGTTTATAAAAACCCAAATAAACTTTATCATTTTGAATGATTAAGTGTCTGAACATTTGTTTGAATAAATAAACTATCAAACTTTTAGAAATTACATTCTTTTGACCCCCAAAATTGCATGTAACCAACTAGGAATGTTTAAAAAAACTAAATCAGTTTTACCGTTCACAAACCCAATGTCATATCAAATCCCTCGCATCAAACGTCATTGCTCCCCCCACCATCCCTCGACTCTCGATTGTCGTCCACTCTCCATCATCGCTCATCATTGCTCTTGCCATCGATCTCCCTCTTTTTGATATGTTTTTTTAATTTTTCCTCTTCTTCATATGTCTATACATATTCCATTAAAATGTTGAAAAAGAGAGATAATCGAAAGACAAAAAAACATACCAAATAAAGGGAGATTGATGGCAGAGGGCAACGACGACGACGGGCAGCGGTGGAGAGCAGATAATGATGAGGCCGCGAGAGGTAGCTAAGGGGTTGGTTGGTTGGTTTTTCCATTAAGCCTTGTATGGATAAAGTTGTCTGTGTGGATTAATTTGTCTGTATAGATTGAGAAGGTTTTTGTTTAGGAGGATTTTTTCATAGATAGGAGTGTGTTTTTTAACTGTGAAGACCAAGTTTGGAAAAAACTTGGTTTTCTGCATAAAGCTCCTCCATAGAAACTTACTGAATAAGTCACTTTCTATATCATTAAGTCACTACCAAACAGTCATGTATAGCTGACCGAATAAGCCGTGAGTTCCATTAAGCTCATTAAGCTGCTAACAAACAGACCCTAAGAGAGCGATGCCATTATGGTGCGAGGGATTTGAATGGCGTAGGATTTAGGAACAGTAAAACTAATATAGGTTTATCTTTATTACCTAGAAACATTTCTGAACAACTTTTTTGGGGTTAAAGGATGTACATAAACTAATTTCTTAAAGTTTAGTGGTTTATTTATTAAAAAAGAGTTTAAGATGTTAATCATTAAACTGGAAAAGCTTAGGGCGCGTTTGGTTTGTAGGATTGGAATGGATTTGGAGGGATTTGGATTTCAAATTCATTCCAATCCTGTGTTTGGTTTGTAGGAAAGGATTTCGTTGACCGGATTTCAAATTCGTTGACCATTTTAAAATCCCTCATATGATGGATTTGGAAATCCTTGGCATTGGACCTGGATTTGAAATCAAAATCCGGAAGGATTTTAAAGCGCAATGTTTTAAAAACTGGTTTTTTGGTTGACCCGGTGTGGTGACCGGGTCACGGTTCAACCACCGAGTTAACCCGGTTTCAAGAATTTTTTTTGTAATTTTCATTTTCCTACATACATATATATATATATATAGGGGCAGGTTCAAACGAGAAGCTAAACATTTTGCGAGAATGAGAGAAGTGTTTAATCACATATGATAGACAAGCTTAATCATATATGATTAAACACATGTTATATTGGCAATACATAGACGTTTAATCATATATGATTAAACACGCCTACAGGCCGTGTAATCATATATGATTAAACACTACTCACCTTCTCGCAAAATGTTTAACTTCTCGCATGATCTTTCCTCTCTCTCTCTCTCTCTCTCTCTCTCTCTCTCTCTATATATATATATATATATATATATATATATATATATATATATATATATATACATATAAAACCAAAAATTTGATGTTCACAAGTTAAAACATTAAAAATACACATAACAACAAATTTTACATCATTTAAAAAACACATAACAACAGGTTTTACATCAATCCAAAAACATCAAAACGAAACATAACGATCAAACCAAATCATGGATCTTGAGACATTGGAGTGTTGGTTTTTAATGCTAATACGTATTGCCTATTGGATTATTGGTTTTTAACTTTTGTTACCGGGTCAACCGGTTCGATACTGGTTCGTTATGACCGGTTCAACCGGCTTTTTAATAGAACCGGCCGGTTCAAATCCGGGTCATAAAATGACATCAACCCGATCGCAATTGACCCGGTCTCTTCACCGGTTCCCGGTTCGACCGGCCAGGTCAACCCAGTTTTTAAAACATTGCTAAAACAACAATTAATTGATGATTAAATATATAATTTTAGAAAAATCGATAAAAAAATTAATTTACCAACAAAAATAAATTCTTTATAAAACGAACAAATAATTAAAAAAAAACTCAATCTATATCCAAATCCTAGAAACCAAACAAGATTTGAGCAATGGATTTGAAATTCATTCCAAATCCTACAAACCAAACACATGAAGGAATTTCAAATCCCCCCAAATCAAAATCCCTCCAAATCCAAATCCCTCCTTGAAATCCAATCCATTCCATTCCAATCTCGCAAACCAAACGCGCCCTTAGTTGTTTATTTTTTTTTTTTGGACTTTTCTCATTTATATATCGAACATTATTGAGTCAAAGAAAAATATTGCATTTGCTTATAAAAAAAAGTTGATTTTTTCTATAACATGGAATATTTATGTAGCTTGTTGACATCTCAACTAATCCCATATGGCTTAAAGTTAACAATCAGATAAATCTCAAACAACTCTAAAAAGGTGTAATATCCGGATTCAAAATTTAATTAATTTTGGAGTTGGGTGAAAAGTTGACCTTTACCCAAAGTTCAAGGGGGTCAAATGTAACTTGGGTTATATAAATACAAATCAACCCTGAGATATTTTCAAAATATCTCATTTCTGATATTTTTGTTTCTGGGAGAGTCAGAGAGAAGGAAGCAGGGAGAAGAAAAGGGGATCGATCGTTTCGTACAAATCAAGATATGAATCTAGCTTAAAGCTTTTATCTGAGTGTATTCTACCGTATAGAATCTCGTTGTTAAGGTTTTTAACCGTTTCATTTCGAGATTTACGTATTTTGAGTTTGGATTTGGGTTATGAGAATGTCTCCGGCGTGTTCTTGGTAATCATCGAATAGGACCGGGAAGAAGGTCTCGACCGGTAGAAGGTCTCGACTGGTAGTGGTCTCGACCGGTAGTGGTCTCGACCGGTACGTTGTATCGACGGGTAGTTGTGTCGACCGGTACGGTATGGCGCCCGGGGCAGTCTCGACCGGAGTGTGCAGTGTGTTGTGTTTTGTATTCAAATTAGTAAGTCAGTGAGTTATCGATGTTTTGGCTTACCGATTTATCGGTGTTGTCGTAGGTAGCAATCGTAGAAAGCGGACTTTAAACAGAAAGGAATCTGAGGTGAGTCTTTTAAACTAAATCCATCTGTATTACGAAAGCTATGTGATAAATGAATTTGTTTAAATGTGGAAAATCATGATTTTAATATGGCATATTGTTGTTGGGTAATGTTTTCTAAATCCCATCATTTACAACATTATTTACAAGAATCAAGACTTATTGAACGGAACTATTGTTCATATGAATTGCCTAAATACTTGATTTAATATGAGTATTGTTATGAAATGACATGCTTTGGCTTTGAGTCTTTGTACAATGGATCCATAGGCACAGTGTTTCTATGTCCCCGTTTTAGGCATTTGGTTCACGTTTTAGCACGGAATAGGCATCGGGTTGCCATGATAAGTAAGGTGTGGGCCTATACGGTCGGGCAACGTCTCATGGTGCAGTAAGGTGTAATTCTATTGTGTGTTGAGTTCCCCTGTTTTGGAACTCTCAAGAATAGATCCAGAGGGGTTGACTTGATGCTTTGAGCAATAGATCTAGAGGGGTTGAGCTCGTTATGTGATTTGGTGTTATTTGTACCATGTTTAATCACTAATGGTTTATTTGATTTCTTGACTTAGCTCATGGCTATACTCACCGCGTGACATCGATTTGGGTTTAGTACTCCCTTTTTAATTGGTTTGTTCTCACTAGGCTTTAGCCTAACACTTGCTCTTGATTGTCTTGTTGGCAGGTCATCTTAGCAGTGGGGCACGCCGGGACTGAGGGAACGACCTTGGGGTCGTGAGTGGTCTTTTTGAGGATATCTAGTGACCATCGTACAGTGATTTTTGAAGATACACATTTTGGAAGGATAGCGACACCCGACCCTAATCTAGTTAATCAATTGTAGATTAGTAGGTTGTCGTCTTATGCTTCATCATTGACCATGTTATGTATACCCTATACCCCGTTTGGGATGATTTTGTATCTTGGAATTGTTTTTATATATTTCGCAGACTTAGTCTATTGCAGAATTTTCGAATTTTATTTCCGCATATTTTAGGGTGTTACAAGTTGGTACCAGAGCATTGGTTTAAGTGAACTAGGTATGGCTGTAAGATGCCTAGACTTAAGTCGAGGCTATTAAGCTATGACTCGTGAGATGGGGTAGACCTTCTAAGATAGGATGGTCTTAGGGTCAACGGAAACTTGCAGAAATTGAAAGTTGTGATGATGGTAATAAGAACTCTTACGTATTATGTGTTCATAATTTCACTTAGCTAACGTTATTATGAAAATGTTTTACGTGGGCATACTTAAATTACTGTTGTTATAATAACTGATAAGTGTAGTAGTACGTTCTTTGTGTTTTCCGTAATCCTTATCCCGTTCTTGTGCATGATTGCGTTCAGCAGAACCATGGTTAATACCAGGAATCGTCCGGAAGGTCAGGAGGTCGAAATACCTATGGCCGACCATCTGCTGGTGACTGTAGTGGGGGAAACCGCTCGTGTGGACAATGTGCTGGGTGGAGGACCCGAGCATATTCCTCGACGCAATTTGGAGGCTGAAGAGCCTATTATTGAGGAAGTGACGGCAGAATCGAGAATGATGAACCGTATGATGTTGGCCATGAACAGGGCCATGGCGCAACAGCAGGAGGTGTTCTTGAAGCTTCTAGAGGACCGAGACGCCAACAACCGTAGGCATGAAACGGTTGGCGAGAATGTGATCGTTGCGGGATCTGGGGGTATTGGACCTGTAATTTCCCCTGAGGTGACTGCAGCCCTGGGTGTCAGGCGAGCGGCGCAGACTTGCACGTTCAAAGCTTTTCTGGGTTGCCGACCGCCAGAATTTAAGGGCTCAGACAATCCCCTAGATTGTATGGGCTGGATTCGAGAGATGAATCAAGCTTTTCGCTCAAGTGAATGTGGGGAGGAGCAGAGGGTTATCTTTGGTTCCCGAATGTTACGGGGTATGGCTCTTACTTGGTGGGACATGTACTCTGCTTCGCTTGAGCCGACTATTCTGGATCAATTGTCTTGGTCTACCTTCAAAGAAAAATTGCTAGAGGAGTACTGTAACGAGAGGTCGTTGGACCGAATCATGGAGGAATTTCATAACTTAAAGAAAGGGGGTATGTCTGTGAGGGAGTACAACCGTCTCTTCATGGACAAGTTGGGTTTTGTGGGACGCTTGGTCCCGACAGAGAAAGATAAGATCAAGGCTTACATCAAGGGCCTCCCATCGGACATGATGTCGATGGTGCGTGTAACAAAGACCTCCACCCTTTGGGAGGCGATGGAAGAAGCTCAACTCATGGAGGATGCTTACAGTCTCGGCAGGGATCAAAGTGGTCGCCAAGTCGAGAAGAGGAAATGGGAGGGAAGCTCGATGCCCTCAAAGAAACCTTTTTATGCCAACAACAACGCTCAGCGGGGAGCCGATCCTAGACGTGATGCCAAGTGGTGCTCCAAGTGCCGAAGCAAACATTTCGGCCCATGCAACTTTGTTCTCGGAGTGTGCTACAAGTGCGGAAAGACGGGTCACACGTTTCGAGATTTCCCTCTTAAGGGGCAAATATGTTTCGAATGTAAGAAACCGGGGCACGTAAAGGCGGAATGCCCGAAGCTCAAGACCAGAGGTTATGGCGGGAAGAAGTTGGAACCCCCGCGGTCGACCGGAAGGGCTTTTCAGATATCATCAGAGGAAGCTAAAGCATCGACGATGTGGTGTCGGGTACGTTCTTTCTAAATTCCGTACCTACACGTGTGTTATTTGATTCTGGTGCTAGCTACTCGTTTGTATCCGATTTGTTCTGTCAAAGGCTTGCTATGTCTAAGAGTATGCTAGAGAATGCTATTGTTGTAGAAATAACAAATGGAGGTCAAATTCTAATCCATAATATCATTAGAGATTGCATATTAGAGCTTGAAGGGAAGAAATTTCCCATTAACTTATTGCCTATGCAAATTGGCGGGTTCGATGTGGTTGTGGGTATGGATTGGTTATCAAAGAACCAAGCCGAAATTACATGTTCCAAGAAACTGATTCAATTACCCGTGGCAAACAGAGAAGCGACATTAATCTACGGCGAAAGAAGGAAAGGCGATGTGACGATTATTTCAGTGGTCAAAGCTAGGAAGTGTTTGGCGAAAGGATGTTCATCTTTCCTGGCTTATGCTATCGATACCAAACTCGAACAACGGAAACTAGAAGATGTTAGGGTGGTGCGCGAGTTTCCCGATGTGTTTTCGGAAGACTTGCCCGGTTTGCCACCCGATCATGTAGTGGACTTCCGTATTGACCTTATTCCTGGAGCGACTCCAATTGCTCGAGCTCCCTATCGTTTGGCTCCTACCGAAATGCAAGAAATGATGGTTCAACTCCAAGACCTTCTTGAGAAAGGTTTCATCCGACCGAGCTCGTCACCTTGGGGAGCTCTGATTCTGTTCGTCAAGAAGAAGGACGGTGCCATGAGAATGTGTATCGACTACAGGAAACTGAACAAAGTGACGGTGAAGAACAGGTATCCGCTTCCGAGAATCGACGATCTGTTCGATCAACTTGAGGGAGCAGGTTGTTTCTCAAAGATCGACCTTCGATCGGGTTATCACCAAGTGAAGGTAGCAATGAGCGACATCCCAAAGACGACATTTAGAACACGCTATGGACACTACGAGTTTCTGGTGATGCCATTCGGCCTAACCAACGCACCGGCAATATTTATGGACTTGATGAACCGTGTGTGCCGACCGTTCCTTGACAAGTCGGTAATCGTGTTCATCGACGACATCCTAGTTTACTCCAAGAATGAAGAAGAGCATGAGCAACATCTCCGTGAAGTATTGGATGTGTTAAGGCGAGAAAGACTTTACGCGAAGTTTTCAAAGTGCGACTTTTGGCTCCCAGAGGTACAGTTTTTGGGGCATGTGGTTTCAAAGGAAGGAGTAAAAGTGGATCCCGCAAAGATTGAGGCGATGACGAATTGGGAACCTCCCAAGAGTCCGTATGAAATCCGAAGTTTCCTAGGCTTGGCAGGGTACTACCAGAGATTCATACAAGACTTCTCAAAGATTGCCTCGTCATTGACGGCCTTGACCCGAAAGAACGTGAAATTTGTGTGGACCGAGAGGCAAGAAGAGGCGTTCCGCACCTTACAAAAGAAGCTTTGCGAAGCTCCTATCATATCCTTACCTGACGGGACGAAAGATTTTGTGGTGTATAGCGATGCGTCGAAGATGGGTTTGGGGTGTGTCCTAATGCAAAGAGGGAAGGTGATCGCTTACGCAACAAGACAACTTAAAGTGCACGAAGTCAACTACCCTACTCATGACTTGGAATTGGCAGCGGTGGTGTTTGCACTGAAATTGTGGCGACACTACCTTTACGGTACGAAATGCACTCTTTACACCGATCACAAGAGTTTAAGGCATATCTTTGACCAGAAAGAGCTAAACATGAGGCGGAGGAGATGGTTGGAGTTGTTGAAGGATTATGACTGTGAGTTGCTCTACCATCCGGGTAAGGCAAACGTTGTTGCCGACGCTTTGAGTCGGAAAATATGCGGAGGAAATTCTCGTGCTACCTTTGTACGGATTGAATTAACTTCAACACTCATTGACAGAATCAAGAAATCGCAAGTCGAAGCCTTGCTCGAAGAAAATCTCAAAGGAGAAGTCATGGCAAAACAACACCTTTTGTTGACTGAAGATAGTCGAGGGGTGAAACTTTTCAATGGGCGAATTTGGGTGCCTAATATTGGGGGTAATAGAGAACTTCTTCTCGAGGATGCCCACAAGTCAAAATACTCCATTCACCCAGGAAACACGAAAATATATCGAGATTTGAAATTGCATTACTGGTGGCCAATCATGAAGCTTGATGTGGCGCACTATGTAGAGCAATGTGTAACTTGCTTGCAAGTGAAGGTTGAACACCAAAGACCTTACAGAAGTTTGCAATCCTTGGAAATTCCGGAATGGAAATGGGAACACATAACGATGGATTTCGTGACGAAGTTGCCAAGGACCTTGAAAGGTCACGACACCATTTGGGTTATAGTAGACCGCTTGACCAAAAGCGCTCATTTCTTGGCCATGAGGGAGACCTTACCAATGGATAAATTGGCGAAGTTATACATCGATGAAGTAATATCCCGACACGGTGTGTCGCTATCTATTGTCTCTGATCGGGATAGTTGGTTCACGTCGCATTTTTGGGACGGTTTACAAAAGGAATTTGGTACACGTGTGAAGTTGAGCACGACCTACCATCCTCAAACTGACGGCCATAGCGAGAGGACAATACAGACTCTGCAAGACATGTTGAGATCGTGTGTGATCGATTTTGGGGGTAGTTGGGATACGCACCTGCCTTTGGTAGAGTTCGCGTACAATAATAGCTACCATTCAAGTATTGGAATGGCACCGTTTGAGGCTTTATATGGACGCAAGTATCGAACTCCCGTGTGTTGGCTCGAAGCGGGGGAGAAACAATTTACCGGACCCAAAATCGTACAAGTAACTGCCGACAAGGTCAACCCGATTAGAGAAAGGTTAAAAACAGCTCAAGATCGTCAGAGAATGTATGCAAATAAGCGGAGGAAACCGATAGTATTTCAAGTGGGAGACAAGGTTATGTTAAAAGTCTCGCCCTGGAAGGGGGTAGTCCGCTTCGGAAAGAAAGGAAAGTTGAGACCGAGATTCGTTGGACCATTCACAATTATAGCGCGTGTTGGTGAAGTGTCCTACAAGCTTGACCTACCCGAGGACTTGCGTGGGATCCATCCCACCTTTCATGTGTCAAATTTGAAAAAGTGCTTGTCAGAAGCAGATGTGGTGATCTCTTTAAACGACATCCAAGTGGATGAGAAATTGAACTATGTTGAGGAACCGATAGCCATTACTGACCTCAAGGTGAAGAAGTTAAGAAATAAGGAGATTTGACTGGTGAAAGTACAGTGGAAATTTCATAAGGGACAGGAGTCAACGTGGGAAGTAGAGGCTGATATGAGATCTCAGTATCCCCATCTTTTCGACAATGGAATTCCGGGGACGGAATTCTCTTGAGGGGGGGATATTGTAATATTCAGATTCAAAATTTAATTAATTTTGGAGTTGGGTGAAAAGTTGACCTTTACCCAAAGTTCAAGGGGGTCAAATGTAACTTGGGTTATATAAATACAAATCAACCCTGAGATATTTTCAAAATATCTCATTTCTGATATTTTTGTTTCTGGGAGAGTCAGAGAGAAGGAAGCAGGGAGAAGAAAAGGGGATCGATCGTTTCGTACAAATCAAGGTATGAATCTAGCTTAAAGCTTTTATCTGAGTGTATTCTACCGTATAGAATCTCGTTGTTAAGGTTTTTAACCGTTTCATTTCGAGATTTACGTATTTTGAGTTTGGATCTGGGTTCTGAGAATGTCTCTGCGTGTTCTTGGTAATCATCAAATAGGACCGGGAAGAAGGTCTCGACCGGTAGAAGGTCTCGACCGGTAGTGGTCTCGACCGGTAGTTGTCTCGACCGATACGTTGTATCGACGGGTAGTTGTGTCGACCGGTACGGTATGGCGCCCGGGGCAGTCTCGACCGGAGTGTGCAGTGTGTTGTGTTTTGTATTCAAATTAGTAAGTCAGTGGGTTATCGATGTTTTGACTTACTGATTTATCGGTGTTGTCGTAGGTAGCAATCGTAGAAAGCGGACTTTAAACAGAAAGGAATCTGAGGTGAGTCTTTTAAACTAAATCCGTCTGTATTACGAAAGCTATGTGATAAATGAATTTGTTTAAATGTGGAAAATCACGATTTTAATATGGCATATTGTTGTTGGGTAATGTTTTCTAAATCCCATCATTTACAACATTATTTACAAGAATCAAGACTTATTGAACGGAACCATTGTTCATATGAATTGCCTATATACTTGATTTAATATGAGTATTGTTATGAAATGACATGCTTTGGCTTTGAGTCTTTGTGCAATGGATCCATAGGCACAATGTTCCTATGTCCCCGTTTTGGGCATTTGGTTCACGTTTTAGCACGGAATAGGCATCGGGTTGCCATGATAAGTAAGGTGTGGGCCTATACGGTCGGGCAACGTCTCATGGTGCAGTAAGGTGTAATTCTATTGTGTGTTGAGTTCCCCTGTTTTGGAACTCTCAAGAATAGATCCAGAGGGGTTGACTTGATGCTTTGAGCAATAGATCTAGAGGGGTTGAGCTCGTTATGTGATTTGGTGTTATTTGTACCATGTTTAATCACTAATGGTTTATTTGATTTCTTGACTTAGCTCATGGCTATACTCACCGCGTGACATCGATTTGGGTTTAGTACTCCCTTTTTAATTGGTTTGTTCTCACTAGGCTTTAGCCTAACACTTGCTCTTGATTGTCTTGTTGGCAGGTCATCTTAGCAGTGGGGCATGCCGGGACTGAGGGAACGACCTTGGGGTCGTGAGTGGTCTTTTTGAGGATATCTAGTGACCATTGTACAGTGATTTTTGAAGATACACATTTTGGAAGGATAGCGACACCCGACCCTAATCTAGTTAATCAATTGTAGATTAGTAGGTTGTCGTCTTATGCTTCATCATTGACCATGTTATGTATACCCTATACCCCGTTTGGGATGATTTTGTATCTTGGAATTGTTTTTATATATTTCGCAGGCTTAGTCTATTGCATAATTTTTGAATTTTATTTCCGCATATTTTAGGGTGCTACAAAAGGACTCGAATTGGTGAGAAACCAGAAGCAAACTCAAACTCTTCTAAGAGCATCTCCAACAGCTATTATTAAAATATTCAATATATAGAAAGTCGGGAGAAGAAAATTTTGCCTTTTGGGGGTAATGATTAATTTTAGGATAAAACTATCTATTTAGATATTTCTCTAAATTTGGAGATTTTTACAATCTCTCCTCTTCTCCATTTTAGCATAGAGGATAACATAGCTGTTGGAAAAACAAAAATGCTAAAATCCCAAAATTTTCCATTTTAGCATAGCAACTTAACAAGTTTAATGGAACCACAACTTATTCGGTCAACTATACATGACTGTTTGCTAGTGACTTAATGATATAGAAAGTGTTTTGCTCAGTAAATTCCTAGAGAGATGCTTTTATGCAGTAAGTCAAGTTTTTTTTTCCGAACGTATCCCTCCGAATTAAAAAATACGTTCCTTATATATATATATATATGAAAAACCATTCAAACAAAAATCTTCTCGTTTATACAAACAGATTAATTCATACAGACAATTTTATCCAAAAAGAACTTAATGGAAAACCAATCAAATAGCCCCTAAATTGAGCTACCCCTAAAAGTAGAGATGGCCAAAAATCGGTCCCGGACTAGGCTGGGCCCAAATCGGTCCCCGTCCCAAATGGTGATTTCATAACCGGTTCCGGTCCCGACCCAAATACGATGGACCGGTTAAGCTTAATAAGTACCGGACTCGAGGACCGGGCCCAAATCGTATATATTCTGATATTTAATAGTATGGTTAAATTAAAAAATATTCAATATTGGGCTCGTTTTGAAGGTATTGACGAGACGATTATAATGGTATAATTTGTAAAAAAAGGAACGTATTTTTTCATTGCATTTTTGTTCATATACGATTATTTGTATTAATATGATAACGGTGTAAAATGAAAAATGAAAAGTAAGGATATAAAATAAATTAAATAAGTAATTGTAAGGGTGGTAAATGTAACATTATAAGGGTAGTAAATATTATTGTACAAAATATTAAGGGTGATAAATGTTATTGTATAAAACCGTATAACCGTTTTAGAATTTTCATTATATAGTATAGATATCTAATTATCCAATAACATCCGCTTTAATTGACGGTCAAACAATTTGAGATTATGCAAAACATATTGGAATGATATCATTCCAGTGTAAAATTCCAAACAGCAAAACACATAACCTACATATCAATAATACAATTTTATGAAGTTCATTTTGTTAATAATAATTATTAAAATTGGTCCATGATATTCAATTTTAAATAGAATGGTTTAAGGGGCTGTTTGTTTACCTCTTAATAGTTTCATTAAGAGGCAACATTTGAATCGTTAATAGGTAAATCTTGTTTGGCAGAAAAAAAATGTCCACCTTTTAATGGTTCCAAAACCCTCTGAATGATTTTGTATCTTGACCCTGCTTTAACCATTCAGAGCCTTGATTTCATTCTGAACAATTAACAAACAACCATATTTCATTTTGAACTACTATCATAAGAGCCTCTTAATTATTCTGACCATTTAATCATTATGCACCAAACCATTCAACTACTGCCAAACAACCCCTAAGATTTTTGTTTTCTTTATATTTACCATATAAATTAGTATATATCTAGAAAAACAAAATGTAAATATATTATTCTAATATGTTATATTTACAAAATATAATTATTTTATTTAAACATTGTTTAACAATAAATAAATTACTATTTTAGCATACCCACAAATGTATACTTTATATTTTGGAATGTGGTTGAAGCCTGAAAGCTTGAGTTCCGATAAAAGTTGAGTTAATGGTAAGAAGCGTGAAAAGTGGTTATCAGTTGTTGGATGAGAAATAGACGCACATTAATATGGGATGTACCGAGATGTACCAGATCAATTCTCTTTTAAGCCGCAATTCATGGAAGGGTTTGAGATTAAAAGAGATCAAAGGTTTAGATCCACTTTTCAGGTTTCTCACCGTTAACTCAACTTCTCACACGATCATTCGTCTGTGGTTGGAATTGATATTTTTTGTGTTAATAGATTCACCATTTTTGATATATTTTTATACGTGAATGTTGGAGATATCTTATATAAGTCATATCAATTTTAGGGTTAAGTTCAAGAGAAAAACTCAAAAAATGGAAAATGATGAATACTCTGGTAGCCCTTCATCCGGACGATATGCACTTATGCATATAAGTAATTTGTAACATGCACACGTGCATATGCACAAATGCATAAAAACTAAAAAACAACTTAATTTATTTGTATGCACAAATGCATATCGGCCAGATGAAAAACTACCAGGGTGTTCCTTAGTTTTTCATTTTTTTAGGTTTTTCCCTGAACCTCCCTAATCAATTTTAATACCGATTTAAATATATGTAATGAGACTTAAACATATACATATAGTTAGCAAAATATGAAACATTATAACTACTAAGAGCATCTCCAACAACTATGCTAAAATAGAAGAAACTGGAATTTTAGCATTTTTGTTGCTGCAACAACAATGCTACCCTCTATGCTAAAATAGAGAAAAAAGGAGAGAGAGTATAAAAATATTTAAATTTAGAGAAATCTCTAAATAGATAGTTTTCTCTAAAAACTAATCATTACCTCTAAAGAGTAAATTTTTCCTAGGAATGGCAACGGGGTGGGTTCGGGGCGGGTTTGCCCTCTCCCGTCTCCGTCCCCGAAACTGAAATGCATCTCCGTCCCGCCCCGTTCCCCGTCGGGTTTTTATTCGGGGCGTCCCGTCGAGGATTTTTTATGCCCCGTCCCATACCCGATGGGGAATCCCCGATTCCCGACCCGAACATTGGGAAAAAATCCAAGAATAAAAATGGCTGAAAAATCATGTCGAAATGCGATGTAAATTAAAATTGTTGTTCCAAACACAATCCAAAAATCTAAATTAAAATTGTTGCTCCAAACACAATCCAAATTGGAGTCCAAACACAAACCAAAATCAAGTTTGTTAACACTTAACAATTAACACAACCAAACATAAACTTGTTTCGACGAAGACAAATATATTATTTAAAACAAATAACACAAATATATTATTCATGAATAAAAATAACATATGAGATACAATATTAAACATATTTATATTAAATATTAATAATATGTATATATATATATATAATTTTATTTTTATTAATATATATATATATATATATATATCGGGGCGGGACGGGGAGTCGGGGATACCTTGCCCTGATACCGAACCCGATAAAATCCCCGAAATTTCCCCCGTTACCCGACCCCGTCGAAAGTGTCTAACCCGACCCGACTCGAACTTAGCCGGGTTTCGGATTTTCCCGTCGGGTCCAGGGTTTTCTGCCATCCCTAATTTTTCCTCTCACAATTTTCTATATATTGAATATTTTAATAATATAATTAAATAAATTAAATATTTTAATAAGATAATCAATACTAGAATTGTTAAAATAAAATAGTTGTTGGAGTTGGAAGCAAATTTTTTTAATTTCTTTTACTATTTTTTAAAAAAACTTTAACATAGTTAAAAAAATATTAGAATATTATGATAAAATAAAACTTTTAAATAATATATAAAAATTATTCAAAATATAAATTGTAAAAACATTTAAATTTAATAATGGTGGTAACCCTAAATAAGTGCCCAACATATAAACGTCTTCCCTGTTTATCTCTCCCTCCCTTTTTTATCAGCCGTCACGTTCAATTTTCTTAAACCCTAGACCCTCTTCCTCCAAACCTCCTGCTTCTTTCTTTCTTTCTTCTTCAAGATAATGTTAGTGTTGTTTGAAACCCCAGCGGGCTTTGCCCTTTTCAAAGTGTTAGATGAAGGAAAGCTCTCCAAAGTTGATGTAAGTATACATACATATATATATGTGCATCATCTAAACCCTATGCAGCATTTGTCTCTTTTGCTTGCTGCTCATTTTGCTGATTTTGTGTTTACAGGATTTATGGAAGGACTTCTCATCAGCAGATACAGCAAGACAGGTTAGTTTTTTTTTACTGCTATTTTCTTTCTTCTAATTTGTACCCTGTTTTACTAGATTTTTGAAACTTGAACTCTCTTCAATCAGATAAGAAATGAATTAGTTCTTTTAGGCTTGTATTACTTCATTATGTTTGTTTACTATGCACCATTGAGTTGTCATTACCTTACTAATCAATTGCACAATGTTTCTTTATTTTTTATTTTAACAGAAAAAATAACTCATTTTAAGGATCTGGTGTGTTTTTTGGTGTAAGAAAATTGATCTGAGTAGTGAATACCATAAAAAAAAAAGTGGTTTAATTTTATTTATTGGACGCTTGGGGATGGAGGATTACTGTTCATAGTGCCAAAAAATATAGTGATGACAACAAATTTTTTGTATTTGTATGGGTATTAGATTTGGTATATTTGCGATGGAAATGTTGGGAATAAAATGGATGTTGATACAACATAAGAATGACTTTTTATTAAGTTTATGATCATATATCATTTTTTTTTGATGAACCATAAGGGTTGTGCTGGTTAAGGGTTCGAATCCAGGCGTACACAACAATTGTGGTCACTGAGGTTTAATCAGGGCTGTCATAATTTGCCAAGGGATTAGTCTAGGCATAGCCTAGGACACCCTTTCCAAAAAAAAACATTTTTATTCATGTAAGGGAGTCATTTAGGGTCATCAAGGCCTGTGAATCTTTTTTTCCCATTTTATTTTGTTTATTTTGTATTCGCCATATCTGTTTATTAACTCTTGGTTTGTATCTTTGACTTCGTGTATGCGTGATTTTTTTATCATGAAACTGAAAATCTTACTTATGATCTTATGTAACATAGGTGGTAAAACTAAAAGCTTTCTCCAAGTTTGAGAACACTTCAGAGGCACTTGCAGCAGCCACCCTATTAATTGACAGCAAACCCACTAAAGGTTTGCGTAAGTTCTTGCGTGCTCATTGTGATGGCGAAACATTAGCTGTTGCAGACTCCAAACTCGGAAACGTGATTAAGGATAAACTGGTAACTTGTATTTTTGGCTTCAAGAACTGTGATCATTAATCTGTTTTGATTTCTGTTTATATTCATTCTCTACGTGTTTATGTACAATTATTGCAGCAAATCGAATGTGTGCACAACCATGCTGTTATGGAACTTATGAGAGGTGTTAGAAGTCAATTGTCTGAACTCATAACTGGTCTAGGTGCCCAAGATCTAGCTCCAATGAGCTTGGGTTTATCGCATAGCTTGTCCAGATACAAGCTTAAGTTCAGTCCCGATAAGGTGAGCTTCTTCGCATACACTGTTTAATATACGAGTCATTAAGAGCTGAGGATGTAGCTCAATAATTAGATTTGATGATGCTTTGTATCAATGTGATTTTGATCATGTTTTCAATTAATCTTGGTCGTACCAGGTGGATACCATGATCATTCAGGCTATTGGCTTGTTAGATGATCTTGATAAAGAGCTTAACACTTATGCAATGAGGGTTCGCGAATGGTATGGCTGGCATTTTCCCGAGCTTGCGAAGATTGTTCAAGACAACATTCTTTATGCCAAGGCAGTCAAGCTCATGGGTTATCGTACAAATGCTGCAAAACTTGATTTTTCAGAGGTATACACAATTCCCAAGGCTTATTGCACGTTCTTTACTGTTTTCCCTCGATTTCCACACTCAAGACTTCTGTGAAACTTTTATTTTTTCTATGATGTTAACTATTAAGTTACCCGTTTGCTGGATCATGTATTTGATGCTTACAAGTGATGGTTTCAATTATGAATAGATACTATCTGAAGAGGTTGAGATTGAACTAAAGGAGGCAGCTGTGGTTTCTATGGGAACTGAAATCAGTGATCTTGATTTGATTAATATTAAGGACTTGTGTGATCAAGTATTGTCTCTATCGGAGTACAGAGCTCAACTGTTTGATTATTTGAAGAGCAGAATGAATACGATTGCCCCAAATCTTACCGCTCTTGTTGGAGAACTTGTGGGTGCTCGACTCATTGCTCATGGGGGTAGCTTGATTAATCTTGCTAAACAGCCTGGGAGCACTGTTCAGATTCTTGGTGCAGAGAAGGCTCTTTTTAGGGCTTTGAAGACAAAGCATGCCACGCCGAAATACGGGCTCATTTTCCATGCAAGTTTAATTGGTCAAGCTGCACCAAAGATTAAAGGGAAAATGTCTCGCTCACTTGCTGCCAAAACAGCGTTGGCAATTCGGTATGATGCTCTTGGAGATAGCCAAGATAATTCTATGGGGATGGAGAATCGTCTCAAGGTATTGTGGATGCATATGTATGGAATATGTATATATAGGGTCAAGTTCTGGTGAAAACCGCGAAAAATGAAAAACTGAGGAAGACTCTGTTAACGGTTCATCTAAACAGTATGCACATGTGTATAACATGCACATGATCATAAAAACCAAGAAACAACTTCAAATATTACTTGTATGCACATGTGCATACTTTCAGATGAATGGTTACCACGGTGTTCCTCGATCTTTTTGGGGTTTTCCCCAAACCTCCCTCTGTGTGTGTGTGTGTGTATATATATTCTTGTTTTATGTCATATTTATGTTTTTGTTATATCAACTTTAGCTTGAGGCAAGACTAAGGAATCTTGAAGGGCGAGAACTGGGGCGTTCTGCGGGATCAACTAAAGGCAAACCTAAGATAGAAGTATACAACAAGGATCAAAAGAAGGGAGCTGGGGCAATGATAACACCAGCCAAGGTGTGAACTTATGAACTTCAAAATCCCTTCGTTTTTTCCCTCATTTTTTATTTTACCAAACTGTAATTGGTTTGTTGTGCAGAGCTACAATCCGGCAGCGGACTCTGTTCTTGGGCGGTTAGAGGCTGAGGCTGAAGAAGCACAAATGGATGACGGAAAGAAAGATAAAAAGAAAAAGAAAAAGGAGAAGGTTGTTACAGATGAAGAAGCAGATGAAGACGTTGGTAAGAAAGAGAAAAAGAAGAAGAAAAAGAAGGATGCAAGTGAGGAAGATGGTGAGGTGCAGAATGGAGAAGAGAAGAAGAAAAAGAAGAGGAAGCATGCAGAATCTGATGAAGCAGAAGCAGAAACACCAAGTAAGAAGAAAGAGAAGAAGAAAAAGAAGAAGACAGAGGTATAGAAGAGAATGCTAAGGATCAAATAGATGAACAATTTTGGGCATATGAAGTAAGAGTTGATGCTTTAGGCAGTGTTTGATGTGGCTATTCTTTGTTCACCATATGTAATGTAAGGTCAGTGGCAGTGGCAGAGGACATAATATTTGTTATAAATTAGTTGCACTGCAAATTGTGACCAATCTCATATCTTTACTTGAAACCATATCAATATTCAACAGTTGAGAAACATGTAATGCACAGGTTTTTCTTCTTTCTTTAACTTAGTACAATCTTTACATATCAACTTTTCAATGGTTTTTAGTTCCATCTGTGGACAAAAACTATTGCAGCTGGTCTTTTTGGTTTCCCAAATTTGTTTCTTTTCTTTATCAGTGGAAGGTTACCATGCCTTGCTGACTATTTTCAGGTTTCTGTTTAATGGCAATTGTAAAAAGATAGGTATTACTTGAGTCATTCAAAATAAGAGAACAAAAAAATGGTGGAATTGTGGTTGCGACCTGGGGTCGTAGGCCACGTCGCCTGCACACACTTGCTTTGACTGTTGATGTAAAATCACATGTGATTTTGCACGTAATTTAGTTGTTTTCTTATTCTCTTATTTTGTTACTGTTCTCGTTTGAAACTCACTCTTGCAGTCTTGCTTACCTTGCAACATCTTTATATCATCAAGGCTTCTTTTAGGCTTAGTTGTATTGCATTCTCACTTGAATTGAATCTCATTGACATCCTCATCCTGTAAATAAAATTTTAATTCACAAGAAAAACAAATAATATTCATGTAGCACTTTTTGTTTATCCTATATTTCTCTGAAAAGGGTTTCTTTAAAATGAAGCATTGTGTTCATCAATATTCAAAAATCACATAATCAAAACATGGATATTAGCATTCTAATGATACTGAACCATTCTCCATTCTGTTTCTTGCTATTGAAAAGCTATCAACTAACTAAACTGCCTTTGCCATAGCACCACCAACTGTGAGGAGGGTATGCGACCTAATTATTTGGTAGATATTTGCTATAAATAAATATTATATACTTAAAAAAAACTATCAACTAAAAGAATAGTTATACATTAATTCGTTTCAACTATATGATACATATATACAAAAATTAAATACAAAATCCAAAGTGTCCATTTATCTAGTATGCAAGCCTAGTAAGACCTTAAAAAGAATCACCTCAACAGAGTCTCTAACTTTTTATCTTAGTTCAAGAATCCAGGAGACACATTCTCTGAGTAGTTCAAACTTTTGATGTATGGCTATGTTCAAGAACACTTCCATTTTGTTCCTAAATACACATACTTCTTCCATGAGATTAAAATTGCCAGCACACGCACAATGCTCCGCCACATGTGCAGCTTTAACCTGCTTACACTTTACGCACACCAAGTCCTGTAGATGGTAAAGTCGTTCTCTTTGCCGCACTATTTGGAGGAGACCGTTCTCCATCACCTCTCGGTTGTACGGTTGCCCACATTGTGGAACGCCACATCTCCACTCCTGAGTTAGCAACGCTCTGTCACGACACAAGTCCAGATCCCTACAGTCGTTGCAGTAGCTGCCAACAAATATGTTCTCATTCCAATTAGAAATATGTTAAAATAAAATTATAACCAAACAAGCATGCTTAACACCAGTTTAGCCAACTTTGCAACACAAGACATTGAGGGGTAGCTTAAACCAGTAAGACCTTGGGTTAGCTCACCAGTCAAGTCCCCTCCGAACCACCGCGGGGTTCGTCTAATTGTTAACTTTTCAAGGCCCCATAGGATTAGTCGAGATGCACACAAGTTGGCTCGGACACCCATTATTACCAAAAGATGCAGCAATTTGAAAAGAAAAAAAAAGATGAACGATATATCAGTCTAGGAGATTGCTTATGCAACTTATTTTCTTGTTCTTTTCTTTTGAATGTGGGAAATACTACTTTAACGATCAAGAATTACAAAAAGCCGTGGTCGAAACCAGTAACACCTGGCATATAGCAGTGGATGAATCCACAGTAGCATTTTACGTTTTTTTCTTCTTTCTTGTTTATAGAGATGGCTAATCATAAAGTTCTATTGATAACATTTGAAATGTGATATTGGTGGCATGCTATTGGTGAAATGTTATTGTTTAATCTATCATATAAACACGCACTTCATTCTGATTGCATAATAGCACAAAAACCAAGGAAATGCTTTACCTGCAAATAACATTTGGTAAAGCGAAGGAAAACGAACAGTTTCGAAACTCTGCCTCTGGAGCAAACTCCCGTACACGCACATATTTTAACAGATTCTTCCTCATGATCTGCAGTTTGTTACAGAAAATAGAAATAATTAAGTAGCCCATCAAAGAACACCATAGAAAAAAAAGTTATCACCAGAAGCTTAACTTTTTCAAACAATAAAAGTACATGGAAAACAGGACTGATAAAGTCGGATGGAATTTAAGTAACTCTAGCTCTTATGAATTAACTTTTTACCAAAAAAGAGTAAAAATGACTCCTCGTTCGATACACAGAATTTGGGTAATTCAGAAACATCACATTATTTTGATGTTAAAATTTTTAATTAGTAGTTTTTCTGGGACAATGAGAAATTACCAAAGTGGATTCCTTTTTTTGGGACATATAGGTCACTTCCATGCAATAAAATGTAATGAAATAATCATGGACATATGCTGGCTTAACCAACACTCAAGAACAACAAGTTCTTATAACAGTAAAGCAATCATTACCAGAATATCATGCTGAACAGTCTGGTCGAGAACTAGGACGGCACAGACATGCTTAATAAATTCTAGTGCAGGATCTCCTTTATACATGTTCTCAATAGTTGAATTCCCAGATGAGTTATCCTGAGCTGCCTGAGATTTTCCCGTCCCTCTCATGTGACGAACAGTATCACAAACTATTCTCAATAGTTTGTCTGTGAAGTGAGATCTAATCTGTAAGAGAAATAACATGAGTTTACGATTTAATCACAATAAAACATGTCACAGCAAAATTCTTGATTGTAATCTGGACCTGCTCCCTAAGATGATCAGTCATGCATGACTCATATATTTCAGCAGCAGCGGCTGTGATCGATGGAGTGCACAAGTCATCATCCCTTATAGTTGCTCTTTTGCTGGCTTCATCTTGTGCAAATTTCCAAGGGAGGTACATGAACTCAGAGACTATCAAAATAAAGTGATCCTACAAAATAGACAAGAATCAAGCTGAGACACAGATAATAGATGGAAGGAGCTATAAATGAAAATATTCAGATTTATAATATCTCAGGAACTATTTTCATGTTAAACCAGCAAGTTAAGCTCTTGAGCAGATTTATCATCAAAAAATATAGTAATACTCACTGTTTTTGCAATTGAAGTTATTGAGAAAGTTTGTATTATTTAAACATGGCACATGCTTCATGTTCACAAACGTCTTGTACCTGAGTCTCCTTGGGCAGGTTTTCTGCGATATTCCAGCTGGACACTATATCCACTTGGGGATCATCATGTGTGCTCTCATTTGTTTGATCTGATTTAGCCTGAATTCCACCATAGTTGTACTGTCGTAGAAGGGTGAAAAGAAGCATCAGAGAACATGTTTTATGTAGCAACATTGTAATGATTATAGAAAGTCTCGAGATGCTATCATACAGGATCGACCAAATTACATTTCTATGGTCTATATATGGCATAGAAAGTATAACTTTCTCAAACAACCATAATAAACAGTGTATGGAGTTACCAAATATAGCACAGATGGAATAAACATGAATGAACTAACCTGATCCATGAATAGCAGTGAGTGCCAGAATTGCAGCGGTTCAAGCTCAATCCACTCAAATAAGTCTCTAGTAAACCATAAAAACCAGAGATCAGAGAAAACACAAGGTACAAACCATTTTAACAAAACTTGGTATCGTTTTCAAATTAGAGAAATGCACAAGATCTAACCTTGTTTGTACAGTTTTCAGTAAACTATCACAGTAAGCTTGGGCTGCATATAAATCTGATTTTCCAGTGTCCAATATAACCTTTGAGAAATTGGCGAATATGATTGTGGCACCCAATTTTCGAAATTCAGCTAGCAGTAGCGCAAACACCTTTTGCATGACCTGTATTGGATCAGATAAATCAGAATATGAATGCAGACAACTAAAATAACAGAAATAGTTGTTAACAAACATAAATAATCTAAGCAGGTCCAATTCACTTTCATGATGGAATTAGTCCCCTTGTTTTAAGATAAATTAGAAATTACCTTGTGAAGCATTCGATGGAGAGCTGGATCATGAAGTTTTGACCGCGGGCTGGATCACAATACATAGTGTCAAAAATATATCGAAATGACAAGCATTTAGTAAGCCAACAGATGGAAATAGTACCTGCAGAGCCATCTGTACAAATGTTGTAACATAGCATCAGCGAATATATTTCCCGATGTGACTGCATCAGCAAGGCATCTTTGAATCAATTGCTTAAGTACACGAAATGCTGGCGAACAAGACGTGGCTTCGTCCAAGCCCAACTGTTCGTTGGGAAGATGTGATCCAGAGTTCAGATCATGCTCAAAGCCAAATAGGGTACCTCCCTCCATTTCATTTACTTGGTTGCTCTTTAGCAGAGCATTGACAGCAAGGTGATGTATCTGCATCCATTAGAGAATTACTTACAAAACTTATATGTATTTATTAAGCACAAGGGTGACAAAAGAAAAAGTGCAGACCTTTAGTTCAACTGTGACTTTCCTATAAGCACCAGGATAAGTAAGAACAGGTTGATTGACCTATTTGCAAAGAATTGCTAATTAGATAATTAAGAAATGACAATATTTTAAATGGGTAGCATTTATGAAGTACAAGCGTTAACTAAATCCAGTTCATGGTTTATATAGTCCTGACACAGACCTCGTCAGAGTAACAAGTCTCTTCTTCATTATCCCCTCCAAGGTCTGGAATTCCATTATCTGATACCCAAAGTATCTGCAAATGTTATAAGGAACTCTAGGTAAATTTATAGACCTATACATGATGCTGAAAATTGTATCCGATTAAAGCCGGAAGAGCGAGTAACATTCTTAAAACAGTGAACCAGATGACCTGTTGCTGATCACGTAACGCTCTTGCAAAGAAGATATCTGCAGTGTGTACAAGCCAATCTACTTCGAAATTTCCTAACGGAACCTGTTCAAATTGAATATCATTAACTCATGAAACTTAGAAATAGAAATTCAAAACTATAGACACAAGAATCAAGATATTACATGAGAATATCTAGAAAGAGAGATTCTTTCATTCAACCACCGAGATGATGCAGCACAACGTTGCATCCCAATTTTTGCAGCTACAATCTGCCAGCCAAGAGCCTATATGGAGCAAAAAAAGAGTATGATGAGCACCAATAGAACACAAGCTCTTCACTGAAAGCAGCTTGTACCATTATTCAACTACCTGATACTGACTATCACGGGCATTTGAAGGAATGCTCACACATGGGAAATCATCTAGGGCTCGTATACCAGACTTCATTAAGTGAACATCTGGGCATTCGATTACAGCAATTGCAGGTCCATGAAGCTGATTTCTGTCAATCAATTAAAAGTGAAAAATAGCATAGCTTTGTATAACTCATCCTTTATTTGTGTAGACAATAGAGTCAAATATGGGTTCCAGGTTAAAAAAATATATGAGAGATGTAATACCTGAATTCACTTATTGTTCTTTGGAAGATCTTTTCAGCATCTTTGGGGTTTCCAACATAGTCCACCTGAATATTTCCACATATGATGCATGAAGATAAGATACTTTCAGAAGAATAAACAAATAGAATCGCAGCACTTCACCTTTTTAGTTAATTAAGTCAAACCTCACCTTAAAACTAGAAGCATCTCTTGGCATGGAAGATTCAATTGACAAAGCTTGGCAAGCTTCACGAAACTGTTTCTCTAAAATATATGGTGATAACTCTTTATTCTGGAAGGGATTGACCATTACTGCATGGATGGTTGAAGATGAAGGAAAATATCCAAGATAGATGCCCCGTACTTCAGATAAGCTGAAAATGAAACAAAAATACAAAGATAATGATGTTTTCACCCTATCTTTCAAACTGGACAGACACGTGCATAATTCTTGTAGGTCATAACCACATTGGCAAACAAATACTAACAGAAAAGTGTAACTTACCTATGATACAAGTAGAAGAAAGGAATTGACGAGTCTAGGTAAGAGCATTCTGTAGTGGTTTTCATATGCAATTCACACAGGCTCCAACCCTCGTTTGCGTTTCGTTTCTTAGCTGATTTATCCACCTTACAAACACATCCAACCTGGAGGATGGAATTAAAATCCAGGGCTAATTTCGTTTCATATATCCCCTGATAAAATATCAATAGAGTCAGCT
This sequence comes from Arctium lappa, assembly GCA_023525745.1. Classification (NCBI taxonomy): domain Eukaryota; kingdom Viridiplantae; phylum Streptophyta; class Magnoliopsida; order Asterales; family Asteraceae; genus Arctium; species Arctium lappa. The sequence goes on along the minus strand of CM042054.1, from coordinate 8,034,118 downwards.
GGAAATGTAATTGGACAATCAGCATATAACAACATGGAGATAGAGTTTCTTAATCTTTAGCAACATATCGACAAAAAATGTCTGTTGAGTGTTGACTTAATTTAAGCTGCAGTATGAAAGCTAGAAGTCTGCATGCACAATGCAAGTAGTGACAAATGTCTTCTGGGATGGATAAACTGACCTCCACCTCAGGATCTGCAAGATGAGCAGCGAGTTTCCTGCTTTCTGCCCTAAATTGATCTTCATCAATTATGACCTGTAAAGTGTACTTATCATTTAGCTTTGTAAATTAATCCTGCGGAAATCATTTCTACATCTAATTACAACAGATATACCTCAATCAGGTTATGGCAATGGTGCCCATGAGGAAGAATCTTGTTGACGCGTCTTCCAGGAAATTCTTCTGTTACGGGAGCTTTAGAATTAAGATAAAACACTCTGGGAACATTGATAGGTATCTTCCGCATGATTCCTTCCACAACAACCCAAGCAAAAAAGTGGCCATGTTGCAAACTTGGAACAAGTTGAATTATCTGGCAAAAAAGAGAATTATAGGAGTTGAGGGGAATAATTGGGAAAACACAAGTCAAACTGCAAAAGAACTACACTACCTGCCAGTGGCTGCGTGTAAGGGCTAGTTCATGCCTTTCAAAGTATGAATTGACCCCAGTTCTGCCCTGAGCTTGTCTCTTACTTGCCACACTAATAGGGATCTCGGCAACTCCATTCCTGTGATTAGATTTGTCCAAATTGTCCACCCTAACACCAAAACTGACAATCAGCATAACTTTTTACCATACACTTCCAAGATATTACTGGGGCAGTAAAAAAAAGAGTACCTTTGTCGCTTCCTTTTTTCTCGAACCTGTTTCCACTTTCTCTTTCTTGAATCTAGCCATCCTTGGTAATCCACATGTCTATCTATATGCTCTATAGGGATATCAATCGGTTGTAGCGATGCCAATAGCGGATTCCCATTTTGACCATGATCAGCTTTTTCCTTATGATTAGTTTCATAAGAACGAACGATAGGTGTAGGTCCAACATTTAGAGATTTTCCATTGCTCCTGAAGTCCTCCATATCTTCAATGTTCTGTTCACGGAGTACATGATTTTTTCCGTTTGCATCATTTCTAAGTTCCTCTTCATTACCCTTATTCACCGAACTGAAAATATCAATTAATTTCCTTTGGCGCATCTTGTCATCCTTCTCACGAACCTTTTTGTGCAACCAATCAGGATGAACTACCCTTGGAACAGGGTTTGAGACCTGAAATAAATTCTAACGGTTACATGTGAACGAGATGTAATACCTCATCAAGCTCTTATAAGAAAAACTGAACCTTCTGCATTGCTGCAGGAATTGTGATGATCTTTTGAATAGCAGAGCTAAGCCGTTGTTTGTAATATGACCAATCAATAATGGATCGAATGCCAATATCTGAGGAGATTTTGCACCACTTTTTCACATAGAACTTCATAATTTCTGCAAATAAAACATGTAAGGATCGTAACTTTAATTTTAAAAGCTTTCAAGCATAAACGTCTAGTGTTTTACCTGCATCAGTTTCAAATATTGCAACAGGAACAGCACGTTCACTCACCGGGTTTCCCTGTTCTCATCAATATTAAGATTTGATCAGTGATAAGCATTTAAGTAAGATGGACGGGAAAGAAATAGAAGACAATTGTTATCTCTCTTATCCTTAATGATTGCAATGCCTATTGTGTTTTTAAAATTTATTTATGAAATCAACTTTACAAATGCAAAGAGTCCTAAACGTCATTCCAGTTCTGCAAAGTGCAAATGGCTTATACACGTTAAAATATCCTAAAGTGAGCATCTTAAGCCAAATCAGGCACTTACCCTTGGTTCACATGCAACAACATACTGGCAACGCAGTCCTTTGTCTTTAACCATCGTATCACCAAGAAAATCAGCAAGGCGTCTTGCTGTAGTTACTGCACAGGATTTTTGCTGACCATACTCTGCTAAAGACTTGCTCATAGTGCTCGACTCGGATATGTAATCAAGCAATTCACTGTCTGCAATATCCTTACCTTGATTCTGAAAGTAACAACATTTTTATCAAATCCTTAACTACAAGACCCTAAATATGTGCTCTCATTTTCTCTCTTTCACCAAAAAAGCAAACAATGAAAAACATAACAAAAACATTATAGCAATTTTTAAACGGAAGAGATTAATATAGCAACACCACAAATGATGAAGAATGAAGTTCGATTTACATACGTCAAGAAGATCAAGCCAACGGTTTGCAACAGAAGCAACTACAGAGTAGCATTCCTCTAAGGTAGACCCATGAAGGAATTTGTCAAAGAGCTCAGCCTGAAAACAGAAGTAGATCACCTATCAGCACATCACGTGACAGCGTGCAACACAAGACTTTGAGCACACAAATACTAGTAGCTTCCTCTCCATATCCCTTCATAAGTATATAACCGAAAGGACACAAGATAACGAGACAACTTGCTAAAAGTTTCATATTAACAAGAGAGAAATTACATCCAACTCTGGCTTTATCCATTCACAATTTAATGTTGATATCCCAATATCTTCAAGTCACACAAAATAAGTACAAGAATTGTCTATATATATATAAAATAGACAATCATTATTTCAAAAGACAATGCCAAAGATTATTGAATAAACCATCAAGTCATACAATCTTATAGGAGAAAGAGCGTACTTGGAAAACTTTAATGAGCTTTAGTTCACCCCTCCTCTTTATCTCAAAACCTTTTAGTTCAGCAAGGGTTCCATCATCGTTAAAAACAGCATACCGCTTCTTTATTAAAATTCCTTCTTCTTTAGAAGCAGGAAGAATCATTGCCTACATTCAGAAACAGCACATGAGATTGAAAGGTAATATCATGACTAATACTTAATGACTGTCAAAATATGGGATCGCTTCTGGGATTCACTGATTTACCTTATATGGCCCATCCACTTCAAATTCAATTGAGCATTCACTGTGTGTCGTATATGTTCTGTTGATAGGATCTTTGAGAGTCTGATGAAAATAATAGAAGATATGGTGTTCATACACAGTATATCGAAACCATTACGGGTACTTAATTATTGAATAAGCTGTGATAAAACTAGTCACAAGAAGCAATAGAATTACATATTTGGAAGAAGAAAAGGATCCATCTAACCTGGTATTGGTCATTTGTGTTGTTTCTTGCCACATCAACATTGAGCATAACACATGGATATGAGATTGTCAGCTTCTTCTTTGAGTCTCTGTAAGAAAAGTTTATAAAAGGGGTATGAAGGTCATGACTATCAACAATAAATCACGAAAAAATGCAAAAGAATTATGCAGAGCAAGAGGCTACCTTGTTTTAAAGGTAAAGTTCTCAGGGAATGACCCTGGCAAAGCACACCATATACCATCTGTATCTAATTCAAGGGGTCTTCCAATCTTTTCAACAAGTAAACGGGCATTCTGGATTATTTTTGCTCCAGTATATGTAACAACTCCAGCCATTTCCATTGAATACCATCTTGCACCTCTGGAAAAAAAATCATGTAAGTTGTACATTGAATCATAAAACAAGAATAGAAGATGATTCAGATACAATTTTGTTTGCAAAAGATGAAATAAAGTGAAAAGAACATACTTGCGCATGACATATCCATAGAAGGAATTCAGAATACATTTATGGGCCAGCTGTAGTGAATCATAGAGAACCACCATATCCTGCAATATTAATAAATAACAGCGATTATGGTTAGAGTAGAAGATGCCCTAGTAAAAGACAATTGCAATTGGGAATCTAACTGGCACATAAAAGCACATGAAGTTTAAGTAACATTACTTGTGCTTCCTGGATCTTAATAGGATTTCCACTAGCCTTTGCTTCTGACAACTTCCCCTTCCATACTTTATTGAGTCCTTTGTATTCATATCTTCTATCACGGAAACTTTGAAGCACAAGATAACATGTTATAGCAGAGCACAAGGTACTTACCCTAGTCCTCATAGTACATAATAAAGACCCATACAGACAATGACATTATGTGCCTGGAGTTGCAAAACAATCAAACTGCTTACCTTCGGACAGTATCAACATAAAATGGGTTTTCACGCATGCATATCCCTGCTTCTCGAATTTCAGTAACTGGCTTGTCAAGTACTCGCTTATACGCCTGTAGAGGCAGCACAATGTGTTATGATTGATGCTATCATGTCACAGAATTTATGGTTACTGATACGACATGCTATATACCTTTTGGCAGTATTTCTTTAGACGATCTTTCAGCTTCAGTTGTTGGTCCACTTTAGGCAGATCAAGGAACGATTTTGATGTGGGGCCATCAACCATTTCAGATTCAATTTGCCTCTTTATATGATAGTAATCACTGATATCCAATTTCACATCAATAAAGCTGCTGTCAGTACATTTTATATTGTGTGCAAGTGGCCATATAACAATAGAGAAACAAACAATGTACCTTCTCTTTGCTGTGTATGTCTCCCCACGCCAAACCCAGTCAAGTTTCCTAAGACAAGATTTCCCTGGACGGTTGAAATCACATGCAGTGCAAACCTCATCTGAAACTATTGATGGTGGCTGGCATTGCACAAAAGTACAGTCTTAGTAAATAGCAAGTTATATTGAAGTATGTAAGTTTAACTGCTGTCAGCTTATATTGACAAAGAAACTCGATTAACTAGGTAAGCATCTTCTTGACACGTGTTATTATTAGTCTTCTTCATTTCTAAAATTGGTCAATGTGCATACCTGAAGTCTGTTAGTCAATATAATGTTTGGATACATTGCAGCAACATCCAAATGATAAATAAGCGGAGTTTCTTCTCGTGTAGGTTCATCGCGTAAACCTGTAAGCTGCACAAATATTTACAAGAGAGGTGACACATGCAGTAATTTCCTAGCCTCATCACAACAAAAAAAGGAAGTCCACAGTACCTTTTCCATAATAGCATCCTTCACTTCATCATAGTTTGAAACTGATTCAACATCCATCTTACCCTCTACTCTAATAGCATATTGTAGATCACGATCCAGATTTTCGATAAGTTGCTGGGAAAGAAGACATAAAGCAAACTTTAGTTGGCAGCCTAAACGTCTAGCAATTGTAAAAGAAAAATACTGTAACTGAGTTCTATATTACAAAAATATAGTAGGATACTATCATCACTTAGATGATAAATTTCTCCATAGCACTTATCCGTTAGTGAATACCATGGCATCTTTCACCTACATTTTGAACAAGGCCCTTACTTTGACTACACTAAATCATCTAAGATACCGACTTCAATCTTTTTAACATTTAAGAACGTCATATATTGGTCGGCTATCAGGTTTTGAATCTTCCCAAGCTAATATTTTGAGCAATAAAACCCTATTCATGTGTTGATCAACCATATATATCTTGTTAAAACCCAAAACCTCAACTTGCTTATGTTTGAGATAAAATAACAACAATATTAACCGCTAGTACAACCTTAACTACATATAATAAGATTTGTAGATGCTCAGTTCCAGATTATGCTAATACTTGAAAGCTTCAATAAAATAAAGAAAAGACAGTGTGATAATAAAGCAAGAAGTATTGTTATAACTGGATCATGATTACAATTTGGAAATTCAAATCCAAACAAAATTGTGTCTCCAATCATATTGATGATCACAAGGCCCATACTCAAAATAAAATGTAGGTGCTGTGCCTGAGAAGATGAATAGCTTACCTTGTATGCAGATGGATCAAGTTTGAAACTAGTTGGAAGGTCAGATCTGAAAACACCAGTTTCTAGACACTCCACATGGCCACCGATATATGTCTCACTCTCAAGGAGGTGACCTTTATGGAACTTCTCTGTTTCAGATTGGTGCTTATTAGGACATATAACATTTGCTGTGTATGCCTGCATGTACATTAAGAGCAGAATATGCATGAACATGAGAAATTATTGTGGGATGCATTCTTTGATGTATAGAACATCACATAAGGAGCAGAAGTTATAGAATACATGAATGAAAAGGAAAAATGGAACGAATAAACCACATACCTGAACCATGAGAAGCATTTCACAAAGGGTCCCACTTCCTTTCCGCAATACTTCATCAGGAGGCATCGGTATTATAGTTGCAAGGGAGAAAATGAAGGGATGAACGTAAGTCATATACAAGTAGTATGTTGACACGGCATCAGATACCGAATAGGAGGCCATCATCTGAAATGTAGTTTTCCAAAGATGGGAACATATAAGAATGGTTTTGGATGACTTTAAAATGTCCATAAAATAAACTACGAAGCATATCCATGGAAGTAAAAGTAAGCATAGCAACAGAAAGCATTATCACATACAAATGTGTCAGGTTGATCTAGTTAAGTCATGCTTTCAGATTGCATTAAGCCACAGTAAGATTTATATTTTATATGTAGAATCCTATGTGAAATGTTAATGAACAAGAGAATAATTATGAGGATATATCATCATGTCAATTACCCATCCAAAACCTCGTTAATATTTATAGACTTCTAAACTAAGCATGTCCTTCGTGACTGCATAATAAACCATATCAATGATAGATAACAAGACCATTCATACAAATGCATACCTGGGGTCTTTCCATTGCAAAACGAACCATATCCTCGGGATTTACCTCCAATGGATCATAGCCCAATTTAGCTTTAGTGACAGCCTGATATCATGATAGAGTCTATTAACTTTCCACTAGAATAACAAAATAGAACTTGAAAAAAAAAACTAATTTAGACATGTCTGCTACTGTAAGGATCTCTAAAATTTATTGGGGAACTCTTACAGGCTATACAAGAAGTTAACTATTTGACTAAGGAATTTACTGAGGTCGACTACTGTTTCAATAAGGTGTTAATGATTTTTTTTCCTTAAAAAAATACAGATGTAAATTTGAACAATATTTGGGTTACTAAATTTCAGATACCGGTTTAGCTATTGAGTTCAGATTAGATTTTTTGATATGACCATACTTGATTCAATTATATGAAGACCATGGGTAAGATACCTTCTCTGTGACTGGAAGGTCATAGTTTAAAAAGACATCTAAACAGCCTCTTTGAAAATGCATGGGAACGGCTGTGTACAAAGCCTTTCCTCCCCAAAGTCACCAGTTTTCGTGTACAGGCATATGAAAAGAAAACATCGAAATCCAAAAGAAAAACCAGTAAATCTGAATTAATTAGTTCTCACCTTCAAACCATGGCTCCCTTGAGGTAGATAACTATCACGTTTGACCCATGCAAAACAATCCAGATGGCATGCAAACTTAGCACGGCATTCACCTTGAATTTTGTCACACTGAAATCCTAGTTCCTGCAATGCAAAAAAAAAAATAGCAAGTAATAATAAGATCAGTTACTATCCAATATATTAAAAATAGGCCCTCAAGCAAATAACTACCATTGTGATACTTTTCGCTTTCCTGCTGATTTTAAGCTTTCACAAGAACATTACCGACTGCCAAAATTCAACACAGACTGACTGCTATTATTCGTTTGTGTCAACTTTGATATTCCATTTGCTATAAGCAGATTACTGTACATTCTAATTACCAGTGAATCAATAACATATCTAGTTTCCAAGCTTGTTATTGGATCATCTAAATTAAGCACATAATATGGTTAATATAGAATTGAAAATTTAATTTAAATGACAATTTTGTAGCATACATCATTCATTCCCAAGCCATGATGAGCTGCCCTGGTTTCCAAGAATGGCCAATCAAAAAAGTCTCCATTGTATGTGACATAAATACCAGGCTTCACCTCTCTCATATGAGAAAACCACAATTTAAGAAGTTCTTCCTGTGTGCAAACAGAAAATAAATCGTCAAATTTTAAAGGATGCACCTCAGCCACCAGCTAAATAAAATCTAAAGGAATGGTAAGAAATCGCACCTCATTTTTTACATTTGTCACTTTAAACAATCCTTCAAATTCAGGTTTTGGAGTATATTCCAAATCCTCTATATCTTCACCAACACACTGAAAATAATTGCAATAGAAACCAGTTGAGACCAACTTGACTAATGCATGGCACCTTAAGACGTCCTTCAAAAAGAATTACAAAGTTGCAACACTTATTTGAATCAGAAGCCTAAGCGCCTCAAGAAACAATAACAATATATATATATAATGAACTCCAAATATCACAAAAAAACACTAATAAGCTTTTTATAGTCAATATTGAGCATGAGGCCCTATATATCCATATATGTACACTGTAATATATAAGCAAATAGAGAGAGAAGATGAAGCTATTCATTGTTTCACTGCCTAACATAATTGGTCGTTCTATTAATCAAAATCTCCATAGTTATGCTTCCAAAAATACTCAACTCTAAGGGCATTTTTCTCCAAAAAGTTTCCAATAAATATACCAACTAATTTACATAATAACATTAAGTGCAAAAAAAACTTCAAAATGTGTGCACATGCATATCCTACTTCTAAAGCTAAGTTAATCTACTATGCATGCACCTTATGAATACTACGAAGTTTTGAAAAATCAAAGATAAGGACAACGGCGTATTTATTGTACCCACCTCTCTATTGATAATCAGGTATCCTCGTCCATCAACCATGTATGAGATCATCATAACTAAATCATACTCGGCATCTGGAAATTTTAAAGGAAGCTTTGTGGTCTCTATATCAAATGCACAAACATGAACTTCTGCACGTTGCAAAAGATCATGCCTCCTTTCTAGCGTAACTCCATCACTTGACACATTAACATCATACCACAGCCCGGATCTTATATCTGGCAAATATGATTTAAGAATGAAAGAAAGTGAGATATACAGTATTTATAAATAACGAAACAAAATACAAGCACTGATTGTGAAAAAAACTATCACCATTATCAATGGCAAAACGGACATGGTAAGGCACATCATACTCCCGTAGATCAGCAATGCACTCTATAAAATCTTGAATTCGCTCTTTGCTGAAACTCAAAAACCAAAACAAGGTCACAACTGGAAAGGACTTGTAAGTGGGTCACAAAATTGGAGCCATAGTATATTTAAATTAAAAAAATTCTGCAATTGATTCAGTCTCCTGTATACAAAAGTACATATGGATTTTATACTTTTCATTGTAAAGTGCATACCTTTTGCCTGCCAATATGGACTCGTATGCCTCTGCAGCATTAAACTTTTCCTGATTTCTTTCAACCACATGCATCAGGTCACTCTTTACTTGCATCAGTTGTTGTACCGTGTCAAATGATATCTTTAAGTAAGTTTTCCGTAATCCAGAAAGATGGTTTTTCTGTCATTAAAAACAAAGAGATCATTTGCGTAGTTTTGGCAATATGGTTCTACCGTGACATGTTCAAACGGATGCTAGTTAGTCACTGTCAAAGAAAAAACTAGAAATTGGTCCTGATATACAGTAGATCCACAATAGTTAAATCTGATCTTGGGTACATGTATGGATCATATCTAACTGAAGAAACAAAGGTACATGATTGATTAGAACTGCTTTAGGGTAAATGCTAACTTTTGATAATCAAGGTGAACCATAACAGGGTTTAGTACGACCAACTTGTTTCAGGGACGTGGAGTAAGTTAAATGGCTACTTGCTCCAAATCATTGATCATTCGGAAAAAATATGTATGCAAGTATCATCGACTAGCACATGAAAGAAGGCAATACACAAACACGAATGAATCACAACATGATGACTTACAAGATCAAGGTCCTCTTTCTCCACTATTTGGATATCAGCAATTTGCCCTTCGTACCGTCTTCTTAAATATGCATCAACATCCATTTCCATCTTATCCTATAAGTTTAAACAGCACGACCTTTAGACCAATTAAATAAATGATATAAACCCCATGGTTGGCTTGGTACTTGACAGTGTAAGCATTGTCCAAGTTATAGCCTCTTCACATTACCTCTGTGCTAAATTAACCACCCAAAATAATTCATTTTCCCCAGAAAAATACTAACCTATAGATACAACATAATGTACTACAATCATTTCCGTACGAACATACCTTTGTAGTGGCATAAAAATAAGGCCGGAACTTGTACTTGGCTTTAAACGTCGAACCATCCTTTAGTCAAAATCAAGAAGAGGTCAAATAACACTCCGAAAGAGTGAAAATCAATGCTCAAGACTAATTACATAAAAAAATTCACCTGGCAAACAAAATAAAGATCGACACAGCTGTAGACTTTCTGTGTATCTTGGTCCTCCCACGATGACTATATAAAAAACAAATCAAAGCCGGTGAATTCCAAAAATCCTTCAATTCAGAAATCAATTTCAAATAAAGGGAGCCATGTAAACTTACAGAAGAAAATGTGAGTAGCCAGCCGAGGCGTTTTTCACCTTCGGTGAAGAGATCAAAACCGAGCTTGGTCTCAAGCTTTTCTTCGGCTGAGAGAATGAGCTTCTGCTTCTTGGAAATCCTTGTATCTCTGCGGTCTCCTCTTCTTCGATTATCGGCGTTCATAACTGCAGAATTGCAACAGTGGATCCGCTATTGATCGAATGGAGATCTCAATTTGATGAGATGCAGAGAAAGAACCCTCGGTGAAGGTGGGATTTGGGGCGGGGAGGGGGAGGAGGCTGCAAATGTTTTCCCGCTCTTTTTGCCTGTGTGATTGATATGTAGATGGTGAGGTATCCAAATGACATTTTTGTCCCTCTGATTAGCGGCAAACAAAATATAGTCCAGCAAAATTTGTATAATTTGTTTGTTCGCGAGTGACATCGTGTTAGAAGTTGAGTTAACGGTGAAAAGTGGATATGAGTTGTTGATCTTTTTTAATCTCAAGTTCTCCCATTAATTGCGGCTTAGAAGGGAATTGATCTGGTGTATCTCATTGTAATGTGCGTCAATTTCTCATCCAACGGTCAATAACCACTTCTCACCTGAACTCAACCCTTTGTTTATTTGCCTCTTATATGAAATAAAAGTAAATGATATGTTTTATTATGAAAACAAAGGATGGTACAAGAATAAGAGAAGGTAAGAAGAAATATGGACGATCACTTTTAATTTCAACATCACTCTATGAATTGCATTTGATATGAGAATTGATTTGGTGTATCTTATCTCAATGCATCACATTCTAATATGCATTCAATGATGGAGATCGATTTTTGTCTTTCTCACCATAACTTTTATTCTCACCGAAACCCATCCCTTATTACGAAAATATTGATATTAAAAATGTTTTAAAATTCTTAATTTTATTTGGACTTGAAACCAAATAATCATTTGGAACATACAATCAAATGATTTAAGAAAGTAAATTTTTTCTCGTTTATAAAAATTAACATAATACTATATTTTAGTAAAATATTTTCTTTTATTTTTTAATAAAGTTTCGACAACAATTATTTTTAAGGGGGTGTCTGATTGTTTATTTAAAGGGTTTATTAACTTATTTCGCTTTGTCATCGTTGATAAACAGTTTTTAGATGAGAGAAAAAAATTGTTTATACCGCTTTGTCACCGTTGATAAGGAGTTTTTAATAAGTTATTTCATTCTAACTTATTAAATTATTTGAAACAATTTATGAGTTTTTTTAGTTATTTTACATGTATAAGCAATTCCAAACACCCCTTAAATAACAACTTATTAGCTTATTACGTTTTGATACCTCCATAAATTAATTCAAACACTTTTTATAAAACTTCAATTTAACATCATATAAATTAATAAGCACTTTTATATAAAAGTATAAATTGTTTAAATAAGCAATCTCAAACACCCCTAAATTAATAATCACAATAAGATATTTGTTAAAGGGAAAAACAAATGAAACAACAATAAGAAGAGAATAACAATAAGACAGAGAGAAGAAATCTATAAATCTCATTAATCATATGCCCTTTAAATAGGGAAGAGTTACAAGTAGATAGTTAGGAGATATTTCAGTTCTAATCTAACTCTGATATATTTATCTCTATCGTCATCCTTTAGACGATGGCACACTTATCCTACAACACTCCCCCTTGTGCCGAGTTAAAGGAGTGGTGGTGCACAGTTGTTGCCTCGTTAAAACCTTACGCCAAAATAAAACCCAGTGGGAAAAAATAAAAATATGACGAAGGAAAGAGTACAACGCACCAGCTTATTTGCAATACATAGACTTATCCTTCAGTCTAGTTTTCTCTTAGATTCATACTTTAATCTTGAGAGTTAAGAAAACATGATGGTATATAAACAGTTGCCTCACTAAAACCTTACACCAAGGAACAAAACCCAATGGGAAAAATAAAACCTTGGTTGAAGGAAAGAGCACAACATACCAATATCACAAATATAGTAGACTCCCCCTTTTGTCTACTACTCCCCCTGATTCGTGCATTAACCAAGGGAATTTGGAAAACATTTTCATTTACTTTCTACACGTTTCTCAATATATGGTTTTAGGTAATGACTTGGTAAAATATGTCACATTCTTTTGACACCTTACTTGATTCACTTGAATCTAAAGGAGAGTCTTTTATTGCTGATTGTATAGAAACTTAAGCAGAATATGCTTTGTGTTATTACCCCTGATGTATCTTATGTTCATTTCTTCGATACATGATACATTATTTCCATATATGCAAGTAGGATACTGGTTGAACCCAAAATTACTAACTCCTATAATATATGTAATGATAGTCCTTAATCATATACATTATTTTATTATCTCATGGAGAGTAATATTCTTGGATTAATTCAAGGAGGTAGTTACAAATGATCGCTTAGTTTACTTCCATGCAATCGACGTGTTCCTTGTGGTAATTCTTTATTCAGTTTGGGAACATCATTTGTATGGATCAAACAAATACCTAATATCAGCAAACACATACCAAGACATTATTTGGTGTTTTTCTATAAGAGCTAGCTAGTACTTTTGCTGCTTACATTCTAAGTAGGTATTGAAGTTCTATTATCAATCCCATTTTTCTTTCTATAGGGAAAGTATAAACCATGTCAATGGTTCCAAAAGATTAATTTAATATCATTCCAATGATTTTGCGTTAGCGCTTAGCTAAATCTAGCTAACAAGTTCACTGAGAAATACAATATATGGTCAAGTGTATTATGTTAAGTACGATAATGCGCATATTGTACTTAGATAGGGAATTCCATCTCCCAGCATCTTTCGTCATCATCCTTTAGACGAAATGGATCTTTCCTTATATCCGACACTTCGACCGATCATGGGAGTGCTAACCGGATGCGCTTTGTCCATATTAAATTGCCTGATTATTTTCTGGACATATGCGATCGGTGAATTAATATTTCACAAACTCGGTGTCCTAGCTCAAATATCTAGACAAAACCAAGTTTTCTCAAGATCTTTCCTCTCAAAATCAGATTTCAAGTAGCTTGTGGTTCCTCTCATTTCATCAAGAGTGCCTATTATGTTCATAACATTGACATATAGAGCTACTTTGAAAATCTGGAACTTGTTTTCCATAATAAATAAGCAAGAGAACATTTCATCGTTCTTATATATTCTTTCCCAATCAATATTCCATTAGGCGGGTATACCACATTCACTTATATTGTTTTAATCTATAAAGTGGGCGTTTCAATTTATTGCAAACGCATTTCGTGGTTTAGAGTTGCTTGATTTTGGTAATGTAATATCATCAAGCACTTTTATATATCTCTAAATCTAGATTCCCGTAGAGATATGTGGTAACCACATTCATGAGTTGCATTTTCGGAAACTACTAGGCTAGTAAATTATACGGATGTCATAACATCCATCATGAGAGAGTAAGTCTCCTCGTGGTCAATCCAGGGCGTTGTGAGAAACCTTGCGCCAAAGGAGAGTCTCATACATTATGACTTAATTATTCTCATTACGCTTTAGGACAAATGATTTATCTATGTCTTACAGGCTTTACACTTGGTGGGTTAGCACTACCAAACCAAATACCTGTTCATTTGTCAAATAATATGATTCTCCTGGATTGCTTATTTAGGTCAGTTTGCTCTTTGTTGATATTTTCCAACTGAGCATGGTTCGATGTCAATGTGCTCTATCACCTCATAAACAATAATATATGCGAAATATATCATCAATAATTATATATGATCTGTCCATCGACTCATATGTGCTCTCATAGTTCATTTGAGATTAATATTCATCTCTAGAATCAATATTAACTTCGGAGCGTCCTCCAGTGATGATTCATAGACATAGTTTAATCAGAGACAATCTCATGAGAGGTTTATGTATTGATGACAAATAGTTGTGTCTTACTTTTCTCTTCCTTTAGATGAGTATCTACCGAACCAAGTAGCTTCCCCCATTTCCGTTTGGGAGCTACGACCTCAACCACACCTCCACTATGTGTGATTGCAACGCATTTTCCAATGGCGTTGTGCCCCTGTTGGGGACTTTTTAACCTTGCAAGTATATTTGCAGCTCGTATATGTGATCTTGTCACTTTTGGAATATTAAACGTATCAGGTATCGAGTATGATTCGTTTGACTTCAACATTACATTGTGAAGTTTTGGGGATCGAAATGAGACAGAGTGGGAATATTCAATGACACTTCCTGTCGTTCCCATGGAAAATCCTTTTTCCTATCTCCCCCTAACGACGGGAAGACTGTCTCATGAAAGTGACAACCCGTAAATCTAGCGGTAAAGAGATCACTAGTCAAATATTATAATTAGCGGATAATTGTTGGGGATTCATATCCAACATATACCAAATCGTCTTTAAGGACCCATTTTGATGCGCTGTGGGGGCGCAATTGGCACATATAATCAAACATGCGTAAATGTAAAGTATCAGGCTTATATCCAGTTACCAACTGGTACGCATGAGCAAGTAGTGGGTCTAAAAACGAAAAAAAAACTGCATATAATAATTGCATAACCCCAGGTAGATGTGGGTAAATTGGTGCACATTACTAATACCCTAGATGTCATCATATTCTTTTGATAACAACTTCTATGAGACCATTTTATATATACACATGGGGTATAGGAAACTTTACATTGATCCTAATACATATGCAATTAACATCAAATCCTTATGATGTAAATTATCCAGCATTCAAAGTCATGTAGACTTGATGAAATAATTAGGGTGGTGAGACCTTAAACGTATAGTTAGTGCTAGGAGTGCAGTATTTCATGTGGACAATAATACGACATGTGTTCATCGTATCGAAACCAAAACCATAAAGTACTTTAATGGCCCGCATTCTGGATGTTTATGTCCATAAATATCACCTTGTATTCGTTGTAACAATGGAATATTTTTGTATTATGTCCTTAGCTTTAGGATGGTCTCAATCATGTCTTGGCTAAGGAGTAGGTTATATACAAAAGTTTTAGGTATTCGAGAGGGCATATAACAATGTTGTTTCTTATGCTACAGAAGTCAACAGTTGCAATTTTTCTCATTTTGCCTTTCACTCGAAAGAGAATGTGTCTATGTGTATTTTGCAATACACGGATCACTATGTCATAACCACGGTGTCCCGCATGGTCATGCCAAAACATATATGTGTTATTGCCCCCAAAAGTTCTTTATTGGTGACAAAATATGTTCCGATGACCCAATAATCTACTAGTTTGACACATCAGTTTCCATGATATATGTTTACTTTCATATATTCATTAGAACTTATGTATATATGTTCATTTCCATTTCCATTTGATACGAATATCTTTACAAGGTTCCTATTAATTTTGTACCAACAAGAGAGTGACAGTCCATCGTCTAAGTAATTTGGTTGGATGTATTATAAAACAAGTATTAGTCTATCTTTTTTTCAAGGGTGTGATAAGTCAAAAAAAATCAATTCTCCTCGATACATTTCTACACGGAACGAAGAATATTGAATTTTTTTTTGTATTTGTTTTGATGTATTTCTTTACATCTATAATGGTTACATATTCGATTTTACTTTAGCAAAGAAATTCATTTTTTAAAAATTAATTTCAAAGAAACATATGCATAATCAATATTAAATATTAAAACAAATATGTTATATTTCATTTTCATCGTGTTCCCTTTTTTTATAGAAGCATTTTTTAGTGCATATCTTATTTGATTGTCCATTATCACCTGGGTAGTAGTTGTATCATACTCCAGGTGTTGAAAAAAAACTTCCTGACTCTTACCAATACCCTGACCCTTTCTAGGGTCTCGTCCACATGGTGCAGAAATGTCATATGTGTGAAATGGTTTTTAACTCACAATTATTTGGAGTTGTTTCCACTTCTAACACTTTCATTATTGATATCAGGAATTTTCTTTATCCCGACATATGTGGTGTTATTCGAAAAAACCTTGTTGTGTCTCTCAACCACTTGCAGTAGGTTGATGAGTTTGTCTAAATGTTATATTCCAACTTATATTGGTTCATTAATATTTACTTATATATGAAATGTGGAAATGATATTAGGAATCATGTCATCTTCTGTGAGCTCCTTGCCACAGAGATTGAGACGCGTTTTGGATATAACATTTCTTTGTTGAAATCAGTTACCTTTTTGTAATCAAGTAAGTGGGTTTCATTCCACTGTACGATTAGTTTGGGAAGTACATATTCATCAGTACTCCTAATTATCCCTTTCGGAACATCCCACATTTCTTTGGGGGTTTCTAGTAAAGGTATCCTATGAAACTTAGGATTTATATGTCGTCTCAAAACATGAGGGTATTTGTTTGTACCTTTTCAAGAGGTTGATTTTAGAGTCAATGGGGAGTTGATGGACTTTAGGTATTTTCTTGTACATTTTCAAAAGGAGATTTATGTACTCATTTATGATACTCATATTCTTTTGAGTTTATGACGTTGATTTTGGGATGAGTTGTTTCAACCATTTACATATATAAATAATAATATATGATTTTCTTTTTGATAAGGAAATGGATTTTGGTTATGAAATTTCATTATCATAACAGTATTAGATTTTTGTATGCTTTAATTTTATTGATAATACTTCATCAATATTTCAATTTGCAAAAAAAATCACTCAATCTATTGGATTTCCAGGTAGTAGGGGAATCACATGGATTTCTTAAATCCCTACAAACCTTAGGACTATTTACACCCGTTTGACAAAATCCTTTCGATGTATTGCGATTAATTCATCAATGAAATACATAGATAACATTTGTTATTTGGTAAATTTTGACATGAGGTCAAAAAAATTCATACCATATTGGTATTTTGGGATCTTTTGGCAAGAGGCCAAAGTGACTATAATTTGGCATATGAAACAATTTTAATACCTTAATAGCATTTTTGGAGTTTTTGGTAAAGATCAAAATATATGAGCTTGGATGTGTAACTTCCAAAAAATAATTATATAGTTTAAAATTATGAGTAGGAACTCACAATCAAGATAAATGTTTGAATTTAACATTTTCATGTTATTTTTGAACATTTTGGCAAAATAACAGAAGTTATGGGGGTTGAAATTGTAAATTTCAAAGATAATTTATAAGTCATAACTAAGATAAACATCTGAATTATACTAACAATTATTAATTAGGATAAACATTTGAATATTAACACAAACAAATAGTAAATAAATATATAATATTGTAACTAAATGGATAATCATTTAAATATATGAATATTTTAATATAACTTGATAAACATTAATAAATCATAATAATATTTTAAAACAATAAAAGTTATACTAACAAAATTAAAATAAATAAGATGAAACAAATATTAAAATAATTAATAGTCTAATTCATTATTTGGAATAGTCTAAAAGAATATATATTTAATAGGTCGAATTAAATAAAATTAAGTAAACATGTCAGAAAATAAGTCAAGATTGGCTCGCATAGATAAAGTATATTAAACTTAAATAAAAGTTAATATAATAAATATTTATTAAACAAAAACGTAAATTAATGGGAAAAAAAAACAAATTAAGTTTTGTTTTAGTTAAATAAAACAATAATACTTATCCCTTGTGGATTATTAAAAATTATTTATTTAATTCCTTTTGATAATTAAAAAAAATAAAAACAAAATCATTCAATTATCCTAATAATTCAGATAATTAGATCATAATCATATTAAAATCACATATAAATTCCAATAATTATCTTTTAATATAGGTTTTTTTTACGTCAATATAATTTTCATTTATTTAATTATTTCAATAAAAATAAATAAATAATCATGAATTCGATTTTTTTTTAAATTCAATTAATATCAATCGCGAAAATAACGGAAGTATTCTACAGAAAACTTAAGAAAAAAAAATATAAACATGATTCATAATATTCACTTATGAAGAAATTGATAGAAAACTTACTAGATTTTTTTTTGACATGCGTGGCAATGAGCAAAAGATAACGCAGTAGCGATGCAATTTTGCGGCAAACCGTTCAACGACAACGTGCACCAATCGTTTAGAGACGATGGAAAACAACTTTGAGCTTTACGTGCTGATAACGTGTTAAAGGGAAAAACAAATGAAACAACAATAAGAAGAGAATAACAATAAGACAGAGAGAAGAAATCTATAAATCTCATTAATCATAAGCCCTTTAAATAGGGAAGAGTTACAAGTAGATAGTTAGGAGATATTTCAGTTCTAATCTAACTCTGATATATTTATCTCTATCTCTATCGTCATCCTTTAGACGATGACACACTTATCCTACAACAATATCAACAATTTTGTTGATTTCAGGGCACTATAGTTTTAACATTTTTATTGCAGTAAAAAGTATTTCATGTATTTAATAAATAAACAAATTATTATTGAATTTCGTTATATCAAAAACTCTCAAAATGGGAAAAAATGCAAATGGGCTAAACCCATGGACCAGCCCGTTTTTATTGTTCAAAAGAAAGCCCACTAAGCAACGAATGAAAGGAAGCATTGATTAAAATCTTATAAGAAGGGTTAGGGTTTCCATGTGACTGCAGAACCCTAACGAAAGACACACAGCGGCTGTAACACAAATTGCAGGTATCTTCTTCTTCTCCGCCGATTCGATATTAGGGCTCAATTTAAGGGTTGTAAGTGAATGTCAAATTTTAGGGTAACCTAATTTCAGGGTCTTTGATGAGAAATCCGTTGTACTCTACGTAATCTCATAGTTATCTGTTTTGTTTTTTCGGAAAAATACGAGGATGTGCGAGTGTTTGAGTGGCAATGGTGGTTGTTGTAAGGGGTTTTGGTTCGGTGATGAGATGCGATTTGTTTATTGACTTTGTTTCTTGTCTTCTGCCAGAATGAAGGTTGTCGCTGCGTATTTGTTGGCTCTGTTGGGAGGTAACACCAGCCCATCCGCTGATGATTTGAAAAAAATTCTCGGTTCAGGTATGTCTTTTAGTTTGCAAATTCCTTCAGACTTTCAACTTTGAGAACTACGTACAAGCTATCGAGTAAATTTGTTGATGATACGACTTGCTTGTTTTGATAATTTGTTTAACCGTATGAAACTTTCTATCTTTCCTGCTAACTATACCAACTTATTAATCTATTACGACATGGTTTTGGTGGGAGTGACGAAGACTGGGTTTTGATATTCTTTTAGCAGCAATCGAGATTCAGATTTTATTGCTAGTTTACTCATACTTAGGGATCATGATTTTACTGTGTTGTTTTCTCACAGGCTAGCAATGCATTGTAATCTGTTTTTTATTGGCACTGCCTGGTTACATTTTATGGCCTTCACAGCAGTTAGGATATCTAAATGTGAATTTTCCATCAAAATCACTTCAAACGTTGATAAAACCCACAATTTATTAATCACCATTTATTTTACCCTAAGTTAAATATTTAGTAATTATGGTTTTGCACTGCCATTGCTGTGGAACTGCCTATGATGCTGTATAACCTTAAGTTCTAAGCTGGTTCTTCATGGTGCTTGTGGATGTTTTGGAACTGGTAGAGCAAATTATTGGTTTGCTATGCTCTGCAAATCATGATGCTACGCTTTCTGTTATTGTTGCCAACAAGGTGGATTTTTTTTTCCAACATAGGGTTGCCATTGTTCATAATTGTTGCCTATGATAAAAAGTCAAATCTTTTTTCTATTAATTTTTGTTGATTTACATCAATGTATGAACTTAACTTATTATACACACTGTGTTCTGCTCGTAAATGTTGCTGAAGTACATTACTGCTAAATGTTATAGTCCTGATTCAGTTAAAACTGTTGATGTTTGATTTGTGAGAAATGGTAGACATCCATATTTATGAGTTAGAAAGTGATGATGTGCAGTTGGAGCTGATGCTGATGAAGATAGAATTGAATTGCTCTTGTCTGAGGTCAAGGGTAAAGATATTACCGAATTGATTGCGGCTGGAAGGGAAAAGTTAGCTTCAGTTCCTTCTGGTGGTGGTGGTGTTGCAGTTGCTGCAGCAGCTGGTGGTGGCGGTGCTGCACCTGCTGCGGCAGCTGCTGCTGAGCCAAAGAAGGAGGAGAAGGTTGAAGAGAAAGAAGAATCTGATGATGTAAGCTCTTCTATACTACACCACCTCGTTCTAGTTCAATGTGTGTGTGTCAATTTTATTATGTTTAGTGACTTGTATTTTTTTAACATGTTTGATTATACATTACTTTTTGCAGGATATGGGATTCAGTTTATTCGACTAAAAGGATTATGATCATTCTGTCTCTTCTTTTGAAGCATACTAAGGTTTTATCTTTTGTTATGGATTTTTGGTATTGTTTTTAGTTTACTGTGTTGAATTTTGTGAGACCATGCAAAGTGTTGGATGTAAGGTTTAGTTGAAGCTCTGAGATTTTTAATCAAAGTGGTTTTGATTTGATACATTTACTTACTGATGTTTTCCAATGGCTTCAGTTCTTAAAACATGAATTTGTTGTTAAGTTATTTTGCTTCGGGCTCCATGACTGTTGTTTTCTTGTGAAGTTGGTAACTGGTTGGGTTATGCGGTTATGCTCTTGGTCTTTATTGTATGACTTGAGATGCAGCTAAGATAAGTAGAGAAGTTGAAATCTGACTGCAGCAAAGCAATGGCTTTTGTCTCAAATTTAACCCATTCAATTTATCTTGTGGCAGCATATGTTTATACCTACATGATATAGTCTGTCTTTTGAGCAACCATCAAAACGCATGGTTGGAGATCAAAAACCCATATGGATCTCAAACTTTAAATGGGTTAGAGGGGAAAAAACAAAGATTGATTTTATTAAATTTAAGGGGGACCATTTGGGCTTTCTAAAAGGAAGTTGGTTCTTTAAAGATGAAGATGTATGATAGGTGTGATCTGCCAATGTTGCCATTTAATTGCATGTATGAGTTGACATCGGCGACTTAATTATTAAGAAAATGTTGCTCGACACATCTTTGTAAAGACCAAAACTTAAAAATGTGTAAATGAAATATAAGCATCAAAACTGTGAAGCTTTTGCAGACGATTTTTTTTAGACCAAGTGGTAACTGTAGCCTAGTCGATGCCAAAGGTCACCACAACATCACTAAAGGAAAGACCACCCACAAACTAACAAAAGAAAATGGTAACTGAAATCAATCTGGAAGTTGGTCGTTTGCAGTTGGAAATCATATGGCCGAACTGATACCAATTGAAACTCCGATGAAATGGGTAAGACCTATTACTCGAGAAATCCTTCGGAGAAGCAAACCCTATTGATTGGAACATTTATCTTTCAGTGAAAATGAGGAAAAGCATCCATGGAAATTAGAAAGAAAACCAGTGATATGAAAGATCTCCTTGATACCACCAAACTATAATGGATTAATTGGTACAAAAGAGACTTCAACTATCCAATGTTACTACAAATGAAAAGGTTAGGTCATGAATGTAAAAGTACAAACACAGCAGCAGCAGCACTGATTTCTTGATCTACAAACTGAACATGAAAACCAGTTTCTCTAGAGGAAAAATGTCATTCTACTTTTTGCCCAAACAACAGGAGGAAATAAACCAAAACAGATATAACCTACATAAATTACTTGTTTCTTTTTCTTGCAACACCATCTTTAAACTGCTAATTAAAGCCAAGGAGATATCTCTTCCTTGGTCATAAATTACAAAACCAGTGTCAAATAGTCTGGAGCTCTTCTCTGCTCAAGTTATATGATCACACCGCTCCACCATGCCCATGCCCATGCCCATCTTCTTCAACTATTAAAATTTTTGGCAACCTTAAATATGTAACCCCAAGAAAGAAAAATTAATCAAAACTTAATTTGGAAGTCGTTAAGCAAGAACTGATTTTTATGACAGCCAGTGTGATTATTTTGTATGGTAGTACCAGTCTCTACAAATTCTTCAGAATGAACATTTGAAGATCTCCGTGAAATCATGTAATTCTCCAAATTCTTAAATGGCATTCCAGTTCCTACTTTAGAATTTGTTTTATCTAGGGAAAACAAGAAAGAAGAAAATTTATTTCAAGCACCCAAGTAGGAGCTTTCTTTAGGTATAGTTGATGGGTGAATCTAGCATTCAGAATCACATTCTCTTATATAACACCTCAATTAACAAATTGAGAGTGTAATTAGGTAATTATGTACCTGACTTGGAATCTTTGAATTTGGTCAACTGCCAACAGCACATTATGCAGATCATCAACTACAACATACAGCCATTACTCATGACTTTGGAACCGTCACATTTAAGATTTTTACATCTTGGTATGGTTTATCTCCTTTGTCTGTCTTCACTTTCTCGATTGCCTGAAACACAAGTTTATTTCAGAAAAAAAGTTCTGCAGAATCCAATACAGAATATTCAAGAGCTTCAAGATTTAACATTTAAAGGGCAAACACAGTTAAGGAAAGTTGGCGCATACCTGAACGACATCCATGCCCTTTATAACTCTGCCAAAAACAGTATGCTTGTTGTCCAGCCATGGTGTAGCCACAGTCGTGATAAAGAACTGAGACCCGTTGGTGTTTGGGCCCGCATTTGCCATTGACAAAGTGAAAGGCCTGTCGTGTCTTAAACTGCAGAACGACCAATAAATTGTTATGCAATGCAAACAACACAGCCAAGAGAATGGAAAGAGAAAGCTGATCTTAAAAGTTACTCTTGGAGGCCTAACTTAAATAACCCAACCTATGCCAAGAATGTTACATAATCCAAGCTCAAAGCCTCAAACCATTGAGCATATAATCCAAAAACATAAAATCGGATAAAAATTATCTTGCATTGTTAACCCACTGGGCTGGCCTAATAGTAAACAAGAGGGCCTGACATTGCTGAAAACACTGAATTCAGAAACCAATTATCCTAGGGTGTCAACTTGTTTTGGGCTAAAACAAGTACTTTTCCATTCACTTTTAAAGACTTACTGTAGCTTAGTTATATAGCTATACATCACCATCATAAAATATTTTCCTGTTTTGGGCAAGTAATGTACATCTCCTATCATCATTATTGTCCTTATATTCTAAGTTTCAAGAGTAAATTACGTTTTTAGTCCTTGTGGTTTGTTAAAAATTAAAAATTTCGTCCCTGTGGTTTTGAAATTTCAGTTTCAGTCCCTATGGTTTGCAATTCATTTCTATTTTCATCCCTGAGGCCAAAACACTACTTTTAAGTATGAAGGACTAAAATAGAAATGAATTTACCATAGGGAAGAAAAAAGCAATAAAAATTAAATCATAAGGATGAAAAAGGTAATTAATTATAAAGCATAAGGGTGAAAATCATAATTTCAAAACCCTAAGGACGAAAATAGAAATTTTCAACAAACCACAGGGACTAAAAAACGTAATTTGTACAAGTTTCAACAATTTTAAAAGGGGAAAATTATTTTGATTGCTGCCTCTGGTAGAACCATGTAGGCGAAATGACATATGGCTCTAACGAGGATAACAAGATGTTAGAGTGTTACCTTTTGTGAAATTCATCTTCAAACTCCCTCCCCCAAATAGATTGCCCACCGGTTCCATCTCCCAAGGGGTCTCCAGTCTGTATCATAAAACCTTTAATGACACGATGAAATATCAGATTATCATAGTAGCCATTTTTACAGTGTGTTGTAAAGTTCTCCACAGTCTTTGGACACTCTTCTGGGTACAGCTTCATGTGGATATCGCCAAGCGTTGTGTGCATAATCTGGTGCAAGAAATATCATCAAGATTAACAAGATAACCTATGTGCTTAAAAAGCAAAGCTGAAATAGAGCAAAACAAAATCTCTTTAAGATGGAAAATGAAAGAAGACATGGAATATAATTATATAAATACAACAAGAATACTTACCACGTTCTCCGGAAGGGATGTTGTAACAGACTTTCCTATATCTGACGCAGCCATGAGTTCATCTGGAGGAGGCTTTTCATTAAAGACATCTCTGCCCTTGGTTGCATCCTCAGGTTCCTCTGGTTCTCTCCGACTATAGGAACAAACATATGTAAGCACATCTTACAAGATATCATATGACATAAGTTTGGACCTGATAATAAAGAAAGAAACGATCTACAGAAGTGGCAGTCCAAAATGGCTTGTTATAAATGTGATTCAAAATAAAATATAGACAGTAGACTTCCAAACAAGATTTTCATTATGTAAATCTCTACATGTAGTTCAATGACATCTTCTCTCGAAAAAAGTGGCAGCTCATCCTTGACTTTTTAATATGTTAAACTTATAGAGAAAGTGACCAACTGTTATACCTGAACAAATAGATTCTGTGCTTCTTGAAAGCACAGCATAACAGAGTAGGATCTGTCAGGGGTTCTTTGCTTTCGTTGACATTTGCAGCAGCAGCAGGAATTTTCCGAACTTTTTTGCTGCTCTGATCACCTTGGTACAAGGCAATTCTTAAAAACCGATCATTATTTTCCACCTTCCCTAGAATTCTTGCAACTTTGTTTGTGTGCAGATTTACAATCTACCACCAAAAAAATTGACTTAGTCCAAATTCAATAACATCTTAAAGTTTATTTAACTTGAGAAAACAAAGCGGTTAATCTCTTACTTTAATACCAAGGAGCGTTGGATAAATAATGAAGTTGGAGCTTTCATCAAACAGTGCATTTGGCTGCGGTACATTTTCTGTTTTTTCAATTTCCCTTTCAACTGCCATTCTTCTCCCAAAATCGATAGCTTCTAGCCGATACAAGGGAGCATCACTTCTCTGAAGATCTTGAGCATTCTAAGCAAACCAGAGTTTGGTTATCTCATTAATACTTGATAAAATAAACCAATGCCATTAACCTCACAAAGAGTTAAATTACCTCCAGTGATTCATCATAGACGCGTCTTAGTTTACCCGTCCTGTACCAAAATATACGTATTCTACGATCGGGTGACGTGATTGCAAATTGCTTACCATCTGCGCTTACCTAAAGGTAAGAACAAAAAGAATTATAGGTGTAAGGACGAATTGAGATGTAAGGCAAATAAAATTGCTACCAAGATTATAACATTATTATTACTTTGAACTTACCACTGACCTTTAATAGCAATTTTGATCAACTTTAGATCTTAAAAAGACAATAAATTGCTTTGTGTGTGCAATAAAATAGTCTATAACCAATTTAAATTCAATGGCAGAAACATCAAGCATCCTTGATTTCACAAAATATTTTATGATCACTGTTACTGCTCAACAAAACAGTATGGCAAATAAATTCATTACCTCAATAGCAGAAACAGCAGTTTTACTTTTGACAATTGCAAATAGATCAGTATCACTTTTCAGTTTAAAATTAACCCTGTAGAAGCCAAAAAAAAGTCAATATTAGTAGCCAAGACGCAGAAGATAAAAACCTCATAACAAAACAATCTAACTTGAAGACTATAATCCCCACATGCTTGAAAAAACTAGTGTTAGCAGAAGTTAACCTTCCTATTCTTTAGGACAGAATACAATCACTGATTTCGTGGGATCATATTTCTATTGTTGGCAGATTTCGTCATATTTCTATTGTTGGCAATTTTTGTGATTTTCTCTATGGTTATAAGTTCCTTTTTTATGGCAAGCTAATCCTAAAATTAGAGAACTTACCTAGACATATTTTAGGTTTTATATCCAACCAAGATCAAAACAAGCTCAATATATCCCACTAAGAGGTGGGGTCGGCCACAAGGATTTTTTTTTTTTTTGTGTGTGTGTGGGGGGGGGGGGGGATGTACCCAGACCTGACCTCCACCCTAAAGAGTAGAGCGGCTAAAAATTCTCCAAACTTTAGTCAATCTTTGCCTCAGAAGCTTGTCTCTGGGAAAACCACACGCAAAATGAAATAATGATGGATAAAAGTTGTAGAACTTCAGAACATACCCGCTTTCAGGGAATTGAAGTGTAGTAGGCTCCCAATATTCAATGATTCCCATGGTATCTGCGGTTACTACAGTATCACAAGCATGGTTGTACCTCATTACTTTAACAGGGTTCATATGTATCTGAAAAAAGCAAACAATCCGATGTAATGTCAGTTCAATTCTAAACGGCGACTACAATTCAAGGAAACCAACCAAGCATCGATGCATGCGGGTGTTAGTCAACTTACTTCTCTTGAAATGATGGGTTCATTTGATCCAGCTCGTGCATCATATACGTGCACAAATGGGGAGTTACGATCACTAATAGCAAGCTTGGCTTTGACAGCCCCTTGTTTGTAAACCCATTGGACGGCACCAGGTGTATATTGAAGGCGTAACATGACCATCATGTCATAGTTATGCACATCATATATCTTGACAGACCGATCACTTGAAATCGTACAGCAAAGCAAACCATCTACACTCACCTACAGCTCCATTGTAAACATACTTAGAAAACTAAAAATAAACAAAGATTGCATCATTTGTTTTAACCATGCCTAACTTCACTTCGTATCTCCTAAGAACTTCCACACTACTGTTAACAATAAAAATATGAATATGACGACTACTGTTAACAATTTATTGTCCTCACTAAAAGACATGTGCAAATTGGCCCACAAAATAGTAAAAACATAACCACCAATATTATTATCAAACAAATAGGAATGTTCTTGACATTATTCAAGTAGAGTAGTTCCAGTATAAAGAATACATGAACAACTCACCGCCAGCCCTTCAATAGGCCCAAGATGAGATCTGAAATGCTTAGCAAACTCGATGCCAACACCTTTTTTCTTCCAAAATTTCAAGTGTCCTGAGAGATCAAGAAAACCAAGAACTGTGATTGAATAGAAAGTCAAAGGTAAGGCATAGTTGTAGAACACACAAACAACGACACATTTGCATGTGTCTAATGCAGAGTAACAATATGAACACAAAAATCCTACGGATGGATTACTTGGTGAGATAACAAATTAATGTAAACGTTCACATACAGAGGTAATATTACCATCTTGACTCCCTGTGATGAAAAAATCAGCTGCTGAAACAGCAACATGAGTTACCACGTCTCTATGCATGTAACTTTTCTCGTACCTGCAAGGAGAAAATGTTACCGAGCATCCCAAAGATTTGGCATTTGTTATATATGAAGCAGCCACTTGATCATAAGAAATACCGAAAACTAAAAAGCATCGGTCAGACATGGAAGTTGCCTAACAAAGCCACAGTTAATATTAACAGCCTCGTATTTTCTACTTTTACAGGATCTTCTATAACAATGATTCTACGTGGATAAAAAGGTATGGTGCATCTCAAATGTGCATCTTTAAGAGCATGTTTATGTAAATGTAGACTGATTAAAGAGATATTTATTTGAAGATAAAATCTTGAAATTTCGGCTATGTGCTAAATGACTTTCTGAATCTCTTGTAATTGCTCACTTCTTCTTTAAACTCTGAATGCAACTATTTAAACATAATCATTTCAATCCAAAACTCATGTTGATTATGTATTTTCTTATAAAACAACTAGTTAAACTTCTGGAGCACAAGTCCCCCCATGTGAGGAACTTCCTCAATCTGCTAATGCCCTAACTCCAATTCGAGAATCAATACAAGTAATAGACGTTCTAGCAAGTTACTCATACAGAAACATAAGTTAGGTCAAAGAAATCACAATGCATAAAATCTAAATGTTACTCATTATCACAGATAGTTCTTCATGGATGGAAAAATCACTGCTTTTAGACCAATTTTCAAAAAATCTACATGTAAACTGCAATGCCATAAAACAAGCAAGAAAAAGTACCCCCCCCCCCCCCAAAAAAAAATAAATAAATAAAAAAATCCAGTAATATATGATCTCTTTTATTTCCACCTTGATACTTTTCAAATGCAAGTTTGATATGGATTATATGGTAAGTCTAACACCAACAGAATTTTATTGGTAATACCTTTTAAATGTACTCATGAAGTTCTTCTTGCAGCCTTAAAATTCACATAACTTATAAGTGTAAAAAGTGGCTTGTTTGATCCCAAAAATCGGTGTATTTCGTTTTTTTGGGGCATTGAAGAGAGTACACTGGCTAATTTCGGTCCACGAACAAATTATAGTGTTTGATCAAATAAACTCATTCAGCTGTAAAAACCAAATCCCTAAAACAACAACACAAGCCCAATTAAATAATTCAAAACCCCGCAAGTATAAAAAACCCTAAACCCTAATCATACATGTTAGCAGATGGAAGAGAATCGAGATAGGCCTGTTCAAACTGAAGCGGACGCTTTGGGCGACGGACCGGGGCGGGTCCCGGTCCCACTATTGGCTCTTCTTCCGCGGCGGTCTCCTCGACAACTGCAACCAAACTTCCATTGTTATCCTTGTTGTCATTCTGAGCTTCCTCCATTGTTGTCCTGAGTAGTATGTGATTTTGCACTGTTAGCGTAGTAGGAATTCGCCAAGCTCAAAATACCTTCAACTTGTGTTTGCTGTGCCCCGAATCCCGATTCAAGTCCTGCAGAGACCACGGGTCGACGATAAGCCCGGCCCATGGATACAGTTCAATATTTGCAAACCTTGGATTAAATAATTTAACAATAAAACAATTTTTAAAATTCTTAAGGAATTCATTCCTCCTTAAAGTATTAAAATTATAGGATCAGGTTGAGGGAAACTTTAAAAAAATAAAAACTACGAAATAATTTGGTTGTGCTCCATCTTGTAACATGTACTCGTACATATGTATACATACATATGTACACGTTGCATAAAACCCAAAATACAACTTAATTTACTTATATGCATAAGTGCATACAGTCCAGATGAAATACTACTATGGTGTTCCTTAGTTTTCAAATTTTTTTGAAGTTTTATTCTGAACCTCTCTCTCTAAAAGTATAATTAATATTTTGATTAGAAAAAAATATAGTTAATATTTAATTAAAATTAATAATAATTATATATTTTTTTAAATTATGTCTTTCCATGATCAAGATTTATTTTAAAAGGGAGTATCTATACTATATTATAAAGAAGACATAAAAAACTCTTAAAAACAAATCTTAAAGTTTAATGTACCGCCATTTAATGTTAATTACTTAAAAACAACCATTAAAACTATATGTATTACATTTAATGTTATTTATTAATTTTCAATCATTATCTCTAACCATTTTAACTCCCCTAAAATCATTTCCCACTTTAACTTCCCTAAAATAACTCTCAGCATAATTAATCTATATCTATATCTATATCTATATTTATACTATATTATAAAAGAGAGATAAAAAAAACTCTTAATTACAACATTTTAAACACAAAACACAACTAATTAAAGCCACTTACTTAATTTACAATTTCATAATGCCTTGGTACAACTTATCCAAACACAGTATCTCACATCAGCATCTATTTGTGGAATGGATACTCATTTATTAATATAAATATTTGTTTTTTATATTTAATGGACGATTTGATCAATATTATCTATTATTATCAATATTTATTTTTTATCTCATAGTGTTTAATGTTTAGTTATACAAATAAAAACATGGGAAAGTTATAAATATGTTTCATTAACTTATAATTTTAAATTTTAACTAATATATCTATATTATATTATATTATAAAGCATTTAAACTAAACTCTTAAAAACTATTTTTTATGCATTAGGTACCACTTATTAATGCATATTCTATACTATATTATAAAAGAGACATAAAAAACTCTTAATTACAACACTTTAAGCACAAAACACAACTAATTAAAGTCAATTACTTAATTTACAATTTCATAATGTCTTGGTATAACTTATCCAAGCACAATATCTCACATCATCATCTATTTGTGGAATGAATACTCATTTATTAATATAAACATTTGTTTTTTTATATTTAATGGACGATTTAATCAATATTATCTATTATTATCAATATTTATTTTTTATCTCATAGTGTTTATCATGTATTTAACATGTTTATTTGCAGTTAGTTATACAAATAAAAACATGGGACTTTAATAAGTTATAATTATGTTTCATTAACTTATAATTTTGAATTTTAACTAATATATCTATACTATATTATAAAGCATTTAAGTTAAACTCTTAAAAACTAATTTTTATGCATTAGGTACCACTTATTAATGCATATTACTTAAAATCCAAAATACAAATTAATTAAACATAATTACGGCTTATAAAAGATCAATGTTGAATTTGTGTAATTAACTGCAGATAAGCACTTATTTTTATTTTTTAAAATATCTAAAAATTTTAACTATTGATATAACTAATCGATAAATATAAGAAAATTCAAGATAAAGCACCTTATTTTTATTTTTTATTGAATTATGTTATCTTTTTAATTTTAAATATAAAATATTATAAATATAGTTATCATTTAAATTAAACATTTTTTAACCCGTAATAAAATACTTTATTATTATTTTTTATAAAAACCCATAATTAAACTAAACTAATATATATATATATATATTGTAACCACAAGGGTGTGGCGTGGTGGTAAGAGCCTGGGGATTTCATAGCGGTTGTCCGGGTTCGAGCCTCACACGCAGCATTTGTGCCAAATATTGGCATGTGTGTCATCCTTGTGGCCACGGAATGAATGTCTGCAGGCCTAAGGCCTGTTTTCCGGAGATTAGTCTGGGCTCAAAGTGGTATGGGATACTCCTTCCAAAAAAAAAATATTTTTGTTTTAAATCTAAGTTTCTCAAAATCGTAAAATAAAATCAAAAAATACTAACAAAAAGTATGAATAATGATCGAGGATTCGAGTTCTAGATTTCAGAAATCCTCTGCATTGCGAGGGTACATTTCTAGTTGCTCTAAATTCAACATTTTATCATTTGAAAAATAAGTGACGTTGACTTTCTTTGAAGAATGTAAAAAATTGTCCTAGTGTTTGTAAGAATAAAATTTAAAGAGGCATAATAAAAATTGAGAATCTTATATAATTAATGAGATAAAAGACACTTATTTGGTTAACCTTTTACCAGGTAAACGATGTTTACTTATAATTCATTTTGAACGTCGAGGATATAAGACAAACTGGATTCCCAATGTAAACTACGAAGCAAACAATGAAGTAATTAACTTGACATAAAGTAAAGAGTATTAGGTGTCGTTTGTTTTTTAAGAGGTCTAAAGTCTGAAGTCTTAATTTAGTTAAGATTAATAAGAGGTGGTGTGTAAAAATGTCTGAACGATTCAGACTTAAGAGACATTAAGAGTTTTTTTAAAAAAAACAAACAACCCCTTAATGTATATATTTATGTTGTAATTATAAATTAGCTAGGCCCATTAGGGTTTAGGGTTTAGCCCTTTCTAGTTAATGAGAAAGGGGATCCTTATGGAAAATTAGCCTAATTTCAAAGAGATAGAAAAACGACACCAGATTTATGTGGAAACCCACATTGGGAAAACCCACCAATGGAGTGGGCCATTGAGAAGTCCATACTTTGATTACAATGTTTAGAAACATAGGAATCTATGAAGAGATGCATGTCTTTATGCTTTGGTTCATATTTAAGGGTTCATGAGAGTTTCTATTAGGGGTTTGTTTCTAAGGCTCGAAATCAATTAAAAACCGTCCTCACATCCTACGCGATCTAAGGGTACAGGGCTCGGGTCGCTTGTATCTATGCCACAACTGCTGCACCGACCACGAACCACAATCGCAAAACATGTACCAAAAGGTCTGCACTCTTCCGCGATCTGTTGTACACGACCCTATGTCGCATAGACCATTCGGGCACTGTATAACTCTCTGATGCAGCAGATACAAGGTACAAGCTTCTGATGCATGGGACTTTTGGAGGCGCAATTTACATTTTGTTAATGGAGGTTGGCTAACTTCCTGGGATGCAATCATGAAAGTTGCTGCAAAAATTAAAGTAAAAATAATCATTCTTTAGACCATTGCAATCTTTTAAAGAGCAAATTTTCATTAAAATGAGAAATAATAATAATAATAAATTATAAATTACATGTATCTCTAAACGATTATCCGTTTTGGAAATAAATCATTGATTATATTACTAAAATATTTTATATCTATACTATATTATAAAAACGATATAAAAAACTCTTAATTACAACATTTTAAGCACAAGTTACAACTAATTAAAGCCAATTACTTAATTTACAATTATTTAATGCTTTGGTACAACTTTTCCAAACACAATATCTCATATAATCATCTATTTGTGAAATGGATACTCATTTATTAATATAACTATTTGTTTTTTTGGTGGAGGATTTTATAAAATATATTTTATATTAGCATAATCTATTTTAAATGTATCTATTTGTGGAATGGATACTCATTTATTAATATAATTATTTGTTTTTTTGGTGGAGGATTTTATAAAATAGATTTTATATTAGCATAATCTATTTTAAATGTATCTATTTGTGGAATTGATACTCATTTATTAATATAACTATTTGTTTTTTTTGTGGAGGATTTTATAAAATAGATTTTATATTAGCATAATCTATTTTAAACATAGATTTTACATTTAAATCTATATTAATGAGATGTAATATAAAATCTTTTTTCTTCCGCATTTTTTTATATTAAATCTCATAATGATTTTTTCATATTTTATTTTATAAATTTTTTTTTCATATTTTATTTTATAAAATCTTTTTACATAATGAGATGTAATATAGACTCTTTTTTCTTCCGTATTTTTTTGCTAATATAAAATCTATTTTATTTTATAAAGTCTACACGTATTTTATATTAGCATAATATAAAATCTACACGTATTTTTTTTGATAATATAAAATCTACACGTTTTTTTTCACGAGCATTAAAAGAAGAAAAAAGAAGGTTGATATGAATTAATAAATTATCGTATTCTTTAAAATAAAAATATTCCGCAATATTTTCCAAATTAACCAAGTTTAAAGAAAATAAAATAGAAACGATGTAGATATAAAAATATTCTTCCATATTTTTAATATATTTACATTTAAATGTAAAATCGAAAATGAAAATAAAAGATTTTAAAATATTCTCTACATTCACTATAAATATATATAGCTTCTCTATGTATTATCCGAATACAAAAATAAGACGAACGGTCGAGTGTCAATGGCGGAACCTGCAACTGAACAAAAGGTATTCCACTATATTTTTTTTCGTTGAAAAATTACTTTTTTATATTTTATTTTATTTGCTGAGAATTTGTTTATATTTTTCAAAACCCACAATCATATTTTTCGAAGTAGGGGAATAAGATATATATACATATCTTTATTTTTATCGATTAATACTATGAGGTCTTGAAGTCAATAGTCAGATAAATATGTTGTAAGACATGTCGTTTGAGTTTTAAATAATATAATACAAAATTATTACCAATATTATTGCACAAACTCATAACAACAAACGATTAAGAATATATGCAAGTTAACCACTTATTAAAATACATTCGTTTTTCACATTGTATTTCATTAACTGTTAATAGAGAAATTACGTTTCATTTTAACTCGGTTCAATATTTCAACAAAAAGTTTATCCTCCCGTGCAATGCACGGGCCCAACACTAGTATTTAATAAGATATTATTTTTCCCACTTAATCACTCTCTCTTTCTAATTTTTTTTTCATTTTGGAGAAAGATTTAGAAAAGTTGTTGGAGAAAAAGTTTCAAAATCTCCATTTTGGATAAGTTGTTGGAGATGCTCATAGATTCCCCAAAATTTCTCTAAAATGGAGAATTAAAATTCAACATTGATTATAATAGTAAAATATTTCATTCGTCTATAAAAATATTATTTCTATCTCTATATATTTATTTTTCAAAGTTTCCTATTGGTCATCTCACTTGATAATCATTTTTTGGGTGATCTCCATATTTGGTAGGGGTGCTCAAAAACCCGATCAACCCGATCAACCCAACCCAACTCAATGCGAAATAAATCAAACCGAAGCAACCCGATGTCTAATCGAGTTGTAAAATCTTCAAACCGTAGGTATTGGGTTGATATTGGGTTACTTTTATTTGAACCCAACCCAACCTGATGAACCCGATCATTTTATTTTGTGGATTTAATATGATTATTAAGTATCTATTAATATATAAATTAGACAATTACACTATTGCGTACCCTCTTTATTTACATACATTTTCAATATATTATTCATCTCTATATAACTCATTTGTATATATGTTTACTAAATGTAAACACACACACACACACACACACACACATATATATATATATATATATATATATATATATGCAAACTACAAAATTAACTAAATGTGATATATTTAAGATTTAAGAAGTATGAATAAGTTGTACCAAATGGTTGATGATGACACAACCAACCTCAAGGCCAAAAAAGAGAAAACATCGGGGTTGGAGACGTCTAAAATGATTGTTGTTGATTGACATATTATCATTTGGTTTAGACATTTTTATATGTAATATCGTAATATTTTTGATGAACTTGCATACTCTCATGAATTATCGGTCATTCGGTTGTATTTCAAATAAATGTTTTCTTTATGTTTATATTTCTAAATTTGATTTCATTTTGTTTAAACACAACCCGACCAACCCGAACGGTTTGGGTTGGGTTGGGTTGTAAAATTTTCAAACCGCCTATATTGGGTTAAGTTGTTAAAAATTCTTCAACCCGATCAACCCAACCCGTAAGCACCCCTAATATTTGGAGAAAAACTCTTCTATCTCCTATTTTCTCCATATTGGAGATAATTTTGGGAATCGGTTGGAGCAAAATATTAGCTCAAAATCCTCGTTTTCTCCATTTTGGAGATGCTCTAACACATTTTCTAAAGTTATCTATAAATTATCCTCCAATACAAGGATTTCTAATCAATTTCTAAAATAACATTTCATCATAAAAACTGTTAGTAATCGATATGTATTTTAATAATACATATAATATTACAATACATTGTAATAAACTACAAAATCAACAAAGTGATTAGTAATAACACGAATTCAAAAGAAGTATAAGAATCAATCGATTCTGAGGCTTGTGTAAGACACACGGGTAGGTGTTGAAATAAAACCAAACAAAGAGCTTAAAAGTTTCTCCCACGTTCAAGCTTATAAACCACAAGGATTTTGATCCTCTTTCCTATGTGGGACAAGATTCCACACCCTCTTGATTTTGCCAATTTTCATCCCAAACACTCAACTTTGAACATCGATATCTCATTCACACATATTCCGTTTTGGACACATAATATATCGATTCGAAGTTCTCATATAGGAGAACACCAACCCACGAAGAGTTAGATATATATAATACATATACATGTATTTAAATGTGTCAAAAGTTGGTAAAAACACATGTTTTATTAAAATTTTCCAACAAAAACTATATATTATTCAAATAACAGCAAAGCTACAATTGTACGTGCGTACTGAAATTGTTTAGATGCAACCTTTTACACAATGTCATTTTTTTTATCAAATTTTGACTAAATCATCTAAAATAGATTCAACTTATTTACATAGGGTAACATACAACCAGGCCAAAAGAACAAAGTTTGATTGATCAATTACCACGGTTCCTAAACCATAATCAAAATTTGTTAGCAGCAGCTGCAAAATACAAAGACAAATTAACCCGCGGATTATATTGTTCTTGCTAATAGTAATCCACCGGAGTCGTAGGACACCCATCATGATCTGGTGGCATCTCGTGGTGTCTAAAGGGCAGTGGGACGAAGGGTGGTGTTGTACATCTCAAAAGAGCCCAATTGACCCCATGGAAAAACGGGTGGTGCTTGATCGCCGATGCACCCATCGTGGACCCCATTCGCTGTCCCGGGTCCTTAACCAACAATTGAGATATCAGATCTCTAGCCATGGGTGGAATCACGGGCTCTTTTGGGAACTCGAGAGCCCGAGCCACAATATTGGCTAGAGTCAGCTCATTATCCATCCCCTTAAACGGTGTAACGCCATAAAACAGTTCGAACATAAATATGCCAAGGGTCCACCAATCAACCGCACTGCCGTGGCCCTCGCCGGATACAATTTCTGGGGCGAGATACTCGTGGGTCCCAACAAACGACATCGAGCGGATATCGACGGGCTCGGCCACGAACTCGGGTGCACCATGATTGGCTGGTTTCTTCTTGCGTTTACGGATAGGGTGGAAGCAAGAGACCGAAGGGACAATGCAGCTGGGAAGAATGCAGGTGGATTTGGGTGGATGAAGGGGGCGGTGAACCGGGTTTACCTTTGCTGGAGTTGATGTGGAGAGGTGACATTTTAAGGAGAGGTCGAAATCGGTGAGCATGATGTGGCCGTCCGATCGGACCAAAACGTTTTCGGGTTTGAGATCACGGTAAACAATTGCCAACATGTGAAGGTACTCGAGGGCTACAACTACCTCCGATGCATAGAACCTGTAGATAACATTTAAATGAAGTAGATACCCGTTTAGAAGGAGACGATAAAAGACGATAAACTTGGCATCTATCTCGTAAAAAATTACAAGAGAGAATAGGAAATTCTAAAACTTTCTTACATTATTTAAAAAATATGTTACACTAAAAAAGTACTAAAACAAATTTTGTGCGTTTTTGCCCTTCTATTTTAATATGTCAATATGGATTAACATGAACATATTTCATAAACCTACATGGAACATATGTCAACATATAGCATCATATATATAGTATTGATTTACATATTCTATTTGTTTATTGGAACATGATCCAAAACCTATTAAAGAAAAATTATTGCAACTTTTAGTTTAGAAAAATCCAAAACCTATTAAAATATATGCAAAAAAAATTATTGACATTGAGACGAGAGAAAAAGTAAATAATCGAAATTAGCTTTCTAGAAAAAAAAAAAAAAAAAAAAAGAGTGATTGATGATGAAAATTTAATTCAATTAAAAAAGAGCAAAATACTATTTTCGTTCCTGATCTTTAAAAATTGTTTTTTATGTTCATTGTGGTTTGTAACTCCTTTCGCTTTTAGCCCCTGAGAATATTAGTTTCAGGGACGAAAAGGAAAAAAATTGCAAACCACAATGACCAAAAAACAACTTTTAAAGTCAGGGACGAAAATGGTTATAAACAACAAACCACAAGAACGATAATCGTAGTTTACTCATTAAAAAAATATATTTTAAACAAATATTACTAACATATAAAAATATTAGGCCATTGGCAAATTTTGGTTCCATCGTTGGTCAAGAACGGTCCATATATGATTTAAGTGAAAAAGGAAAAAAAATATGTAGGTTTGGTAGGGAACCAAAGAGAAAATAACTTCAATGACCACATGTCTCACACCAAACATCATTTCATTTTCACAATATCTTTTTTAAAGGCAAGACAATAAAATTAAAAAAAAAAACGAGATTACAAGCGAGGAGGGCAACAATTCTGCACAAGACAAGCGTCCGACAAAACAAAACCAAACAAAAGGGGGATCTCCCTCGAGCAAAAACCCACACACCCACAAACAAGAAACAACTCTTCAATCATGTTATGGAAATATCATTTTCCCCTAGATCGAATTCAGACGTTGCCAAAACTCTTGTGGTCATAAAGTTTCACCTACAGTGGTCGTAAGTTGACTTGGAAACTCAAGGTTTAAAAAAAAACAAACTCCCGACATAATAGCAACGAAGAAAACCTTAGCCGTCAAAAGCTTGTCCGCACCATTTGGACAACGAGAAGTTGAAATCATTGCATCGTGTCGAGGTCCATTTATTTTGAAATCAATCAATAATTGTTATTTGCTGTATCAAAAACTCTGAAATGATGGTTCCACTCTTTAATATTTATACGGTTTATATCACGTGGAACATATAAAAAAATAACTAGAGGTCTTAATGAAAAGGTAAACCAATTTTAAACATTTTTTAAGTTAACAAAAATTGTATAGTCGTTAAGTTAAATTGATTTTCAATCATTTTAACTTTTTGATAAAATAAAAATAAACCATTTGGATGTTAGGAAAAACCCTCAAAAACACTAGAGACAAAACATGTACCCACGCAGGGTGTAGGACCCAACCAATTTTAATTTATGCGTTTATCCACATCCCAGCTTTTAATTTTAATTTTGTATTTTTTCAGATATAAATTCCATTTTTTGTATATACGTATGTGTCTTCTTTTGTAAATAAATAAAAAAATTATCATCTTCTAATATATTTTACAGTATAAAAATATATAAGGTCTTTTGGTCTTCAAATTTTCATCATTTATGTCATTTTTAATTTATAAAACTATTTAAGAAATCAACAAAATAATATGGGATTTTACATTAAGGGCAGAAATTGGATGAGGACGACTTTGGCTGCGACTTAAGTCATGGGCCAAAAGACGCGTAAATCATGTATGATCTTGTACGTGAATCATGTATGATTTTGTATATGATTGGTCGTTCTCGTGTTCTATTAAATAGTTAGCGTTATTGTTTGAACCCACCCCTATCTGTAAAACCCTAATAAATAAAAAAAATCAAAAAACGATTAATTGATCCATATGATTAAGTATACCGTTACAACTTTATTTTTAAATTTCCAACCCCTATTTGAAAGAAACAAATTACACCATAAAATCGATCATATTTTTCTTGTTAATTTGATATCTATTTTAGTATACTTTCTCATCTACTATTTCTTTTGGATTTCGGTTTTTCATTCATTTTATAATTTTCCTATGAACCTGACTTTATATATATCATATATGGCGAAGGATCGTGTGAGAAATTAAAGTTAACGTGAGAAGCGTGAGAAATGGATCTGAACCGTTGATGACTTTTACTCTCATACGCTCTCATGAATTGCGCCTTAAAAGGGAATTGATACCAGGGACGAACCCATAATTTTTTTTATACGGTGGCACCACATAATATAGACAAAATAATTTACAAAAAACACGGTTTTATCGACGTGTCTTCATCTTTTTACCGACGTTAAACATTGTCTGATGTGTTTTTTTTGGCCTAATTCCACCATTTCAAGGAATTTTTAAAGTTTTTTTTGCTTAATTTCGACGATTTTTTAACCATTTTATTGATTTCAAGGGATTTTTTTCGGTTTTTTTGGTTGATGCCAGGAGTTTTATTCGGTTTTTTGGTTGATTTCAAAAGGCTTTTTTTGGTTGATTACAAGTTACGATTGCATTTTCTTGAAGTTTTCAAAATAATACGGTAGCACCTTCCAAAACGATACGGTTGCACCTTTCACGAACCTAAAAATCTTACCCTTCGTCGGAGAAAAGATACGGTGGCACGTGCCACCCATGCCACCATGGTAGCTCCGTCCATGATTGATACGGTGCATCTCGATCAATAACCACTTCTCACGTTTCTCACCATTAACTCAACTTCTCACCTTTAAAAGCATCTCCAAACGTCCGGTAAACTGCATTATTTGCCGGTGATACAGCTCCAACCGGCCGCCATTTCTAAATTTTTTTTGCCGGCCAAATGAAATGAACGGCATATTTGCCGGGTGGTTTGTTGACCGGCATTTATCTTGGGCCCACATCAATACTTTATTCCATTTTTCTTTTTCTTTATTTTAATCTAAAATTCATTTCATAATTAATATTTATTTGTTTCTTTATAAATTAATATATATATATATATATTATATTTTAAATTAAAAATTTATCGTTTTTATTTTAATAAGTTTTCATTTAAAATAAATAAATTACTAATTATTTATTATTATAATATGTATTTACAAATTATAATTATGGTTATTAAAAATAAATTATAATAGTAAATAAAATATATTATTTTAATGTAGGTTCTACAAATTTGATGTTTTTTAGATGTTGGTTGGAGTTAAGTTTTTTTTGTGTGTGTGTGTGTGTTGATGGGACCAGCAAAATAGGATGTTTTTGGTGTTTTATTTGAAGTCAAGGTTGACTCAACTTCTCACCGATACCCGACCTTATAATATATATGTATATATATATATATATTAGTTAAAATGATATGATATGATGCGACATGCGAGTCAGGGGATCATTACTAATGTACAATCGTGCATATGAAAAGACATGCATTTTGTGCGCACCTCACGGCGGACTCCGGGAACCGTTTGCATGGTTGACGTTGCCGGAGGACGTGTAGGTCTCCGCCGGGACAGAACTCCGTCAACAGATACGACCACTTCGGCGACTCCAACGACGCGTACAGCGTCGGCAAAAACGGATGCTCCAACATTTCCAGAATTTCCCTCTCTGTCCTCGCTCGCCCTTCCTTATTCCGGCTCGCAAGCTCCCTCTTATCCATCACCTTAGCGGCGAACACCGCGCCTCCTCCGACCGCCGACGACGACGGAGAAGGAGAACACCTGAGTTTCGCAAGGTATACGGAGCCGATGTCTCCGGCGCCTAGAAGGTGGAGGAAGTGGATGTCGGCGAGGGAAATGTTACCGCCAGATTCAGATCTAGAACGACGAACGGCGTCCCAGCAGGAATCTCCCGGAGGAGGATGGGGTTTGGTAGCGGCGGAGGAGGGGAGTGGGAGGTTGTGGCGAGCGGAGGAAGCGGTGGTGGTCCAGGTGGCTTCGGATCCGGAGCTGGTACTACGGTTAATGTCGGTGGTTGTTGTTGTTGTTGAGTTGAAGCTAATGCTAAGGAGGTCGTCGGCTAGATCGTCTACCCATGGTGGTTCCATTGTGGAAGTGAAGATGAGCACATGTCTGTGAAGAAATTGGCGTTTTGAAGTGAAAAAATGAACCGGGTCCATTATTATGGGGCCCATAATTAAGTATTTGGTGTTTTCGTTTATGATAGTTTATTTGAAACAGAGAACGAAAAGTTAATAGGGAGTGCTATTTGCACCAAAAAGTGTAAATAGTGACTCATTTTTTTTGATCCAATCATTAATACCCATTATTATTATTATTATTATTATATATATATGTTTCGATTTTATAAATTTATAAAATTTATAACTTTTAATTTTATTTTATTCTATAAATTTGTAACTTTTGATTTTATTTTGTTTTATAAATTTGTAACTTTTGATTTTTTTACCTTCACAGCATCTTTACTGTGAAGGTTCGGATATACCTTCACAGTCTTTTATCTGTGAAGTTTTGATTTTTTTTAACTTGGTTTAGTTTTTTTTACCTTCATAGTGTTTTTTTATCTTTGTGGCACTGTAAATTTTTGTGGAGAAGAAGACCTAGGGAGTAGGTAGGTGATAATGATTTTAAATATATATTTACATTTTATATCCCTATAATTATTTAGTTAGTTTACTTTATACCTTTTACTTTTCTATTTTTCATTTTTCATTTTTATCATATTAACACATAAAATCGTATATTAACTAAAATACGTTTAAAAATACGTTTTAATTTTAACAAGTTACAACATCATAATTGTCTCTTCGAAACCTTCGAAATGAGCCCAATATTGAATATTTTTGGATTTAATTATTTAATTATATATCATATGTACTACATAAAACATATGAAACGTATGAATATGTTATTTTTCTTTTTACCATAAAACATAAAACGTATCATATATCATATATACTACATATTTTGGACAAATTATTCATAATTTATGTTATTCTTATTTCTACCATTTTACTAATAACGATATTTTTCATGTTAAAATCATTTTTAAAAAATGCAAAATGACAAAAGAACCCTCCCTTTAATTGATTTTTTTTAACAAAATTAATGTGAGGGACGAAAAACGAAAGGAATTACAAACCACATTGACGAAAAAAGCAAATTTTAAAGACTAGGGACGATAATAGTTACAGCCAACAAACCATAAGGATGAAAATCGTAGTTTACTCTATGGGGGTGTTTGGGATTGCTTATTAACTTATTGCGTTTTCAAACAGTAAATAAGTTGTTTTGAGTGTTTGGATTGAAAACTGCTTATGACTTCTCCACTCTGCTAATAAACAGTTTTTGATAAGTCATTCTCAACTGACTTATTTGAAACTCCTTATTAACTTATTTAACCAAATTACATATTTGCCCCTTCTTTCTATAAGTTAATAAGCACTTTACAAATAACCATAAGTTAATAAGCACTTTTACAAATAAGCATAAGTTGTTTTAAATAAGCAATCCCAAACACTAGGAATGGCAACGGGGCGGGTTTGCCGTCCCCCGTCCCCGAAACCGAAACCCATCCCCGTCCCCGCCGCGTTCCCCGTCGGGTTTTTATTCGGGGCGCCCCGTCGGGGATTTTTTATGCCCCATCCCCGAACCCGACCCGATGGGGAATCCCCGATCCCCGAACCCGACCCGATAATTTAATATTTTATTTATATAATTATATATATAATTTCATAATATATATAATTTTATATAATATATATATAAATAATTTTATATATAATATATATAATTTTTATATATAATTTTATTTTTAATAATATAAATATATATATCGGGGTGGGGCGGGGATACCTTGCCCCGTCCCCGAGCCCGATAAAATCCCCGGAAAAATCCCCGTTACCCGACCCGAAATTGTTTAACCCGACCCGACCCGAACTTAGTCGGGTTTCGGGTTTCCCCGTCGGGCTCGGGGTTTTCTGCCATCCCTACCAAACACCCCCTATATATAGCTAACAAATCATAAGAGTAAAATTGCATTCCATCGTAGTTTACTTTCTCATTTCTCTCTCTAATTTTCTTTTAAACTTCTCTCTACAAATTCTCTCGATCCGTCGAAGAAATCAAAGAAACAATCATATATTCGAAATCTACTCTTCGAGCCCTTCTTAGAGGTATAAATTTCTTCTTAAGTTATTTAAGTTGGTAAGTTAGGTAGTTGAAGTTGGTTGGTAGATTATAAGTTTATATTGCAAAGTTATGATCAAATATGTGTTTAGGAATGTTTGTTTTTGTCAAAATTACAAACGGATAAAGTTTAGATGTTTAACCGCACACCGAGTGATCGGTTTAATATCTAAGAGAATATAATTTTGTGATTAAGCTTAGGATAATAAGCTTTGAGTTTTAGGTTATGCGATATATATGATTCACAATTGCAAAAATATATATCGAAAAATTTACAATTATTATACATTGTGCATGTCACTATTATATAGGATAATAAGCTTTGAGTTTTAGGTTATGCGTACTTGCCGATTAGGTCCACTCCTCCAATGTGGTATGAACATGTTGTTTTTACAATCGGGTACGTTAATGATAACCATTATGTCAAATTAGATATGGAAGAAGAATATCCGTTTCCGCAAATTGTATCACTTTTTTTCCATCACAGTTATCGGTGTGCTGTTGGATGAGCTACCCCATATTCAGAGCGAATAAAGAAGTACATGAAGCTTTTACGTGTTAATTGTACTACGGATAATGTTATTTTAGAATAATCGAATGCAATATAGATTATTTTATGTTCTATTTATATGTTAAATCGCAATATTTATGTTTTATTTTTATAATTATATAATTAAAAAAATTAGTAATATTTATATTTATAAATATTTATTTATTTTCAAATCAAAACATAAAAATATATAAACAAAAATATATAATAATAAAAAAAAGACAACTAAAAGACAAAAAAACAAAAAAATATAATGATGGATGCAATCATTTTGGTGCATTTAGCAATTTCAAAAGTGCAATTAGCCTCCCCCAAGTTAATGGGGCTTTTGGTTTAGGGAATATGAATAAAAATGAGAATGAATTAGAATGGGAATAGGAATAGGAATGAGCGTTGCATTGATGCTGTTTGGTTAAATCAATATAATCAATAAAAAATTATTTTATATAATATTTTTTAATACAAATATGTGTCGTCCAACACGAAAATAAAAAAATATGTATCATTAAACATCGAGAAATGAAGGACGTATGAGAAAAGGTGACTGAGCGGGAATAAGATTTTCATTCCCCCAATTTGGTCAGGAATGAAAATTAATGGGTTTGAGGTAATGGACTCATTATATTATGTCAAACCAAACAACATTTTTCATTCTCATTCCAAACCCCTCAATATCTTCAACCAAACA
This sequence comes from Arctium lappa, assembly GCA_023525745.1. Taxonomy (NCBI): domain Eukaryota; kingdom Viridiplantae; phylum Streptophyta; class Magnoliopsida; order Asterales; family Asteraceae; genus Arctium; species Arctium lappa. Next base: position 7,989,808 of record CM042054.1, on the reverse strand, counting down.
CCCCCTAAGATCTTTAAAAAGAATTATATTCAAGTTCATCAAATTAGTTATTTTAGAAAATTTTAAAATAACTCCTTATATTATTAATCATCCCAACACACTTAAAAAAACACTTAAATATAAAATGATAAAAATTAAATCTCATTGATGAATTGAATAAAATAATAATTTTTATCTCCTACCATCAAGTTTTAGAAAAATTATCTAAACTTGAAGTCTTTTTAATTTTTAATAATTATAGAAACAAGATAGTAAAGTTGTTGAAGAGGTGTAGAGAACAAAAACTTTTTTTTTCTATCTTATAAAAGTTGTTTGGAGATGCTCTTGTGCTCTTATTTACATCTTGTTACTAAAGTACTTATGATAATTTCTATAAAAAAAGTAGGGGTGTTAAATTTGTACCATGACAAACTAACCAATTGTCTTACCAATTGTATCAATTAAACTGGTACCAACTAAATTGGTTGATAGTACCGTATAAATTTGATTGGTACGTGGTATTAAAATTTGTCTATCACGTTAATATGGTACATACCATATCGATATATATCGATATATATATATATATATATATATATATATATATATATATATATATAGGGTCGGGTTCAATTGTTAACCCGATTTTTTGTACTAACTTTGTGAACCAAATCTTGACCATTGATATTAAGATGAAGGACTAAGATTAAAACCCATTTACATTAACTCTTATTTATTAGCCTTATAATAATTAATTATATGGAACATATATGATAGGGGCTTTTAAGGAAATTCATAACCCTTTTTCACATTTAGTATTGTAACCCCCACATTAAATAAATGTTACAATTAACAAAAAAAAAATCAATAATGACATCATATTTTTATTGTACATATATATTAAACCAAGGCTAACAATGGCTTACTAATGGTTGAATTATGTTAACAAAATTAGTATGAATGGGATGGGAAAAAAGTAAAAGAATTTGTAAAGGAACATATATGAACATGTATATGTTAATAACCACTCCATTAGTGTTCATTTGAGAAAGTGAACATATATGAAAATAAATGGACATATATATCACGACCGAACATCTATGATCATTCATTAGAGTTCATTTGACATATTTGTTGAACGTATATGAACATATATGGACATGTATATAACGAATGAACATCTATGATCATTCATTACAGTTCATTGCATGTCCTTGTTTGGTTTATGACAGGTATGTTCATCTCGTATATCGGACAAATTTCTCGAAAAGACCAACTATACGATATACGGATTTAACGAAAAATGAACAAATCTACTATAAAAATATTCAAAAAAAATATGAAAAATGATACAATTCTGAAATCGTAACCTACACCTAAATTTGGAATCTTGATATTTGTAACTCCTACACAATTAATGACATAAGATTATATATCAAAATGACAATACTACCCTTTTCTATTAAATAAATAAAAAAATAAAACATAAACAAACTTTACAATCTTATTGGTTGATGACGGTTCATATAGTTAGCAAGAAACACACAGTTAACAAATGATCCTCCCTCTATATATATATACACATTTAATTATTTATTAAATAAAAAATCAATTAAGTAAATTATATTTAATATTAGTGCATATGATATTTTTTCTTTAAGATGAATTTATCAATTTAACATTTTATTGTTTATTGTTTACTACATTAACTCTTCCACGCCTTCTTATAGCAACCCTAACTCATCACTCGGTAATTCCTCGACTCCCCCTCTCCTCAATGCATCTCCACAATCCACATTTCCACAGTTCGACGACCACACCTCTATACGAGTACACGGCCACGCAAATCTGCAATCGATCATCGGATATACTCTAATACATTTTCTATAACTTGTAGCTTCAACTTTGAGATGTTGGTATAAAACCGTACCAATCAAAAAAAGTTGGTACAAGTAGAATTTGTTGGCAAATGGTATAAATATTTGTGTACCAATTATAATTGGTTGGTATACGGAATTGATAAAAAAACATGGTACCATAACATGTTCATCCCTAATAAAATATTCATTTCATTGTGTAATATTCATTTTAAAAATATAATATTTTATTTGACATAATTTAAATGTTTGGTTATTGATCTTTACATTGAAATATTTTATAATAAAAAAACAAATGAAAAAAACTTAAAATTCAAAATGATCTGTAAAGACTAGGAAACTATTTTTTTTAAATATATTATTTCCAAATAATGGATGCATTAAACCAATGATAGGGAGTGTTTTTTTTTTTTAAAGAAGAAAAAAAAAGGTCAAATTCATATAATTTTTTTTTTTGTAACCGTGAGTTTTCGGGTTAGTTTACGCGCACCGACTAATCCTTGGGTGACTAAGAATGGCCTGGAGTCATCGCAGGTGAACCTCCATGGCCACAAGAGTTTTGACAGAACCTGAATTTGAACCCTGGGTAAATGAGATCTTCCACTACATCTCCCAAATGCTTTACGAGTACATGACAACCCAAGTGGTTAAATTCATACAAATTATTTCATTTATAAGTAGAACAATTATTGAGTAGCATTAAAACCAAAGATGCTACAGATAAAGTGGGGGTACCTAGAGACCTTGAAGGGATGTTAAAGCTGATAACCAACTTACAATTTTTCAAAAATATTTTGGAAAATACAAATTTTGAATTGTTATATTTTGTCGTGAGTTATGTCAGTTTTTCATCTAAAAAGAGTTTACTTATTTAGAGTATATGGGATAATAAACTTAAATACTAACAAGAAAAATAATGAATACCTAACGTATATTGGTTGTTGAAATCACTTGAAAACATAACATATAGTCATTAGTCAAAACAATAAAAGCAATCCAAGCATTTTTACCAAATCGACCAAACATAAGTTTATGTGATGGACCAAACATAGAGCGAACAGAGAGAAATCGAATATGGTTTATGCGATGGAGAAGCAAAAATCAAGAAGTTTGGAAGCGTCGACATCTTGGTTTATAAGATTAGGGTGTATTGGGTTTTATGAGATTAAGGTATATTGGGTTAAGGCAGGGACGGACATAGAGGGTGGTTACGGTGGCACGTGCCACCGTATCATTTCTCCGACGAAGGGTAAAATTTTTACGTTCGTGAAAGATGCAACCTTATCGTTTTCGAGTGTGCTACCGTATTTATTTTCGAAACTTCAAAGGTGCACCAAATCTTAATTTGAAAGCCCATTTCTTCACTTCTATTATAGCCCAACTCTTGAAATCAATCAAAAAAACCATAAAAATCTCTTGAAATCAACCACAAAAACCGAAAAAATCTCTTAAAATCAACCAAAAATACCGAAAAAGTCACTCAAAATCGATAAAAATACTTAAAAATGTCTTGAAATCAAGCAAAAAACTTTAGAATCCCTCGAAACGGTGGAATTAGATTAAAAATACATCGGACAATATTGATCGCCGGTAAAAAAAAATTTAAGACAAATCGTATGAAAAATATGGTGCCACCGTATGAAAAAGTGGTTGCGTCCGTCCCTGGGTTAAGGGCATATTTGGTATTATGAAAATAGAGAATTCCATGGGTTCCTTCAAAATACCATCTAGTTGCTAACGAATAGTAAATTCTTTTATTTGTGGAATATGTAGGATTTTGAAGATTCTTTATATGAAAAAAAGAAAATGAACCAAACAAGGGAATGACATCTTGTCAATAAAATTCAACATTTCTATTCCATCATAGAATCTGTAAACCAAAAGTCGTTCGTCTTATGATTCATGTTCATCACCTCTCTTTTTAGGCTTTTATCTATTTGTCATAAAATATATGTAATTTAATCGGCAAAAACTCAAATACTGTTGCAAAAGATATATAAAATGTCTTTGTGGGCCATGAAGGTGGAAGGTGCAGAAGGTACTTGTACCTTGTTTTATGCATGATGGATGATGACCCATCACTTACATTTCCAATCTTCATTTATTTCTTTGTATGCAATGGACATACAACCATGCAGTTCAACTTGTACTCTTGTATACTTTTTTGGCCTTGCATTAAATATTCCCTCTTTAAAAAATCCCTTTTCATTAAACAACTTTATACCTTTAGATTTTTAAAACAAAATAATAATAGTATTTGATTAAACAAATTATACTAAAATTCTTCTCAACATTAATTAGAATAATACCTAGTTTAAAATATTTCATGCAAAACACCCATCAACCATGTATTTTCTAGACATAATCCAATATTTCTTAAATAAAATATATACAGACTTGTTATCTATCTCAAAAGATATAGAAAGCAAAACCATTGTATACAATGCTCAAAATCCCTTCATTCTTTTCATCAATCATCAAAGCATACTTCAAGATAATAGTTAGACATAGAACCAGTGTGGATTTTAACTCCAGTTAATGGAAGTACTTTAGATTATGAAGCTCTGTTTCAGACCTTTTCGAGATCGTTTTTTCTTCGGATTGGTGCTAAGCATGCACGAAAAGGCATTAACGAGCTCCATATCCTCAACGTTCACTAGAATCTTAGCAGCTTCTGGATTGGCAAGTAGTTGTTTCGCAACAACATATCCTGCAATCGACCACGTTTGAAAGAGGCGTGCTTGTTTCCCGATGAATCTTCCTCTCTTGGTATCGTAATATTCAGGCCACTTGTCTCTCGCTATCCGTCTCTCAGCAACTTTTACAGCGTTCTCAGCAATTTCAGGTCTATTCATCTTTATGCTGGCCACAGTCAGCTGAATAAGAACACCAAGAGAAAAGAAACAAAACATCAAAAAAATTCTTCCATCGCCGCCATAAAAATTGCAACCTTTTCTTTTTTGAACGATACCATGTTAAGTTATATTTGCATTCGTTTATTTCTTTTTGTCGAAGAATATTTTAGATATATAATAAACGGTCGGATGCAAACGAATACAAGTTAAGCATGAAACTCACCTGCCAAAGTAGAGTTGGCCATGAACCTCCATTGTGGTAAGACCAAGGCCTACATAATAAAACCAATGTCATGCCAAAGTATGCCAGTTTTTAAGATCAGTGAAATCGTAGCTAACACCAAGATAACTGCATTACGTGTTTTTGGGATCGCTGCCTGTAATAATTCGCCATTCTTCGCCTTCAAGAGCGGGATAACAGATTTTTAACGGCATATCACCAACAAGGTCTGCCCATTTGGCTTCATAAAGATCCAATATGGCATGCGATTGATCGGCTGTTGCAAGACTGCTTACAATAGACCATAGGTTTCCAAGAGAAAAGAAACGGAAGTCCATATGCGCAGGCTGCAAATTTCCGATCATATAACCTCCTTTATTGGGCATCCATTCCACTAACCATGGAGGTATTTGATCCGGGTATATGTTGAATTTATTAACTGCATCATAAGAATATTCCTCCGTCTTGTAACGATAGATTTCATTCAGCTTTCTCATATCAATCCAATAATACTCTCTCACATGGAACGATAATGCAACAAGACGATTATTGAGTGCTGTAATAAGGTCGGCTGATGCATCTTCACGGGTAAGCATCTCCCTTGCAGAAAGCAAAGCAGAGTAGAATAATGCCTGCATGGAAAATGACGATATGATATTAATACAAAAGGTGGGAAGCGATAACTGGATAAGAGTGGAGACTGGGTCAACACTAATCACTGACCGAGTTAAGAACTGTTGTTTTGAGTATCAAAGAGAAAATGGGTACCTGAATTTCTAAGGGATGTCCATGAATTCCCATTCGTCGATCGATCATGCAGGAACCATCAGTCACCAGTAGAGTTGGAAACATGTCAAAACCATCAGCAAGACACAGCTTCAGAATCATCTTAATCCCAGTTTGCACATCAATCCTTTCTTGAACAGAAAGGTCCCCAGTAGATTTCCCGTATGCTCGCAACAATATGATCCACCACAATCCTGAAATAAACATTGTCTGAGGTCAACTAACCCCAAAGTGGCTACTACGCTTGTACACTATGGCAACGACAAAAGCTAAATTTACTCACCAGAGTCAACTGGTGCAACACGACCAATGGCTGCCTCACCAAAGTCGGGATCCAGTATATCTTCAGTTGCAGAATCATCACCGTCAAGCGGAACAGTACGCACCTTGAAGCTTGCAGGCATCAATCCTTGGCCAGGGCTATGGCAATCCATGGTTTTCTCCCAACTCTATTAGTAATCATTAGTGCTTTAGTCAAGGCATCAAGGGAACAAGATATAAACTAATGGAAATTTGATCAACAAGGGTATGCTAAAGCTTTGAAATTTGATTGTTCATAAGCTCACACAGTAAGGGGTTGTTTGGTTGTTTTTTCATTAAGTCCTGAATGGATTAAGTCGTTGGTGTTGATTTATGCTCTCCTTGTTTGAAGGAATTAAGGTTGAGAAGCTACAAAAGTTACAAGTGATTGATAGAGATAACCCACTCTTCTCCTTGAGCACTATTGATTGTCTGGATACCTCAAATACTATTTTCCCATATATGTATGTAGACATACATACAAAAAGGTTCAAGTTAGCATATATGCAAGAGAAAAGTTGTAGAACATAGATGAATACAGTATACGAGGAAAGTTCAAAAGAGAACCACAAATATCTTAAGAACCTCGGAACCAACTATTTCATGGATTATTCACAATGAATAACTCTGAATAATCATGAATAATATCATGCATTTGTATCATGAATATCACGTTTTTCATCATGAATAAAACGTGAATAGTTGGTTCCCGAGTTCTAAAAATATTTACGGTTCTCATAGTCATTCGAACCTCCCCCTACATTATACATCAACTAATGTCGTTGACTGGTGGAGAAAAAAATGTCATGCAGCCACATGGTTAGTTATATTAAGAGTAGTAAATGAATCACCTGTAGTTGTAGGGTGTGTAAGATGAAGTTCCGCACGATATCATACTCTCCTTTCAAAAGGAAAGCTATCCCAGACGGTATAAAATCACGTATGAAGACTTGATCATAGTTGAGAATATTAGAGTCACTTGGATCATTAGCAGCAATAGTTCCAACTGGATTACCACAATAATTAACCATTGATGCTCGTAATAAGTCCCATGCTTCCTCCTCTGCGGAACTTATGCCAGCCATTGGCAACGTACTACTAAATACTCCATGTCCATTGGTAGCCAAATCACCATTAAGAAGAACTTCTCTCTTTTCATTTTCTAAGACTGAAGCATTTTCCACTCCATTAATCCTCCTGTTTAAGTCTTCATTAACCACATCAGTGACACTGTCAGTTTGTCGGCATTTACAATTCAAAGACCTAAACCGATCACTAAGATTTGATCCACAGTGAAGTGAGTGAACTCCGTCTACAAAATGAAACGCAAAGATCCTCCTGCTATTTTGATGCCTTGAGCTTTTGATTTTGGTGCACCAAGACACATTTTCCGTTCTATAACTCAAACCATATTTAGACAAAGCCAAGAAATTTGACTTGTTGGAGCATAAACCCGTATGAGATATGCTCGGCCCTGCAGTACATAAAACTTGACGAACAGCTTCTGAAGTAGCAGCCATTGAGTTGAGATCAGCTGAATCAGGATGATGTTGTCAATTCAATCTATTGCCTACACAAACCATAAAATTCAAACAACTAATGTCATCGTTATGATTCACAAGATTTCCCTATTTTGTGCTTACTGAATGACATTAAGACATTTGACTTTGGGGGCTGCTTGGTTGGTTTACCATCAAGTCTATACGGATAAAGCTGTCCATGTGGATTAATCTGTTTGCATAGATTGGGAAGGTTTTTGTTTGGAAGGGGTTTTTCCAAGAAGGAAGGAGCGTGTTTTGTAATATTAGGGGTAAGTTCGGAAAAAAACTTGGCTTTCTACATAAAGCTCCACCCTAGAAGGTTACCGAATAAGTCACTTTCTAAATCATTAAACCACTACCAAACAGTCATGCATAGCTGACAGAATAAACTGTGAGTCCTATTATGCTGCTAACAAACAGGCCCTAGTCAAACTGTTTGTTCCTGTAAACTGTATGCTATCTAAAGTAGCTATTTTCATGCAATAAAATGAGTATACAATTTACCATGGGATGGATAGAGTATATATCTTTCCATTTTCAGTCAGTTAAGACTTCCTCCAAAAAAATAGGCCTAGAGGTAAAAGAGCCTTTGGCTTCCTAGGAGTTCAAGGGTTCAAACCTCACCAAAGGTGAGGAATGTGTGTAAGTTTATTTGTTGCATTTGTAGTATATAAATATTATATACTTCAAAAAAAAAAAAAAACTTCCTCCAAATTTTGAAAAAATCATACTCCCACCACTCCATAAAAGAGATACATTCACAATATCTACTGTAACAACAAATCCTTTTAAGGTCACTAGGAGTATTTACTATGTAGTATCAAAGCTCAATGGTGATTATGACCACAATAACAACAAATCTTTGTTATTTCGTGGTCACTGAGAAAGATTAGCATCACATATGTTTGTATATGTGGTTAACATGATTGTCATCCAGCGAGCAGGGCCTGTGACCTAGAGGTTCTGAATTGAGGTCGTGATCTTAGGTATTTTCTGGTGAATTAATTATGATGTTGCTACAACAGAGTCACAAAATTTTCAATCCAGGATTCCTGTCCTATTAACAGAAAAGGAAAATCAAAAGCACGACGGAACTAAATCAACCAGCAGTATTCGTAAATGAAACAAAACAAAGAAGAACATGATCTAGGTCAAACACTAAATCAGGAAATATAAACAAGAGCTGAAGAAACTACTCACATAATCATTATTAGGATGTTGACATGGATAGAATTGACTAACTTCAGGAGGAATCTAGAACTGCAAATTTCTCGAGAATCGGATTCCGAATCAGGATGAGCATGGATGATCCACTTTTCGCAGATTTATATGATGAGACGAAAGCAAGGGTAGAATTGTCATGTAAAAAAGTTGAGCTGGATGAGGTGAAGCCGGCGCTAGAAACTGCGCTGGGAGTTTTGAGGCCACGTAAGTTGATATAGTTTTACGTTTTTATATGTATTACCCTTGAACTAATTGATCTATGGCAATTCGGTACCTTGTAAAAATGAAGATGACATTTTTGTCCAATTAGCCAATTGGACTTCCTACTCGATGAAGTGATGACTGTTCAAGACGCGTATTTCCATTTTCCCCGATTTTATTTTGGTTAAAATTGCCTTATAAATCATTTAAGGCATTAAGGGTCTGTTTGTTAGCAGCTTAATGAGTTTAATGAGACTCACAACTTATTCGATCAACTATACATGACTGTTTGGTAGTGGCTTAATGATATAGAAAATGACTTATTTTGTAAGCTTCTATGAGGAGCTTTATGCAGAAAGCAAAGTTTTTTTTTTTCCAAACTTAGCCCTCCCAATTAAAAAATGTGTTCCTTTAATCTATGAAAAAACCCTCTCAAACAATCAATCTATACAGACAAATTAATCCACACATACAACTTTATCCATACATGACTTAATGAAAAATCAACCAAACAGCCCCTAAGACTTGATACTTACTTCTTTTTTAAATGCATAAAGCTGGTATTTTTTAAGATTCAATCATTTCTAATATGATTTTGATGTCTAAAAATTGAGTATTGTTTTAAAGTTTCAAGTCAACCATCATAGATTGGTCCTCGTTTTGCCTTTTTTAAACACGAGTAGTCGACTTGATTTCTTTTGATTTTGTCATCAACGACGGGGAGAGGTATCGAAAAAGTTAAATAATGCAAGGATAGGATACATGGTTATCAAATAATAAAAAATAAGAACTAAGAATTTGAAATTGAAATTTAACCAAAATATATCTCAATTAATCTTGTATGGAGAATATTTAACTTAAGATTATAGTAGAACCAAAAAAAAACCACTTAATCATTTTTACTGTATTTTATCATAAATACGAACAAACGTCAAGAGAGGCTGGTGTACTTGTCATAACAACAAGGTGGAGTTGTGGACCGACAATTGTTAAGAAGAGTTTTGTTGATAATAAAAAAAGATGTAAGAAAACATTAATTGATCAAGCAAGTTCGGTTAAGAATACTTCGGGATGTTGAGTTTTATAGCATTAGAACGGGACTTTAGAAATGTTCATGGTTGGATCTTAATCTTACTTTTAGTTCATTTCGATCCGTTTACTATCCACTTCTCTTTTTTTTTTTTTTTTTTTTTTTTGTTACGTGAATTAAAACTATTGAAGGATGTCAATGCCATTTCAATTTGAAGAGGTGCCAAATTGCCACAAGTAAACTAGTTCAAGGGTAGTTCCTGTAAAACTGTAAAAGTATATCAACATACATGGCCTAAAAACGCCCGACATCCTTTCTTGCGCTGGTGTCATCACATCCGGCTTAACCTTTCTCATGACAATTTTACCCCCTAAGGACCGGTTTTTGTTGTTGGTAATCAACTTTTTGCTCAAGTAGTCAAATTTGATAATAAAAAAGAACATAATTTTTTTTTGTAAACGTATCACTGAAACAAAATTTATAAATTTAATTGTAAAATAAGTAATAAAAAAACTGGAAAAAGACCGTCGAGGGAAGGGGAGGTTAACTCTATCGCAAAAGGAGAGGGAGGCACGATGATGATACATAGGGAAGGGACGGCAATGGTAATAATAAATTTACATTGAAATTGGTAAAAGTTACACATGATACGTTAAGTAGTTGTCATTTGATTTTTTTAGATTTTTAACAAACTTTGATAGTCTCGTATATTAAGCTTAAATAAATCAAGCTACTTGTAACTTGTTATGCCTACATTTCTAGCCGTGACGGCTACCGAGTTATAACAGGTACTCATCAAATGCATAAACTAGACTACAAACTAATCATAGTGGAAGTTTTATCACTAAGCAATTGATACTGAAATACTTCAATAAACTTAACCATCTGAAACTTAAATCTAATAAGTCTCAAATAATGAAATTGGATATATCTTATCTAACGTAATGACATATTTAAAAGGATGAGATGATACGCGAAGTACTGGAAGAAACTATATTTTCTCTCACTGTTGTTGCTTTTTGCTTTTACAGCTCATAAGATATATACTACTGGCTAGCATCACAACAAGTGATTCCATGATTATGGACCAACAATTCATAAATGTAATCCATATAAAAGAAATCAACTTAGATGATATATATTTTTTTTAAACAATAGAAACTAAATATAACATAATGTAGATACCAACAATCACATTATTTTATTATATGAGATTTTAATGCATTTGCCCACATGCATTATAAACATCCGAACATATATAAGATCTTAAAGATGAACTTGTATAGTGTGGGGTCAATATGTCACATCTTAATCAACCAAGTACAATGATCGCAATATGTACTAAAAATATCTAATTGAGCTAAGTAAAGATACACTCATTAAAAATAGGTAAGAAAATGATGAAGATAGTCTTTTCTGGCCAAACCTGTACCTAAACCCATGTCCACCCCCATAATTTTTGCCCATCGAAGAACCCAAACATCTTGAACCCCTTGTATCCAAACCCCTATTTGCTCCACCGATTTCATTCCGAATGATTGGTATGTGTTTTTTTTTTTTTTTTCTGGAGGTGGAGATGATCAAGGGGTGGGGGTTCACTATAAAATCACCAGAGGAGGGGGAGATCGAGTGATAAGGATTCATCGGAGAAGGTGTAGGGTCGTTGGAGTTTCTCCGTAATAATATCGTCGGAGGAAAGGGAGACGTCGGGCTGGGGTGGAGGTTCATCGTTGATTCAAGGGAGAGACGTCGCCGGTCATCTTCTCACGTAGAGACCACGATGATCTCCGTCATAGCATGCAATCCGATTAAAATCCAGTCACAAAATCAATTTATTTTAAAGCCTAGTTAAAAAAAACCAATCTAGTGAATGTGTGGTAAATCTAGAGGATGGAAATCATAAACACAAGAAGTGGTAGAAACACTTTTGTTATATAAACACCAAGGGGCCTTATACAGAACGCGCTTACCAAGTCATATTACCTTATGAATGAAGATGACAATCTTATGAATGAAGATGACAATGAGCAAGAATTTTACCAGTAAGAGCTAAGACAAGAACCAAGAGTCTTACCCTAGTAAATGATGGCGAAGACTCTTACCATGGTTAGCGCTTACCGGGAAAATTGTTACATACGATACCATTTTGGTGGACTAAAATTTTACCCGGTAAACAAGTGATGGTGTTAAATTTTACCGATAAGCGCTTATCGGGAAAATTGTTGCATACGTTACCGTTTTGGTGGACTAAAATCTTACCCGCTAAGTAAGTGATTGTGTTAAATTTTATTGGTAAACACTTACCCGAGTAAGTATTTGGTAAACATCCCCTAAACCAATTTCAAACAAACACATAAAATATAAATCTAAGTAGCCATGGATCCTTATTCGAACAAAAACCCTAAACTCTGAATCACATGAAGATGAAGGCCATGGATTTGGATGAAGACAAAAATGAAGATCTTGGAAATGGATTTGGATGAAAACGTTTATGAAAAACGTGGATCTGCATTTGGAGATCTAATAGCGTATTCTTCAAAAATCAAACTTGAAACCCGACTCTCAATTGAGTGGTTCTTCATACCTCGAACTCAAAACCTAGATCTCTTGAGTGGTTCTTCAAAACTCAAACTCGAAACCGAGACCTTGTTTGAGTGTGTTTTCTAAAACTCAAACCCAAAACCCCAAATCTTTGATCATCCATTTGTGTTCATTGTAACGCCCGTGAAGAAGGGCGGCATAGGTGTGATTTTGCAGAAGAAGGGCATCGACATGAAGGGAGGGGGCGGGGGGTGTTTGGTTATGATTTTTTTCTTCTTTACTATTTTTACTATTTATAATATTATAAATATTATATAATTTTTTAAAATTTTTAATAGAAAATCAAGAAAATACATAGAATGACCTAAATGCCACTCATTTAACTGGATTTAACGAAAAAAAATTAACGGCTGTTTATAGAGGGACCAAGGTTCTAAATGGCGTGCGGCGCGGTGTGGCGGCGAGGTCAAGCCTCAAGCCTTATGAGTTACGGCGAGGCCATGGCGTTTTTCACGGCAAATATATATATATATATATATATATATATATATATATATATATATATATATAAACAAAAGAAGAACCATGAATTGATTTGATATCAAATATACAAAGTTTACAAAAATGATATAAAGAAATCATAACTCCCCAAAAAATCATAACCCCCTAAAAAATCATAACTCCCCCACGTGATCGTGACTGAGAATTGAGAAACAGAGAGAGAAAGGGAGAAGGGGAGGTGAAATTCTAGGGTTTAAAATATTTAATTTTGACTTTTTTACCATGTAAATTTACAAGTTTTAGAAAAGTACAATTTTTCTCCCATAACTCCATAACGCACCATGGCGTGCCTTAGGAAGCTTAACGGCATAACTCCATAAGATAACGTAACGCCATAACGCGCCATGGCGTGCCTTATGAGGCTTAACGTCATACATCGACGCCAAGGGTAAAAACGTGGCGGCAAGGTGGCGCCTCGACGCCATGGCGCGTTTTTTAGAACCTTGAGAGGGACAAATCAACAAACATGAGGGACCAAATCTGAGAAAACAAAGTTGAGAGAAGATATCCGATAAAAGCGACAAACGTTATGGACCAAAAGTGAACTTTACTCTTAGCTTTATGAATGGTGCAAAACTACAAGGTATTTTTACCATTCTGAAAATATAAACCAAAAGTATTCAACCATGAAACAAATTATTGCCAGAATAGTCTTAAAATGCCATGGTTTGCTCAGCAGCAAACAAATAATTGAAGAATGAATGAAATCATACAACCATTACTTTTGGTAACAATTTTGCTACCAATTAATTATTCAAAGCTCAAACATGTAAAACGTTTGTTTGTTCGGACGCTTATGCTTTCTTTCCGATCCCATGAGACATGTTATAGATTCCTCGTGCCTGTAAAAATACACAAAAAGATTTATATGGAAGCTGCACAACTACTACCAACATTGGTTACACTGACCAAAGAGTCATTGGCCCGACAGTACCGGGTTACCGGTAGATCCCAGTTTTCGACTAAGGGTTCAAACCTCACCAAATATAAGAGGTGTGCATGAATATTTGTTGTATATTTATATGCTTCAAAAAGAAAAATATTATTACAATGGAAGTGAATGGGTAGGTAGACTCACAATGAGAAAGAGGGAAGAACCAGCCAAAGCTAGTGGGATGGCAACTGATGTGATCTTGTCCATAGGACCCTTCAGATGAGTGTGTCTGTGGATGCTTTGGTACAATCTTTGCTTTTCAATCAGCTTCTCTCTTGGCCTGAAAGGTGCCTCATTCACCATCCTGCATGTATGTAACATCCACCAACTATAAATCTCAAAATTCTACCATTTTTACTTATTACATGTCCTATGCTCCATGTTGGATTCACTGGGTTCGGTTTAGTCATTCGTCAAGTGTAGATACTTCATTGTGATTGATATAAGAAAGTTTTAGTAATTTCATCTCATAAGTTCTCCAAAACATAAAAAGCCCATGGACTTACCTCTGTGTGCAAGCTTGCTGCAAAAGGACTAATCCCATAGACCCACCAACGAGTACAAAAGAAATCAAGCAATTAGCACAATATCCATTATGAACACATGGGTGTGATCCTATTGTTCAAAACTAGTGAGACATTTTGCCTCCTTACAACCCAGGATTTAAAATTGAGTTTAAGGAAAAGAAAATATATGGTAAGAGTAGTGTGTTGAGATAGTTTACATTATTATAGTCACATCCATGTCTTAAAATCAAATAAATTAGCACCGTATTGAAATTATGATTTCTTAGGTTGACCTGACTTGCTAAAGTCTGAATGTACCTCTATGTTGAATAGATGGTATATCTTATGTTTAAACCTCATAACAACACAACAAAGAACCATTTCTTTTTTAAACGGCAATTTCATCAATAACTGAGAAACCCTGAAACGTATTGAAGAAGTCTGAAACTAATTAAACTACACAACTACAGAGACATGCACCATCAAGAATTCAAGATTAGAACTGAACATTAGACACTACCTTATCAAGACCTGAAAATATGGCTGACCAATCCAAAACAAAGAAGAACTATCAATACACACATGAGTGATCTTAACCAACACTTTGCATCATCGCTCAACACCCTAGCACATAATTATCATAGGCGGAAGATAAGATAAAAAATAACCAAGATCAATCTCGATATCCAGACATTCTAAGTTCTTACACGGATAAGAAAGTATCAAAGAATATGAAGAAACCACAACGAAGAATTATAGTTTATTCTCAGCATATCATGGTCTACACTTGAAAGCAGTCAAATGCCTTTTGGTTCTAATAGCTCAACAACGCCAAGAAAAGGTAAAACTACAGACAAAACAAGCAATGTTTCTATCAACTCAACATATCAGTATATCACCATCTTATGATCACTTCGGAAGATATAAAAAAGCATTGATGGTGATAAAAGATTAGAAATAGATCACGGGTTTCTAAAACATAAAAGTTGGTCCATCTTTGTCTATAAAAGCAAGCTGTCTTATATGGTTCTCTTTTTATTCCACAAAAAAGAAAAACATGTTTTGATGGGTCAATTAACACAAGGACAAGATAGCGATCAGCCTTTCCCTCATAGAGAGTGCATGAAGGGAAAACTGCATTCCTAAATCCTAAAGCTGGAAAGATGATATGACTTTGGCATCGTTCTTAGTACACTGCTATAGGAGGTGAAAAGTGAACAGCTTAAATATTGTTACCAAATAAGTTTGTTTCTATTGATAATGGCTCTTGACTTCAACATCAAAGGGAAAACCCCATCATAATATGACCAATTAATCTCATGCCTTTGACAACTTGCTAAAAGCTAAGATTTAGAAGTATGCCAAACACATATGTTAGAATGAAAGAATCATCCAAATCTTGAGCTACTTGGTTCAATTTTAAGATGTGTTATTCTGCACTAGATGAAGACGGTCTTCTAACTGAGCAATTTTTATTGTGTGTGTCTGTGTGTGTGTGCGCAGCAGGACTCTAACTACGGAATGGATGGTATTAACGAAGGGCATATGAACATTCTTGAACATTTGTTATATTTGAACAGGTAATTCCACATCCATGAATCGGATGCATGGCAAATAAAACCATCTATTACAAAACACATTGACACATATGATTGGATGATTTGGTGAACCATACTGGCCTTATTTCCCTGGAACATCCATTCACAACAGAAAGACATTTTTATGCTCAAAGCTCCAACACATGATCAACCAGCACTATCATCAGAAAAATCCAAACAAATACGAACATCAAGTCATCAATACAATGTCAAAAACTGCAAATTGGCACATTATGACCATGTAATTCAATATGCTCACCAGTTTCAATTATATTCCACATTCCCACAAAACCCTACCTCAAACTTCACAGAACACAATCTGTCAAAAAACGAGAAAATGGATTTTGTAAAACGAATAACAAATTGAGATTCAATTTGATTTAAAACCGAGATCGGGATATCGATCGATGGTTAATCTCCAAAAATAGATGAGTAATTTCATGAAGACGATGCGAGGACGACATTATTATAGAAACATTGAACCCTAAAGATATAGATCAATGACAGCTAACGAAAATGAGTTAGGGTTTCAAATTAAAGAGTATTAGACTTACGTGAGTGTGGGAAAAACGAAGATCCTTGCGCAGAATCAGAAATGGAGAACCGAAAATCGAAAAAGCACGGCAGAGACGACGATCAGAAAGGAATGCTACGATTATGAACAATTAAATAAAATAATTGCAGAACATAAAAAAGTGGAAAATTGAGTTTCTATATTCGGCTTTTGGGCTTCTATATTGGGCTTATAGACAAACAATTTGGGCTTGTTTTATTACATGGTATTTATTATTTAACCTTGACTTTGCGACATAATTTAAATATTACTCTTTAGTTAGGGCCTGTTCGGTAGCGGCTTAATGGGCTGAATAAGGGATATGACTTATTCGGTCAGCCATATCCCAGTGTTCGGTAACAACTTAATCGGTCAGCTGGTGGCTGACCGAATCAGCTAGAAAATTGAACTTATATCCACTTAACCATTTTTTAAGTTTTACTTTCCATATCTACCCTCATATCTACCCTCATTGAACACCCAACCATTGAAGAATAAACCTGGAACAGTAGACTCCATCGTTTCCATATCGATCTCTGTCACCCTCCTTCGATCCTCCCTCCTTCACCTGGAACATGAAGTTGCAGCTCTCCTCCGACGAAGTACAGAGATGGTTTTGGGTTTTGGCGAAGTACAAAGATTGATGGGTTTTGGGTTTTTGGCGACGTCTCCTCCTTCGCCTGGTTTTGGGTTTTGGTTACATATCTCAAGTTTTGGGTTTTGGCGACGTCTCCTCCTTCACCTGGTTTGGTTTTGGGTTTTGGCGAAGTACAGAGATGGTGAAGATTGATGGGTTTTGGTTTTGGGTTGATCTACTGTTTTTTTTAGTCTTGCAAATCTTGTAAAAAAAGTTTGATCTAAAGATTGATGGGTTTTGGGTTGGTTATTGATTTTTTTTTTCTTTTACAAAACTTGTAAAAAAAAGTTTGATCTATATAAATTTGTTTGTTGTTCATAATCTGGTTTTGTTTGATTTGCTTATTGTTTATGATTTGCTTGATGTAATTAGATTGATTTAATTTCATGGAAATTGTTGTTTTGTAAAATTTCATCAACAAATGATCAATGTAAAATAAAAGGGTAAAATGGTCATTTCTGATATTCAGATTGTTTATTCAGCACAACAACTTAACTGTTAACACGCAGACAACTATATTTATACAGACAACTATATCCATACAGACAACTATATCCATACAAGTCTTAACAGAAAACGAATCGAACAACTCCTTAATTAGTCAATTAGCAGCTTAACGCTTATTTAATTTCTATTTCTCTTCAAAACCCTTATATATCAATTAAGGGTATATTTGAGAATTTAGTTATTTATTTGAAACAAGTCACTTATTTTGATACAAACATAAAGAGAAATATGAATACTTATTTTAGAAGGGAGAGAGTATAAGTTATTGCAATATTGTCAAAATTAGTATAGAAATCGAGGATTACTCTTTCAACCCTAATTTTAGAGGTCAAGCATAAAATATACACATTATTTTATGACTTGTTATGTATTTATACGATATACCATGATGTAAAATTTAATCATAGACTGTAAAAGAATATATATATATATATAAGATTTTATTACGTTGATATGAGTATCGAATTAAAAATTATAAAGTTTTCGTTTCTTGTGTGATTTGTTTGTTTGAAACTTTTATAATTAGTTAAAAAAATTAGAATAAAAAATAACAAAGTAATTTATTTTAGCTTTAGGGTTCAATGCTTGTTATGTATTTGAACGTGTTTACTAATGGTTATCAATTAATTTTATGAAATTCAAACGTTAGGTTTTAAAAAGTTGTATAATGCAATAATGAGTTACAAACTTGAATTTTAGAAACTTTGCATACCTAATGCGCCTTTAATGATTTGTTTCCAATAAAGAGTTTATATCAATACTTATAATGAGGCATAATCAAATGAGAACCTTAAAAAAGTTGAGTATTAAGAAAATCAATGAATCATGTGTTGTTTCACATTGTGAAACAATACATATATGTTATACATTCAATGTTATTTTACATTGTAAAACAAAAGTTACACGGAAAAAATGTTTTCGTTATTGTGAAACTAATACATGTAAAATAAATTTAGATAAATGAAAAAAATAGTAAACATTACATTAAGATTGATTCAACAAGTTTATAACTTTTTTCATATTTCTCATATGATTAGTCCTTAACTGAAAATAATATAATTACGAGTATAATTATTTTATTTATATGTATATATGATGTGAGGGTAGGAGAGAAAGGGTAAAAGAGTAATAATAAAAATATAATAAGTGATGATAGGCATTTAACAAATTGCATATGGCATCCTACTTTAATTGTCTTTGCCCCTAAGGCTCTCATATTGTTTGTTTAATTTAGTTGTGCAGGTGAGCCCTTCTTATGCACTCTTTAACCAAACCTTCTCCTACGACATTTCAACCATATTGCCCTAGCTCATATTCTATACAAAATCCAAAATTCAAGCATTATTTATGGAATTCAATATATATATATATATATATATATGGTCATTCAAGGATGAACTAGGTTATTTATGATAACTGTGAGATCTAATGTGAGAAAATTTGGACATTAGATTTATGGTAGAAAGAGAAAGACGGAGAATACGTATGAGAGAAAAAAAGAGATAATTTAGGATTTCTTAGTTTAATTAGATTTAAAAACAAATTTACTAAAATACCCTTTTCTATTTATTTAAAATTTGTATTGATTATCTTAAATGTGTGACTCACATTGGATCTCACAGTTATCACAAATTACCTAGTTCTCATTTGATTATATTTAAAGATATACTTCATTATGTTTTTTTTAATCATATGAATCATCTATATATAGTTAATTTGCAAACTATGAATGGTCAATTTCAATTGGAAATGTGTCAAACAATATACATAGAAATGGAATTCTAAGTTCCAAAAATTAGGGTTTTCTTTAATAATGACTCATAAAAGCCTAAACAAGATTCTTGAAGAGATCTTACATAAAGTACACCTATGCCATGGCTTCTTCCACCTTACCATCTCTTTCTCACTCCAAAGTTAAAAAATTACTCCTATCCATTGGGAGGAAGTTAGGAAGGTGTTTTATGAAGTGGGTGTTCACTATTTCTCATTATAACAATGACAAGGGCATTTTAGACTTTTTCAATTATTCAACCTAAGATTTATAATAAAGCTAGCAGTTTCAATCCTTATTTTAAGGCCAACTACCTAGATTGATTGAGCATCTTTAACAGAAGCAAAAATAAGACCATGGTTCCAACACATGAAAGCTATTAAAGAGAGAACAGGAGTATTCTTCTTTTGATAAAAATGGCATTGGACGATCATCGGCGGCAGCAGCAAGAATCGCAAGTGATGACGCGAAACAAGAACTCGGGGGTGATGATCAGTTATAACGGGAGTCCGATGAACGGTGACGATGAAGAGGAATTGTCGAGATCGGCCTTGCTGGCTTTTAGGGTTAAGGAAGAAGAGATTAAGAAGAAAAAGATGGAGGTGAGGGAGAAAGTTCATGCTCAATTAGATCGTGTTGGAGAAGAAACCAAGAAGTTGGCTGAAATTCGACAAGTACGTACATGAATTATTTGATTTCTCTTCTCCTAATTTTGTGTTTAATTATTAATATTGTTTTTAAATACCATTATACATTAGATTATTTATCATGTGTGTATATATGGAGGGGTGTTTAAATAAAACTCATTTACACGTTGCAACTTATATATATGCAACCCTTCTATCCACCACTCATTTTATGTAAGTAAGGAAAGAAAAATTGCTGAAAATAAAATGAGTGGTGGATAGAGGGTTTATATGGTTGCATCATGTAAATGGGTTGCATAATAACCTCTCTCTCTCTCTCTCTATATATATATATATACACACACATACATGAGTGGATTCCGATGAGAAGTTGAGTTAACGGTGAGAAGTGACTATCAACTGTTGGACGAAAAATGGACACACATTAGAATGAGATGAACCGAGATAAGATGCACAAAATCAATTCCTTTCTAAGGCGCAATTCATGGGAGGACTTGAGATTAAAATATATCTACTTCTCACGTTTCTCACTGATAACTCAACTTCTCACACAATCATTCACCTATACATACATACATACATATATATATATATATATATATATATATACACACATATATATATATATATATATACACATTAAATTGTTTAATTTGATAAATTGTTTCATATAATTCTTTTTTTGATAAAACTGTTTCATATATTTGTGTTTTTTATGTAAAAATTAAAAAAGTTTCATCATAATGATAAAATCCATTAAAACAATTTTATCAAAATGAGAAAATACATGAAAGAATTTCATTTTTTCATAAAAAACACTAATATATAAAACAATTTCATCAAGAAAAGAATTATATGAAACAATTTCATTAACTTAACCAATGAAATCAACGATTTACACGGTTTGTAAATTTATAGTGGTTTGCATTTCATCTCTCCCCTATATATAGAGAGGGAGGTTCAGGGAAAAACCCTAAATAAATGAAAAACCAAAAAACATTTCATTAACCGTTAGATAAATTGATCTAATGGATATGATTAAGAAGACGGTTATAACTTTCTTTTTATATTTTAAAAATCTCCCACCCTTTTTTCTAAATCGAAAAAATAAAAAATATGATCGAAATTCGAACGAAACAAATTACACCAAAAAAATTATATCCATATATAAATGAATAGGAGCTTGAAGCATTGGAAGATCCAAGGAGGAAGGAGGTGACAAGTGTTCGTAAGAAGATTGATTTGGTCAACAAAGAGCTAAAGCCATTGGGACAAAGTTGCCATAAGAAGGTGAGACATGCATGCATCATCATTGCTAATTTCATTTAATTCATTACACTTTTCTTAATTTATTAATTCAATAAATCACCTTTAATCATTATTCTTACATCATTTAATTCTTTTATATATATATATATATATATTTGCTTCAATCTATATTTAGTCATCATATTATAATTTAATCCACCAGGAGAAAGAGTACAGAGAAGCTTTGGAAGCTTTCAATGAGAAAAACAAAGAGAAATCTCAACTGGTAGCAAGATTAATGGAGGTGATGCATTTGGACTAGATCTTCTCTCAATAATTAATTACATCCATTTTTCGAATAATATCTTATAAACTAAACCAAACCCATGTTTAAAAATCCCGATTTGATTATGTTTTCGATTGAATCGATGATGATTCTTTTTTAATTTGATTGTGCAGCTGGTGACGGAAAGTGAAAGAGTGAGGATGAAGAAACTTGAAGAATTGAACAACAACATTGAATCCTTGGGCCAACTTGCTCCAAGATGATAATGAAAACAATTATTTGCACCAATGATGTGGTTTCTTTTAACCAGTAACGATTAAATAACTACTGATTGTATGTCATGCTTTATATTTTTTAATGTTTTTTTTTTTAAATTTTTAGCGTTGATTGTCGATGAGTGTATGACATTATATAAACCCTATTATAATTGTTGCTAAAAGAAGTTTTCATGCATTTAAATTTTGTGTCCACAATTGAAATTTTTGGTTTTCTTTTTCTATTCAATTTTGTATCCACAATTAACTTTAAAATATGTGGGTGTTGAATTGTTGATGCATGGTTATGTTATGTAACTTTAACCAAAAAACTGTGCTTAACATAATTTCCTCAAAACAAATTCATCCCTACTCATGACGTCCATTGTTAGAATCTCATATCTTTGGATATTTCTATTTCATTATATATGTTGGAATTAACCCCCAATTCTCTCATCAATGCTCATGTGGGCCTTGGCATGAAATACCAATCGCTATTGTTCTTGGAGGTCTATGACCGGCCTAACAGGATGTCCCGCTTAAATAATCATAACTTTTGCTATGGACTTCATTTTAAGCCTATGATACACCAATTCGAAGCTTAGAACCAGGAATACGCCATAGGTAGGCCCTTACTGGATTTTTGAGACCTAAAAATGCAATTTAAGCATGTTTTTTTTACACTTTTTTTTTACCTTACCATATTGACATGTGTAACACCCGTAATTTTCGGTAAGTAATTGTCACCCGGACGTTTTTGTGACTTGTAAATAGTGAGATTTTGTTGGGAAATGTTTTGTTTAAAGTCCCTTGGAGTATCGAGAGTATTGGCAGTGAAAAGTCGAGTTTCGAGGCTCCGGAAGGGTCCCGCGACAATGCCCGACGACTATGACGATTCACAGTCGCACTGTCACAATCGCATGGAGTGTACCGTGCATGGGTACACACCAGCGACTATGACCAACGACATTGCCCAGGGCAACGTCCATGGTCAATGTCGCACATAAGGAGCAGGCTGCTGTTAAGACGGGATTTTCAGTCTTTTTCTCATTTCCTCTCATCCATACTTCTCCTATTCTCTCCCAAATCGTTTTCCTTCTTTCCCCTTCAAACCCTAAATTATCTTTGGCTCAAACCCTTGTGTTTTATGAAGATGAAACACCATCAAGTGGTAAAATGGAAAGCTATGACCAAGGATTCACCATCTCCATCTTCATCTCCAACCTCTAGCTCACATTTGGGTTTTCTAGGTTTTCACCAAAATCTATGTGGTAAGTTTACTTTCTCCATCTCTAAAACTTGTTAGGTGATATAAATGCTCCATTGATGGTTTCCTAGTGTTTGATTCCTCTAATTTCGGTTTGTAAGATTTTGGAAGATTTGGGTCCAAAATTAGGGTTTTGCACAAAATGGAGGTTTTGATGTAACGTGTTCGGGGATCGATTCTATATGGTTTGGGATGTATATTTATGGTGGAAAATTTATGTATCTAGGTTTATGGAAGTTTTGGACCTTGAAGATTCAAGTTTCTTCAAATGAGCTCAAAGTGGGGTAAAATCTAGATTTAGCCTAAATCTAGCAAGGTGGGTTCAAGTTGATTTGTGAAAACGGTGTACATGCCAAAATGTTTATTTTAAAGTGTTTTGCATATTACATAAAATTGTTAACTACTGATAAGTTTGGTTATTTTGAAAGTGTTAACTTTATAAACTTATATAGCACACATCTTTGGGATTTTTGGGCATTTTGTTAAATGTGTCATAGATGAATGTGTTTTAACGATGTATTGCATAAATGGATATTGGTCAAAATGTATTTTAGTGTTTGTTGGGTTTCACGCATCATTCATGTATTGGGACGTTTTGAAAGTAAGAGTGTGTGAGTCTTTTGGGTTGGATCATTCCCGACCTTGGGAACATTTTAGAATTAATTAATCTTTTCTTTGGGTTTTGGGCCGAAGGTCAATGATGATTTGAGAAACAAAGGTTTTGGGGAAAGATGTAATTTGGTTTATGTAACTATATTGGCTCTCGTGTTTTAGCCAGACGTCTATTAAGCCTTTTGGGGCTTGATTTGCACTCGGTTGAGTCTTTAGAACATTTTTTCAATTTTGGTAACTCGTTAAGGAGCCTTGGACGTATGGTGTACTTAGTTGCACCTTATTTGAGAGTTACATGTTTTGAATGCATTAGTTCATTCGTTTGAGTCATGTAAAGTTTTAGACTGTAATGCATTGGATTCATAGGCATATGAGTCGGTCAGTTGGTTTAGTTGGGGACTTTATCCCCGTTTTGGGACTGGATATTGTTTATGGCTAGCGGGAGCTCGAGGTACAAATCGTGGGTGGTTGAACTCGATAACCGCGTAACCTCTATTGAAGGGCTCGAGGTATATATCGTGGGTGGTTGAACTTGATGCTCGTTTGTAACCCAGTCTGGTTACTCATCGTGGAATTTAGTGTCCGCGTTTGAAGTCTAGTGAGTGGTCCCCAAGTCATGTTTTTATGTAAGCTTGTGGTGGTAGCTCGGTTTGGGAGCCATATACGGAGCTAAGTCTTGCGGTGGTGCTCTTGGAGAGCCGAATACAGGGACTTGTGACTATGTGGTGAGACTCATTAGAGGTCGAGTAGATACTAGGGTTATTAAGTATCTTGCGGTGGTAGCTCGGTTGAGAGCCGTATACGGGGATCCATGGCTCTATGTGAAGCTCGGGAACATTGATAAGTGGCTTAACTTTGTGTGCCCGCCACTTTCGATGGAATGCAGGTATCCCCCGTCACCGAAAGGTGTTGTTTTTGGGTATTGAGTTTTATTATCCATGTTTTTGGTGACGTTGTATATATGGATCTTATCCATGATTTATGGGTCGAGTATTATACCCCACCCGTGTTTTGGGTGTTTCGGGATATAAAACTTTATTCACGTTTTATAAATTGGGAGTCCACTTTTGTTGGTCCCAAATAGCAGTAAGTAAATAAGAAAAGTATTGTAGAAGGGGGGGGGGTTGAATACAATACACACAGTTTTTCACTTAATTTAATTCTTATTGATTTGAAATCAAGAATTACACATAAAAAACTTTGATTGTTGCGGAAGAGAACATATGAGATATGTTCAAACAATCTTACACATAGAGAATAAAGAACAATTGTAAAACACTTAGAAAACAATTGAACTTCGTAGAGAGAAAGTTGCCAGGCACTTAGAGAACTTGAAGGTAGTAGAGCTGGTTCTGCTGGGTATCTTGCATGTTGAACCATCCTCCATATTTATAGTGCCTCATGCATTAAATGCATGGGACACCTGTTGAGCAAAGGATGGACACATGTCTTCAGCAAGGTACAAGATGTACCTTTTGTCTTGGAGTGACTTTGTCTTGAAGTGTTGACCTGCAGGGATGGTGTGGACCTTTCCTTAAAAGAGTGTAGGAGACAAAGCTTACTTTATCTGATCTTCAGATGAGGTCCACGTCAATGCAAGATATCACAAATATACTTTGTCAGAAAAGTACAATGTGTTGGAAGGAAATCTTCAGGCATCTTCGGCTCCTGAAGATGTGAGAACATCTTCAACTTCTAGGGAGAGGTCATCGGCTGCCGAAGGCTTGAGAGATCTTCGGATTTTCCTGAAGATGTGAGATCTTCGGATTTTCCCGAAGATGTGAGATCTTCGGATTTTCCCGAAGATGTGAGAACATCTTCACAATCCTGAAGATATGTGATTGACACCATCCTGGCCGATGATGTTGATCACTTGGGCATGCTTGGCTTTATGCTGAGGAGACTATCTTCAATCCGCTTTGAGAGATGTACTCCTTCTTTGTCTTCTTCGGCTGATCTTCGACTTCACCGAACATTTGTATAGAAACCAAGCTGCTAAAAGAACCTTAAACATATTCTAAGTAGGATGATATAAGATGGAAGATCAGGAGGTCATCTTCAAATCTTCAGATGACCCAACAATCTCCCCCTATTTGAGGATGACATCCATACTAAAGAATAGAACAAAGAGTGTACTGAATAAATTAATTTTGACCCATCTTTACTCTTTTTGGGTTCTTTTCACATAGTTTTTTTTTTGGTATATCTGACTTTTACATAGTGAAAGAAAAAAAAAGCTATACAAACGAATAAATGAATACAATAAAAAAAAAAGAAAGAAAAAAATATATACAAAGATACAGAAGAAGACATAGCAGGGATTGTTTGAATTTGAGTGGTTGGATGCTCCCCCTCAATTCATACTCCCCCTCAACTAATGTCAGGTGGCTTTGATCACATAGTTCATTGCAAAATTAGTTTCAGCAGAGTTTAAGCTTGAGTGGTAAGATGCTCCCCCTCAACTCATACTCCCCCTCAACTAATTCATGGTGTTCAGAAAGAAAGAAGTTAGAAGATTTTCGGGATCCTCCGAACCTGCTCCTGGAAGGGCAGATTCATCCTTGGATCGTGCAGAAGCATCAGGACTGAGAATCCTGGGTGATAGGCTGTGAGGTGGAGAAGAGGCACCTTGGATAGGGAAGGAGTCCAAGTCATCCTTATCAACCAAGGAAAAGGTTGATGAGGGAATAATAGGGGTCCCCGATTTTACAATTGTATCCTTTTGTGAGGATACAAAGGAGGTGGCTTTGGGTTTAGCAGAGTCCCCGGGCCCAGATGGGAAAATTTCAACACCTATCGATTGTGGAGAATCGGTGGGTGGAGTTTGTGGCTTGGCCCTTGAAACCTTCATCAACCTCTTGAGAGGAGAGGGAGGGGAAGAAGGTGAGTGCCGCCGCTGAGGTATGGGGTGTGACCTGGGTAACCGCCGAAGGTTCTTTCGGTGGTATGGCCATTTGGGCAAGTGCGACGGTGCCAGTAGCGGTTGAGGATTTATTGCTAGCCGGCGTCACTAGGGAGGGGGAAGAGGGGTCCACTACAGTTGAGGGACCTTTGGACACCGGAGTGTCCTTAGTATCACCCCATTGTAGATCGGGAGAGTTTATGAAGGAGAACATACCTGACAGTAGAGGGCGATCGGTGTAGAGAGAGAAATTGTTCAAAGGGTCTTCATGACTTTCTAAGTGTTGGTCGAAGAGTCATCACCAAATCAATTAGAGACCAAACAATTTTTCTCCCCCTATTTGATGATGACACCAACACACAGAAAAGAAATGGTACAAACACTCAGAAAAATTACAAGACACGAAGAAACTCATAAATTCAGTGGCCCATACTCTTTTTTTTTTCAAGGACTCTTTTCCTTTCTTTTTTTTTTTTTTTTTTTGAACGAGAAATAAAAAAATTTAGAAGAGAGGTGGAAGATGGGAAGAAGGGGAGGAAGGGGAGGGGGGAAGGTGAAGGGAGAAGGATGGGGAGTGATACATGGTAGTAAAAAAAATCCTGGGAAAGGGAAAAGTGAGAGAAATTTTTTTTCAAAAAGAATGGGGTAGGGGGAGGGGGGTTCGGTGGCTAGGGGAGGGAGAGGGGATTGGTTTGGTTCAGTGGGGGAGTGGGTGAGAGAGAGGGATTCGGTGGGGTGGGGGGGCCGAAAGAGGGAGGGTTAAGAGAGAGAGAGAGACCGAAGAGAGGGATGGTAAGAGAGAGAGAGAAAAATCGAAAAAGGTAAGGGGGAAGGGGGTATTTCGGTGTTGACCGAAAATCAAGGAAAAAGGGGGGGGGGGCTTCGGCCGAAAAACAAATGGGATGGGGGGAGGGGGGCTGTCGGCAAGAAAAAAAAGGGGGGGTGGTTCGGTTGGTGTGGAGAACCGAAAGAGAAGAGAGGGGGGGGGAGGGGAAAAGGGGTTGGGTTCGGGGGTCTAAGGGAGCCGAGAGAGAGATGAGAGTAGAGAGGGAAAGAGATAGGTTGGAGCGAAGGGGAGTGGGGTCGGCTAGTAGCCGAAGAGTGTGAGAGAGAGGGGGTTCGGTTGTAGCCGAAGGAGGGAAGAGGGTGAAGGGGGGGGGGAGGGCCGAAGGGGGGGGGGGGAGAGAGAGAGAGCCGAAGAGGGGAGGGAGGGGGGATGGGGGTTCGACTAGGGAGAGGGAGGGCCGAAGAGGGGGGGGAGAGAGAGAGAGAGCGATAGCCGAAGGAGAGGAGGGGAAAAATGTTTTTTTTTTGGTGGTAGATGAGGAAGAAAGGAATGTTGTAGGTGAGAGTTAGATGGAATATCTTTGAAAGAGATAGATGGAAGATTGGCAGGAATAGGTGGAGAAGGAATGTATGGTTGAGAAAGTGGGATGATTTGTGGTGAAGTTTGAGGTTGAGACGAGAATGAGGTATCAAATATGGATGATGGAGGAAGGAGAGGTGATATGATGAGAAGATAGGTAGTTCACCATTATGATGAGATGTGCCTTGAGAAGAAAGGAACATATGGATTTGAGTTAGATGAAGGATTATGAGAATCTTCACCAACACATGATGATATCCACCAATCATCATCTCATGAAGAGATGATGACTTAAGATCATAAAACTTCACATGAGTAGATGCAATTTTGTTGGATCAAATAATTGTATTCAAGATTAAAGTTAAAGTTAAGGGTTTAAACTGCAATTGTGCTAAAGTTAATTAGAGGGTTTATTATGTAATAAGTCAATAGTTATTTAGCTATTGGGCCCAAGCCCATTAGAAAGCCCATTAAGGTTAAAGCCCATATGGCTTAGGTATTTAATGTTTTGATTTTTTAGTTTTAGTTTTGAATCCTCATATTTACAATAATCATATTATAGTGAGGTGAAGGTTTCTCTGTATTCAAAGGGTATCAAGAACACTCAAGGGTTTCATTGTTTATTCAAGGGATTGGTATGTTACTCTGATTTATATATCTCTTGATTATTATTGTGTTGCTTGATTACTTGATTGATTATTTACCAACTAGATTAAATCTGGGATAACAAGTTTCTCCGAAGATGGTGGACTCGGTAGGCTTTTGAAGAGTGAGAGAGAGGCTGAAGATAGTGATAGAGGTTGAGGGCCGAAGGTGAGGTGAGGGCCGAAGAAAGGGAAGGGAGATATAATGGAGGTTTGTTCTTTGGTGGGTTTAAGAGGCCGAAAGAGAGAGATGAGAAGAGAGAGAGAGAGAGAGAGAGAGATGTACCTGGGTAGGAGGTAGAGCACTCAGCAGGCACAATGGCCATAGAGAAGGATTGAGCTTCACTGTTCATCAACATCATCTATTTTAGCCATGAAGCAAATGTTGGCCATTTCTTTGTCACTTTCAGAAGTGGGTTCATCTGCCCAATCATGGGTTTCAGTCATTTGACTTTTTCCCCTTTTTGAGCAAGATTTCATTTCTCTCATTCTCTCTCTTATATTTTGCCTTGTATTTCTCAGTCCGGTCAGACTTTGAGGAGACAGACATATTTGTCTTTTGGAAAGAAGGTTGGTAAGAATCAGACTTGGTTCTGACAAACCTAGAGGATGTACGGTTAGAGGAGGGTAGTCTAGATTTATCAGAGGACCTGCTCCTATATTCAGAAGCAAAGTGTCCTTTCCTCCCACACCTGTAACATTCCTCATTTGATTTATCAGAGGGAGATATTTTAGAAAAAGTAGAAGAGGGTTTTCTTGAAAACTTGGATTTTCCAGAAGAGAATCGAGGGTTACTGGAAGTCTCCTCACCTTCATCATCAGCCTCACTAAGGTAGGCTTCTGAAGGATCATTAGGGTCCTCTTGACTATCACGGTCAGAATCGGAGGGATAGGTGATTCGAGGAATACACACAGTATTTTTGGAAGAATCACTGACAAGAGCTAGAGAAGAGCTTTTAATGTCTTTTGTGATAGACTTCCTAAGCAGTTTAGTCTGCTCATGGTTGAAAAGAGTGCCATAAAGAGCAGTGAGTGGCATAGAGTCAAGATCCTTGGTAGACTTGATGCAAGTACAAATGTTTTCCCAAAACTCAGGAAGACAGTCCATGAACTTGCACAAGACTTCCTCATTATCATAAATGCGACCCACAAGTTTTAGATCATTGAGAAGACCGTTAAAGCGGTTGTAGTAGTCTGGGAGAGATTCCCCCTCTTCATACGAAAAGAGTTCATACTTTCTAACGAGAGCAATCTTTCTACTCTTTTTCACCTCAGAAGTACCTTCATAAAGAACACACAGAGTGGACCACATTTCTTTAGCGGTAGAAAGGTTAACAAGGGAGTGATAGACCTCATCAGGCAGAGAAAGGGCAATGATGGCTCTGACTTTAGTATCAAGAGCTATAAGACGTCTGTCTTCATCATTATATTTGCTGGGATCCTTTACAATGTATCTCCCATTTGCTGGAGTTCTTTCTTCCTCAGAATAGTCCTCATCAGCATTTCCCTTGTCTGCATTATATCGGTCCCAAACTCTAGGGATAAAGGGACCTTCATGTAAAATAGTTGGATATATGCTGTCAACTCCTTCTAAGAAGAGTATCATACGACTTTTCCACAAGAAGAAGTTATTGGGGTTAAACTTTGGTGGTTTGGCTATAGAGCCATTGTCGTATGAAACATCAGTGGTGTTTTGAGAAGAAGCATTGTTTAAAGAAGAAGAAGAAGAGGCTGCCATTACAGATCTATTTTATTGAATTAAACTAAACCGCTCTGATACCACTTGTTGGTCCCAAATAGCAGTAAGTAAATAAGAAAAGTATTGTAGAAGGGGGGGTTGAATACAATACACACAGTTTTTCACTTAATTTAATTCTTATTGATTTGAAATCAAGAATTACACATAGAAAACTTTGATTGTTGCGGAAGAGAACATATGAGATATGTTCAAACAATCTTACACATAGAGAATAAAGAACAATTGTAAAACACTTAGAAAACAATTGAACTTCGTAGAGAGAAAGTTGCCAGGCACTTAGAGAACTTGAAGGTAGTATAGCTGGTTCTGCTGGGTATCTTGCATGTTGAACCATCTTCCATATTTATAGTGCCTCATGCATTAAATGCATGGGACACCTGTTGAGTAAAGGATGGACACATGTCTTCAGCAAGGTACAAGATGTACCTTTTGTCTTGGAGTGACTTTGTCTTGAAGTATTGACCTGCAGGGATGGTGTGGACCTTTCCTTAAAAGAGTGTAGGAGACAAAGCTTACTTTATCTGATCTTCAGATGAGGTCCACGTCAATGCAAGATATCACAAATATACTTTGTCAGAAAAGTACAATGTGTTGGAAGGAAATCTTCAGGCATCTTCGGCTCCTGAAGATGTGAGAACATCTTCAGCTTCTAGGGAGAGGTCATCGGCTGCCGAAGGCTTGAGAGATCTTCGGATTTTCCCGAAGATGTGAGATCTTCGGATTTTCCCGAAGATGTGAGAATATCTTCACAATCCTGAAGATATGTGATTGACACCATCCTGGCCGATGGTGTTGATCACTTAGGCATGCTTGGCTTTATGCTGAGGAGACTATCTTCAATCCGCTTTGAGAGATGTACTCCTTCTTTGTCTTCTTCGGTTGATCTTCGACTTCACCGAACATTTGTATAGAAACCAAGCTGCTAAAAGAACCTTAAACATATTCTAAGTAGGATGATATAAGATGGAAGATCAGGAGGTCATCTTCAAATCTTCAGATGACCCAACAACTTTCTATTCTCCTTTTGAGTGAGTTCTGTGTTGAAATTAATTTACGAAGGAACGTTGTTATTTTGGAGTCTTAGTCCTTAAAACAGTTTGGTTTGGAAAACGTTTATTATGGTGCCTTATTCGTCTATAATGCATATTATTGGAAAACGAGTCGTTTTCACATTTGTAGCATATCATTTTAAAAGATTATGATTTCAATTGTATCCTTCCTTCTTAAACGATTAATTTATATATGTTGAAAACTCTTGAGTTCACTAGGCGTTAAGCCTAACCTTTTTACTTGTCGGCATATGCATCAGGTTCCAGATGGGGGTTTGGTTCTAGCAGTACTTTGAATAGATGCGCTTAGTTTCTCACAAGTGTAAGTATTTGATGAAGTCTTTCGCAGTTTGGAGATAGTGACTATTATTGGGTTTTAGTAACACCCGTCCTTGTTATAAACTGTATGTAGAGAATGAATTGTGTGTGTTGAGGTTAAACCTCAAATTATGATTGTGTATAAATCACTTATTGGTGTATTTAGAGAATTTTAAATTAGTTGCTATTTCCAGATTTGAGGGTGTTACAACATGATAAGGGTTGAGAATATTACCCGATAAGAACGATGACTCTTACTCAATAAACGCTTACCAAATGAATTGTTGCATGTGATATTGTCTGTGTAAATCCAACAATTTCGAATACCTCTATACATTAAAAATAGTACCCCTAAGATTAAACACTTACATTGCAGCAGAAACAAAATATAATTTTGACAAATATAGTCTTGCTCTATGTATCAGTGCCTTGATCTGCACATATTCTTCGTCGAGTGTCAATCCTCATATCTCTCATTATCCCAATTTTCTTCCCAGTCTAACAGCCGTCTGGGTTGCAAAAGTTTTAAAAGAGTTTGGGTGAGCCTAGGGCCCAGTGAATCCTCAATTTTCATCAGGGGCGGAACACGACCCTTGTAGTCGGGGGGCCCGAAATATAATACTACAAAAATTTAGAGATTCAAATGATAACATGTAACTTGTTTTTTTTATCTTTTTTTTCTTTCTGTTATTTAATGTTAAATTTTAGAAACAAATTTGTTAATATAAGACTAAGAAGCCGTTTACCAAATGCTTACTCAGTAAGCGTTTACCAAGTCATGTTACCTTATCGGATGAACATGGCAATGACCGAAAACCTTACCCGGTAAGAGCGATGGTAAGGATCACGAGTCTTACCTTGTAAGTAAGGTGACAAATCTTCTTCGGTTAGCGCTTACGGGGTAAATTATTGCATATGATGCCCTTTTGATGGAGTAAAAAACTTATCCGACAAGGTAAATAATAATGTTAAATCATACCTGTAAGCGCTTACCAGCTAAGTGTTTGGGTAAACGACCCATAAAACTCACAACCTTTAAACTATTAACCGAAAAATAAAATTTTGTTATGTTTTTGTATTATTATGAACTAATAAAACTATATATCAACTTAAACATTATTTCTTTATATTATTTAAAAACTAATTTTTATATATAATTGGTATTAATAATTTAATATATAATAATCATGTAAGATGACATAAACTAAAAAATGATCAATCAAACTATGGGAAGGGAATCGAAACCCTAACCTCATGGATACAGCACCAAGGTACTAACCAACCAAGCTGGCCATGTTATGCATTTTAGTAGTTAATATACAGTATTTAACCCAAAAAGTGGGGGGGCCCTGGCCCCCAATTGCCCCTATGGGGTTCTGGTTTTCATGCACGAGCAATAACTTTACATTTTTCACAAAGCTTCAACAATTAGCATGCATTTGACAAAATTAACACATTTCACAAATCAACGACATTCACTACAAGAAATGATAGCTACAGCGACGATTTTTGGTTTGTTGCTGTAAATATCTATAGCGACGACTATTAGTTGCTAAAAGGTAAAAAAAATCTCTAATGTTTGTTGGACTTTTTGCGACGAGAACGTTGTTGCTGTAGATGAAACTTATGATGAAAATTTTGGTGGGAAAAAATGGCGCAAGAATGAAATTTTTTGGAGGGTTATAGCGACGACATGTCGTCGCTATAGGTATTTAATAGTTTATTTCAAACTTTATTTTTTTGTTGATTTTCTAATTAAAAAGCAATTGATAAATTGGTACCCTATAGAGACGAAATGTCGTCTTTATAAATATTATATAAATGTTTTTAAAAATTAGCTAATAAACCGGTAGTTTATAGCAACGACATATTATTGCTATATATCAAAATTTCGATGAAAATTTTGGTGGCAAATTTTGATGAGCTATAGGGACAACTTGTCATTGCTATAGGTATTTAATGAATTTCGTAGAATTTTTTTAGAAAAAATGTGTTTTTTCATCAAGAAAAAAGGAAACTGATAAGAAAATTTTGATTTTATAACAGAAAAAGACAAAAAATACACTCGCATTCTATATATATGACATATAGTCGCTATAGGTATTTAATAATTTGTTTGAATAAAATAAAAAATAGATTCCTTTATTAAAATGTAATTAATAAACTTGTAGTTTATAGTTACGACATGTGGTCGGTATAGATATTTAGTAAATTTATAGAAATAAAAATATGTTTAAAAATAATCAATAAAAGTATTAAAATACATATATATATATATATATATATATATATATATATATATATATATATTGTGTATAAAAAACTGATTGTTTTAAAAATGGAGTAAAAATGGATTTTTTTAATTAATCAATAACTAACCGTTTCTAAACTTATCCAAATAGTTGAGGTTATTCACTCCATGTTTTTTTCCCTTAAAGCGAACATGCAATATTTATTTCTATCTTTAATTTAAACAAAATAAATAAATGATTTATGTTAATATATATATATATATATATATATATATATATATATATATATATATATATAACAAGGACTAAAAACAAAATTTACTCTATATTTCAATCAGTGAACAAGATAAATAAATACTTGATTTGTCGAAATAATTGAAAATATATTAAAATGAGTGTTTATCCAAATTGTTGTTCTTTCCCCCTTTTTCTTTCCGGTTCATAAAGTTAAATTAATTATTAAAACTTAATAGGTATTTTTATTTTGTATCTATTAAAATTATTATGATCATTATTTTTTTTATTAATTATGTAAAGATTTTAGGGAATTTAATTAAAATGTCCTTTATTGAAAAATCAGTACCCAATATGCCCCAAATCTTGTTTTTTTTGCCAAAATACCCCCTATGTCCGCGTTTTTGAAAAAACGCGGACATAGTGCATTTGGTCCGCGTATGGCTTGAAACGAGGACCAAGTCCGCGTGTAACAGTGAAAAACGAGGATCAAGTCCGCGTGTAACAGTGAAAAACGCAGACCAAGTCCGCGTTTCAAGCCATACGCGGACCAAATGCACTATGTCCGCGTTTTTTCAAAAACGCGAACATAGGGGGTATTTTGGCAAAAATAACAAGATTTGGGGTATATTAGGTACTGATTTTTCAATAAAGGGCATTTTAATTAAATTCCCAAGATTTTATCATGAGTATAAAGGCCATTTGTTAAGGGGGTGTTTGGGATTGCTTATTTAAAACAACTTATGCTTAGTTCAAAAAGTATTTATGAACTTATGTGGTGTCAAGTCGGAGTTTTTCAAAAAGTGTTTGGATAAGCTTATTGTGGTACAAAAACGTAATAAGTTAATAAGTTGTTATTTAAAGGTGTTTGGGATTGCTTATACATATAAATTAACCAAAAAAGTCATAAGCACTTCTCAAATAAGTTGATAAGTTAAAATCAAATGATTTATCAAAAAGTGTTTTTCAGCTTGGCACCGCTATAAGCCATTTTAATTTTTGCTCATCCAAACACTCAAAAGTGCTTATCTCCGGTGCCAAATCGCAATAAGCTAAAAAACACCTCAAATAAGCAATCCCAAACACCCCCTAAAGGTTTGTCAAGTAAGTACTTACCGAATCATTTTACCTTATCGGATGGACATGACTTAATTGGATTGAGAGTTTTACTCGGTAAAAGAGATGACAAGGACCGAGAGTTTTTTCTAGTAATAGAGATGACAAGGACCGAAAGTTTTAGTTGGTAAGTAAAAGTGATGACTCTTACTCAATAAAGATTAAAATGTTACATACAATAGTTCTTCTAATAGATTAGAATCCTACCAAATAAGTGAACTGAAAGTTTGAATCTTATCTATAAGTGCTTATCGAGTAAAATTTGGGTAAAAGGCCCCTCAGATAATCATTACTTTTGCAATGATATTTAATTATTAAATATAAATTAATAATAAATAGAAAAGCTTTTAATTTATATAGTATTTTTATTTTGTCCTTTTTGTAAACAATTAGACGAATATTTGAATGAAATTTGGAAATTCATCGTACCCTTCTAATTACAATGATGTAATCCTTATATGATAAATTAGTACTCATTACACCAATATAGTCCAATATGGCCCATTACAAACTAATAAGACCAAATACTACCCATTATTACCCAACATAACCCTATAAGACCCATTTAGAAATCAATAAAATAATATATACGACATGATATAGCTATTATCACTTAATATAACCCAATATAACCCATTACCACACAATACGATCCACTGCAACTCAACATAAATGAAGACAACCTATTACCAATTCGACCTAATGATCCTTTACAACTTATTATCACCCAAAACGACCTATTAGAACCCTGCACTAACCAATACAATGCATTACCACCAAAAAACTATTCTAACCCAAAAATTATCCATGTAACCCAACAAAAACTCTATACAACTCGTTACGACCAAGTACAACCCAATAAGACCCATTACAATCATTACCACCTAATACAACCTATTACATCCTAACGTAATAACGTAT
Source organism: Arctium lappa (assembly GCA_023525745.1). Taxonomy (NCBI): domain Eukaryota; kingdom Viridiplantae; phylum Streptophyta; class Magnoliopsida; order Asterales; family Asteraceae; genus Arctium; species Arctium lappa. The sequence goes on along the minus strand of CM042054.1, from coordinate 7,953,312 downwards.
TACCAATTACAACCCAACAAAACCTAATGCTACTTTTTACAACAAGTATTACCCAATACATTCTAATACAACCTAATACAATATATATAGGCGAAGGATCGTGTGAGAAGTGTTAACGGTGAGAAGCATGATAAGTGGATCTTAACCGTTGATCTCTTTTAATCTCAAGTCCTCCCATGAATTGCGGCTTAGAAGAGAATTTATCTGGTGCATCTCATCCTAATGTGCGTTCATTTCTCATCCAACGGTCAATAGTCATTTCTCACCATTAACTCAACTTGTAACCGAAACCCAACCCTATATATATATATATATATATATATATATATATATATATATATATATAATATATTATAGTGTACCTAAATAATTAAATTATATAATATTTAAGTAATATATATATTTTATAGTGTACCTAAATAATTAAATTATATAATATTTAAGTAATATATATATATATATATATATATATATATATATATATATAATGTTAAAATCTTTGACATAGAAAATACGTTGGAGTTGAATGTAATTTTTCTAAATATTTAAGTTTTATTTTTTTTATTTACAAAAATTATAGAGAATTGAATATGACATAAATGTTTTAATTAACTGATAAAGGTAATTAAATAGAAGATAAACATATTATTTTGAAGTATATACGGTTAATATATGAGAAATACATCATGTTTATCTTTTACTTATATTAATTTTTTTTGTTTTAAATATAAAATAATTTAATTTAGAGAAATATAAAATTCTTAGGGATAATTAATTTACTAGGTAAATCAAACGCCGTGGATACATACATACATACATATATATATATATATAAGGACGATAATCAAATGAAAACCAAAAAAAGGTTGAAAACCGTGAAAACCGATCTAAACCATTAATTAATTTTAATCTATGGTCATTAAAGGCAATGCAATTTTGAAATGAACTAGAAATCAAACAACTTTTAATTTAAACCACATGATCAAAACCAAATTACGGCTTAGATCGGTTCTCACGGTTCTCAACCTTTTTTTGATTTTCACATGATTTAACCCATATATATATATATATATATATATATATATATATATATATATATATATTTAATAATTAAAAAAATTGGTGTTTAAAAAAAAAGGACTGTAAAGTGAGAAGTGACGTTTAAAAGTAAATTAAAAAATTTACTAACCCTTTAATATCTCTAAATCATATATCAGATATTTCAACCTACAATCTTTAAAGATTCTCCAACATATCATTAGGAGGAAAACTTGGAGAGGCAGTTAAAGTCTAATCTCTAATCTCTTATCTCTGTGATCGTCTTTTCTATGACCGTCTTCTGCTCGTGAATCACATCTTCAGGTGTCTATGACCGTCTTCTCTGTTTCTTTGCTGAGCTTTTGGTCCTTCTAATACAGGTTTGATCTTCTTCTATTTTTTGTTCAATTTTTGTTCAATTTTTGTTCAATGTTTGTTCTATATCAATGACATTCTTGTTGCCACATCCCACAATTTCTGCTTTGTTTTTGTTCCCATGGTTGTTCTTATGAATTCAATTTATTTGCTCTCTTTTTCCTCCTAAATCAAATATTTCAAAAGGGTTTTATTTGGTTTTGTTTGTGATAATGAATCGAAAGGTTAGGTTTCAAGTGATTTCAAAAGGTTATTTGGTTTCAAGTGATTTCAAAAAGCTAAACCTAACTTGAATCTAATACATTAGGTTATTTGGCCACTTCTGTAATCTAAAAATATAAAAGGAGAGAACACGATGACTTCAAAAAATGCAATTTAACTATCACAGGTTAGTGACAGAACGTTTGTTCATGTAACAGTAACTGTTTTTTCTAAATTGTGATGACTGGTATGTGTAATGTGTTGTGTTTTTCACATGGAGAGGTGTGACAACCAATGGCCCATGTGTATGAGAAATACACAAATAGTCCAGGACACCATCAAGAGAAATAGAGAATGTGTTTAGAAGAACACATAACTTTTGTTATAAAACTGCATAGAAACAAGTATCACAGAGGTAGAATAAATGAATGGGTGTGTTAAATAGGGGTGTAAATGAGTTGAGTCGAGTATTAGGTTAATCAAGTCGGGCTCAAAAAACTAATATCGGGGTCGAGTTTGATTAACTTTTTCAATGTAGGGCTTGAGATCAAGCTCGAATATATTTTGAGTTTTCGAGCTCGAGCTCGATGCTCGTTTATGGGTTCGAACTCGCGATCGATTAACTCGTTTATCGGCTTGAGTTCAATAATTTTTATAATTTTATTGTATGATTTATGAATATACGACCTCGAGTAACTCGTTAAAAACTCGACTCGTTTACACCCCTAGGTGTGCCAATTCATGTGAGAAGCCTTTCCCTCTTAATATTCATTTAGATTAATAGCAAAGTGAAGTTGAGTGATCGGAAAACAAAAAGGGATTATACCACGTCCAATATATTAAAGTTTGCATACAATTTTGATTTAGTGACTTTTATGTGCAAACCAATGAAAAAGTGGAAGTAGATATGAAAGAGGAGGTGATTTGCTTTGTCTTTAGGTCATGGGAGTACTCTCCAGGAACCTTTACCCATGGTTAAAGGCAAAATCCATCTACATGTGCTTACTGATACTTTGCATCAAAAAAGACTTGGCTAAAAAAGTGGTTCTAACATTTAGCAATATCCATTCCAAGTGAAGAAAAATGTTAGAACTTAAACTATATATTTCTTAAATACCCACAGTTTAAATACCATCTCCTAGGAACTTTGCTTCATATTTTGGTATATAAAAGCTATGAATGACAAAATTATATATCTTTAATTGTTGGACAAAACATAATATTAAAATATGGACAAACCATATAGAAAAGTAGATTAGTTGGTACATGGACAAATATCACATTGTTAACGTCCATATGTCAAGCAACTTACTAGATGATTATGCTTTTTATGCTTAATTAGAAGTTGGGCAAATAAACCATCTATGTAGGTGCAAGAAACGGAACCTTCCCATATTGGAACATCATACCATTTTATTATAATTTAAAATGCTAAAACTTACAAAATCAAACTTTTATAAGAATTACCAAACTCCTACATTACAAAATCAAACTTTTATAAGAACTATTCACTCCCCTAAGCTACTCTAACTTCTAGTTGGCTACCTAGCCATTATACTCAACATGATATACAATAAATGTCTTAAAAAGTTCCTCACCGCTAGGATCGCATAACTCAAACCCATCATCAGTTTGATGAATAAACAACATTAAAAAACTTTAGTCCTCAAGGAGTTCACCTTGGTTTTATCTCTTATCTTTCTTAAGCAGTTATGACAATTGATAAGAGTTGGATTACGTGTAGAAGACGTAACTCTAATGAGTTTTGGAATGGTCTTCAAGAATTTTTGGCGATGGCAAAGGAACACGTTGATTGTGATGGAAAGGTGAAATGTCCGTGCAACAAGTGTGTGAACTTTTTAAATCAGGAGTTGAATGTGATTGAGGCTCACATACATAGTTATGGGTTTGACGTCGATTATCAAAAATGGATTTATCACGGTGAAGTAGATCCTCCTTCAGATGTAAACGACGGAGCTCCAAGGGCAGATGAGATGTTTGATGTCCTCAATGACATTATTGGGGAGAGAAATAGTAATGAAGAAGATTTAGATGAGGGAATATGGGATAGAGGAGTAAGTGGAACAAACACTGACTTTGCTGAATTGTTTCAAGAGGTTGAAGCTGAGTTATACCCAGGTTGTACTTGGTTGTCTTCCTTAAGCTTTTTAGCAAAAATGTTGCACATGAAGGTTATGAATAAATGGACTGATAGTTCATTTGACCAACTATTAGAGTTTATGAAGTTTGCCTTACCAAAAGAAAATAAGGTTCCAACTTCATACTATGAAGCTAAGAAGAAAATGAGAAAGATAGGGTTAGGGTATCAACCGATCCATGTTTGCAAGAATGATTGTTGTCTTTTTTGGAAGGAAAATGAATCGATGCATAACTGTCCAATTTGTGGTGAAAGTAGATAGATCGAGAAAAATACAAAAGGTAAAAAAGTTGCTCAGAAAGTATTGCGTTACTTTCCTTTGACTCCTAGGTTAAAACGTATATATAGTTCAAGACATACTGCAAAATATATGACTTGGCATAGTACTGGACGATCAACAGAAGATGGTACGATGCATCACCCGGTTGATGGGAGTGCATGGAAAGATTTTGATGCGAGATATCCGGAGTTTGCCAAAGAACCTAGGAACGTCCGCTTAGGGTTGGATGCCGATGGTTTTAATCCATTTGGTAACATGAGTCTGGCTTACAGCATGTGGCCGGTCATATTGACAACATACAACACTCCTCCGTGGTTATGTATGAAAGAGTCTTCTTTCATGTTGACGTTGCTAATACCTGGCCCTAAATCACCAGGGAAGGACATGGATGTTTTCTTGAGGCCTTTAGTGGATGAATTAAAAATGTTATGGGTTGAAGGAGTTAAAACAAGAGATGCCTCAACAAATACTGTGTTCACAATGCGTGCAACATTATTGTGGACTATCAATGACTTTCCTGCTCGTAGTAGTTTGTCAGGTTGGAGTGGTCAAGGATATAAAGCATGCCCTACTTGTAACGAAGACACTCCTTCATGTCGTGTAATTGGAAAGACATCGTATGTTGGTCATAGAAGGTTCTTACCATCCAATCATCGTTGGCGTACCAGTAAACTATTTGATGGTAAGAATGAGAAAAGAAATCCTCCTAGACGATTTAGTAGTGAGGATATTCTAGAACAACTAGATTGTTTGCCAATTCGTATTGCAGGAAAACATCCAAGCTTTGGAGGTGTGAAGAGAAAACGCGATCCAAAGGAATTGAACTGGACAAAGCGGAGTATTTTCTTCGAGCTTGAGTATTGGTCTTCGCTTGAGCTAAAACATAATTTGGATGTTATGCATGTTGAGAAAAATGTTTGTGAAAGTTTGTTGGGTACTTTATTGATGAATGATAAATCTAAAGACACTGTCAATGCCAGAGTCGACTTGAAAGAGTGGGGTATTCGAAAAGAGTTGTGGCTTCTAGAGAAAGACAACAAAGTCGTAAAGCCGCATCCAAAGTACTCATTCACAACTGACGATAGGCGACGCTTTTGTCAATTCATAAAGGGGATTAAACTACCTGATTGCTTTGGATCGAACTTTAGAAAAAAAGTGACTGATAATGATAGCAACATTACTGGGCTGAAGTCACATGATTGTCACATTCTTATGCAACGCTTGCTACCGGTTGGAGTTCGAGGGTACTTGGATGCAAGTATTTCAACCCCAATAATTGAACTCTGCTCTTTTTTTAAACAAATATGTGCTCGCACTTTGGTAGTGGAAGATATGAAGAAAGCTGAGGATCAGTTGATTAAGATCTTGTGCAACTTGGAGTTAATATTTCCTCCAACGTTTTTTGACATAATGATTCATTTGCTTCTTCATTTACCAGAAGAGGCTATTCTTGGAGGTCCTGTCTACATGAGGTGGATGTATCCGTTTGAAAGATACATGAAGAAGTTGAAAAATTGTAACACCCCGAATTCTGAGAGCCTGTGTATTATCGTTCTCATTTTGGAAACCCCTTAACAATAAGGATTTATCAGTTTTATAGTTAATCTTTTGGAGTTAAGCATCGTGGGCTAAAAAGTGTCAAATTTGTGAAGAGGGGGGGGGGGGGGGTTGGCTCGCGACAGTGCCCGCGATAGTGACAGGATGTCACAATCGCGGAGGCACAATCGCCGGGGGTCAAGGACTCTCGGTACGTCTCTCGCGATAGTGCCATGCGAGAGTGACAGGGTCACAATCGCCGGGCACTATCGCCCGGATTGTACCGCGGGTGGGGGTATTGGCGCGATTATGCCCGCGAGAGTGACAAGTGTCACTCTCGCCGTGTCACTATCGCCGGCAAGCGTTTCGGGTATAAAAAGACAAGTCGCGATTTTCAGTCATTTTTATCCGGGTTCTAGGGTTTGGGAGCGATTTTGGCAGCTGACTTCGGTAAGCTTTTTCCCTCTAGACTTCTCCCTTCATTTATGATGATTCTAGGTCATTAATGGTGGTCCTTAATACATTTAGGGAGTGGTGATTGGTGAGTTCTCAAGTGATTTCATCTCCTCTATTCCTAGGATTTGGTTTCCTTCTTAAGGAAACTACCAAGGTGAGTTTTTACACATTTTATCAAACTTTATACATGTCAAAAAGGTGGATTTTGGAATACCTAATATCTCTCCTTTCATATACTTGTTTTTGTAGAACATTGTGTTAAAACCTAACTTTTTGAGATATTAGTGTTTTGTATGATTTTTGGGGAAATGATGATTTATGAACTTTATTAATGTTCTTTAACTAGTTTCTACTTGAGTTGCACTTTTAAGTGAATGGCCTTTACTATGCAAATTTATGATCTTGGAAATATTGGTATTTTGGTTAACTGCTGATAAGTTTGCATATAAGCTCATTTCATATTTTGGGGATTTGAAGATAAGGATGAATCGTCTACACTTTCACTAACGGGCTTTTGCTAAACAATGGGAGCGGTTTTGGTGGAAAACACCCTCCATATTAATTATTGCATACTATTCACATTTGAGATTAATTGTTGGGCCTTATATGCACTATTTGGTTTAAGTGATGCATTTGGGAGTCATGACCCCGTATTTGATTTTTATTGTTCCGGCGTTGGGACGACTAGTTTTCCACGTCGAGGCACGTTAGGTACCGGGTGCGGTATAAGTCCTTCGTGCTGCACGTTAGGTACCGGGTGCGGTATAAGTCCTTCGTGCTTAAGTATTACGATATTGGATGAGGAGCTCGACATAGGGACCCGACGGGGTTGAACTCGAGTTTCCGTGGGTGTATGTTTAAAGCTACTGAGCCTGACATCCCTTGCGTGTACTTTATGTGTTTGTTGGCTTTACTGACCCATCGAATGGCTTACTTTTGTGTTCCGTCATTCGGGTTAGTAGGCGGGTCTCCCCCGTTAACCCAAGAGGTATTGGTTTATTTCAAAGAGCATTCTCATTACTATTTCATTATTGATGTTGTACAAACGGAAATCTTTTACTTATTTTATATTAAATCTCTTTAATTACAAATGTCTGATCTCACTAGGCTTTAGCCTAACACTTTTTCTTAAAATGACATGTATGACAGGTCAGGTCTCCGGTGGGGTTCGTCGGGACTGAGCGGATAGCTTTGGATTAAGAGCGGTCTTTTTGGGAGATGTATAGACCGGCATTTTGAATTAGCGATCATACCTTTTGGGAGAATAGCAACACCCGATGTTAATCTTTCTTACTTAAGTTAGATTATTAGGTTGTTAGTTATTCTTCATTTGATTTGTTGTAATGACCATAGTACTGTTTCCCGTCCTTTTGGGATTGATTTTAATAGGTTTTATATTCAGGTTTTACCTATTTATAGCAGTCGTATTGCAGAAATTTCGAATTTTATTCCGCTAAATTAAAGGGTGTTACAAGTTGGTATCAGAGCTTTAGTTTAAGTGAACTAGGTATAAGAGTAGGGTACCTAGACTTAAGCTGTGAAATTAGGCGATGATCTTGTGAGATGGGGTAGAACTGTTAAGATAAGTTAGTTCTAGAGTCGATGGAAGCTACACCAGTTAAGAGTTATGGTAATGGGAATGAAAATTTTTATGTATTGCATGTTCATAATTTCGCCTAGCTAACGCTATTATGAAGATGTTTTACGTGATTATGCTTGTTTTCCGTTGTTATGATAATTGATGAATGTAGTGGTACATTTCCTTGTTTATAACCGTGTAGTCTCATCTATATTCTCGCATATGTGTGGCAGACTATGGTTAATACGCGAAATCGACCGGAAGGACAGGACACGGCCGCGTCTACGGCTGATCAACCAAGGGTAACGAATAACGATTTGCCCCCACCGTTTATAGATGCGTTGGGGGGAGGACCGGAGCATGTACCTCGACGCAACATCGCTACAACTCACCCAGTTATGGAAGAGGTAACTCCGGAAGCTAGAATGATGGAGCGGATGATGCAAGCGATGAATGCAGCTATGGCTCAGCAGCAAGAGGCCTTCCTGAAACTATTGGATGACAGGGATGCTAACCACCGTAGACCAGAGACGGTGGAGGAGAATGTGATTGTGGCAGGATCTGGAGGTTCGGGACCCCGTATCCCCACCAATGAGACGGCAATCCCGGCCGTAAGACCTGAGGCAAAGTCTTGTACATTCAAGGCATTTCTCGGATGTCGACCGCCGGAGTTCAAGGGCACTGACAATCCAGTAGAATGCATGAACTGGATTAGAGAATTAGAGCAAGCCTTCCGATCGAGCGGGTGTGGGGAGAACCAAAAAGCCGTATTTGGATCTCAAATGCTTAGAGGGGCGGCCCTCACATGGTGGAATGTATATTCTGCTTCTATTGAAGCCACTGTATTGGCTCAACTAAGCTGGGAGACTTTCAAGAAGAAGGTCATGGAAGAGTTTTGCAACGAACGGGCTATGGACCGGATCGCCGATGAGTTCCGAAGTTTGAAAAAGGGGAGTTTGTTAGTGAAGGATTACAACAAGCTATTTATGGACAAGCTAGGTTTGGTGGGACATCTGGTCCCCACCGAAAGAGATAAAATCAAGGCGTACATCAAAGGTTTGCCTACAGAAATGATGAATATGGTTCGAGTGTCCAAGGCCTCTACCCTTCGAGAGGCTATAGAGGAGGCACAACTGGTAGAAGACTCCTACGGCTTGGGTAAGACGGAGAGAAGTGGAACAATTGAGAAGAGGAAATGGGAAGGAGGCCACACGTTTTCGAGGAGGCCGAGCAACTTCAACAACAGTCAACGGGGAGGTGGTCCGAGACGGGATTCCCCGTGGTGTTCCAGATGCCGAAGTAAACACACCGGTCCTTGCAACTCGAAGTCAGAACCGTGCTACAAATGTGGTAAGCCTGGCCACCGCTACACTGACTGTCCAATTAAAGAACGTATCTGTTTCGGGTGTAAGGAGTCGGGCCATGTTAGAAGTGAATGTCCGAAGGCAATGGTAAGCTATAATGGAGGCAAGAAAGTGGACACTCCCAAGGCAACCGGGAGAGCTTTCCAGATGACCACGGAAGAGGCGAAAGCGTCAACGGATGTAGTGTCGGGTACGTTTCTCCTAAACTCCGTGCCTACGCGTGTACTATTTGATTCGGGAGCTAGTTTCTCGTTTGTGTCGAGTTTGTTTTGCCCAAAACTATCCATGCCCACTACTAGTTTAGACGAGGCGTTAGTAGTAGAGCTGGCCGATGGCGACCAAGTAGTGGTTCGGAGTATTCTAAGGAATTGCAAGCTTGAAATCGAAGGAAGAGAATTCCCGATCGATCTTATGCCTATGGTCATCGGGGGATTCGATGTCGTAGTCGGTATGGATTGGTTGTCAACTATTCATGCTGAAATTCTCTGCGCAAAGAAGTTGATCCGAATTCCAGATTCGGATGGTCGTGCGGTGACCGTGTTTGGTGAAAGACGAAAGGGTGAAGTCGCAATCATCAGTATGGTAAAGGCGCGGAAATGTTTAGTGAAGGGATGCCCATCCTTTTTGGCATACGTGATAGATGCCAAACTGGAGAAGAAGACGATAGAAGATGTCGAAGTGGTAAGGGAGTTTTCCGACGTATTCCCGGACGACTTGCCTGGTTTACCTCCCGACCGTCAAGTGGAGTTTAAAATTGATCTGACACCGGGAGCGGCCCCGATAGCCCGAGCTCCATATCGTTTGGCTCCGTCAGAAATGAAGGAAATGATGAGCCAATTGCAAGATCTTTTGGAAAAGGGATTTGTAAGACCGAGTTCCTCGCCTTGGGGAGCCCCGGTCTTGTTCGTGAAGAAGAAGGATGGTACTATGCGCATGTGCATCGACTATAGGGAGTTGAATAAGGTGACCGTGAAGAACAAATACCCACTCCCTAGGATCGATGATCTATTCGACCAACTGCAGGGAGCGGGATGCTTTTCGAAGATAGACCTCCGTTCGGGTTACCATCAAGTAAAGGTCAAAGAAGAGGACATTCCTAAAACTGCTTTTAGGACGCGCTATGGTCACTATGAGTTTCTAGTAATGCCATTCGGCTTGACAAACGCCCCAGCGGTGTTTATGGATTTAATGAATCGGGTGTGCCGACCCTTCTTAGATGAGTCAGTTATCGTGTTCATTGATGACATCCTTATCTACTCAAGGGACGAAGTCGATCATGCTCGACACCTTCGGGATGTTTTAGAGATCTTGAGGAGAGAGAAACTTTATGCAAAGTTTTCCAAGTGTGAATTTTGGTTGAAGGAAGTGCAGTTTTTGGGGCACATAGTTTCGAAGGACGGAGTGAAGGTGGACCCGGCCAAGATTGAAGCGATGATGAGTTGGGAACCTCCCAAAAGTCCATCCGAAATTCGAAGTTTTCTGGGCTTGGCGGGATATTACCGAAGGTTCATACAAGACTTCTCCAAGATTGCTTCTTCGTTGACAATGCTGACCAAGAAGAATGTAAAGTTTGTATGGACCGAAGATCAAGAGAAGGCATTTAGGACTTTGCAAAAGAAGTTGTGTGAAGCTCCGATCTTATCTTTGCCAGAGGGATCGGAGGATTTTGTGGTCTTCAGCGATGCATCCAAAATGGGGCTTGGATGCGTACTAATGCAAAGAGGGAAGGTGATCGCGTACGCGTCTAGGCAACTGAAGGTGCACGAGAAGAACTACCCCACTCATGATCTGGAGTTGGCAGCGGTAGTGTTCGCCCTAAAGTTATGGCGACATTACCTTTACGGCACAAAGTGCACCTTATACACAGATCACAAGAGTCTGAAGTATGTTTTTGATCAAAAAGAACTCAACATGAGGCAGCGAAGGTGGTTAGAGCTACTTAAGGATTACGACTGTGAATTACTCTACCACCCGGGTAAAGCAAACGTAGTAGCTGACGCCTTGAGTCGGAAAGAGTATAGCGGGAGACTTCAAGCCAAACTTACCAGGATTGAGTTGGTGTCAAGTCTCATGGAAAGGATTAAAGAGGCGCAAAACGAAGCATTAAAGAAAGAAAACCTTAAGGAGGAGGTGATGACCAAGCAACAAATTCTGTTGACCGAAGATAGCCGAGGGATCAAGTGTTTCAACGGGCGAGTGTGGGTACCAAAGTTTGGTGGTTGCCGAGAGCTACTTTTGGAAGACACACACAAATCCAAGTATTCTATCCACCCGGGAAGCACCAAGATGTATCGAGATTTGAAGCTACATTTTTGGTGGCCAGTTATGAAATTGGATGTAGCGCATTATGTGGAGCGATGCGTAACTTGTTCACAAGTGAAGGCCGAGCATCAACGACCCTATGGAAGCCTTCAATCACTAGAAATACCCGAATGGAAATGGGACAAGATTACCATGGATTTCGTGACCAAACTACCGAAGACCTTGAGAGGGAACGACACTATTTGGGTTATTGTCGACCGTTTGACTAAGAGTGCTCACTTTCTAACAATGCGGGAAACCTTGCCGATGGATAAGTTGGCAAAACTCTACATAGACGAGGTAGTCTCTAGACACGGCATACCTTTGTCGATAGTGTCTGATCGTGATAGTCGGTTCACGTCGAGATTTTGGGGAGCCTTGCATCAAGAGTTGGGCACACGGGTAAATTTGAGCACAGCATACCACCCACAAACAGACGGACAAAGTGAAAGAACGATTCAAACGCTTGAAGACATGCTTAGATCATGCGTGATCGATTTTGGCGGTAGTTGGGACACCCATCTACCTTTGGTAGAGTTTGCGTACAACAACAATCACCATTCTAGTATCGGGATGGCGCCATTTGAAGCTTTGTACGGGCGGAAGTGTAGAACCCCCGTGTGTTGGCTAGAGGCGGGGGAGAAGCAGTTCGCCGGCCCGGAAATGGTACAAGAGACAGCCGACAAGGTTAAATCTATTCGGGAACGGTTGAAAGCGGCGCAAGATCGTCAGAAGAGTTACGCCGACAAAAAGAGGAGACCGGTAGAGTTTCAAGTGGGAGATCGCGTGATGTTAAAGGTGTCCCCTTGGAAGGGATTGATTCGGTTTGGAAAGCGTGGGAAGCTAAGTCCCCGTTTTCTCGGGTCGTTTACCATTCTGGAACGTATCGGACTCCAAGCTTACAAGTTAGACTTGCCGCCGGAGATGGACGGGATTCATCCCACTTTCCACGTGTGCTATTTACGGAAGTGCCTAGCGGAAGAAGAAAGCGTCATACCTTTGTCCGAGATTCGAGTGGATGGTAATCGTTGTATCGAAGAGCCCGAGGCAATTTTGGAAAGGATGACTAAAAAGCTCCGACATAAAGAGGTGGCAATGGTAAAGATTCAGTGGAAACACCATCGCGGCACCAATGTGACTTGGGAAGCGGAAGAAGACATGAGGCGTAGATACCCTCTCTTGTTTAGTTAGTAGGAATTTCGGGGACGAAATCATTCCCAAGTTGGGGAGGATTGTAACACCCCGAATTCTGAGAGCCTGTGTATTATCGTTCTCATTTTGGAAACCCCTTAACAATAAGGATTTATCAGTTTTATAGTTAATCTTTTGGAGTTAAGCATCGTGGGCTAAAAAGTGTCAAATTTGTGAAGAGGGGGGGGGGGGTTGGCTCGCGACAGTGCCCGCGATAGTGACAGGATGTCACAATCGCGGAGGCACAATCGCCGGGGGTCAAGGACTCTCGGTACGTCTCTCGCGATAGTGCCATGCGAGAGTGACAGGGTCACAATCGCCGGGCACTATCGCCCGGATTGTACCGCGGGTGGGGGTATTGGCGCGATTATGCCCGCGAGAGTGACAAGTGTCACTCTCGCCGTGTCACTATCGCCGGCAAGCGTTTCGGGTATAAAAAGACAAGTCGCGATTTTCAGTCATTTTTATCCGGGTTCTAGGGTTTGGGAGCGATTTTGGCAGCTGACTTCGGTAAGCTTTTTCCCTCTAGACTTCTCCCTTCATTTATGATGATTCTAGGTCATTAATGGTGGTCCTTAATACATTTAGGGAGTGGTGATTGGTGAGTTCTCAAGTGATTTCATCTCCTCTATTCCTAGGATTTGGTTTCCTTCTTAAGGAAACTACCAAGGTGAGTTTTTACACATTTTATCAAACTTTATACATGTCAAAAAGGTGGATTTTGGAATACCTAATATCTCTCCTTTCATATACTTGTTTTTGTAGAACATTGTGTTAAAACCTAACTTTTTGAGATATTAGTGTTTTGTATGATTTTTGGGGAAATGATGATTTATGAACTTTATTAATGTTCTTTAACTAGTTTCTACTTGAGTTGCACTTTTAAGTGAATGGCCTTTACTATGCAAATTTATGATCTTGGAAATATTGGTATTTTGGTTAACTGCTGATAAGTTTGCATATAAGCTCATTTCATATTTTGGGGATTTGAAGATAAGGATGAATCGTCTACACTTTCACTAACGGGCTTTTGCTAAACAATGGGAGCGGTTTTGGTGGAAAACACCCTCCATATTAATTATTGCATACTATTCACATTTGAGATTAATTGTTGGGCCTTATATGCACTATTTGGTTTAAGTGATGCATTTGGGAGTCATGACCCCGTATTTGATTTTTATTGTTCCGGCGTTGGGACGACTAGTTTTCCACGTCGAGGCACGTTAGGTACCGGGTGCGGTATAAGTCCTTCGTGCTGCACGTTAGGTACCGGGTGCGGTATAAGTCCTTCGTGCTTAAGTATTACGATATTGGATGAGGAGCTCGACATAGGGACCCGACGGGGTTGAACTCGAGTTTCCGTGGGTGTATGTTTAAAGCTACTGAGCCTGACATCCCTTGCGTGTACTTTATGTGTTTGTTGGCTTTACTGACCCATCGAATGGCTTACTTTTGTGTTCCGTCATTCGGGTTAGTAGGCGGGTCTCCCCCGTTAACCCAAGAGGTATTGGTTTATTTCAAAGAGCATTCTCATTACTATTTCATTATTGATGTTGTACAAACGGAAATCTTTTACTTATTTTATATTAAATCTCTTTAATTACAAATGTCTGATCTCACTAGGCTTTAGCCTAACACTTTTTCTTAAAATGACATGTATGACAGGTCAGGTCTCCGGTGGGGTTCGTCGGGACTGAGCGGATAGCTTTGGATTAAGAGCGGTCTTTTTGGGAGATGTATAGACCGGCATTTTGAATTAGCGATCATACCTTTTGGGAGAATAGCAACACCCGATGTTAATCTTTCTTACTTAAGTTAGATTATTAGGTTGTTAGTTATTCTTCATTTGATTTGTTGTAATGACCATAGTACTGTTTCCCGTCCTTTTGGGATTGATTTTAATAGGTTTTATATTCAGGTTTTACCTATTTATAGCAGTCGTATTGCAGAAATTTCGAATTTTATTCCGCTAAATTAAAGGGTGTTACAAGTTGGTATCAGAGCTTTAGTTTAAGTGAACTAGGTATAAGAGTAGGGTACCTAGACTTAAGCTGTGAAATTAGGCGATGATCTTGTGAGATGGGGTAGAACTGTTAAGATAAGTTAGTTCTAGAGTCGATGGAAGCTACACCAGTTAAGAGTTATGGTAATGGGAATGAAAATTTTTATGTATTGCATGTTCATAATTTCGCCTAGCTAACGCTATTATGAAGATGTTTTACGTGATTATGCTTGTTTTCCGTTGTTATGATAATTGATGAATGTAGTGGTACATTTCCTTGTTTATAACCGTGTAGTCTCATCTATATTCTCGCATATGTGTGGCAGACTATGGTTAATACGCGAAATCGACCGGAAGGACAGGACACGGCCGCGTCTACGGCTGATCAACCAAGGGTAACGAATAACGATTTGCCCCCACCGTTTATAGATGCGTTGGGGGGAGGACCGGAGCATGTACCTCGACGCAACATCGCTACAACTCACCCAGTTATGGAAGAGGTAACTCCGGAAGCTAGAATGATGGAGCGGATGATGCAAGCGATGAATGCAGCTATGGCTCAGCAGCAAGAGGCCTTCCTGAAACTATTGGATGACAGGGATGCTAACCACCGTAGACCAGAGACGGTGGAGGAGAATGTGATTGTGGCAGGATCTGGAGGTTCGGGACCCCGTATCCCCACCAATGAGACGGCAATCCCGGCCGTAAGACCTGAGGCAAAGTCTTGTACATTCAAGGCATTTCTCGGATGTCGACCGCCGGAGTTCAAGGGCACTGACAATCCAGTAGAATGCATGAACTGGATTAGAGAATTAGAGCAAGCCTTCCGATCGAGCGGGTGTGGGGAGAACCAAAAAGCCGTATTTGGATCTCAAATGCTTAGAGGGGCGGCCCTCACATGGTGGAATGTATATTCTGCTTCTATTGAAGCCACTGTATTGGCTCAACTAAGCTGGGAGACTTTCAAGAAGAAGGTCATGGAAGAGTTTTGCAACGAACGGGCTATGGACCGGATCGCCGATGAGTTCCGAAGTTTGAAAAAGGGGAGTTTGTTAGTGAAGGATTACAACAAGCTATTTATGGACAAGCTAGGTTTGGTGGGACATCTGGTCCCCACCGAAAGAGATAAAATCAAGGCGTACATCAAAGGTTTGCCTACAGAAATGATGAATATGGTTCGAGTGTCCAAGGCCTCTACCCTTCGAGAGGCTATAGAGGAGGCACAACTGGTAGAAGACTCCTACGGCTTGGGTAAGACGGAGAGAAGTGGAACAATTGAGAAGAGGAAATGGGAAGGAGGCCACACGTTTTCGAGGAGGCCGAGCAACTTCAACAACAGTCAACGGGGAGGTGGTCCGAGACGGGATTCCCCGTGGTGTTCCAGATGCCGAAGTAAACACACCGGTCCTTGCAACTCGAAGTCAGAACCGTGCTACAAATGTGGTAAGCCTGGCCACCGCTACACTGACTGTCCAATTAAAGAACGTATCTGTTTCGGGTGTAAGGAGTCGGGCCATGTTAGAAGTGAATGTCCGAAGGCAATGGTAAGCTATAATGGAGGCAAGAAAGTGGACACTCCCAAGGCAACCGGGAGAGCTTTCCAGATGACCACGGAAGAGGCGAAAGCGTCAACGGATGTAGTGTCGGGTACGTTTCTCCTAAACTCCGTGCCTACGCGTGTACTATTTGATTCGGGAGCTAGTTTCTCGTTTGTGTCGAGTTTGTTTTGCCCAAAACTATCCATGCCCACTACTAGTTTAGACGAGGCGTTAGTAGTAGAGCTGGCCGATGGCGACCAAGTAGTGGTTCGGAGTATTCTAAGGAATTGCAAGCTTGAAATCGAAGGAAGAGAATTCCCGATCGATCTTATGCCTATGGTCATCGGGGGATTCGATGTCGTAGTCGGTATGGATTGGTTGTCAACTATTCATGCTGAAATTCTCTGCGCAAAGAAGTTGATCCGAATTCCAGATTCGGATGGTCGTGCGGTGACCGTGTTTGGTGAAAGACGAAAGGGTGAAGTCGCAATCATCAGTATGGTAAAGGCGCGGAAATGTTTAGTGAAGGGATGCCCATCCTTTTTGGCATACGTGATAGATGCCAAACTGGAGAAGAAGACGATAGAAGATGTCGAAGTGGTAAGGGAGTTTTCCGACGTATTCCCGGACGACTTGCCTGGTTTACCTCCCGACCGTCAAGTGGAGTTTAAAATTGATCTGACACCGGGAGCGGCCCCGATAGCCCGAGCTCCATATCGTTTGGCTCCGTCAGAAATGAAGGAAATGATGAGCCAATTGCAAGATCTTTTGGAAAAGGGATTTGTAAGACCGAGTTCCTCGCCTTGGGGAGCCCCGGTCTTGTTCGTGAAGAAGAAGGATGGTACTATGCGCATGTGCATCGACTATAGGGAGTTGAATAAGGTGACCGTGAAGAACAAATACCCACTCCCTAGGATCGATGATCTATTCGACCAACTGCAGGGAGCGGGATGCTTTTCGAAGATAGACCTCCGTTCGGGTTACCATCAAGTAAAGGTCAAAGAAGAGGACATTCCTAAAACTGCTTTTAGGACGCGCTATGGTCACTATGAGTTTCTAGTAATGCCATTCGGCTTGACAAACGCCCCAGCGGTGTTTATGGATTTAATGAATCGGGTGTGCCGACCCTTCTTAGATGAGTCAGTTATCGTGTTCATTGATGACATCCTTATCTACTCAAGGGACGAAGTCGATCATGCTCGACACCTTCGGGATGTTTTAGAGATCTTGAGGAGAGAGAAACTTTATGCAAAGTTTTCCAAGTGTGAATTTTGGTTGAAGGAAGTGCAGTTTTTGGGGCACATAGTTTCGAAGGACGGAGTGAAGGTGGACCCGGCCAAGATTGAAGCGATGATGAGTTGGGAACCTCCCAAAAGTCCATCCGAAATTCGAAGTTTTCTGGGCTTGGCGGGATATTACCGAAGGTTCATACAAGACTTCTCCAAGATTGCTTCTTCGTTGACAATGCTGACCAAGAAGAATGTAAAGTTTGTATGGACCGAAGATCAAGAGAAGGCATTTAGGACTTTGCAAAAGAAGTTGTGTGAAGCTCCGATCTTATCTTTGCCAGAGGGATCGGAGGATTTTGTGGTCTTCAGCGATGCATCCAAAATGGGGCTTGGATGCGTACTAATGCAAAGAGGGAAGGTGATCGCGTACGCGTCTAGGCAACTGAAGGTGCACGAGAAGAACTACCCCACTCATGATCTGGAGTTGGCAGCGGTAGTGTTCGCCCTAAAGTTATGGCGACATTACCTTTACGGCACAAAGTGCACCTTATACACAGATCACAAGAGTCTGAAGTATGTTTTTGATCAGAAAGAACTCAACATGAGGCAGCGAAGGTGGTTAGAGCTACTTAAGGATTACGACTGTGAATTACTCTACCACCCGGGTAAAGCAAACGTAGTAGCTGACGCCTTGAGTCGGAAAGAGTATAGCGGGAGACTTCAAGCCAAACTTACCAGGATTGAGTTGGTGTCAAGTCTCATGGAAAGGATTAAAGAGGCGCAAAACGAAGCATTAAAGAAAGAAAACCTTAAGGAGGAGGTGATGACCAAGCAACAAATTCTGTTGACCGAAGATAGCCGAGGGATCAAGTGTTTCAACGGGCGAGTGTGGGTACCAAAGTTTGGTGGTTGCCGAGAGCTACTTTTGGAAGACACACACAAATCCAAGTATTCTATCCACCCGGGAAGCACCAAGATGTATCGAGATTTGAAGCTACATTTTTGGTGGCCAGTTATGAAATTGGATGTAGCGCATTATGTGGAGCGATGCGTAACTTGTTCACAAGTGAAGGCCGAGCATCAACGACCCTATGGAAGCCTTCAATCACTAGAAATACCCGAATGGAAATGGGACAAGATTACCATGGATTTCGTGACCAAACTACCGAAGACCTTGAGAGGGAACGACACTATTTGGGTTATTGTCGACCGTTTGACTAAGAGTGCTCACTTTCTAACAATGCGGGAAACCTTGCCGATGGATAAGTTGGCAAAACTCTACATAGACGAGGTAGTCTCTAGACACGGCATACCTTTGTCGATAGTGTCTGATCGTGATAGTCGGTTCACGTCGAGATTTTGGGGAGCCTTGCATCAAGAGTTGGGCACACGGGTAAATTTGAGCACAGCATACCACCCACAAACAGACGGACAAAGTGAAAGAACGATTCAAACGCTTGAAGACATGCTTAGATCATGCGTGATCGATTTTGGCGGTAGTTGGGACACCCATCTACCTTTGGTAGAGTTTGCGTACAACAACAATCACCATTCTAGTATCGGGATGGCGCCATTTGAAGCTTTGTACGGGCGGAAGTGTAGAACCCCCGTGTGTTGGCTAGAGGCGGGGGAGAAGCAGTTCGCCGGCCCGGAAATGGTACAAGAGACAGCCGACAAGGTTAAATCTATTCGGGAACGGTTGAAAGCGGCGCAAGATCGTCAGAAGAGTTACGCCGACAAAAAGAGGAGACCGGTAGAGTTTCAAGTGGGAGATCGCGTGATGTTAAAGGTGTCCCCTTGGAAGGGATTGATTCGGTTTGGAAAGCGTGGGAAGCTAAGTCCCCGTTTTCTCGGGTCGTTTACCATTCTGGAACGTATCGGACTCCAAGCTTACAAGTTAGACTTGCCGCCGGAGATGGACGGGATTCATCCCACTTTCCACGTGTGCTATTTACGGAAGTGCCTAGCGGAAGAAGAAAGCGTCATACCTTTGTCCGAGATTCGAGTGGATGGTAATCGTTGTATCGAAGAGCCCGAGGCAATTTTGGAAAGGATGACTAAAAAGCTCCGACATAAAGAGGTGGCAATGGTAAAGATTCAGTGGAAACACCATCGCGGCACCAATGTGACTTGGGAAGCGGAAGAAGACATGAGGCGTAGATACCCTCTCTTGTTTAGTTAGTAGGAATTTCGGGGACGAAATCATTCCCAAGTTGGGGAGGATTGTAACACCCCGAATTCTGAGAGCCTGTGTATTATCGTTCTCATTTTGGAAACCCCTTAACAATAAGGATTTATCAGTTTTATAGTTAATCTTTTGGAGTTAAGCATCGTGGGCTAAAAAGTGTCAAATTTGTGAAGAGGGGGGGGGGGTTGGCTCGCGACAGTGCCCGCGATAGTGACAGGATGTCACAATCGCGGAGGCACAATCGCCGGGGGTCAAGGACTCTCGGTACGTCTCTCGCGATAGTGCCATGCGAGAGTGACAGGGTCACAATCGCCGGGCACTATCGCCCGGATTGTACCGCGGGTGGGGGTATTGGCGCGATTATGCCCGCGAGAGTGACAAGTGTCACTCTCGCCGTGTCACTATCGCCGGCAAGCGTTTCGGGTATAAAAAGACAAGTCGCGATTTTCAGTCATTTTTATCCGGGTTCTAGGGTTTGGGAGCGATTTTGGCAGCTGACTTCGGTAAGCTTTTTCCCTCTAGACTTCTCCCTTCATTTATGATGATTCTAGGTCATTAATGGTGGTCCTTAATACATTTAGGGAGTGGTGATTGGTGAGTTCTCAAGTGATTTCATCTCCTCTATTCCTAGGATTTGGTTTCCTTCTTAAGGAAACTACCAAGGTGAGTTTTTACACATTTTATCAAACTTTATACATGTCAAAAAGGTGGATTTTGGAATACCTAATATCTCTCCTTTCATATACTTGTTTTTGTAGAACATTGTGTTAAAACCTAACTTTTTGAGATATTAGTGTTTTGTATGATTTTTGGGGAAATGATGATTTATGAACTTTATTAATGTTCTTTAACTAGTTTCTACTTGAGTTGCACTTTTAAGTGAATGGCCTTTACTATGCAAATTTATGATCTTGGAAATATTGGTATTTTGGTTAACTGCTGATAAGTTTGCATATAAGCTCATTTCATATTTTGGGGATTTGAAGATAAGGATGAATCGTCTACACTTTCACTAACGGGCTTTTGCTAAACAATGGGAGCGGTTTTGGTGGAAAACACCCTCCATATTAATTATTGCATACTATTCACATTTGAGATTAATTGTTGGGCCTTATATGCACTATTTGGTTTAAGTGATGCATTTGGGAGTCATGACCCCGTATTTGATTTTTATTGTTCCGGCGTTGGGACGACTAGTTTTCCACGTCGAGGCACGTTAGGTACCGGGTGCGGTATAAGTCCTTCGTGCTGCACGTTAGGTACCGGGTGCGGTATAAGTCCTTCGTGCTTAAGTATTACGATATTGGATGAGGAGCTCGACATAGGGACCCGACGGGGTTGAACTCGAGTTTCCGTGGGTGTATGTTTAAAGCTACTGAGCCTGACATCCCTTGCGTGTACTTTATGTGTTTGTTGGCTTTACTGACCCATCGAATGGCTTACTTTTGTGTTCCGTCATTCGGGTTAGTAGGCGGGTCTCCCCCGTTAACCCAAGAGGTATTGGTTTATTTCAAAGAGCATTCTCATTACTATTTCATTATTGATGTTGTACAAACGGAAATCTTTTACTTATTTTATATTAAATCTCTTTAATTACAAATGTCTGATCTCACTAGGCTTTAGCCTAACACTTTTTCTTAAAATGACATGTATGACAGGTCAGGTCTCCGGTGGGGTTCGTCGGGACTGAGCGGATAGCTTTGGATTAAGAGCGGTCTTTTTGGGAGATGTATAGACCGGCATTTTGAATTAGCGATCATACCTTTTGGGAGAATAGCAACACCCGATGTTAATCTTTCTTACTTAAGTTAGATTATTAGGTTGTTAGTTATTCTTCATTTGATTTGTTGTAATGATCATAGTACTGTTTCCCGTCCTTTTGGGATTGATTTTAATAGGTTTTATATTCAGGTTTTACCTATTTATAGCAGTCGTATTGCAGAAATTTCGAATTTTATTCCGCTAAATTAAAGGGTGTTACAAAAATTATGTCAGGAACAAAGCTAAGCCTGAAGGTTCCATAGCTGAGGGTTATGTTGCAGATGAAGCTTTGACATTTTGTTCTATGTATCTTGAGGGTGTACAAACTAAGTTTAATCGTCCTGACAGAAATGAAGATGTTGTCATTCCGAAAAGGCAATTATCTGTGTTTGAATCACAATGTCGACCAATTAGCAAACAAACAATCATATTTGTAGAAGAAAAAGTACGAAAAGCAGTAGAATGGTTCGTTCTCAACAATTGTCCTGAAATTGAAGTGTACATGGAGTACGTATCTCTATCTTCAATTATTATTTATTAAATTTTGGTTTTATGATGATACTAATTTGTAGTTTTTATAGTCAATTTAAGTTTGAGATACAAGGAAGTAATCAACAAAAAGAATTTCCACCATGGTTTAAAGACAAGGTAAATATGCTATATATATATATATATATATTAGACCGCAAAATAGTGTGCACTACTTAAACTTAATCAATTATTCATTTTTATAGATGTGTAGCTTGCGACTAGCAGGGTCTGCAGAGTGTACAGACGAATTATTTTCTTTGGCACATGGTTCAGATTTCAATGCATACTCTTACACCGCTTGCATAGTCAATGGTGTAAGATTCGTAGTACATAGTCGTGACATTCGGCGCACCACTCAAAATAGCGGAGTTGCAGTACCAGGGTACGACAGTTTTACATTTTACGGTCAACTAGAAGATATTGTGGAGCTATGTTATCTAAGTGGTTACTCGGTTGTGCTATTTCGATGTAAGTGGTTCAACACCGATCCGAACAAGAAACGACGTGACATAAAAAATAACATCACCAGTATCGCCATCAATTCTGAATGGTACAAAGACGACCAGTACATTCTAGCTACACAAGCAAAACAAGTGTTTTACATTGATGATCCGTCTGAAAATCGTAATTGGAGGGTTGTCGAAGACGTTAATCATTGCAAAATTTGGGACCATCCTAGCATAGATAATGTGAACGAGATAGATGTCGTACATGACCATAGCTCTTCTAATTTTGTGTTGGCTGCCAACTTGGACGAATTGCCTGATATAAGTTTGGAAAGAGTTGGCCAATCAAGCTTGGTTCATGATAGTTCTACTCCACGTGTTATAGATGATACAAATTTCATTATTGATGAAGAAGATGATGCTGATTTAGAACTTTTAGATGATAATGATGACGTAGATGATGATGATGTAGATGATGATGATGTAGATGCATATTGTTCTAGTGACGAGTCTGATTGATATGTCACAAGTGTTCTACTTATTTCTTGTTCCATGTTAGTCATTACTAGTTATTTTTAGATGATAATTATAGATGCATGTAATTGTGTGAGATTATTACTACGCACTTTTTATTGATATATATGTCTTTATTGTCAAATTTCTTAGAAATCATTAATTAATTACTTGATGGTATTTGATACATTTTCAACGGTTATGGTTTAAATATGGTTCCAAACTGGTAAACATGTAAATTAAAATAAATATACAAATATAATTCAAATAAGCACAAATTATTAGTCAGTTGATATATATATATATATATATATATATATATATATATATATATATATATATAACCCCAAAATTTAAGTGGAGTAATTAGAGAGATTGATGAGTTCAAATACCCAAGAAAATAAAAACCTTCTGTTTGGTAGCTCATTCGTATCTAGACCTAGAGGTCAATTACAATTACTAGACCATGATGTTGAACATGTTCACTCCAATATTTAAATCTGTTGAATTTGATAATCACATAAGGTGCTTTTCTTGCTCATATTCCTTGATATTTAACTTTATCGAGAATTTCTTTTGCTTACATTGTACTTATGATCTTGCAAAATATGCCATGCCATGATTTTGGTACTCTTCCATCCTGTCTGTTATACGCTTACTATATGATGCGTATGAGCTACAAGGTAGAATAAATAAATAACAAGCATCAAATTGTTAGTTAGCTGTTGTATATATATATATATATTGGATTATAACTCTCAGTCTAAGGGGCCATTTACCAAATGCTTACCCGAGTAGGCATTTGCAAGGTTATATATGGCTGCTGTTGCTAGAGGTCACGGTGGAGATGCTGGCGGTGACCCTCCTCCTGGTCCACATAGGATACCGACATCATGTGAGAGAGGTAAGTTACTACTCACGATTATATTTTAATGTTTTGTGTAGTTTTCTAATTTTTTGACTAAAAACTGTAGGCAATGGAAAAAAGGTCCGAGGCAAGTCTAGAAGTCTAAACCTATTGTCTGCATTCAAGGCGAATGGACGCAAACCTTTGCCAATCGAGTTCGATCGAAAAAATCACACATATCAACCTATGGGGGATAACCATACTTTATTCACTAGATGTATTGGGAATTGGATAGGTTTCAATGTCCCGACGTGTTATGAAAGTTGGGACAAGGTTCCTGATAACTTTAAGATGGCGATCTTAACTCGACTTCAGGTAAATATATCTTATTATTTACTTGTTTATAGAAGTTATTTATATATATTTTTAACTTCTTTTGCAGTTTTATTTCCAACTCAATCGTTATCGCAATGGGCCTGATTGGCCATTTATAGTTGCCGATATTGAGCGATTCTGCAAGGATGGGTATAGAAACCGAAAAAACAAGAACAAGACGCACTTTCTCAAGAATGGTGGTTATGAAAATGTAGACAGAGCAAAACAACATCCGCCACCTAACGTCAATAGTGCAAATTGGAATAAGACGGTTGATCACTTTCTTGATCCGAAGTATCAGAACCGCTCACAAGTAAATGCTGAAAATAGGGGGCATGCAAAATACCCGAGTCTTCATGGTTCAACCTCATATGCTGCTGCACGTTATAAGAAGGTAAAAGTTTTGACTTCGAAACTATCTGATAAATATTATTTCTTTTTCACTTCTACTGGTTTTAGTTATTTTGGTTTTTTCACAGAGAGATCCCCAGACACAAGAATTACCAGGCTTGATTAATTTCTGGGCTGACATGCACCGTAAGAAAACAGGTGAATGGGTAAATGATCTTGCTTGAGAAGGACTATGTAAGTAATTATTTCACATTCTATTAATCAATTGTATTTACTTTTGGTTTACTAATTTTTTTTTCTTTCAAAAAAATATACAGGATAAGATGCTTGCAGAACAAGAATCACAGACACAAGGGTTGTCCTCCATGTCTACTGTAAACGAGACATAAATTGTCTCAAAAGTATTGGGTGAAAGTCATGGTCACAACACAGGACGAGGACGCAAGTTGAAGGGTGTTGCAACTTCTTTTTTCGCTTCACAATTCCAATCTACCGTGACACCACCAGGAATGTACACGACTGAGGAGGTTCAAGATTTGGTTGACTAGTGCAATGAAAATGCTAATAGGATTAATTTGAACCAGCAGGCTCTATTTGAGGCATTTATGAGAGTTAATCCCGAAGTCACCCTCCCACCAATGCATGAGGTAACCCCAATCAGTTTGCCACTGCCGCGACAACCACCACCACAACAACCGCAACAGACTGATAGTGGTGAGGATGAGCCGGATTTAGCCGATGACTAGATACATTACCTAGTTTAGCACGTATTGTTAGACGTTAAATACTTTTTTTTATGTTTATTTGAATCTTTTGATTTATTAGCTTTAGTTTTTTTTGTTACATTAAATTCATTTACAATGAAAAAATTAGTATTGATTATAAATATATTTACTAAAATATGGCAGGTAAAAAAAATAATGTACACATATATATATATATATAACGACGACAAGTCGTCGCTAAAGGTTACCATATATATTTTTATATAAAAATAAGTTGAAACCTTTAGCGACGAGTTTTTGTTGCTATAGACTACGGTAAAAAATAAAATAATTTAATTTTAAAATATATAAAATAATTTAAAAAAAAATATTTTTACTTTTAGCGACAACTTGTAGCGACGACAATCACGTCTCTATAAATAGTGAAGTATAGCGACAACTCATATTGACTCAATAAAGATACAACAACAATCTTTCAGTGACGACATCTATAGCGACGACAATCGTTGCTATAGGTCTATTGCGACGAGTTATTAACCTTTAGCGACGACTTTTGTCGTTGCTATAGCTTTGGTTTTTTGTAGTGATTATAGTGGGTGTCTACATCACACAACGTTATTTAACAAACTCATAGAGCATGTCCGTTGTTGATTTAAATACCTCCTCCATATATATACTTAATATTTTGGACGATTATGGATAGATGAATAGCCAAGGTCTTTGATTTAAATTCATGGCGGTTTAAGGCCTTTCACATACCATGTTATTTATTTTGGCATAAATGCATAATAGCCTTAAACTTTCCTAAATTGACATACAAAACCCTTAAAGATATAAAATGCATTTTTATTTAACCCAACGATATTTTTTACAACGGTTGTTACAGTTTGGTTGAACTATATTATTGTTTGGTAAAGTTAGAATATTGAATTTTACTGTAAGCATTTATCAGATAAATGTTTTGATAAAATATTTGTTTATCATATCGAAGTAAGGGGTTGTTTGGTTGGTTTTCCATTAAGTTCTGTATGTATAAAGTTGTATGTATGGATTAATCTGTCTGTATAGATTTAGAAGATTTTTATTTGAGATGGTTTTTTCATAGATGGAATGAACGTGTTTTTTAATGCGAGTGACTGGTTTGGAAAAAACTTGACTTTCTGCACAAAGCTCCCCTTTAAAATCTTACTGAATAAGTCACTTTCTATATCATTAAACCACTACCAAACAGTCATATATAGCTAACTGAATAAATTGTGAGTCTCATTAAGCTGCTAACAAACATGTCCTAAGGAAGAAAGAAAAAAAGTTAAACATATTTATTAGTGGAATATTTTCTTTAATGTCGAGCTTCTCCAACGAAATGCTTTGAAAATCCCCCCCCAAAAAAGTTAATTGTCATAAAGAGTATAGAAAAAGATGGAGACAAAAAGTGTGGTGCTTTTTTGCCATATATCTCTTTTCTTTTCAATAAAGAAAGATAGATTACCCAAGATACGTGATCATATATGTAAAAAGGACAAACTTTATAAAATTTAAGTTTATAAAATATAACATTTTCAAAACCTTCATTTTAATACAAGATAAAGTTATATATTAAATATTAAATATTTAGATAACCAGTTCAAAAATTAGTCGTCACCATAATGTATAATTTAGTATTATTTGTTAAGGTGACAGTTCAGACGAGAATCCATCTGTTTTACAAAAACGCGAGAACAATTATGGGTCTCCAACTTTATTAACCAATAATCTATATCTATATAAAAACAAACCTTGAAGTTGCTTAGATGGCACAATGAGAAGTCTTCATTCACCTTTTTCTATTTTCTCCTAATTTTGATTTTTTTTAAATACAAAATTATCATTAAGTGAGTTTAACTTGATTTTAACCTTTCATTTTCTCTATTATTTTATATTAATTTTATTTACACAACATAAGTATATCAAGAAATATAATTTAAATTTGCCTTACTTTTTGAGGAACAAGGAAATTCAATTGGAGGCAACGCGGAAGGAAATTTCATAAAGAGCAGAAAGCGACTTGGGAATTGGAGTCAGTTATGAGGGATCAATATCCCAGTTGGTTCGATGAAGGAATTCCAGGGACGGAATTCTTTTGAGGAGGGAATATTGTAATAACCGGTCTAAAGTAGAGAAATTTAAAAGTTTGGGTAAGAAAGTAGAAAAGTTTTTATGGAGGGGTCTGGAGTGAAAATTTAGAAAGAAATGGGATTTTAACCCTAGGGGTAGAGGGGTCTGTATGTGTGGCGGCTATTGTTCTGGGAAAGGTCTTGGCGATTTTAGAGAGAGACCGAGAAGAAGGAGATTCCTCAAGAAATTCAAGTTGATTGATTCCACTTCAAGGTAAAACTTCTTATCTGAAATCTCTATTTACTAGAGTTTAATCTTAATGGTGTTGGTCTGAGAATGTTTTTATAAATCGGAAGTTGGAATTTATGGGTTTGAGATAATTGGAGATTGGTTTAGATATTCATTTGACTAATGGATTATGGGGTCGAGATTACTATAAATTTTGGTTTAAAAGTTAGACTATGGTATTTGTATCATGTCTGTGTTGAATCTGCGGTAGAGTTTTGCTCGACTTTGGAACACCGGTCGAGTATCGAATGGGACCTCGGTCGAGAAGTGACCTCGGTCGCACAGGGGTAGACCCCGGTCTGGACTCCGGTCACCGGGGGGTGCTAGGCCCCGGTCAAGTGTACACCGGTCGGCCAGTTGGGGGTCCGGTCCCCGGTCTCTGCGCGTGGGCCGCAGCCCAGGTTGGTTAATGTATTCTGCTTATGGGTCGCTGATTAAGGTAGCTAAGTTTTCCAAGTGGGCCGAAGCCCAGGTCCAAGTTAAATGCAATTAAATTAAGTTAGTTTATTTATGTTAGTTGGGCCTTGTTGTTTTCTTTAAATCGGTCCATTGTTTTTTTGAGATTCGAGGATTCAAAGTATTTAGTCTCGAGTGAATTCGGTGGGTTAAATACTTAGAGATTAAGTGACGTTGGGATTTCGACGTCAAGATCAACCCTGTTATAAATTAGAAAGTTGAGAAAGTTCACCAATCAATATTTCCTTTATAGGTTTCAGTTCGAATCCTAAAAGTAGACGAAGAGCTTTGAGCTAAGGGACGTCAGGTGAGTTTTTCTGAACTAAATCCTTCTGCTAGCGAGAGCATGTGAAAATTTTATTTTAAACTTTGATTTATATATGATGACATGAGTATTATGAAAATTATATGCAAGCTTTGAAATGATGTTGCTTTAGTACTTACTTGCGAGTTTTATTTAAATGTTAAAGATGATTTTCTTATTGTTGACAAAGTGGAAATGTATGCATACATGGTCCTGAACTAAATCCTTCTGCTAGCGAGAGCATGTGAAAGTTTTATTTTAAACTTTGATTTATATATGATGGCATGAGTATTATGAAAATTATATGCAAGCTTTGAAATGAAGTTGCTTTAGTACTTACTTGCGAGTTTTATTTAAATGTTAAAGATGATTTTCTTATTGTTGACAAAGTGGAAATGTATGCATACATGGTCCTAAGCGTGTAGGCTCAAAGTCGGGGGGTGTGGCCCGCCTGTGCTCAAACTGGGGGGGGGGGTGTTCCGTTTATGCCGTTGGGGGGTGTGTCCCAACAAAGGCAGTGTGAGTTACAAACACGCTGTCACCTTACGGTAGCGGTAGTGTGAGCTGAGAAGTGGCTGAAAGTTTAAATATCTTTCTTTAAAGCTGAAATTGGTTATTTTACTATAAATCCTGGAATGTTTGTTGATTTATAAACTATTAAGAGGGGACTCACTAGACCTTCGGTCTAACCCTCGCTCTTTCAAATTTTAAAAACCTTTTCAGACAGGCGTGAACTAGGAAGAGCCGTGAAGGGTAAAGAGAAGGTGTAGTTGGAGTGCATAGAAGACCGTCACCTTAGTTTATTCCTTGTAATATCTCAGTTGTGTATAGGTTGCCGTTGCAAACCTTGAAATAAATTGTAAGCTTGGGGCCGCTTGGGCATGAATTATTATTAAGATTTTATTATTGTTATTTGTTTTTGGATGGGTTGTTACATTGTGTGTGTGTGTGTTCTTTTTATGTGCCTTTTTATTTTGCATAATTTTGTTTTACTAATATTGTTGTAGTTATTCAAGTTTTATTTTTTGTTTCTTAACAATAATTAGATTTTGATCAAGTGTGATCTATGTGAAGTTTTTTTATTATGATTTTTTTCTTCGTCTTTTATATTTATAGAGTTTTTTACTTTGTATTTTTTATATCATTCTCTATATTGTGGTTATTAATTTATGAAAATCAATATATATCATATGACTGTTTATTGTTGTATTTTTTATGTCATTCTTTGTATTGTGGTTAAAATGACATTTTTATTGATGTTTAATTTTTTTTTTGTAGAGTTTTATATTTAATATTAGATATAAAATAAGTAATGAATTTTTTTAATGTGTATAAGTTTATTATGCTATGCAGGCGGTGAGATTAAAATTTTGGTATGAAAAAGATTTCTTTATATATTTATTAAATAAAAAAAGTGAGTGAGCCATTTGATTTATATTTGTCCTGTTTAATATTTTGTAGAGATTTATTTAATGTTGGTTCGAATTGGTTCGGAGTTTCGATTATGTATTCGAAGGATTGATAGTAACATTAACATATCAATAGTTATGAGTTAATACAATATTCAAATAATTTTACTTTTGTCTAATTTATGTATGAAATTCTAACATGATGTGACATGATTAGCTCATTATTCACTAGGTCGAATGCTCATATATACACCAATAAACTTACATCGCCAAACAATGTGCAAGATAAATGGATGAGGTTATTCGTTTGCTATGAGTTATTCTTACAAAGTATCAACCAACTACTTTTGTGTAATTGTTGTCCTTCGGCTTAAGTTTTGGTTCATCTCTTTGTTTTAATCTCATATAGTTCTATTTTGCTATGATCCTTCTAAGCGTTGGTGCAAGGTAGCATGAGTGAATGTGCAAGTATTGGTGCCGATTTAATTTTGTTTCTATGTATGTATATATGTTGCACTAATATACTTTGTTGCTTAGATTTTGGTTTCTTTTGTTTAATTACATATACAAGAAGTAATTAATTTTTTTTTTTGTCGAATAATTTAGTTTGGTGATTATTGTTTTTCTAGGCTATGCATGAGGTCTGTTTAGGATTGGGCCAGCTCAGAATTTTAATGCAAGTAGTGTGTTTGTTCTTGGAAATGTTTGGTGAAAATGAACATAAGATATTACTATGGGGGATTGATACATAAAATGATGGGTTGTTAATACATTTTTAATTCTAAATTGTTGGCTCATTGGTGATATAGAGGCCGACTAATAAAATTTATGATTTTACATTTGAATGATTGGATTTAAAAAATGTAAAGTTGTATACTTTTAGAGAATTTCTCATTGTCAAACTATGTTTTTGTAAGAAATTGGTTTTGCTTGAGGATGGCAATTTTTCTTTTGTAATTGTTGTTTTTTGTTTGAAATAAAATATTTTTAGGGATTATATCCTTTTATCCAAAAATAACCTCACTTCAAAACATTATTTTGATTAAAAAAACAAATAAAAGAATATCTAAAAGTCCAGTTCGTTATAGACATTAATTTTATGAATACAAAATATTTTGTGTTTATTTGTAACCTTTCAAACCAACAAAGTTCACATTATGATTAAGAATAAATCGACAGTCGACTATCTATTCATCAGTAAAGAAACATAATAAATTTAATATATAAAAATTTAACCAATAAAAGTAATTTATATCTAAAACATATTTAGTACATTCATCGTTTTATATTGTATTGTCGGTCCACAATGTTTATCAAATTTTATAGATTAACAACACATTATGATTACCAACATGTATTGATTAATAGAAATGGTTACAAGATTGATCTATTCAAGCTTGGATGTGTTCTCTGTTTTTCACCTTTAAGTGTGTGTTTTCTGATCTGATATTATGATCGATTACTTCTACAACACACTTTTCTAACCAATATCTAACTTTAACAATATCTAGATATTATCTAGATATTCTAATATAATATCTAACTAAAGATATTAACTAACTAAACTAAACTAACAATAACAAACAACTAATATCTAAATATCTATTTATAAGATATTTAGACAAAACATTAAATACAATAAACATTAATTACTTTTACATTTTATTACAAACGACATTAGACTTTATATCGAGAGTCGACTTTCCGGCTTTAGCTTCAGATTGGATCTTCAGATTGGATGATCTTGAATCCAATGAGACTGTGGTCTAACATATATTATTAGTTAGTTAACAAATTATGCTTCTAATATTCTAATCTAACATATTTCATGACAAATAAAATATCGTTACCGCACAGATAGACTAGTTTAAATTATAATAAATAAAAATAAATCATTAAGGGCAGTAATGTAATTGTTTATTTTTTATAATTTTAATGTTGTTTTAATTATTTGTAATTATACCATGATTACCAATCAAAATATAATCACGTCTCAATCGTTTACTAACCAAAAACATCAATAGATACCTATTTCGTGATAACAATGTGATTCACAACCAATAGATATCTAATCGAAATGTATTAGTTGTGATAACAATGTGATAGCCAATCAATACTTAATCTTACAGTCATACTTGTGAAAACACTGTGATAATCCAACTGTGACATTTGTGATAACAATTGTGTGATAATACAGATGTGATAGACAATCATCTAGCCCTAATTGAAGTGTGTTAACTGTGATACCAATGTGATACACGTACAATGTAACACCCTAAATTCTGGAAATAGCAACTAATTTGAAATTTCCTAAATACATCAATAAATGATTCATCTAAAATCACAAATTAAGATTTAACCTCAATAAACACATTTCATTCTATACATACAGTCTATAATAAGGACGGGTGCTACTAAAACCTAATAACGGTCGCTATTTCCAATCTGTGGAAGACTTCACCAACTACTCACCCTTGTGCCAAGCTAAGGCTCGACTCTTCATATAACTGCTAGAACCAAATCCTCAACTAGAACCTGATGCACATGCCGAAAAATAAAAAGGTTAGGTTTGACGCCTAGTGAGCTCAAGAGTTTTCAACGCATATAATTTAATCGTTTAGAAAGGAAGAATGTTAGTAAATTAATAAAGTTTCAAAATGATAGGCTTTACTTATGAAACGACTCGTTTAACAATAACTATGCATTTTAAACGAAAGTAACACCAAGTTAATCGTTAAACAAACCAAACTGTTTTACAGACTAAGATCCCAATATAAACATTCTTTCGTAAACTTAGATTTAACTCAAAACTTGCTCAAAACGAGAATAGAGAAAGGACTCCCAATTTTATAACACGCGGATAAAACTGTTATACTTCGAAATACCCAACACGGGTGGAATATGATACACAACTCATAATCTATAAGTGAAAATCTATATAATTAAATATTGTCACGAACACGGGTATTAGACCCAAGACTCCCAAGACCATAAAGTGGACTAGATTAAATACCGAAACGTGGAAAAGACGCGTTCCATTCAAACCTTAATATACGTGGGAAAATCTCAATATTAAGGTCATCATTTATCGTCGACCACACAAACCAGAGTTGGTAAAATACGACATTAACATTTAAAATACCACAGGTCTACGACGGAGAGACCCGTATACAATGAGAATAGAGAAACACACAAGTAGGCCGCCCATACAACTTCCTCGCGTCTTATCTAAACGTTTCCATCTTGGGTGGCGATAACACGTGAATGGGGCCACCCGTGATATTATTGGATTTCACCACACATACCGGTCCTAGTTCACATGCCATACAAGACATCATAATCCTCAGACCTATTATTGCCCCTTGCCATACTCCGTCAAGTTCCACTCCAGGGTCTTACGAACATGGGTGCCTATCCAATCTAAACGAGTTTCAACTCAGCGGCTCGAGCCACCTATTGCCTACTCACTAGCAAACCTAAGCGGTTACCACAGTAACCAAAAACTTAGACTTTCCAAAACAAACATACTTACGTGCCTATGGATCCATTACAACACTGCCTAACATTACATGACTCCAATTGAATTACCAAAGCACCCAAAACATGTAACTCACCAATGACATGAATTAATCGTCATCATACTCAAAACCCACGACGGTTTTAAATCCGGACAAATGTCCACACGACTCATTTAGTCAAAACCGAGCCAAAGGCCCAACATTTTACGTAAATCTCCAACGAAAGCCTTTGTAAACATTAAAAAAGCGTTTAACCGACTGATGAAGACACAACGCCCAAAAGTATAATTAACTCAAACTCAACATTGGTTGAGGCAAACCATTTTCCAAATGGACTCTTTATCCTTATATTTCCAAAATGCCTCATGACATATTTATACACATTTTCCGAATAGTTGCAAGTACAAAATCATATAAATGACCTTTACATCAAATGGGCTCCATTTATATATATATATATATATATATATATATATATATATATATACACACACACACACACATCAAAGAAGCATATCAAAATGATTTAATTGTCAAAATGCCCAAAATAATAAATATGCGTGTGACACAAGTTTATAAAGTGAGATATAACTAAATACCCAAAACTTATCAGCAGTTAACAATTTGATGTAAAACATAAACACTTTAAAATAAACATTTTGACATGTACACCGTTTTCATAAATCATCTTGAACTCACCTTGCTAGATTTAGGCTAAATCTAGATTTTACCACCAAAACATGAACCACCATTGATGAAGGCTTGAAATCTCTAAACAATCTCCTTAGATATTAGATCCAACACATCTACAAGGTTTCCTTCAACACACAAGACATCAAAATCACACCCAAGATGAAGGATGAAAGGGAAAAGGATGAAATCATCAAACCCTAGCTTAACATTGAGAGAGATGAGAAGCTTACCACCACAAAATACTCTTGTATACTCCAATAGACTCCTAATATCTTGATAAATCTTTGAAGAACTTTCAAAAAAAAACCATGGCAACTTGAATCATCAAAATCGGAGTTGGGATGAAGAAGATATGAAGAAATGAAGTTCTAGGGCTGAAAATCGGGTTTTAAGCTCGAACAGGGCTCCGCACGGGTTACCGGGAGGGTTAGGTCGCGCCACAAGTCGCCTGAATGGGTTAACAGAGCTCCGGGCGGGTTACGGGGCGGCCTAAGTCGCGCCACAAGTCGCGCCATGCACTGTTCGTCCGGTTTCTCCTTGTTCACTGTTTTGGCCATAACTTCTTCATTATAGCTCCGATTTTGCTCCGGAAACAACCGTTGGATTCGTAATTGAATCCTTCATATATCTAGACTATAAAATCTAGGATTCAAGTCCAAAATCTTTTATCTTATTTTTCTCTAATATATCGGTTTCGGTATTAACTCAGAATGATACTTTTCGAAAAATCAGGGTGTTACATACAATCATCGACCCCTAATAGATGAGTTAATTGTGATAATATTTTGATACACATAAGTTCATCTTACTGTGATACATAACCAGTAATTGTTATCACAATGTGATAACCAATCAATATGGTAATCTAACTGTGATTCTTGTGATAGCAATCCCTCATCGAAGTGTGATATTTAGGTGGTACCAATGTGATACACATTCAATCGTCGAGCCCTAATCGATGTGTTAATAGTGATAATCATGTGATACATATTCAATCGTTAATTCCTAATCGATGTGTTAATTGTGATAATCATGTGATACACATTCAATCGTCCTTAATTGATAACAGACGAGCACGAGCCCTATTGAATGTTGTTGATAATAAGATATTGTGATTATCTATCAAAATTTCTTAATCAAACAAACTGTTAATCGATCACAAATGGTATCAATTTCTCGAGTTGTGATAATTACCCTTGTTCGATTACTCGACTGCGATCTCAACTATGATACTCCTATTGTGATAATTATGTGATAACGAAGGGCAAACCATCGTATTTCGCTGATTTGCATTCATATAGTCGTGATAAC
The DNA here is from genome assembly GCA_023525745.1 of Arctium lappa. Taxonomy (NCBI): domain Eukaryota; kingdom Viridiplantae; phylum Streptophyta; class Magnoliopsida; order Asterales; family Asteraceae; genus Arctium; species Arctium lappa. The sequence continues at coordinate 7,918,254 of CM042054.1, read as the reverse complement.
AATGTGATTCACCATCAATCATCGAGCCTTAATCGATGAAAGACAATCATCGATCCCTAATGAAGTGTCATTAATCATGTGATGATAATTATCCCTTCCCTGATGATCGGAGTAATCTTGATCATGTATGAATTTTATTATTTTATTTCCATTTTTACCCTTCCACGTCATAATGTTTTTGAAAACTTTTAAATATTATTTTAAACTAGGTTCGACCCCGTGTATTACACGGGGTAATTTAAAAAATAAAACCATGTCAGAAAACTTATCTTACAGATATGAATGATCATCGAAATTATGATGCTACTTTTCCAAGCTTTTTTTCCCTTCAGAGTTGTTTTTTGCAGTTGGTTACAAAAGGTCTTTGTTTTAGGCAATTTTCACAAAAGATGTTTTGCAAAATAATTAATAAAAATATGAATAAATATTAAGAATTTATAAACAAAATTTATAATAGAACGTAAATGAAATTATGGAAAAGTACATAGTTAAAATTGATATGAAATTGCAAAAAGAAAATCACGACAATTTAATGATTATTTGTATCAAATCTCATACTAATTTTAACAAATCTCATACTAATCACGACACATTAATTCGTATATATTTATAGATATTTAATAATATAAGTAAATCCAAAAGTATTAAAAATTGGACTCATTTTGAAGGTATTGACGAAGCGATTACAATGATATAATTTGTAAAAAATAAAAATGTTTTTTAATGCATTTTAGTTCATATATATTATTTATATTTATATGATAAGAGTCTAAAATGTAAAATAAAAAAGTAAGAGATTAAAATTAAACTACATACTTAATTATAAGGGTAGTAAATATAAGGTATAAATTTAAAAAATTGAATTAAGGAAAGATTTAAGGAGGAATGAATGTGGATGTGCTAAATGAACTTATAATGTAAAATACATCTAGATACATGTTTAGGCGGGAAAATGAAAAAATGGGTTCACTAGAAGGCGACACGTGTCCATATAGTTACTTATTTATTATATGTATAGATTTGAAAATCCCCTTTAACTTATCTTAAATTGTGATTTAAAACAGATTGCTTTACTTAGAGACTATTCTCGCATTCTCTTAAATCACAGGGGTTCTCGTTTGAACCCTTCTCTATTTGTTAATCTGTTACTCGATTGTGAATCTTTTACATGTAATTAATGTTAAGATAGATATATACTAGAAGCGTACTCGCGCAATGCAGCGAGATACATCACAATTTTAATGTTTCATTTTATTTTTTTGTCGATATACAGTACGATTTTTGATGGTTTTGAGAAAGTGATAATGTTTTTTTTATAAATTTATTTAATTTTGGCTTAATAATATAATGTTTTTTATATAAAAAATTAAATATTTTGTTAGAATTCAATGATTATCTTATATATTTTAATGACATCTAGAAAAAATAATCAATTACTTATTTAATAATATAATTAAAACAAATTTATAATAATATAATATATTAATTAATAGTGATACATGAAAAAGTCTGCATAAAAATGTTAGGACTAAAAGTCCTAGTGCGTTGAAAATTGTATAACGCATTTATAGGGTTTGAATTGTAATTGTTTGATAGTTTATTGTAAACGGGCCTCAAGCCCATTAGGCCTATACGGCTTAGTATTTAAAGTTTGTTTTATTGAGAATTAGGTCTAGAAGAAGAAAAAATCATTATTAGAAAGTTAGTCGTAAGGTTTACATTCTCTGATCAGAAATTCTCTCTGTAAACCTAAACCCTTCATTGATAAATATAATTATATGACTAGCAGTTGTGGTTTATTAATTGTTCTTCATTGATTATTATTGTTGTTGATTGCACTGTTCTGGGATCTACAAAAAGGAAGGTCCTGCACATACCAAATTGGTGGGTGTTAGAAACCTCCAATAGTAATATGTATTTTGTGCTTTGATACTTGTAAATTAAGAGATTTTTAAAATTTTGCATAAAATGATAGTACCTTGTGCCTAATAATTTGTATTTAAGAGTTTTTTTATCCGTGCTTTATAATATAGTATAGATACACACACACACACACACACACACACATATATATATATATATATATATAAACCCTTTTCCAGAAAAGACCCTTAAATCCTATTTTTTAGGTCCATCATCTCAAGAACTCACTCCATTTCTGCCGCTTTAACAGCGTCTTTGACAATACTTTCCTCACTATTACACCGTTTGATTCATCTTCCTTCAAATTCATGAATCATTCACAACTACACATCAATGCAACATCTTGGCTTCTATTTCTACCGTGCATAAGTTTTTATCCTGTCTCCTCTCTTTTTCTCTCATCATGCATAAGTGATCTATTGTTTCTTCTTCAATTGAACAAGTTATTTTCTGATAATTAAGTGAATAGGGCTCAACTCTAGGGATTCTTTGTTGTTGCTTCTCTCAAGCTCCCTGATTATATGGTGTTTTAGTGGTTGTAAGTTTGTTGCTTCTAATCCATCTTGAAAAAAGTGGCATGGCTGTTTGGTTTGACAGAAGCCTAAACTTTATTGTCGGTTAAGCTAAGCCCACTAGGTTTTAAGTACTTGCATAACAAAAAATGTCATTTATGAATGAATTGAATTATTAAAAAATATAATAAAAATATTTTAAAACTAATTTTATATATAGAAAAATAAACATTATTGTTCACATCAACAAATATAATAGTGAATTGCATGTCAAGTTATTTGTCACATTAGCATAGCAATCGGTTAATAATTAAAACCATTTTCAAGATATTAAAATGTTTGCGTTTTCATATGTAATATATTAAAATGAATATAAATCAAAACCAAATAAATTATAGAGTAAATTATGTTTTTGGTTCGTGTGGTTTGTTAAAAGTTTCTATTTTCATCCTTATGGTTTTAAAATTACGATTTTCATCCCTATGATTTATGATTCATTACCTTTTTTGTCTTTAAGATTTAAATTTTATTATATTTTTCATCCATATGGCTTACAATTTATTTCTATTTTAGTCCTTCATACTTAAAAATAGAGTTTTGGCTTCAAGGACGAAAAATTGAAATTAATTGCAAAACATAGAGATGAAAACCAAAATTTCGAAACCACAGAGAAGAAATCCGCAATTTTTACAAACCATAGGGACTAAAATGTAATTTTTTTCATACATTTTAGACATCTCCAATAGATTCCCCAAAATTTCACTAAAATGAAGAACCAAAAGTCAAAATCTCTAAAAAAAATATATATTCATCTTCAACATATTTTCAATTTTGTAGAATCCAACATTAATTATAATATTAAAATATTATTTCTCTCTACATATTTATTTTCAGTTGTTTCTATTGGTCATCTCACTTGGTAATCATTTTTTGGGTGATCTCCATATTTGGAGAGAAAACACTTATTTCTCCTACTTCCACCATTTTAGAGATAGTTTTAAGGAAGTTGTTGGAACAAAATATTGACTTAAAATTCTTATTTTCTCCATTTTTGGAGAAACTGTCTTTTAATGTTTAAAATATGAAAGCAAAGCATTGAATTATTCTCTTTCCTCTCTCAAATGAGTTATTGTTTTCTCCGGAAGAGATTTTGATTATCTTGATATATATTTTATTTTGTTCCTAGTTTTGTTCATTCATTGGAAATTTACCTGCACATATTATACAATTATGCTAAATATGAGTTTTTACTGATTAAATAAAATTATTGAAAAAACTAGATTTAAAAGTGAAAACATTCGAACATGAGCAAATTTCCAATCAATACTGTTATGATTAAATTAATAAATTATATAAAATAAAAACAAATTTTTACTTTTTATTAAGTGTGTCCAAAATTATATCAGACTAAGGGGCTGTTTATCAAACGCTTACCCGAGTAAGCGCTTACCAAGTCATATTACCTTATGGATGAAGATGACAATGACCAAGAATTTTAGTGGTAAGAGCTAAGGCAAAGACCAAGAGTCTTACCCTGGTAAGTGATGGCGAAGACTCTTACCATGGTTAGCGCTTTCCGGAAAAATTGTTGCATACGATACCGTTTTGGTGGACTAAAATCTTATCCGATAAGTAAGTGATAGTCTTAAATTTTACCGGTAAGCGCTTATCGGGAAAATTGTTGCATACGATACCGTTTTGGTGGACTAAAATCTTACCCGCTAAGTAAGTGATAGTGTTAAATTTTATTGGTAAGCGCTTATCTGGGTAAGCGTTTGGTAAACGACCCCTAATTCTAATAAATTGTGACTATAATTAAGACATCAACCTTAATTAACTTAGCGGCCCTAATTGTTTAGACATTTGAAGTAGAATTTAGGATAAATAAGATATTCTACTACATTCCCTTGGGTCTTAACTACTACGTTACAACCCTTATGATATAATTTGTAACATTCTTCGATGCAAGTTTGTGGTTGATGATTAAATATATAAAATATCATTGATTAGTAATGGAAATAAAATAAATAAGTTTGTCAAGAGAAACAAAATAATAAAGTTTCTAGGGTTACATACTCACATATGTCGTATGAAAACCTAAATTTTACCCAGCATACATGAGATGATTTTTAATAAGATTAAGGGGCCGTTAACTTAAATGCTTACCCGGTAAGCACTTACCGGTATGAATCAACACTTTCACTTACCTTACCGGGTAAAATTCTAATCCATTAATACAACATCATATGCAACAATTTATCCGGTAAGCTCTTACCGGGTAAGAGTCGTAACACTCACTTACCCGGGTAAGACTCTCGACCCTTACCATCCTTTTACCGGGTAAGATTCTCGGTCATTGCGATGTTCATCCGATATGATAAAGTGAAATGGTAAGCACTTATCGGGTAAGTGATTAATAAACGGCCCCTAAATCTTCCGTCCCAAAATAAATATCTACAATAAAAATTACACATAGTTTTAGGATATGTATTTATTACACTTTCTTAAACAATTAAATGACATTTCTATCCCTAATATTAGAGTTAGAAATTTTCTCCATCTTGTAACTAAAGATATAATAGGAAAGTGAAAAAAGAAAAACAGACACTTACTTTTAAACAAACTAAAATATGTTTGTTAAAGATTAGCGTATATCCTTACAAATTTTGGAACAGATGGAGTAATAGGTTTGTTAAATTAAAATTAGAGTATATCCTTACAAAATTTTCAAAATACAGAAAATAAATATTTTATTCATTATTTTTTTCCAACAAAACTTTTATAATGTTCTCCAAAGTAGATAAACCAATAAAAAACTACACTTAAGTGCCGTTTGTTTTTTAAGATGTTTAAAGTCTGAAGTCTTATTTTAGTTATGATTAATAAGAGATGGTGTGTAAAAAAGTCTAAACGATTCAGACTTAAGAGTCATTAAGAGGTTTTTAAAAAAAACAAACAACCCCTTAATTTTTTTTTCTAAAACTTGATTTTAAGTTCAGAAAATGATCTTTTATTTATTGTAACCAATAAAAGTAAGTTATTATTATTTTATATAATTAAAAAAACATAATAGTTGATGAAATTATAGAATATTTTAATATGATGAAATTATAAAAAAAAATTTGTTAAAGACCTTTCTTATTTTTATCCGTGTATCGTTACAAAAATTAATGATTTAAGGACACGTGTCTTGACCGTGAGTCTAAACCCGCCGTCAACGAAGTGTGCTTTCACACGTGTTCTGGCAGTTGAACATCTACGAATACCAATTAAACTGTTTTGTTTCCTTAATTAATAATGTGCCACGAGGTTTTTTATTTATAATATCAACAAATACTATTAATTAAGAAAAACATAATCTTCACATTTTGGAAATTCCGCCACTTTTAATATTATGTCTCATGCTCTGATTAATATAATCTAAATTTCAGTTTTATTACTTATTTTGTCTAAAACTAGGGGGTGACAATTTTGTACTAAACAAAATCAACCAATATGTGTATTAATTGTATTAATTAAATTGATATCAATTTAACTGGTACCAATTATAGCCGATTGACAATATCGTACCAAGTATGCTGACTTGGTTGGTACATTTTAAGGTGGCCAAACCGGCCTGACCGGGGACCACCGGAGGACTGGAACCGGGCCCGGCCTGGCCAAGACCAATAAGGACCGGTTATACATTTGGAAGGATTCGGCGGACCGGCTCGAACCGAACTGGGACCAGAAATAGGCCCGGCCCGGATTTTTCAAAAAATTTCTAGTCGTTGGGTAACGGCATTATTATGACCGTTTTTTCGACTTTTTTGACCGTCTTTGTTGCTCCTTAACCCCTCTTGAACACTATAAATAAGTTGTGTGGTGTATGCGGTAAGATACCAAGTTACAAAACGCAAAAACATAAACAATTCTCGCTATATTTTGTAATTTCGGCTCGTATTCGTTTCTCGCAAACTCGCAAGTTATGATATCTCAAGTCTCAGTTATCGTCTATTTCTCTCTTTCTCTTCCAAAATGGCCGGTGAACAACATGCATGTAATAACCGGGTTTAAAGCATTTAATGTAAAAGCTTGGGGAAGAAAGTAGAAAAGCCTAAATAGAGGGGTCTAAAGTGAAAATGGGGAAATGAGAGATTTAACCCTAAACTCTTTGTGTTTTGGGGAGGCGACTGCTAAATTTTGGAAGGAAGAAAGAGGGTGGAACGACTCAAGCGGAAGGGAGGAAAAGAAGAAGAGAAATTATGTTCTTCAATCTCATAAGGTAAATTCTAACTCTACTTACTCTATTATGGAAGGTTTAGTTTTGATTTCAAATCTGATAGTTGTTGCCTGAGCCACCATTTCCTTCCATGGGTATCAGAGTTAGATTTGGAGAATTTATAGAAAAGGATTTATATGATTTTTTTAGTTGTGAGTAAAATGGAGTTCATCTGTTGAGTATCGATTCCTAAATTGAGTGGTTTCAAGTTTTATTAATGAGACTGGAAGCTGTGAGTTGGCTTATTGATTGTTTTGGGTTTTTGTTTCGTTCGATTGGGCACCGGTCTGTGCAGACATCGAGCACCGGGGAAGGTTAGACCCCGGTCGCTTTTCTACACTCCGGTCGAAAGGGTATCGGTCGAAGGGGCACCGGTCAACCCCAAGACCCCGGTCGATTGGTTTGTGGCACCGGTCGATGGGGGAGTCCGGGCAATTTACACCCCGGTCAAGAGGGAAGGCAGGCCCCGGTCGGTGGTTTCAAATCCCGGTCACCGAAGTGAGATGTGGGCCGAAGCCCATGTAGAGTTATTTCATTCTATGTCCAACATTAGTGGAAATTATAGTTTGGGTTGGGCTTCTCTTGTTGGTCTGACCCATTTTATTTTATTTAAGGACTCGTGCACCTTGGCTCGAATAGGTAATTTTGGATGGACTAAGTTTCGTTAAGGGTTTAGATATCAGTTGGATTGTGGGCTAAGATCATTATATATATAAATGGATGGAATTGAGAGTTCATCGATCACTGTTTTTCTTTATAGGTTTCGGACCGAACTTTAAGGGTAGTCGCGGGGTTTGAGCTAAGGACGCCAGGTGAGTTTTTCTAACTAAACCTTTTGGTAGCGAAAGCAAGTAAAGTTAAATTATCTTAAACTTTGATTTTACATGATAGCATGAGTTTTATGGAAGTTATATGCAAGCTTTGATATGATGTGGCTTTAGCACTTACTTGCGAGATTTATTTAAATGCTAAAGATGATTTTTTATTATTAATGTCCAAGTGGAAATGTATGCATACATGGTCCTAAATGAGAAGGCTCAAAGTCGGGGGGTGTGGCCCGCCTGTGCTCATACCGGGGTGTGTGTCCCGTTTATGCTATATGGGGGGTGTGTCCCATCTAAGGCAGTGTGAGTCACAGACACGCCGTCACCTTAGGGTGGCGGTAGTGTGAGCGGAGAAGTTTACTGAAATTTAAAGGTTTTCCCTTGAAACTAAAATGGTTATTTTATGATAAATCATTGATTGTTTGTTTGATGAGTTAAATATTGTTATAAGAGGGGACTCACTAGACCTTTCGGTCTAACCCTCGCTCTTTTCAAATCTAAACCCTTTTTCAGGTAAAGAGTGGCCTAAGAAGGAGCGGTTGAGTTCTATGAGTTGATGCGAGCTGGAGCTGATTTAGAGGACCTCCATTATAGTTTTTGTCAGTGTATTCTCAGTTGTGTACTATGTTGTCTTTCCTCAAACCTTGTATTTTAGGTGTAGATTTGTTACTGTTTGGCTTTAATATTTAAGTTCAAGTTGCTGTCTTGTTGTATCTAAAGTTGGGTTGTTACAGTTGGTATCAGAGCCATAGTTTAAGGGATTTAGGTGACCGGATGGACCTAAACTTAAATTGTGAAGTAGATGGACACAACTGAGATTTAGGAAGCCTTAAGAAAGACCTTGATCATCGTGAGATGTGATAACAATAGTGAGTACTCTTATGTAAGGTAAATTCAGAATCGCATCTGGCCAATGCCATTATGAATTTACAGGTACATGGGCATACTCAATTGCTATTGTTGAGGGTGGGTCAGGGTAGAGAGTTCTATCCATAGATTGATAGTGTTAGCCTAGCGTGTGGCGGAAGTTCATTTTGGTGGTAAGATTATTACCGTTTAGGATGAGTATCGTGAGAGATGTAGATATTTCGGTGAGAAAGGACCTCCTGCGTCCATAAGGAAGGGAATGAGGATAAGAGGTGAGCTTTTCGCTCCAAGGGAGTCTTCGGTTTGGTAAAATGGTATGTCGATTAGTAAGAAGCAGGGCAATGTTAATCCAAGAATCGAAGGATAGAGTTGAGGTTTCTAAAGTTGTAGTTAATTGAATGGTGGTTGAGATATGATATCAGTGTTGACTGATGATAGGTAGTGAAGATCAATAGAATCAAGACATGGTTGGTAAGTTGTTGAGGGTTAAAGTGAGGATACGCATTTTGCGAAATTTTAGCTGCAATGGTATCTGGTACCGGGACCTTCAAGGATGTTGGGAGGCGTTGGTGCTGGAAGTAGTGGTAAATGTGAGAAGCATGAGGGGTTGGTCTGAAGTAGAAAGTCTGAGATGAGCTGTGGCGAGTACAAGCAGATGACCTTGTTAGAGTAAATAACCTTCAATGTTACTGAGTCTCATGCATTGAGTGTCAAGCAAATTTTTAAGATTTTTTATATCATTCATATCAGACGTTTTGACGAGTGTGTATTTTACGAAGTATTTGTTTTGAAAACATGTCGACGCGTACAAATGTGTGGTGGGAGTGAAAAGCCAAGTTTATGGCGTTGGGTGAAAAATTTCGATTTTGTGTGGATTCAATGAAAGCAAAATTGTTAAAACATTTTTTTTTGAGATCCCCTTCTATTTTCTTTGTGCCACGACATTAAACCCGTATTTAAATGTTACGGGTGTTTAAGTTTTAATAACACAAATATGTGTGACATTTTGTTTAGATACAACTACTAATAATAGTTTTTCAAGGGAACACAAACATCTGTATAATCGTAATTTTGAAGAAGTTATTTGATATTTATAAAATCTATCATGAGGGAGAAAGTCAACAAAACTCTACAAGTCAATTATTTACTGCGAATTTTAGTTCTAGTTCTAGTGGTTATCGCAAAAATCATGCCAACTTAATGACAAATTTAATGAATGAGGTTTTAAATGAATCTAGTAAAAAACTAGATTTGATAATAGCGATTTGGGTGAATTAAATATTTACATACGTACTAATTTTATTGCTACATGCACTATGCCCAATATTAAAACTTTTGAACAAATAAATTTATTAGAATCTTGGCAACAAAAACAACCTCAATTCCCGGTTTTGGCATGTATGGCCAATGATATACTAACAATCCAAGCTAGTACCGTAGCTTCAAATTCGGTCTTTTTTCCTTTTAGTGGCAGGATCATTTAGGTATGTCGGACAAGACTAACCCCGGAGTCGGTGGAGTGTTGTATATGCTTGAAGGATTACTTGGATAATGTTCAAAGATTTCAAGACCAAACATCACTCGAGACGGAGATTGTATATATTGAAGAAAATATAGAACAAAACGAAATCTCCATAGGACTAAGTATGCCGCCAACTACTGACACCAATGATGGTAGTGTCTTACAATACGACGATGATGAAGAACTCGACATTGACGACTTCGATGATCCAAAGACTCTTCAAAGACATGAAAATAGGGATTGTGATTTGACCCACCCGTTGGGGAACTCGGTTCACCCGACCCGGTCGGGGCCGGGGAATACCCGCAAAAACGGGTCCGGGGATACCCGGTACTCTCAAACCGGGGCCGGGTAGCCTACCCCCGACCCGCCCGGTACCCGAATATATTATATATAATATTATATATATATATATATATATATATATTAATAATTCTATATTCCTATTAGTTTTCCCAAATTAGTGTTAATGTTTTGTAATTGTTAATGAATGTCAAAAATTAGTGGTGTTGGATGATATGGTTTACTGTGTCAAAACAACTCAAAAAACAGTAGCAAACTTGCAAAAAAAAAAACAATACCAAAACCAACCAAAAATCAACCAATTATAATATATATATATATATATATTGTATATAAACTCAATAAATTATATTACATCATATAAAAAATGTCAAAAAAAATTTAAAAAACCGGATCTAAATTGGGTCGGGTAAACGGGTTTCAACCGGGTACGGGGGGCGGGGTTGACCGGGTATTGTACCGGGGACGAGTAGTCAATCCCCGTAGCCACCGGGGATCGGGGCTGGGGCCATGCTTACTAAACCGGAGTCGGGGCCAGGTAAGGGGATACCCGCCCCGTTGCCATCCCTAGGCGCGGTTTCCAATGCGGCTAAAGCCGCGACATTGGTCGCGTGAAACCACTGTTCTAAAAAAACTCGCCGCACAGCCGCCATGACACCAAGGTTTGTGTCTCACGCCACGTTAAGCCCATCGCATGTCATGGCCTAATGCACAATTTTTCGTAATGCAATATTTGATTTTTTTTTACGTTTTTAATGTCTTATTTGCAAGTTTTTTTAATATATATCATAATTTAACTTGCTTATTACTATTGACTCATTGATTAACATTACAAAACATGTGTTTTTATGTATAATATTATATATGAATTAGAAAAATGACCCCATAAGTCACACCTTGAAAACGTCATGGCTTCTCCAGGGTTCCTAATGCTTGAGACTTGGTCTCGCCGCCACGCCACGCCTCACGCCATTTAGAACCTTGCGTGAAACACTGGCTTCTACATCACACAGTGTCTGGCACGGGTTTCCTCGCGGGTTTACCCACGTGACAAGTCGCGCGAAACGCGACAGTTATTTCGGTTAATAACAGCAACCTATAAATTGTTGTATCCTTCCCACAATCATTTCTGACGATTTTTCTCTTGTTTTTTTGGGTTTCTCTTCTACTTTTCAATCATCAAACATAATTGATTCGCTAAATTCAAGTTCTACTTGAATAACAATTGTTGTATCCTCTAGACGGACGCTATATCGGCGAAATTTCTGTCTTAGGACACTGCGTACGTGCAGTCCTCAATCGATTCATACATCCTACGAGAATCTACATATCAAGTAAGGATTATTGATTGAATTTTTGATTTAATTGTATGTTGTTTTATGTTAATACATAGATTTTATACATAAGAATTTGTATTTTCATTATAATTTATGTCCATATATATACAAGACTTGTTCAAGTGATTGATTACTCTTAACAAAAAATTGCTTAAAATCTCCATTTTAGATAAGCTGTTGGAGATCCTCTTACACCTTCATGATGGCCGGAGACGTACGTGTTTCACGTTTATTACATCTTGTATTATTTTATATCATATTCCACTTAATTTAAACGTTAATTAGTTGCAAAAAAGGACAATATAATGGGTGCTTTTTTCTAAAATGTCTTGTTTGCATATACTTTATCTAAGCAAAGGCCTACCATGGTACAAGTGAGCGTAATCCGAGCATATTTCGTCTTGTCTTGTTTGCATCTCTATTCATGATTTGATTAAATACATATTTATTCATTGTCTTTACATTCCTTAAACTATCTTAAATTGCTAAACATATTAAATACGTTTTTATCATTTTTTATGTTTAAATGAATTACATTGATAGTAAGATAGTGTTGGTATTTCTATATGTATTTTAATATACATATAATATTACAACGTATGTAATTAACTATACAAAATCAACGAATGATTAATAATAATAATTCGAATACAAAGAAAATTGACGGAATCAACTAATGATAAATATAAACGAATAAACCGAAGATGATTTAAACGAAGCTGAGGCTCGTGTGTACAGGCCTGTTCCTGACATTTTATGGGCCCTGGGCGAGATGTAGAAAAGGGGCCCTCGATAATTATGAAAAGAAAAATATTTGATATTTTTTTATTATAAGAAATAAATTTGAATTCAAAAATACTAATAATCGTATAAATTCGTTTTTCCTAGTATTCCTATTTGCAAAATCAATCAATAATTATTTCTAAATTAAATTAATGTTATCTGCCATATCAATTTTACATAGCATCATTAATCTGTTCTACCGTCAAAAACATCCTTATGATGTACATTTAATATATAAAATGACATATTTTTGGGTCAAAATGTTGACTATTCGAAGTAATACTCTATGTCTCTATAAATCAATATAAAAACAATTGGATTTCCATCTCACCGTAGGTTAATGTTTCTCATCCCCTTTTTAAATTTTTAGGGTTGAAATAAACTTTTTCAGAACCGTCAATCTTAGAATCAAAACTCATTTTGGTTATAGCTTAAGATTTAGTTATTGTTTTATAGATATGATAGTACTTAAGATTAATACACTCAATGTTAGGTAATAAAGAGTCAATGATGTTTGAAAAAATAAGGGTATATATATATAAGTTGAACCATCTCATATGGTTGGTTATTTTTTTTTCAAAAGGTAAGAGTGGTTCTCTTAGTTAATAACAAGAAATCTACTATATTCTAATACAAATATAGAATACAGATGAAATAATTAAAAGATTTAGTATGAGATGAATGATGGATAATATATCAATATTTTCTAGGTTAGTAGTTTTAGACTTTGATACTAGATAAAAAACTATAGAGAAACAATATGCAATATTATAAAATGAACGACCAATTAACTTTTTACATATTCTCTTTTCTAATGTAATTAATTAATAAATGTTTGGGTTCTTAATATAATACCAAATTGTTTGGGTCTCATTAGACTTTGAATTTTTAACAGGACGAGTGGGAAATGAAGATGAAAGATATATCAAAGTTTTTTAGGCAAATAGTTTTAGACTTTGGTACTAGATAAAAAACTTAGAGAAATAATAAACAATACAATAAAATGTACGACCAATTAACTTTTAACATATTTTTTTCTTTTTAAATGTAATTAATTAATATATGTTTGGGCTCTAACATAATACAAATTTTTGTAGGTCCTATGAGATACTAAAAAATTTGTCTCTTTTATTTACTACTTATTTATTATACTATATACTAAAAAATATTGGGCCCCTATTTCTCGTGGGCCCTGGGCGTACGCCCGACCCGCCCTCCCCCAGGCACGGCCCTGCGTGTATAACACGATTCCCTTAAACAAATTCGCAGTCTGTTCCCAGGGTACAACAGCCAAAGCAGTAGTACTGCCGGAGATGACCACTTACCTGAAAAGTCGCCGGAAATCTGTGTATTCAGTAGATTTCAGAGAGATATGTGGTGAGTTCGGTATTTTGTGTGTATAAAATGGCAACGGAACTCCCCTTTTATATTGAAAACAAAACCGACACAATTAATATATAATTAAACCCAATAATTAAAGAATTAATCCTAAAAACAAAATGATTAATGCAATAATTTATTGGTAATTAAAATATTAATTTTCACATTCAATACGTTTGATTCGGGAGTTACGGAAAAACTGAAACAAAGCTCCACGCGGGCTACTGTTTCAAAACATTCCACACTGTGCGAGCACAAGGTTTCGGAGCGGCATTCGTGTCCGCAGATCGCGTCCACGCACAAGTTCGCCGATTTAGCCTAAGAAAGTCTCAATCGGCACCCCCATGCGCGCGGGTAGAAGTTGGAGTAAAACCAATCAAAGGAGCTTGTAAACCCCTCCCACATTCATGGTTATAAACCATAGAATGTTTTCTTCTTCTTCCTATGTGGGACATATTCCCACACCCACTTGATTTTTGTCAATTTCATCCCAAACACTCAACTTTGAGCATCGATATCTCATTCACACATATTCCGTTTTGGACGCATGATATATCGTTGCGAAGCTATCATATCGGAGAACACAAAACCCACTAAGAGTTAGATATATATATATCTAATACATATACATGTATTTAAATGTGTCCAAAATTAGTAAAAAACCATATTTTTTACCAACATTTTCCAATAGATAGTTCAAATAATAGAATGATTAATTATATCATCATTTGCCAAATATTGCACCTAATTCCCAAATTAAAAAAAAAACAAGATATATTTTTTCATCAATCGCCATGTCATACAAGCTCATTCATATCACGTAGTGATCGCAATCACTAATTAAGCATAACTACTACAACGTTAATTAATGCATCAGATTTACTAATTAACCTCAAGCACGAATCGTATGCATGCATGCTTCAATTGGCACAACCCTAATTCGTCTATATTTAAAACATCCTGGTGAACAAACATATCATGTGTAATCATTTTACACTAGAATTAAGTACCGCCCTTGGTACTTCAAGTGCCACATTTTACATGCAATCATTTCCAAACACATATTCATGCTCTTATTAGTGTGAACATGTACACAATTACCACAAACACATATATAGCCTTCTACTTTCTACTTTGAAGTTTCGGCTACGACACAACCATAGCCACGGTGGCGCTTTCTTAAAAGTCGTGGATTGTGCGGTCATGTTTGGCTTGCTAGACCATGCACATTGGTTCGATGACACACTAAAAATCGAAGCTATCAACGTAAAGATAACAAGATTTGGTTTAGAATTAATTCCTACCTCAATCGAAGTTATAGCTAGCGTATGTCCATACCCGAGCACCTTCTGTCTTATTTCTATCTCTAAACTCTCGTTTTCTCTTGAAATTAATTGAGGGGTACTTGATCAATAAGTATATGAACGTATTTTTGTTTTAGATCTTGTGAGAAAGTCGAAAATTTGGCGTATACTCTCCGAATCTCGATCGACGGTCAACTTTCATACCCTAAATCAGATTTTCTAATTTTCTTGGAACTTGAGTGGTCTGTTGCCTAAAAATTACGAACAACTACTTTTAATTCTATAATCAATGTCTTTAGAATTTTCAAAAATGGGCAAAATGTACGTTGGAATTAAATATATATACCTTTAATTATTTGTTTCTTTATATTTGAGAAAAGTTATAACAAATCATGGAGATGCTTTTAGTTTAAAAACTTTCACGGCATAGTTCAACTTTTTTATTCACGAATTATGTGTATTATTTGCAGTTGTGATAAATAAATGTTAGGCCAATTCGATCCAATTACAACATAAAAAAAAAAAACTATAAACATTAAAAAAAATCAACTTTAATAACATATATTAAATATACCTTTTATTTGAAAAGATATATTAAATATACTTAAAACCATCTTTATATTTATTTAGTACTATTATACTAGAAAAACATCATTAATCAATTTCATTCCTATTACAATGTTTTACTACAAAATATTGACCAGAATTGTAAAAATATTTAATTATGATATTTGTTATTCACTATTTTAATCACACTAAGGTGCCGTTTGTTTTTTAAGAGGTCTAAAGTCTGAAGTCTTATTTTAATTATGATTAATAAGAAGTGGTGTGTAAAAAGGTCTGTACGATTCTGACTTAAAAGCGATTAATGTTAGCAACAACCGCTGCAATTAATATAATATTATTAAAATGAAATAGAAAAAAAAAAAGAGGTTGTATAGTGAATAGTGGGCGGTTATATATGACGATAGGTTGGATCCAAGTTGACTGGTAAAATATAGTGATTTAGCGTTCAGATGTTGACACTCTTAGTAGTAAAATATAACAACCCAAACAAGACATATAATAATAATAATAAGATTTTCCAACGGCCCCAAGTTTATAATTTAATATCAAGGTTCGCAACGATAACCTATTACATACCTGAATAAAAAGGAAATAACTACAAGGAGTCTTATAGCTTCCGGAATAATCTCACATCTTCTTCTTACCCTTACCGGTACCTGCTACTTTGTGATAACCTGAAAATGATTTTAGTTTTGAAATAACGAGGGTCAGACCGAAGGTCTAGTGAGTCCCCTCTAAGTGCTTATGCAACAATACAACATCAATCTTTAAATCAAAACAGATTTATAAACATCTCATGAGTAATTCACACTACCGACACTACAAAACAGAGGCTTATCACCGACGGATGAATCCGTCGGTAAAATGGAAATCCGTCGGTGATCCGTCGGTACATAGTCGTCGGTAAAGAGGTGGTCGGTGTTCAAATTACCGACGGATCACCGATGGCTATGTTTTCCGAGGGATCACCAACGGTTACCGACGGCTAGGTTAGTTCCGACGGATCACCGACGGTCTTCCTTTAGCGATGGATTACCGACAGATTATTACCGACGGATTCTTTCCGACGAATTTAGCGACGGATTTCCGACGAATATTTATTAAATAAAAATTAAATTAAAAATTACTTTCTGACGGATTACCGACGGATAATCCGTCGGTAATTTAATTTTTTTTTAAAATAATTAAAAATTAAAATTTTCCAGTTTTTTATCTCCTATAAAACCTGCCAATTTTTAAATATTACTAATCCTTAAAGTGTACAAAATATCTATAAATACATAAACATAATCCTACGGAGGGGGAAATGGGTGTTGATTGTTAAACTTGATCATGAATGCGTCAAACTGTGTCATTCGTTCCTACATATGTCTCTTCTCCGCTTCATCTCTATCCAATCGCTCCTGCATCCGAATCCTCTCTGCTTCCTCTCTATGTAGTCGCTCCTGCAACTGGATCCTCTGTGTTTCCTCTCTCTCTAACCTCTGCCTCAACTCCTCCAACTGAAATTCAACATTTGACAAACATATATAGAACAATGTCAGACAACATTTAACAAACATATGATTAACAATGTTAAACAACATTTGACAATCATACCTCCTCATCGCGACGGCCGCGTGTGCTCCCCCTCGAACTGGCACCTGAATCACCGGTCATAGCATAATAGGGATCCTGACTGGTCCCCCATCCAAAAAGACGACCCTTACGCCGTCCTCCGACACTACGCTCCCACAACTCGGCGTCGTTGGGAGGTACAGTGCCGGGAGGTAAGTCCGGGTACTCCTCATCCCTATTCCGATGGTAGGCATCCTACAGTTTACCAAACTAGACATTGTCAAGTCAACTAACCTATAGAAAATTCGACAACATTTCAACTGTGATTTGAACATATATCCATGACCTGCTTTTATGAAAACAATCCTATCGTTTGCCCAACAATGGCAGCCCAAACTAAGTTTGCTATAATTTCTATCGATCTTATAAAATAAACAAATATCGAGCCATGCATAGTTGAACTTACCGCCATATGAGACGCCTTTGGGTAAACGTAGATCGGAGGATCCGTGGACGGACCAGTCGCACCCGGAACAAGCTTCCTGTTGGTGCAGTGTGTAGCCTCCCAAACCTCGTCGCTGGTAGGCTCACAACCCCATGCATCTCTCTACAATACACAACTTAAATTGTTAGTAGGTAATAAAATCATGTATATAGTACATATATTCATCAATTATATACTTTAGTCTAGTGTATGATAAATTACCAAGCGGTCCCGATGCATAGGGATACTAATAGATCCAGTACAATGTCTGGATGTCATCCCCTCATACTCGGTGGCCCGATTGGCTGTATTGGCCGAAACTACAGGCCGGAACGCGTCGGTGTTCCATACATGTTAAAAAGAAGACATAAATCAATATAAATCATAGTACAACCAGATACAAGTATTCAAAACAAAACAAACCTGCTCAATCATCTGGACCCAAAACTCACTCCGGATCCACTCTGGAGGATGTGGCACAAGAATCCTGTAGTCTTGTCCGACGAACTGGACACCATCAATGGCTAAAGACCTTTCCTCGGCGAAGACACGTGCATCTCTCATCATGTCGGAGTACCTATTATGTAGGTGATGCCGATATGCAGCTAATACATCGACGTCCATCTCAGGAGGCCAACTATAATACAACTGCAAACACATTGTTTGGATTAAGTAAACATAAATCCACTCAATAAGTTAAATAGAGTAAAATACCTACCCGAAATCGATCCAGCAACCGTGGATAGTGCTCATTAGGGACATCCTTAAAATGAGCCCAAGGACCATCAAACATGGACTTAAAGACGACAATGGCCCTCCGGACTGCCGACTTGTCCTTAAACCTTCACAATTGTAAAATATACAACATAAAAAACATTAGAATCGGTTTATTATGTACTAGAATAAATAATAGATCACATCTACTTACCCGTCCGCATCAGACAACAAAAGTGGCGATCGCTGACTAGGCTGGGGCGTCTGTGATGCCACATTTGGGCCTCTAACCCTCGAGCCCGCTACTCTGTCATTAGACTGGATCTGATCTAGGCCGTCGCCGATGAACTCATCAGCCTGGGGGTCAACAAACCCAGCGAAGCTGCTACTGCCCCTACCCCTACCACTCCTGCTACCCCTACTACCCCTAAAAGGGTGTCCAGACATCCAAAAATAGAGAATGGTTAACACAAAATGATATAAGTGTACATAAATCATAAGACCCAAAAATAGAGAATGTTTAACACGAAAATGTCTACATATGAAAGACACACTAGTTATCAGACGAGTGATCAGATAACATAAGTTCGTCTTCGTTATCTTCATCATCATCCATATCTTCAAATTCTTCTTCCTCGTCGCTAGCTTCGTGATCTGATGCATCTTCCTCGCTAGCTTCGTCATTTGTGACGACTAAGTTGAGCTCCCCAGTGACAAGAGGGACGGGATCGAGGTCCTCATTTACCCAGTTGCTTGTATGATGAGTTACCCGTTCGTTGGTGTAATGGTTTGACTATTGAAAAGTCACACCGTAGGTTTAGAGGAGCTTTGGATGACTCTAAAACTCTAAGTGTAATGGTTTGACTATTGGAAAGTCAAAACGTAGGTTATAATCAAAGAAAGGTGTTTTGGAAAGTTTAAAAACCCTACGTGTAATGGTTTGACTATTTAAAAGTCAAACCGTAGGTGTCAATGAAGTTAGAAGTCTATTGAACACTACATGTATAATGGTTTAGAGGAGTTTTGGATGACTCTAAAACTCTAAGTGTAATGGTTTGACTATTGGAAAGTCAAACATATGTTTTTTAAAATTTTGGCAGCATAACGACTATAAAATGAATATTTCCATATATCAACCTAATGTTTGCCCAACAATTGGCAACCCAACTAAAATAAATAAATAAAATCAAGTATAATCAAATCCTAAATCATACCAAATGTCTCCATTTATCAACCTAATGTTTGTCCAATAAATGACAACCCAACTAATTAATATCACAAGTTTATCAAACCAAATCATACCAAAACATTTGATATATTCGTGCTCATAACAATGGTTTTCATAAGCTAAAAGAACTCATATCAATTTCAATCTACAATATACTCATATCAATTTCAATCTACAATAAACTCTCATAATTATAATTATCCATAGTTGTCATATATCCCCAAAACAGACATAACGAGAAACAAACGTAACGAAAAGGTTTGGGTTTACAAGCATAACAAATATCAAATAATTCCATTACTACTATACTCAAATTTTCCTATTAAATGACAACATAAATTAATTAAGGAATAACGTCTAAAATTATTTTGGTACCTTAAATCACGTCAAGAAGACAGGAGTAGATCGTGTGTATGTGTATGTCTCTGAAGCGGCACCAAATTTCACTCAATTTCAATCTACACACACAAAAACACAGATTCATTAACAAAAAACAAAACATATTCATTACATACACACACAGATTCATACACACACACACACACACACACACATAAATAAAGATATAAAGATATGGGTTTAAATAGAAATTGATATATAAGTTGTTGAAACACATATATTCATACACAAACAAACACACACACACAGATTCATACACACACACACACACAAATCAAGATATAAAGATATATATATGGGTTTAAATAGAAATTGATATATAAGTTGTTGACACACATATATTCATACACAAACAAACATACACACACAGATTGATACCCAAATCAGGAGGTCGCCGGAGGGGATGGGGGTCGCCGGTGGAGGTGAGGTCGACGGTGTGGAGGTCGACACCTGTCGACAGTGAAACGAGAGTGAGAGGGATCGAGATTGAGAGGGAGACGATAGTGAGAGACGAGAGACGAGAGGGAGACAGAGACAAGAGTGAGAGACGAGAGAGGGAACTGATAAAATTAGGGCTTTCAGCCTGCTATTTTTTTTAAGAATTTTCGGACATTCACCGACGGATTTCCGACGGAATTTCCGTCAGTATTTACCGACGGATTATATCCGTCGGTGATTACCGACGGATTTCCGACGGATAATTGTTTTTTATTAAATGAATTATTTTTAAATTAAAATTATATTTAAAACTATAATTATTAAATAAATTATTAATTAATATATTATTTAATATTAAAATTAATAAATAAATTATTAATTAATTAGTTTATCAAATTATATTTAAAATTATTAATTAATTTATCAAATTGTATATAAATTGACTAAAATACCCCTGAAGTAACTGGGCTTTAAACGAATCCGGTTAGATCAGGGACCAAATGTGATCAGTTAGGTTTTAACGTACCCGGTTGGGCTTTAAACGAATCCGATTGGGTGTTAATGGATCTGGTTGGGCTTTAATGGATTTAATTGGGCTTTAACATTACCAGTTGGGCTTTAATGGATTCAGTGGGGCTTTAACGTTCCCAATTGGGCTTCAACGTACACAGTTGGGCTTTAATGAATCCAGTTGGGCTTTAACGTACCCAGTTGGCCTTTAAACGAATCCGGTTGGGCTTTAATGGATTTATTTGGGCTTTAATTAAGCGAATCCGGATGATCACATATGTACACACATACATATTATATACATGATCACATACATACTATACATGGTGTACATACATACATGAACACATATGTACATGTACATACATACACGATCACATATGTACTATACATGTACATGATGTACATAAATACTATACATGTTGTACATACATTCATGATCACATACATACAGTTGTATATACATACATGAACACATATGTACATACATTCATGATCACATACATACTATACATGATCACATACGTACTTGTATATACATACATGATCACATACGTACTTGTATATACATACATGATCACATACACGTACTATACATGTACATGATGTACATACATACTATACATGGTGTACATATACATTAATTCATGATCACATACGTAAATGTGTATATACATACATGAACACATATGTACATGTACATACATACATATATACATATATATACACACATACAAGATCACATACATACTATATATGATCACATACGTACTTGTATATACATACATGATCACATACACGTACTATACATGTACATGATACATATACATACTATACATGTACATATACATTAATTCATGATCACATACGTAAATGTGTATATACATACATACATATATACATATATATACACACATACATGATCAAAGAAAAAATAAATATTTATTAAATTATTAAATTTACCGACGGATTACCGACGGATTTAAAAATAAAAATAAAATAAAATAAAATTAATTAATATCCGTCGGTAAATTATATAATTTACCGACAGATTACCGACAGATAGTGTGTCCGTCGCAAAGTTTACATTTCCGTCGGTGATCCGTCGGTAATTACCGACGGTTATTATCCGTCGGTAATCTTGGTCGGTAATAAGCAATAAGTTTGTTGTGCGACCAACACTACCGTCAAAGACGGCGTGTCTGACTCGCACTGCCTTAGTTTGGGACATGCTCCCAATGGCATAAACGGGCCACACTCCCCAGTACGAGCAGGCGGGCCACACTCCCCGACTTAGGTCACAACTTCCGAAAGTCTTATACCGCACCACGAAAGTTTTAAACTGCGTTTTGCAGTACGGTGAGGGCGGTTTGGATATCTATGTATGTTAATTTTTTTTATACATATCAACTTTAAAACTTACTTTTTATATTTTAGCAATATATAATTTAATTTGATTCTAACATAAAGAAAAGATGTATATAATATCACTTTTTTTTAATATGTCCACGTGGACCACTTCTTCACAGTTCACATCCCACATGTTTTGTCTCATCAACTAATTAATCCATCATTTAATTATCAACAATTTATAAAAAAACACGTTTAAATAAATCTAGCATGAATATGTCAACATAATTAAATCAAAGCTTTAAATAAACCTTCATAAACTTTTGATAATAAAAGTATTTAGTTCAGAAAACTCACCTGACGGGCTGATCAGTTCTTCACACTTAAGCTAACGATCAACAAGACTCCTTCCTATAAATCAAGCACAAGAAATGATGGTTCAATTATTGGCACGTACACCACAAAACCCCCACTCGAATCCCTTCTCACACAACACTATTCTCGGATAGGTAACCAGTTTTAAACTATGCTCCACTACTCACCGGATTGTCTCGGACAGGACCAGTTGAGAGGCTCCCGGTCGCCCGGTGTCCAAAAGCCCGGGTCATGACAACTCCCGGGGTCGCCCGGTGCTAAACCCTCCCAGTGTCGCCCGGTGGCTCACAGCCCCGGGGTCACCCGGTCGCCTGGTATTTACCTTCCCCGGGGTCGCCAGGTGTTCACAGCTTGGGGTCACCCGATTTGCTCTTCCAGCGCCGAATACCAAAGGTCTCTTGACTGACTGGTAAAACCCCAAAATCCACAGACGAGAGGAAGAATTTATTCCATCAACTAAAACCTTAGGTCACCCCTAATCCCGATCAATTCATTCTAAGAAAACTTGGGTTATGAGGGCTCATCCCAAATTAAACAGACATAAACCATGGAGGACCCTGAAACTCTATTTTCTATCGAATTAGGGGTTTTCCAAGGATGAGTATCAACAATTACTAAACCTATTCTATTAACCAACATAAATAACCAAGAAGGGCTATGGATTCACCTTGAAGAACTCACTGCAGGCTTGAATCAGGAAGAGATCCCTCCTTTGATGTTCCTTCCAAAATCGCCTCCAAGTTTTCTCTCTTGCCCTCTTGATAATCGGCCGCCAAAAAGTGAAGAAAATCCCTAGGGTTAAACCCTTTTATTACAAAGTTACAACTAGACCCTCCAACTTTGATTTTTGTACACTTTATTCCCCAAACTTTGTTGGTTCCCACTTGAACCCGGTTATTACATAAAAATTACAACAAATAGTAAAACAACTCCTTGTAAAATTTAAATTAACATAAATCTTATATGAAACTTGATAAATTCTACCACATTAGTAATTGTAAATTCTAATTAAAAAAAATTAATTTGTTTTAAAAAAAGACTGTATTTAGATTTACTTTCATCTTCTTTTTTTAACCTTGTGTATCATGTGTTGTTGGTTCAGCTCAAACATTAATTGAATCCGATAGTAGATTTTTCAAATTTTATGTGTGTGTGTATATATATATATATATATATATATATATATATATATATATAATGTATGGGAGAGGTTCATTTGAGAAATGCTAAATATATGAGAAATAGAGAAGTAATCATAGCCTTTCATTCGGTGAAGATCGGCTTTGACTGGTCATATATTGCGTCTTTGTCTGGTCAAAAATTACGGCTTTGACTGGTCAAAAGTTGCGACTATTCTAAAAATAGAAGAACAGTTTCGTAATTTTTACAAATACAAGGGACGAGTTCATATATGAACCTGTATGATTCACATATGAACTATATGTTAATATGTGAACCAGTGTAATTCACATATAAACTCTTTTAACTGATTAATATATGAACTAATTAACTGTATGTTTATATGTGAACCAGGGGTTGTTCAGTTGTGTCTTAATGGGTTGTATAGCCCATATGGCTTATTCGGTCAGCCATAAAAAGTCGTTCAGTTGTGGCTTATTCGCACAGCCGGTGGCTTAATCGGTCAGCTAGAAATCCTACTCCTTTGTATTCAGCCATCAAATTTCTCATTAATTTCCCCAACTACCTTTGTAATAAAAAAAATCCCTATTTCAACAGTTGATTTTCACGCCTCCAAGCTACCATTCAAATTCCAAGCTACCATTCAAGTTCTCATCTTCTTCAAGACGATGTTTCTCTACCATCACAGGTTTTTGATTTCTCCATATAGTTATCAATTTCTTCTTATGGCTCGATTTCTTCTTGGGATTTTGGGTTTGGATATAAAAGATCCAACATCGTGTTCTTCCACATATAATCTCGATCTTGATTTTTTGGTTTTGGGTTTTCTACCAACGCCATCTTCCTTCTGGTTTTGGGTTTTCTTACTCACTTGGGATTGGTCCACTGGTTTTGGGTTCTCTTACCAACGGGTTTTCTTACTCACCTGGTTTTGGGTTTTCTTACCAAGAATTGAAGATTTGATATCCCAATTGGGAAAACACTAGAGAAATTGTTTCTGCTAATATCCATGGTTGTTAAGCTGGTGAGATTAAAGATCCCAACTGGGAGTTCACCATAGAACGAGTTGTGGCTTATGTTGAAATCAATTAGGTCAAATAAGTTTATATTTTTTTCTATATAAGGATATAATTATCTAGCGTCACGTGGTTTTAAGAAGTGGTTTTAGGAACCAATAATTTATCAAACAATTATTTCATTTAATATAGTCTCAGGGGTAAAATGGTTATTTCTGATATTCAGACTGTTTATTCAACATAACAACCGAATAACAATTTATCTGTAAACACCCAGACAACTATATTCATACAGACAACTGTTTACATACAGGACTTAATAAAAAACGAACCGAACAACACCTCAATTGAACTAATTAACAGATTAATATATGAACATTTGTGATTCACATATGAACTAATTAACTGATTCATATATGAACGTATAGTTCATATATGAATTAGTTATAAGAGTTCATATGTGAATATATAATTCATATGTGAATCATATTGGTTCATATATGAATTTGTCCCGCGTATTTTACGAAACTACCTCTCTATCTTCTACAGATCATACAAAGAATTATCCAGTATTTCACAGTCAAAGCCGTAAATGCTGACCAGATAAAGGGCTAGGATCATTTTTTTATTTATTATATTTTTAGCATTTATAAAATGAACCTAATCCTATAATGTATATTGTATAATGTTATATTGGATGTAATGTTTTTGCACGTGACATCCTAAGTTGGAGTGAAAGTTTAGTCTATAAACTTCAACGAATGAATCATGACAAAAATGAATGAACCATAATGTTGATCTTGTGGGCCAATATGTCATTGTTTTCCATTATATGCATATCGTTAAGAACGCTATTTCCAGTAAAAAAAATGCACTATAAATCTAAGGAATTACTATTTCATTACTTTTCATTAATTATATTGTATGTTTATTGATGTATATTTAATGACATATCCACATATTAATATCAGATCCCAAAAACTGATTTTCCGATTCTTCACAAGAATGAAGAACCCATATAAAATTTTAAAATAAAAACCGAAATATATATTTTCTGGTTTCCGCTTGATCTGGTTTCTTTCTTTAATATCTCCAGAGAGTCAAATCCATGTTAGAATCAAAATCGTCATTCCAATCAAACCCTTTTTTCATTCCTGGTGGTGTAATGACCAATCCCTCCGCCATGCTATTGTAAAAACTCGGCATATTAAACAACACCTCTTCATCCACAAACGTCGTCTCGGGCACCTCTACTACCACCTTTTCATCTTCTAAAGAAGACGACGACGACGGCACAACCGAGTTGTTTTCAAACCGTTTTGGCCCAAAAGCAATAGCTGCTTCCATAGCAGCCTCTTGAATATCACGAACCGATGATGACTTAGCCCGCCGAACCAGATGGGCAGAGTCCGGAAAGTTCAAAGGCGACTTATCACCACGTAAGGATAGGGTTGCGGCATCGTAAGCCCTAGCTGCCATCTCCGGGGTTGGGAACGTACCCAACCATATTCTCGATTTCTTGCTAGGCTCACGAACTTCACACACCCATTTCGACACGTTTCTTAGCCGGACACCTCTATAGATCGGGTGTCTGGTTTCTTTAAACTTCTTCCTCCCGGCCTTCCTCTTCATCGATGGCGGAACGATTGTTTTACTCGTCTCTTTTTGAGAAGAGGAGGAGGAGGAGGAGGAAGTGGAAGAAGAAGAAGCATCGTCTTCGATGATTTCCATTTGAAAACTGAGAGATAGATGGGTGGAAGAATTTTATGTTGATGTTATTATATCGTAAGAATGTGTTGTGGAGATAGAATAATTTATAAGAATAAAAATGAATACACAAGTGGGTGCTCCCAAAAAGTTGACAAGAGAAAGATGACCGTATACACACGTGACGCAACACATGGAGGGTGAGACAATAATTTTGTCATAAAAAACATGTGACAAATTAATTAATGATGCTGAATATATATTCAAGAAGCCGTTTGCAACAAAAAGGACGGTTCCTGGTCCACAAGAGACTCCCTTCGATGCTCACGTGGAGTGTGGTTAAGAACATCTGCATCAAGGAGAGACCAAGCTTCTTTTAACAATATCATACTAGTTTTTAAACTTCTTAAAAAAACGGTCGTTATGGTCATATTACCAACTATTTTATATTTAATAATTTATAATATCATAAAATACTAAATATAGGTTTATTATAATATAAATAATAAATTAATTATAATATAACCAATATAGTAAATTAGTAGTTTAAATAAAAAATGTTTCATAAAAAATATTATATTATTTAAGATAATTGTGGATAGAAATTTTAATAAAAATTAATGTTCAAAAAAATTAATATATAAATTAAATAAAATAAAAATATTAATAATTAACGTTTAAACAAATTATAATAAATGAATTAATTTAAACAAAA
Source organism: Arctium lappa (assembly GCA_023525745.1). NCBI lineage: Eukaryota > Viridiplantae > Streptophyta > Magnoliopsida > Asterales > Asteraceae > Arctium > Arctium lappa. Next base: position 7,891,038 of record CM042054.1, on the reverse strand, counting down.
AATTTAAATCTTTATCTATTTGGCATTGCAAATGGTCTTACTAAATTAATAAGTGTAAGAGAACTTGTAATCTACATGAACATGTCATGTCATCTTGTATGTAAGACCATTTACAAGATTAATGTAGATGTTGCTATAGTATTTTTTTTTTAATTTAAAACAACAATTATAATTATAATACGTTGTTTAAAAGAATTAAGAGAACTATTTACGTGAGTTTTCACATTTTTGGTGATAATCTCATTTAATGATTTATATTATTTTTTTAATTATATAGCAATGGAGGTCAACGAATGACTCCATGGTCCCACACTCCCACTCCAACATGCAACCCTTTTACATTTTTTAAGGGGCAAATTAACTGATAAGCTAGTTGATAAAAAAACCACGTTTGACAAAAGCTATCTTATAACCATTTAAACTACCAAAAAAAACATTAATTATTTATTTATAATTAAAAGTTAATATATAATTATGAATATTAATGAGGGACATAATTGGAATAATCACAAAAAGCTCCTCATAAGCTACTCCAAGTCAAAGTTCTAAATGGCGTGAGACGTGGCGTGGCGGCGAGGCCAAACCTCAAGCCTTAGGAGCCATGGCGAAACCATGCTAGAAAAGTGAGTTTCAGCGACGGGCCTTTAGCGACAAAGTGTTTCAGCAAGAGGCTATTGCGACAACATGTCGTCTCTATAAGCTATTTCTGACGATAAATTGATTTTTAGCAACGACAAAAGTCGTTGCTAAAACACCTATTTCTTGTGGTATATGGCGTTTTCAAGGCGTGACTTATGGCGTCAAAATTTTAATTCATATATAATATTATATATGAAAACATATGTTTTGAAGTGTTACTCAATGATTCAATAGTAATAAGCAAGTTAAATTAGGTTATATATTAAAAACTTGCAAATAAGACATTAAAAACATAAAAAAAAAATCAAATATCTCATTACGATAACTGCGTATTAGGCCATGGCGTGCCATGGGCTTAACGTGGCGTGACACACAAGCCTTGATGCCATGGCGCGCCATGACGGCTGTGCGACGAGTTTTTTAGAACACTGCTCCAAGTAGCTTATCAAAAAGTTAGTTTATAAGCTAGCTTATTGTCATCCAAACATGTACCCAGAAAATAAGCTAGCTTATTTTTGCTAAACAATGCCTAAATGGATGAAATTGAGTTAAATATACTTCTAGGGGTGTTTGCGGTGCGGTTTGGTGCGGTTTAGGGTAAAACCGTAAACCACACCGCGAAAGTCTTAAACCGTATTTTGCTGTGCGGTGAGGGCGGTTTCGATATCTATGTATGTTAAAAAAAATTTATACATATCAACTTTAAAACTTACTTTTTATATTTCAACAATATATAATTTAATTTGATTCTAACATAAAGGAAAGATGTATATAATATCATTTTTTTTAAATATGTCCACTTGGACCCACATGTTTTGTCTCATCAACTAATTAATCCATCATTCATCACTAATTTTGGTAATATAAACGAGGATAAAATAGACATCACTTTCTTATTATTGTTGTTGTTATTATTTTCATTTATCAGGCTTTTTTTATTAATTAAGATTAAAGTTTTACTTCAAGAAAGATTAAATATAATTTACATTTTTATTAAGTAAGCAATTCGAATAACTGAAAATATCATATTAATCTTAATTCCAATGATATTATTTTGTTAAGTCTAATCACCTCTAGTTACTTGTTTTTAGAGTTAAATTTGGATTAAGTTGAAACCCTATATCTAATGTGATTGTTCATTACAACCCCAAAAGAAAACTTGAATTTTAGCATACATACCCATATATACCTTAAAACACATTAGGATTATGCAAATAATACACATAAAATCTAAGTGATGGGATGAGGTGGCTCTCTAGCTGAAATAACCCATGAGTTGGTAGTTATTTATAAAATGCTTACTGAATCATTTATCTTACCTGATTAACATGTTTAAAGCAGAGAATCTTACTTGGTAAAGGTTAAGGCAAAAACGAGAGCCTTACTCGATAAATAAGAGTGATGACTTTTACCAGTAATTGTTTATCGAGTGAGTTTGTTGCATACGATGTCATTTTAATGACAAAAAATGTAACAACCCAAAACAAAGATCAACCATAAATGCATAGATAAAGGATATGTTTGGCAAACTAATTGATGACTGATAAGCTAGCTGGTAGCTGATAAGCTAGATGATGAAAATATCACGTTTGGCAAAAACTAGCTTATAAGATGTAAAATTACCAAAAAAGACATCTAACAAAAATAGTCAATTACAATATTTAATAATATAATTAAAATAAATTTATAGTAATTTAATATATTAATTAATACAAATAAGGTAGTAAATAATATAATATGTTAATTAAAAATTTTGAAATATATTATTATATATATTATAAATTTTGAATTTGAAATCAAATTTAAAATATATATATACATTAACTTATGATTTTAAAAAAACCGTTACATATAATATGAAAAAAAATAATCAAATAATAATAATTGATAACTAAAATATGTGAGTGAATTGTGGATTTGGTCCCTGTGTTTTGATGTTATTTGTGATTAGGGTCCATATAGTATGTTTATTGTGGATTTGGTCATTGTGGTATTCAATTTGTTTTGATCATGGTCTCTCTGACTAACGTCTTCGTTAACTCCGTTAAATCAAGGCTATTTTAGCATTTTTGCATATTCTTATTTTTTTCTTATAAAAAATAAAAACATTAGTTTTATCCACACAAATATATGTATATATATATATATATATAACATCAAAATAAATAAAATAAGATATTATTTTATGATTTGGTTTTTTAAGTTAATCAATCATATTAAATATGATTTAATTTTATTGTTTTAGTATTTTTGCCTAATTGGGTATGAAAACATAGTCGAAGTTTATATAAATGATTTGTTCAATTTTAAGTTATGAAGATGATATTATGTATGGATCTTTAATTTCATTAAAATATAAATAGTTGATTTTAAGTTTTTTTGACTGAAAAATAATATGAAAATTGGAACCTCTAATTTTAGGATTATAAAATTAAAGTTCATTTCTCAATGATTCTCAATGATTTTGATGTTAAAATATCGATAATAAGTTTGTTTTTTGCAATGATATTAAAAAACAATAAAATTAAATTGTCTTTTACATAATTAAAATTTTAATTTAATAAACCAAATCATAAAAACATATCTTATTTTATCCGCTCTAAATAAAATAAGATATAGTTTTATGATCTGATTTGTTTAAATTAAAATTTTAATTACATTAAAACAATAAAGTCATATCTTTTTCAAGCGTTACAATAAAATAATAAAATTAAAACGTATTTAGTGTAATTTTTTTTTAAATTTAAACAATCAAATCATACAATAATATCCTATTTTATTTATTTTGATATCGTTAGGTTTATTTTTAAATTTTGTAATGTTTGTTTTTTATTTCTAAATATAAAGGGATATAAGAAAATCTTAAGATAAAAGGAGGAAGGATTAAGGAGATAGGAGTTAACATAAATGGATGAAGAATACAATAAACACGAACATATACTCATTCAAACTACAGGATCTACAAACATGATTAATTTACAGTGTAGACTATGGTTAGATAATAATAAATTCTTAGACCTTAAAAGCTTTATTAGATACAGGAGCAACAAAAAGCGTAATATCTTACAGTTTAGTACCTGTAAAATATCATAAAGAGTTATCATACAAATTAGTAACGAAAACAGTTGAGGATAGATTAATTTCAATTAAACATTATATAGAACCAACAGGAATACAATTTAGATTTTGCAGGAAATTACAACGCTAAATACGAAATACCACAGGTAAATATTAACCCTGAATACATAAAATCAACAGATTTTGTATTAGGTTTAAATTTTATATTTGGAATCAATGGTGGAATTACAATTAATAAAAAATTTATTACATTAAGTAAACATAGTTACAGTTTTCCTACCCTACGGTATACAAACACATCAGAGTTCGCTCGAAAGCGTGGTGGACAAGGGAATTTAGATTTTTTAAAACAACATCAAAATAAACCTTTTATTGAAAATGAAGCTTTTAAATTACTCACAAATTTTTTGACACATGAATTGGAAAAAGGAAAAGATGTCACAACAAGTATCAATTATCCTGAAATTTTACATTTAGAAAAAATAGGATTGATTGGAGAAGATATTAAAAAATCGAAAGTAAATTATATATGCAAATTCAAGCTTAAAAACCCAGATATTACAATTAGAACTGCTAACATAGAATACAGTCCATTAGATAAAGAAGAATTTAAAAAACAAATATCAGAAATGTTAGAACAAGGTTTAATTAGAAAATCTGAAAGCTCTCAATGATGAGCAACTTTTATAGTTAGAAATCACAGTGAAATTAAAAGAGGACAGGCAAGAATAGTTTACAATTATAGAAGATTAAATGACAATACAGAAGATGATGACTACAATATTCCTAACAAAGATAGCTTATTAAATCTTATACAAAAGAAAAAAGTATTCTCAAAGTTTGATTTAAAATCAGGATATAATCAATTACAGTTAGAAGAACAGTTTAAACCATGAACAACCTTTACATGTTCGGAAGGACAGTATGAATGGAACGTTTTGAGCTTTGGACTCAAAAATGCACCATCAATATTTCAAAGATTTATGGACAGTATTTTTCTTAAATATAATTTTTGTTTAGTTTACATTGATGACATTTTAGTTGTAAGTGAAACATTGCAGAAACATGAGAAACACTTACAAAAGATCTTTGAAGAGATTAAAAAGAATGGTATAGTAGTTTCAAAAAGAAAAATGGAATTATTTAAAAGAAAAATATCTTTTCTTGGCCTAGAAATAGGGAATGGAAAGATAGAGTTACAGTCATATATTTCTGCAAAAATTTTTGATTTTCCAGAAAATTTTGAAAGTCTTAAACAAATTTAAGCCTTTTTGGGACTAGTAAATTATGCTAGAAAGTTTATCCCAAATCTTTCAAAATTAGTTGGGCCATTATATAGTAAAACAACAAAAAGTGGCCAAAGACATTTTAATAAAGAAGATATAAAATTAGTCCAAACAATAAAAGAAGCAGTTAAAAACATAAAATCATTGGAATTATCATTGGTTACAGATTATATAATAATAGAAGTTGATGGTTGTAAAAAAGGATGGGGAGCATCACTTCTTTGTAAGCCTAATAAATACAGTCCTAAGGATACAGAGAAAATTTGTTCATATGTTAGTTGAAAGTTTAACAAAACTGGTATGAATTGGACAAGTTTAGATTTTGAAATACAGGCATTAATAAATGCTTTAGAAAAATTTAAACTATTTTTACACAATGAATTTACAGTTAGAACAGATTGTGAAGCTATTGTACGCTTTATAAAAATGACCAGACTCCAGAGTAAAAAAGTTAACAGAACAAGATGGATTAATTTACAAAATGTTATACAAGGATGTGGCTATCGAATAAATTTTGAATATATTAAAGAAAAAAAATAATGGAATAGCAGATATGCTATCCAGAAATCTTAACATATTATTTTCTGCAGATGGCTAGTAAGGATAAAGGAAAAAGGAAGCTCATACAACCTTCACAGATAAAAAAGAACTCATCTTCGATGAGTATTTCTTCAAATGAAGAAAGAACAACTATTACAGCCTCTACAGATATTCCTACAACTTCTATAGAAAAGTTGATGCAATCCACAATCAGCTCCAAGACCAATAATTCTCATAATTATTTACAAGGTCTTGATAACATCACAGTTCAACAGTTTTTGCAATTACAGTTACAGTTGCACCAGGGGTTTATACCCAGGCCTAGCCAAACTGGTCCATCAAAAATATCACAGAAGTCACAAATTCCTACAGATCATATCATTACATTTGGACAACATCAACTACATAAATGTTATGATATTCATAAAAAGTTTCGACCCATGAAGGGAATTGTTTTGACAGAAAAACAACAGTGCTTATTAGATAATCTCTGGCATCTGAAAACTTTGTCGGAATCATCTAGTAGCAAAGTTCACATTCTCAATGCTCTGAGTACATATTTTCAAGAACAAAGCCAAAAATCCCCTGAAAAAACAAAGTAAGAAATTCTCTTACTATGTAATTTTCAGAGGAACCAAAACAGGAGTTTTTAACAAATGGGAAAGTGTAGACAATTACACACAATGTTATAAACCCATGTACAAAGAATTTTACACGTTCTCTGAAGCCTTAAGCGCAGCAAGAGAAGCCTTCGGGATTAACCAGTTTTACATAGAACCCGAAGAAGTGAAAACTTTTTCAGAAATAGCAAAAACTAATCTTGAGTGGTTGATCAAAGCTCAAGAAACTGTTATTGCTAATTTACAGGACCATCTCCTTCAATTTGGAAAGGGTCAACAAAATACATAGATCCAGATTGATAATTCGATTCTCAAACAAAAGAATGCAATTCTCGAGGAAATTTTTTTACAGTTACAACAACAACTCGAGAAAAAAGAATCGAATACATCTACAGATTTTTACAGAGATTATAACAGCTTCAAGGCAAGACTTTTAGATCTTCCTTGGAAAAACACTATGCAACCAATTTTAGACAAAATTCCTAAATTGGAAAACATCATTTCTGAAAATTTTTGTACATAATTTCCTATACATCTGTATGAATTACAACAACAAATCATCGATATGGCTTTCCATGAGGATAGTCATAAAGGTGTAACAGTGGTGCAAAGATCATATCATGATCAACCTTGTCGTAACACATTCCTACTCCAGATTGACTTACAGACTACAGAGCTTACAACAAATCAGATTCTCAATTTTTACCACAATGGTTTGATTGATTATCTAGATTTCAATCTGAATTCAAAAATAGAGGATCTTCTCAACAAGTTCGGTGAAAAGTTCCTTTTAACAGCAGGAAACATGACATCTTTTTTAGATGCATCAACCATAGGATGTAAAATCTTTGCATCCTTTCCAGAAGCAGATCAATACACATATCGACCTTCGAGAAAACGAATTTTTCTTAGTCATAGAAAGGCGGAACAGACATATCTCAAGAACTTGGCTTGTTCGACAGCCCTATACTTTGATTACAGTCGCACAGACATTGTTACACAATGGATTACACACGGAAAAGAAACAACAGGACTCCCATATCTTTTCAAATGGACAAATTATAAATTAATGGCAGAAGGACACTACATCCAGATATGGACTCATAAAAACTGGGACATGCTTCTCCCCTTCATAGGAGAAAGTGATCTACTCAGTCCTGATATTGTCAATAGTGACTTCCCAGAGACAGATTCAGACGAAGAATCATCACCATCAATTAATAATACCCACAGACATCTTTAGAAGACAAGATGACGCAAGAGATGACATTTTCACAACAATAATTCACAGTTGACATAAGGGATGACGTTTTTATATCCCGACAAATTACTGTATTCTTTTTGACAATTGTGTTTTGTATTTTTATAACGTGTATAATCTAGATTAATTTTTTTTATTCTATAGACTAGGCCTAGACTAGGTATGTGGCATCTAGAGTTGCCACCTTTCATTTCCATTTTCAAGTTTGTAATAATGTAGCTCACTAATGAAGGCCTATATAAACCTTCATCTAGTTCATTGTAAGACATCCATTTGCCATCACTTAACATCCATAATAAAATCATGAGTTGCTAAAACACTCTCCTCCCATCTTAGTTTGATCTTTCAATCCTTCATCTCCTTTTAAGAGTTCTTCATATTATATCCCTTACCATATTAAAAAAAATACTATTCTTTATAATTCGGCCACCATCGTACATAAACTCTAGTGATTCCGCTCTAATCTCTGTAAGTTTTTCATGTTCTTAGTTTAAAATTATGTTGTTTTCTTCTTCACTTCTTTATTTTATGTTGTTATTTTGCCTTTAAGTGGTTTAACGAAAACCCTAAAAATCCGCCGTACATGTATAAAAATATTGTTTTTAGTTTTTTATCATAAAAAGACGAAAATTAGGCAAAATGACTAAAATGGTCTTTGATTTAACGGAGATGTTAGTCAGAGGGACCATGACCAAAACAAATTGAATACCACAAGTATCAAATCCACAGTAAACATACCATAGGCACCCTAGTCAAAAAAATTATCGAAACACAGGGACCAAATCCACAATTCACTCAAAATATATTGATCAATATTAAAAAAATTGATATAATTATCAATAATTCTAAATAATTAAAATTTTATACCAACGTATAATTAAAAACTATGTGATAATTTTCAGATAATATTAATTGATATTTATTAATTAATTAATAATAAAGTTAAATAATTAATATTTATTTATAATTAATAGTTAATATATAATAATGGATATTAATTAGGGTATAATTAAAATAATTACAAAAAGCTCCTCATAAGCTACTCCAAGTTAGTGATGGCCATCTTGGCCCGGCCCGATCGATTAACCGAGCCCGACCCGCCTGAAAGCCCGGCCCGGCCCGATGCCAAACCGGTTTGAAGCCCGAAATCATGGACCGATTTGGGTTTTTGGCGGCCCGGCTCGGCCCGAGCCCGGTTCACGGTCCGGTTTTTGGCCCGGCCCGGCCCGGTTTGTACTTTTAAAAAAAAGACGTTATGTTACCGTTTATATACGTTTTTTTGACATTTTTTTTGTATTTTTTACCCCCTAAACCCCTATAAATACTTGTATTGTAAGTTTGTAACTTAAAAATTATATATAAAATGTATTTTTAAAGTGTATTTTAGTGATTTATTATAAATAAAATGTATTTTTAAAATGTATTTTAGTGATCCATTATATAAATAAATTATTTTTAAAAAAAATACGAAAAAATCATTAGCCCGATCACGGTCCGGTTTGGGCCCGGCCCGGTCCGGTTTTGGTTAAATCAGTTTACCCCAAGCCTAACCGGGCCACGACTTTTCGGGTGAAACCCGGCCCGGCCCGGCCCGAAGCCCGTTTGGGCCCGGTTTTTGCTTTCACTGTAGAGGCCCGAAGCCCGTTTTGGCCCGGCCCGGCCCGAGCCCGATTTTTGGCCATCACTACTCCAAGTTGCTTATCAAAAAAGCTAGCTTATTTCCATCCAAATATATACCATAAAATAAGCTAGCTTATAAGATAGCTTATTTTTGTCAAACAATGCCAAAGAGTAAATCGCTAAAAAGGCTCCCAGGACAAACTCAATAATTTGAGTACAAAAATTAGGTTTGCGGAAACAACCTATTACACAACTGAGAATTAAAAGGAAAACGAACTAGGACTAGAAAGTTAGCGAATCTTCTTTCCATTCCACAACATCTAGCTCAAAGCTTCTCCTTTCCCTTACCCGAGCTTTCTACCTCACGCCTTCCTAAAAAGGTTTTTAGTTTTGAAAAACGAGGGTTACACCGAAATGTCTAGTGAGTTTCCTCTAACAACAGGCAACCATGCCACAACAACATATAAAAAGTAGATACGTATTTATAAATAAATTTCAGCTTTACAAGTCATTCACATAACGACACATGCTGATGGCACACACTGAAGTCACACTCGTGTGAAAACGTGTCTGGCTCATACTGCCTTTATCTGGGAACACCCCTCCAATGGCATAAACGAGACATACCCCCGAGTATAAGCACAGGCGGGACACCCCCCCCCCCCCCCGACTTAGGCCATAAACTTACCACCAACAATATATGCATACATATAAAAAGCATCCGACACAATGTGATAAAACATGTATTTTAATAAACTGCTCATGTGAAATAACATTTGCATCAATAACGTTTTTGGTTAGAGAAACTCACTTGTGGTCATTGTTTACTTCTTCGCACCTACGCTCCCGATATTTTAAAACGAAAACCTATGATATGCAAACCAATGGTAAAAATCTCCCCTAATGCTAATAAATAAAGTCAAGATCCCCCCCCCCCCCCCGGGGTCGACCTCCCCATTACCCGAGTTCGGTCTCCCCGGGTCTCGGCCTTCCCGACCTCCCCGGGTTCAGCCTCCCGGTCTCCCCGGGTCTTCGGCTTTACGGAATCCCCGGTTCTTCAGCCAACTCCCGACCTCCCCTAGGTTTTGGACTTTCGGACTCCCTGAATCTTCGACCAACTCCTAGCCTCCCCCGGGTTTTGGCTTTCCCCTCATCCGACTTTAACCAAAACCCAGCACTGGGTTCTTGTTACGAACGGGAAAAACTCTCTTTAAGCCAAAACTTGATTTGTTAAAACCACAGATTAAGTATCTCAAAGGTGGTCTAGATACTTAATCAATCCCAAAACATCCAAATCTTTTAAAAACAACTTAACTCTTGGTTATTACAAAAAATCTTACAAGGTAAGGACAGTGAGTGTGACCAATACGACATTACCGGTAGGGTGGACCTACCTTTTGGGGTATGTTTGCCTGTGAAACATAAAAAATTGAGGTCGAAGTATAATTTCTTTTTAAGGTATTTAAATATAAAGCCATAAGGTTTTTAGAGTGAAACCATAATTTTTTTTAGAATGAAACCATAAACATTAAAACATAAACCAATCATTAATTTAATATTTTCATTATAAAATGTCACTAAGAAAAACCAAAAGGCAATAAAAGGTTACATTTTAATCTACAATCTTAGGTTTTATACATTCCGCAAATATAAATTTAATAAAACTAAGAGCATCAATAATAGTAGGAGAATGATTAGAGATTAGTTATAGCAATTTATTTTATTTTTGCATGTTTTATGACAAAGGAAAAGAAATATGAACTTGAAACCTTCAAAATAACCCCATCTAAAAAATAAATTCAAAGATGACAAAATTAGATCATTGGTTTTAGAAGAAAATCTTTGATCATGTTTTGAAGTTTCGAAAAACATTCACTACATTAAAATTGGGTTTATTAGACGCTTAACCTAATAGTATATTTTATAAGACTAAATTATAAGGCGTCTTATCTAAAAGTGTTACAATATGTTTACAAGACGTTTTTAAGCATTTAACAAATTTTTTAGTCCACTTTTAACAATAAATGTCATATTGGCTAATTTATATGATACGTTCGAGAGTGTCCTATAAACTCATCTTTTTATAGTACAAATTTTCAAATAGTATCATCTATACTATATTATAAAAGAGACATAAAAATCTATTAAAAACAACTCATTAAGCATTATGTACTATTATTTAATGTTAATCTACTTAAAATCTTTTAAAAAACAACTAATAAAGCAATATGTATTACTTTTAAATGCTTTTAACCCTAATTAATAAATTTCATTTTTATCCCCCAAAATCCTTATCTCTAATCCCCAAACCCTAAAATTATGAAATTTGAATTCTGATAAACATAATCAAAACAGGATAAACATCTCAATTTAAATATAAAAAATTTAAAATATATAAAATAATTAATGAATTTTAACAAACTACTTATTTTTTTTATATAAAAACATTATATTATTAAGCCTAAATTAAACAAATTAAAAAAACATTATCACTCTCTAAAAACCATCCAATATCTATACTATATTATAAAGCATTGATTCAAAACTTTTTAAAAACAATCTTTTAAGCATTTGGTACTACCAATTAATGCTAATTTACTTAAATTTCAAGTTTACAACTTGCTATTGCCTATGGTACCACTTACTAAAGCACACTATCAATGCATATCCTTAAACACGTTCAACCTTATCCCTAAACCAGTTCAACTTCCTTCCTATCCCTAAATCCCTCCAACCCGTTCAAATCAAAATTCAAAACCATTGTTATCATCATTTTCATGTATCTCTATCTCTAAACACGCCCTCTTCCCCCTATTTATATCCTTATTTAAACATGAATTTTGAATGGAGAAGATGAGGATACTCACCCGGTGCATTACACGGGCATGATGCTAGTATAAAATAACTAATACAATATTTTATTTTAAAAGTTTCTTAAAAACCTTGTTAAAACGCCTAAAATTGTCTTATAAACTTAGGGGTTGTTTGTTTACCTCTTAATGATTTCATTAAGAGGCAACCTCTGAATCGCTAAGAGGTAAATCTTGTTTGGCAAAAAAAATCTGCCTCTTAATGGTTCCAAAACCCTCTGAATAATTTTGTACCTTGGGTCTCTCTTAACCATTAAGCGCCTTGATTTTATTATGAACAATTATCAAATAACCATATTTCATTTTGCACTACATCATAAGAGCCTCTTAATCATTCTATACCAAACCATTCAATAACTGCCAAACAACCCCTTAGTCTAACATTTTTAGATATGATGTTTTATAGTGTGGCCCTATAAAGTATGTTGTTAGGACGCTTAAACATTTTAAGTGTCCTATAAACCTATATATATATATATATATATATATATATATATATATATATATTTGGAAGGGTGTCCTAGGCTATGCCTAGACTAATCCCTTAGCAAATTATGACTATAAGACATCAGCCCTCCCTGATTAAATCTCAGTAGCCACAACTGTTGTGTACGTCTAGATTCGAATCCTGAACAGATGAGATATTCCACCACATCCCAGGGCCTTAATCAGTATACCACAACCCTTGTAATTCCTATAAACCTAATTTTGTTATAGTGATTCTTCACAAATTCTTTATAATATATTTAAAATAGAGAAGCAAGAGTTAATATTTTTTAAAAATTACATCAACTTCAAAAGGTTTTCCATTTTAAAGACTTCACAACTATTTATATTATTAGTAAAATATTCTATATATTTGTCAACACAGTAAATTTTTAAATTGTTTTAATTTAAAATAATAATACATTAACCGCATTATTGGGGAAAACAGTTCTCTTTATTAAACATCTAATTTTAAGGTATTCTTCAATGATATTTTTCTCCTCTCATATTTTTCCATTATGGATGGATAGAGTTGTGGAGAATTCAAAAAGTAGTTTAAAATCCCTAAAGTATAAGTTTTTTTTAGGAAGTTCAATGAAGATGCTATAAAACCCTACCTCCCCTATTTGATTTTCTTTATCCTTTGATAATTTTGATTGATTTTTTCCCATTTTGTATGAAAATTTGACAATGTCTCCGCTTGCATTTAAAGCTAACAAAAAACTCGTGTTACATCTAATTCCAAATACCCCAAGATTTTTAGAAAGGGGTGGGGGACCAAAGCGAACTTCACATTTCCATGTTCAAATTTAGGGCGATTCCCACCAAAAACCCCTCTCAAGTTTGTAATCGTCCAGTATTTAATTCTATAAAAGATATTTTAATCGTTTTTACCATTGCTACTGAAAATGTTGTTTGTTTTTCTCTGAGATGGGATCTTAAACAACTGAAATTGCTTGGATGTTTTTAACAAAACATGAAAACTCTCCCAACTCTATATGTGGTTCATAAGAAGTAGTCGGTGAACATTAAACATGCGGACAATTTGTTATAATTATTCTCAGTATTACCACCGTGTCAGTCTACTTGTTTTCATTCAAATCTTCAGATGAATAACGTGTAATTAACCTTTGAAATTTTGTCATCAATAATATTCCGTTGTTGTTTGAACATGTCGTTTCACACAAACATGTCATGTTCATTATATGTATGTATGCAGACTGCAGAGTGAGAACAACACTTAGGGGTTGTTTGTTTTTTTAAAAGAATCTTTTAATGTCTCTTAAGTCTGAATCGTTTACACCTTTTTACACACAGTCTTTTATTAATCATAACTAAATTAAGACTTCAGACTTTAGACCTCTTAAAAAACAAACGGCACCTTAGTGTGCATATATCCTCTCACAAGTTCAATGTTTGTGGCATTTTGACCCATGGAAGATGACATGCGATTTGATGTTGATGGAATGAAAATTTAAAGGGGCTATAATGGTAAAGGAGTCAAAAGATGAAGGGTGTATTTGCAAAATTGAAAAAACATAAAAAAAAACACCACCATCTACTCGTCACCTAGAAAAAACATTGTCGTGAAACACGAAAGACTTTTTCTACGGGTGTTTTATTAGTCACGTTCCGTTCAAAACAAATTACTCCTGACAAAACCATCCTTTTTCATCCGCTTTCAACTTCACATGTTGACACGTGCCATTTTAATAACATTAATTAATACAACAAATATATGTAGTACACGTGGAATTCAACCCATTTTTTAAAAGTAGATGTTTGATATTTGATAATCATAAACTAGTTTTTTTTTTTTTTTGAGTAATATTAAAAAACTTTGGTGATATTATAAAATGTTAAAATTGATTAAATTTGTAATATATTTATTTATATTAATTGTTAAAACATAATTATTTTTTTAACATATTTATTTATCTTTTCGTTTCTTCCGTTTTCGGCTGCTGTTTCGTTTTGCTTCTGGTCGGTTTTGTGGTTTTTGTTTTGTTTGTTTTTTGGTGGTATATAATTTGATTTGTCGTTAAAAAAAATGTAGGTTATACTGTTATAGTTATATATTTTTTTTGTTAAATGTGATTAATTTGTTAGCTATCAGTTATCTTATCTATTAACAACTAACTTGTTAATCATTAACTAGTTTAACTGTTAACAATTAATTTACCAACTAGCTTGCCAATCCTAGATTAAATTACTAATACATAATTGATATTCAATCAAATAAATAAATTAAAAAATAGCTAAAAATAAACATGTCAGAATTTAAATAAACATATCTATACTACTCTATTAAAATTATTAAACTGGTTTAAAGTTGTTTTGAAAGACAAATTATTCGGTCCATTTTCTCTCCCACCTTTTCTCTCCAAAATTATTTTTCCTCTCCAATATTTAAGGTTATATTTAGCACCCTTGTAATTAGTTATTTATATTACTTTATGTCCCTTATTTTTTTATTTTTTATTTTACATCCTTATCATTTTAACACAAATATCTTATATGAACAAAAATGCAATGAAAATATACATTTCTTTTTTTTTTACAACTTATATCATTATAATCATCTCGTCAATATCTTCAAAACGAGCCAAATATTGAATATTTTTTAATTTAACCGTACTATTAAATAACTACGAATTAATTTGTTTTATATCCTTATGGTTTATTTTTTTTTACTTTTAACATATTAAAAATACATAATCGTAGATCAACTAAAATATATTAAAAACACGTTTCATTTTTATTTTAAATTACATCATTATTATTTTTTTTATCAATCTTTTCAAAATAAACTTATTTTTGAATATTTCTTGATTTAATAGTATTATAAAATAGAATAAATACGTACTAATTTACTATATCTATACTATATTATAAATCACGGATAAAAAACTCTTAAATACAAATTATTAGGTATAAGGTACCATCATTTTATGCAAGATTTTAAAAATCTCTTAATTTACAAGTATCAAAGCACAAAATACATATTACTACTGCAGGTAGGGATGGCAATGGGTAAGGTTAAACCTGTTACCCGTTATGTTTCGACCCGTTAGATAAGGGTATGGATAAAGAAAATTGTATCCACTTATCCATTACCTGTTTATCCGAAATTTTAGTGGGTAGGATATGGATACCGGTTTTTCGTTATCCATTACCCGTTACCCGTTACGATATAATATATATGTATGTATAATTATATAAAATTAAATATTAGTGTATATATACATAATTATATTAAGTTAATTATTAATATTTTTTTAATAATGTTATCATATATTAACGTCTACTTTAATTTATTTTTTAATATTTATCGAGTAAAAGATTTCATGTTGATTAATAAATGAGAAACAAACCGGATTTAGAAAAATATACAACGAAAAGTGTTAGTCTTACAATTTTTATATTGTTTTTAAAATATTATATTATGATTATATTTAGAGTAATAAAGTGTTTACTACAACAAAATTAGATATAAAATAATAACTATATTTATGAACTTATGTTTTACTTATATGTTTGAGGTTTAACAATATTAATTATAGTTCAAAATGAAATTTTGTTTTACCATTTATCCATTACCCGTTTCGTTACCCGCTAATTTCAATGGGTAGGGTAGGATATGGATAAAGGTTTTATGAGATGAATAATTACCCGTTTCATTACCTGCTATTTTAAATGGATTGGATAACAGATTAACCCTTACTCTACTCATACCCTACCCGTTGTCAGCCCTAACTGTAGACTTCTAACACCCACCAATTTGGTATGTGCAAAGTCTTCGTTTTATGCAGACATTTCCATGTATCACTATTAATTAATATAAATTTGTTTTAATTATCTATATAAATACTATATTATAAAGGACGGATAAAAAAAACTCTTAAATACAAATTATTAGGCACAAGGTATCATCATTTTATGTAAAATTTTAAAAATCTCTTAATTTACAAGTATCAAAGCACAAGATACATATTAATACTGCATGCTTCTAACACCCACCAATTTGGTATGTATTATATATAATGTATATGACATTTCTTTTATGCAGACATTTCCATGTATCACCATTTAATTAATATATTATATTACTATAAATTTGTTTTAATTATATTATTAAATATGTAATTGCTCATTTTTTCTAGATGTCATTAAAATATATAAAATAATCATTGAATTCTATCAAAATACTTAATTTTTTTTATATAAAAACCATTATATTATTAAGCATAAATTAAATAAGTTTATTTAAAAAAACATTATCATTTTATCAAAACCATCCAAAATCGTACTGTAAATCGACAAAAAAATAAAAAATAAAATGAAACATTAAAATCGTGATGTAGCTCGCTGCATTGCACGAGTATGCTTCTAGTATATCTATAACACATCCATAAACATTTGTAACGGTTATTGTAGAGAAAAAAAAATCAAGTATACAAATCTATACATATCTATATACTATATTAGGTATTTTTTTAATAAGATTTTTTTAAAATTTATAACCAACTACATTATAAAGGTATAGAACTAACATCAGCATGGACAAAAATGAAATTTGATTGAAATATGATTGATTTATTTTTAATGGAATATCTACTATTTTCCAGAAACACAATTCACCTTTATTAAAGAATAGAACTACTAATGACATTTATAGAATATTTTCTGAATAATGTACCCATAATAGATGAAAATGTATACCAAAGTATTTTCAGAGTCCACTACTACATAAATGACATTTTTAAACGCATCTTTTTAAACGGTTTTTAAAAAAATTCGAAAAAACCGTTTAAAAAGGTGGCCGCGTTTTTTTAAGACTTTTTTTAAAACGGTTATGCGGTTGTGGTACCGTTTAAAAAAGTCATATGACATTTTTAAACGGTTGTTATAAAAAACCGTTTAAAAAGGGATACGTATTTCACACGGATAATTGAACAAAACCGTTTAAAAAGCCGCCTAACTTTTTTACACGGTTTTTTCATACAACCGTTTAAAATACATACATCTTTTTAAACGGTTATCTAGAAACAACCGTTTAAAAAGGCCAAACACTTTTTCAAACGCTTTCACTATCACAAAACCGTTTAAAAAGACCTTTTAAAAATTTAGGGTAAAACCGAACTACATTAATGCGTTTTTATATTTTGATAGGTTCGGAACAATTTGGAGCGAAAAAGAACAAAACGATAATTTTTGACAGATTTGCGCAACTGTGGCGTTTTGATCATATCTCACTCGTCCGATCTCCGATTTGAGTGATTCAAGATGATCTGGAAACCCAACACACAGATCTACAATGTTCGTGTTTTGAGTTTTGGGTAATTTGGAGTAAATCTAGGCCGAATTTGAAGTTGAAGTTGGGAGTACAAAGTTGGACATAAAATGAATAAAAGAATTAAAGGTGATTCTATAAACATAGAAGAAGATGTGATGGAATGGTAAGTGTTGTGGGTTTGCATGGTTGTGGTTCCGAGATCGAGTCATATGTGAAGTAGATAGCATTCTTTTATTTTTTTAAACGGTTTAAAAAAACCGTTTAAAAATGTGACTTTTTTAAACGGTTCAAAAACCGTTTAAAAAGCTCCTGACTTTTTCAAACGGTGCCCTTTCAAACGGTTGTAAAACCGTTTAAAAATGTCCAAAACAACCGTTTAAAATACTTATTTTTGTAGTAGTGGTCGATGCATTATTCAAATATATGTGCACCAAGCGACCCAAACACCATGTATTCATGGACTAAGTATCGATAAGGACGAATAATACAAACTTACATGAAACATTGTTGTCATTTTGATTTTGAGATATTTCGCAAACGATTAAATACATTTATCAATTGTTTTTTCGATTTCATGATACTTCGTGCCGCATTGCACACGGATACGTTACTAGTTAGCTAAAAAATAAATAAGCCAAAGAATTTAGAAATCATCAAAATTCCAGTTTGGTATTTACAAAGTTTGGATTATTTTATTACAAAAATAGAAATAATGAAGAGCTTTTTTAATCATATATTTAAAATTATTAGTATGAATTAAATGAAAATTTGTTAACCGATAATTTAGTCTAGTGCATCCACAATGTTAGGGTTTTTCGATTAAGATTTTTTTACAGGTTTTTGGTTTCGCATCATCGTTAACTCAAAAATTCAATAACCTCAATATACTTTCACTATATCAAAAATCTATTTCAAAGTTTTTTTATAATTTTAAGAGTCCCACCATTTAAACTTTATATTGTTTATATTCTCATTTATAATAATAAATATATTAAAATTTATACAAATATATATATATATATATATATATATCGAGAAAATATTACTTTAATTATATATTTATTTTAAACATTTCAATACAACATATATTTTATATAAATTTCTTATTATAAAAGAATTAACCACTTAAATAAAACAAAATTAAACAATACTTACAACTTGAAATAAATTATACAATATTAAAATAATGATTTTTTTTTTCATTCACGATCACTAAGGAGGCGTTTGGTTCGCAGAATGTATTTGGATGGAATGTAATCTGTCAAATGAATTTGACTTTGAAGGAGTTGAAATTGAATGTTATCAGGTTTAACCACCTGTTTGGTTGACCAACATTGGAATTGAATCTGTTAAAAGAATTGGAATATGTCTATTTGGTTCACACAATGTAGTTTTGGAATTTGAATGAACTATTGGTAAATGACCAAAATACTTTTTTTTTGAAAATTTTAAAACCAAAACCAACTACTGGTTCCTATCGGTGGTGGTCGGCGGTGGTTCAGATCGGTGGTGATTCAGATTGTTTGGTGGTGGTCGACGGTGGTTCGGATCGATGATGGTTGACGATGGTTCAGATCTATGGTGGTAGGTATTGGTTCAAATCGATGGTGGTTGATAGTGGAGGCGATTCACATCGACGGTGGTTCAGATCGATGGTGGTCAGCGATGGTCGGTGGTGGTCGACGGCAGTTCAGATTGGTGGTGGACGACAGTGGTTCAGATAGATGGTGGTCGGCAATGGTTCAGATCAGTGGGTCTTGACGGTGATCGATGGAGGTTTAGATCTGTAGTGGTCGACGGTGGTTCAGATCGATGGTTGTCGGCGATGGGTCAAATCAGTGGTTGTCGGCGGTGGTTCAGATCGGTAGTGGTCTGTGGTGGTTCGGATTGGTGGTGGTCGGCGACGATTCAGATCAACGGTGGTCTAGATGAGTGGTGGTCGACGGTGGTCCAGATCGGTGGAGGTCGGCAATGGTGGTCGTCGGTGGTCTAGGTAAATCAAGTAGGAAATGTAGGGATAATTTTGTCTTTTTGAGAAAATGGGATGGGATGGGATGGAATGGAATTGAATTCCTTCTTAATTCTGATTGAATAACAAAATACATGAATGGTTGAATGTGTGAAGTTCAATTCCATTCCGTAGGTAAACCAAACGCCTTAATGGAATTTGGTCAATGGGATTGATCATTTTGATTCCTCGAATTCCATCGGAATCCTGCGAACCAAACGTCCCCTAAGAGACCAAATATGTTCAACCAAGCCGGAATGAAGTTGACCATGAAGTTCGTTTTAACGTATCTCAGAATTTCTTTAAAGGTACTGTTAGAACTCGTTCATGAAACCTTGAAATATTTGTGTGTCATTATATATGTCATCGTCTGTCCAATAGAGTATTGTATTGGCTTCATCTTCAACAATTATTGTCACACCCAAAAATGAGGTAAATAAATAATAGGAAAAGAAAGGGGAAAAAGAAAATAAAATAGAATGGAATTTATTTTATTTTATTGGAGGAAGATGTAAAGAAATGGAGTGGAGATGGTCAATTTTTTTATTTAATGGAAGTTACATACGAATAAAATGGCTTTTCTTTCGTTGGACCAAAAAGGTAAAAGTATTATGTCTAGATGGAGTGGAATGTAATAATATGATTGCTGAAGGTTGATGGCGACCAATCGTTTCTAGCTCACTATTGGCTCCTCCTTTTCAACCATTACGCAATATATATATATATATATATATTTTTCATATAAACGAAGAGCACAAGTTATAGGTCATTTAGGTTCAAGCCATTCGAAAAATAAGCGATAATTGAGGGATAACTCTGGGCTGAAAACATGGTGTTGAGTTTCTCGATTTATCAAAGATTTGAGGTCTTCCGCCATGAGTTATCAGTATTCGATCTACGCAATCAGGTGAATTTTCGTTAGACTTACAATGGGATACATATATATGTACAAAGTTATTTTATCATGTTATGATTATGTGGTGGTGAATGTTATGCATGATATTGATGTAAATATATGACATCATCTATATGTTTATATGTATTTGGAGCTATGTGGAGCATGCATGTTAATTGTTTTCCGGTTTTAAACATATTTAGCATGTTTGAGTTTTCAATTGGTTTATATTGTACAAAATGGTACATGGTTTGGAGTATTGGAAGTCAACTTGGTTTGTCACACTCGAGGGGAGGCACGGCCACGAAATGCATGAGTGGTTCTGTATGAGCCATATACACTAAGCTGTCGTGGCAGCCCAACCCCGCAATGGATTACTATTGGTGAGCCGTACACACCCATGTGATGTTTTATGAGTCCATACTCAATGAGACATTTGGAGGACTTGATTCTTTTAGTGTTGCATGTTTTCATAAAATGCGTACTATTAGATATTGTTTAGTGTGACAAGATATGATTTCACTCACGCAAATGAACTCACTAAGCTTTATAAGCTAACCATAATATGCATCTTAGGACCAGGAAATTGGCACGCATAGAGACTCACCTACTTTTAAGTGCAACATTTACGAGATTAGATACTTATGTTTGGATCAACTGTAACACAAGCAATTATGAGACCAGATAGCATTTAAGTTACATTTATATTGATCTGAAGTCTTCTGTTGTAAACAGTTTAATTTAGTCGTTTTGGAGTATTTATGCATAATTTGTTTTAGATGACGTAACATTTCTCATGGCAAAATTTAGGGTGTTATAATCATATTGTGCAAAATTATGCAAGTTTGCATAATAATTTTCATATGTTAATTGTACCACATTCATGATGGTCTTTTAACAATAGACCAACGAGCTTGAAACACCCCAAATGCTCGTTCAATATACTTTTTCGCACCTTCTTGTCGTATTTTAAAGAATATTTCTTTTTGCATCTTGAGGGCATAGTAAAAGTGTACAAAAATTATTCTTAAAAAAAAATCCTAAAATGTATAAAAATTAGGTTATTAAGAAACTATATAAAAATGTATACATAAATATTAAAAGAAGTTAAATTAAAAAGTATGTACAATAAAAAATTGGGTCATCAAGAAATCCGTAAAAAATGTGTAAAAATATGTACAATAATATTTTTTGAAGTATATATAATAAAAGTTTTAAAATATTAAATTTAAATGTATGTACAATAAAAAATAAAATTTCGGTTATTAAGAAATTTATAAAAATTGTAGAAAGGTATATAGAATAAAAATTACAAAAAAAAATTAATTTAAAAGTATGATATTAAAAAAATAAAAATATGGTTATTAAAAAATCTGTAAAAATTGTATATATGTACAATAAAAATAAAAAAATTTAATTTAAAAGTATGTACACTAAAAAATAAAAATTGTATAATCAAGAAATCTGGTAAAATCATATAATAGTATGTACAATATTTTTTTAACTTAAAAGCATGTCCAATAATAAATAAAAATTGCATTATCAAGAAACCTGTAAAAGTTATATAAAAATTATTCATAAATTTAAGAATTTAATTTAAATATACAAAAATATAATTACTTTAATTATGTATTTATTAACTTTATTTAAATATAGATATTTTAGTTATATTAATAAATAAAATTAAATAGATACGCGACTTTTATATAATTATATAAAGTTACGATTTATGACGAAAACCCAACAAAAAACCTCCAACGAAAAAGAGACCACTATATTGTAAACATTACTTCAAGGTTTTTCAGCTTTAAAAAATAAATGAAAACTGACAGACCCTTTTGTGTACCTTAGTGTGAGAGAAATAATACCAAAAAGCAGGTATACAAATTGGTATTATGTCGCCTTTCAAGTAATAAAGTGGTAAAATACCAGATATCGTCCCACGGAGATTGGACTAAAAAGTGTGATAAAAGTATGATGAAAGATATGATTTCAGATGACGAATTTGAAGCAATATTTTGATTGGTTGGTGAACACAGGTTTACTTTAACAAGATTAAAAGAGAAGCAAGGGTGTAAGACTAGCGATGATATGTTAACCCAAATTCCAGTGGACCAATGCTGTAGGGATGCTACATCATGCTTGTGACAGACACTGATTTTATTATCTATTTCAAGACACGTTCCTCTCGGACTCTCACCATCCCATTATTCCAGTAGCTACAAACAATCTCATCTCTGAGCAATGTTCAAGATAAAGGAATGATGGGAGTGGAGTTCTTAAAATATATGGCAAAACAAATTCTCTTTGTTAAAAGCTATTATTTCGAAATAACCCCCATACCTCCCAAGTCGGTGTAATCCAAATAGCTTATCTCTAAGTCTATTCTATTTTAACCCTTTGAAAAAGTGACAACTTATCAAGAATGGATCATTTTAAATAACACAAGTAACAACTTTCGTTGTAAGTAACTCTTTCGATATTACCTCCCATGTTATTTAAATTGACGTGCTATTCAATGACCTATCTCTAGGTCCATGACACTATGACACTATCAAAATGATCAATTTATCAAAGAGCTTTATTATCTTGATAAAACTTGAGTTGGAATAATAAAACTTTGTTAAAATCACAAAAGTCCACTTTGCTTAAGTTAACACCATCACCATTTGCCTCACACCCAAGCTAAGGTGTTTAGCTACTCATTATAATAAATAAAAAAAATAAATACTAAGAACAACAAAAGAAGACATAATGTAAATTGCTCTTGAAATGTAAATGACTTGAAATATATATATATATATATATATATATATATATATATATATATATATAAGACTTGGAATGTAAAGACAATAAATGTAAATGACAAGAAAGTAAAATGGAATGTAAGTACAACAATGTAAGATACTGAAATTAAATGCAGGAAGTTAAAGACATAAAGTAAATGTAAAGGCTAGAGATGCATGAAGAAAATCTGCAGGTGAATGTTGTTCCAATGCTGGAAGCATTCATAGCTTGGGTTTAAGATGAACAAATGAAGAACACGAATAACACCATAAGAACAAATGCATGATTTCTGGAAAAGTGCAGATGACAACAGAACTGATGTATGGTCCAGTTCCAATATGAACGAAAATGAAAAGATTACTCTAAGTAGATGATTACAAACAACATAAAGACAACGAAGAATTTAAAGAAGAACATGAAGAAATTAAAGAAAATACGAAGAACAAGATGATTTAACCAAAAGATTACTTAATATTAAAGGAGAATTGGGGGTGATTAAAAATCAGCTAACAAAAGTATCTTAAAAGGGGAAGGGATGTTCAATGATCTTGTGATAAGTTTGTGATGATGAGGGATACAATAAATGCCCCCTAAAACCCTCTATTTATAGGAAATAGAGAGGGGCCAAAAGAGTTAATCAAGCTTACTTAAGGTACCAATATTAGAGTTTTAATACAAGAGGTACAATACAAAAGGAATATTACAGCTAAGATCTGATAATCAGCTGGCAAAAACCATTATCCACTGGTCCAAAGAATGGCTAAATCCACTCTATTTTAATCAACTCCCAATTCTCCTGCAGGTTCAATGTTGTTGCAATGCTTCAAGCATGACCTGTTTCATCAAGATTTTACAAAATACATCAACTTTAGCCTATACAACCCATGTTAGCACACAAATCCATATCTTAAGCTCCAAATCAAGAAAGTGGAAAATAATAACCAAAATGACACAAGGTTGGGATTATAAAGTGAAAAATCTAATCTAAAAAGACAAAAACAATGTGCTTAAGTACTCAAAAGTGAGTACTTATCAAAAACCCTCATAAAATCTCCCAAAAAGCACATTATATATGGATCTTTAACTCAAAGTTGATCGTCTATTTGTACAAACTTATAATCAAAACATATTTCTCTATTATTACAAAATCAAATACAACTACACAAACCTAAACTTGTTACAACCTTACATTAGTATCAAACTAGTTTATAAAATGTAACCCTAAAATCTAGAGAGAGAAAACGATCTGATGGAAAGCTTCACAATGAGAAAAAAAATGCTATGATATATCTCAAGAAGAGAAATATCTCAAATTATATATATACTGAGAATTACAGAACAACCCCTGAAGTTCTAATGAATTGCTCCGCTAACCTCCAAGATCTCCCATATGTGAGGCGCAACCCTCCACTTCAGCTTTAATCTCGTTGACAATATCTACCCTTATCTACTAAAACCTGTCAATATATACACAAAAGAAATAAAGTCAAGATTGGTAAACATTATATATTTTAACACCCGCCCTCAATCTTGACCCTTTGAACAAGTCAATCAACCTTAACTTTGAACAAAACAAAAAATTGTGTTGATTAATCTCAAAAGCTTTTGTGGATATATTAACAGTCTGATCAGCAGAAAGAATTTTAAAACTTTTAACATACTAGAATTATTATCACAATACAAATTTACTGAGTAAATCTTTTATACTTCTCCATACAGATTTACAGGGAGTAAATAAAACTTCTCCATGAAACCATAGAATTAACAAGAAACAAACAAGTAACAGAGGTTTTAGTTGATAGACACTTACCCCAGCCAATATCTATAAACATAGACACAACTAACCAAAACTTTTCTGACCTTGAAAAGCTAACATCTTTTCCAGGGGAGAGCTTCAAATATCTAAGAACACTAAGAGCAAGTTTTAAAATAGATTGTTGATACGGATGTTTGCACACCTCTAAGACATGTGATAATTGAATCTCAAAGCAAGTATACAACGGGATCCAATATCGTCTTTTCAAGTAATAAAATGGTAAAATACCGAATATCGTCCCACAGAGATTGGTGTAAAAGCGTAATAAAGTGTAGTAAAAGAAGAGATTTTAGATGGTGAATTTGAAGACTTTGTTTGAGTTGGTTAACAGTGATATGATTAACAGGAGATATAAAGATAGAATGGGTGCAAGACTTAAAGTGATGAGTAAATACAAATTCTGGAGACCAATGCTATAGGAATGCTATAGCATTAGTTCATCAACAACAAGTTCCATCATGTACTTTAAAGAGTATCCTTCCGGATATCTACCATTGCACTTTTGTTTAGCCTTCAATCAACATATGTCTATGCAAATGTCCGGACCAGTGTGAGTGTCAAATGGTTTCTTTAAGGTATATGGAAAAACAAATGCCTTTGTTTAAAAATCACTCTTCCGAGTCGATTCCCATATCATTCAAGTTGACGTGTTCTTAGTGGCTCATTCCTGAGTCCACTACACTTTAACACTTTGACTAGTGATCAACCCGTCAAGAATCAATCGGTTTGAAAAACAAAGATAGCAAGTTCCCTTGCTAGTAATTCTTCCAAGTATACTTCCCGTATCATTCAAACTGACGTGTTTTTTCATGGCTTAGTCCTAAGTCCATGGCACTTTCACACTTTAAGAAGTGATCAATTCGTCAAGAAGTGTTTTTAGATTTATAAAACTTAAAATGACATAGTGGAACAATGTTATTGAAGAACAAAGTCCACTAGTTTTGGTTTACAACCTCCCTTTTCGTCTCACACCCAAACTATAAAATTAGCTTCTCATTACGTAATATAAATTGCAATAAAAGTAAATGACATAAATTAAAGACATAATGTAAATGACGGTATATAAATGACAGAAATTAAATGACGGAAATGTAAATCGCATAAAGTAAATACAATAAGTAACGTAATATAAAGACAAGCAATGCTGCAGTGATGCTGCAGCAACTAATAATGAAGAACAAAAATTATAAAACTATGAAGACTTAATATTAAACTTTGTAGAGAGAATTTCAAGTTGTCAATTTCTCCCTACTGCTGGATTACAAAGGATATATCCAAAACAAGAAAACACAACTCCTTTTTATACCAAACCATGATGGCAAAATGGTAAATTTATGAGACTTAAAAAATATATATATAAGGACTACCAACTAAAGTTATACCCACACTTTTGTCCAACCACTTGTTTCTAACTCCAGCCAAAAACGATTTACAATAATACAAAGATTTGGAAAGAACACAAGTCAAAGATTTCCTTTGCTTCCAAAAAGTGCTCTTTAATCTTCATATTCCAAACAACCCAATGCTCCAGCATTCAACCTGACATTACAATAAACAAAGGATTTTAGGCCATTTTACGTAAAATGGCAACAATTAGTTAAATACTATACTTAGTTCCATGCATGAGAGAAAATATAAAATAAGATAAGAAAATGACTCAATTGTTTGGGATAAAGAAAATTTAAATCTAAAAGAAAAGAAAAATACGCAATATGTATTGAAAACTCAATACATATCACAACCTCAAACTTAAAGTTTTGCTTGTCCTCAAGCAATAAAAATAAACTAAGAAAATGACTCAAAGCTGAAACGATTGCAAGATAATGGCAATAAATGCACATCATGTGTAGAGCGTATCACATACAATTCATAGTCTTTCATAAATCCAAAATGAGACCTTCATAACCTAGTTATGCGTATGGACCATATGCTAGCAAGACTCTTTTCTTTGTCAACCATTACACAAACTTCATTTAGGTTCACTAGGACTTGTAGGGTCACTCTTTTTATGGCATATCTTTTCTCACCAAGCCTTTTCTCACACCAATATTCACCAAAATGTTCAATTTTTGGCACTTTGTGCTCTTTTACCCTATGGGGTATTTTTTTCAATTTTTGTGCACCTTTACCCCTATGGGGTATTTGTGGTGTTTTTGACATGTGAGATTTGTACACCTTTACCCCTATGGGGTATTTGTAGTGTTTTTGTCATATGAGAGCTTTGCTCTTTTGTATTGACGTGCTTTCCCCATTTTGGGTAACTTGTAATCCCCTCAACCCAAACTTAGAAGTTGACAATATCCTCATTGTCTTAGAATGAATGTACAGAAGTGTGTTTAAAAAGGGTTACAAGTGGCTAAAATGGTGAATGCAAAGAAAGCCTAGATCATTCCCTAAATAAGTGAAGTTTGTGCTAGTCAAAGTATGTCCCAAAAAGAGTAATTCTAGTTCTAGTAAGAACCCAATAGTAGGTGAAATGTCAAGCAACTATGGATTTATTATGGCTATGTACGTAAAAGATATTAACACTCTACATAAGCAATCTTGAAAATAAAAGAAACTTAAAAATGAAAAAATTATCCCAGACTCAAAAACTGAAATGTAAAAGATGGAGACTAAGGAAAACGATTAAACCTGGCCTACTCATGAGAAGTAGGGTGCGTTGTGCCATCCGTGGATGCAGAAGGCAATGCTGCAGCATTCTCCCCTGTTAAATTCCTCAACAGCTCTGCATTTTCTAGCAGAAGCTTTTGGTTCCTTTCTTGAAGTTGCTGATTTGCTGCCGTGAGCTCATTTAACCGCTGCTCCATTTTGTTCTTTTCAACTTTCAGCTGTCCCTTCATGCGAGCCTTCAACCTTATCAGTTCTACCCTCCTATTCATTCCTGCCTTCTCAAACCGCTTGGCCACATCAGTCTTCAATTCCTCAAGCTTACCTAAAATTTCATTCCTTTGTTGCAACACAGTATCCAGAATATCACTATTCTGCCCAAGTAATTCCTGTACCATTCCCACCACATCACTAACTCCTCCCCTTTCTTGCCTCATTCGAAAAACAGATTTTAAGTCGATACTCCACTTCTCCTCACCAGATTTTGCATTCACAATCTCATCCTCTTTATATTGAGGAACATCCGCATGTATCAAGAAATTACGTAACAAGCCAGGAAAAAACAGTTTTCCTTGATTTCGACCCACACAATATACTATCGACTTTGAAATGACTTCCCCAGCATTAATTGATTTATCAGCAATTATACAATAAAGCATGATCATTCTTTCACGTGTAACAAAAGTGTCATGGGTTGTGGGATTCAAAGAAGATTTAATGAAATTGCACCAAACATTTCCATTGGGCATAAGATTGCAATATCGAAACCTACGAAGAGTGTAATCAGCATGATGTTCCCAAGTGCATCCTGGTTTTCCTAATGTTCGTGCAATGACATCTAACTGCTCCTTATTGCCTTTGTGCAATAGATAAGAATATTCAGAGTCGACAGGAGAGGGGAGGCCCAAAAATTCATTAATGGCTTCATCAGAGATGTTGACTTCCTTCCCTCGTAATTTCAAAAGTGTGGTTTTTGCCACACTGACTTCTGCGTAAAACTCTCTTATGAGAGTGAGGTTGTAATCTGTTTTTACCTGACACAATTGTATCCAATTTTTGCTTTCGATAACATTTCTCACAAAGTCTAATTCACTCATGTTGCGCACATCAAATCCTTTATCTATAACACATGGCTTGTCTTTCAACCTATCATACATATCCTTGGCTTTGGAACTGCTGAAACCATCTAGAGCTAGCGTAGGTCGTGGAAGAAAACCTGTACCTGAAGGCTGGTCTTTCTAATGCTGCGAGGATGCTCCAGCATCAAGCTGTGAGATCCTTGAGGACTTTCTTTTTGGTAGTTCTGATAGTGCGGCCGTCTTCTTCCCCTTTTTTCTTTGCCGCTACTTTCCTGAAACATTAGCTCGAGTTCTTTTTCCCAAACTCTTCGTTTTCTTTTTCTGGAAAGTACCCTTACAAGGAGGGTTTTCAGTTTCTCCAACTGTGTGCTATGGGGATGCTACAGCATCATCCCCAGCTTTGTTCAAGACTTCTAATGAAATGTCCATATCAACATTGTCATCTTCCTGCCTGTTTTCACTCACGTCCACATTCGAGCTTGAGTGAGAGGCCAGAGAAGGCTGTTCAAAGTCATACCAAGGTAATAGCATTAGTGTTTCAGTTACTTGCGAGAAATTAGTAGAGAACTCCTCTTTGTCTTTGGACTTAGAGGATATTTTATTTTCAATATTATTCTCAAAGTCAGAAAATACCTCACTTGGGACCTTAATATTAAGGTCTGGAACTCCCTTATCTTGCACCATTTCTTCCTCAGTCTGCGATTCTTCACCAACATTAGCGCCTTCTCCTTCTCCTTCGTGTGCCCTACTGCGCTCGGCGATTAATGGGTCGGTGTTAGGGCTCTTCTCAGTGAAAGTGTTAGTACCTTTGGGGTTTTGGATTGGGATATCAGGTGGGATTGGCACAAGGGGGTTTTGGGTTTTTGGAAGGTTTTCTGCACTGATCATCGCAAGATGATCAGATTGTAGATTAGAAGGTGTCTTTTTAGTAGAGGGTATATAGATAGATAGAAAGGGTGTGAAGGGTGCTTGAGTAGAGATAACACTTTGTGGGTGTTCCAACAGAGTTGTGGACTCTTCGGCCACCTTCTCGACAGGCGCCGATGATTCCCCCATTTTGGGGGTTTCGGCTACAGTGGGTGTAAGGGAGGAATCGTGAACCGTGGTGGCACCAAAGGATACCATCGGGGTCGATGGTGGTGTGTAGTTGATTTGTGCTTCATTCAACGTTTTACTTGCATAATAGATTGAATGAAAACTCTTTTCTCTCCTTTGACCTAGTACTGCACCTACAGCCCAGTCACTTGCGTCACACATAATTTCAAAGGGTTTGTTCCAATCTGGAGCAACAACCACTGGTGCAGTTACCAAAGCTTCTTTCAAAATAAGGAATGCATTTCTACAATCCTCATTAAAAATGAACTTTTGGTCATGTTGTAACAAAAGACATAAGGGTTTTGAGATTTTTGAAAAGTCCTTAATGAATCTTCTGTAGAATCCAGCATGACCAAGAAAGCTTCTGATTCCTTTAAAAGTGGTTGGTTCAGGTAGTTTTGAAATTATTTGAAGTTTAGCTTTGTCTACCTCCACTCCTCTTTTTGAAATTAAATGTCCAAGAACAATTCCCTCTTTAACCATGAAATGACACTTTTCCCAATTGAGAACCAAATTATTTTCCTCACATCTTTCAAGACCATTTTTCAAAATTTTCAAACAATCCTCAAATAGAAAAATCATCCATAAAGATTTCAATGGATGTTTCAAGCATGTCAGAAAATATGGACATCATGCATCTTTGAAAGGTTGCTGGTGCATTACAAAGTCCAAATGGCATTCTTTTAAATGCAAAATTACCATAGGGACAAGTAAATGTGGTCTTTTCTTGGTCCTCTGGCGATATGGCTATCTGATTATATCCAGAGTATCCATCCAAAAAGCAATAATACTCTTTACCGGTCAGTCTGTCTAACATTTGGTCAACAAAAGGTAATGTAAAATGGTCCTTTTGGGTAGCCTTGTTCAGTCTACGGTAGTCCATGCAAATTCTCCATCCGGAAACTACTCTAGTGGGGATGAGTTCATTTTTCTCATTGGCTATGACTGTAAATGACGGATGCCGAGTCCACCAAATAATAATTCCAAACTAGCACACGATTTTACAATAAAAATTGCAAAAGTGGTAAGTTGGGTCGAATCCACAGAGACTCGATTCTAACCTCTTTTATACCGAATCAACAAGTACAAAATTATTTACTTAAAAGTAACTACGAAAAGGGGGGTTTGTTTGTGCAAGAAATTAACATACGAAAGTTAAAAACAAGTTTAAAAACAAATAAAGCGAAAATGAACTCAACTTTGGGTAGCAAACACTAATGCAATTCCATTCAAAAGTTGTATCATAGATAATGTATACGATTATCACAACTATTTCAATTAACCCGGTTATAATTGTTAAAAAGATCTAACAATCAATTCCATCATAATTAGCATTTGAAAGGAATAAGCTCTCCTACCAAACCTTAGTATATAATTAGCCTCAAACAAGCTCTTGAAAGCTTAACTTATACTAGCATGAAAATTTATGGAACCCGAATTCGGATAAATTAACACATAAGCTCGGTTAATTCAACTTTTCCGTCTCATCCAATCTCACAACAAAAAGTAGGAATCTTTGACAAACCCCACTTCGTTGTTTGTCACTAACAAATGTTAACTAAACAATTACGGATTTAGTAAACAAACTAACAACAATCAATTTCCACACAATTGATCAAAAAGCATGAAAACTAATTTTATAAACCATAAATCTTAGAAATTGGATGAATAATCAAAATAAAGTTGGATTGCACCATCTCAAACAACCATATGAATTAGAAATTGCAAAAGTTAACAACCCAAAGTCGAATTCTAAAGGAAATTAGCCACACATGGCTAATTTGAAACAAAAACTAAGAAATTGGGAAGAAAAGTTAACCTAATTTACCAAATTGAAGAACTTGCAATCATGAAATCTCTCCAAAATCGATCTCTTGTTGCTCCCTTCCTCCTCAAAATCGACTTCTGAAAATGTTCTCTCTGCCTCCCAATCGACGGTTTTCCACGACCTTTATACCTCCCCAACGAAAACCACTTGGAAAAGAACGTGGCCACTGATTTCGGACCCTCGCGACTTAGGGCGCGGGTTAAACCCGCTTGGAAACTCGCCCGTGTAAGAAAAATCTGAGTCGAAGACAGAGTTTGGCGCGGCTTGGGGCGTGGGTTAACTACTGCAGAAAGTCGCGTTCGACACTGAGAAATCGAAGGAGGCGTACGAGAAAGAGACCTGGATGCTTTCTTTTCTTTTCTTTTCTTGAACTGGGCCTGCGATGGGCTGCCATTTTTTTTTTCTTTGCTTGACTTGGGCTTGCTGCATGAAATCACTAACAAATACCAAAATCAATATATTTTTTTTTTCTTTGCTGGGTTCACGTAAAACACAACTACACAAGGACCAAAATAAAAATATTTTTTTTTCTTTTTGTTTTATTTACTAACACACACACAAAACACACTTAATTATAAAAGTATTTTTTTCTTTTTCTTTTTAAACACTAATAATAAAATGTAAAACTCAAACCAGTAGGGGCATTTTAAGCACTTAATTACCACATATTTTTAGGGTAAAATTGACATAAAAATGTATAAAAATGACACTTATCAAATCACCCCACACTTGGATCATTGTCCGTCCCGACAATGAATTAAGTTAGAATGTAGTGATAAAAAATGAATCAAATGAGAAAAGCAACACATATAGCATACCATGAGCTAGAGATTTGCAACTTAGTACCAAAAAGTGAGTACACACAATCAAGTAGACACAAGCTAATCACGAGAACTCTCACGAATAGGAAATTAGAACAATCACTCTTTTTCACTCTTGGTTCAAAAGTGTATCGCTCAAATCGTCGTTACGCTAGTATGTACTTACCATAAGCTTGAAACGCCTCTCACCCTCCACTACTTGGATAAAATACATGCATATAAATCAAAAGGACCTTTAAGGGTGCTAATGTAAACCAAGGTTTTGGGTAAGGTGGGAATATATATTTGGAAAATAGTGACTACAAACCTCACACCAATGGAGAAACCGGTTATTCAAGCATAAAACTTTCTCTTCACAAAGGGATTTCTATATTTATATTTTTGAAGCATAATTCCCTTTTTGACCATAAGGCATAGAGATGAAACACTTATAATCAACCATATCATCAATTTTCGTCGCCTTATTTTATTTATTTATTGACGACACATTTTTTTTATCGATTTTTCTTTTTGATTCTTTTTTTTTCTTTTCATTTTTCATTTTTTTTTCTTTCTTTCCCAACATATAACTTCTTTCAAGCACATAGGGATCATACCGAAACACTCCATTGGTGATTGGTCGGGTGAGTTGTGTTTGGATTGGTTCATGATGTGGGTGACAAAGAAAATAGGCTAAGGCTCAAGATGGTGCACAAAATGGTAATAATAACATAAGGGTAGGCTTAAGGCTATTGGGTTAACATGAAAATAAGCAAACGATGGCCTTTGTCATATTTATTAGCATGTAAATATCATGTAGTCTTAAGGAGAGGCAAATCAAGTTCTAGAAGCACGTGACTAGGCATGGCATATTCACACAAGAAATGAAATTGAGACTAATATCAAAATGTTTAGTCTAGTAGGCTCAAAGTCTCACGATGTTCAAGTTGTTCAAGAGATTAGCAAGGGTCTAACTTTAACCGGTATACTATCACTAGTCGACTTTAAGTGCTATCAATCAAACTCAATCATGCTATACATACATCCGAACTCATCATCGTCAACAATTTAAGCCATAAAAACATGCTAACACATTGTTAAAACGGACAAAAATCCACATTTAAGCACATACTTTTGCAAAAAATTACCCCTAAAAACACCCTAAAAACATTTATCTACCCAAATCATGCAAACTCAAAATTTACAGCCCACCCCACACTTAGACCATACATTGTCCTCAATGTATTCAAATAATGCAAAGGACATTCAAAGCAATTAAAGAACGAGGGGAAACAGTAAACTCCCCTGATTTGGTGAATAGTCCTCTAATGTATGAGTCCGTGAAGGTAGATGCGTCCTTTTAGCTCCAACTCCGGGGTGAATCCTGAAAATAATCAAGGGAAACGCGAGAGTGAAAGAGGAGAATCTAACAAACTAAAACAAATATGAAAGCAATTAAATGGAAATCCATGGGTTGCCTCCCATGCAGCGCCTTTCTTTAACGTCTTTGGCTAGACACCTTCATGGTCTAAGGTGCTCCTCCTTCCGGCACCCCCATCTCGAAAACCTCGACATCGAGAGGTTTGAAACCTTCATAAAACGGCTTTAGACGATGACTGTTAACCTTGAACACTTTTCCTGTTTTCTCACTTTTTATCTCTATTGCACCATGACCAAACACATTAGTAACAACAAATGGTCCCACCCATCGGGACCTAAGTTTACCGGGAAATAATTTGAGACGAGAGTGAAATAGTAAGACCTTTTGACCTAAAACAAATGTCTTGCGGGAAGACATTTTGTCATGAAAAGCTTTGGTCTTTTCTTTATATAAGTAACTACTCTCGTACGCATCATTGCGTATCTCTTCCAATTCTTGGAGTTGGAGTTTTCGGTGAGTACCGGCTTTATCAATGTCCAAGTTGATATTTTTCACGGCCCAAAAGGCCTTATGTTCCAACTCAACGGGAAGATGACAAGCTTTCCCGTAAACTAAACGAAAAGGGGACATACCTATCGGGGATTTGTAGGCGGTCCGGTAGGCCCATAATGCATCATTGAGCCTCAAGCTCCAATCTTTCCTACTCGGATTGACCGTTTTTTCTAATATTTGCTTGATCTCCCGATTTGACACCTCCGCTTGCCCATTTGTTTGAGGGTGGTAGGCGGTGGATATCCGGTGCTTTACACCATACTTCTTGAACAATGCCGCCATCACTCCATTCACAAAATGGGTGCCCCTATCGCTTATCACCACCTTCGGAACTCCAAATCTGCAGAAAATATTATCCTTCACAAAATCTGAAACATCTTTAGCACTGTCAGTCCTTGTCGCTTTCGCCTCTACCCATTTAGAGACGTAATCGACAGCAAGTAAGATGTAATAAAACCCAAAAGAACATGGAAAAGGGCCCATGAAATCAATGCCCCAAATATCAAAAATCTCACAAGCATGAATAGGAGTCAAAGGCATTTGGTCCCTACGGATAAGATTTCCGGTGTGTTGGCAACGAGGACAAGCTTTACAAAACATGTATGCGTCTCGATGAATATGTGGCCAAAATAGGCCACTCTCGAGAACCTTACGAGCTGTCCTTGTTGGGCCAAAATGGCCTCCACATGCATAAGAATGACATAATTCTAGAATAGAAGTTACATCATTGTCACTTACACATCGCCTTATGATTTGATCGGATCCTTGCTTCCACAAATAAGGATCATCCCACATGTAGTACCTGGAGTCACTCTTTATCTTGTCTCTCTTCGATCTTGGTAGCTCCTTAGGTGTGGTCCCGGTGACTAGGTAGTTGACTATGTCGGCGTACCAAGGAACCGCGGTCTTCACTTCAAAAAGATGCTCATCCGGGAACTTATCCTTTAATGGTAGCGGCTCTTCGTTGGAAACTATTCGGCTCAAGTGATCCGCCACTAGATTTTGTGCTCCACTCTTGTCTCTAATCTCCAAGTTGAACTCTTGGAGCAACAAAATCCATCGGATGAGCCTGGGCTTAGCATCCTTCTTCGTCATCAAATACCGCAACGCCGCATGATCTGTAAAAACAATGACTTTAGTACCTAAGAGATATTGACGAAATTTTTCCAAAGCAAAGACAACCGCAAGCAATTCCTTCTCCGTGGTGGAGTAGTTTGCTTGCGCGCTATCGAGGGTCCTCGAGGCATAATAAATAACATGTGGGTTCCTTCCAACCCTTTGCCCGAGTACCGCTCCAATAGCATAGTTGCTTGCATCACACATAATCTCAAAGGGAAGGTCCCAATTAGGCGGTTTCATGATTGGGGCGGATGTGAGCATCTCTTTAAGCTTATCAAAAGCTTCCTTGCACTTCTCATCAAAATCGAACTCCACATCCTTTTGAAGTAGAATGCACATCGGTCGGGTAATGCGTGAGAAATCCTTGATGAAGCGCCTATAGAAACCGGCATGACCCAAAAATGACCGGACTTCCCTCACCGAAGTGGGGTAGGGTAAGCTTTTAATCACATCTATTTTAGCTTTATCTACTTCAATCCCCTTGCTAGAAATGATATGTCCTAAGATTAGCCCTTGGTTTACCATAAAGTGACATTTTTCATAATTCAAAACCAAGTTGGTCTCTATGCATCTTTGAAGTATTTTAGTGAGATTTTCTAAACATTCATCAAAGGAGTTTCCATAGACGGTAAAATCATCCATGAAAACTTCAATGATGTTTTCAACAAATTCAGAGAAAATACTCATCATACACCGCTGAAAAGTAGCCGGTGCATTGCATAGACCAAAGGGCATTCGGCGATAAGCAAAAGTGCCGAAAGGACATGTAAATGTGGTTTTCTCTTGATCTTCCGGTGCAACCGAAATTTGATGAAAACCAGAAAAACCGTCTAAACAACAATAATGGGACTTACCTGCTAGTCTCTCGAGCATTTGATCGATAAAAGGTAGAGGGAAGTGATCCTTTCGGGTTGAAGCGTTCAACCGCCGGTAATCAATGCATACCCTCCAACCACTTTGTACTCTCGTTGGAACCATCACTCCCTCGGCATTCTCCACTACCGTTACTCCGGCCTTCTTCGGAACAACTTGCACCGGGCTCACCCATTTGCTATCGGAAATAGCAAAGATCATGTCTGCATCAAGTAACTTTTGAATCTCTTTCTTCACAACCTCCATCATGGGCGGATTCAAACGTCTTTGAGCTTCACGAAACGGCTTGAAATCATCCTCCATCAAGATTTTATGCATGCAAGTTGATGGACTCAAACCTTTGATGTCGGCTATCGTCCACCCAATGGCTTCCTTGTATCGTTTGAGCACAGATATAAGCTTCTTCTCCTCGGATGTGTCTAAGCTACTTGAAATGATCACCGGTAGTTTCTCTCCTTCTCCTAGATAGGCATACTTGAGGTGATCCGGGAGTTGCTTTAGCTCTAATTCGGGTGCCTGCAAAATAGAAGGAAGTAGCTTTTTGTTAGATGGTGGTAAAGAAATTTGAGCAATATCATACCTTACAGTCTTCTTGTGATCCATAGAAGCTACTAGCTCGTGAAACTCGGGTCCGAGCTCAATCCTCTTCATGAGTTTAGTCACCCCCATTTCATCTAAAGACCTACTCAAAGTTGTGTCTAAAGCATCAAAATGGGTTAGTTCAAATAACTCTTGAGAAATGGGTTCAAGAATGTCAATGGCACAAAGAGAGGATACATCACTTGGAAAACGCATGGCTTCATAGATATTAAAATGAATGGTATTACCATCGAATTCCATAGAAAATGTGCCATTATGAACATCTATCTTTGTTTTCGAAGTTTTCAAAAATGGCCTCCCTAACAAAATGGATGTGGATTTCGGATGAGAATCCTCCTCCATATCAATAACATAAAAATCAGCGGGGAAAACAAGCTCATTCACTTGAACCAATAAGTCCTCTAATACACCTTTTGGGTGTACTACGGATCTATCGGCCAATTGAATGACCACCCCGGTTTCTTGTAAGGGGCCTACAATTAAAGTCTTAAAGATAGAATATGGCATCACATTGATAGATGCACCCAAATCAAGCATAGCCCTATTAACCGTGACATTCCCCAATTTGCAAGGAATGGTGAAAACACCGGGATCTTTGCACTTTGGGGGTAGTTTCTTTTGAAGCACGACCGACACATTTTCACTCATATTGATCGTCTCGTTACCCCTAAGTTTTCTTTTATTTGTGCACAATTCTTTCAAAAACTTAGCGTAACGAGGGACTTGCTTGATTGCATCTAAAAGAGGTATATTCACCTCAACTTTCCTAAAAGTTTCTAAAATCTCTTTTTCTTCTCTAGCCTTGCTAGACATTTGAAAACGTGTAGGAAAGGGTGGTGGAATTACCTTTGCTTTTTCGCTTACCTCAACGGTGGGTTCCGGTTGTTTCTCACTTTGAACCGGTTTTGGACTCACCTCCTTCTCTTTCTCCACTTCTCTACTCTTCGTCAACTTTGGTTCTTCAAGCTCTTTTCCACTCCTCAAGACGATTGCACTCACATTTTGCTTCGGGTTCGTTTCCGTTTGGGAAGGCAACTTTCCTTGAGATTCCAACCGGCTCACGGAAGTAGCAAGTTGTGTCATTTGAGCTCCCAAATTTTGGATACCCGCTTCCGTTTTCTGTTGGAATTGAAGAGTGTTAGTGGCTAAGTTTTTAACAATGTCTTCAAGAGACATACCTGAGCCACTAGAAGTAGCTTGATTTGGATTGAAGGGTGCTCTTTGCTGAAATGGTTGTTGTGGCGGCCTTTGCACAAAATTCTGAAATTGAGGGGGTCTTTGGTTGCCAAAGTTGTTGTTGAAATACCTTTGTTGCTGTTGTGGCTGACCTTGAAAACCTCCTATGGCGTTCACATCTTCGGCCGTCACCAACACATCTTCTTGAAGTTGTGGGCACGCATCAGTTGGATGGTTTGTTGCTAAACATATCCCACAAGCTTTCACCTGTTCTTTGCTAACTACAAGTTGTTTAACCAAGTTAGTAAGATCAAATAAACGACTCTCAATGCTCGTTACATTTACCTCATTGGCTCTTTGTGGCTCTCTCCTCATGTCACTCCTCACACTAAAGTGTTGGGAGTTTTCGGCCATAGTAGTGATTAGAGCTCTAACCTCGGTTGGGGTCTTGTTAAACATGGCACCGCCACTTGCAGCGTCGACCATCTTTCTATCCATCGGGAGAAGACCCTCATAGAAATATTGCAAAAGCAATTGTTCCGAGATTCCATGTTGTGGACAACTCACATAGAGATGTTTGAATCTCTCCCAATACTCGTGGAGAGTTTCAACATCTCGTTGCTTAATACTACAGATCTCTCTACGGAGGTTAGCGGCTCGGGAGGCGGGAAAAAATTTATCTAAAAATAGCCTCGCCATTTGGTTCCACGTCGTTACCGAATCGGGGGGTAACGAGTACAACCAATCCGTAGCACGGTCCGTTAAAGAAAAAGGGAATGCCTTTAACTTTATAAGGTCCTCCGTAACCTCACTTGGTTTCATGCTCAGGCAAACTATGTGAAATTGCTTTAAGTGCTTGTTGGGGTCCTCATCTTCTAACCCGTGATATGTGGGTAAGAGATGGACCAAGCCAGTCTTAAGAACGAAATTTTGATTACCTGTTGGATACCTGATACAAATGGGAGTCTGAGCAACATCTTGGGTCGCTAGTTGACGTAGCGTCTGCTCTGCATCACCCATGTTGACCTTCGGCTCTTTCTCCTCTTCTCCTTCAGATTCCGTCCTCGGCTCCTCGACTTCTATTTTTGGGTTTTCTTCTTTTTCTTCGTCTGAATCGCTCGATAGGTTAATATCTTTCCAGATATTTACCCCTGGTGACGAAGGTCCCTCGCCTAACTTCTTCCGAAGTTTAGCTTGTTTCCTTAGTCTTTTGGCGGTCCGTTCGATTTCAGAATTTATTGGAATGGGTGTACCTGTACGTGAAGATCTTGGCATAAACCGTTAGAAATACCGAGTCCCCGGCAACGGCGCCAAAAATTTGACGGATGTCGAGTCCACCAAATAATAATTCCAAACTAGCACACGATTTTACAATAAAAATTGCAAAAGTGGTAAGTTGGGTCGAATCCACAGAGACTCGATTCTAACCTTTTTTTATACCGAATCAACAAGTACAAAATTATTTACTTAAAAGTAACTACGAAAAGGGGGGTTTGTTTGTGCAAGAAATTAACATACGAAAGTTAAAAACAAGTTTAAAAACAAATAAAGCGAAAATGAACTCAACTTTGGGTAGCAAACACTAATGCAATTCCATTCAAAAGTTGTATCATAGATAATGTATACGATTATCGCAACTATTTCAATTAACCCGGTTATAATTGTTAAAAAGATCTAACAATCAATTCCATCATAATTAGCATTTGAAAGGAATAAGCTCTCCTACCAAACCTTAGTATATAATTAGCCTCAAACAAGCTCTTGAAAGCTTAACTTATACTAGCATGAAAATTTATGGAACCCGAATCCGGATAAATTAACACATAAGCTCGGTTAATTCAACTTTTCCGTCTCATCCAATCTCACAACAAAAAGTAGGAATCTTTGACAAACCCCACTTCGTTGTTTGTCACTAACAAATGTTAACTAAACAATTACGGATTTAGTAAACAAACTAACAACAATCAATTTCCACACAATTGATCAAAAAGCATGAAAACTAATTTTATAAACCATAAATCTTAGAAATTGGATGAATAATCAAAATAAAGTTGGATTGCACCATCTCAAACAACCATATGAATTAGAAATTGCAAAAGTTAACAACCCAAAGTCGAATTCTAAAGGAAATTAGCCACACATGGCTAATTTGAAACAAAAACTAAGAAATTGGGAAGAAAAGTTAACCTAATTTACCAAATTGAAGAACTTGCAATCATGAAATCTCTCCAAAATCGATCTCTTGTTGCTCCCTTCCTCCTCAAAATCGACTTCTGAAAATGTTCTCTCTGCCTCCCAATCGACGGTTTTCCACGACCT
Source organism: Arctium lappa (assembly GCA_023525745.1). Classification (NCBI taxonomy): domain Eukaryota; kingdom Viridiplantae; phylum Streptophyta; class Magnoliopsida; order Asterales; family Asteraceae; genus Arctium; species Arctium lappa. The sequence continues at coordinate 7,850,401 of CM042054.1, read as the reverse complement.
TTATACCTCCCCAACGAAAACCACTTGGAAAAGAACGTGGCCACTGATTTCGGACCCTCGCGACTTAGGGCGCGGGTTAAACCCGCTTGGAAACTCGCCCGTGTAAGAAAAATTTGAGTCGAAGACAGAGTTTGGCGCGGCTTGGGGCGTGGGTTAACTACTGCAGAAAGTCGCGTTCGACACTGAGAAATCGAAGGAGGTGTACGAGAAAGAGACCTGGACGCTTTCTTTTCTTTTCTTTTCTTGAACTGGGCCTGCGATGGGCTGCCATTTTTTTTTCTTTGCTTGACTTGGGCTTGCTGCATGAAATCACTAACAAATACCAAAATCAATATATATATTTTTTTCTTTGCTGGGTTCACGTAAAACACAACTACACAAGGACCAAAATAAAAATATTTTTTTTTCTTTTTGTTTTATTTACTAACACACACACAAAACACACTTAATTATAAAAGAATTTTTTTCTTTTTCTTTTTAAACACTAATAATAAAATGTAAAACTCAAACCAATAGGGGCATTTTAAGCACTTAATTACCACATATTTTTAGGGTAAAATTGACATAAAAATGTATAAAAATGACACTTATCAGTAAATCCTCCCTTATTTGGAACACATTGGACTGGGCTTACCCATGAACTACTGGCTATTGGGAAAATAATTCCTGCATCTAACCATTTCAAGATTTCCTTCTTCACTACCTCTTTCATGACAGGGTTCAATCTTCTCTGTGGTTCAATGGATGTGAAATTCTTGTCTTCTAAGATGATCTTATGTTGACAAATAGAAGGACTAATCCCTCTAAGGTCAGCAATGGTCCATCCTATGGCTTTAGTGTGCAATTTCAACATATCCACTAACTTTTGTTCTTGATGCAATTCTAGGTTAGATGAGATGATGACAGGCAATTTGCCTTCTTCTCCTAGAAAAGCATACTTTAGGTGAGATGGGAGTTGTTTCAGCTCTAGGTCAGGTGGTGATATAATGGATGGTGTAAAAGGCTTTGGTTCATTGTTTTCCAAGGGTTCAAATGATACAGTATTTACTGGGACAGTAACATCCTCTCCTAGGGAAAGGTCATCACTGACAGCTAGGTCTACATCATCATCATCCTCTTCTAACTTACACACTTTTCTAAGTCCATTCTTATGACACAATGATTCAGTCACACTTAAGTTTGAACATTCCTCAACATCTTCAGGGTATCTTAAGGAGTTAAAAACATTAGATGTGACTTTTTGGTCTTGGAGTCTCATGGTTAGCTCTCCTTTCTGAACATCAATCAAAGTTCTTCCGGTGGCTAGAAAGGGTCTTCCCAAGAGGATGGGAATATCCTTATCAGCCTCAAAATCCAAGATAATAAAATCTGCCGGAAAGATGAACTTGTCAACCTGAACTAAGACATCCTCTATTTTTCCTTTTTGGGTAGGCAATGGTCTTGTCAGCCAATTGGAGTGTGACTGTGGTAGATCTGGCTTCTCATATCCCTAAGTTGTTGAAAACAGACAGCGGCATGAGATTGATATTGGCTCCTAAATCACAAAGAGCCTTTCCAACTTCCTTCCCACCTATTGAACATGGAATGGTAAAACTCCCACGATCTTTCAGCTTAGGGGGTATTCTATTGGTCAAGAGAGCACTACATCCCTCAGTAAGAGCTACAGTCTCATATTCATTCAACTTCTTCTTCTTACTGAGGATGTCCTTGAGGGACTTGGCATAACTAGGCATTTGTTCAATTGCCTCAACAAGTGGTATGTTGATATGTAATTCTTTAAACACATCCAAGAATTTTTTAAATTGCAACTCCTCCTTTTGATTCCTCAACCTTTGGGGGTAAGGTACATAGGGAGGAACTGGTTTTATAACAGTTTTGTTTGCAAGTGTTGAACAAGATGGTTTTGTTATGCCTTTTGTTGTACTTTCTTGTCGAATGATTGGAATACTACTCTCTACTGTCTTTTCCCTGGTGTCATTTTCTGGGAATAATGTAGGATAATCAGTCCTAAGAGGGATATTATTGATGACAACCGTCTCTTGGCCTCCAAGTGATTTGGAAAGTACCTCATCAACAGGAGGCAATGCTGTAGCATTGGGTTCTGACTGTATGGTTTTTTCAAATTCTGATTTAGTCATTGGTCCAAATTCTTTTGACACTGTCTCTGTTAATTCCTTACCACTCCTAAGGGTCACAACTTTTACATGTTCTTTTCCGGTGGCCCTTGGTATTTCTGTGTCACTAGGTAAAGTGCCTATAGCCCTATTGTTCTGGTTTTGCACGATTTGACTGAATTGGGTTTCCAAATTCCGTAGTGTTGTTTGGGTTTGAGCCATGAAACCCCTCATCATAGATTCCAAAGAAGAAGATGAGTCACCCTGTGGAGGTTGCTTGTTTTGAAAAGGTGTTTGGTTATTTTAAAAACCTTGATGATGATGAGAACTTTGATTATGATGATGCTGTGAACTTTGGTTCTGATGGTTATAAGAACCTTGGTTTTGGTTATGCTGTGAACTACTAGCGTGATTTTGAAAACTTGGATTTCCTTGTGGCTTTTGTACAGATGGATTTAAACATGGACTTTTCCACGAGAAATTTGGGTGTTGTTTCCAACTGGCATTGTAATTGTTGCCGTAGGAAGCAGGCTTGTTATGAACATAATTTACAGACTCAAAATTTTGAGGACAGTGTTCATAAGCATGTTCCCCACCACAACAAACACACTGCACTGGGAGGACTATTGCAATAGGTGTAGTAACAGTTTGCTGCACTCCCTGGCTTGAAGATAGGTTTTTAAGCATGTTAGCCATGGAAGAGAGTTGTGCTGTTAATGCAGTATATGCATCTACATCATGAATTCCAGCAGTTTTCTTTTGAGTTTGAGCTCGTGGATCAGCCCAATGTCCATTGTTTGTGGAATTTTTTTCAAGAATTTCATACCCGTTATTGTAGGTATTGGCTGTAAAGGCCCCTTCTGATGTCGCGTCGAGCATTTGTTTAACCATGGAAGTCAACCCATTGTAAAATGTCTCGAGTTGAATACAGTAGGGAATGCCATGGTGAGGGCATTTCCTTAACAATTCCTTAAACCTTTCCCATGCATCGGGAATTGCTTCATCGTCCATTTGTTTAAACATGCAAATTTCGTTTCTGGACTTAGCATTTCGGGTAGGTGGAAAATATTTTCGCAAAAATCTTTCAGCCATGTTGTTCCATGAAGGTACAGAACCAGGTGCTAATGAATTAAACCATGACTTTGCCCGATCCCTTAGAGAAAATGGAAACAAAGTGAGTCTCAAGGCATCGTTAGATACCCCAGGGATTAGAAATGCATCGGTGATCTCCATAAAAGATTTTAAATGAGAATGAGGATCCTCCGATGGCATTCCGGCAAATTGTCCATTTGTTTGCAACATATGGAACATGATAGGTTTGAGTTCAAAATGGAGGGCATTTATATGGGATCTAACTATTCCTGAACTTAATTGCTTAAAATCAGGTATAGCATGGTCCATAATTTTTCCTTCTTTGGAATTTGCAAGATTAATGATGTTTGGAATCTCATCCCTATGTTCATTGTTACCATTTGACTCTGTATCCTCGTCATTATTAACTCCATTAATTGGTTCATTCTGCCGAAAATGGTGTTCTGGTGGATTTCCAAAAATGGGTGGTGCATCATGAAATATTGGTTTAAAAAACAAATGACGTGTTCTTAGTAGAAATGCCTTTGTTTAAAAATCACTCTTCCGAGTCGATTCCCATATCATTCAAGTTGACGTGTTCTTAGTAGCTCATTCCTGAGTCCACTACACTTTAACACTTTGACTAGTGATCAACCCGTCAAGAATCAATCAGTTTGAAAAACAAAGATAGCAAGTTCCCTTGCTAGTAATTCTTCCAAGTATACTTCCCGTATCATTCAAACTGACGTACTTTTTCATGGCTTATTCCTAAGTCCATGGCACTTTCACACTTTAAGAAGTGATCAATTCGTCAAGAAGTGCTTTTGGATTTATAAAACTTAAAATGACATAGTGGAACAATGTTATTGAAGAACAAAGTCCACTAGTTTTTGGTTTACAACCTCCCTTTTCGTCTTACACCCAAACTATAAAATTAGCTTCTCATTACGTAATATAAATTGCAATAAAAGTAAATGACATAAATTAAAGACATAATGTAAATGACGGTATATAAATGACAGAAATTAAATGACGGAAATGTAAATCGCATAAAGTAAATACAATAAGTAACGTAATATAAAGACAAGCAATGCTGCAGTGATGCTGCAGCAACTAATAATGAAGAACACAAATTATAAAACTATGAAGACTTAATATTAAACTTTGTAGAGAGAATTTCAAGTTGTCAATTTCTCCCTACTGCTGGATTACAAAGGAATATCCAAAACAAGAAAACACAACTCCTTTTTATACCAAACCATGATGGCAAAATGGTAAATTTAGGAGACTTAAACAAAATATATATATAAAGACTACCAACTAAAGTTATACCCACACTTTTGTCCAACCACTTGTTTCTAACTCCAGCCAAAAACGATTTACAATAATACAAAGATTTGGAAAGAACACAAGTCAAATATTTCCTTTGCTTCCAAAAAGTGCTCTTTAATCTTCATATTCCAAACAGCCCAATGCTCCAACATTCAACCTGACATTACAATAAACAAAGGATTTTAGGCCATTTTACGTAAAATGACAACAATTAGTTAAATACTATACTTAGTTCCATGCATGAGAGAAAATATAAAATAAGACAAGAAAATGACTCAGTTGTTTGGGATAAAGAAAATTTAAATCTAAAAGAAAAGAAAAATACGCAATATGTATTGAAAACTCAATACATATCAATTGTCTAGGTGAATGTATAGACTGACTAAGACAACGAACAACAAAAGCAATATCTAGACAAGTAGCCAAAAAATAAATAAATCTACCAATTAACGTTTGGTAACCCGTTAAATCATATAAAGGATTATCTTTTGAACTACTTGAACCAGTCACCACCAGATTCATAACCATAGGTGCACTACATGGTTTACAACCAAGACACCCAAACTCATTCAACAATTCTAGACAATACTTCCATTGAGACATACAAACACTGCCAATACAATCTAATATTTCAACTCCCAAAAAGAACTTGAATTTCCCTAAATCTTTAATAAGAAACTTACCTTTTAAGTAGTCCTTAACTTTATTGATTTTAGCCAAATTATTACCAGTTATAACTATATCATTGACATACATTAACATAACAAGAACAACATACCCAAAAGTACTTTGCATAAAACCATGATTAACAAGACAAGAAGAAAGTTTAACATACCATTGACATGGAAAACTAGACACCTGTAACACCCGGATTTCTCGATACGTTATTTTCCTATATTTTCTTCCCCATACTTCCCTCTTTTGTTGAAAACCCCTTAGTGTGAGTACCTTCGACTTTGTGCATTGACCTTGTATGCGCCGATGCTCGGAAAGCGAATTTTCGGAGGCCGAAGGTCTCATGCGACAGTGCCACGCGATAGTGACAGTGTCACTATCGCCGAGGCATAATCGCGGGGAAAGGATTCGAGTCGCGGTACACTTGGCACGATAGTGACCGCGATAGTGACAAAGTGTCACTATCGCAGGCACTATCCAAGGTTCAAAATAGCGTGAGGCGTGGCGTGGCGGCGAGGTCAAGCCTTAAGCCTTACACGCCACGGCGAGGACGCGGCGTTTTTCAAGGCGTGACATAAGGCGGCAAATTTGTATGTCATATTCAAAATTATATATATACGTATATGTTTTATATATGTTATTCTAATCAAATAATGATATTAAAGAATGTACATTCATATTGGAAGAAGAAAAATCATATAAATTACTAGTATAAAAATAGTTTTTGATTAAATATTTAAAATAGAACATAGAAAAATAATTTTACAACTTCGTTTTAATCGTGAGTCCATAACGTTTATGACTTCATGAAACTGTGAGTAATGTGATTAGATAAATCTATAAAAGTGTTAAATCTAAAGATAAAAATGTATAAACACAAGAGATAAAAAAAATTGAAAAATTGAAAAATTAAAAAAAAATTGAAAAAAAGTCACGCCTTAGAAAAAACGTGCGCCGCGGCGTGCCATGGCGCGCCTTAAGGCGCCATAGTGTGAGTCACACCTTACAGAAACGTTATGGACCATTTCGTAACGGCGGACACGCGTCTTACGTCATATCGCGCCATGACGCGCCTTTTTGAACACTGGCACTATCGCTGGGATTGTACCGCGGGTGGTTGGACGCGGGCGATAGTGTCCCGCGATTGTGACAATTGTCACTCTCGTGGGCAAGGTCGCGAGCGGGGTCAGGGTATTAAATGAGACCTGCTCCGAAATTATTTCATTTATATGATATTTTTGGAAGAAGCTTGGTCGTTTTCTCTCTTCTATCTTGGTAAGTCTCAAACCCTAAGTCTCCCCTTCACATTTATTACTCCATCCAACTTCCTCTCCTCATTTATGATGATTGTCTAGGTGAATCCAAGGTACCCCTTTTTTGAAGATCATCCTTTCTCTAAGAGCTAGCACCATCCTCTTCATCTATAAATTTCTAGGGTTTTGGTGATTAACCCATTGTGAGTTTATACTTCCTTTTATCAAACTTTATACACATCAAAGTGCATTTTTGATTTCTAAGTATCTCCTTGTTCATATGTTCCTACCACTTTATCAAATCTTTGGGGATTTTAGGGTTTCTTACCACTTTATCAAATAAAGAAAATAACCCATGACTTGGAACTACATATATGGATGTTTTCTCACTTTGTTGAGTCTATGTTAAACCTATGGCATTTTAACCAAGTTTATGTTTTATGCATATTATAAGTATTTTGGTGGAAAAGGTGATTTTGTGGAAAGGAAATAAATGGTTTGAAACGTGAAGAAATCAATGTTAAAATAATTTGGTTTCTATTATGGACAGGTTTATTTGGTAAAGGAACATTTTGGGAAATGAGATGATAGCCTTATGTTTTATATATGGGCTTTGTATTTCTTATCAGCAGTTAACCATCAAAATGTGATTTGGAAACTAAATGGCAATATGAACTATATGTTTGATTATAGTTGGTCACAAGTGTATTGTGACAAGTCTAGACTATTACAAATGGATCCATAGGTACAGAGTCGACTTATTATTTGGGGGTAACTCCCGTATGTAGCTAGTTGAGACATTGGACCCTAGAGGGCAACTTGGTACGGTTATGTGGGACCTGTTACTAGCCGTGGGTCATAAATGTAAATCCTAGTGAATGAGCATGTCTAGGGATCATTGGGTGCCCTCCCCCACATCTTAGTACGAGCCGGCGTGTTCGTAGCCTTGATCCTAGTATGGTGAGCTCAAAACTTGGAAAGTGACTTACTTTGTGTTTCGCCACAATCCTTGGAATTCGGGCTTACACCCGTCATTGCAAGATGAAGTCTGGGCCGAAAGGTCATTTTGTGCTTATCAAACCTTTTACCAAGTCGATTGACGAGAACGGTTTATTTATATTACAATTATTTATTCTCTCTATCTTTTATATAAACTGTGTGTTCTCACTAGGCTTTAAGCCTAACACTTTTTTCTCAAATGATGTGTATAACAGGTCGTCAAGGGGTTGAGAGAAGAGCGTGGTCTTTTGAGGACATTTTTGGATGATAGCAATTTTTGGAAGCTTTAGCATTTAAAATAATTATTCATTTTGCTATTGGGTTGACAACCTATGTAATCTATCTAGATGTATTTTAGATTAGTTTGTTATCGTTTCCCCATGCATCATTACAAGTTTTGTAAATGCTCACGCTTTTGCCCATTTATGGGTGGTTTACCCCATTTTTAAACGTTATATTGCCAAAATTTCAATTTTCAAAAGTACCCCAAATTTTAGGGTGTTACAACACCCTAGCAGACTGGGAAGTTGAAGGTAAATTTTGGTTACCCTCATAATTGAGACTAAAATTTTGAGGATCACTGGTTTTATTTCTATCATTTGCCACATACTGAAATTCAATGCCTCGATGCCTACTTGCAGTCACATCAGAGCTACTCAGAGACTGCCATCTGGAAACTCTTTCAAGGTCATTGTCAGAAGGTGAACCTTGATTAGTAAAATCATTTAAGTTGCCTAGATGCAGCCGACTGGCAACTCTACTTGGGCTACCTAGTATACTAGGGTCACTAGAGGAAAAGAAAGGTTGATTTAAAACTTCATTATGAAAATGGTCTCCATCCTCATCATTGGGTGGTGAATTAACACAGTCTTTAGTTGTACCAAAGATAGAATCAAAGAAATTTAATGTATTTAAATCATCAATGTTGGACTCATTTAACTTGTTTTTACTCATCTTGAACGGGAAAACATTTTCATAAAACATCACATCATGAGAAACTAAAATTTTGTTTGAATCCAAACTATACAGTGTAACATCTCAGGCCAACCGTATCAGATATTGTCCACTTTGTCCACACACCCAGACTCACGATTTTAAAACGCGTCTGGTAGAGGAGGTATCCAGTCCCTTATAAGACAACTTTCGTTCCCCTCCGCAACCAATGTGGGATCTTACAATCCACCCCCCTTGGGAGACCAGCGTCCTCGCTGGCACACTAGTCCGGCTCCCGGCTCTGATACCATCTGTAACATCCTAGGCCAACCGTATCAGATATTGTCCGCTTTGTCCACACACCCGGACTCACGGTTTTAAAACGCGTCTGGTAGATGAGGTATCCAGTCCCTTATAAAACAACTTTCGTTCCCCTCTCCAACATATGTGGGATCTTACATACAGTCTGTATCCCTTTTGAGAATTTGCATAACCTAATAAGACACACTTTTTAGATCTAGAAGAAAATTTATCTGTGACATTAGGTATTCTAACAAAACATAGACATCCAAAGTTTCTAAGATGAGTAAGAACAGGTTGAAAGCCAAAAACAATCTCATACGGGCATTTACCTTTCAAAACATAGGCAAGAGTCCTATTTAACAAATACGTAGCTGTGAGAATACACTCACTCCACATGTTTAAAGGAATCCCTCCCTGAAACATAAGAGTTCTAGCTACGTTAAGTAAACGATGTTTGCATTCCACCACCCAATTTTGTTGGGGAGTGTAGACACAAGATGTTTGATGAATGATTCCTTTTGATTTTAAAAACGAACTTCATTTTAGGTTTATAAATTCAACACCATTATTGCTTCTAAAAATTTTAACAGTTTTTCCAAATTGAGTGCCAAGCAAATTTGAAAACTCAACAATATAATCACCTACCTCATGCTTTCCTTTCAACAGATAAACCCAAACAGCACGAGTAAAATCATCAACAATAGTAAGAAAATAATTGTAACCTTCTCTACTTTGAATATGACAGGGACCCAAAACATCCAAATAAACCAAATCACCTAGGCACTTAGACTTGTGATTACTTAAGTTGAACTTATCTTGGGTTTGTTTTGCCTTATGACAAATCTCACAAGGATTACACACATCATTACCAATTTTGAGTTGGTTCTTTAAAACATTTAGCACTTTGTCAGCAGGGTGACCAAGGCGACTGTGCCATAATTGAGCAGACATAAAACAAGAAACAGTGAGATTACTAGAAGGAGAGGACTCGCTAATGAATTTTTCATCAAAAAAAATATAGTCCACCTTCCTGACTACCAATCCCCACAACACTCTTTTGAAAGAAAATCCTTAACATAGCAACGTAAGTCATCAAAGCCTATAAAGAGTTTATTATCACTAGCTAGTTTGTGAACAGATAGAATGTTGTCATTGAAATTGGGAACTACCAACACATCAAACAAAGTTACATTGTTTGAAAGTTTAAAGTTTCCAATTTTGTTTATTTTTGCCTCAGTTCCATTAGGATGATTTACCCTAAGGTTTAACTCAGACACATCCACCACATTCTCAAGATGAAAGGTGTTGGATGTCATGTGCTGGCTTGCACCAGAATCAATAATCCAACCAGGTCGAGGCATTGTAGTAATACTTGCCATATTGGTAGTTGCCCCTTCTGAAATGTGTTTCAGGCCTATTAGGCTAAGAGTTTTTGCAACCCGTTCCTCAGAAAAAGGAAAAGATGAAGTGGACACAGGTTGTTTAAAAGAATGAGACTCAGAAACAGAGGCATTACTAGCTACATATCTTAAATTTTAATTTTGTGGTCTAGGTCTACTTCGAAAGTCCTTTGGAAAGCCAATTAGTTTAAAACATCTTTTAATCGTATATCCAGAAATGCCACAATGTTTACACATGAGAGTAAAGGATTTACGAAATTTCCTTTTATTATCAGTGCCTTTGCTAAAAAAAAAAACAGATTGTTGTGTCTTAGTGAGAGGTAGAGACGTGTTAACCCCTCAGTAAGATTATTCCCTGGAAACAAGAAAGAAAGTAGATCTGACAGAAGGAATGGAGTCTCTAGTAAGAATATTGCTTTTAATTGGTTGATAAACCTCGTCAAGACCCATCAAAAATTGCATTAGCTTGATAAGTTGACTATGTTCAAAAACTTCATGAGAGGTATTACAATTAGGGGTATAAATGAGACGAGACAACTCGCGAGCTACTCGAGATCGACTCGGTCAAAACTCGGTCAACACTCGACTCGAATAGACTCGACTCGAACTCGAACTCGATTCGACATACTAACGAGTCGAGTCGAGCGCACCTGATACTCGACTCGATAAGCTCGTGAGATACTCGAATATATTTTATATATAATTAATTTTATATTGTAATTTATAAAATATAATGTAATTTTTTTAATAATAGTAAGAATTAATCGAGAGAAAAATAATTAGCGTTTGTTTCATGAATCAAAACCAAGGAAAATCACCTAAAAATTGTAATAAACAAATTTCATAGATTAAACTCAAGTAGATAAAAAAAAAAGAGGACCTTTCTTTCAAAAAGAAAAAAAAAAAGAGAGGGACCAAAAATAAGGTTAACTAAAAAATTATATGCATTTGGTGGACCTTTCATCCCACATCGCTAGCTAAAGAGCTCTTTTGCTTCATTTGATGGTTATATATACAACCCTTCTCCCCTCAAAACTCAATTGCTTTTCCATCAATTATGGTATTAGTCTAGTGATTTGAGCCTATTGGCTTAAATTCAATGTTTTGAGTTTATTTGGGCTTAGTGACTTGAGCCTATTGGCTTGGTTTAATAACTTTTTGTTATACATTAAATGAGTTTGAGCTTGAAACGAGCTTGTTTCGAGTTTGAAATGAGTTCGAGCTTCTTTCGAGCTTGAAACGAGTTCGAGTTTGAGCTTGGGAATTGGCTTTTGAGTTCGAGTCGAGTTTGGATTTTTACTACTCGTGAGTTTTCGAGTCGAGTTCGAGCTTGAGAATTAACTTTCGAGTTCGAGTCGAGTATTATGATACTCGAGCTCGACTCGCATCATTTACACCCCTAATTACAATTACATGAAGGAGTTTAACTAGCGCATCAAATTGTTTCCATAACGAATTTAGTTTATGGTAATATTCAGAAACAAATGTGCCATTTTGACTTAGAGAATTTATCATTTGATAGAGATTAAAGATGACGGATCCATCCACTTTATGTACAAACTTATAATCAAAACATATTTCTCTATTATTACAAAATCAAATACAACTACACAAACCTAAACTAGTTACAACCTTACAATGAGAAAAAAAAAATGATATGATATATCTCAAGAAGAGAAATATCTCTAATTATATATATATATATTGAGAATTACATAACAACCCTTGAAGTTCCAATGAATTGCTCCCCTAACCTCCAAGATCTCCCATATGTGAGACGCAGCCCTCCACTTCAGCTTTAATCTCGTTGACAATATCTACCCTTATCTACTAAAACCTGTCAATATATGCGCAAAAGAAATAAAGTCAAGATTGGTAAACATTATATATTTTAACACTATTCCTAGTAAATATATATTTGTATACAATAGAGCATATTCTTACAAAATCTTTAACTTAAATTAGACTTATTTTTCTGTTGATCATTAAGTAATTTGATTTTGATATTTACTACTAGTTGTTTTTATTTACTTGGAGAGTTCATAGAAATAATAAATAATCAAACTATCTTCTGATTAAATTATGTATAATGTTAATTTTTATTTTTATTTTGAAGAGAGGAAATGTAATCTTTTTAATTTGATTATTCAAAAAGTATAACATGTTTTTCAGTATGTTTTGAAAAACATTATCTTCTATTTATTAACAACCATTACTTTAAATTTATTTTGTTTTTATTAATTAGTGTTTTATACTTATGCTTGATATTCAACTATTTTTATAAAATTATATATCAAAAAAATATTGAATTTATTTCTTGATGGAGAGTACAAAACAATTCATGAAAATTAAAGTTTGAATTTAACATTATATTCATTCCAAAATAAATACAATAACTTTATTCTGAATCAAACAATGTCGGTATGCAATTCTGATTAATCAAATGTGAAACTGTTAGTTTAGGTAATTACATAAAAACAACAACAATTCGACAAATGTCTTTGATTGAAACAATTTTTTTTTATAAATGTTTAAAATAATATATATATTTGTTTAGCAATAATTGTTAAAAAAATGTTTACTTTGACTACAAAAAACTATAAAAAAAAAATCAAATTAAAGATATTAAATCATGTAACATATGATAATCGATATAAATTGTTAAAAGAAAGAAAAACTATATAAATATAACTATTCGTTGGAATCCTTTTTTGGTAGGAAGCATGTGGGGTAAGTTCATGTTATGGGCTTTAAACCAAAAAGTCAATCCTTTTTGATTTTCCAAACGAAATTGAGATTTTCGATTTATTGTTATATTTAATAAAAAGAAACCCATTAATTTCACATGTGTCATAAGGTCAACTTCCTGTCAATATGGGCTTTTGTTAGCCCATTAGTCTTCTTCTAGATGTGGCCTTTACGTAGTTATGTTATGTTCATATTCTATGGTATAAGGGATGGATTTCATGGGCTCGCTAAACAATTCAATTTCTTTTATATTTGGACCAAATTATAGTTTTCTTTTCTATGGTATGTATGTTCAAAGTTTATTTTAGTTCATCGATTATATTTGTGGGATATTTGTTAGGATTGATGCATTTTGTTACGAATTTGGTCTTTAGGGTTGGGTTCTGGTGCCAATGAAATTTATGATGAGAAAGGTATGAACGGATCGCCACCCTTGGATGCACACCAAGATGAGATGTATCAAGACGCACCGGATCAATTCCCGTATCAAGCGCGATTCGTAGGGTGGGGGTGAGATTAAAAGTGATCAAGGGTCTTACTTTCTCACTTTAACTCTTATTATCACGCGATCCTTCGTCATGGTCGCTATCACTAAATGTCTTTTATCTCTTATCTGTTACGTACAGTGGCGAAGAATCGTGTAAGAAGTTTAGGTTAACGTGAGAAGTGGATCTGAATCATTGATCATTTTTAATCAAATGTCCTCCCATGAATTGAAGGGAATTGATCACTTAGAAGGGAATTGATCCGGTGCATCTTATCTCGGTGCAACTCATCCTAATGTGTATCCGTTTCTCATCCAACGGTTGATAACAGTCACGCTTCTCACATTAACCTCAACTTCTCACCAGAAACCAACCCTACTTACAACTATGTTCCTCATATTAGAGTATATTTGTAGTTTTATTTCTTAAATATGAGTTAGCATCTTTAGCGGGAAAAACTATACCTGTAAACCATCACCAAACATTCAAGAACTTTTATGAACAAAATTTGTGCTAATTCAAGAACATTTATTCCGAGTTTTGGTGGTTATGTTTTATAAGATGTCACGTCACTTTTTTTTTTAAGTGAGTTGACTAAAATACTTTTGTGGGAGGAATGCATGACTACACTTAACAGATAAGAGAATGAAAATGTTAATGAAGGTCTCAAATGCATCAACCAAAAACAAATTTATAATAAATTCGTCAAGGAATAAGAACCACAAAATTTGACATACAACATAGGCACGAAAACTATAATTTACTCTTGTATTTTGAGTAAATTACAAAATCATTCATGCCGTTTACAAAAACTATAGTTTTGTTACTAAAACTTTCAAAATTACACCGAGCATTATATAGTTTTCATTTTGTTCCGTATTTCGTTCTTGGCCCTAAAGGGCGTTAAGTTATTATGTTAAGTGGCTTCGAATGTCTCTCATGTGAGGGCATTTTTGATCATTTTTAATCAATGTTGTATTATACAAATGATTAAAACATGTGTACAATCTGACATTTAAAAAACACTATAACTAAAAAATTCGTTTCAAGAAAGATTCAAATGCTCATGAAAAACAAAAAAAAAGATTAAATTCATGAAAATTATAAACTAGAATTTTAATTAAAAGACAAGAGAAATTTGTAAAGAATAAATTATTAAGAAGGAATTGAGAAATTGCAATGTGAATTATTGGATGCTTGGGACCTACACGTAAAGTCTTCGTCTTCATCGGTTTCTCCTTCCACTTGTTGGTCAACACCAATCAGCAATGAAAACCCAAAACTTTTGAATCCAATTTCATCATATCTTCAAAATCATTCAATCCTAAACATCCCCCCAAAAAACCATGAATCTTCAAAGTCATGTTATCACAATCGATCAAGAAGTGGAAATCATGAAGGCTCAAATGAAAAAACCACCAAAATTACTACACATATTTGCAGGCAAAGAATCTTGTTGCATATTCAGAGTCCCTCAAAGTCTTGTGGAGATCAACACGGAAGCGTATCGACCTCGAATCGTCTCAATCGGCCCATACCACCATGGAAGCAAGGATCTTGAGATGATTCAAGAACATAAATGGCGGTTCCTCCATGGTTTTATATCGAGAACAGGTAAGCCACTAGAGTCTTTCTTGAATAGCATAGTGTCGATGGAGAACGAAATTCGAGAAAGTTATTCGGAATCTATTGAACATATTCGTAGCAATGATCTTGCTAAAATGATGGTTCTTGATGGGGTTTTCTTGATTGAGTTATTCAGAAAAGTTGGGAAGTTGGTTCCGACCGATCCAGATGATCCCATTTTCAAAATGGTTTGGATGTCTCCGTTTTTGATGAGAGATCTCTTGAGGATAGAGAACCAAATCCCGTATTTCGTTCTCCAAAAGTTGTTTGATGAATCTCGAACCAAAACTGATGCTCGTACACTTCAATCTTTAATACTCGAGTTTTTCAATTATGCGGTTGATCGAAAAAAAGAGGTGTTAAGACGGTATGAAAAGCTTGAAGGGAAACATTTACTCGACTTTTTCCGAAAAAGCTTTATAAAAGACTCGGTTGCGGTAATAGGAAATGAGAAACTGGATAACCCTTCGCTTAAACTGATTCAACCAGCGACAAAACTTGTCACCGCTGGGGTGAAGTTTAAGGAGAATCATGAAGCTGATAGTTTTTTAGATATCGAGTTCAAAAAAGGGGTTCTTTTGATCCCTCAAATTAATATGGACGATTTTTACACTTCTTTCTTTTTGAACGGAATGGCTTTCGAACAATGCTATTCCAAGTGCTCGAAAGAAATTACGACTTACGTTGTGTTCTTGGGATGTCTCATTAACAATTCGGCCGACGTGGGTTCGCTGTCGGAGAGTAAAATTATCGAGAATTATTTTGGTACGGATAAAGAGCTTGTGAAATTCTTCAATAACGTTGGAAAGGATGTGGCTTTTGATATTAAGGATAATTACTTGAAAGGGTTGTTTATAGAAGTGAATGATTATTGTAAGAAAGGGTGGCATGTGACTTGGGCCGAATTTAAGCATAAATATTTTGAAAGCCCATGGGCTTTTCTTTCGGCATTGGCGGCCATTGTGTTGTTACTACTTGCTGCTCTCCAAACGTTTTATACCGTTTATCCGTACTATCACGGGCGTAAGTGAAATGGATGGGTAGTTCAAGGTGGTGGCTGATGGTGGTTGCGGCGGCACACCGGTGATGGTGTTTTGGCTTCATTGTTATTCAATTCAAGTTAAATTCATTGTAACGAATTCTTCTATTTAATCTTGGTTTCAATAATTTGTGTTGTGTTAATTGACGTAGTAATTATTAGATATCAATTGCCTGATCTAAATTATGTTTTTAACGCATATAGTTATGTGACCATTTCACATGAGGCTTTAAATCACGTGAGATGCAACTTAAGCAGCAAATTTATATGTAATATATGTGTGAGTCGGTGTGTTAAACAATTTAAATTCATATCACTACAATAAAATTGGCTTTATAAAATGTCTAAGCATTCTAATAAAATAGATTATTGGATTCAAGTTTATAAGGCCAAACCAAAAAAATGTCCTATCTAAAAGTGTTACAAGGTTTACAGGACACTTTTAAAATAAAAATTTCAACATCATCATCATCGAGTTGTTCTCCACTATCTTTCAATTCCTCAAACAAAGGGCTCAAAAGCTTCACTCTCCACAAAGTCTCAAAAATTAGTAAATAATAACTTCAACTAACTAAACACAATTAAGAGATTTTTATAATTGAGCTAGATCTTGAGACTGAAATAAACACAATATTCAAAGATCTACGTCTAAAAACACAACAATTAGTGAAGCAAAAGAGTAGATCCGAGCGAGACACTTACAGAACCATATTTCGTCTTTCTTTACCTGAGATTGAGTGATAGAGATAACCCGAAATTGAGAGAAACATAAATAAAACCTTGTTCCTATATGAGAAGAAATTGATTTGATAGAAACATAAGCAAACCCAACTGTGAAGAAATCGTACCTTAAGTCTAAAGGCTGCACAATGAGTTTCATGCTCTCTTTCTTCAATCCTTGGAGACTATTTTCATTGAATTGGTGTTCCATTTTACTTTCAGGTGTTTTCTGTGGCTGTATATCTATACTACCTTACAAAAAGTTCTAATACCGTTTCTTGTGGCTGGAATCTACCTTCTGTGTTCTTCCGTCGAAATTTCCCCAAATGGAATTTCTTAGTCTTGGGGTGGAGTATTGACTTGAGATTTTTTCTCATTCGGGTTACAATTTAGGATCACTGCAAAATTGTTTGGATGATGGGTTCGGGCTGTAAAGAAATAAATGGGTGGATTTGGACTTCTATGTTTCCAGATTGCAACCATTCTTGGATTAATAAACGCTTACCCTGGTAATTTCTTCTTCTTCTTCCTCCATGATTTCTGTGATTTCTCCCTTTTTAACTCTTTAATTTTGTTGGTTTTGTAAGTGCACCATCTGTTTGTGTAATTGCAATGGCTAACTCCTGTTGTTTGGTTGATTATTGTCACTAATATATGATTTCATATGAACATATTGACCACAACTTATGCAGAATCACCAACAAAAGGAGAGAATCACGTATTATATGTTTGAAATTGGGTTTCTTAGTTTACTTTGGATTAATGTGGGTTTGACTATTTTTTTTGGGTAAAATTTATATTTTCATTGACCTTCCTTCTGTTATTGTTCATTTTAGGTATCAGTTGGATGTGGGCGAAATGCAATAGAACATCTGGACATTGGTGCTGCAAAAATAATGATGATCATAAAAGAAGTTGCAGTTTCTATAAAAAGAAGGAGCCATTTGAGAAGAAATGTGTTTTTTTTACCCCAACCCATCATCTTGTTGAACAGGTATACTATCGTTGTATTACCGATTAATTTTTTTAATGCGTTTTATAATTATTGGCTTTGATTATTTGAGCTTATTAGGGTGTGGTTAGTCCAAGATAAGGGGGAAATATCATTGGCTAACTTGCCTTCAAAATTTGTAGTTAGATTTGGAGAAAACATGCATGAATTTTAGCAGCGCCATCAAGTTTGCATTGCGAGGTTTTAAGGTATAACATAAACCTCATGGTTGATTAGCAGAGGCCACAGTGGAAACAGGTTAACGAATGTTTCTAAAGTTTTTATTTCCCGAAGCTACTTTTATGTAGGATTAGAAATTCATTTCATCATTTGTTTTTACTAATTTGATCGAAATCGATCTACGTTAATTTGTTCTCAATTGCACCTAGAAAACATCATATATAGTTCAAGTTTAAGAATTAATTTTTCCAAACACATTTATGTATGCAAAATTCATACAAATTGTCCTGTTATTGAAAGGCTCTTCATTACAGAGATATCCATGTTGGTTGATCATACAACTTTCTGACTTTGTGATGTAAATTCCGATTCATTTTCTGAGGATCTGTTGCGATTTGTTCTAAAATATAGTTGCATTAGATTTATGTTCTCAATCTTACACCTGCTGACTGAAATTTGTTTCTATTGAAAGAAGTGCTTTCCAATCAAAGAATAAACATTGAAATCACACACATTCTCTTACTTGAACAATGATACTGATATCAAAATTTGTTTTTGTTTTGTCCACTGTCTATTTCAATTTTGTAAGATTTCTCAGATTTGGCTTTTGAAGGATTTAGCTAAGTTTGATTTGGAGGATTTATTGAGAGCATCCGCGGAGGATTTGGGAAAAGGGACGTTTGGAGATGGGTTTTCTGGTGGCCGTGAAAAGGTTGAAGGATGTAACAATGGCGGATAAGGAATTTAGAGAAAAATTGAAGGTGTAGGAGCTATGGATCATGAGAATTTGGTTCCATTAAGAGCTTGTTATTGCAATCGTGAAGAAAAGTTTTTGGTTTATGATTACATGCCCATGGGAAGCTTATCTGCACTCTTACATGGTAAAATTATCACTCTCATTTTTTTTAAACCGCCATTGATATGACCTGCAACTATTATAACCATTTGTTCATTCAATTGTTGTGCATTTTTTTATAGGTTTGAATTATTGAACATGCTTTACCTTAAAAAATACCTTTTCGTTTCCCACATTTTTCTACGGATCATCAAGGAATGATGATGGGTTTTAAGAAAGATTTATGAAATAACGAACCTAATGGGTTCAAATATTTGAGAAGTGACATGGAATATCTGGTTTAATAGAAGATATCTTGATGGGACTAATGACAATATCAATATGATTCATGGGGTTGATTTGAGATAATTTTAAGTCTTCTTTTTATTGTCTGTTCATTTTCATTGAATTGGTGTTCCATTTTACTTTCAGGTGCTTTCTGTGGCTGTATATAACCATTACAAAAGGATATGTCATGCTTCTTTGCCGTAAGGGTTAGCCATTTCACATCTCCCTGCATAATCATTCTGTTGTTCCTGCAATTACATATGATGAACTGAAATTTTGTATTAAACACTAGGTCAGGAGTAGAATCGGGAAGAGGTAGGTTGGAAGATGATGACGATAATTTAGATTTAGAGAAAAGCAATGTACTTCTAATCGGCCCAACTGGCTCAGGTATATGACTATGAGTTTTTTTTTTTTTAATCTTTGGATGCATTTGGTATGTGGACTATGAGTTTCCCCTACTTTGATGGCACACGCACATACGGTGGGTACTCGGATCACATGGTTGTAGATGAGCATTTCGTGCTCCGTTGGCCAGAGAATTTGCCGCTTGATACTGGTGCACCATTGCTCTGTGCTGGGATCACAACTTACAGCCCCCTCAGATACCCCTCAGATACTTTGGACTAGACAACCCTGTTTTTTTTTGGTTGTCTGCGAATATGTGATCTTTTTGGAATTTTTTTTTGGCGTTATTTTTCTTTTGGAATTTATTATGATTTTTTTCCTAAAAATCATACCTTTTTAATTAAGGAATTGATTATTATTCGTATCTTCTCATCCTCTAATAAAAGGAATTTATTAGTCTTTTGCGGTAAAATTGGAATTTATTTTTTCTTTTGACGTTATTTTCCTTTTGGAATTTATTATGATTTTTTCCCCTAAAAATCATACTTTTTTAATTAAGGAATTGATTATTATTCGTATCTTCTCATCTAATAAAAGGGATTTATTAGTCTTTTGCGGTAAAATTGGAATTTATTTTTTCTTTTGGAATTTAATCATACTTTTTTAATTAAGGAATTGATTATTATTCGATATCTTCTCATCCTCTAATAAAAGGATATTGAATCACTTCTTAGAATGTGATGAAAGCTATTCGATATATTTTCCTTGCTAATTGATATCTTCTCCTTCTAACCGTTATCTTATGCATCTTAAATCCTAATCCCAGTACCCCAATTCATTCTTCTGCTATACCTATAAATTGAAAGCCATCAGTCCATTATAAACAACACCAATTCTGCAATTCCTTTTGATTATTCGCACCAAGACTCCAAATCTTCAATGACCAGGCAGCAGGACAGTTCTATACTTCCAAGAGGTAAGTTCTAAAGCTTTTTTTTTCTTCATATAGGACCGTATACTTGTCAATTGAGCTCTAAATCCAACTATTTCATCTGGGTTAAATAAATCTGCTTAGATTCCGAACAGTCTTGTATGTCCGGAATTAATGTGTTAAGACCTTTTTTCTTAGTGAGGAAAACATTCAAGTTAGTCACAGTTGTGGAATGTGATGATGGCATGCCGCCTGATCCCACAAGTTGCTTAAGATCCCAATGTTTTTCCCTATACCTGCATGTCTACAACTGTTATATGATTCTTAGGATGTAACTATACTAATAATTGGTACTAAGTAATGCAGCGACAGAATCAATCCAAGAAAGAGTACTGATTATCTTTCTGAACCATATTATGGCTTTTTATTGCAACAAACCGTAGTTCTTACGACGATTTTGGACAAAAAGTATAAAATTAAGATGGTTTTTGCTTTTATTATTCCCATAAATATGTCCAAAATCAATCATTCACGCTTTTGCAAGAAGTATGGTTTGTTGCAATGAAAAACTTAAGTATGACTATTAGAAGAAAAAGTAGATTGAATAAATGGAGAACAAATAACATGTCTTTATAATCTTATTTGAAGGATGTTGTTTCATTTACGGGTGAGAATGCGACTCCAAGCAATGTTGATAAGAGCACAACAGATAGTCCGGTGTCACAAGAAAAAATGTATCAGAAAAAGATATGTAGAAGTGTTGATTTGGAGCGTGATTTTGATGAAATTTATGATGCTGATGATGCAATGAAAGGGTCTGCAACAAAATCTCCTAAAACATGCATTCCAATTGAGAAAGAAGAAGTCGTTACAAATCTGATAATCCCCAAACTTGAGAAGTAATTTGTTTTTTCATGATGGAAAAGTTTTTAATTGTTTTGTTTACGGTTTTTCTTTTGGTTGGATTGCTTTCTTAAGACAAAAATCTAAATTATTATGGTTATTTGGTTATTTACTTTGTTTGATCTTTTATTTGGATTATATTATTAAAATAATCAATTCCATTTTCCATAAATTTCAATTATGATTGTTCCATTCTTATTATAATGATGAATGTATTATACTACACACACACATATATATATATATATATATATATATATATATATATATATATTTATCAACAATACATATAATGCAAAACACCTAATAATAGATAAACATATGGTTTATCATAATCAATTAGTTCAATAATAGAAGACAATAAGTTAGATTTAAGTATACCATAATTACTAATATAACTTATCAGTAATTATTCATACCTTATATGTTACTAGAAGCGTACTCGCGCAATGTAGCGAGATACATCACGATTTTAATTTTTCTTTTTTTTTGTTTCTTTTTTCTCGATTTACAGTACGATTTTGAATAATTTTGAGAAAGTGATAATGTTTTTATAAGTTTGTTTAATTTAGGCTTAATAATATAATGTTTTTATATAAAAAAAATTAAGTATTTTGTTAAAATTCAATGATTATTTTATATATTTTAATGACATCTAGAAAAAATAAACAATTATATATTTAATAATATAATTAAAACAAATTTATAGTAATATAATATATCAATTAATAGTGATACATGGAAATGTCTACATAAAAGGAAGACCCTGCACATACCAAATTATTGGATGTTAGAAGACTGCAGTAGTAATATGTATCTTATGATTTGATACTTGTTCATTGTGGGCTCGCTTTCAAATTCTTTCTGTTATTTAGTCTTCGGTGATTATTATTTGTTTTCTAGGGCAATCAATAAAGCTCAAGGACAGACCATTCCAAATGTTGGTGTTTATCTACCAGAATCGGTATTCTCGCACGGTCAACTTTACGTGGCATTGTCAAGAGAGACTTCACGCGAAAATACGAAGGTATTAGTAAAGTCTGCCAAAAAATTTAATCGTGGCAGAGTCTATACATCAAATGTGGTGTATTAAGAAGTTTTACACGATTGACAATGTACAAATGACTACTTATTATTATTATACATTTGTTACAACTACATTTGGTTTGTATCTATTATAATCATATGATATTTCTTATAGGACAAGTCTACAGATGGATGCTTCGAGTGATATCTTATCGTTTTCTATGTATACAAGTTTTTATTGTCACATATGATTATAATTCTATTTTGTTCAAACATACATATCAAGTTTTATTTGTCAATTATGAGTTGCATTAAGTTACAACCACTATTCAACTCAAAGTCAAAGCAATATAAAACAATAAAATAAAATCAACTTGAACATAGAATAGAGAGAAACATGATCAAGATTATGGATTTTAGTTGTCAACCTCGAAATTAAGATGTATCCCGCCGCTTTGCGCGGGTACACAACTAGTTATAAAATAATCAAGTATTCAAATACAATAAAGTTTTAGCCTTTATTCACAAAAATAAATGAAGGCAAAAACTTTATATATATAGACGAAGACGAAGAGTATAAAGTCTTGAACTTTATGAAATCCGCAAATACTAAGTCTTTATATAATCAAATTCAAATCACGACATGGTTGATTCTATCCTTCACGATAGAATCAATACAAAAAAGGAGTAGAAGCAGACTGTTCACTTAGTGAACAACACTGCACTTTAAAATAAAACCAACCTGTTTAGATAATCGAGAACGTAGATGAATTGCACGGTATGTAACTTGTCCTTTAAGGTTTTATATGACCACTCCTAAGGCTGTGAATCTCGAGTTGCAAAGCCCCATGATTTATTGCAGTATGTCGTTCGTGTATCAACAACAATGAACACAGACCGAGTAAAACCGATGCAGAAAATCGGAAGATGGAAAATATTAGCTCGTCGAGAAAACGATATAGAGAGAACAAGATGAAGAGAAGTAATTTTCAATGTGTTTTGGGAGGCTTAAACTCAGTATATATACTAAAAAAAACACCCCCAAAAACCCTAGCTTGCTCCCAAATATATTAGGAGCCCATTAACCGATTTTGATAAAATAATAAAAACGCTTTTTATTTAAAATTCAAATTTAAACTGAATTAAATATCAGAATTATTTGAAAATAATTACTTCTCATTTTCTCTATAAATTTTTGTAAAAAGGAAAATTTTCCAACCTCCACATAATTTCCAACAATGACTACCAAGGGCTGAGCGAATAAGCCTCTTCTATCAAGCTCTGTATGGATAAAGTTGTTTATATTGATAAAGCAGTTTGTTTGTATGATAGCAAATAAGTTGTTGTTTGGTTGTTGTGTTGAATAAACAATCTGAATGAAAGAAATGACCACCTCCGAGTCTAGAAATCGTAAACCATATCTAGAAATCGAAAACACATCTAATTCACCCAAACCAGATCGATGGAACTGGTTTAGCACCCAAAAAACCAAAAGCCACTCCTTGGATTCACCTAAACCAGATCGAATGCACCTGCAGATTCGACATCGAGACCTCTGCAAATGATAGTCATAACTTTGATTACATATTTGAATTATTACAATCTTGACTTTATATACAACCATCCAGACTTCTGAAACAGAAATCCTTGCCATCCGGATTTTATAGATAGCCATCCAAACTTCAATTCGGTGTCATAACTTATAGGGTTCAAAAACCACATGAAGAAATCGGTATCACAGCAAATAGGGTTCAAAAACCACAAGAAGAAATTGGTATCACAAAAAAAAAATCGAATCACAGCTAATGGGGTTCAAAAACTACAGTAAGGGGGTGTTTTGGTTCATGGATTTTGAAGGAATTGGAATGGATAATTCCTTTGACCAAATTCAAATTCCTTTGTTTGGTTCACATATTGATCATGATGGAATCAATTGAATTCTACAAATCAAGGAATTCATCATTCCTTGGCTAAAGTGAAAGAATTGAATTACATTCAATTACTACCAACCAAACGCGTGGTCAATTTCCATTCCAATTCCGCCAAACTTAAATTCCTTCGATGGATTCCAATTCCATCAAATTCCATTTTGCGAACAAAACACCCCTAAGAATTCGGTATCACAGAAAGAAGCTGAAATCATGTTGAACTTGGTGGAGAAGTTGAGGTTGAAGCAGAGGAAGACCACAACACTTTGAATTGATGCTGAACTTGGAAGAGTGTCAAAATAGGTTTCTTTATTGAAGGGTAGTTGGGGGATTAATGGGAAATTAAATGGATAAGTGTAAAGGAGTAAGGATTTTTAGATGAGCGATTAAGTCATCAGCATACTGAATAAGCCACAATCGAACGACTATTTATGGACTATGGTTGAACGAATAAGCCACTGTCAAACTATAATGTATGGCTTACCGAATAAACCGCAAATGTTATACAATTCATTAAGTTGTTATCGAAGAACTCCTTAAGTCAACCTGTAATTTGATTGGAAGGTTATGAAATGAAATATAAATCATACACCCTCAAAATTGTGATATTCTTATTATAGTTCGACCTCAACATAATTTGATTGGAAGGTTATGAAATGAAATATAAATCGAAGGATTGTTTTATTACCTGGATTGATGAAACATTGATGCCAAAATTGAAGGCTCAATTCATCCATATCTTCATTCTATAGTTAAGCAATCTTCCAAATACTTCCAACAATATCATTTTTGCTTTGGGAAGAGTCTGAAAAAACCAAACAAACTATCGGAACCGGAACCGACGGTTCAGGACCAGTTCCCAAATATAAAGAACCGGTGTAACCGGTTCCGGTTCATTCATTCCAGGAATTGCCGGTTTCGTTTCCGGGAATTTTGGGCGGATACCCACCTTTAATCCCCCTAGTTTTAACTATGGTGCTCACTTTTTCAAGACAGAAAAAACCTATGGTGCTCACGGCCCTGTGTAGAGCTTCTCAAGCCATGAATTGCATTGATCTTTCAAGAAAAGATTAGCCCTAAAGGTCTTTTGAGCTTCATAGATTTGATGCACATTTATGTCAATAAACAATTAAAATCAATACCAAAGTAATATCTTTGTTGATCGGTTAGTTTATTTTCTTGTCAATCACTCTTCATCTATATCTATACTATATTATAAAGATGACATAAAAAACTCTTAAAAACAAGTTTTAAAGCTTAATGTATAACTATTTAATGCTAATTACTTAAAAAACAACCATTAAAGTTGTATGTACTACACTTAATGCTATTTATTAATTTTCAATCATTATCTCTAACCATTTTAACTCTCCTAAAATCATTTCCCACTTTAACTCCCCTAAAATAACTCTCAGCATAATTAAATATAGAATAAAAATCAAATTTTAAATATAAAAATATAAAATATAATTAAAAAAATCTAACAGAATATTTTATAAAAAAAATTATATTATTAAACCAAAATAAATTACATTATATCATTAAGTCTAAATTAAACAAATTTATGTAAAAAAATCATTATCAATCTCTCACAACCAATCAAAATCGTAATGTAAATCGACAAAAAATAGAAAATAAAATGAAACGTTAAAATCGTGATGTATCTAACGGCATTGCGCCAGTACACTTCTAGTTAATGCATTAAAATGGTAAAACCGAACTACATTAATGTGTTTTTGTGTTTTGATAGGTTCGGAAAAGTGAGGAGGGATATACAACTAGTAAATATAAAATCAAGATATGGGCTTTGGTGTATGGGCTGCCAATTAAAGAAAAATGGAAACCGTGGGCTTAAAGTGTAATCCAGCCGTCGTCTCCTTACACAAGGTGCGAATTGGAGAAAGGAAAAAAAAAAAAAAAAGGGAAGGCAATCTTCACAGATACGATTGGAAAAGAGATACGATCGCTGAATTTGGAATGGATATCTTTTACATCTACATAATGGAGGAGGAATCGGAAGAGGAAGGGGGAGACACACACGACCAAGGAAGAAGAGGAATCACAAACCAAAACCGATGCTCGTACACTGCCGTCTTTAATACTCGAGTTTTTCAATTACGTTGTTCACCGGCCAAAAGAGGTGTTACAACGGTATGAAAATCTTCAAGGCAAACATTTACTTGATTTTTTCCGTAAAAGTTTCTTGACAAACTCGGTTCCCTCAAAAGGAAACGAGATGCCAGAAAACCCTTTGCTTAAACGGATTCAACCAGCAACAAACCTGATTTTCGCTGGGGTAAAGTTCAAAGAGGATCATGAAGCTGATAGCTTTTTAGACATCGAGTTCCGAGAAGGGGTTCTTTCGATCCCAAGGATTGATATAGACGATTTTTACACTTGTTTCTTTTTGAACGGAATGGCTTTCGAGCAATGGTATTCCAATTGCTCAAAAGATATCACGACTTACGTTGTGTTCTTGGGATGTCTCATTAACACTTCGAGGGATTTGGGCCTGCTTTCGGAAAGTAATATTATCGAGAACTACTTTGGTACGGATACAGAGCTTGTGAAATTCTTCAATAATGCTAGGAAGGCTGTGGGTTTTGAGATCAAGGATTTTTACTTAAAAAGCGTGTTTAAGGATATCAACGAGTATTGTAACAATAGATGGCATGTGGGCTGGGCTGGATTTAAGCATAAATATTTTGGAAGACCATGGGTTTTTGTTTCGGCGTTGGCGGTCCTTGTGTTCTTGGTGCTTCCCGCTCTTCGAACGTTTTCTACCAATTATCCGTACTATCGTGAGCGTAAGTGAAATGGATGGGTGGTTCAAGGTGGTGCAATAGTGGTGGTTGTAGCACCACCCCGGTGATGGTGTTTTAGTTACAGTATTATCTAATTTACCTCAATTATACTTATTTAAACAGTGTTTTCAAAGCCTATAGTTTTATCACACGTTGATCTAATAAACTATATATTAGTATACTTTAGATGTGTTTTCCTCGGAAATCTTATTGTGTTCGGGCCGAGTATCCGATCTTGAATTCAATATGAATATAAGATCTTCATATGTTAGTTGTCATTCCATAAAACGGCCTATATAATGTACGTAATGTACTTTATCAAATGGGTTACCGACAATCATTTTACTAGAGATTTATAAACACTTTTCATGACTATGTCACACAAAGTTTGTGTATATACAAGTCCAATTATCATTATGTAACAGTAATATTATTTTTTGCAGACAAACATACATTGTATATCAAAATATGCGGACTTTCTTACTTTTCGTGGAGGATTAGATTATTTATTTTCTTTATTATTGATAGGAATTCTCTGAAGGCAAGGAGTCTGGGCATCAGAACGTCAGGCAAGCATCAGTCCCTTGGTTGATGAGTCGTAGCGGAGCCATGTGGCAAAGAATCTTTCCAACGGGCTTCCTATATCTACTAAAATATATCATTTATTTATATATATACTGCTGTTGAACGACAACATCCAACCGGAGAGCCATAAGGTGTCGTCAACTGAAGTGTTGGGAAGGGAGGGATATATGATCAAGAACCTTGTATGCATGAGCATTGATCTTGAACTCTTGAAACATTCAACCCATGATGAATATTGATTGTAAGGGCCGGATGAAACGATAGAATTTTAGGAGGATCTACCTTGTTAGAGGAGTCGGCAGCGACGACCATGATGTTGGGATGAACAAAGAAAAGAAGGGGAAAAAATACGGTTGGTGGTCGTAGTAGGGGTGCTCACGCGTTGGGTTGATCGGATTGAAATATTTAAACAACCCAACCTAATGTTGGCGGCGGTTTGAAAATTTTCAACTCAAACAAAATTGCAACCCAATCCAACTCGTTCGGGTTTAAACGATGTGGTTATGTTTTAAATAATTTTTTGAAAAACGAATACCAGAATTTCATATCACTTCGTTTGGTTTCCCCTTCCTCACTACCGACGGGAAAGAGGGTTTATTTAATGGCTTCACCGGTTCACCCCCAACTCCCCCATGGTCATGAGGGTCCGACAACGTATTTAATTGAGTTTATTAGCAGTCCCATCGTGACCCCTATTTATTTAATTAGTGGCTTAATTGTTCACCTACAAACCCCTCATGGGGGTGGGGGTGGGGCCATAGTATTTCATTGAGTTTCTTGGCTATTCCACCCCGACCCCCATTAAATTTTATCATTGATGTCACAAATGCTAGAAAGAATCAACGACAATGACGGATCCAATACTTTTGTCTATTAGGGGCACCTTTAAGGTAGATTAAAGACCCGTAAAGTCCATCAATATGTTTTTAGCTTAATTTCACCTTTCCAATGGATTTTTAAATTTTTTTGGTTCATTTCGAGGAATTTCTAACTTTTTTTTGTCAATTTTGAGAGATTTTTTTTTTTTTTTGTTGATTTAGATACTTTTTTAGTTAATTTCAGGTCTTTTTTTGGATGGTGGGGACACAGGCAAGAACAATAGCCTTCTAACTAGAGTGACATGATAATTACTACCGGAAAAAATAAAATTTTAATATGGTGGACTAAGATTAGGAGATAAAAAAAATCACAGAGACTTGGCCCCCGCCCCTGAATGGGGCACCTATGGTAGAAAGTTTTTAACCTACAAAATTAAGCCCATCCTCCACCTTTTAGACACCACTTATTCAATGACCTGAGAAATTTGGAACCAATAAATTATTTGCAAGGAATTGAGAAATTGAAATGTAAATTATTGGATGCTTTTGGGACCTACTAGTCTTTGTCTCTCATCTTCTTCTTCTTTTATTAGCCAATACTAGTTGGAATGATGTACAATGAAAACCAAGAGCTTTTGAATCCAATTCCTTCATATCATTCACTCCTAAAATCCCCATAAAGATGGATAGCACAATAGTTCGACAGGTAGAAATCATAAATACCCAAATGCAAAGATTGCTAGAACCGCACGATGACGACAACTCTTCTTCTTGCATATTCAGAGTCCCACAAAGTCTACTACAGATCAACAAGGAAGCATATCAACCTCAAATCGTCTCAATCGGCCCATACCACCACGGCAAGGATCTTCCAATGATCGAAAAACATAAATGGAGGTACCTCTATCGTTTGCAAAAAAGAATGTTAAGTAAAACAGATGAGCCACTTAAGCTTTTATTATATAGGATAATGTCAATGGAGAAAAGAATTAGAGAAAGCTATTCGGAATCTATTTTATATAGTAGCGAGGATCTCGCTAAGATGATGCTTCTTGATGGGGTGTTCTTGATTGTGTTGTTCCTAAAATTTAGGAAGAGGTATCTGCAAAAAGATCCCATTTTCAAAATGGTTTGGGTGTTGCCCTTTTTGATGAGAGATTTCTTGATGATAGAGAATCAAATCCCATTCTTTGTTCTCGAAGATTTGTTTTATGCATCTCGAACTAAAGACGATAGTCTTACACTTCAAACTTTAATACTCGAGTTTTTCAATTATGGCGCTCTTCGGCCAAAGAAGGTGTTAAGCAAGTATGTTGATCTTAAAGGGAAACATTTACTTGACTTTTTCCGAAAAAGCTTTTTGGTAAAAAAAAGGTATGCCTCGATAGGAAATGGGCCATATCGGCAGTTTAGCGAGTGTGCTTGTTTAAAAAGAAAACATTTTCTCAACCTTTTTTTGAAAAGAGATCTTAAAGAAACGGTTGAGTCACCACGATATGAGACGCCAGACGATGACAATTCGGTCGTTTCCATTTCCACTGAAGACTACGATGAAACACCGGTTTCGTTTGCGTTAACAAGAAAAAAAGAGACATCAGATGATGACACTTCTTTTGAACGCATTCAACCAGCGACAAAGCTTGTTGTCGCTGGGTTGAAGTTCAAGAAGAATCATGAAGCGAAAAGCTTTTTAGACATCAAGTTCCAAAATGGGGTTCTTTCGATCCCTCATATCAACTTGGATGATTTTTACACTCATTTCATTTTGAACGGAATAATTTTCGAACAATGCTATTCCAATTGCTCAAAAGATATCACTACTTACATTGTGTTCTTGGGGTGTCTCATTAACACTTCGATGGATGTGGGTCTGCTTTCGGATAGTAAAATTATCCATAACTATCTTGGTACGGATAAAGAGCTTGTGAAATTCTTCAATAATGTTGGGAAGTATGTTGCTTTTGATATCGATGATAATTACTTAAAAAACGTGTTTAGGGAAATCAACGAGTATTGTGACAATGGATGGCATGTGGGATGGGCTGGATTCAAACATACTTATTTTGATAGCCCGTGGACCTTCATTTCGGCGTTTGCGGCCTTTGTGTTACTATGTCTTGCCGGTCTCCAAACTTTTTATACCGTTTATCCGTACTACTACGAGCGTATATGAAATGGATGGCTGGTTCGACGTGGTGCAATGGTGATGGTTGTCGCAACACATCGATGATGGTGTTTTTAGTTTAAGTGTTATTTTAATTTATGTCAAATTTCTTGTTGAAAGTTTGTGTATATAGACGTTTAATTATTCGTACATAACCGAAACCTTACTTTTTGCGGTACAAACCTGCATTCTTATTATGAGCTAAAATATATCAAGATTCTTGTGATCTACTTGTTGAATAATATGTGATTAGCAAAGAAAAAACCACAAATATATTAATTGTGCTATAATATATGTTGTAATAAACAAATCAAAAAATTATCAACAATAACAAATTTTATAATATACATTGTAAAAGTAAAACACAAAAAAGTTATTAACGATGTCAATTTACAAGTTAAAAAACAAGTAATTAATAACAATATCATTTGTGAGAACTTAAAGTAAAACAAATATATATATATATATATAGCCTTAGGTTCATTTGAGAAATGGTAAATATATGAGAAATAAATAGGTAATCCTAGTCATTCATATGGTCAAGATCGGATTTGACTGGTCAAATATTGCGGCTTTGACTGGTCAAAAGTTGCGGCTATTCCAAAATTAAAAGGACACTTTCGTAATTTTTACAAAATACACGGGCTAATTTCATATATGAACATGTATAATTCACATATGAACTATATGTTCATATATGAATCAGTGTAATTCACATCTGAACTCTTTTAACTGATTCATATATGAACCTTTGTGATTCATATATGAACTAATATACTGATTCTCATATGAACTAATTAACCGATTCACATATGAACGTATATGATGATCATTATCATCATCATCGCCATCGTCACGAGCTTATCGAGTCGAGTATGAGGTTGTTCGACTCGACTCGTTAGTATATCGAGTCGAGTTCTAGTTCGAGTCCGAGTCGAGCCTATTCGAGTTGAGTGTTAACCGAGTTTTGACCGAGTCGATCTCAAATAGTTTGCGAGTTGTCTCGTCTCATTTACACCCTTAGTTAAATAGGTTGGTAGCAGGTTGACATGTTTATGATTATCTCAAACCAACCTGTTAAATAAATGAGTTGACCCATTTAATTTTAAAATTTTAAATAAAATAAAAAGAATTAAACTACTTAATTTAATGACAAATACACATCTATAAAGTCAAATAAATTGTTCAAAGTTTCAATTAAACACAACCATAAAGTCAAATAAAATTGTTCAAAGTTTCTCACAACCACAAAGTCAAATAAAATATTCATAGTTTCAGAAAAGTTTCAAATACAGGTCGACTCGTCGTGAAAACCTGAAGTCGGCCAACTCGTCGTGGAAGCCTAAAGTTAGCGACTCGTTGTGGAAATGGAAGTCTGGAAGACTGGAACTAGGGTTTTCAAGGTATGAGGAGGCAACGTGTACGAGGAG
Organism: Arctium lappa; assembly: GCA_023525745.1. Classification (NCBI taxonomy): domain Eukaryota; kingdom Viridiplantae; phylum Streptophyta; class Magnoliopsida; order Asterales; family Asteraceae; genus Arctium; species Arctium lappa. Next base: position 7,818,472 of record CM042054.1, on the reverse strand, counting down.
CAGAGGAGGCGACGTGAGAAATTACAAAAGAGTAAAGAAAGAACTGGTCAACTAGGCCAAATCTGATTTAGCCATTTAGGAAACATATTTTTTTCTAAAATTTTTTTAATCAGTAAACATATATTAAACTATTAATTATAATTAAATATTGATTAATAATTAAAAATAAAATAAAGTTATATAGTATTATAAATGGGTTGAAAATATGTTGAAAATTTCAACCCAACCCAACTCATTTATATAAATGGATTAAGTGGATTGACCCATTTAACTTAAATAGGTTGAAGATCGTAAGCTAACCTGATAATTTTGGGTTGGATTAATGGTTTGGATCACTTTTTGCCACCCTTACAAAAAAATTAATTAAAAAGAGAAAGGAAAAACTTTTTTGATGCGGTCCATCCCAACCTTTTAAACGGCGAGACATTTGGAACCAATAAATTATTTGTAAGGAATTGAAATGTAAATTATTGAATGCTTTTGCGACCCACTACTCTTCGTAACCGAAACTGTCACATGAAGTTTGTGTATACAAACGTCGGTCCAATTATCATTACATAACTGGAACATTACTTTTTGCATTACAAACATGCAATGTTATGACATTGTATATAAAATTGAACTTTGAGCTAAAATATATCATATATAGAGAGAGAGAAAGGGAAGAGAGTAATTTAAACGAGAACACTAACAAAATAAGATAATAAGAAAATGACCAAATCACATACAAAATCATATGTGATTTTACACTAATGGTCAACACAAGGATGTGACGAACTACATGGCCCGCGATCTAAGTCGTGTGAATCACATGTGATTTTACATATAATTTTAGTGTAAATTTCATACGTGATCCAGTTGTTTTCTTAATCTTATTTAGTTATTGTTTTTGTATGAAAATGACTCTTTATTTATGTGTGTGTGTATATATATATATATATGTGAATGATCGTGTGAGAAGTTGAGGTTAATGTGAGAAGCATGAAAGGTGGATTTGAATCGTTGATCACTTTTAATCAAATGTCCTCCAATAAACTGCAACTTAAAAAATTGATCTAATACATCTCAATACATCTTATTCTAATGTGCATTTATTTTTCATTCAACAGTTGATAACTATTTTTCATATTTCTCGTATAAAACACTAGAACATGCTTTTTTAAACACCCGCAATATATATTTCATCTACATAATTATCATTATTTTAGAAGAACTATAAATGTACCCTTGCAATGCAGCGGATTTCTGAAATCTAGAACTCGAACCCTCGATCATTATTCATAGTTTTTGTTAGTATTTTTTATTATTTTATTTTACGATTTTGAGAAACCTAGATTTAAAACAAAAATATATTTTAGTTTAGTTTAATTATGGTTTTTTTTATAAAAACAATAATAAATTTTTTTATAAATTTTTTTTAAATGATAACTGTATTTAAAATATTTTATATTTAAAATTAAAAAAATAACATACTTCAATAAAAAATAAAAATAAGGTGTTTTATCTCGAATTTTCTTATATTTATCGGTTACTTATATCAATAGTTAAAATTTTTAGATATTTTAGAAAATAAAAGTAAGTGCTTATCTGCAGTTAGTTACACGAATTTAAACATTGAACTTTTATAAGTTGTACTTATGTTTAATCAATTTGTACTTTTGGATTTTAAGTAATATGCATTAATAAGTGGTACCTGATGCCTAAAAATTAGTTTTTAAGAGTTTAACTTAAATGTTTTATAATATAGTATAGATATATTAGTTAAATTCAAAATTACAAGTTAATGAAACATAATTATAACTTATTAAAGTCCCATGTTTTTATTTGTATAACTAACTGCAAATAAACATATTAAATACAGGATAAACATTATGAGATAAACTATTTGTTTTATTTTTTTAAAATATATTTATTAGATCAATGCATTCTTTTATAATATAGTATAGATATATTAGTTATAAGATTATAAGAGCATCTCCAATGGAGGTTCTTATAAGAACCTCATTTTTGTATTTTTTGGTGCCACATCATTTCCACATTATCAAATTAAAAATTCATATAAAAGCTCACAATGGTAGTTCTTATAAGAACCTCTTTTTGTGGTCCCATACATTTTTTTCAACTTCAATAATAATTATTATTTACATAAATAATATATATAATATTAATAATTATTATAAAGTCAAGAAAAAAAATATAAATATAAACATGATGTCAAATCTCACACATTTCATGGTAAGAACCAAGGTTCTTGTTTAAGCACCTAGAGGACTTTAGGTTCTTATAAGAACTCTCCACAATGCTAGTTCTTATAAGCCATTGCACTTTTTGCTTATAAGAACCTTGCATTGGAGATGCTCTAACTAATATAGATATATTAACAGCAAATCATAAAATAAAAAATAAATATTGATAATAGTAGATAATATTGATCAAATCGTCCAATAAATATAAAAAATAAATATTGATAATAGTAGATAATATTGATCAAATCGTCCATGAAATATAAAAAACAAATATTTATATTAATAAATGAAATCGTCCAATAAATATAAAAAATAAATATTGATAATAGTAGACAATATTGATCAAATCGTGCATTAAATATAAAAAACAAATATTTATATTAATAAATGAGTATCCATTCCACAAATAGATGATGATGTGAGATACTGTGCTTGGATAAGTTGTACCAATGTAATATGAAATTGTAAATTAAGTAATTGACTTTAATTAGTTGTATTTTGTGCTTAAAATGTTGTAATTAAGAGTTTTGTATATCTCTTTTATAAAATAGTATAAAAGTATAGATGATTTTAAATATTAAAAAAAAAAAGAGTTTCACTTGACATTTGTCTTTTATTCTAAGGGGGTGTTTGGTTGGGGGTATTATAAGGTAATCAATGGGAATGATATCCATTGTATACGTTTGATTCAAAAAGGGAATGAAAATAGAATGATTGATAGTGTTTGGTTGCAATTAATCTAATCAATCATTATAATAGAAATGTGTATAAACCATTCTTCTACAAATTGGGTGGAATCAACCTATCTATGCATCTTCCCATTCTAAACCCACAACCATATTCCTTGTGTCATATTCCCCATTTCAATCTCTATTGATGATCGATTGGAGCCCAGGGGGATGAAATGTTTCCATTCTTCTTGATTCCATATTTCTGGAATCAATGATATTGAGGCTAAGCCTATGGCTTTTAACGATTATTGCAAATCACCTATGTGAGAGAGAAGTGGGGTCGCTTCGAAGGGAATTGTGGGGGTTCAATTCCTGCCAGCTCTCGCTGAACTAGGCTAGTGTTCATGACCATAACGAACTTGACTATGAGGATATGACATTGTTAGGAAGAATTCTGTGTGAAATGTATTGTCGCCTACATAAATGGCAGTTCAGTTCAAGTACATCGAGTCTACTGACAACTAAGAGGCTAAGAGAGTTTCACAAGGGAAGGTTCAAAGGGTAACACCTACCTATCCTATGCAGGATTCGACCATTCGAAATTTCGTAAGGAACTTTTCGTATGCAAAGATCGATCTCCATTCATGTGGGGGATTGTTGGAAACTTTAGTAAAAATATGGATTTTTTACTAACTTTGGACACAATTAAATACATGTATGTGTATTGTATATATCTAACTCTTCGTGGGTTTATGTTCTTATATATGAGAGCTTCGAAACGATATATAATGTGTCAAAAACGAAATATGTGTGAATGAGATATCGATGCTCAAAGTTGAGTGATTGGGATGAAATTAGCAAAAACCAAATGGGGTGGAATGTGTCCCACATTGGAAGAAGTAGTAAACCTTTTGAGGTTTATAACCTTGAATGTGGAAGGAGCTTACAAGCTCTTTGTTTGGTTTTACTCCATCATTTACCTGCACGCAGAGGGGTGCCAATTGAGACTTTCGTAGGGTAAAATCGGCGAACTTATGTGTGGACACGAATGCAGCTCCTAAATCTTGTGCACGCGTAAGTTGGTTTTTGCGCAATTTTGTTTTGACCCAATGCACAACGCGGGTTTACCCGCGTGGCAACTCGCGACATGCACTGGAGTATGGGTAAAATAGTACGCCACGCGAGTTTACCCGCACCATTAGTCGCGACATTCACTGTCTTGAGGACGGAAACAGTACACCACGCGAGTTGTGCCGCGAGTTTACCCGCGTGGTAAGTCGCAATGCACACTGTTTTGATTCCTTTGTAACTCCTTTGATACTCAATAATTATATGAATTAATATGTTTAATGATCAGATTATTACTGATTAATTGCATATTAATTCATCGGTTTCGTTTTTTAGTATAAAAGATGAGTCGGTTCACATCCAAAAAGACACAAGAATACCGAACGAAAATCACACATACTCTCTCTGATATCTCTGAGGCATACGGAATTTCCAATGATTTTTCGAGGCAAGTGGCCATCTCCGGTAGTACATACTGCATACGCTGTTGTACTCTGGGAACAGACGGCAAATCTATTTAAGGGAATCGTGTCATACACGAGCCTCAACGTCATTTGAATCCTATACGGTTATTCGTTTATATTTCATTCGTTGATTCCATCTATTTCTTTTATATTCGGATTTTTACTAATCATTTGTTGATTTTGAAGTTTATTACATCCGTTGTAATAATATATGTATTATTGAAATACATATCGAGTTTACTAAAAAGAAAAACTCTGAATTGAAGAAAGTAAAAGATGCAGTAACCCAATATTGGTGGTGGTGGTGGCTGCATAAAGAGTTTGTACCTTATGTATAATAATGTGTAATTCATAGTTTTTGGAATCTATTGCATAAAATGGTAGTAACTTGTGCTTTTTGACTTGTGTTTAAGATTTTTAGGCTAAATGCATTATAAGATAGTGTGTGTATATATATACAGTGGCAGATCCAGAAAATTTTATGGCCGGGGGCACCCTTAAGGGTATCGAAAAATTTCCGAAACCGAATAATTCATCCGAACCAAAATGGTTTCGAGTTATTCGTTTTTGTCTTACACAGTTCGTTAAATCGAATAGAGATAACTTATTTGGTTCAGTTTTCGGTTAATTTTTTGCTGAGACATTATACTACTATTTATATATTTTTCTATCTCCTTTGAACTTAAAACAAATTAACACATTATATATTAATACAAAATTCGACTGGTTCATAATAAATGAGATAGTTAGAAAGAAAAGAATTAGGTATTTATTTAATGGGTTGGGGCCTTGAGTTTTATTTGTTGGGGGCTTGACTTTTGTTTTTAAAAAATGTAGGTAAAAAATAGAAAATTAAATTGTTGCCTTGTTGGGCATTAGTTTGTTGGGGGTTGTGCCCCCTACCCCATGGCTATAAATCCGCCTCTCTCTCTATATATATATATATAACTAGCAGTGTCCCATGCAATGCATCGGGGGAGCAAAGAGTGAAATTTTATTGTAAATAGAAAAGATCTACGATGTGTAGCTCAGTTGTTCAAATACATAACAAGTTCTACTTCAAATCGTGAGGGTAGACATGTTTAAACCCTCTGCTAGCTTCAGCCACTAACGTTGTGTTCTCAAGTTTTGGAAGGAAAGAAAAAAAAATAAAGGGAAGAAAAAGAAAGAAATATTTGTATTTGTGTTTTTGAGATTGAAGGAAAAGAAATAAAATGGAAGGAAACAAACTAATTTTCATGTTCTCGAGTAGGAGAGAAAAGAAAGGAAATATGTTCTCGAGTAGGAGAGATGGCGGGCAATGGGCGGTGGCGGACGAAGACGGAGACTGGTGGTCTATGATGGTCTGGGGTGAGGCGAAGGTGAAAAGGAGTTTTTCATAAGTTAATTATGGCTTATTAGAAACAACTCACTCCCTCTGTTTCAAAATAAGTGTCTACAGTTAAAATGACACATAGTTTTAAGACATACATAATTATTACATTTTTTTTTTTTGAAGAGGACTGATAGGACTTAAAAACCTGATTAACCCCCCTTTTTTTACCCTAAACTATTTGTCCGGGCTTGTCTCCATCTCGAAACGAATCGTCCGATTCCTCTCATCACCATCGTTTCTCCATACGAACCTGCTTCCTGCTCCTCTTCACTCTTCAGGTTTGTTTTCTCTCCATCTATAGGTGTTGGGTCGATTTCATTGTTGTATTCGATTTTTTTGATACAACTTTACCAGAGCAATGAAGCCATTAAATAAACCCTCTTTCCCGTCGGTAGTGAGGAATGGGAAACCAAACGAAGTGATATGAAATTATGATATTCGTTTTTCAAAAAATTATTTAAAACATAACCACATCGTTTAAACCCGACGAGTTGGGTTGGGTTGGGTTGCAATTTTGTCTGAGTTGAAAATTTTCAAACCGCCCCCGACATTAGGTTGGGTTGTTCAAATATTTCAATCTGATCAACCCAACGCGTGAGCACCCCTACTACTACGACCACCAACCGTATTTTTTCCCCTTCTTTTCTTTGTTCATCCCAACATCATGGTCGTCGCTGCCAACTCCTCTAACAAGGTAGATCCTCCTAAAAATCTATCGTTTCATCCGGCCCTTACAATCAATATTCATCGTGTGTTGAATGTTTCACGAGTTCAAGATCAATGCTCGACATACAAGGTTCTTGATCATATATCTCTCCTTTCCCAACACTTCCGTTGACAACACCTTATGGCTCTCCGGTTGGATGTTGTCGTTCAACAGCAGTATATATATAAATAAATGATATATTTTAGCTCAAAGTTCTGTCTTATATACAATGTATGTTTGTCTGCAAAAAATAATATTACTGTTACATAATGATAATTGGACTTGTATATACACAAACTTTGTGTGACATAGTCATGAAAAGTGTTTATAAATCTCTAGTAAAATGATTGTCGGTAACCCATTTGATAAATTACATTACATACATTATATAGGCCGTTTTATGGAATGACAACTAACATATGAAGATCTTATATCCATATTGAATTCAAGATCGGATACTCGGCCCGAACACAATAAGATTTCCGAGGAAAACACATCTAAAGTATACTAATATATACTAGTTTATTAGATCAACGTGTGACAAAACTATAGGCTTTGAAAACACTGTTTAAATAAGTATAATTGAGGTAAATTAGATAATACTGTAACTAAAACACCATCATCGGTGTGGTGCTACAACCACCACTATTGCACCACCTTGAACCACCCATCCATTTCACTTACGCTCACGATAGTACGGATAATTGGTAGAAAACGTTCGAAGAATGGGAAGCACCAAGAACACAAGGACCGCCAACGCCGAAACAAAAAACCCGTGGTCTTCCAAAATATTTATGCTTAAATCCAGCCCAGCCCACATGCCATCTATTGTTACAATACTCGTTGATATCCTTAAACACGCTTTTTAAGTAAAAATCCTTGATATCAAAAGCCACAACCTTCCTAGCATTATTGAAGAATTTCACAAGCTCTGTATCCGTACCAAAGTAGTTCTCTATAATTTTACTTTCTGAAAGCAGACTCAAAGGGAGGAAGAAGATGAAGCGCTGAAAGAGTTTCTTCAAAGGGGTTTTCCTTGTAGAGGCAGATGTGTAATTCTCGAGATCTTCTTGAACTTCATTGTGGATATAATATGTACTGCAGCGGAGGGATTGATTTGAGGACCGACGGTGGATCTCGTGAGAAAGAGACGGATCGATTTGAAGACCGGCAGTGGATCCTGTGAGAAAGATTAGGGGCGTTAGCATAATGTTTTTTTTTTTTTTTTTTTTTATGGAATGAAATCTGTCAAAAGGAATTTAACTGTGAAGGAATTGGAATGCAATGTTGGCAGGTTTGATCACCTGTTTTGTTGACAAAATTGGAATGAAATCTGTTAAATGAATTGGAATTTTTCTGTTTGGTTCACAGATTGTAGCTTCAGAATTGGAATGGAAGTTTGATAAATGACAAAAATACCCTTTTTGATTATTTAATTTTTTTAAACAAAAACTACTTTAATGAAATAGTCATTAAATAGTTTAATTTTTAACTAAAATTGTTTTGATTATTTTAGCACATGAATGATGAGAGAGAGAGAGAGGAGAGAAGAGAGAGAGGAAGAGAGAGAAGAGAGAGAGAGAGAGAGGAGAGAGTTGGTGTCTGCTGATAATCAATATCAGTAGGGTTTAGTTTATGATAAAGGGTAACTTTGGAATTATTAAAATATGAGATTGCATTCCATTGAAATCCTTGGGTTTTATGATGGAATGTTCAAATCCTATATCTATGGAATTTATTGGAATTCAAAGATTCCATCCATTGAAAAACTTGAACCAAACAAAGGAATGGAATCTGGTCAAAGGAATTCAACAATTCAATTATATCAGATTCTATCACATTCTGCGAACCAAACACCCCCTTAGTTTCCAAATCAAATAAGCTATATGGGCTATATTGTTTACCAATTTTTTTATTAAGTCCTGTATGGATATGTTTGATCAATTTTGTTTACTCCAGTTGAATCAAAATCAAACCAAAAAGGTTATTGTTCATCAAACCAAAATGTTACCATCCATTAAACTATTTAAAAATCAAAATATAATAATCAAACTATTTAAATATCAAAAAAGCTATTGTTTACACCAATTGAATCAGAATCAAAACAAAAAAGCTATTTTTTTTTAAGGAAATTGGCTCAAAGAGCCACATTACACACCAATATTGGTCTCCTAGCCATTTCTCTACCAGTTTGACGAAAATAGATTGCGGACGTGCAGGTCCGCTACCTGCCACAAAAAGACAAAAATATCGACGCTCCGAGCCAGATCCGCAACGAGTCGGGTCGGTAGGTCCGCCACCTACGCCACGTGTCATGTACCCATTAGTCGACAGGTCCGCCATCTGACATGCAGGTCTGCGGACCTGCCGTTTTTTCAGTCAATGAATTTATTTTTTCAGGTCCGCCATCGATAGCAACACCCTCCATATAACCGGTTTGACGGTCCCCATACATACATCTCGATTATTATAAGGAAGATTAGCCCCTCATTTTTTTGTCGCATCTTTACGTGCTTCCTTACACCGACACGTGTGCAACATGTTCCAAAAGGTAAGTTCTTCTAACCCCTCGTACTCCGCCATCACTACCTCCGCTACCACATCTCCGCCACAACCACCTCCGCTACCACATCTCCGCTACGACCACCGTGTGGTTGGCGGACCTGCACCATCACCGATTTTGATGGTAGCGGACCTGGACCATCACTGCCATGGTGGTGGCGGACCTAGGTCCGCCATGGCGGGCCGGTAGTTATTTTTTTTAGTTTCCATTTATTAATTAATTAATTGTTAATTATTGATTATCCTTCTATAATTATATTTGGTTTGCATTTTAAATTATTTATTAATTTATTGTTGGGAAATCATTATTTATTTAGGCCTCATTATTTATTTGTGGTTTTTATTCGAATATTTGACACTTTAGGTCAATTAAATCTAATTTTAGACATTTTAGTTCCCGACAAACTTATATATTTGACACTATTGATTTCTTAAATTTATTTTTAGATACTTTATGTCATTAAATAATAATTAATTATACTATTGGTCCCTTAAATTTATTTATAGACACTTTAGGTCCCTTAAAGTTAATTGTAGACACTTTAGGTCCCTTAAAGTTAATTGTAGACACTTTAGGTCCCTTAAATTTCATTTTAGACACTTTTGGTCCCTTAAATTTAATTTGTTTCACTTTATGTCCTTAAATTATTTAATTACACTTTAGGTCCCTTAATTTTATTTATAGACATTTTAGGTCCCTTAAATTTAATTTGTTTCACATTATACCCTAAACTTATATATTTGACATTATTGATCCCTTGAATTATATAATTAAACTATTGGTCCATTAAATTTAATGTCTTTTAACTTTTAATATTTGACAATTTAGGCCTCTAGCTTGACTTTAAGGTCAAAGTTGACCGTGATAGAGCAAATAAAAAGTAAGTTGAGCGGACAAAGGCTTGAGATCTTCAGGCAGACGGTTTTTGGCCAGTGGTTGTTGATGGAGGACTACTCCTACGACCCATTACTGATGTACACAATGTTAAAAATGGAGATCTTCCCGGAGGAGGACACCTAGCATAACATGTTCTTCCAGGTTGGAAGACATATTCTCCGATATGGGCGCGAGGAGTTCTGCCTGATTACAGGACTCTGGTTTGGAGAGTTTCCTTCATTACCAAAGAGGCAGAGGCAGAGGTGTACCCATTTTATTCGTCGGGTTTTTGGTGATCCGGATAAGCTGTTGATCCGGAATTTAGAAGCGAATTTTGCATCGCTTGGAGATGGAGATCAGCTTACGGACGATGACGCTGTCCGTGTTTGCTTGATCATGATGGTGGAGGTCTTTTTTCTTGGTAGACATATCCACTTACCTGTTTCCTCCACCGTGCTTACTATAGCACATGATTATCGGTTAAAGGGTTCTTTTGTTTGGGAACCCACATTTCGACAGATGTCTGGTGCTATTTGGAGACGTACACCAGATCAGTCGAAATTGACACTTACAGGGTTTTTACATGCCTACAAGGTTAATGCATTCCATATTTTAACAACTTGTAACTCCTAGGTTTGGATCTTGGAGACATTTCCTGCTGCTACCAAGTTTTTCACGATGCATCCCAGGCTTCCTAGGGGTGTACATTGGACTAGGATGATTATCCTTGGTAGTAAACATGTCGGGGTACTACTTGATACGTTAGAGGTACGTATTTTTAAATACTTTAAAATATTGATTATTTTAACGTTAAAAACTAACATTATAGATTATGAATACCAGCGTAGTCGGCCACCCATCGGACCTCTTGTGGCTACCCCTCAGGAGGAGGCATTTTAGTGGTATCAGATTAGCCACCGATATTTCCAGGGGATGAAGGAGCAGGAGATAAAGAGGACGAGAGTCTCCGGTGATGGTGACGATGACCGAAATACATACCGAGCAACCAAGGGCAACAACACACATCTCAAAACGTCCTGTACTATCTGTCTTTATTCGGGTGAAAGTACCAGGATTATTAAGCTCCAAGTTATAAAAGAACGCAGGGAGTCGGCTAAAAGATTCCTGGGGGGGTCCCCCGCTCAATGGTTAGCGCATAAGCCTTCGCACGCCAAGCTTGCCAATACGAGATATCTAGGTGCATGTTCGCCTTCATGTCGTTCACAATGTCTTTTCCACGTATTCTCCAGCTTTCATAACACACTTTAGGCAAAATTATGTGTCCCAATACTCTACTATTGGCGTTACGGTGGTGGGGATTCATCTGGGTCATTGAACAAGTGTGTATGTCGTTCATAATTCGTACGTGGAACATAGTGGTATTCTCTATGCACACAGCATAAATACGCCAATTACAGTTAGGCTGCACACATCTCACATCGTATCGGGATTTTGAAGATCTTTCAACTCTAAACTGGAAACCCTCTTCAAGGGTCTTCCTCCCGATAGCAAGGGTCATTTCGTCTTTCGTTTGAAAACATCCCCTAAATTCACTCTTCTACTACGGCTATAATGTACGGGTGCTTCGTTTGGTGTGATGACGGGCTCTCAGTCTTCTGGAAGGGAGGGGGCATACCAAAGAAATCATTTATCCCACCATATGATTTAACAGGACTGGGTTCAGACGTTTCTTCTTATTCTTCTTCTTCTTCATCCGTGTGAACATCAGAAAGACCCAGGTCATAAACATGAGATTCATCGGGGTCTTGATCAAATTCTTCATCGGCTTCATCTTCCTCATCGGCTCGTTCGTATACCAGTTCTTCTTCTGTCTCACGAACAACATCGGGGTTATAGTCACTCATACCATAACCATGTTCATGAAGATAAGCGGAATCAAACTGAGGCCTGTAAGATGTTTGACTCTGCTCAGGGGACTGAGGCATGTAAGATGTTTGATTCTACTCGGCATACACATCAAGAGCGCCTCCGGTGTTCGAACCAACGTTGTTGTCGCCCGCCACCGTGTAATCGGCGTAAACGTAAAGTGTTGGCGGAGTTGAAAAAGCCATAGCATTTTACAAGAAACACGAAACTTCGGCATTGTCTCTTAGTTGAATCATTTGGCCAGAATTTATGTAAATAATTCTGGTGGTACCAACAATGGTGTCCATACCACATTTCTCACGAAGATAACTAACCAACCTTTGATGCGTGATAGTTATCGGAACCATGATGCGAACCATCGGTCGATCAGTATAATAATCCCACCCTTGATCATTCTGTTCAAAGTAACCTCCACCCAAAATACGTAACTTTACTTTTTCAGAAACAGAACTCATCTTCAAACTTTCAGGAGTTTTTGAAAATTTTTCTCAGTAAACAAAATTGTTTACCTTCCGTTTTCAGGCTTGCTATTTTTGGGGAAAACTTCACGGTTTCAAATTTTTTCAAAAGGCTTCAATGAATTCAACCACTAAATTGTATATCTGACAATTATATAGGACCACAATAATGCAGCTCCGCAACGAAAACGTACGTCAAAAAACAAAAAAATCAACAAAAACATGGGTAATGGCGGACCTAGCCTAGGTCCGCAATGGCGGAGCTAGGTCCGCCATGGCGGACGTGCAGTCAACAAGACTCCAGTGCATGACACGTGGCGTAGGTGGCGGACCTGGGTCGGGTAGCGGACCTACCAACCCGACCCGTTGCGGATCTAGCTCGGAGCGTCGACATTTTTGTCTTTTTGTGGCAGGTAGCGGACCTGCAGGTCCGCTATTGCGGACCTAGGTCTATTTTCGTCAAACTGGTAGAGAAATGGCTAGGAGACCAATATTGGTGTGTAATGTGGCTCTTTGAGCCAAATTCCCTTCTTTTTATCAAACTACGAAAGCTACTGTTCTTCAAACCACACACCAAAAATCACCAAACCAATTGTCATCACATTTGCAATACAGAACTGTAACTTCTGAAAAGCAACTTCTGAAAAGCAATTGGGGTTTGGGGGTGGGATCATCTAATGGAGTTGGAGGTGGTGATGATCCTTTATTTATCAGACAATGAATGGCCTCTAGAGAAGAAGCTTGAAAAAGAGGCATTAGATTGAAGAGAAGTGGCACTATGAGGGAAAATACTATTTTTCAAACCAAACACCAAAAATCACCAAAAAGCAACGGCGGATAGGAGGCGTAGCGGTGGAGGAGGTGAACATCACCGGTGACGAGGAGCAGCGGCGGAGGAGATGCACGTCACCGGAGATGAGGAGCAGTGGCGAAGGAGGTGCAACGCCGGAGGATGTGCAGGTCGTCGTCGTCGGTGCAGCGGCGAAGGAGGAGGAACATTGAAAGGGAAGGGAGGAGGTGCAGGTCGTCGGCTAGGGTTTGAAGGAATGGAGGTGAATATCTTTATGGGTTTAGGGTTTATTGTTTCATAAGATTTGATTCTTAGGTCATGGTTTATTGTTGATGACATGTCTATAAGGAAGTAGCATTAATTGTTCGTTATTTACTCACATTCCGCTGCATCGCGCGGGTATATGCCTAGTATATATATATAATGTTACATATTTATGCTACCAATAAAAATATTCAATAATTTGTTTATAGTAAAATTATTGACCAAAAAATTATAATATTAGAATTTATAATACTAATAAAACATACTTTTAATATATTTTAGTTGATCTACAATTATGTATTTTTAATACATTAACGGTGAAAAAAATAAAACGTATGGATAGAAAACAAACTAATTCACAGATATTTATAATTTTTAATAGTACGGTTAAATTAAAAAGTATTCAATATTGGGCTCGTTTTGAAGGTATTGACGAGACGATTATAATGGTATAATTTGTAAAAAAAGAAAAATATTTTTTCATTGCATTTTTTTCTATATACGATTATTTGTGTTAACATGAAAAGAGTGTAAAATGAAAAATGAAAAAACAAGAGATATAAATTAAATTAAATAATTAATTATAAGGGTGGTAAATGTAACATTTAATTTTAATGGATTTTCAATTCCCTCTCACATCACATCTTATTTTATTTTTAATTCATAATTACAGTTTTTGTCCCTGAACTTTTTTGATAGATTTATTTTATACCTTTTAGTTTTACATTTTACATTTTCATTATATTAACACATATAAGCATATATTAACTAAAATACGTTAAAAAAATAATTTTTAATTTTAACAAGTTACACCATTATAATCGTCTCGTCGATACCTTCGAAATGAGCCCAATATTAAATATTTTTTGATTTAATTATATTATTATATGTCATATATTATACCTTGGTTAATTGATTTTTTTAAAAAAAAAAGAGAAAATGCATTACATCGAACGTAAGTTTTAACATCAAGATAATAAACATAATAAATATATTGCGTATTTTTTTATTCCAATAGATTCCAACTTTGATAGTTCATTTAAATCAACATATTCACGAGTACGAGTACGCTCTATATATTATTCATTTACATCTAATCTACGTTTGTATGGGATAATCCACGACATTGCATCTGGAAGTGCATGACGTGTCCAATGGTGTATGAGTGTGGGCATTGGGTAATCTTCTTTTAATACCCAGTTAGTTCACCCATTAACTCTGTACGGATAGTGTCCCATGCATCTTCATGACCACCGAAACAAGTAGATATGACTTGAAATTCACAATTTCCATCGCCTAATACATTTTGTACTTGTGCGATGTATGGATGAAATAAACTCGGGATTTGATCAAGATATGGAGTTGGGGGGGGGGGGGGGGGTTGTCGTTGGAAGTAGGAGTTATGTCTCACTGATTCTTTATGACCAAAATCTTTGAAGTTGATAAATGTTGGCGCGTTAATATAACTGCGTCTACGAGGATCTTCAATAAGTGTTGTTTCGGTTTCTGTTTTTTGTTGTAATATCATAGTTTGCTGCTGGCAAACTTGCCTTCCATGGCTTTTCTTTGTACTGTATTTGGTTTTGGTAATAAAATGTTGCTTTTCAAAAAAAAATAATAATAATATTTTTATTTGTTTCAAATAATATATTATATATATGTACAATGATTATGTTTTCATTGATCGACATGTGATATCTCAAAATAATCGAAATTTGTGACATCCACAATTAATCACATGTGATATCCACAAAATACAACGTAATTATATATGTTAATATGATATGTTAAAACGTATATTTTTAACATATAATTAAATGATTAAATCAAAAAATATTCAATATTAGACTCATTTCGAAGGTATCGAAGAGACGACTATAATGGTGTAACTTGTTAAAATTAAATATTATTTTTTTTAACGTATTTTAGTTAATATATCCTTATATGTGTTAATATAATGAAAATGTAAAATATAAAACGAAAATGTATAAAGTAAATCTATCAAAAGAGTTAAGGGACCAAAACTGTAACTATATATATCAATAACTACTTTTCAAGAACTACTTTTTTCAAGAACCGTTTAAGCCCTTTAATATATAGTAGAGATAAACTAGTTGGTAGCTGATAAGCTAACTGATGAATAAATTAGGTTTGGCAAAAACTAGCTGATTAGCACGTACAATGACCAAAAGAATATTTTGAAAAAATAGTCAATTACAATATTTCATAATATAATTAAAACATATTTATCTATACTATATTATAAAGAACGGATAAAAAACTCTTAAATACAAATTATTAGGCACAAGGTACCATCATTTTATGCAAGATTTTAAAATATTTTAATTTACAAATATCAAAACACAAGATACATATTACTACTGCAGACTTCTAACACCCACCAATTTGGTATGTACATGTCTTCCTTTTATGCAGACCTTTCCCCGTATCACTATTAATTAATATATTATATTACTATAAATTTTTTTTATTATATTATTAAATATTTAATTGGTTATTTTTTCAGATGTCATTAAAATATATAAGATAATAATTGAATTCTAACAAAATACTTAATTTTTTTTATATAAACAACATTATATTATTAAGCCTAAATTAAACAAATTTATAAAAAAAATATTATCATTTCTCAAAACCATCCAAAATCGTACTGTAAATCGACAAAAAAAACAAAATGAAACATTAAAATCGTGGTGTATCTCGCTGCATTGCGTGAGTATGCTTCTAGTAGTAATATAATATGTTAATTAATATAAACAAGATAGTAAAAAAATTAAATAATATAATATATTAATTAAAAGAATTTAAAATTTATTATTATATTATATACTATAAAATTTAAATTTGTTAAAACTAATTTTAGAAAAAAAAATCTATCTTAACTTATGATTTTAAATAAATATGTATATATATATATATATATATATATATATATATATATATATATAATAGGTGGGACACAATCCCACACCCACTTGGTTTATAACCAAGCTGCTCGAGCACAAGATTTCGGAGCTGCATTCGCGTCCACGCACAAGTTCGTCAATTTAGCTTACGAGAATCTCAATTGGCACCCCCCTGCGCCCGGGTAAGAGTTGGAGTAAAACCAATCAAAGGAGCTTGTAAGCCCTCACACATTATAAACCATTGAATGTTTACTCCTTTTTCCTATGTGGGACACAATCCCACACCCACTTGATTTTTAACAATTTCATCCCAAGTACTCAACTTTGAGGATCGATATCTCATTCACATATTCCGTTTTGGACACATAATATATCGTTTCGAAGCTCTCATATAGGAGCACAAACACACTAAGAGTTCGATATATACAATACATATACATGTATTTAAATGTGTCCAAAGTTAGTAAAAACCATATATTTTACTAACATTTTTCAACACAAACATTACTCAAAAAAATAAATTAGTTATTATAAATTAGCTTATTTTTGACAAACGATGTCTAAATCGAGTTTATTGACAGTCCCATCATGACCCCTATTTATTTAGTGACTTAATCGTTTCACCTAAAAACCCCTCTAGATCTGTTGCTCAAAACATTCAAGTCAACCCCTCTGGATCTATCCTTGAGAGTTCCCAAAACAGGGGGAACTCAAGCACATAATGGGATTACACCTTACTGCACCATGAGACGCTGCCCGACCGTATAGGCCCACACCTTACTTATCATGGCAACCCGATGCCTATCCCGTGCTAAAACGTGAACCAAATGCCCAAAACAGGGGACATAGGGACACCGTGCCTATGAATCCATTGCACTAAGACTCAAAGCCAAAGCATGTCATTTCAGAGCATACTCATATTAAATCAAATATACAGGCAATTCATATGAACAATGGTTCAATTTCATAAATCTCGATTTGTTGAAAAGATGGGATTTTTAGAAAGCATTACCCAACAACAATAAGCCATTTTAAAACAAGGTTTTCCACATTTAAATAATTATGTTTATCACATAGTTTTCGTAATACAGACTGATTTAGCTTAAAGGACTCACCTCAGATTTCTTCCTGATTAAAGACTGCTTCTTACGATTGCTACCTACGACAACACCGATAAATCGGTAAGTCGAAACACAGATAACTTCTCACATCCTAACAAAACTTAAAGACAACAGAACCTAACAACTAACCGAAACTAATCCGGTCGAAGGCAAACACCGGTCGAACACAACACCGGGTCGAACACAACCCCGGGTCGAACGGGTTCCGGTCGAATGCATTCGTCCGGTCCTTTGCACCTCCGGTCGCCTTGTTCGCCAAGAACAGTCGGAGATACAGAACCCATATCCAAAATGAGAAATACTCAGATCTCAAAATGAAACGGTTTAAAACCTTCACAACGAGATTCTACACGGCTAAAAGCATTCAGATCAAAGCATTAAGCTAGATTCGTATCTTGATTTGGAGAAAAACCGAACGCCCCTTTCTCCTGCTTCCTTCTCTCTCTCTCTCTGATTTCTTAGAAGTCAGTTTATGATATTTTAGAAAATATCTGAAATCTGATTTATATTTATATTACCCAAGTTACATTTTACCCCCTTGAACTTCGGGTAAAAGCCAACTTTTCACCCAACCCCAAAATAGCGGGTGTTACACAATTCTTGAATACAAAACACAACACACTGTCGAGACAAGTACAGGTCGAGTACCACTATCGGTCCTATACACTTCACCGGTCGAACACAATACCGGTCAAATACACTTCACCGGTCGAATGCTCAATACCGGTCGAATACACTTCACCGGTCGAATGCACTATACCGGTCGAAACCTCTTCCGATCGAGACCATCTTCCCGGTTTTATACGATGGGACATTTACAGAACCCAAATCCAACTCAAAATACGTAAATCTCGAAATTAAATGGTTAAAAACGTTAACAACGAGATTCTATACGGCAGATAATACTTAGATCAAAGTATTAAGCTAGATTCGTACCTTGATTTGAAGAAAAACGATCGATCACTTTCTTCCTGCTTCCTTCTCTCTCTCTCTCTCTCTCTCTCTCTCTGATTTCTTAAAAGATCAGTAATGAGATATTTAGAAAATATCTAAACTTGATTTATATTTATATAACCCAAGTTACATTTGACCCCCTTCCACTTTGGGTAAAGATCAACTTTTCACCCAACTCCAAAATTGCGGGTGTTACAAAATATATATATATATATATATATATATATATATATATGTGTGTGTGTGTGTGTGTGTGTGTGTGTGTGTGTGTGTGTGTCTAAACCACGCTTTGCGGTACAGTGTGGACGGTTTAGATGAACACCCCTAATACCACTAATAAATCCCACATACAAACTACAATTTGCTCATAGTACACTAATTGTTAAACCCATTTTAAGTTTTTAGCATTAAGTAGCAGTACATAAAGCTTATTAGGTTGTTTTTAAGAGTTTTTTTTATCCATACTTTATAATATAGTATAGATAATATTATTAATTCTTAAAACAATATATATATATATATATATACACACTATATTATAAAGTATTTGGAAAAAAACTTTTAAAAACAAATTTTTATACATAATGTACTATTTATTAATGTATATTACTTAAAATTCAAGATTACAAGTAAATAATACATGAGTACAACCTTTTAAAACTGAATGTTTGAATTCATATCTAACTGATAAAAATAATCAAATACATGATAAACATCTCATTTTAGAATAATCATTAAATTCTAACAGAATACTTAATTATTATTTTATCAAAAACATTATATTATTAAATATAAAATAAATTACATCATTATTAAATCTAAATTAAAACTATAATAAAAATTAAATTAAACAATTTAAAAAAAACATTATCTCTTTCTTAAAACCATATTATAAAATTGACAAACATGAAAAAATAAAATGAAACATTAAAATCAAGATATATGGTGATACATTGCGTGAGTACACTTATGATATATGTGTGTATATATATATATTGGATCTACATAATTATGATTATTTTGAAGATTGATTTTAAATATAATAAAAAAGAGTTTCATTTGTCTTTATTAAAGAGGGTTATCCGAGTGGAAAGGATTGGGTTTCAATTCAACAAATTGAAGCCACAAAAGGTTCATTGAAGAAGGTTCCTCCCAAATTGTAAGAGAGAAATAATTGGTTTTGGAGATGGATGGATTACAGCAAGTAGGCCTCCCGGTGCTCGGAATCGTAGCAGCAGCTGCTGTTACTTTCTATGTCGTCAGCTTCTCCGAGCTTCGAGAGGTTTAATTTCTCTCTCTAGATCTTCATTTCCAAAATTCAAATTCAATTCACTATATGTTTTGTTTGATTCCGATTTGAAATTTCAGAAATCATTGAACAAAGATTGGGACGACGATTCTGAAAACGGAGGATTCAAAACGTCTTTGAGCTCAAGAGAAAGGAGAACCAGAAGAAAAGCTCAGAAAGAGAGTAATAAACCCTAGTTATGATTAATAAAAGATGGTGTGTAAAAAGGTCTGAATGATTCAGACTTAAAGTTATTAAAAGTTTTTTTTTAAAACAAACAACCCCTGATGTTTGCTACTTTAGTTCAAACTTGGTGCAAAATTAACTTGGTTGTTTGGTAATATTTTAAATGTATAGTCTAACTGATAAAAAGAACTTAGAGGGTCGTTTACCAAACGCTATGTCGTATGTAAGTGTTTAACGGGTCAATTTACTATGTCGTATGAAAATGATAAAAACTGAAAATCTTATCCGAAGAGCTATAACAAGGACCAAGAGTCTTATCCAATAAATGAGGGCAATAACTCTTTCTTACCCGGTTAGCATTTTATCAACTAAATTGTCGTATACAATGTCATATTGATGGGCTAAAATCTTACATGTGGTGAATGAACTAATTGTTTGGTTTAATACAACTTTTGAGACTTTAAATTAGATTTTACAAATAGGATGAAACTCTAAATTAGATTTTGGTTTAATACAACTTTTGACGCTTAAAATGTTTATTCTCATTTTCCATCATCTTGAAAGAGGATCCTAGTTAGTTTTGTTTGAAATACTTAAGTTGTCCATCTAAACACATTATACATCCTTTTTACCAAAACAATTCATATATTTTTACAATTCAATTGATAACATATGCATTTGCTACGAGGGTCTTTTCTGTTTTGTTGCAACTACTACAATTTAAACATGGATTCATACATTAAAAATAAAACAAAATGTTAAAAAGGAACCAAGAAATAGTATATACATACATGGATTTATTATTTTGTATCATAACATTTTGAAACCCAATATTAACTTGCAACTTTCGTCTATGTGCATAAATCATTGCTTGGCTGCTCAACTGGTAGGTGTACTTCACCCGAAAAAAATGTTGTCATGTAGCCCTACATAAAACAGAATAAAGATTTTAATGACACAATGATATGTTGCAATTTGAAATTTTTTATATTCATCTAAAAAAACATTGTAAACTATCCAATCAAATAGAAGGATAATAATCTTTTATGACAAGAGTCGAGAGTTTTACTTGCTAAGTGAGAATGACGACTCTTCCTCAGCGCTTACCGGATGGAAAATGCTTACCAACAATCCACTTTGGTGAATAAAAATATTACCAAATAAGGTAAGGGTGGTGGCTCTTGTTGGTAAAGACTTGTTTCGTTTGGTAAATGCCCCCTTAGTGAACCAAGGATCGTTATAAGTTACAACCAAAGCTAGGATTGTCGAAATATGATATACGCATTTCCAAGTCAATTCCTTAAACTTTCATACCTTTTAGATATTAACCACCTTCACACACCCTGCAACATGTAACTTGATTATAAATCAATTCATTTTTCATATATAACCGAGATATTGGTGTTCTAGATATTAAATAATAGATATCAATTGCGTAAGCATATTAAAATAATAGAAAATCTAAAGCACTTCAACAACCTTCACCTCTTTTACTGGCTATTGCTTCCAAACTTGTCATCATCTCTATCCAAAAATATCTATAACATTTGTTTCTTCAAAACTCTTACTTGATCTATCTAAGCATTCACATTACACATACATGTTAGTGAGAATATACCCACAATTCCAATAAAATGGGGGTATGAGTGAACTTCTTACATGTTTATATGTCGCATAAGGATCAAAATGGGGAGAACTGGCTGCTATATGGGATGCTTGATGCTAGCTTTTGGAAGTCCATGATCTGGTTCATGGGTTCATATAAACCTTAAAGGAAAATTATTCTGGAAATTCAGTTCCTGCTTGATGACAGCAACATTTGAGGCATTCCCATAGTTTAATGCCTCTTAAAGAACCTTGAGGGAAAACAAAAGGCATTCCCACAATTCATTCGGTAATTATCAGCCATAAACATTCTAAAACCAACTTATAAATATAACCTTTAAAGAGAATCAACAAATTAGCAAAACCCTTCATCATTTTCAAATGAAAAGGAAAAATACTTGCATATAATAGTTGATTCTTAAAGACATCAATTTTCGGTTGAGATGAAGGATGTATATATTTAGTTGTGGCCGTATAACTTTCCCTAAAAATCACTCCAATTAATCTTGAACTGTTCTCAAATCAGCTTAACCATAACCAGTAAAATTCAAAAGTGGTTAGGGAAATTATAAGGTCTTGGCATGATTGTAAGAAAAGATCTATGAAAAAAAAATAGATATAAAGTTCAAATACTATGAAAAAAGTAAATTAGATAAAAGCCTCATAAAAGGTATATATCTCAGACAACATGCAAATGACATATTTCATCTTCTAAGATTGCCATTAAGTGGACAATATAACAAATTTAAAAGTGAATGCAAACCTCATCAAATAAAATATTATAAACCCACAAAGCAATCACATTCAAAAGATTATTGTTTCACATTCATAAAACTCTGCCAAATGAGTAGAGTAGTCAAAATAAAAAATAAGAGGAGAACACAGAACAATAATAAAATCGAGAGTTACGTCCCCTTTTCCGAAAAAAAAAATCGAGAGATATAAGCAAAATGCAATTTACACAAGCATGTTGACGGTTGTACTTATAGAAACATAGAGATATATCTCCATATCTCCTCATGAATTGCAGGTTTAATCGTAAATGGTAAACCTTTTTCTTTCCATATACCACATGCACATTACAATTAAATCATTAGCTATTTTAGACTCTTTAGTACCAACTCTTTTAGACTTAAATGGGACACTCTAGTCATATGTACCCACCCGAACCCTAAAAATCCCACCCTATATTCATGAAGGCCGGGTTTCTCTACCCAACCCCAAAACCCGGTCAGGTTTTACCGCACTCGACCCGAACCCGTCCGATGCTCCCCCCTTAGATCTTATATATAAGTCATATTATATTTTGTTAAGCTTTCGGTTTTACTTCAAGATAAAATCCAAGAACCTTCCTTGTACCTCCTTTTCAAGTTTGTTTCCCCCATTTCTTATGAGAGAAAACTTCACAAATAAATTCTTGACAACACAAGAATCAAAGAGATAAACACCAAAAACCTGCAAAATGGTCAATGTAGACTTACTCTATATTCTTTTGCAAAATGAACAATGAACAACACAATGAATGTAGCCTTACTCTATATTCTTTTCAAAATCAACAATGAACAACACAATATGTAGCCTTACTCTAGATTCTTTTGCAAAATGAACCGTGAAATCCTGCATTTTCTTGAAAGAAAGACCCGTTGGTGTTAAAAAAATTTATATTTACTTATAGCATATTGAAAATTGAACTATGAGTGAACTGTGAAACCTTTTAGTAGCTAACTCCAGATTTTTTTAACAGATCCACATTGAGAAAATTCAATCGAAATAATTAAAAATCTTTAATTCTTACACCAAAACACGTTAAAGTGTCCCATGAGAACTCAATAGAAACTCTGATAAATCAAAAACCTGAAAAAACTGATAAATCAACAAAAACAACAGCAAATCAACAGAAACTCTTCGGCAAAGAGGGAAGAGCCTTTTGATACCATGAGAACTCAATAGAAAATCAACAGAAAGTAGCAACCCAAAGAAGCAATTGGTTAGAACACCATGTAGCAATCGAACCCAAATCAAAGAACAAACTTTAAAGAAAGAAGCAATCTAACCTGAGACCGTGTATCGATTGAGAGAAACAGTCGTGAAAGAGAACCCAACCCTGAGAAACCTGTAAAGAAACGCCTGAAATCGAAATCGAACCCAAAATCGAAGGTGAGGAGGAGAAATCTAAGGTGAAGAACCACATAAACCAAAATCGAAGTAGAAGACCACAGAAAGCAAAACCTAAGATGAAGCAGAAACCAAAATCGAACCCAAAATCGAAAGTGAGGAGTATAAATCAAACCTGATATGAATTGAAGAACAATTGCAAAGAGAGTATGAATTATTTTGAACAATTGCAAAGAGGGTATAAAAAGCAGCAATATTTCGTCTCGGAGGATGAAGCGTCGGTTGGAGGAGCGTGCAAAGAGATAGGTTGCATTTAAACTCTGATCTTGGGGGAGGGGAGAAGACGAATAGGTTGGAAATTAAACGATGAGAGTAGCATTAGTGGTGTTGTACACTTTGCTTTATAAACTTGTAAAGTTGAAATTTAAGTAATTATGCAATAAGAAGTAGTACATAACGCTTAAAAGGTTGTAATTAAGAAAAGCAACCCAAGTGCTTTATAAAGTATTATAGATATATACTCGCGTGATTCAGCGAAATGTAAGTAAAAAACGAACAATTAATGTTACTTCCATATAGACATGTCATTAACAATCATCCATGACCAAAGAATCATAATTTATGAAACCCTAAACCCATAAAGATATTCAATAATTAGTTTATATTACAATTATTGACGAAAAAAATTATAATGATATAATTTATAATAAGAATGAATCGTATTTTACAATTATATATTTTTAATGTGCTAACGGTGGAAAAAATAAAAAGTATGGATAGAAAACAAATTAATTCGTAGATATTCATGATAGTTAATAATACGGTTAAATTAAAAAATATTTAATATTGGGCTCGTTTTGAAAGTATTGACGAGACGATTATAATGGTATAATTTGTAAAAAAGAAACGTATTTTTTATTGCATTTTTGTTCATATATGATTATTTGTATTAATATGATAATGGTGTAAAATAAAAAATAAAAAAACAAGAGATATAAAGTAAATTAAATAAGTAAGTATAAGGTGGTAAATGTAACATTATACAAGAAACACTTTGTACAAATAACCGTTTTACAATCTTTATAATATAGTAGATATATATATATATATATATATATATATATATATATATATATATATGGAGGATCAAACAAGAACGATACATATTTAAAAAAACACGAGAACGACAAATCACATACAAAATCATGATTGATTTTACATGTGATTCCTGCAACCTTAAGTCGCGGCAAAAGTCGCCCGCGTACCGTGATTTTGCACGACTTCACCGCTAATGTAAAATCACTTATGATTTTGTATGTGATTTGCCGCTCTCGTGTTCTTTTAAATAGGTACCTTCTCGTTTGAACCCGACTCTCTCTCTATATATATATATTAAATGAAAATCACTCTAATTTTACAAACCGTATAAACCATCGATTTCATTGGTTAAGTTAATGAAATTGGTTCATGAAATTTTTAATTTGATGAAATTGTGTTATATAACTTTTTTGTTGATTAAATTGTTTCATATATTTGTGTTTTTTATGTAAAAAGAAATTGTTTCATTTATTTTTTATTCTGATAAATTGTTTCATCATTTTCTCAATCTAATGAAACTTTTTCATTTTCATATAAAAAACACAAATATATGAAACAATTTTATTAAAAAAAAATATATGAAACAATTTATCAAGTTTTACAAATTTATATATACAGTTATATGCTCGTGCAATGCGACGGGTGTAAAAGTTTATTTTTATCTTCCAAATTTATTTAAAATTTTAAATAAAGGCCAAAAGAGGCAGTTGAAGATAGGCGTAAATTCCAATAATTTCATGCTTATAGTATAATCAAATCAAACATAACAAATATCAATTCGCTATACGGAATTCGCTAGTTGGTGATTTATGTGAACTATTTCAATAATTTGTTATGTGTGTTACAATGTAACTTTTTCAAAATAAAATGAATTGATGAAACGTGTTTTTAATATATTTTAGTTGATTTACGTATTTTTAATATGATAAAGGTGAAAATATGTTGGGTCATCTGAAGATTTGAAGATGACCTCCTGATCTTCCATCTTATATCATCCTACTTAGAATATGTTTGAGGTTCTTTTAGCAGTTTGGTTTCTATACAAATGTTCGGTGAAGTCGAAGATCAACCGAAGAAAACAAAGAAGGAGAATATCTCTCAAAGCGGATTGAAGATGGACTCCTTAGCCTAAAGTCATGTATGCCTACTTGATCAACACCATTGGTCAGGATGGTGTCGATCTCAGTCTTCAGGAGCCGAAGACCTCTTCGGAAGCCGAAGACTTCTCAGTCTTAGGAGCCGAAGACCTCGGAGCCGAAGAACTCTTCGGCAACCGAAGACTCCTTAATCTTCAAGGCCTGAAGATTTCTCCAACACATTGTACTTTTCTGACAAAGTATATTTGTGATATCTTGCATTGACGTTAACCTCATCTGAAGATCAGATAAAGTAAGCTTTGTCTCCTACACTCTTTTAAGGAAAGGTCTCTACCATCCTCTGCAGGTCAACACTTCAAGACAAAGTCACTCCAAGACAAAAGGTACATCATGTACCATGTAGAAGACCTGTGTCCATCCCTTGCTCAACAGGTGTCTCATGCATTAAATGCATGAGGCACTATAAATATGATGGATGTTTCAACATGCAAGATCAACCAGCTCTACTACCTTCAAGTTCTCTAAGTGTCTGACAACTTTCTCTCTACGAAGATCTTATTGTTCTCTAAGTGTTTTACAATTGTTCTTCATTCTCTATGTGTAAGATTGTTTGAACATATCTCATATGTTCTCTTCCGTAACAATCAAAGTTTTCTATGTGTAATTTTTGATTTTAAATCAATAAGAATTAAATTAAGTGAAAAACTGTGTGTATTGTATTCAACCCCCCCTTCTACAATACTTTTCTTATTTACTTACTGCTATTTGGGACCAACAAAATAAAATAAAGTGTAAGAATATAAAACAATCTTATTTGTAGATATTGATGATATTTAATAGTACGGTTAAATAAAAAATATTCAATATTGGGTTTGTTCATATACAATTATTTATGTTAACATTATAAGGGTATAAAATGGAAAATAAGAAAACAAATGATATAAAATAAATTAAATAACTAATTGTAAGAGTAATAAACGTAACATTTAATTGAATCAGGAAGTGGAACATGGGGGAGAAAATTTTGGCTTTGTAAAAAAACTGTATTAGAATTTTTATAATATAGTAGAGATTATAGTGATGTAACTTATAATAAGAATGAAACACATTTTTAATATATTTTACGATTATGTATTTTTAATGTGCTAACGATGAAAAAAAAACAAATGTATGGATATAAAACAATTTAATTTTATATATTCATGATATTTAATAGTACGGCTAAATTAAAAAATATTCAATATTGGGGCTCATTTTGAAGGTATTGACGAGACGATTATAATGGTATAATTTGTAGAAAAAGAAACGTATTTTTTCATTACATTTTTGTTCATATACGATTATTTGTGTTAATATGATAATGGTGTAAAATGAAAAATGAAAAAGTAAGGGATATAAAGTAAATTAAATAAGTAATTGTAAGGATGGTAAATGTAACATTGTAAGGGTGGTAAATATTATTGTACAATAACCGTTTTAGAAATTTCATATAGTAGTATATATATATATATATATATATATATATATATATTTTCTTACTGCAGTTATTCTGACTAGCTTATGCATTGCATACCTTGATTAATCCCATAACGATCAGAAAAATCATTAGCTTATGCATTGCATATTTGCATAAGTTCTGTTGCAAGACCGACGAGAGTGTGACACATGTCATTATTCGTCATGAATGGGCGTAAATTTTTTATAAAGTTTATGATGAAGGTCTATTGAACTAACTGTACATTATTTTTTTTTCTTAGGTAACGACCCATTGTTCATTTATGCTACTTCACTACCTAAATCGAAACACTAAATTGTCCTTTCTCATTTTCTTGACACAATATTAGAATAATAAAGTAGGAACTAAACCTTCACTAGCTCTTTAATAAATAATAGTATCTGGATGGGTTGGGTTCCGGTGATAGGTTGAAGTTAACGTAAGAAACATGAGAAGTGGTTATCTTGGATGAGAAATAGATGCACATTAAGATAAGATGCACCAGATCAATTCTTTTCTAAGCCGCAATTCATGGGAGGACATTTGATTAAAAGTGATCGACAGTTCACATCCATTTATCACGTTAACCTCAACTTCTCACATGATCATTCGCCATCTGGATGAACCAGTAGCAGTGTGTGTATGCCCATGTGTCCTTACTAAAATGTCCTTGTTTAAAATATTCATTTTAATCTCTATTAGTGAAAATAACAAAACCGAGTAAAACTTCTTACGATATGTGGTTTTTACAATAAAAAAAACTGTAAGAACCTAATTTAAGAAAATCAATAAAACGTAATGATAAAAATGCAATTTACTTCAAAATATATAAAATTCTTCACTTCAGTATTTTTTCTAAAATTTTTTAATTATTATTAATGGTTGTGGTTTAGATTTTTGAATCATATTAATTATTTAATTTATAATTACGCTAAATGAAATCAGATAGGACATGTTTTTTTATGATTGAGAAATTTAAAGTGAAGATTACAATTGTAATTAAACAGAATTTCATGGTCATGCATGCTCCCCATCCCAATTTATTAGGCCCTTTGATTTAATTAAAAATATGGTGGATTTTGGCCCATAAACAGGCAAGTTCAGATTTTATAACAAGTCACAACTAAAACCGTTTGGGCCAAGTGATTAGGCCCAAGTTACCATACCGTTCATCTTATATTCCTCATTCCTCAAACATAGGGCCGGCACTGGCCACGTGCAGTCCGTGTCACCGTACAGGGTATCAAAACCCAAGGAGGCATCAAGTTCTCATATATTACTAGTTTTTGGTTTAATAATTTAGGAATTGGACAACTATAAAAACAGATCAAGAACTGGTATGGTGATGGATACTGAATGCGCATCGTGAATTGGTGGAAGACCAACATTTCAACAACTCAAGCTGATTTTTTTAACATCTTAACGAACAAACATGAACAAACAAGTTTTCTTAATGAATGAATATGATCATAAAAACTTTCATTCTCTTTTACATTCGTTCGTTTAGGCGTTTAGCATATTAACGAACGAACATTAACAAACACATTTTCTTTACGAATGAACAAGAATACAAAAAATCTCATTTGTTTCCCGTTGGTTCGTTTGTTTGGTTAAGTCAAAACGAACAAACAAGAACATAAAAACTTTCATTCTTTTACCATTCGTGTTTGTTTACTTGTTCGGAAAGTTAAACGAACAAACACGAATAAGCTTCATTCGTGTTCGTTCGGTTCGTTTTGCATATTGAAATTGCAATTAATGCACATGAACACATCATTGTATCAGCACAGTTGGAACAAATTGCACAACAATAACAACATATTGTGATATTGTCTCATTGGGCACTTGTTATTTACAATGCACAATAACATAGATTACGAATTTTACAATCTATCATTAGATTAAAATTTAGACCTGTAATTTTCTGAATTTTGCTCTTTGCTTAATAGGACATTAAATTCGATTTATCTTACTATTTTAGTTCAAACTAATTATAGTTTTCTCTATCTTTTAGTTTTAAGTTCCATATATTTTTTTTTTGGAAGGCAATGCGGCATCGAACCCACGATCGACTACCACGAACACACGCACACACATGCGCACGCCTTCCCGCGCGGTATCGGACCTTCCATCTGGAGCAGCCCACTAATCCGCCGCGACCGCAGCCCAGCTTACGCATTGGGCCTATTCCCAACCTTATTAGGAAGGGGCGATAGCCCAGTCTTTGACCGGACCACCTAAGGTCGGCCCAACCAAGGTTGGGCGGATGCTCCTCATGCTTCAAAGCGTCCCCCTAGACTCGAACCCAGGTAGACTGGGATACTATCCATAGCCCCCCCCCCCCCCCCCCGGATGTTACCAAGCTTTGGAAACCCACTCCGACAACTCATATATTGAAGTAAATGTTCTATTGTGCTAATTTTAATTTGGAAAAGGGAAAACTAAAAAAGAAGGAATCACGATCTTAATTCAGGTTTTATCCTTTATCATTTTGTATTTTATAATGTGGGGTTTTGATTTTTATGTCCCCCGTTTAAATTTTTTTTAATTATAATTAATAAAAATCAATGTGATGATGAGTCACCTAGCTTAGCTAGGTTCCAAACCCTCTAAAAAATCGTATGTTTTGTCGTTTCATTTGCTTAAAAAAATAGACATAGGAACATTTTTTTAGCGTTTTCGCACAAGACATCAAAAACCCTAAAAAAACAACCCTGCTCAAACAATTGATATTTGTGGGATTTTTTTAAGTAAGAGGATTGAAAGTAAAAATGACAGGTAATGAAAATGAGAATGAATTTTCATTATTCCAGTTTGACCTGGAATAAAAATTTGGGATAATGATGGATTGTGCCCATTATATGTAACACCTTAAAAATAGTGATAACAAAATATCCGAAAGACGGACATGTGGTCTACTAAAATTGCCATAGCAACAGCCTCCAAAAAATGGGGAAATATTTAAAACTGTTTAATTACAGTTGTAATATAACGGAAAATATACAACAACTAACTAATATAGTTTCTATGCTATAAAGAAGATTACAAAAAGGGTGTCATCTATAGACCCAAGATGTCTTCACAAAAAGTGCGCTCAAATGCACCTTCCCCCAGGACTAAACAATGCAGGGCTAAACAATGCATGAAAGATAGGAAACGCTCACACCAACACACGGTAAACACATAAACATCTATATAGGCAAATTCTAAGCGGGAAACAAAATACGGTCGTTACATTATATTATATAAAATCAAACAATTTGTTTTACTTTTTCGTTAACACTTAATACCTCTAACAAAACAAAATATGTATTCAAACAAAATACATGTTTTTAAATTAATTATTTCAAATTGCAATAATGAATTTTAAGTATTTGCTAAACTAATTCTAATTTTAATGATTATTTTGAGGTTAAATAATCAAATTAAAAAAAAGTAACTTTTCTGTTTTCCGACTCTATCATTAATTATGAGATGGAGAAAGTTCATCTCTCTATTATCAAGATTAAAAGTGTCATTTAGTTAGATAAAAATATAATATTACACGTTTTTTAAACTGTATGTCATTTCTATTGTGGACATTTACTTTGAGGAGTGCAAAGTTACTCAATTGTCCCTGACTTTAGCAATTGGTTATATTTTTTAAGTCGTGATAATTATTTTGAAAATACCTTTACTAACATCTATTTAAAAAATAT
The DNA here is from genome assembly GCA_023525745.1 of Arctium lappa. Classification (NCBI taxonomy): domain Eukaryota; kingdom Viridiplantae; phylum Streptophyta; class Magnoliopsida; order Asterales; family Asteraceae; genus Arctium; species Arctium lappa. The sequence goes on along the minus strand of CM042054.1, from coordinate 7,787,520 downwards.
TGAATTCATTTTGAGCTTTGAAATGATCCTAAGTTGCATTAGTAACTTGTCGAAAAGTCATAATTTCCCATATATATATATGAAGTATATTATATTTCTTGTCACATTCTAGGTATAAAATTTATTTGACGTAATAATAATCTATACTATATTATAAAGATGGTATAAAAAACTTTTAAAAACAAGTCTTAAAGCTTAATGTACTGCTATTTAATGTTAATTACTTAAAAAACAGCCATAAAAGTTGTATGTACTACATTTAATGTTATTCATTAATTTTCAATCATTATCTCTAACCATTTTAACTCCCCTAAAACCATTTCCCACTTTAACTCCCCTAAAATAACTCTCAGCATATTTTAGATATAAAAAATCTAAAATATAATTAAAAAATCTTACAGAATATTTTATAAAAAAAATTATATTATTAAACCAAAATAAATTACATTATATTATTAAGTCTAAATTAAATAAATTTATATAAAAAAATCATTATTATTCTCTCACAACCATCCAAAATCGTAATGTAAATCGACAAAAAACAGAAAATAAAATGAAACATTAAAATCGTGATGTATCTAGCTGGATTGCGCGAGTACATTTCTAGTAATAAAAAAAAGAAAAAAATTATGATTGTATTTAGATCTTCATTTGAGATAAATCCATCAACGGAAACCAACACGATACCTTTTCGTAAAATTACATAAGATTATCTAACAATTTAGAATGGTAACTCAACTAATTCTCACCAATCATTCATTTTGAATTATTCGAGCAAAAGGTTGATTATCAGCAACTTCGACTGACCCCACACAAAACCCACCCCATAAGAACCAGATGTGAGAAAACATTTCAGAGTTGACTTAGAGTATCTCCAACAACATCTTCAAAATTTCTCCAAAATAGAGAATTAAAAGTCAAAATCTACATAAAAATTTACATCCATCTCCAACAGATTCTCCATTTTGAAGATGAAATCATTACTTATAATATTAAAATATTGTATAAATCAACTAAAATATTATTTATCTCTTATACTCATCTCATTTGAAGAAATCTTATTGGTAGAATATAATAAATAAATAATTACTCTCTCATGGTAATTATTTTTGGAGATTTTAGAGAGTTCTCCATATTTAAAGAAAATTACTATCTCTCTCCTATTTTCTCCATTTTGGAGAAAGATTTGGAGAATCTATTGGAGCACACAAAAATGTCTACAATCTCTATTTTCTCCATTTTGAAAAAGTTGTTGGAGATGCTCTTAGTGCCTAAGCCTGACAGAGTGGTTCAAGCCCGACTCTCATAGAATTCAAATTTGAACCTATTGCGTATTTAAGCAAAATCGATCCACCTCTTTGCCAATTAAGATATACGTGTCCGAGGATGTGCGATTTGAATTATGAATTTGAAACATTCTTTGTACGGTTGTATTGGATCCTTCTCTCTTGGGCTATTATGGGCAACGTGCATATCATGCCCCCATCCTCCCCACGTAAAAAAACCATGTGTTCATGGGGTCAATTTAATCAAAAAAGTTGGTACCAACGATTTCTGGTCAAACAATTTATGAAAATCCAAAAACAATGTTATGGATCTAAAAAAATTTGACCCACGAGACATGGTCCTACTGCAAGACAGAAAGAGAACCATTCATGTGCATATAATTGAAGTGAATGGGCACCTTGAAATGGATGGATGATTATCTACTTTAATAATCATATTATCTATGTTTCTTCTCTCAATTTGTCTATAAACTATTTTTTTTTTTCATATGATTTAGATAAACTTTAAATGTTTTGATTATTACTTTAAGAGATGGATGAAAAATTAAACAATGGATTTATTATTTTACGAGACATTAAAATATTAAAGGCGTTTTTGGTTGGGGGTATTAAGAGGTAAGGAATGATAATTATAATGAAAAATGTTGTTTGGTTTAATATAATATAATGGAATCATCGATCTAAATCCATTAATTTTCATTCCCCACCAAATTGGAGGGAATAGAAATCTTATTCTTATTCCCATTCTCGTTCATTAAAATGAACAAAACACCCCCTAAAATTCAAATTCGTGAATTCTATTGAATCTGATAATATATGTCAAATTGTCAATTCCATTAAGAACCAAACACCTCTTCGAATTATATTTTATATATGTTTGACAAGTAGATTGCATTCTTGGCTCCTTAATCAATGCATGGGGATTGATATCATTACATTTCAAAACTTAAAAATCAAGGAACCTTTTTGTTCCCTCGGGGTTACTCCACTCATATAGCCTATGGCTGCTACTTTTCGGACAATTATATATATGGGCGAATGGTTGTGTGAAATTGAATTTGGACTCTTGATATTTTTAATTAAATGTCATCTTGAATCTCTCTCTCTCTCTCTCCCATCTCTCTCTTTCTCCTCCCATATATATATATATATATATATATTTTGAGAGGTTCGTTTGAGAAATGCTAAATATATGATAAATGGAGAAGTAATCTTAGTCTTTCATTTGGTCAAGATCGGTTTTGACTGGTCAAATATTGCGTCATGGATTGGTCAACAATTACGTCTTTAACTAGTCAAAAGTTGTGGCTATTCCAAAAATAAAAGTACAAATTCGTAATTTATACAAACACACGGGACGAGTTCATATATAAAGTTGTAAGATTCACATATGAACTATATGTTCATATGTGAACCAATGTAATTCACATATGAACTATTTTAACTGATTCATATATGAACCAATTAACCGATTTACATATGAACTAATTAATTGTAGGTTTATATGTGAATCAATTGAACTAATTAACAGATTCATATATGAACATTTTGTGATTCACATATGAACTAATTAACTGATTCATATATGAATCGTTCATATAATCGCAAAGATTCATATATGAATCAGTTAAAAGAGTTCATATGTGAATTACACTGATTCATATATGAACATATAATTCATAAGTGAATCATACGGGTTCATATATGAACCCGTCATGCGTATTTTACGAAACTACCTTTCTATCTTCTACATACCACATAATGAAATATCCGGTGCTTCACGGTCAAAGCTGCAAATGTTGACCAGATAAAGGGTTAGGATAATTTCTTTGTTTTTTCATATTTTTAGCATTTCTCAAATGAACATAATCATATATATATATATATATATATAGAGAGAGAGAGAGAGAGAGAGGGGTGGGAGGTTCAGGGGAAAACCACGAAAAAAATGGAAAACTAAGAAAACATCTTGATAGTCCTTTATCTCGATGATATGTGCTAGAGAGGATAGGGAAGACAGTCGATCAGGTAACCGAGTTTCTTGAGAATCATGTATTTCACTTTCCGAACTGGTATTTCGACCATAAGTATGGGTTGCACCAAATCCAATCTGGGATAACACTCAAGAACACTATCGTTTAAAGGCACAAAACGTGAGCAAATTTGCTGGAGAGTATGCAAGGATAGTTCAAAATTGTGAGTCTAAAACATAACTATATATAGTATATATACTAGTCTCATTCGTAAAATAGGAATATAACTGAAATGACAATGATTGCAAATTATTAACAATTATAGTCGGTTACAATCAATTTAGCTAAAATCATGGGCTGAAAATAACTGAGCATTAAATGTTCAGTAACTACAGGTTCAGAGACAGTAAATCCAGAGATAGGCACCAGAGCCTCTGGTCCAGAGACACCCACCAAAAGTTTTGCAGAGATGGCCACCACAGCCTTTGCAAAAAGCCATCAAAGCATCTGCAGAGAGCCACCAGAGCGGCCCCCTTGACCACCGCCAGGGGCTTTGCTCCTTGGTCCCCGCAAGGGGGCGCGACACCCTTACCCCCACCATTTCGTCGTGTCCGGGATCAAACTCGTCTTATAACAAGTGTGCACTCCGCACCACCTAACTTGTATTAGATCAAAGTTTGAAACCCATTAACACTCGTGTTATATCCAATTACGCTTAAAATGGTTGGTGACACTAAAATCATCGACAATATATCTTTGTGCATACAAGTAAATTAAGTTATTTTTTGGTTATTATACACGTGTGCGTTATGCATTTGTGCATATGCACATGTGAATGTTACAAATTACTTGTATGCACAAGTGCATACCGTCCAGATGAAAGGCTACCAAGGTGTTACCAGTTTTCCCTTTTTTTGAAGTTTTCCTCTGAATCTTACCCCCCCCATATATATATATATATATATATATATATATATATATATATAGTGGAAGGATATTTTGCAACCCTTAAAAATGTTGCAACCCTTGCAACCCACATCTTAACCGTTGGATTCATGATCGACGGTTATTTTATTTTTATTTTTATCTTTTTTTAATTAAAAAAATTGGGTCCCATATCTTTTATAACCGCCGATCATAAATCCGACGGTTAAGATGTGTGTTGCAAGGTTTGCAATCTTTTTAAGGGTAGCAAATTAAACCACCCCTATATATATATATAGGCCAAGGATAATTTACAACCCATGTAAATCTTATAATTCATGCAACTCACATCTTAACCGTTGGATTCATGATAAACGGTTATTTTGTTTTTATTTTTTTGATTTTTTAAATGAAAATATTGGACCCACATGTATTGTAATCGTCGATCATTAATCCAACGGTTGCATGGGTTGTTAGATTTTCATGGATTGTAAATTAAACTACCTTTGTATATATATAAGTTTGATAGAAAATCCAAAAAATTAAAGAAAGAGGAAATCTACTTTTCAATTGTGGGAACTAAAAAATATATAATCCATATTTGAATCTGATCCTCGAAATTAACTATGAAAAAAATATACTATCAATATTATTCATAATTGGTAGATTATAATCGATTGATGATGAATGGATGGTGAAGTTGGCCGTTTACCCAATTACTTACCCGGTAAGTGCTTACTGGTAAATTTGACACTATCACTTACCTTACCTGTTAAGATTTTAATCCATGAAAAAGGGCATCGTACGCAATAAATCATCCGGTAAGCGCTAACCGGGTAAGAGTCGTAACCATCACTTACCGGGTAAGAGTCTTGGACCTTACCATAGTTTTTACCGGGTAAGATTCCTGGTTCTTGCCATGTTCATCAATAAGGTAACGTGACTTGATAAGTACTTACCGGATAAGAATTAGGTAAACGACCCCTTAGTTATGAAAAAATGTAATTTGTCCATACTGCTCATAATCGTTGGTTTAAAATTAATTGATGGTGAATAAAGTTCTCCATCTTTTAAGGTTTTATTTTAAAGTTCAAACTCTAAACCCAGCCATAGAAATAGAAATAGAAATAGAATGTGAGGGGAAAATGTGACAACATGTGAAATTCACGTGCATAAGAATAAATGTGATGGCTTTGATTTTTGAAAAATTAATTACCTGACATACCTTCTTTAATGCTTCTCCCAAGTCCCACCAATCAACACACACTATATTTATTAATATTCCACCATCATACATGCCACCATCCATTACATTTTAAATTTATTTTAATTTTCAAATGAATATTTTGATTAAAAAAAACATGATGTTTATTGATATAAGCAATGTGTTCACAGTTCACACTTTTGTAACGTAATGTAATGTTGTAAATTAATTTAGAGTAACTAGATATCAGTCTCACTTTTTTTTTCCTTTTACATATTTATTTAATAAAAACTAATAAATGATGTTAGCCTTTTCAAAATATTTATTTAATAAACACTTTTATAATGTGTTGTTAGTGTTTATAGATTTGTTAAAAAAAAAATTTATAAAGATTTAATATTACTTATTAAATAAACAAAACATATAAAAATAAAAATAGTCAGTTTATAAAGATATAACATTACTTATTAAATAAAGAAAACACTGATATCTATACTATATTATAAAAGAGACATAAAAAACTCTTAATTACAACATTTTAAGCATAAAATACAACTAACTAAAGTCAATTACTTAATTTACAATTTCATAATGTTTTGGTACAACTTATATTTTATTATAAAGATGTAACTTATTTTACTTTTAGTTATGATCTGTTTATAAAGATAATGATAAATTATTTTGTTATGTTATTATATTTAAAATTATTGATAATATATTTTAATAAAAAATAAAACAGATAGTTTATCTTATAATGTTTATCATGTATTTAATATGTTTATTTGCAGTTAATTATACAAATAAAAACATGGGACTTTAATAAGTTATAATTATGTTTCATTAACTTGTAATTTTGAATTTTAACTAATATATCTATACTATATTATAAAGAATTTAAGTTAAAGTCTTAAAAACTAATTTTTATGCATTAGGTACCACTTATTAATGCATATTACTTAAAATCCAAAAGTACAAATTGATTAAACAGCTTATAAAAACTCAATGTTTGAATTCGGGTAACTAACTGCAGATAAACATTTATTTTTATTTTCTACAATATCTAAAATTTTTAACTATTGATATAACTAACCGATAAATATAAGAAAATTCGAGATAAAACACCTTATTTTTTTTTATTGAAGTATGTTATCTTTTTAATTTTAAATATAAAATATCTTAAATATAGTTATAATTTAAATTAAACATTTTTTGACCCGTAACAAAATACTTAATTATTATTTTTTATAAAAAAACCATAATTAAACTAAACTAAAATATATTTTTGTTTTAAATCTAGGTTTCTCAAAATCGTAAAATAAAATCAAAAAAGACTAACAAAAGTATGAATAATGATCGAGAGTTCGAGTTCTAGATTTCAGAAACTCGTTGCATTGCGAGGATACATTTCTAGTGTTCTCATATAATCATCTCTCTCTCTCTCTCTCTCTCTCTCTCTCTCTCTCTCTCTATATATATATATATATATATATATATATATATATATATTAAATGGAAATGCTTATAAAATTACTTTTCAATTCGTTAATTAATTTATATAATGATGTGAAAAAAACATATTGATTTTAATAACTATATCTATACTACTATATAAAAATTTTAAAACGGTTATCGTACAATAACATTTATCATTCTTACAATGTTATATTTACCACCTTTACACTTATTTAATTTACTTTATATCCCTTGTTTTTTCATTTTTTATTTTACATCATTATCATATTAACACAAATAATCGTATATGAATAAAAATGCAATGAAAAAATACGTTTATTTTTTTTAAAATTATACCATTATAATCGTCTCATCAATACCTTCAAAACGAGCCCAATATTGAATATTTTTTAATTTAGCCGTACTATTAAATATCATAACTATCTATGAATTAATTTGTTTTCTATTCATACGTTTTATTTTTTTCCACCGTTAGCACATTAAAAATACATAATCGTAAAATACGTTTCATTCTTATTATAAATTATATCATTATAATTTTTTTCGTCAATAATTGTAATATAAACTAATTATTGAACATTTTTATGGGTTTAGGGTTTCATAAATTGTGATTCTTAGGTCATGGTTGATTGTTGATGACATGTCTATAAGTAAGTAACATTAATTGTTTGTTATTTACTTTATTCCACTGCATCGTGCGGGTATATAGCTAGTAAATATAAATTTGTGGATAGTTTAAAAGAAACTAAATAAAATATAAAACACATGATTATGTTATATATCATGTTATGTTAATGATAAGTTCAAAAATATGTTGTTGGTTTTTATCTATGTATTTTTAATAATACATATAATAAACAAAATTAATCAACGAATGATTAAGAACTCGGAAAAAACCAACTAATGATTTTAAGACACCGATAAAGAAATAGATGAGGATATAGAACAGAGGCTGAGGCTCGTGTTACACACGATTCTCTTAAACAGATTCGTCGTCTGTTCCCAGAGTACAACAGCAAAAGCAGTAGTACTGCCGGAGATGACCACTTGCCTTGAAACTTCACCAGAGTTATCGTATGCACTATGAATTTTAGAGAGAGATATGTGAGAGTGTTTCGTTGTATGGGATGTCGTCCTCTCTTATGAATGTAACCAACCCTCCTTTTTATATTGAAAACCGAAACCGACAAGATTAATTCGATAATTAACTGGTAATTAAAATATTAATTATTTGAATTCAATACATTTGATTTGGGGTTACTAAATCCGAAACAATACACGGCGCGATTTACCGCGCGAGTTAGCCCGCGACAGAACCCGCTTGGGCCACTGGATCAAAACAAAAAAAATTCGCAAAAAACACATTGCGCGAGCACAAGATTTTAGAGCTACATTCGTGTCCACACACAAGTTCGTCGATTTTAGCTTATGAAAATCTAAATTGACACCCCCCTACGCACGGGTAGGAGTTGAAGTAAAACCAATCAAAGTTGCTTGTAAGCCTCTCCCACATTCATGGTTATAAACCACAAAATGTTTACTACTTCTTCCTATGTGGGACAAGTTCCCACACCCACTTGATTTTTGCCAATTTAATCTCAAACACTCAACTTTGAGCATCAATATCTCATTCATACATATTCCGTTTTGGACACATAATATATCGTTTCGAAGCTCTCATATATGATAAGACAAACCCACTAAGAGTTAGATATATACAATACATATACATGTATTTAAATGTGTTCAAAGTTAGTAAAAAAAACATATTTTTACTAACATTTTCCAACATATGTTTGTGTCATCGTGGCATCTCAACTTAATCTTAGATGTTATAACTCGAATATCACTTTCTATAAGCGACTGCAACAGAAGACTTAAACATGCTTATACAACTAAAATAAACTAGCGAACCGAATTACAAATGTAATTGGCAATATAACACTCTAGAGCTCAAAGCAACAGTCTACCCAATAACTTCGATTCCAACTTAAAACCACGGTGTAATTATAGATAGCCCACAACTTGAAACTTATAGGAGCTCATAAATCTCATCTTCTATACATGTGGCACGAGTTTTTACAAGTAACAAACTTGGACAATATCATGATGAAACTTAATGTAAGTAAAACATAGTCTTAAATATTGACGATGTCTAGCATTTCACACTTCTTTTTTGTTAAAACATTCGTTTTAACTAATCTTACAATACACACTATTAGTTAGTTTTATAGTCAAGGAAGTTTATAACTTTCATATTATTAAATTAAATTTTAAAAATACATTGAAAATGAAACAAAGCATTATATTTGGTATATTTTTATTAGATTATAGGTCATTAAAATAAATATTTTAAATTAAAAAATATTGGTTAATATAATAGTCTCCTCTATCGAAAAGATGAAATAGCATGGTAGTACTCTTTATTACTCCATGTACTACCTTTTTTTTTCATAAATTCTTAGTCCTATGTTATGTCGTAGAGTGTACATTAAAATTCAATGTACTTTATTGTCATGTATGATTCTGATAAGGTTGGTGCTTAACCATAAAGGATTAGACCTTCATTCGTTACTTTGCCCTTGTTATGGGAATGAGGTTGAGACCATTGATCATTGCTTCGTTAAATGTCAGTGTTTTAACTGTGTATGGATATTTTTAGTTGGTGGGGTTGGAATATATCGTCGGCGATATTGATAGAGGATTTGCTTTATTGTATGGACTCACACTCTATCGTGAAGTCGGGGCGACCTATTTGAAAGGCGATTGTTTGGATATCTTTCTACTTGATATGGATGCATCGTAATAAATGGATCTTCTCCAACGGCTATGTTTAACCTATCGATCGTTGCTTTGAAGTTCAACTTTTATCTTTACAGTGGCTTTCGATTCGAGCCAAGGATCTAAACATCTATTGAACGAATTGGTGCAACGGGCATGGTTTCGATGACCATCTGTAGCCTGTAGGTTTGTGATTTTTGGTTGCTTGGGGTTGTTAGCTTTGGTTGGTTCAGTTTGTTATTCGGCTGGCAATGTTTTATTTTCATTGTGTTCATTTATTATTATTACTATGGGTTTCTTCTTTGCGATTTAGTTTTCCTTTTGTCGGGTGTTAATTCGTTTTCTACTTCTTGCAAAATTTGTAGCTTTTGTTTACTTGTACTTTCATTTTTTCTTTTTAATATTATTGCATTGCTTTTAAAAATAATAATTTCCCAGACATATATTTTCTTATATCTTTTATTTTTTGATGTCAAATATTAATTTTAATCTTTTATTTTTTGGTAAAACTTTAAAGGGTAAATTACGTTTTTAGTCCCTGTGGTTTGTTGAAATTTTCTATTTTTATCCTTGTGGTTTTGAAATTACAATTTTCATCCTTATGGTTTGTAATTTATCACCTTTTTTTGTCCTTATGATTAAGTTTTATTGTTTTTTTCATTCCTATGGTTTACAATTTATTTATGTTTTAGTCATTCATGCTTAAAAGTAGTGTTTTGACCTCAAGGACGAAAATAGGAATGAATTACAAACCATAGGGACCAAGACCGAAATTTTAAACCACAAGGACGAAAGCCGTAATTTTTAACAAACCACATGGACGAAAAACATAATTTACTCAATTTTGAATTTTTGAATTTTTGACTTATACATATAATGTTTTTATGGCAACACATAACATCTATAATTTATTATTACATACACACAACTTATTATACATTTGAATTTTATAAAACTAACTTATAACCGACTGATAAACATGTTCAAAAACAAGATAATCATTAAACTATACTAAAACAACAAAATACCTTATAGAACTTATAACCAATAGAAGATTTTCTAGCTCTCTAAAAAACACACCATTTATAAAATAAAGCAAGATTGAATGAATATACGTTTTACGTTGCAGTCCACAAGTACATTTATAGTTTATCTAAATAATTGTTAATCATGATTGAATAAAATAACATTCAACATATTTTATTTTAATGGTTAAAGACCATATAAATTGTACACTTAGGGTTGTTTGTTTTTTTTTAAAAAAACTCTTAATCTCTCTTAAGTCTGAATCGTTCAGACCTTTTCACACACCACCTCTTATTAATCATAACTAAATTAAGACTTCAGACTTTAGATCTCTTAAAAAACAAACGGCACCTTAGTCACCAGTTTGAGCCTTCTTAGGGTCATTGGAGGTTTTTCCAACTGTTAGTTTCAAGGTCTTAAAGCATCTCTAATGCAAGCTTATTCAAAGACTTTTTACTATTTGAAAACCCTTTTAAATAGGTTGGTTGCATTGGAGAAGATGACCTTTTTACTTTTGATGTCATAGCTTTTTCCAAGTTTATATGTATAAAAAATTAATTATTAAATACAAAAAGCTTTTGAAAAAGGTTGGTTGTATTGGAGAGGGTTTTTAAAAATAGTTTTTTCTTAAATAGAAGTAGTGAAAATATGATGTGGCTAAATTAAAATCATCAAATGACTTAACCATTATGGATGCTCTTATAAGAATATTCGAGGTGTACACATACTGACTTAAACATCATAATTATTAGAAAGAGTTGGTTCTAACAAACAGTACATTATAATTTTACCATTTTCAAGTAAACGAAATTGGAAGACTTTCTGATATTCAAAAGGGAAGAAAACACTTTTTACCTACAGACATTTTCATGGTCGTCATAGAAAGCTTTTTACTTTCTACCTATAGACATTTTCATGGTCGTCACAGAAAGGGTTTTTTTTTCCTCTACTTCCTTCCTTTTGAGCCTTCAATGTAGACCCATTCTTTAACAGGTCCAGAGTCATATATGTGATTTAAATTGATTCAAGGAACGACCATTTAAAACAACAATATTCAATTTTTAAAGAGAAAAGTTCATAAAAACCCAACAAACTATTTTATTTTGAATGGTTAAGTTCTTAAACTAATTTTTTAAATGAAAAACTAGGGGTGAGCATAACCCAACCGACCCGAAAAACCCGACCGACCCGACCACCCAAACTAACCGAAAACTTGTTACCCGATCCAGTCCTGTTTCTGACATTTTTTAGGCGCTGGGCGAGATGTAAAAATGGGCCCTCGATAACTACAAAACTATTCTCAATATATTATTTATATCTTCAAAAATAACATTAAATTCAATAAATACTAATAATTCATATAAAACCATTTTCCCGGTATTCCTAGCTCAAGATCAATCAATAATTATTTCTAAATTAATATTATCTACCATATCATTTTTATATAAAATCGTCAATCAATTCCATCATCAAAGGCATCTTATGATATACCTTTAATATATAGATTGAAATCATTTGATGTCACTATGTTGACCATTCGGAGTAACACTTTAAATAAATCAACATAAATAGTTGATATTCCAAATGTTACCTGATGTTAATGTTTTTCATCATCACTTTACACTTTTACGGTTATATATATATTTTTTTAAAAACCATCAATCTTAGAATCAAAAGTCCATATTGGTTATAGTTTGAAATCTTATTCTTTTTTAGAGATATGAGAGTACTTAAGATTCATGCACCCAGTATTAGATAATAAGGAGTCGATAATGTATGAAAAAATAAGTCTTTGAAATCCTAAATATAGATATATGTTGTTATCTCATATAGTTTGGTAATTATTTTCAAAAGTAGAAATTTTCTTAGTTAATAACAAGAAATCTACTATATTCTAACACAATAATAAAATTCATGCTGATGGAATAATGAAAAGAGTATATGGAAGAAAAGTAATATATGGAGTAAATATCAAGGAAATCAAAATTAGTTTTTACATATTAGTACTATATAAAAAAACTTAGAGAAACAATAATCAATACTATAAAATAAAAGACTAAATTACTTTTTACAAAATTTTTTGTCCACTGTTATTAATTAATACATGTTTGGGCACTTAATATAATGTTAAATTCTTTTTAGATTCTATTATATACTAAATTTTTTCTGTCTTTCTTATTCATAAATTTTTAAATTACTAATATATAGTATATACTGAAAAATTTGGGCCCCTGTTTCCTTTGGGCCCTGGGCATACGCCCGACCCGCCCTCCCCTAGGGACGGCCCTGACCCGATCACCCGAACCCGAAAAATAGTATAGGTATAACGGATCGGGTTGGGTATCCATAGCCCCCACCCGACCCGTCCGAAATATCCGATTTTTTTTAAAATTAAAAAGAAAATCATTTTATTTTATATTTACATAATTCTAATTCTAATTTGTAATTTGTATTTGTAGTTTTTAATTTGTAGTTTAATGTTTTAGTTTGTAGTTTAAACTTTAAAGTTGTTATTTGTAGTTGTCGACTTTTAGTTTAAACTTTAAAGTTATATATTGACAATTTATAATTTGTAGTTTGAGAAATTAGGTCAAAAAAAAAACCATTGAGGCCCACTACCCGAATATCCGACCCGAACTCCCCCGAACCCGAACAACCCGAACTCTAATCGACCGGATGTCGGGTCTTCCCCCGCCACCCGAATATCCGACCGGGTTTGGGTTTTGGATATCCGACCCGACCCGACCCGACCGATGCACACCCCTATGAAAACCATTAAACTTTCTCATTTTGAATGATTAAGTCTCTGAACTATTTTTTTGAATGAAAAAACCATTAAACTTTTTCATTTTGAATGAAAAAAACATTAAATTTTCACATTTTGAATGATTATGTCCTTGGACATTTTTTTCAATAAATTAAATCATCGAACTTCTAAAAATTAGTAACGTACATCATTTTAACTCAAAAAAGTATTTGTCACCGGTTATTTTTTGATTCTTCCTCTTTTGACAGATAAAAATATATCAAAAAGAGGGAGATCGATGGCAGGGGAAACAACATGTTAGGCGATATGGAGAATGGACAACGTTCAGGCAACGGGGAGTGGCGAGGCGGAGTGATTCGATTGTTCGTGAAGGGTTTTAATGGCTTAGAGTTTGCAAACGGTAAAACATATTTAGATTTGTTTTTTACTTTAAACCTTCATAATCAGTTCCAGGTACCTTTAAAGAAAGATAACCAATTTTTAGAAGTTCGATGGTTTGTTTATTCAAAAAAAAATTAGAGACTTAATCATTCAAAATTAGAAAGTTTAATAGTTTTTTCATTCGAAAAAAATAGTTGAGAGACTTAATCATTTAAAATGAAAAAGTTTAATAATTTTTCATTTAAAAAAATAGTTCAAAGATTTAATTATTCAAAATAAAATAATTTATTGGTTTTTTTTTTAACTTTTCTCATCTTCAAAACATGGTACATTTGCTTTTGTTGTTTACACCTTTTGATTTAAGACCTTTAATAACGCTTCTTTTAGGACCGCAAACAACTTTTACCATTAAATACACAAAAATTCCTTGAAAAGTCAAAAGGTTGGGCATGAAGTGCTCCCATACCAACTTGAGTATGCAAATACATCTAACTTGCAACAAATGCTAAAGTAATTCAGATTTCAAAGTTATGAATGACAAATACCGTGACCAGATAGAGGCTATGTTTGGCAAAAAAAAAAAAACTAGTTTTTTTTTCTGGTACATGTTTGGATGATCATAAGCTAGCTTATAAACTAACTTATTGAAAAGTTACTCATAGTAGCATTTTGAAAAATTAACTTATGAGCTACCAGCAATCTTATAAACTAGTTTGCCAAACAATGTCATTTAATAAATTTCAACTGAATCTGATCAAAAGATCTTAACTAAAGAGTCTCCTTACATAAATGAGTAGTCTAATACCCACATCCTTCTATGCAACTTTGATGTAAACACATATTTAACTTCGAAAAACATAGTTAAAAAATGGTTGATAACAAAAATAATCTACAAATATCTTGATTACATATATAATCTCCCAAAAAGAATTCAAAATAAAGGGGGAAATAAATTTTTTTTTTCAGAAAAATAATATCCAAAGAAAATAAGGATTTATGGACTCTTGGTTGCATAAACTAACAAAGAAAATTCCTTTTTCTCATCTTTCTTGTTCATCTTCTCTTCCAACCACAATCTGCTATCAAACCCATTTCTTGTTCTGAACATGAACACTGCATGACCCGACCCGGACCCGGAATTGAAAAACCAATCATGAACATCCCACATTAGATCCACTGACAACCCATCAACAAATATGGTTTGATTCCCTCTGAAATTCCATTGTAACCTCTTGACCCGAATCATGACCCGTTTATCGATACAAACAGATAAAGCAGGGTGCTTTTCGCCGTCGTCTTCTCCGGTGCACCGGATCAAGATATCATGGCAACTTCCGGCGTCGGAAAAACGAGCCTTTGTCGCATAAAGGGTATTTCCGTAAAAATGCTCCCGGCGAGAAATTAGCGTGAAATTCGCAATCTGTTTGTACGTTTTGACTTTCTTGACGACGGCTTCCTCCGCCGTATCTCCGAGGAACAACCCCAGTTCGGAATCAATCGTGATAAAAACGTAGTACCCGTCAATGGGCTCAGCTCCGGCGCCGTCGTAGTGCGCCGACGAAAGGTCATAGAAAACCTCGAACTTTGAATTGTTGATTTCAAACGCTTTGCTTCCTCTTTTTTTCCGAAACAATCTTGAATTCGTGTTTAGACGGAAAGCCGTTGACGGGTCGTCGCCGGAGTTAATCTGTAGGCCTTGGGTGGTCGTGTTCCGACTCCACGTGACGGTGATCAGGTGGTGGTCGCCGGTGGAGAGGGTGGTTTTGTATAGATTCGTGGCGGCGGTCTGTATCGACGGAACAAAATTGGGAGAAACAATCTTGTAATTTGAACACGATGAAGATTCCGATATTTGAACTGTTAATTCATTGTAACAAGAAATCAAACCCATCATTTTTTTCCGGCGAGAAAACACCGATGAGATTTGCAGAGTTTCTTTTAGACAAAGGTATAGATATAGGGTGTGTGTATGTATATGTATGTGTGTGAAATTAATGGCGAGAAGCGTGTGTTTAGGTGTGTGATGAATACTTTGTTTGCATCTAATAAGAAAAGGAAATGGCGGAATATGAGTGTATATATTTAGAAAATAAAAATGGAATTTCTTTTAGGGAATATTTTTAAATTTTAAATGATATATTTGCCAGTTCATGTGAGATATTTGGAATAAAATAATGTTTCAGGTATAGTTTGCTTTTTTGCTTAAAGTTGGACAAAGACGACAAAGTGTGTATTTGGATAATCATGAATAATGGTATTTTGTTAGTATTATTTATGAATATATGGTGGGTTGTAAATTATCAAATTTTGTGTATGATTATTGAAGTGGTTATTATTAATATGTTTGTGTGTGATACATGATGGTGTTGTAGTAATCCCAAAGCAACCAAAAATAAACGAAAGTGAAAATGTAATTGATAATTCAATTCAATTCCATTTTTTATTTGAATTTACTTATAATGGATTGAAATTGTAAGGTTTCGATGAGAATGAAAGTTATCGTTAAAAAAAAAAAAATCTCCACCTTTGAATATGTATTAGAACGAGATGCACCAAATCAATTCTCGTATCAAACACGATTCATGGGAGGGTGTAAGATTTAGGGGTTGTTTGTTTACCTCTTAATGGAATAACCTCTGAATCGTTAAAAGATAATTTTGTTTGGCAAAAAATAGGTTTGTCTCATAATGGTTTCAAAACCCTCTTAATGGGTTTGTATCTTGCCCCTCCCTTAACCATTCAGCGTCCTAATTTCATTATGAACAATTAGAAAACAACCATATTTCATTTTGCACTATATCATATTAGACTCTTAATCATTCTGACCACTTAGTTATTCTGCACCAAACCATTCAACAATTGTCAAACAACCTAAAAACGATCAAGGGTCCAGATCTCTTTTACTTTCTCAACTTAACTCTTTTTTTCAAACAATTCTTTATCTTGATTGAAAACCGTTGGTTTAGAATCAATGAATTCTTTCTTTTTTTTAGATAAAAAAAATTGTAATAATTTTTTTACAAAAACCGAATTTAATAATTTTTTTAAAAAGTCAATATTACCCTTTTTGTAAATAAAAAGGTTTTTGTATTTCAACAGTGAAAATCCGTGTTCAAAATATGTAGTATGTGAGATCTCATATTGGTTGGGGAGGGAAACTAAGTTACATTATAAGAAACTTGATACCTCAACTATTAGATGTGTTTTAGAACCGTGAGTCCAAGTATTAATAAAATGAACAATATTTGATACAGTTGACCTGAAATGTTATACAATATATATTTTTTTTATTAGAGATAATTAAATATGTGAAGGATTTATATGGAGATAATATCTTCTTTCTAAAATAAAGTAATCTTTTCACAAACTTTTATTTATTTTAAATTTGTGTTATTCTTTGTGATCATTATTGAAATCGATGTGATTCATATAGATATTTAATTTTTTCTCTATTAAATTAAATGTGTGTCCATTCATTTCTATGAGACTTGCAAAATTATTTAATTATTTTATACCAATTAAATGAGTTTCTTGTATATGGTGAATTTTTATAGGAACCAAAACTTCACCTAAAAATAATTAAATATTTACAGTAAAAACACTAAATTTTAATTTTATATAGAAAACACATCAAACTTTCACATAAAAAATACAACATACCTTCATAAAAATAACACCCAACCTTTATAATAATCTCAATATCTCATGAAAAAAATGGTTGATCTCATCTCTCTGTGTATAATTGGAAAGGGAATGTAAGGGGCATGATGTGTGTGTGTGATAGATGGCCCCCACAAATTGTTGACCCACCAACAAACACCTATTGCTATCATGATTCATGAATATGAGAGCTCGCTACATATTACAGATAAGAACCAGTATAATGAATAATTCTTATAAGAACTCAAACTCTTTTAAGTTCTTGAATAAGAACATTGGTTCTTAACTTGATGTTTGGTATAAATTGATAATGTCTTCATTTTTATTGGTACTTAACTTAAATATTTGATATTTATTTATAATTATATAATAATTATTGATGTTGACAAATGTATGAGACCCACAAAAATGAGTTTCTATCCTATCAACTTGACATATCTCATCATCATCATCATTATTATTATTTGTTTATATATATCTATACTACCTTATAATACATTTACATCTAAACTCTTAATTACAAACCATAAAGCACAAGGTACTGCTATTTTATGCTGAAATTTCAAAAAACTATGAATTACAAGTATATAAGCACAATGTACAAGCTTTTTTAACCTATACCACCTCCTCCACCAATTTTGGTAAGGTGCAGATATTGCTTTATATCCTGCAAAGGCATGCCTTTCCATCCGAGACACATTGTACAACCTAATTATCTTAATTACCACTTCTAATGCATTGGGTACAACTATCGTTGCCTTTTTAATCCCACACCATGGCTGCCGAGAGTGGTATCTGAATAGTATTCTTTTGCCTGTGTAAAAGTCTCCCTTTCCATCTTCATGTACGAATTTTACTTCAAAGAATGCTCAAATTCAAATTCACCCATACCATTTTGTATTCTGCAATCCTAATTAAAATTCAAATCCTTCATCGTCTCGCTCTCCTTTGGCGCTCTCCTCATCTTCAAAGCTTTCCTCCCACCACTGCCATACTCAATACTAAAGTCATTTCCATGTTATCGGAGTTTTAACATGAGCTTTCGGGTTCCATATTGAGAGGTAAAACTTGACCTTATTTTCAAAATCATAGTACATTGTTATATATTAAAATCGAATTTCAAGTCCATTCGTTTGTTTTATTTGAGTTTCGAGTGACTGGAAGGTCACCGTTGTCAACACCGCCAACTCGAAAACGAATCCACATATGTGACAGAAACAACTCGAAAACGAATTCACGTATCGTCTCTTTCACACTTCTGCATCAAAGTTTTTTTTAAAGTTTTTCGATCGAGTTCAACAAGTGGGTCTACGAGTAAGTTGTGTTTGATCGATTTTATTGCTCCTAACATGTTCCTATGTTGATTTAGAGATCATAGCAAGTTTCAGGTTCGAATTTAGTTGAGAAACGAGTGAGATATCGTTGTTTGAAAGTTCGTTGGAGCTTCACCGGACTTTTGCCAGGAAAACGGGTTTCGTCGGCGTTTGATTTTAACGATTGCTTTCAATGTATTAGTCTCAGAATATCAGTAATTTTTTGTTTCTCATCGTTTTCAGGTATTTTCAGCCGTTTAAACAACGAAAAACACTCACCGAAAAATCATATTACCGGAGCATAATCATGTCGAGATACAGATCATATAGCGTTGCATGATCGAACATTTATCGTTGGGATCGGTTTATCATTAAACAAGGATCATTTTGCAATAAATTTCGTGAATTTTGGTTGAATAAGGAAGAAAATATCGAGGTTTAAAGTATAAAGATAGTTGGTAGGGATGATGAACAATACTTTAACGGAGCATCGTTAAGTCTGGTAAACTCTTGACATTTTGGTCCCTGCTCCGTTAGTTCGTTTGAAATTCTTACATTTCAGTCCAAATGTCAGTTAACTGTCGTTAGCCTCGTTAATTAGTTTTAGAAATTTTCAGTGTTAGTCCCTATTGTTAATCTTTGTTACTTTTGTTAGGTTTTCTTACATTTTTAGTCCAATTCCGTTAAATCTGTTAGTTTTGTTAAGTAGTTTTAATTTTTCGCAGATTTAATCCCTGTAGTTTTAGTTTTAATGTTTGACAGATTTGGTCCCTCAAGTTACAACTTTCAGAAATTGTCACTTTCAGCCTCTATAGTTTTTTTAACTTTTAGATTTTTACAGTTTTAGTCCCTATAGTTGATAGTTTTATATTTTGTCATTTTTAGTCCTTATAGTTTGTAAGTTTTGTGTTTTTAGATTTTTAGTCCCTAGACTTTATATTTTGTGTTTTTGTCGTTTTAGTTCTCGTTTCTTTGTATTAGTTTCATATTTTGTCGGTTTTAGTCCCTATTATCGTATTTTCTTTCATCCTTAGTCAATTTTTGTCATTTTTAGTCAATTTTTGTCAATTTTTGTTGATTTTTCATTTTTGTCGTGTTTAGTCCCTGTTTTTCATTTTCTTTTCATTTTTAGTCCGTTTTGTGTCGTTTTTGGCTGTTTTTATCTTTTTCTGCGCGTAACTGATATATTTTTCATATTTTTGCAGGTTTGGATATTAAAGTCAAACTTTTTCCGCGCTGACTTTTCAGAATTAATTTTTGGAAGACAAATTTATAATTTGTTTCTCAGATTTTAATTTTCTGAAAACAGATTTTAATTGTTGTATTCATATTTCTTAAAAGTGTGCACAAAGAGAAAGCGATTTCTAATCTTCAATCAAACTAAAAAAATCTGAAGAGGAATCCAGAATTTTGAAAGCCAGTAGTACAAACAATACTTGTTTGGTCAAAGAAAGAATTAATGCAAAAAAACTTGATGATCTCATAAGAAGAGCAAATATTGTTGGAGAAATATGTGATGGACTGAAAAAGATAAACCTACAAATCTTTTCTAAACGAAACCAGTCAAGAGATAAAGTGTTTAGTCATGAGGTTAAGAAGCAAAAGACGGTGACATTCTTGGGTTTCCCTTTGGCGTCTAAAGGGTTTCTATCAATAACTTTTATCTGAAAATGTGCAGTACGTACTTTTTATATATAAAATAGTTGTATTCAATAAAAATATAATATATTCAAATGACTCATCTTTTCTTGAAGTACTTTTAAATATAAAATATTTTAATAATCACTATTCAGAAATTATGCATGGTTTCAAATTCAATTTTTCTTCAAAAAAAAGTAAATTCAACTAAACTTATGCATTAAATTTACATTAAAATTTAATAAATGATACAATTACATAAATATAAATAATGCCATAATAAATTAGATATTGTGTTCTATAAAGTTTTTGACAAATAAAGTGACAATTACTTATAACAGTCATTTTTAATCAGTCAGCACTTAATGTAAAATAATGGGTAAACAAAATTTTTAATCTATCACTTAATTGAATCAGACCTGTTATTCCAGTCAGACCTCTTATTTCAGTAAGCGCTTACCCAAAAGTTTTGGTAAACAACCGCTTAGCTTAAAATAATTAAAAAATAGCTAGATTCTTAACATAGATCTGATGGAGATTAGAGTTTGGTAAAGTTTATCCGACCATGATTAATCTTAAACACAGACCATTACTCAAAATATCTCCACAAATATCATGCAGAATCAAAGGGAAATAACTTATTGTTTAGTACACAAATATCATGCATAATATGTTTTTGCTTTGGAAAGTAACTAAATTGCGAAAATTGCAGGAAAATAGGCTACTACAAAGTAAATTGCAAAAAAGGAAAAAAAAATTGTAACATCAATTAAAATAATTGCAAAATGGCAGGCAGGAAAAAAAGGTTAAACTTTGAAATTGCAAAAAAAAAGGTTAGACTTTGAAATTTGAGGATGAATGAAGGACAGTGGATGTTGCAGAACAAAACCCTCATGAAAAATACTCTTCATTAAATCCTAAAGAAAAAGATGAAATCTTGAACAAAAAATATCGGTGTCAGAAAAGTTATTTTCTTCAGAATTGTGATTCACCCGCGCTGCATCGTGCGGGTAGACGGCTAGTATATATATATATATATATATATATATATAATGATTGGCATGTTATTATTATTATTTTATAATTTTTTAATTGTTGGAGAAAGTTAGTAAAATATATGGTTTTTACTAACTTTAAACACATTTAAATACATTTATATATATTATAGATAATGAACTCTTAGTGGGTTTATGTTCTCCTACATGAGAGCTTCGAAACGATATATCATGTGTTCAAAACAGAGTATGTGTGAATGAGATATCGATAGTCAAAGTTGATTGTTTGGAATGAACTAATTATTAGGCACAAGATACCATCATTTTATGCAAAATTTTAAAAATCTCTTAATTTACAAAAATCAAAGCACAAGATACATATTACTACTGCAGACTTCTAACACCCACCAATTTGGTATGTGCAGAGTCTTCCTTTTATGCATATCTTTCCATGTATCACTATTAATTATTATATTATATTACTATAATTTTGCTTTAATTATATTATTAAATATGTAATTGGTTATTTTTTCTAGATGTCATTAAAATATATAAGATAATCATTGAATTCTAACAAAATACTTAACTTTTTTTGTATAAAAAACATTATATTATTAAACCTAAATTAAACAAATTTATAAAAAGTCATTATCACTTTCTCAAAACCATCCAAAATCATACTGTAAATCGACAAAAAAATAAAATAAAACATTAAAATCGTGATGTATCTCGCTGCATTGCGCGAATACGCTTATAGTAAAGCTTTAATGATTGTTTTTAAGAGATTTTAAGTAATTAACATTAAATAACGGTATGCATTAGAAATTCTTTTTAAGAGTTTTTTATTCATGTTTTATAATATAGTATAGATATAGATTAATAAATAAAAGATAAAAAATGTAAATAAAAAGACAACAAATGACTAAAATGAGAAAATACAAAATTAAAACAATGAGTGTTTTAGGCTTATGGGTGTCAATAACATACCTTAGGTGTGTCATTAGACTACCCCTTATTAAACACTTATGTGATAAGTGTTTATTGGATCATTTGTTTTACTGGAATGACAAAGATTCTTAATCTTACGTGGTAAGAACGATGATGTAACACCCCGATTTTCGAGAGGTATAAATTCAAGTTAATACAGGAACCGTTATATTAAAGAAAAATAAGATATTTTATTTTGGGATTGAATCCTTGATTTTATAGTCTTGATAGATTAAGGATTCAATTACGAGTCCAACGGTTCTTTCCGGAGCGAAATCGGAGCTAAAACGAAGAAGTTATGGCCAAAACAGAGTTCGGTACGTGCTCGGCTATAGTGCCCGGCGATTGTGACACTGTCACTATAGCCTGTCATAATCTCCAGAGTCCAAACACTCTCGGTACAATCTCGGAGATTGTGCCCGGCGATTGTGACATTGTCACTATAGCCTGGCACAATAGCCTGGAGGTATCAGAGTGCATAAATCGCGATTTTCAGCCTCATTCTTCATTTCTTCATAACTCTCTAATTTCACCTCCGTTTTTGGCGATTCAACTTGCTACGGTTTCATTTTTGAGAGCTCTTCAAGGATCTAGCAAGAGATTGGAAGTCTATTTGAGTATACAAGAGTATTTTGTGGTGGTAAGCTTCTCATCTCTCCCACTTCATCTTCTTCACCATAGTTTTCTAGGGTTTCATCCACCCTTTGTTATCCCTTTCATAGATTGGAGATTTGTAACCATTTTGGTGAACTAGAGGTGTTTTGGTTGGTGGATTCAAGCTTGGGTTAAGGTAATCTTCTATTCTCTTCATTTATGGAAGTTAGGATTTCGGTATAAGTTGAGGTATTCATGTATAAGGTTGGGAAACGATTCTTATGGTTAATTATGATTATTTGTAACACCTTAGGCATATCCCATATCGGTCGTGGACAGGAGTGATTCTGGGTGTTATAAGTAATATCTTGGTCTTCCTAACAACAACGCGTTTTGGGGCCACAAGCACGTCAGGTTCTGGGAACTCTGAGGTTAAGCGTGCTTGGGTGGGAGTAGTCCCAGGATGGGTGACCCCCTGGGAAGTTTCTCACCAGGTCGCCAGAAACAAATCCGTGCGCTACACGTTGGTTAAATCCAGGGGCAAAGCGGACAATATTGTTGTCGAGGTAGGCGGGATGTTACAGATGGTATCAGAGCCACTCTTGTGCCATTCAGGATATGGGGCAAACCTCATTGAGGACGATGAGTCCCAAGGGGGGGCGGTGTTTGTAACACCTTAGGCATATCCCATATCGGCCGTGGACAGGAGTGATGCTGGGTGTTATAAGTAATATCTTGGCCTTCCTAACAACAACGCGTTTTGGGGCCACAAGCACGTCAGGTTCTGGGAACTCTGAGGTTAAGCGTGCTTGGGTGGGAGTAGTCCCAGGATGGGTGACCCCCTGGGAAGTTTCTCACCAGGTCGCCAAAAACAAATCCGTGCGCCTCACGTTGGTTAAATCCAGGGGCAAAGCGGACAATATTGTTGTCGAGGTAGGCGGGATGTTACATTATTTATGGTGCAATATGTATATTTATGGTTGGAACCTTGTGGATCTAGGTTTTGCAAGATTTGGTTTGAAGAACCAGGTTTCTTCAAGGAAAGCTCTAAGTGGGTAAAATCTAGATTTAGTCTAAATCTAGCAAGGTGAGTTTACTAACCTTTGTTAAAACTAGATACACATCATTATTTAATACTTGTTAATATTAATGCATTTCTCAAATGTTCATGGTTATTGTTCGAGTATTTGGGGATTTTCCTATGGATTTATGTATATGAAGGTTAACATAATTTATATGTGTATATCTTGATATGTTGATGATTCCTACTTGGAATGCCTTTTTGGCGACCTTACATTCTCGTGATGGATTTGGTTGATATTTGGGTTAAGTGTTGAAATTGCATGATTAGGATGGTAATGTTGTGTTCATGACTGATATCTGAATATGTTGGGTTGTAACACATCTTGAGACATCCTATTTGCATTATGTGGACGAACCGAGTCAGTGATTCACTATAGGAATGTAGGTGGGTGACATTTGAGGAATTTCCTAAGCGGTAGTCTCCTATGTGCCTAGACCTCCATCGTCAGGGAATTTCCTAAGCGGTAGTCCCCGGTGCGTGTCGGGCCTTTGGGTTGCTAGTGAAAGTGGCTTCAAGGTGCATTGCCTCTTTGGGTGAACCTGATTTGGAGATATGAGTCGCTCCCGTTGACTCCACATCTACGTGATTAAATGATTAACTGTTGATAAGACTGCAACTGTTTCTGGCATGTTTTTACTTGTACAACTTACTAGGCTTTTTGGCCTAACACTTGTTTGGTGTCGATGTGTATCTCATGTATTAGCGGCGCTGCTCCTAGGCAAGTTTAGATGCTTTGGGCGAGAGCTTGGGGTTACGTCACTTGGACTATTTTTGAGAAGCCTTGGGTTTATGGATGACACCCTTTTGTAATCTATTTTCTAGATATAGAAATTAGATTAGTTGGTTGTTGTTTATTTAATCCGTTAAATTACAATTGTGATTAAACAGGTTTATTTGTATATTTCCCCATTTTTGGGAGGCTTTTGTTATGTCAATTTTATACCACTTCTTCTCTTTTGGAAAGTTTTTGTTATCCCTATTTTTTGGGTGTTACAGATGATAAGAATGAGAGTCTTACATAGTAAATGAGTGCGACGACTCTTACCCGATAAGCGTTTGCCTGGTAAATTATTGCAATACGATACCGTTTTAATGAACTGTAATTTATCCATAAAATATGTTAAGTGTTGATTACCAGTAAACGCTTACCGAGTAAGTGTTTGTGTGAACGGTCTCTTAGATGTCTAAACATTTTGTATTATGTTGTACTAGAAGTGGATATGTACAATATAACGTATAACATATTTATTTTGTCTTTTCAATTTTATTTTTTGAATCTGTTGGGTTTATAAGAGAGCGAAAAAGCCTTTTGTTGGTTGTCAATTTTACGGAGGATTTTGTCATATTAGTAAGGTTCAACTTGTGTAATAATAAATTGTAAATATTGTATATAACATAATAAAAATATATTATAAATATACTTGTGATTAGATTTTGAATCCAAGGTAAAATAGAATTATATATAGGTTTAATCATTTGAGAACTTTAATATTCATAAGATCCATCTTAAATAGTATATTTTAATTATTATTTTTAAACATTAAATTATTAATGGAAATGTTATATTATAATTTTTATATATTTGAATAGGGGGAATAAATCTTTTCAAAATGTAATTTAAAATACTATATCTTTTTGAAGAATAAATTTAAAATAATTTTAATTATTAGAAAAATCAACATTGACATTCTTTTAACATTAAAATAAATACCATGAAAGAGAATTTGAACAAACATGTAACATATTTATATCTATGTCTACTTATTTAATTTATTTATCTCTATTCCAACAATATCATATGCTCAAAATTAATAATATAAATAAAATAAAGCATGTGGAATTTGTAGAAGTAAATATTCAAATAAAATAATGGTGTTTACTTTTCAGGTCAACCAACCAAAACTCTCAAAATATAAAAATAATACTCCATGTTTACAAAATATTTTATGCTCAATTTTTAAATACAGAGGAAATTTACTTTTTGCTTCCAAATGTAAAATCAAATAACTAAATTAAAAATTATAATAATAAATATTAAAGTTACAAGACTTGTAACATCATAAAATTTCATTATCAGTTAAAAAAAATCAAATATCTTGTAGTATGTGAACAAATATATATATATATATATATTACATAATATTTATTAAAATAATTATATACTTTATTTTGATAAAAATCCCCAGATTTGATACATTTTTAATCATATAAAATATGCCCTCATGCAAAAAAGGTAGAAAAAGTTTATGAAATGGTGGATGATAGAGGTAGTAATGATAAAGGCTGAGGAAAAGAAGTTAAAGAAAAAAAAGACAAGTCCCTTTTGATGTAGAAGGTATGTGTTGGTTTTGTTTTTGTGACCTATCATTACATTGGAACTTTTTTTAATTACAATTTTAATATTTATGTAAAAACCCAGTAATAATCATGATGGTCACAACTCACAACTCAAAAATCAGATTTTGTTTGGGAATTTTGAGTTTGTATGCTTGGTGAAACTATATCTATGTAAAATGTACTTCAATATTCAAATACCGAAAAATTATTTTTCAAAATCTTTCTAGAATATCCTTGACTCCGTAAAAACCTCCATTTTCCCTTCCCTTCTCCACTTGTATCACTCGAATACCCATCCCACTAAATTCCCTCTATTTCCATCTTCTCTCATTTCTATTCTCTATGTGAAACAAGTATAGTAATAACTAATATTGTTGAGGCTACTCTAATTTTCGATGTTATGAATGAACTAACAAAAAGAATATGAATATGAACGTCCAGTTGAGGTAGAAAAACGTATATATGCGCTAATGATACAAAACTTCAAAAGGGCTTAAGGCCTCCGCCTTTGGTGTTTTAGTTTGACAAAGACACCACATAAAACAACTCAAGTGGTCCATGTTAAAAGAAGGTGATACGAAACATGGTGTGAAATCCAGATGAACAACACATAGGCACATATGTATTCTTTTGTCGATTGCTTAAGTATTAATGCATAAATTGATACTCGACAACTAATAAGCCATTGGTTGTTGTTCACGCGCACCAAAGATGGTCATGTCTGTAAAAGGTGGCCAATGACGAATAAAAACCTTTAGTGTGTTTTTCACGCTTGCAAGTAATTTCCTTCACTCCCACGAGCGTCATTAAGGTCAAAATTCAAGTTTTTATCACTTAATATTGGTACATCATTGGTTCTTTAATTGTTTATCGCAAATTTGAGAGAAAAATTAGTGTAACAGTTAACTTTAATTGCCTACAGTGTTTGAATCACAATTTGTGGTTGATAACTCTCATTTTTGAGAGTTATTTGTTGCTATTTTTATAGGTTTTTATTCCTCTTTTTACCCACTTTTGCTCCTATCCCTTCATTTGGTCCACATTGTTTGCAAAATATGATAACTTAACCAATATGTTCAATTTTGTGAGAAATTATAGTACAGGTCAGTTTGTGGGCACTGGAGTGCCCACTGTGGGCACCCCAGGTTATTATCCAGCAGATTTTAGGGCTGGTGTGAGCTGGAAGCACAACTTTTCTGAAGTGATCTTGGCCATACATTGAAGATGCAATCTTGACCCTTGAATGCTCAAGCCTCCTCCTATAAATAGAAGACCTTGGAGAGCATTTATAACACACACCTACACCATTCACCATCCATTCTCTCATTCTACATCAACATCCATCATCCATCCATCACTCTCTCTGCTCATTCAAGTCAAAAATACTTTCAAGTATTTAGACTTGAAGTGAAGGATTTTATTTCTTGTATTTTTCTTCTAGTCTTTAATTTTCTTATTTAATTTCCGCACTTTAATTTCTTGTATTTAATTTCCGCACTTTAATATATTGTATTTAATTTCCACACTTTAATATATTGTATTTAATTTCCGCACTTTTATTTCTTGTATTTAATTTCCGCACTTTTAAGTAATTAAATTTCGTGCTTTCCTTTTTATAATTATAGTTTATTTTTATTATGCAAGTAGTTAACAAGTCTTTCTTTTATTATATTATGTATTTTATTTTTATTATGAGCTAAGCACCTTATTGGGTGCGGATGTAAGTCAACTTGGGTCTAGTATGCGCACTTGGGTGTGACCATCGTTACTAACTCTTGACCTTGGTCACTTGAGTCGGGACTTAAACTCAACGCAGATAAGCCGATCACTTTTATGTGTTAATATTAGATCTTGACCTCGAGAGGGGCGGATTCGAAATACGGCTTAAGTGATGCGCAAAGATTTGAGAGAGTCTTTGATAACCACGTAGAGATACGGGTTTTGTATGATTTACTAAGGTTCAAACGTCGGTCGAGATTTATATCACAAAGAGATTTGGGTATAAATCTCCATACTGGTAGAACTTGATTATTTTTATCAACTTAGTTAAATCGGCAAGATCAAGAGTCGGTAAAGGTGGAAACTTTATGAACACTTTGTAGGACCGGTCTATAAAAATCCACTTTCGAGAGATCGGACTTTTTATAGACATTCCGTACTACAAAGAGTCCAACCATCTTTTTGCTACGTTTTTCCCAAGAAAAGCTTACATCCGTACCCAACTTTTAATTATAAAACTCATTTCGCATTTTTCGTCAAATCACCATCAAAAACAAATATTTTTCCCAAACTCGAAACTTGTGTAAGAAGTTCATGAAAATCAGCAATTCTCAGTAGTCCAATCCCTGTGAGAACGATACTCGATACTTGTACCATTATATTACTTGTAGCGATTCTAGTGAAAGTATATACTTGTGCTCTCACTAGGTATTACTGTACCCCCGCTGTGCAGTACGCGATAAATAGCTACCAAGTTTTTGGCGCCGTTGCCGGGGACTGGCACGATTTTACATCCTGAGATACTGATTTTTTGTTCGAGCCTGTGTCACTTGTTTCACTTTCAAATCATTTATCGTGTTGTATGCCACAGCTACAACACGGTGAACTTTTGCCTCTCGATCTTGAAATTGAAAAAACTTTGAAAAGAAGAAGAAGAGGTAGAGGAAATCAACAAAATCCAGTTTTAAATCGAACCATGGCGGAAGCTAACCCTCCACCACCTCCGCCTTTGGAAACAACGATTAAAATTGCTGATGATAAAGAAAGAGGAATACGGGACTATGCAACACCCGAATTTGATCAACTCAAGTCGGGTATTCTTAGGCCCCACATTACTGCGCAAAATTTTGAACCGAAACCGGTAATGTTTCAAATGATCCAAGCAATGGGCCAATTTGGAGGATTACCTTCGGAAGATCCGCACTCTCATTTAAAATCATTTTTAGAAATGACGGATCATTTTCTCATTCCCGGAGTTTCAGCGGAAGCCTTACGGTTGACACTCTTCTCTTATACATTGAGAGATAGAGCCAAAGTCTGGCTAAATTCTCAGCCACCTCATTCAATTGATACTTGGACGAGTTTAGCTGAAAAATTTTTGAAAAAATATTTTCCTCCCACCAGAAACATGAAATTCAGAAATGAAATTTTAATGTTTAGACAAGAGGAAGACGAAGCAGTATCAGATGCATGGGAGAGATTCAAAGATTTAATTCGAAAATGTCCTCATCACGGAATCCCTCACTGCATCCAATTAGAAACATTTTATAATGGTCTTTCTAATGCTGCTAAAATCATCCTCGATGCCACGGCTGGTGGAGCTTTTACTGCAAAAACATACAACGAGGGGTATGACATTTTGGAAAAAGTTGTCAACAATAACACTGATTGGTCAAACCCTCGTGCTGTAATTCCTAAAACTGCATCAGGAGTTCGTGAGGTTGATGCCATCACCGCTTTAAATGCACAAATTGTAGCTTTGACTAATCTGGTTAAAAACAATTTGAACATTAATGGAGAAAAAAGTCATGTGCAGGCAATAAATCAATCTTCAATTGAAACGTGTACTTTTTGCGGTGAAAATCATCCTTTCGAAAGTTGTCCCGGTAACCCCGTTTCGGTGACTATATCGGGAATCATTCTAGAAATAGTCCGTTTTCCCAAACATACAATCCGAATTGGAGAAACCATCCGAACTTCTCTTGGTCTGGAAATCAAGGACTTCAACCCCATGGGGCAAGTCAAGTCCAAAACCGACCACCGAATCCCCCAGGATTTCATCAAGGCCCACCTCAGAATTATCAACATGGCCAGTCGTCACAATCCCAGAATTACCAACATGGACAATCTTCACAGTCTCATGCACCTAGACAACATAATGCTTTGGATGGTAATGGTTCAATCGAATCGTTGCTTAAAGGTTTTATAAACCAAACCAATGCAACTCTGAGGGGTTTTGAAACCCAACTTGGACAGTTTGCTGTCGAGCTTAAGAATAGACCACAAGGGACTTTGCCTAGTGACACGGAAAATCCCAAAGGCATTCACAAGGAACACGTCAAGGCCATAAGTATTAAGGAGATTGAAAACATAAGTGAGTCTAGAAAAGTTGAGAAAACCTCTCCCGTACTAGTAATACAAGAGGACTCACATTTGTTTGATGCCTCGAACTTTCCAGACTTGTTCCCATCCTCTAGTGAAGCCCCAAAACCAGAGTCCGTGGCCCAAACTACAGGCCCAATAGTCTCAAGTTGTCCAGCACAGACTGCACCCGCTCCAGAACCACTCATCTCACGCACTCCCGACAAGGGAAAATCTGTCCCGGATTTGAGAGACTTACCTTTCCCTGAAAGATTAAAAACCAAAAATGTTGATGAACAATTCAAAAAGTTTTTGGACGTTTTCAAGCAACTTCACATTAACATTCCTTTGGTAGAGGCTCTCGAGCAAATGCCAAATTATGTTAAATTTTTAAAAGATATTCTCAACAAGAAACGAAGGCTGGGAGAATTTGAAACTGTCGCCTTGACCAAAGAATGTAGTGCACTTCTTACTTGCAAAATCCCTCCGAAACTAAAAGACCCGGGGAGTTTTACCATCCCGTGTACTATTGGGGGACAAGAAGTAGGACATGCTCTATGTGATTTGGGTGCAAGTATAAATCTCATGCCTTTGTCGGTTTTTAAGAAGTTAGGGATTGGTGAAGTCATACCCACCACAGTCACCTTACAGCTTGCAGATAGGTCTTTGGCCTATCCGAAGGGTAAAATTGAAGACATTTTGGTGAAAGTCGATAAATTCATTTTTCCGGCTGATTTTCTAGTATTGGACTATGAGGCAGATAAGGATGTCCCAATCATTTTGGGAAGACCATTTTTGGCAACCGGTAGAACCTTGATAGATGTGCAGAAGGGTGAGCTGACCATGAGAGTAAATGACCAACAAATCACTTTCAATGTTTTCAAATCCCTTAAGTTTAATGGTGAGATTGAAGATTGCTCCTACCTAAATGCCTTAGGTGATGATTTTGAGTTAAGTTTGATTGATTGGATAGGGGAGGATATTTCGGAAGAGGATTTGATAGAGGTTATAGATGCATTTGAACACTTGGACTTTAATGATAGACCAACCCAGGTTCCTTCTATAGTCAAAGCTCCCGATCTAGAATTAAAACCACTTCCTAATCACCTTAAATATGCATATCTTATGGAAGAGGAAAAACTGCCTGTGATTATTTCTTCCAATTTAAGTTGTGAACAGGAAGTGAAATTGATTGAGTTGTTGAGGAATCACAAGAAGGCCATAGGTTGGACCATAGCTGACATCAAGGGAATCAGTCCATCCCTCTGCCAACATAAGATAATTTTGGAAGAAAATAGAGTTGGCAAGGTGCAACCACAAAGGAGACTTAACCCGATCATGAAAGAAGTTGTTAAGAAAGAAATTTTAAAATGGCTAGATGCGGGTATTATTTACCCCATTTCAAGTAGTGGTTGGGTGAGTCCGGTACAATGCGTACCAAAGAAATGTGGTACCACGGTAATCACCAATGAGAAGAATGAGCTTCTCCCAACAAGGACCGTCACCGGATGGAGAATTTGCATGGATTACAGACAATTGAATCTAGCTACAAAAAAGGACCATTTTCCTTTGCCATTTATAGACCAAATGCTAGATAGATTGGCCGGAAAGGAATTTTATTGCTTTCTGGATGGTTATTCGGGGTATAATTAAATTCACATTGCACCCGAAGATCAAGAAAAGACCACCTTCACTTGTCCCTTTGGAACTTTTGCTTTTCGCCGAATGCCATTTGGTCTTTGCAATGCACCCACAACGTTTCAACGTTGTATGATGTCTATTTTCTCAGACATGATTGAGGATTCCATGGAAGTGTTTATGGATGATTTTTCAGTTATTGGCACCTCATTTGATAATTGTCTTGAAAATTTGAAAAAAAGTTTGGAAAGATGTGAAACACACGATTTGATTTTAAACTGGGAAAAGTGCCATTTTATGGTACAAGAAGGAATCGTGTTGGGTCACATGGTTTCTAAAAAAGGTTTAGAAGTGGATAAAGCAAAGCTTGAAGTTATAATGCAATTACCCGACTTTGGTGACTGGGATTCCATCGACTGATCTTGTTTTTGGCGATTTTGTGATGTGAGATTCGAGCTGGGTCTGTCGTCGATGATTAGGCAGAGTTTTGGGAAGGATGTGGGGGAGATAAGGAGGGTGGGTGGGGGAGGGGTATTTTGTGAGGGTTTGTTCAGGCTCTGCCATTGATGGCGCTTTTTGTGGGATTTTTTTTGATAGTGATGATTTAGGAGATGAAATCTTGTTTGGGTAATAATTGGGGATTTTTGGTTAAAATGGTCATTTTTTAGTGGGTAGGTGCTTACCAAAAAACATTTGGTAAACACTCGTATTCGGACAACACTTACCCGGGACAATACTCTTACCCGGACAGTACTTATCCGAAAAGAGTTGGTAAACAACCCCTTAATTCAATAGGATTATTTACCGGTGGGTCTCAAGAACAATACAAAAAGGAACTATTTCATGGGAACTTTGGATCATAAAATCAACATTTTTATCTTCAAACACGTAATTCTTATCAGGATGGAAATCCGGAAGTAATTCTCACGACTACTTGATTTTGATATTCGGTGAACTTGGATTCGAGGGGTGTTTCGTTTCATGATAAGCTGTTTCGGATTGGTTCTACAACTTGTAGAATCATTTGTTGTACTTTGTTCGTTTCTTTAGTTTCAATAATATTTTGTTGGCCTTTAAAAAAATAGTCTGAAAAGTCATTTTAAGAAATGTTAACCAGGTAAGTACTTGCTAGATCAATTACCTAAATTGTCTAAATGTTATTTTGATGATCAATAATATTATCTAATAAAATAAATAAAAATTATGATTTTTATGTAACCGTTTTATAAACGACACATTCGTTATTTAAAATTACCAAATGAAAACTATGATAATGTTGAAAGATTTGATTTGTCAAATGTACAGATTCAATTAAAATAAAATTTTAATTTTTAATTCCATTCAATAAATAATTTGGATAATATAAAGTTATGCTTAAAAAATTTGTACCGTACAAGTCGTCCACTACTGCCCCTACTGTTCGTCAACCGCTGATCAATCACTTTCTGCACCGTCGTTTTCCTAGGCCTCTAGTTGGCAACCGTCTGATGGGAGACTATTTTCTTAAAGTTATTAGTTTTGATTTTTATATTTTACTCATCATATTTTTAGTAAACTTTTATTTGTTTTTATAGGGAAATTAATTGAAATAGCAATTTTTGGAACCCAAGTTTTATAAATAACCAAATTCTACTTGATTTTACCAAAATAGCCAACAAAATCGTGAAACATCCCTCTAATGCGAGGTCCTTCGGAAATCCAGCCTAAATGTTTCAAAAACACCCCCTCCCCGTGAAAGTTGGCCTCACATTTGCGAGGTCCTCCCTACACTTCCCAAATTTTACAAAAGTGGCCCCTGCCTCGTGAACCGATGGTTCAGCTTGGCGATGGTCGGCCGGTGGTTCAGATCGGCTAAGATCGGTGGGTGGTTCAGATCGGTGGTAGTCGATGGTGGTCTAGGTAAATCAAGTAGGGAAGATAGGACAATTTTGTCTTGAGAAAATGAGATTTAATTGAATTGAATTCTCACAAGTTGGGCCTAGGTTTGCAAATGCGAGCCTCTTTAACGAGGCAGGGGCCACTTTTGTAAATTTTGGGAAGTGCAGGGAGGACCTTGCAAATGCGAGGCCCATTTTCACGAGGGAGGGTGTGCTTTTCAAACATTTGGGCTGGTTTCCAGAGGACCTCACATTATAGGGTGTTTCATGATTTTGTTGGCTATTTTGGTAAAATTAGGGCTAATTTGGCTATTTCTGAAACTTGGGTTCTAAAAATAGCTATTTCAATTAATTTCCTTTTTTTATATATAATGAACATGACTTTATTATGTTGGAAAAATTTTAGTAAAAATGTGATTTTTTACTAACTTTGTACACAAATAAATACATGTATATGTATTGTATATATCTAACTCTTTGTGGGTTTGTGTTCTCCTATATGAGAGCTTTGAAATGATATATTATGTGTCCAAAACGGAATATGTGTGAATGAGATATCGATGCTCAAAGTTGAGTGTTTGGAATGAAAATTAGCAAAACCAAGTGGGTGTGGGAACTTGTCCCACATAGGAAGGAAGACCAAATCTTTTGAGGTTTATAACCTTGGATGTGGAAGGAGCTTACAATCTCTTAGTTTGGTTTTACTCCATCACCTACCCGCGCGCACGGGGGTGCCGATTGTGACTTTCGTAGGCTAAAATCGGCGAACTTGTGCATGGGCGCGACCTGCGGACACGAATGCCGCTCCGAAATCTTGTGCTCGCACAGATGGATCTGCGCCGAACACTGGAATGGTTTTCGAGACAGTGTACCAAATCAGACATATTTGTTAAGAAATAAATATTTTAATTACCTGGTAATTAAGATATTTATGGTGTCGGTTTCAGTATCGAATATAAAATGGAGGCACCGGGTGCTCCGAAAGGAAAAACGATATCTCCCTAATTCTCTACTGCATACGTTCTTGTTCCGACGATATTTTCAGGCAAGTCATTATATCCGGCAGTTCAACTGTTTACGCTGTTGTACCCTGGGAACAGACGGCGAATCTGTTTAAGAGATTCATGTTGAATACGAGCCTCAGCTTCCATTAAATCATCGGTTTAGTCATTTACAATTTCAGTCTTTTGTTTCTTCAATTTTTCGATGTATTCATATTATTATTACTAATAATTTCGTTGATTGTAGTTTGTAATTACATTTACTGTAATTTTATATGTATTTTTTTTTAAAATACATATATTGGAGAAATTACCAACATATTATTGATACCACTTGTTTTCTTTTTAATACTTGTCGATAAAATGATTAATTAAAATATTATAAATAATTTAACACATCTTTACAATTATGTTTTTTTTTCTAATTTACAAAATTGATTCATACAACGGGGGACCCTAGATTTTTGTCGAGAGTGTGTAACTCTGGGGTGGATCAAAGGCCTATAAAAGTCGTCCGATATGTTTTTAGCCGCCGTTTCGAGGATATTCTTTTAAGTTATTTTGGTTGATCTTAATAGATTTTTGAAGTATTTTTTGATTGATTCCAAAAGATTTTTTCGGCTTTCTGGTTGATTACGAGAGCTTTTTTCAGGTTTATTGGTTGATATAACTTATATTTGCTAACATCTTTTAAGCACCCAACAAAGTTTAACGGGTGCACATTTAATACAAAAAATTTTACTTGTGAAAAAAAAGTTGAACAGATAAACAGGACCCCACATAAAACTTCATATATATATATATATAATCAAATTTTCTTTAAGAAAGAAGGATAGTTTGGCTACGGTTGGAGTAGTGGATTTTACAAGATTGTGTTTTGTACCTAACAACGAAATGTTTTTTTGACATTATTGCCAATTATGGAAATATTCCAAACTTGAATTAAAGAAATTGTTTTTGGTAAAGCCACAAGTTTAGTTTTTTGTTGGTTACAACAACACAAGATCCAATTAGTCCACTTTTATTAGGCTACAAGCAATATGGAAGTCAACTTTAGATGGATCCACTCTCATTTTCATATCTTTAATAACCATATATACTTTATTATGCAAATCACAAAACTTAACTATGTAAGAGAGTGTTTGGTTAGATGTATTAAAAAGACATTAATATGATTGAATATTAACGAAATTGTTTGATTTTATATAATATAATAGGCTATGGTTACTCGTCCCACATAAATAGCAAATGGGATTTGTTTTCTCCTTATCAGCCTTAAGTTGTAGACTACCAATAACTTTTATCATGATTTTAAGTTGGATTCGAAGTTATTAGACCAACTTATTGCTTTGGTTTCAGGGATGTTACAAATGGTATCAGAGTTGATCCATGTACCATCGTGATGATGGGACAAACCTTATCGGGCATGATGAGTCCTTAAGGTCCTATGATTTGATACATAAAATACTGTCAGTCGTTTTTTTTCTAGATAGACAAGCGCAACTTAGGTGGAAGGCGAAGAAAGCCTCCTTTAGTCCGCCGGGGGGGGGGGGGGGACCACCATGGCTCCTCTCCTCTCGGGAATCCATACATTCCTTATCAGTGTATAGACATCTATCTCTCGAGCACAAGTTTAGGTTTGGCCTCAATGGGAAAATAAAGTGGGGGTGTTTGTAGCATCATAGACGAGGACGTCAAGAACTTAATTGAGGAAGTTTGTAACAACTCGTCCCACATAGATAGGGGGAATGATAATTCATTCCAATTTTCATTCCCTGTCATTTTTATTTTTATTCCCTACATGAACCAAACAACCCCTAATTGTCTACCTCAATTAAATTAAGAAAAAAGTCAAGATTACACCCTTTAATGTCGTGTCTACTAGATTTTTATTTCTGTCGAATATCTTGATTCTATCACCCAAGTTTGACTTAGATAACGAGTTACTTTATTGTTATTTTACAAATAGAACAAGTTATGTATCAGTTTAACTTGTAAAGTAGACCAAGTTTCGTCGAAAGAAATAAAATATTACATTAGAATGTCATGTTTCAACTTGTATTTATAATACAGGGTAAATTAAATAAAAATGCAACGAAATTTAATTTGATTACTATTTTGTGTAATATACTTTCAAAACTTTCATTTTTGGTACATTAGAGTTGATATCTCAAATATTTAGATGAAAATATATGTTACCTATAATAAGAAATTAAGAATCGACCAAAATACGTTGCTAATAATGCAATTCTCAAATGTAAACTAAATATCTAAATATTTAAAATGTCATGTCTGAAATTATGAGGTACCAAAAATGAAGATTTTAAAAATATTTTACTTAAAAGTAAAAATCAAAACAAAATATTGTTACATTTTAATATTTCCATACACATTGCATTATAATATATTGACTCTAAGTCAACAAAACTAAATCACAAATCCTTTTATTCAAAATATAAAGATGGATGCATATTGTATCAATACATTTTTATAAAGAAATTAAAAATATTAAATAATTTGAAGAACATAATATAATGAATAAGTACTTTGACTTAAATATTGAATTAAAAATATCATAGAAACATATATATCTATATCTATATCTATACTATATAATGAAAAGTGTAATACGGTTATTGTACAAACTATTGTACAATTACATTTACCACCCTTAATCTTTTATATAATAACATTTACTACCCTTATAATGTTACATTTATCACCCTTACAATTACTTATTTAATTTATTTTGTATCCCTTACTTTTTCATTTTACATTTTACACCGTTATCATATTAACACAAATAATCGTATATGGACAAAAATGCAATGAAAAAATACGTTCATTTTTTTACAAATTATACCATTATAATCGTCTCGTCAATACCTTCAAAACGAGCCCAATATTGAATATTTTTTAATTTAACCATACTATTAAATATCAGAATATATACGAATTATCTATACTACTAAAACGGTTATTGTACAAACTTTTGTACAATTACATTTACCACCCTTACATTGTTACATTTATCACCCTTATAATTACTTATTTAATTTACTTTATATCCCTTATTTTTTCATTTTACACATATTAACACAAATAATTATATATTAACAAAAATGCAATGAAAAAATACGTTCATTTTTCTACAAATTATATCATTATAATCGTCTCCTCAATATCTTCAAAACGAGCCAAATATTGAATATTTTTTAATTTAACCGTACTATTAAATATCATGAATATTTACGAAATAATTTGTTTTTCTGTCCATACGTTTTATTTTTTTTTCCACCGTTAGCACGTTAAAAATACATAATCGTAAAATACGTTTCATTCTTATTATAAATAATATCATTATAATTTTTTTCGTCAATAATTGTAATATAAACTAATTATTGAATATCTTTATGGCTTTAGGTTTCATAAGTTGTGATTTTTAGGTCATGGTTGATTATTGATGAAATGTATATAAGAAAATAGCATTAATTGTTCGTTCTTTACTTACATTCCGCTGCATCGCGCGGGTATATGCCTAGTTATATAATGAAAAGTGTAATACGGTTATTGTACAAACTATTGTACAATTACATTTACCACCCTTAATCTTTTATATAATAACATTTACTACCCTTATAATGTTACATTTATCACCCTTACAATTACTTATTTAATTTATTTTGTATCCCTTACTTTTTCATTTTACATTTTACACCGTTATCATATTAACACAAATAATCGTATATGGACAAAAATGCAATGAAAAAATACGTTCATTTTTTTACAATTATACCATTATAATCGTCTCGTCAATACCTTCAAAACGAGCCCAATATTGAATATTTTTTAATTTAACCATACTATTAAATATCAGAATATATACGAATTATCTATACTACTAAAACGGTTATTGTACAAACTTTTGTACAATTACATTTACCACCCTTACATTGTTACATTTATCACCCTTATAATTACTTATTTAATTTACTTTATATCCCTTATTTTTTCATTTTACACATATTAACACAAATAATTATATATTAACAAAAATGCAATGAAAAAATACGTTCATTTTTCTACAAATTATATCATTATAATCGTCTCCTCAATATCTTCAAAACGAGCCAAATATTGAATATTTTTTAATTTAACCGTACTATTAAATATCATGAATATTTACGAAATAATTTGTTTTTCTGTCCATACGTTTTATTTTTTTTTCCACCGTTAGCACGTTAAAAATACATAATCGTAAAATACGTTTCATTCTTATTATAAATAATATCATTATAATTTTTTTCGTCAATAATTGTAATATAAACTAATTATTGAATATCTTTATGGCTTTAGGTTTCATAAGTTGTGATTTTTAGGTCATGGTTGATTATTGATGAAATGTATATAAGAAAATAGCATTAATTGTTCGTTCTTTACTTACATTCCGCTGCATCGCGCGGGTATATGCCTAGTTATATAATGAAAAGTCTAATACGGTTATTGTACAAACTATTGTACAATTACATTTACCACCCTTAATCTTTTATACAATAACATTTACTACCCTTATAATGTTACATTTATCACCCTTACAATTACTTATTTAATTTATTTTGTATCCCTTACTTTTTCATTTTACATTTTACACCGTTATCATATTAACACAAATAATCGTATATGAACAAAAATGCAATGAAAAAATACGTTCATTTTTTTACAAATTATACCATTATAATCGTCTCGTCAATACCTTCAAAACGAGTCCAATATTGAATATTTTTTAATTTAACCATACTATTAAATATCAGAATATATACGAATTATCTATACTACTAAAACGGTTATTGTACAAACTTTTGTACAATTATATTTACCACCCTTACATTGTTACATTTATCACTCTTATAATTACTTATTTAATTTACTTTATATCCCTTATTTTTTTCATTTTACACATATTAACACAAATAATTATATATTAACAAAAATGCAATGAAAAAATACATTCATTTTTCTACAAACTATATCATTATAAGTGTCTCCTCAATATCTTCAAAACGAGCCAAATATTGAATATTTTTTAATTTAACCGTACTATTAAATATCATGAATATCTACGAAATAATTTGTTTTTCTGTCCATACGTTTTATTTTTTTTTCCACCGTTAGCACGTTAAAAATACATAATCGTAAAATACGTTTCATTCTTATTATAAATAATATCATTATAATTTTTTTCATCAATAATTGTAATATAAACTAATTATTGAATATCTTTATGGCTTTAGGTTTCATAAGTTGTGATTTTTAGGTTATGGTTGATTATTAATGAAATGTATATAAGGAAATAGTATTAATTGTTCGTTCTTTACTTACATTCCGCTGCATCGCACGGGTATATGCCTAGTATATATATATATATATATATATATATATATATATAGTGGAAGGATATTTTGCAATCCTTAAAATGGTTGCAACCCTTACAACCCACATCTTAACCGTCGGATTCATGATCGGCGGTTATTTTATTTTTATTTTTCTGTTTTTTTTTAATTAAAAATATTGGGCCCCATATCTATTGTAACCGTCGATCATGAATCCGACGGTTAAGATGTGGGTTGCAAGGGTTGCAAACTTTTTAAGGGTTGCAAATTAG
Organism: Arctium lappa; assembly: GCA_023525745.1. Lineage (NCBI taxonomy): Eukaryota > Viridiplantae > Streptophyta > Magnoliopsida > Asterales > Asteraceae > Arctium > Arctium lappa. The sequence goes on along the minus strand of CM042054.1, from coordinate 7,746,839 downwards.
ACAACCCCTATATATATATATATATATATATATATATATATATTTTTTTTTTTTTTCAAACAGTCTAAAAATCCAACAATCGTTTAATGAAGCAGTTGGCATGTCGTTTGTGAAAAGAACATTGAAATTCTCTGTCCCTTTGTTAAGCAGGGTGGAATAATCATCACATGTATCATCAGATTCCAAGTTCGACTTACATCGATATTATTATATGTAGACGAATAATCATGTAAAATAAAATAAAATTAAGGTGATAAGGTAAGAAGGGATCTGAATCCTTGATCACTTTTACTTTCATACTCAACACATGAATACGGAAAGTGATTCGATGTATCTCGACGCATCTCATATAATGTGCATCCGAAGATGAAGATCACTTCTTACTCTTTTCACCGGAACCCAACCCGCTATATGCAACATATTAAATGCACTTCTATTTATGTCAGAATCAGATCAAGTAATATATTGAAAATGTACAAAAATAAATCTTGAGTTGATATGTGTAAGAAGGAAAAAGTTGGTAGAGTTACATTTCGCAATATATACGGGTGCATTTAGTTCATTCATTTATATAAACATCTGAACATTTATCTGTTTCAGTTAAATTTTTTAAATTAATTTTTTTGGTGATCTTTATGTTCTGATTTAATTGTTGTTGTTTAATTTTTTTTTAAATCAGTGTTGTGTACTTCAAAATATTAATATTATTATCTAGAAAATATTTTTTTTATATATGTCCCAAACCGCCACCTTCATCAACCGTACCGTGTAGGGGTGTTCAAAAAAAATCGTTGGGCCGCTCAAACCGGTCGAACCAAGTCAAACCGGACCGTTTTTGGCGGTTTAAGCAGTCCGCTCGGTCCGGTCTGGTCTGTGGTTTGAACAAATTTTTGAGCGGTCTGAACCAAACCGACCGCCAAAAATCCACATGTATGAATTTTATTATTTTTCATTTTGTAGGTTTTACTTTTATGGGCCAGTTAAAAAAAAATTGGTCAAAGACAATATGTTTTTTAGTTTTCATTTATAAATTGACAAAATTCCAAATCGTCATTCACCTTGCTCAATGTCTGTTCAAAATTCTAATTATTGTTAGTGGATTTGTTTAACTTTTTTTCATTTGCTCAATGTTTTTTTCTAATTTTAGAGATAGACATTTTTTATAATTCGGTATAGAATTTTTTTAATAGTGTTATATTGATAGAAATTTCATTTTAGATATGGATGTCATGTTATTTTAGTTTAAAGCCAATAATAGGTCCAAACCGCCTAAACCGGTCAGACCAGACCACCTTTTTATGGTCCAGTTTGATCAGTTTAGTCACTTGTTTCCAAATGGAAATTTTCTAAACCGCCATAGCGGTCCGGTTTGTGATTTTAGGGGTTAAACCGTTCAAACCGGACCGCAAACACCCATAGTACCGTGTCCCACCGTCAACACAAAACCATCCACAACGAGTAACATAATTTAAAGGATAAATTACAAGAAATGTTCCTGAAGTTTAAGAAATTCTGATTTTAGTCCCTAAAGTTTAAAAATTATAAGGATTTTTGTAACATCCTAAACTCCAAAAATTACCTCAATAACAGGTAATCAACCGACATACAATCCATTAAAGACCCAATAATAAAAGTTTTCCAAAATCTCTACAAAATCCACAACAGAAAAATTTAATCTAGTTGAGTTAAGATCCTTACCAAAGTCTAACCACTCTGAGCTTCTAACAAAAATAAAAAACAAATCTTTCTACGAGCAAACCGGTAACTGAATCAACCTTCTCCACGAGGTTTACAGTTTACCCATTTCAAAGTGACCCGATAAGCACTTACCAAGTAAGCGTTTATTAAACGAACCCTAAGTGTATTATTATTTTGTTTAAAGTTTTTAAAAAAAGTATAATAAGATGATAATTTTATAAAATATTTTAATAATATAATTAACGTTAAAATTTTATAAACAAAAAATCAAAATTAAATGTAGTTATTTCAGAATAAATTTTTTTAGTTACTTATGTTAAAGAATTTATAAAAAATGTTGGATATAGTCTTTAGTCCATTTAAATCTATGGTCAAATGTCTACGTAATGGACTAAATTGGTGGCCACACATATATCATATCTTTTTCAAGAAATTCGAGTATAACTGATCGGTGAGAATTATTGAATATGTTTTGCATTTTATTATAGCAAAAGTATATTTGTATGATGCAATAGAATGAAAGTTTAATTGTAATCCAAAAGTTGAATTGTTTCAAATATACATTTTTATGAATTTTTTGCAAAACGAAACAGGGTATGAGAAGAAGTGTTAAGGTGAGAAGATAAGAAAATCGATTTGGACCACTAATCACTTTTAATCTCACCCCACCCCATGAATCGTGTTTGATACGGAAATTGATCCGATATATCTCGATGCATCTCATTCTAATGTATATCCAAGAGTGGAGATATCTTCTTACACTTCTCATTATAACTTTCATTTTCACCGAAACCTAACCCTTTTTGCAAATGAATCAATTGTAAAATAAGATTTCCAAAAATCTCAAATATTATGTTGTGCATTTGATTAATTGACATTATATTTAGGAGGGGTAGTAAATGTTTTTAAAAACTCCGTACTTTTTAGAAATTTGAAATTTTTATAGTTATTAATGATTTATACTTAATATTTTAATAAATTAAAAAGCTAAATGGTTGGCAGATGTGAAAGGAAGAGTGGGGTGGGCCGGGGGTTCTTAATTCTGTGTAAATGGCCCAAAAGGAATAAAAAGCCCAAGGAGTTCATGGGTTTTGAGAAATGTTTTAACATATTCTTTAACACGGAAAAATTGCAGATTCTGTTATAAGATTATGTGTTATCATTAGAAGGAAGTGATTGATATAATATTTTTCTAGTATTAGAATTTACCATAATGAATGTTTCATTTTCTTTGTAAACTTCTCCCTATTTAAAGGGCTTATGATTAATGAGAATTACAGATTTCATTGTCTCTCTATTATATTGTTATTCTGTTTCGTTTTTCCTTTAACACGTTATCATCACGTAGCTCGTTTACGCTATCGCTCCCTCAGATCGTTTTCGCCGCTATTAAACGGTTGTTCTATTCACAATCCGCTACCATTAGAAGATCTGTTTTTTTTTCCAATATTGCAATTCAAGTAAGTATCTCTACAAAAAACTTACATTTTTTTGTCTATGAATTATGATTAATCATGATTAACTCTTTTAGCCATGAACGCATCATGCTTATATGCTTTAGTTTTTATTTTTCTTTCTTATTCTTATTAGTTTGTGATCGCCGATCAATTTTAATAAACACAAAAATTGTTATGGCAATTTGCAAGTTGGTGAACAATTGTTTTCAAAATCCTTCTATTTTTAATGGTCATATGGTTTTTTTTATAATAGTAATTGATCGTTATCTAATTTGATTTTAAATCAATAATTTTTTTGGAGGACTATGCAACTTTAGAATTGTTGTTAAAAAAAAATAGTTAAAAGAAAAATCGTATTCTTCAATTAGTTTTTTTCCGGATGTAGCTCACCGTATGTACTTGAAGTATGATTTGTATTTAGCTTTTATTAAATTGGTTTTATTTATCTATTTTATTATATTAATATATTGTATTGATATAAATTTAATCTTGGTATTAACATATGTTAATTTTAATGCGGAATGATAGCTTCTATGTATATGATAGATTTATACTTTTAAATTTTTTTTATTTTTTTATCTATGATTATGCAATTAGTTATATTAACATGTTTAGATGGTTAATTTCATTATATAATGTTATTTACTTATTTACGTCTACAATTTGATGATATCTTTTAAATTAGACAGATATATTATTGTGGGATATGCTAATTAATTATTATTTAAATATGATAGTTAATTTATTTAACTTGACTTGCCATTTTTAATTTAATTATACGGGGCAATATATATTTATAAACTTGATTATGGATTTAGTATTTAATTGATTTCCCCACATAATATTTAAATGTTATATCTTAATTTCACATCATAATCTTATAACTAATTTTTTGGAAAGTACACTTCCAATCCTCATATATTTTGTTTTTTTTAATATGCCAAAAGCTCTATAATTAATAATGTTATCTTTAAATTGCATAAATCATAAGATATCGACTGGATTTTGTCAAACGAGTGTAAACAACCCTAAGGTTTGTAGGGACTTAAGAAATCCATGTGATTCCCCTACTACCTGGAAATCCAATAGATTGATGATTTTTTTCTTCGCAAATTGAAATATTGATAAAGTATTATCAACAAAATATAAGCATACAAAAATCAAATATTGTTACGATAATGAAAATTCATAACCACAATCCATTTTCTTATAAAAAAGAAAATCATATATTATCCTTCATATATGTAAATGGTTGAAACAACTAATCCCAAAATCAACGTCGTAAACTCAAAAGAATCTGAGTATCATAAATGAATATATAAACCTCATTTTGAAAAGGTACAAAAAAAATACCTAAAGTCCATCAACTCCCCAATTGACTCTAAAACCAACCTCTTGAAAAGGTACAGGCAAATACCCTCATGTTTTGAGACGACATATAAATCCTAAGATTAATAGGAATGTATCGAGGAGAACTTGAGTTTTTTGTAGAATATTCCACACGATCAAAAATGATAGACAAATACTTATTTTATAATTCATTCAACCAAAATACTTAGACGATGAACTGCCATTTTTATAACATCCCAACCAAACATAAACAAGTGAATCAACTGTTAAAATAAAATCCCAATGATTAATAATAATCCACGCCAAAACGGTCCCAAACATACAATAGATGAATCAAGGTTTGTTGAAAAAACAACCTATACACAACTGAGATAGAGAATAATAACTAGATGACGGTCTTCTAACTGGGTCCGCTAAGCCTTCTCTTTCCCTTTATCCGCCCTTCCCACAACACGCCTGCCTGAAAAGATTTTTAGTTTTAAAAGAGTGAGGTTAGACCGAAAGCCTAGTGAGTTCCCTCTACAGATAACAATAACATAACTTTTCAGAATTCAAAATAACATGTAATAAATCCACAGAAACAAACACGCTACTGACCACACGATCGTCAAAGACGATGTGTCTAACTCGCACTGCCTTAATGTTGGGATACACCCCCAACGGCATAAATGGGCCACACTCCCCGGCATGAGTAGGCGGGTCACACTCCCCGACTTAGGTCAAAAGCTCCACATAGAATGTATGCATACATGTAAGTTTCAACAATTTAAACACACTTGTACAATTTCATAAAATCATGTCGTTATAAATAAATCAAAGTTTAGGAAGTAAACTTCACATGCTTTCGTCATCAAAAGGTTTAGTTCAGAAAACTCACCTGAAATCCACCGCTAAAAGCTTTCGCCTGGTTGTGAAACCCGATTCGAACCTATAAAACGAGGCATCGCTCGGTGAATTAACGGTACCTTCTAATTAAACAAATTTAACCTTAATACTCTCATTCCCAACTTCATCTATCCTTAGTCGAACTTAACCCGTTAAATCTAATTTGGGACGAAATACTCAACTCCTTGAATAATTAAGTAACTTACATAAATTAAAAGAATGTGGGCCGGCTAAGGAAGCCCAACACCACACCCTTTTTAAGTTCACTGGACCAAAGTCCTTATTTGACTCCACGTGGGCTTCGGCCCACTTGCCTCCAATCGGTGACCGGGTAAAAACCCCCGACCGGTACCACTACCCTCGACCGGAACTGCTTCCTTCGACCGAAACTGCTACCTTTGACCGGAATTAAACAACAATCGACCGGGGCGATGGGAGGGGGTCGACCGGACTCCAACTTTGACCGGTGTTCCTCCCGACCGGCGTCTACCTTACACTACTCGACCGGGGTTGTGAGATTGACTGGACTGAGGTCGACCAGGGTCAACTTTCGACCGGTATCGACCTCGACCGATGTCAACTTTCGACTGATATCAACCTTGACCGACCTCGCGACCGGAGTTGAAACTGTTCGAACAAAACCCAGAATTACGATAACACAGGACTGCAGATCTCACTAATTTTCTACAATTGATTGCAACATAATCTAGATTCCATAACGAGAGATAACTTAGATTTTACTGAAATTTCATTAACCACAGAGATAACTTATGTCGATTTCTCAATCATTTCAAAACCCAGAAAACCAAAGCTCAGATTCGATATCCCACACCCATCTACGACTATAACGAATTAATCGATCATAAAAATGAACAGATAAATATAAATGGAGCTTTACCTTCAACGAAAATGATTCAAATCCGAAATTCCTTGCAACTTCTTCCCGTCCTCGGTCTCTTTCTCCCGGTTGCTCCAAGACTCTCTCTCAAAATCGGCCGCCACACCAAAATGATCGCACAAAACCCTAGGACATCCCATTATAACAAGTATTTTCACCTAGCCTCCCTACAAATAAAGGTATTGACCACACTTCCCTCAAACTTTGAGTTTATCGCTTTTAGTCCGGGTTATTACAATATCCCCCCCTCAAGAGAATTCCGTCCCCGGAATTCTTTCTTTGAACAAACTGGGATATTATTCCTTCATGACCGACTCTAGCTCCCAAGTCGCTTCTTGCCCCTTGTGGAATCGCCACTGAACTTTTACCAAAGGAATTTCCTTGTTCATTAACTTCTTCACTTTACGATCCAGAATATCTACCAGTTCCTCTACATAGCTTATCTTTTCATCTAATTGGACATCCTCCAATGGAATAACAACATCGCTATCAACCAAACATTTCTTCAAATTCGACACGTGGAAGACGGGGTGCACTCCACGCAGATCCATAGGTAATTCCAACTTGTAAGCTACTTCTCCAATTCGCTTCACAATAGGAAATGGACCAACAAACCTAGGTCTCAGCTTACCTTTCTTGCCGAAAAGGATCACTCCCTTCCAAGGTGAAACTTTTAGCATCACCAAATCTCCTACTTGGAACTCTATCGACTTACTCCGCTTATTTGCGTACATCTTCTGACGATCTTGGGCTATCTTCAATCTTTCTCGGATCTGGCCAACCTTATCGGCAGTCATCTGCACAATTTCCGGTCCTGCCAACTGCTTTTCACCCACCTCGTTCCAACATAGAGGTATTCTGCACTTTCGCCCATACAATGCTTCAAACGGAGCGGCTCGAATACTGGCGTGATAACTATTGTTATAAGAAAACTATATCAGAGGTAGATGAGTCTCCCACGAACCTTTGAAATCAATAACACACGCTCGGAGCATGTCTTATAACGTCTGAATGGTTCTTTCACTCTTGCCATCTGTCTGAGGGTGATATGCTATACTCAACTTAAGTTACGAACCCAACTCCCTTTGAAGGCTTCTCCAAAACGTCGACGTGAAGCGAGCATCTCGATCTGACACAATAGAAGACGGTACTCCATGCCTGGATACTATTTCATCAATATACAGTTTAGCCAACTTCTCTAGCGGGTAAGTCTCCTTGATCAGTAGGATGTGGGCCGATTTGGTGAGTCGATCCACTATCACCCAAATAACATCGTGCTTTTAGGTGATCGCGGTAATCCCGTCACGAAGTCCATTGTTATATCATCCCACTTCCATACCGGTATTTCCAACGGTTGCAGCTCTCCGTATGGTCTTTGATGCTCCGCTTTCACCTTCAAACACGTTAGACATCTCTACACAAAATAAGCTATATCTTTCTTCAAGCCTGGCCACCAATAACTCCGCTTCAGATCCCGATACATCTTATTGGTTCCCGGATGTATCGAGTATCGAGACTTATGAGCTTCTTCCAATACTTTCTTCCGAAGATCTCCCCGCTTCGGAATCCACACTCTTTGCTCATAACATCTAACCCCATGATTATCAATGGTTAACAAATCAACGATTCCCACGATTCTTTCGCTCTTCAAGTTTTCCCCCGACACTGCTTCTTCTTGATATTTATTGGCTTCTTCCAGAAAACTTGAAATCGCCTCCACTCGAAACGCCACTACTTTGGATACTGAACTATGTTATTTCCGACTTAAGGCGTCCGCCACCACATTAGCTTTACCTGGGTGATATAAAATCTCACAGTCATAGTCGCTCAGCAATTCCATCCACCTTCGATGTCTCATGTTTAACTCATTCTAATTGAATAGATGCTGAAGGCTCTTATGATCAGTATCAATTTGGCACTTAACTCCGTACAGGTAATGTCTCCAGATTTTCAACGCGAACACCACGGCTGCCATTTCTAGATCGTGCGTAGGATAGCTCCTCTCATGCTCTTTCAATTGCCGATACGCGTAAGCTATTACTTTCCCATCTTGCATCAACACGCATCCTAGGCCAAGCTTTGAGGCATCACTGTAAATTACGAATCCTTCTGTACCTTTGGGTAACGACAGAATCAGTGCACTACTCAATCTTTTTTTCAATTCACTGAACGCAACCTCCTGAGTTTCCTTCCATGCAAACTTAACATTTTTCCTCGTTGGAGCGGTTAATGGCGTGGCTATTCTCGAGAAGTCCTGGATGAACCTTCGGTAGTAGCTCACCAAGCCAAGGAAACTTCTCACTTCGGACGGCGTCTTTGGCACCTCCCACTCTTCGATCGCCTTAATCTTTCGCGGGGTCTACCTTGATCCCGTCTTCAGATACCACGTGACCTAAGAACTGCACTTCTCTTAACCAAAATTCACATTTCGAGAATTTGGCGTACAACTTCTCCCGCTTAAGCAACTCCAACACAGCTCGCAGGTGCATCTCATGGTCGCTCAGGGACTGCGAGTAAATTAGTATGTCGTCGATGAAGATAATGACACACTTGTCCAAGAAGGGACTGCATACTCTATTCATCAGATCCATGAATGTTGCCGGTGCATTCGTCAGCCCAAATGGCATGACTAGGAACTCGAAGTGTCCATACCTCGTGCGAAAAGTAGTCTTGGGTACGTCATCCTCCCTCACCTTCAGCCGATGATAACCCGAGCGCAAATCTATCTTCGAGAAGTAATTCGCTCCTTGCAACTGATCAAAGAGATCTTCAATCCTGGGAAGCGGATACTTATTTTTAACTGTTACCTTGTTGAGCTCCCGATAGTCTATACACATTATCATAGACCCGTCCTTCTTCTTTACAAATAATACCGGTGCTCCCCACGACGACGTGCTGGGACGGATAAAACCCTTATCCAACAGCTCTTGCAGTTGAGTCATCATCTCCTTCATTTCGGCCAGAGCCAAACGATAAGGAGCCCTTGCTATTGGTGTCGCTCCTGGCATCAAATCTATCCTGAACTCCACTTGCCTATCCGGTGGCAGAGTGGTTAAGTCTTCCGGAAACACTTCCGGGTACTCACACACTATCGGAACAGATTCTAATCCCTTCTTCTCTTTCTTAGCGTCTACCACATACGCTAAGAACCCCACACACCCTTTCACTAAACAACGCTTAGCCTTGATCATCGAGATCAAGCACGACTTTCTATCCCGACGATCCCCATATACTATGACTTCCTTCTGATCCGGCAAAGCTATCCGGATTAGCTTCTTATTACAAACGATACTGGCATCATTAGACGCTAACCAATCCATCCCCACTATGACATCAAATTCCCCCATGCCCATCGGATACAACCGCAATGGGAAGGTATGACCGTCAATGTCTATACTACACCCGTCATATACTTCTCCCACTAAGACTCGACTATCATCGGCTACTTCTACTTCAAACCCTTGACTAAGCTTCTTGGGTTTCATAAGCAACTTGCGCACGAAGTTCGGTGACACAAATGAACGATTTGCGCCCGAGTCAAACAATACTTTAGCAAAAATCGAGTCTATGGGAAAAGTACCTGTTACCACATCTGGCGTCTCCACTGCCTCTTCTGCTGTCATATTAAAAGCCCTTGCTCTCGCCCAAGTTGGCTCCACCTTCCTCTCGTTCCCTTTATCCCCAACCACCCCAGCAGTTCCCTTCATCAGCTGAGGGCAATCAGTCCTGATTTGATCAGAAGACCCACACTGGTAACACGACCTCGACCCGCGGCAGTCACGAGCCATATGCCCAGTTTTCCCACACTTGTAGCACCCTTCTCGCTCCAACAGACACTCCCCCTTGTGTACTCGATTACACTTGCTGCAAGGTTTATTCTCAAACTTCGAATTACCCCGATGGTCAGGTTTTGACGAGTTGAACGTCTTGGGATCACGGTTAGGCCCTTCCCGTTTTTGTTTGTCTCCGCTTCTCTCGGTGGCCTGACGATTCCTCTCCTTCTCCCGTAACTCGGCTGCATTTACCGTTGCCTGAAACGTTACTGGATCCTTGTTCGAGACAAACTCCCGAATATTACCTCTTAATCCATAGATGTAACGTTCCACCCGCCTTTCCTCGTTAGGCACATAAATCTCAGCAAATCTAGATTTCTCAATGAACTTGGTTGTATATTCTCGAACGGTCATATCTCTTTGTTCCAAGCTTAAAAATTCCTCTTCTAAATTTTTAATTGCCGCCAGAGGGCAAAATTGTGCCTTGAATCTCTTTACGAACTCAGTCCAAGACATTTCTCTAGCGGCTACCGAACCCTGTCCACTAGACTCCACGTCCCACCACATAACTGCCTCATCCTTCAACATGGCCAAAGTGTAAACAACTCTGTCCCCTTCCAAGCACTTGCTGGTGTCAAAAGCTAACTCCATTCCTTTTACCCATTTCATTGTCAGAACAGGATCGCACTCGCCCTTATAGGTAGGAGGTTTGCAAGCAGCAAACTCCTTGAAGCTACATCCTTTTTCACCCATCGATTTGGTCATCACTGCAGGAGTTGTCTGCCAGTGACTCCCTACCATAGTCACCGGCGAATCCGCCATTTCAGTTGCCTCTTTACCCCCACTCTTTTCTTTACTCGCCGACACCTCATTAGATCGCTGAGTCAACAACGCGTTCAATGTTTCTTGCAGTTTCCCCATCTCAGCCGCAAAGGTTTCTTGCGTAACAAACCCCTGCGACCGCCCCCACCTCGATTCCTTGCCTGCCTTCGACCCCTCACCGAAGCTGAACTTTCCTGATGAGAGGTTTCCAGTTCAGTTCTCACATCAACACTTATTGCTCGACGTGCAACACCAGCCGTCTTCCCACCTCTAGCTCTCGCAGCTGGCTCATTAACTTGTGTGGTCGCTTTCTTCGTTGTCCTCCCTTTAGGTCATCCGCGACCCTTCCCTCGAGTAGCAGTTGTTTGAGGAGGAGCAAATGGTCCATCCTCAACCACTTCATTAACAGGTGCCACCTCTACTGTTGGCACGGATCTGCTCCTAGTTACTCTTTCCGACATAGCTACAATTAAAACATCAATACAAACTTCATCAAGGTAACCCCCAGAGCAATAAAGCAAATTAAGCACGCACATGTACCTGTAAATTTACAATTACACTGGCCAGATGTAATTCTAAATTTACCTTACATGTTAGTCCTCACTACTCTATCACTCGACTTCCTACGGTCATCCTATAATCTCAGTTGTGATTTAAACTCTAAGTTTAAGTCTAGGCCCGTCCGGTCACCTAGATCCCTTAAACTATGGCTCTGATACCAACTATAACAACCCAACCAAACATAAACAAGCGAATCAACTCTTAAAATAAAAACCCAATGATTAATAATAATCCACTCCAAAACGGTCCCAAACATACAATAGATGAATCAAGGTTTGTTGAAAAAACAACCTATACACAACTGAGATAGAGAATAATAACTAGATGACGGTCTTCTAACTGGGTCCGCTAAGCCTTCTCTTTCCCTTTATCCTCCCTTCCCACAACACGCCTGCCTGAAAAGATTTTTAGTTTTAAAAGAGCGAGGGTTAAACCGAAGGTCTAGTGAGTTCCCTCTACAGATAACAATAACATAACTTTTCAGAATTCAAAAAAACATGTAATAAATCCACATAAACAAACACGCTACTGACCATACGACCGTCAAAGACGATGTGTCTAACTCGCACTGCCTTAATGTTGGGATACACCCCCAACGGCATAAACGGGCCACACTCCCCGACACGAGTAGGCGGGCCACACTCCCCGACTTAGGTCAAAAGCTCCACATAAAATGTATGCATACATGTAAGTTTCAACAATTTAAACACACTTGTACAATTTCATAAAATCATGTCGTTATAAATAAATCAAAGTTTAGGAAGTAAACTTCACATGCTTTCGTCATCAAAAGGTTTAGTTCAGAAAACTCACCTGAAATCCACCGCTAAAAGCTTTCGCCTGGTTGTGAAACTCGATTCGAACCTATAAAACGAGGCATCGCTCGGTGAATTAACGGTACCTTCTAATTAAACAAATTTAACCTTAATACTCTCATTTCCAACTTCATCTATCCTTAGTCAAACTTAACCCGTTAAATCTAATTTGGGACGAAATACTCAACTCCTTGAATAATTAAGTAACTTACATAAATTAAAAGAATGTGGGTCGGCTAAGGAATCCCAACACCACACCCTTTTTAAATTCACTGGACCAAAGTCCTTATTCGACTTCACGTGGGCTTCGGCTCACTTGCCTCCAATCGGTGACCGGGTAAAAACCCCCGACCGGTACCACTACCCTCGACCGGAACTGCTTCCTTCGACCGTAACTGCTACCTTTGACCGGAACTAAACAACAATCGACCGGGGCGAAGGGAGGGGGTCGACCGGACTCCAACTTTGACCGGTGTTCCTCTCGACCGACGTCTACCTTACACTACTCGACCGGGGTTGTGAGATTGACCGGACTAAGGTCGACCGGGGTCAACTTACGACCGGTATCGACCTCGACCGATGTCAACTTTTGACTGATATCAACCTCGACCGACCTCGCGACCGGAGTTGAAACCGCTCGAACAAAACCCATAATTACTATAACGCAGGACTGCAGATCTCACTAATTTTCTACAATTGATTTCAACATAATCCAGATTCCATAACGAGAGATAACTTAGATTTTACTGAAATTTCATTAACCACAGAGATAGCTTATGTCGATTTCTCAATCATTTCAAAACCCAGAAAACCAAAGCTCAGATTCGATATCCCACACCCATCTACGACTATAACGAATTAATCGATCGTAAAAATGAACAGATAAATATAAATGTAGCTTTACCTTCAACGAAAATGATTCAAATCCGAAATTCCTTGCAACTTCTTCCCGTCCTCGGTCTCTTTCTCCCGGTTGCTCCAAGACTCCCTCTCAAAATCGGCCGCCACACCAAATGATCGCACAAAACCCTAGGACATCCCATTATAACAAGTATTTTCACCTAGCCCCCTACAAATAAAGGTATTGACCACACTTCCCCCAAACTTTGAGTTTATCGCTTTTAGTCCGGGTTATTACAATATCCCCCCCCTCAAGAGAATTTCGTCCCCGGAATTCTTTCTTTGAACAAACTGGGATATTATTCCTTCATGACCGACTCTAACTCCCAAGTCGCTTCTTGACCCTTGTGGAATCGCTACTGAACTTTTACCAAAGGAATTTCCTTGTTCCTTAACTTCTTCACTTTACGATCCAGAATATCTACCGGTTCCTCTACATAGCTTATCTTTTCATCTAATTGGACATCCTCCAATGGAATAACAACATCGCTATCAGCCAAACATTTCTTCAAATTCGACACGTGGAAGACGAGGTGCACTCCACGCAGATCCATAGGTAATTCCAACTTATAAGCTACTTCTCCAATTCGTTTCACAATAGGAAATTGTAACACCCTAACATCTTCCGGAAATAAAATTTCAAAAAAGAATTCAGCAATAGACTAAACTTGCGGAATAAGGTGCAACAAAACCCAATTTACAAATCATCCCAACGGGGTATTAAGTAGACATTAACGTGGTAGATAAATGAAGCATAAAACGACAACCTATTAATCTACAATATTAACTAGATTAGGGACGGGTGTCGCTATACTTCCAAAATAGTATCTTCAAAAAGAATCGTTGTGCGATGGTCACTAGATATCCTCAAAAGACCACTCACGACCTGTCAGGATCGAATTCTCAACAAGAATTATGAATACTTAGAAACAATATCAAAGAAGTTTGCGGAATAACACTTTGATATTCAATAGAATAGTAAACAAACAGTAAATATGATGAACAACTTGTAAACTTGTATTAAATGATTGAAATCACAAGATTACACACACAACCTCAATCTTGAAGAACAAGCTCTTTCAAGACAAATTCTACTTCTCTAGAATTAGGAACTATGCCTTGAGGTTGATTCTCTCTGGAACAAAAACTTAGAATGAATTGATTATTCTAAACTATTCTATCAATTCTATACATATACTGAATAAAAGATAATTGCTAAACATAAAAAGATCTTCAGCATTATTTGCACACCATTTTCAGCAACAATGGTGGCATTTGCCCAGAACTGCCTCTGATGCTCAATGTAGATGGTAGGGGCAACAGTGAGAGCATGAGCAATGTGGCTTGACTTGAGGAAATCCACAATCTGGTGGAATCCTTCTGCTTGTTTGGGCTTCTGCAGCATGGCGATCTCATTGTGCTCATCGATAAACGCCATGGATGCCATTGAACTGGGATGTTCTTGCCTGGAAGACTAGGTACTTGAGAGAAAAAGATTAGAAGAGCAAGTGAACAGTATGCAAAGAGTCGTTATGAACGTTTAGGCGGGCAAAGGGTATTTATAGTATTTGGATTAATAGCAGTATTAACCTAGAGCAGTATTAACCACTAGCAGTATTAACTGAGAGCAGTATTAACCACTAGCAGTATTAACTGAGAGCAGTATTAACTACTAGCAGTATTAACTGAACTAGCAGTTTTAACTACTAGCAGTATTAACTTAGAGCAGTATTAACCACTAGCAGTATTAACTGAGAGCAGTATTAACTACTAGCAGTATTAACTGAACTAGCAGTATTAACTACTAGCAGTATTAACTTAGAGCAGTATTAACCACTAGCAGTATTAACTGAGAGCAGTATTAACTACTAGCAGTATTAACTGAACTAGCAGTATTAACTGAAAGCAGTATTAACCACTAGACTGGCAGCATTAACTGCACTTGCATCTTTTAAGCTTGTGTTGTTCATAACTTTTCATGTGTACCTCACACTTTTATTCCATCTCTCCATTTTCCATGATTCTTTAACCACTTTTCTTACCTTTGAACTTACCTCCATCTGGAGTAGTATACAAAGAGCAACATGTCCTCCATCAAACCTTTTGAAGCTTTGAAGGCAGTCCATGCTACTTGTTATGTGCCAAGAGCAACCACTATCTTCCTGTCAAATGCCCTTCCTCTTGAGCTGTTGGTTGCCCTGCACACTTAATAAATCAGTTAGTCTTGGATGGAACCCAAGCCAAAGTTGTCTTGGGTTGACCTTTCTCATTTATATAATCTGTCAGTTTGGTCTGGATGAGGTGTTTAGGAATCTTATGGCTGGAATACTTTGTCAAGATTATAGGCTTTGCAACATTAATACTAGTAGAAGCACTATTCTTGTTAGCAGTAGTATTGGTTGCAGCAGCATTATTTCTGTTAGCAGTACTATCTGGGATAGCAGTACTAACAGGTTTCTTTACAATTGGAACCCAAACTTGAACAAAGTTGTTTGCTTTCTTTGTCTTTAAATTACTCCTTGGCTTATTCGGAGCATTTTTCTTTGTATTAGCAAACTTGTTCTGAGCATGAGTCTTTAAAGGTGCTCTTTTCTCAGCCAATTGATTTCTTCTGTTATTCCTATAACCAAAAGAGCTTTGTGGTTTTCTTTGAAAAGTGACTCTTTGATTGATAGGATTGAAATAACAGTGTTTGGCAAGATGATTCAATTTGCCACAGATAAAACAAGGTTTTGGTCTATTGATTTTACTCAAATCAACCCCTTGTTTTTGTGCCCACTGATTACTCCAATTTCTCTGATTTCCCCTTGATTTATCATGTTTTTGGGGCTCAGATTTATTGCAAGAACACTGTTTGCAAGGGACAGGATTCACAACTGTGGTTTGCTTATAATGGACCTTCTGAGACTTTCCCTCTGTCTTTTCTATGTCCTTAGACTTTATCCAAGCCTTTCCACATCCCTCATTGGTGATAATGTTATTTTCTAGAGGAATCTCACCACTCACAGTGTTCTCCTCACTCTTTTCACTAGTGCTTTCTTTGTCAGAGTCTTTTTCAACCACCACTTTGTCTAAAGGATCTACCTTAGTGGCTCCAACAGGCAATTTATTCCTATCCTTGGTCTCTAGCAAGTCTGATATAGGAGGAATGTAATTGTTGTTGTATGGTGGTGGTGTTGTGTTATAGCCTATTCCTCTTCTAAGTTTGTCATGGATTTGAGTTTGGAGCAAAGAGTCCATTGCTTTAGAAGCATTGGAAAATTTCTCAATATCCAGCTTTGCTTTCTCAAACTCACTCTTTATATTCTCATTCTCCTCTTTAGACTTTTTCAGCTGAAGTTCTAGATCCTTCTTCTCCCACTTCCAGTAGTTTGTATCATATGAATGTTGAAGCTCATTGGCTTGAAAACTCTTAATCTGTTCTTCAAACCTCTCAACAATTCTAACATAGTCTTTTATGTCCTTTTCTAATCTCTTCAGGTCATCACTCATTTTCTGATTGTGATCCCTGTACCTTTTAACAGTTTCAATACAGGATTTAGAGCAAAGATTAGATGTTACCTCAGTGGGAATTTCTGTGCTTGAAGAATCTGAAGCTTTAGTCATTGATGATTTCTGATTTCAAGGAAGAATGATGATTGCAGGTTTCTGAGAATACTAGCTCTGATACCACTGGTCAGGATCGAATTCTTAACAAGAATAAATTCTCAGAAACTAATATCAAAGAAGTTTGCGGAATAACACTTTGATATTTAACAAAACAGTAAAACAACACAGAATATGATTATCAAACTGTAAACTTGTATTGAATGCTTGAAGCTACAAGATTACACACTCAACCTCAATATTGATGAACAGGCTCACCAATACGAATTCTACTTCTCTAGAATTAGGATCTATGTCTTGAGGTTGATTTCTCTCTAAAATAATTATCAAAAATCTATTTCTATCTATTCTATTCATTCTATACAAATATTGATCAAAAGATAATTACAAAGAATAAACAAATCTTCAGCATATCTTCCATGTATATCTTCTAAGTATATCTGTAGAATATCTGCAGAATATCCAGCTGTCATACATTCCATCCGGATCTCTTTAGCAGCATTAACTTCTTCCAGCAGCATTAACTTCTATCAGCAGCATTAACTGTAAGCAGTACTAACTACTAGCAGTACTAACTAGCTAAGCAGTACTAACTTTGTTCAAGCAGCACTAACCTTAACTAGCAGCAGTAATTCTACTAGCAGTAGTAATACTTATCAGTATTAATCTTCAGATTGTTCTGGCAGTAGTAACCACTCTTGTACTAGCAGCAGTAACCACACTTAGTAGAATCTTCAGTTCCCAACAATCTCCCCCTAACTTGACTTTTAGAAGAGAAGTCAAGTTCTTCAGATACTCTTCCAGAATCTCTTTAAGATGCTCCCAAAACTTCAAAGATCATGCTCCTATGTCTGGATTCAGTCCCAAACTTTGATTGATTATTCTCTGAATTAGGTACTTTGCCATTTCTGAATTTGGTGCACAACCCAACTTCTTCTTTAGCATGGCATGAATCTTCAGTCTGGTGTGATTGTATACTCTATCCACTAGGAAGTATTCTGTGTGATTTCTATCCAAAGTCACTGCATATACTCCACTAGTTTCATATAGAGTCCAAATTGTGACTACTTGAAACACACTCCTTATGACCTGGTCCACTTCTTCAGGTTTGAACATCATGCACAGATACTCCATCACCAATTTTGTAAGTGAAATCCCTGGAGCTTTCAGATGATCTGCATACAGCTTCATTCCTATGTCAAACATCTCTTCTATATCAGATCTAGAGCATGTTCTGACAATTTTGACCCAAGTGTTGAATACCTCATATTGATCATCCTTCCTCTTGAGTCTGATATACTCCTTTCCATCTACTGTCAGTATATCCCAGTGGATGACCTCAGGAGGCTTAACTCCTACAGGTTCTGCAGAAATTGGTTCAGGCACTTTGTCCATCACTACCATATACAAATTGACATCATCTTTAATTGATGACTCTTGCTGGATAGATGACTCAGGTGCCACTTCTTCTTCAGCAACCTTTTGTTCTTCTTCTACTCTAGGCTTCTTATCTTTCTTTCTTTTGGCCATCATTTTGGTTCTTTTCAAAGTCTTTTGAACCTGCACTAGAGTAGCTTCCTTCTTCTTTTCTTCCTTTTCCCTTGCCATTTCTTTGATAGGAGTTCCCTCTTCACTTTCAGGGAATGGTTGATTCATATCAATATCATTACTCTCCTTGGCCTTCTTTTCAAACTCCACTCTTTTCTTTTCATTTCTCTTCAGATTCCCCATTTCTTTCTCATAGAGCTCTCTGATTTGATCAAAATTCATCTTCACAAACATTTCTTTCTTTACCCCAATTGCACTCCTCAAGAAAGTTATCATTTTGTTTCTTTCCTGAGTGGCAAGGTAAGTTTGTGAAGGTCTTCTTTTCTTTGCACTTGAATTAGCTATGATAGCCTTTCTCAGACTTATAGCCCTTTGTTTAGCCTTTTCAGTTTCAAGCCCTTTTTGATAGGCTTTATTTAGCTCAGCAGCTAAAGCCTTTTCCATCTCCCTATCCTTCTTCACCTGTGCTCTTTCTTCTTTTTCCATCTCCTCTTGCATTTTCCTTGCTAAGGCTTCATCTGAGTCAACCAACTTTTGCTTCTTGACAGGTTGATCAGATTCCACCATTTTTGCTTTTCCTTTATTCTTTGCCTTTGCATCCATTTCTTTCTTTTCTCTCTTCTTTGCTCCCCCTTCATTTATGATCACTCCCTTTGTTTTGGGAGTGTCATGCTTTGCTTTGATCAATGTCTCAGCTACTTCAACTTCTGTTGGTGATAACTCTGTTACTGCTGCTTGTGATGTTTCAGCAGCATTATCAGTTTCTGCTTCTAGTGTACCTGAGACTCTTTCTTTTTCTGCTTCCCTCTCCCCCTCAACTTCAACTTTCTCTTTTTCCAGCTCCCCCTCCCTTGTTGCTTCTTCCATGTTTATCTCCCCCTTTTTGGGAGCATCCTGCTCAAATTTTCTTCTCCTTAGCACAAACTGTTTCCTCTTCTGTTTCTGTACTTGTTTCATTACCAACTTCTTGAGCTTGGCAATCTGCACTTGTTGAGACAGGATGACCAGCTTCAGCTCCTCTATTTCTTTTCTTTGCTGAATAACATCCTGGTTGATGTTTCCCATGGTTTCCATCAATTCCTCATAGTTATATCTGTCCTCACCTTCTCCAGGAGTGTTACCCCCTATTGAAGGATCATTGGATCTTTTTGAAATGGAAGTCTTCTGCCTAGCAGAAGCACTATCCATCCCATTGGTTTCTTGGCACCAGGGACCTTCAAATGATTGCTCATTTAAAGTTGCCATGGGGGAGGTCTTATTGATGTTACCACTTTCCTCCTCTGTGCTAGCAGGAGTAGTGGCAGCCTCATCACCCATATGCTCTACCTCCTCCTCAGAGAGCACCTCCTTGGGGTTGGGAGACACCCCTGTGGTTTCCCTATGGGTATTCTCTAAAGGAGAATTCTCCCTTAGAGGGCTTAAAGGCTTAGGGGATTCTGGTACAAGAAGGGAAGGAGCCTTCTTTACCTGTTTTCTCTTGTAAGTATGGGTAATTGGAGAGGTTGGTTTTGCAGGAAGGGACTGAGGAATTGTTTTTGAGTGAGAAGGTTGGGCTTGGCTAGCAGTGGAATGGTCTAATGAGGGCCTTGACCCTGCTGCCATACCTTCAGTGGTTTGGGACACCACCATCATTGTAGAGAACAATGGGGTGTCAACTCCTTCCGAGTCCCCAGCAGATCTTCTCATATTTGAGAAAACCTTGCCTTTGGGGGGTTTAGGTACATATACCCCAACAGGTTGAGGTATATCCGTCAATTCATGGTTAATTACTTCTTGAACAAAAACCTGGGATACATAAAGAAACTCTTCTTGTTTCCCATGTTTGATACAAGATCACTGAAAATCATTTTTGAGAAATTATACTTTCTGGATGTAGCCAAGCAGACCAAAGCATAGGCAAATGGACTGCTGAACTCACTCCATCCAGTAGTCTTTTTGGAGATGCAATGCATCAGGGTATGAACAAGAAAACGCCATTGGGGTGAAAACTTTGCTTTTGAGAATTTGAAAACACCCAATGGGCCTCCATACCCCATTCTTGTAAGATTAGAAAACAGTTCATCATTAGAGATAGAATTTATACCTGAGGCATCGTCTAGACGTAGACTGATGCGAATCACCTCTTCAGTAACTGTTAATGGCTTGCCACACACGGTTGTCTTTATCATTTGCACACCATTTTCAGCAACAATGGTGGCATTTGCCCAGAACTGCCTCTGATGCTCAATGTAGATGGTAGGGGCAACAGTGAGAGCATGAGCAATGTGGCTTGACTTGAGGAAATCCACAATCTGGTGGAATCCTTCTGCTTGTTTGGGCTTCTGCAGCATGGCGATCTCATTGTGCTCATCGATAAACGCCATGGATGCCATTGAACTGGGATGTTCTTGCCTGGAAGACTAGGTACTTGAGAGAAAAAGATTAGAAGAGCAAGTGAACAGTATGCAAAGAGTCGTTATGAACGTTTAGGCGGGCAAAGGGTATTTATAGTATTTGGATTAATAGCAGTATTAACCTAGAGCAGTATTAACCACTAGCAGTATTAACTGAGAGCAGTATTAACCACTAGCAGTATTAACTACTAGCAGTATTAACTGAACTAGCAGTTTTAACTACTAGCAGTATTAACTTAGAGCAGTATTAACCACTAGCAGTATTAACTGAGAGCAGTATTAACTACTAGCAGTATTAACTGAACTAGCAGTATTAACTACTAGCAGTATTAACTTAGAGCAGTATTAACCACTAGCAGTATTAACTGAGAGCAGTATTAACTACTAGCAGTATTAACTGAACTAGCAGTATTAACTGAAAGCAGTATTAACCACTAGACTGGCAGCATTAACTGCACTTGCATCTTTTAAGCTTGTGTTGTTCATAACTTTTCATGTGTACCTCACACTTTTATTCCATCTCTCCATTTTCCATGATTCTTTAACCACTTTTCTTACCTTTGAACTTACCTCCATCTGGAGTAGTATACAAAGAGCAACATGTCCTCCATCAAACCTTTTGAAGCTTTGAAGGCAGTCCATGCTACTTGTTATGTGCCAAGAGCAACCACTATCTTCCTGTCAAATGCCCTTCCTCTTGAGCTGTTGGTTGCCCTGCACACTTAATAAATCAGTTAGTCTTGGATGGAACCCAAGCCAAAGTTGTCTTGGGTTGACCTTTCTCATTTATATAATCTGTCAGTTTGGTCGGGATGAGGTGTTTAGGAATCTCATGGCTGGAATACTTTGTCAAGATTATAGGCTTTGCAACATTAATACTAGTAGAAGCACTATTCTTGTTAGCAGTAGTATTGGTTGCAGCAGCATTATTTCTGTTAGCAGTACTATCTGGGATAGCAGTACTAACAGGTTTCTTTACAATTGGAACCCAAACTTGAACAAAGTTGTTTGCTTTCTTTGTCTTTAAATTACTCCTTGGCTTATTCGGAGCATTTTTCTTTGTATTAGCAAACTTGTTCTGAGCATGAGTCTTTAAAGGTGCTCTTTTCTCAGCCAATTGATTTCTTCTGTTATTCCTATAACCAAAAGAGCTTTGTGGTTTTCTTTGAAAAGTGACTCTTTGATTGATAGGATTGAAATAACAGTGTTTGGCAAGATGATTCAATTTGCCACAGATAAAACAAGGTTTTGGTCTATTGATTTTACTCAAATCAACCCCTTGTTTTTGTGCCCACTGATTACTCCAATTTCTCTGATTTCCCCTTGATTTATCATGTTTTTGGGGCTCAGATTTATTGCAAGAACACTGTTTGCAAGGGACAGGATTCACAACTGTGGTTTGCTTATAATGGACCTTCTGAGACTTTCCCTCTGTCTTTTCTATGTCCTTAGACTTTATCCAAGCCTTTCCACATCCCTCATTGGTGATAATGTTATTTTCTAGAGGAATCTCACCACTCACAGTGTTCTCCTCACTCTTTTCACTAGTGCTTTCTTTGTCAGAGTCTTTTTCAACCACCACTTTGTCTAAAGGATCTACCTTAGTGGCTCCAACAGGCAATTTATTCCTATCCTTGGTCTCTAGCAAGTCTGATATAGGAGGAATGTAATTGTTGTTGTATGGTGGTGGTGTTGTGTTATAGCCTATTCCTCTTCTAAGTTTGTCATGGATTTGAGTTTGGAGCAAAGAGTCCATTGCTTTAGAAGCATTGGAAAATTTCTCAATATCCAGCTTTGCTTTCTCAAACTCACTCTTTATATTCTCATTCTCCTCTTTAGACTTTTTCAGCTGAAGTTCTAGATCCTTCTTCTCCCACTTCCAGTAGTTTGTATCATATGAATGTTGAAGCTCATTGGCTTGAAAACTCTTAATCTGTTCTTCAAACCTCTCAACAATTCTAACATAGTCTTTTATGTCCTTTTCTAATCTCTTCAGGTCATCACTCATTTTCTGATTGTGATCCCTGTACCTTTTAACAGTTTCAATACAGGATTTAGAGCAAAGATTAGATGTTACCTCAGTGGGAATTTCTGTGCTTGAAGAATCTGAAGCTTTAGTCATTGATGATTTCTGATTTCAAGGAAGAATGATGATTGCAGGTTTCTGAGAATACTAGCTCTGATACCACTGGTCAGGATCGAATTCTTAACAAGAATAAATTCTCAGAAACTAATATCAAAGAAGTTTGCGGAATAACACTTTGATATTTAACAAAACAGTAAAACAACACAGAATATGATTATCAAACTGTAAACTTGTATTGAATGCTTGAAGCTACAAGATTACACACTCAACCTCAATATTGATGAACAGGCTCACCAATACGAATTCTACTTCTCTAGAATTAGGATCTATGTCTTGAGGTTGATTTCTCTCTAAAATAATTATCAAAAATCTATTTCTATCTATTCTATTCATTCTATACAAATATTGATCAAAAGATAATTACAAAGAATAAACAAATCTTCAGCATATCTTCCATGTATATCTTCTAAGTATATCTGTAGAATATCTTCAGAATATCCAGCTGTCATACATTCCATCCGGATCTCTTTAGCAGCATTAACTTCTTCCAGCAGCATTAACTTCTATCAGCAGCATTAACTGTAAGCAGTACTAACTACTAGCAGTACTAACTAGCTAAGCAGTACTAACTTTGTTCAAGCAGCACTAACCTTAACTAGCAGCAGTAATTCTACTAGCAGTAGTAATACTTATCAGTATTAATCTTCAGATTGTTCTGGCAGTAGTAACCACTCTTGTACTAGCAGCAGTAACCACACTTAGTAGAATCTTCAGTTCCCAACACTTTGCCATCCACCTCCATAGTATCCCAGTGGATAACTTTAGGAGGTTTGAATCCAACAGGTTCAACTGAGATAGGTGATGTGCACTCAGTTGTAGTGCCATCTAGACCTTTTTAATAGCTTTTTATAGTTCTTTTTCTTCCATATCCCTACATTTGAGTCGTTTTATTACTTGTTTTAGCATTTATCTGTTTCTTGGAGCTAGAGCTAGTGGATAATCTGTTTTATTTCTTCGAATGGCTAATTTTATGTGTTTTGGCAGTTTTTGAGTAAAACAGACCCAGTGCTGCAGCATTTCTGCAGCATCTGCAGCTGTCAGTATTTTTTTGGAAGAACGATGGGAAGCTGGATGATGGGCGATTTTTGGCAGGACTTTTGACAGCTTTAGAAGCCTCCACCTGCAGTTTTTTTAAGAATGACATCATCTTTTTGATAGCTTGCAACCCTTGGACATTGAACCCCTTTTTTGTACTAATTGTACCTTAAGTACTTTGTGTAGGTTTTATTACTCTTTTGCCACTCCCTTTTTGTATATAAAGGGAGGTTGGGGATTTAGTTTAGTGTCCTAATTTTAACACTTAAGTACATCTCTTTGAAGTGAAAATCAAAGGTTGGCACCAATAACCTTTGATTTTAATGTACTTTTGAATTCCAAGTTAATATTTGAAGTTACCATCCTTGTTTTGTTACTTATGCTTTATTACTTTTAGTGTTCTTAATTTAGTTGTTTACTTTCCTTGCAATTTACATTTAAGTCATTTATATTTGTAGTAATTTATATTTCCGTCATTTTATTTATTGTAATTTATATTTCCGTCATTTACATTCATGTCTTTAATTTATGTAATTTTTGCTTTATGTATTTATATTTAAGTATGAGTAGCTAAATCCATTAGCTTGGGTGTAAGATAAAAGGGTGAGATTTCAAACCAAAAGAAGGTGGACATTGTTTCGCAATAACAATGTTCCATCATTTCATTCAAGTTTTATAAAGCCAATGACACTTCTTGACAAGTTGATCACTTTGAAAGTGTGAAAGTGCTATGGCCTAGAGATAAGCCATAAAATGCACGTCAACTTGGATGATATGAGAAGCCGACTTGAGAAAGTGACTGATAAAGAGATTTATCACCTCTATTTTTCATCTTGATTTATTCTTGACGAGTTGGTCGCTTGTTTAAAGTGTTAAAGTGTAGAGGATTCAGAGATGAACCCCTTCGAACACTCCAACTTGAATGATATGGGAATTAACTCGAGAGAGTAGTTTTATACAAAGAGATTTGTAAATCCGTATATTTTGAGGACTCTACCCCTTGCTATCAAGTGTTAAAACTGCATAGAGATATGTTCAGTTGGATCTAAACGGTAGCGGGAGTATTGAAGTCCGAGAGGAATACCCTCAAAATAGATGGTGGATCTGTTTATGCTGAACTCATGCTGCAGCATACCTGCAGCATAGTCTGCTGGAATTTGTGTTTGAGTCTCACCTAAAAGTCTTACACCCTTGCTACCTTTATTATTCTGTATCGTTATCAACTGTTAACCAACCAAACCAAATCAAAGTCTTCAAATTCGCCATCTGAAATCATTTCTTTTCTGACACTTTTATTATACTTTTACGACAATCTCTGTGGGACGATATCCGGTACTTTACTGTTTTATTACTTGAAAGACGATATTATATCTCATTGTATACTTGCTTTGAGGTCTAATTAGCACACGTCTATAGGTGTATTAAAAGCACTATCAAGTTTTTGGCGCCGTTGCCGGGGATTGGCACGTTAAAAGTTTATAAAAGTATTTTAAAAGATTTGATTTTTCTTACACCTTTGAAATCTCGGAAGTATATGCCAAGAATACCACGGGGGGAATTGTTCACTCTTGACCCGGAAATTGAACAAACGTTTCGTAATAGGAGAAGAACGCAAAGAATCGCATTAATCATTGAACCTCCAATTATGGAACCACCACCACCCGGATTTGAAAATAGAGGACCGAGACCACCACCACTTTTGGAAAATCCACGGGGAGCACCAATATTCCATGATGCACCCCCAATTTTTGGAAACCCACCGGAGCACCAATTTCGACAAAATCCACCAAATCAAGGAAATAATCATAACCATGTTGATGATGATGTTGAATCTCAAGGCACCAATGAAATAAGAAATGAAGTTCCAAACATAATTAATCTTGCAAACTCCAAAGAGGGAAAAATTATGGACTACGCTATCCCCGATTTTGAGCAATTAAATTCAGGGATAATTAGACCCCATATACAAGCCCTCCATTTTGAACTAAAGCCCATCATGTTTCAAATGTTGCAAACGAACGGACAATTTGCCGGAATGCCATCGGAGGATCCACATTCTCATTTAAAATCTTTTATGGAGATCACCGATGCATTCCTGATCCCTGGGGTATCTAACGATGCCTTGAGGCTCACTTTGTTTCCTTTTTCTCTAAGGGATCGGGCAAAGTCTTGGTTTAATTCTTTGGCACCTGGCTCTGTGCCATCATGGAGCAACATGGCTGAAAGATTTTTGAGAAAATATTTTCCACCTACCCGTAATGCTAAGTCCAGAAACGAAATTTGCATGTTTAAACAAATGGACGATGAAGCAATTCCCGATGCTTGGGAAAGGTTTAAAGAGTTGTTAAGAAAATGCCCTCACCATGACATTCCTTACTGTATTCAACTTGAGACGTTTTACAATGGGTTAAACCCTATGGCAAAACAAATGCTCGACGCGACATCAGGGGGGGCCTTTACAGCTAATACCTACAATGACGGGTATGAAATTCTTGAAAAAATTTCCACAAACAATGGACATTGGGCTGATCCACGTGCTCAACCGCAAAAGAAAACTGTTGGGATTCATGATGTGGATGCATATACTGCATTAACAGCACAACTTGCTTCCATGGCTTCAATGCTCAAAAACTTATCTTCAAATCAAGGAACGCAAAAAGTTGCTGCTACATCTACCCAGTCAGTCCTTTCTGTTCAATGTGTTTGTTGTGGTGGGGAACATTCCTATGAATAGTGTCCTCAAAACTCTGAATCGGTAAACTATGTTCAAAACAGGAATGCTCCGTACGGCAACACCTACAATGCGAGTTGGAAGCAACATCCAAATTTTTCCTGGAACAGTCCATGTCTAAATCAGTCAGCTCCTAAGCCACAAGAAACTTCAAATTTTCAAACACAACATCATGCTAGTGGTTCGCATCATCAAAATCAAGGTTCACATCACCAAAATCAAGGTTCTCAACATCAGCATAACCAAAGTTCACAGCATCATCAGAACAGGAATTTTCAAAATAACCAACAGCATTTTCAAAAACCTCCTCCACAGGCTGAGCCATCATCTTCTTTGGAAGCTATGATAAAAAGCCTTGTGGCTCAATCACAAGCTCAACAGCAACTTTTGAGCCAAAATCAAGCTCTTTTTAATCAACAAAGTGCAGCCATCAGGAATTTGGAAACCCAAGTGAGTCAGATAGCACTTAATCAGAACAATAGGGCTAATGGCATGTTACCAAGTGACACAGAAATCCCAAAGGCTTCGGGTAAAGAACATGTAAAAGCTGTGACCCTTAGGAGTGGTAGAGAATTGAATGAAACAGTACAAACCAAGTTTGGACCAATGACTCAAGCAGAATTTGAAAACACCAAACAGTCAGAACCCGAGACCACTGTTTTAGCTACTATTCTTGAACCACAACCTGAGCCCACAAAGAATCTAGAGCCCGGAGTAGCCAGTCCTGTTCAGCCTTTAGTAAATGAGATCCCAACCTTACCTAAGGAGAGTGAGACCAAAGGCACAAAAGGCACGTCTTGCTCCACGCATTCAAGTAAAGCTTTCATAAAACCAGTTCCTCCTTATGTTCCTTACCCTCAAAGGTTAAGGAATCAAAAAGAAGAACTGCAATTTAAAAAATTCTTGGATGTATTCAAAGAATTGCACATCAACATACCTCTTGTTGAAGCAATCGAGCAAATGCCTAGTTATGCCAAATTCCTTAAAGACATCCTAAGCAAGAAGAAGAAGTTGAATGAATATGAGACAGTTGCTTTGACTGAAGGATGTAGTGCACTCCTGACCAATGGAATACCTCCTAAGTTGAAAGACCCAGGAAGTTTCACCATTCCATGTTCAATAGGTGGGAAGAAAGTAGGAAAAGCTTTGTGTGATCTAGGAGCTAGTATCAACCTCATGCCCTTATCTGTATTCAACAACTTAGGGATAGGAGAGGCCAGACCTACCACAGTAACACTCCAGTTAGCTGACAAAACCATAGCCTACCCTAAGGGAAAAATTGAGGATGTTCTAGTTCAGGTTGACAAGTTCATATTTCCGGCATATTTTATTATCTTAGATTTTGAGGCTGATAAAGATGTTCCTATTCTTTTAGGAAGACCCTTTTTGGCTACCGGAAGGACTTTGATAGATGTCCAAAAAGGAGAGCTGACCATGAGACTTCAGGATCAAAAAGTCACATTTAATGTTTTCAATTCTTTGAAATACCCTGATGATTTTGAGGATTGTGAAACTTTAAATGTGATTGACTCAATATGCCATGAGGAAAGAAGGACCTGTAAGTTTGAAGAAGAAGAAGAAGATGATGAGGAGATAACCTTAGGAAATGATTTTGAAAACTCAAGTTCGGAAGAAACGGTTTTGGCCAGTGCTGCAGCATTTGAGCAGCTTGACAGTAGTGATCAGAAACCATTCACTCCATCCATAGTCTCACCACCCGACCTGGAGTTAAAGCAACTCCCATCTCACTTGAAATATGCCTTTCTAGGAGAAGAAGGCAAATTGCCTGTCATCATCTCATCTACCCTAGACTCACATCAAGAAAAGAAGTTGGTAGATATGCTAAGATTACACACCAAAGCCCTAGGATGGACCATGGCTGACCTTAGGGGGATAAGTCCATCAATTTGTCAACACAAAATCATCCTAGAGGACAAAGATTTCACTTCCATTGAACCACAAAGACGGCTAAATCCGGTCATGAAAGAGGTAGTGAAAAAGGAGATTTTAAAATGGTTAGACGCTGGAATTATTTTTCCAATAGCCAGTAGTTCTTGGGTTAGTCCGGTCCAATGTGTCCCAAAGAAGAGGGGAATGACTGTCATCACAAATGAAAAAAATGAACTCATCCCCACTAGAGTTGTCTCCGGATGGAGAATCTGCATGGACTACCGTAAGCTAAACCAGGCCACACAAAAAGACCATTTTCCATTACCTTTCATGGATCAAATGTTGGATAGGTTAGCCGGTAAGGAGTACTATTGTTTTCTAGATGGTTACTCAGGATACAACCAGATTGCCATATCACCCGAGGATCAGGAAAAGACCACATTCACCTGCCCCTACGGCACCTTTGCTTTCAAAAGAATGCCTTTTGGACTCTGTAATGCTCCAGCAACTTTTCAAAGATGCATGATGTCCATATTTTCAGACATGCTCGAAAAATCCATTGAAATCTTTATGGATGATTTTTCAATTTATGGTTCATCTTTTGATAATTGCTTGGATAATCTAAAAAAGGGTCTTGAGAGATGTGAGGAAACTGATTTGGTCCTAAACTGGGAAAAATGTCATTTCATGGTAAAAGAGGGAATTGTTCTAGGACATTTAATTTCAAAAAGAGGAGTGGAGGTAGACAAAGCTAAGCTTGAAGCAATTGAAAAACTACCTGAACCAACCACTGTTAAAGGAATCAGAAGCTTTCTTGGGCATGCTGCCCAAGAAAAACTACCTGAACCAACCTTTTTCTCTTCTTCTACTCTAGGCTTCTTTACAATCTTCTTTCTTTTGGCCATCATCCTAGTTCTCTTCAGAGTCCTTTGACCTTGCCCTATAGTAGCTTCCTTCTTCTTTTCTTCCTTTTTCTCTGCCTTTTCTTTGGTTGGAGTTCCCTCTTCACTTTCAGGGAAGGGTTGATTAATATTCACATCATGCCTCTCCTTGGCTTTCTTTTCAAACTCCACTTTATCCTTTTCATTACTCTTCAGCTTTCCCATTTCTTTCTCATAGAGGTCCTTGATTTGATCAAAAGTCATCTTCACAAACATTTCTTTCTTTACACCAATTGCACTCCTCAAGAAAGTTATCATTTTGTTTCTTTCCTGAGTTACAAGGTAAGTTTGTGAAGGTCTTCTCTTCTTAGCACTTGTCCTGGCCATCATAGCCTTTCTCAAGCTCATTGCTCTTTGCTTTGCCTTCTCTGTTTCCAACCCTTTCTGGAATGCTTCATTTAACTCATTGGCAAGTGCTCTGGCTATTTCTCTGTCTTTTTCAACCTGCTCTTTTTCTGCTTGATCTAACTCTTCTTGCATTTTCTTGTCTAATGCTTCATCTGACTCAATCATCTTTTGCTTTTTGGATGGTTGATCAGATTCTATCATCTTTTCTTTTCCCTTTTTCTTTGCATCTGCAGCCATTTCTTTCTTCTCTATTTTCTTTGCTCCCCCTTCATTTATGACCACTCCCTTTGCTTTGGGAGTGTCATTCTTTGCTTTGACAAGCAATTCTGCTACTTCAATCTCTGCTGGTGTTAACTCTGTTACTGTTGCTTGTGAAGTTTCAGCAGCACTAACAGTTTCTGCTGCTTTCTTTTCTTCAACAAACTCCCCCTCAATCTGTTGATCTATCTGTTCTGAGCTTGAATTCTCCCCCTTTTTGGAAGCATACACATTTTCCTTGTTGGTTTCCCCCTTTCTCCTTCTTAGAACAAACTGACCTCTTCTTTTCTTGGCCATGAGCTTTCCCACCAGTTGTTTGAGTTTGGAAATCTGCTGTTGTTGGGAGATGACCACTTGCTGCAATTCTTTGATTTCCTTTCCTTGATTAACCACATCAACATTAATGTTGGCTAATGCTTCAATCAATTCCCAGTAAGTATATCTATCCTCACCTTCTTTAGGTGTTTTACCCACCCTTGAAGGATCCTTGGAATGTTTTGCCATCAATTCATTAGTTTCAGTTCTGTCCTCACCCTTTTTGGATGTTTTGCCCATCCTTGAGGGATCCTTGGATCTTTTAGTAGTGGCCTTCTGCCTAGCAGAAGCACCAGCTACCCCCTTGGTTTCTTGGCACCGGGGTCCTTTGGTTGATTTCTTACCCAAAGTTGCCATGGGGAAGGTCTTAGAGGTGTTACCACTGTCCTTCTCTGTGCTAGCAGAAGTAGTGGCAACCTTCTCACCCATATGCTCTTCCATATCCTTAGAGAGCACCTCCTCAGGGTTGGGAGACACCTTATTGGTTTCCCTTTGGATATTCTCTATTGGAGAATGCTCCAATAGAGGGCTTTGAGGCTTAGTGGGTGAAGGTACAAGAAGGGAAGGAGCCTTCTTTACCTGTTTCCTTTTGTAAGTTTGGGTAATTGGAGAAGTGGGCTTTTGAAGTAGAGACTGGGAAATAGATATAGAGTGGGAAGGTTGGGATTGGCTAGCAGTGGGAATGTCTAATGAGGGCCTTGACCCTGCTGCCATACCTTCTTGTGGTTGGGACACCACCATCATTGTTGAGAACAATGGGGTGTCAACTCCTTCCGAGTCCCTAGAAGATCTTCTCATGTTTGAGAAAATCTTGCCTTTAGGGGGTTTAGGTACATATACCCCATCAAAGTGAGGTATGCCCGTCAATTCATTAGTAATAACTGCCTGAACAAACCTGGGATACATGAAGAAACTCTTCTTGTTGTCCAGGTTTGAGACAAGATCATTGAAGATCATTTGAGAAAAGTTGTATTTTCTAGCAGTAGATAAACAAACCAAGGCATAAGCAATGGGATTGCTAAATTGGCTCCAGCCAGTTGTTTTCTTAGAAATACAATGCATCAGGGTATGAACAAAGAACCTCCATTGGGGTGAAAACTGAGCTTTGAAAAACTTGAAAATCCCCATTTGGCCTTCATACCCCATTCTTGAAAGAGTTGAGAATAGTTCCTCATTAGGAATAGAGGTTATACCTGCAGCATCATCTAGACGTAGACAGATGCGTAGTACCTCTTTAGTAACGGTTAGGGGGTTTTCACACACCCTTGTCTTTATCATTTGCACACCATTCTCAGTAACATTGGTGTCATTGGCCCAGAACTGCCTCTGATGCTCTATGAAGATGGTAGGAGACACAGTGAGCGCATGAGCGATGTGACTTGTCCTCAGAAAGTCGACTATCTGGTGAAAACCTTCGGCTTGTTTTGGCTTTTGGAGCATCGCGATTTCATTGTGCTCATCGATGAATGCCATGGATGCCATTGAACTTGAATGTTCTTGCCTGAAAACTTGGTACTTGAGAGAAAAAGGGTTAGAGCGCAAGTGAACAGTATGCAAATAGTCGTTATGAACTTTTTAGGCGGGCAAAGGGTATTTATAGGTTGTGGATTAAAAGCAGTATTAACCTTAAAAATTAGTGAAAACAGTGAGCAGTATTAACTGAAAGCAGTATTAACTAACTAGCAGTATTAACTGAGAGCGGTATTAACCACTAGCAGTATTAACTAACTAGCAGTATTAACTGGGAGCAGTATTAACCACTAGCAGTATTAACTAACTAGCAGTATTAACTGAACACTGGCAGTAGTAAAATTGTATTGGCAGTACTAAAGCTGTACTGGCAGTATTAACCATACTTACACTTTTAAGCTTGTGATGAACTGAGTACTGCTTTACATTTCCTGAAAAAGAAGATTAGTAACACCAAGAATAAACAATATACAGGTATTTAACCACTTTTTGAGAAGGGGCTTATTCAGAGTTGATCATTCCCACACTTGTTACCAAGAAAGTGAATCTACCCACATCAAAGGCTTTGGTGAATAGATCAGCAAACTGGTTATCAGTATGAACTTTTACAACTTGAATAAGTTTCTTTTCATTGCAGTCTCTTATAAAGTGATACCTGATCTCAATGTGCTTTGTCTTTGAGTGCTTGACAGGATTATTAACAATGCTAATAGCACTGCTATTATCAATAAAAATTGGAGTGTGTAGAAAGGTTACCCCATAGTCCAACATTTGATTCTGAATCCATAAGACTTGAGAACAACAACTTGCAGCTGCTATGTACTCTGCTTCTGTTGTAGATGTAGACACTGTGGTTTGTTTCTTGCACTGCCATGACACTAGTCTTGCACCCAAAAACTGGCATCCTCCAGAAGTAGATTTTCTGTCCAAGTTTGCTCCACCTAGATCATTGTCTGAGTATGCAAGTAGGTCAAATGATGAGTCATGATGATACCAAAGTCCCAATCTGGGTTGGCCTTTGAGATATCTGAATATCCTATTAACAGCTTGATAGTGTGATTGCTTTGGCCTAACTTGAAATCTTGCACATACATAGACTGGAAACATTATATTTGGCCTAGAGGCTGTAAGATACATGAGAGAGCCAATCATGGATCTGTAATGATGAACATCCATATCCTCCCCCTCCAGATCTGCTGTTATCTGCTTGTGTGTCTCCATAGGTGTGCTGGCAGATTTTGAATCTGAGAAACCAAACTTGGTTAGAATGTCCTGCACATACTTGGACTGACAGATAAAGATACCATCTGACTTCTGTTGAACTTGGAGTCCAAGGAAGAAAGTAAGTTCCCCCATGGAACTCATTTTGAACCTTTGATGCATTAGTTCCTCAAACTCCTTGCACATGTTGTCTCTTGTGGATCCAAAGATAATATCATCCACATAGATTTGGACCAGCAAGATGCCCTTCTTCTTTCTCTTGATGAACAAAGTCTTACCAATGACTCCTCTTTCAAAGCCATTTTCCAAGAGATAGGATGACAGAGTGTCATACCATGCTCTTGGTGCTTGATGCAGTCCATAAAGTGCTTTCTTCAGTTTGTATACTCTGTCTGGATAGCTTGGGTTTTCAAACCCTGGTGGTTGACAGACATATACTTCTTCTTCAATTGAACCATATAGAAATGCACTTTTTACATCCATTTGATAGACTTTGAATTTCATATAAGAAGCATAGGCCAGGAATAATCTAATTGCTTCTATCCTAGCCACTGGTGCAAATATTTCTTCATAATCTATACCTTCTTCTTGTGTATACCCTTGAGCCACCAATCTTGCTTTGTTCCTTATTACTATTCCTCTCTCATCTCTCTTATTCCTGAAGACCCATTTTGTGCCTATTGCTCTTTGATCTTTAGGAAGGTCTACCAGATCCCAAACATCTTGCAGCTTAAATTGCAGTAGCTCTTCTTGCATGGCTTCTATCCAACTGGACTCCTTCATAGCATCATGAGCCTTCTTAGGCTCAAGCTGGGATAAAAAGCAAGAAAGAACTGTATGTTGTTGGTCTTGCATTTCTTGCAGCCTGCTTTGATTTCTAGTCATCATAGGAGAAGAGATATCTCCTATTACCAGCTGAGGAGGTTGATTCTTTTGAGTTCTGGTTTGATGACTAGGTTCTTCATTGAGTCCAACCTCTAGATTGGAGTCATTCAACTCAACTGAGGTGATTTCAGCAGCTACTTCTGGATCTTTATTTTCTTGACTCTCCCCATCTCCTCTTTCTTCTTCACTCTGATTTGGTTCAGTAGATGGCTCCTTTTCACAATCTTCAACAGGATCTACTGTAGGTATGGGAAAGATCATAGACTGAGGTATACTGTCTTGAACTTGTGTAGTCCCTGATCCTCCACTTCCTGAACCTGCATAATCATCACTACTGACACCAAAAGAGTTAGTTAGTGAATCAATGTCAAACAGCCACTGAGGACCAGACCCAATAGGATTTGGTGAGTTCTCATTGCATTTGACATTATCACTTTCTTCAATTATTCTAGAAGAAGAGTTAAAAACTCTGTAAGCCTTACTCTGAGATGAATACCCAACAAGAAATCCATCATCTGCCTTGCTATCAAACTTACCTAAGTGAGATTTGGTATTGAGAATTGTACAAGGACACCCAAAAGGTTTGAAAAATCCAATAAAGGGTTTTCTTTTATTTAAAAGCTCATATGGGGTCTTGTTCTTTGACTTGACCACTAAAACTCTATTTTGGACATAACAGGCAGTATTAACTGCTTCAGCCCAGAAAGTAATTGGCAGTTTTGAATCAGCCAACAGAGATCTAACAGCCTCTATTAGTGTCCTATTCCTCCTCTCAGCAACTCCATTCTGTTGAGGAGTTCTAGGGGCACTATATTGTCTCTCAATTCCTTTCTCTTCACAAAAGGTGTTTAGATCAAGATTTTTAAATTCAGTTCCATTGTCTGATCTAATGACTTTTACTTTTTGATTAATTTGGTTTTCAATTCTTAGGATAAATGATTTGATCAGTCCACTTGTCTCATCCTTAGTCCTTAGAAAATATACCCAGATAAATCTAGAGTAATCATCAACAATAACTAAGCAGTATGATTTCTTCCCTATGCTCATCACATTTGTAGGGCCAAACAGATCCATATGTAATAACTGGAGACAAGAAGAAATTGTATTTAATTCTTTGGACTTATGAGAAGTTTTGTGTTGTTTGCCTTTAAGACAAGCAACACAATGATCATCACATGAAAAGACTTTTGATGGTAAACCTCTTACAAGGTTGTTTTTAACAAGCTTGTTCATTGTCTTGAAGTTCATGTGACACATCCTTCTGTGCCAGAGAGAGGATTCATCCACAGAAGCTTTTGAAACAAGACAGTTCAGGGATGAATCACTAGAAACATTGTCCATATCTAGACAATAAACATTGTCCTTTCTTGGAGTTCTAAGTAGTATCATGCTTTCATCAACTACCTTGAACCCTGGAGCAAGGATCATACATTCTGTATTGGTAAATAATATACTATGTTGTTTGTCACAAACCTGTGATACACTTAACAGGTTGTACTTTAGCTGATCAACATAGTAGACATCCTCAAATGTCATCTTACCTTTTGTAACATTACCTTTTCCACTTATTTTACCACCTGTAAGATTGTCTCCAAATGCAACATGTCCTCCATTGATATGCTTGAAATCCTGAAGGCATGACATGTTGCCTGTCATGTGCCTAGAGCAACCACTATCAACATGCCATATGCTCTTCCCCTTGAGCTGTTGGTTGCCCTGCACATAAGATAAATCAGTTAGTATGATTAGGAACCCAAGCCAAAGTGGTCTTGGGTACCCCTTTCTCATCAAAATATTTGCATTCCTTCTTGACAAGATTTTTAAACTTTGACTCCTCATTTCTGGAGTACTTTGTCACAATAATAGGTTTGGATGCACATTTGCTAGAAGCAGTACTGGTTTTAGAAGTACTAACTACATTAGCAGTACTAACCTTGTTAGAAGTAGTAAATGTGTCAGCAGTAGTAACCTTTGAAGAAGTACTAACAGTGTTAGAAGCATTAAAATTCTCAGCAGTATTAACACTGGTAGCAGCAGTATTGCTACTGCAGCACTATCCCTGTCAGCAGTACTATTTGATGTAGCAGTACTAACAGTTTTAGTGCTTCTAGGAACCCACATTTTGATACTTTCCTTTAAAACCTTTTTCTTCATTTGGCCTTTGGTTTCAACAGATTTCTTAGCCACATGTTTCTTTCCAGCCTTCCTATAACCAACAGGTTTTTGCACAAATCTTTGAAAGTTCATCTGTTGGTTAATAGGGTTAAAGAAACAGTTCTTAGCCAGATGGTTCAACTTACCACATATGAAACAAGGTTTTGGTCTGATGATTTTACTCAGATCAACTCCTTGTTTCTGAGCCCATTGATTATTCCAGTTTCTTTGATTACCTCTTTTTATACCAGAATTTAGGCTCTCAGATTTATTGCAAGCACACTGTTTACAAGGTCCAGGATTCACAACAGTGGTTTGTTTGTAATGGACCTTGTTATCCTCTCCTTTGGTCTTCTCTATCTCTTTACACTTGACCCAGATCCTTCCACCACCCTCATTGGTAACAATGTTGTTTTCTAAGGGTATCTCTTTACTCACAGCATTGTTCCTATTCTTACTGGCTTCTTTCTCAGTCATATCCTTAACAACTACCTCATCCAAAGGATCTATCTTAAAGGCTTCCTCAGACAAGTCCTTTTTCTCCTTGGTCTCTAACAAGTCTGAAGTAGGAGAGATATAGTTGTTGTTGTAAGGAGGGGGTGTATTGTTGTATCCAATACCAGGCTTCATTGCTGAGCCTTTAGAAGTAGGAGAGATATAGTTCTTCTGAGCCTTTAGAAGAGAATCCATTGCTTTTGAAGCATATGAAAACTTTTCTATGTCAAGCTTAACCTTAGCTAGTTCTTCTTTCAACCTATCATTCTCTTCTTTGGATTTAGACAGTTTGGTCTCTAACTCATTCTTTTCCCACTTCCAGTAGTTTGTGTCATAAGAGTGTTGAAGTTCATTGGCTTGAAAGCCTTTGATTTGTTCTTCAAACCTCTCTACTATCAACACATAATCTCTTCTGTCCTTTTCTAATCTTTTGAGGTCATCACACATGTTTTGGTTGTGATCCCTGTACCTTTTGACAGTGTCTATGCAAGATTGAGTACAAAGATTAGAAATTACCTCAGAGGGGAGATCAGACACCTCTGCCATAAGAGCTTGATTCTGAATGGCTTCCTCATCTTGGTCACTCCAGTCAAACCCCATTCCTTGTTGAGAAACAAGGGCTTGAGCAGAGTTCTTGTTTTGATTGTAGCCTCCATTCTGAGCTTGTTGGTGGTTGTTATTTGGCACACCACTTCTGCACTCTCTAGCAAAGTGTCCCTTCATGTGGCACTTATAGCATTCCACTTTTGTCTTGTCAAACCCAGCTCCATCTTCTCTTCTTTGAGAGAAGTTGTTCCTCCCTGTTCTTTTAATAAACTTCTTCATCCTCATAGATAACATGGCCATCTGCCATTTAATGTCCATCTCCTCCAGATCATCAGGGTGAAGTTGTTCCAGATCATCATTAATCAAGGAGTTGTTGCTGTGACTAGACAAAAAGGCTTCAAAGACAGTTTCAGTACCTTTTTCTAAATTCACTCCACTGGCAGCACTAACTGCTTCAGGGTTAGCAGTAGTATCAGTAGATGCTGATAGAAGTGCAGCATTGTGAATATACCCAGTGGGCTTCTTCTTGGTTTCTACCTCAGTTTCAAAAACTCTTAGATCATTATACAGATCATCAAGTTCCTTCTCCTCTAGATTGTCACTCTGTCTATATGAGACAGTGTACATAGTCCATTCATCCCCAAGAGATCTGAGGAACTTCCTGTTGATATCATCTTGCTCCATCTTCACTCCTACAGTAGCCAGTTCACCAATGAGCTTGTTGAACCCATCAAAAGTTTGAGTCATAGACTCATTCTTTGAAGAAGTGAAGTTCTCATACTGCTGCTTTAGAACATCCCTTTGATTTCTTTTGATGCTTTTAGTTCCAGCAAATCTTTTCTCTAGAGCAGTTGCAAAATTGATGCTGATATTCATTGGGGATGGCCAAGAGCAGAGTGCTCAAGGCCTTCATCTCTGTCTGTCTGATCTTCCTCTCACCATCTGTCTTTGGTGGAGGTCTTTTCCCATCTGGTCCAATCTTTCCTGCTTCAGAAGGACCATTCTCAATGATGTCCCACATTGAGTAGTCAGTGAGAAGAATGTATTGCCTGATTCTGATCTTCCACATGTCAAACTCACTGGGTTTGAGCATTGGAACCTTAGAGACCAAAGTACTGTTTGATTCTGCAAAGTTTTCCATGATGAATGAATAGATGTTTCTGAGAGAAAAGGCTCTGATACCACTTGTCAGGATCGAATTCTCAACAAGAATTATGAATAATCAGAAACAATATCAAAGAAGTTTGCGGAATAACACTTTGATATTCAATAGAACAGTAAACAAACAGTAAATATGATGAACAACTTGTAAACTTGTATTAAATGATTGAAATCACAAGATTACACACACAACCTCAATCTTGAAGAACAAGCTCTTTCAAGACGAACTCTACTTCTCTAGAATTAGGAACTATGCCTTGAGGTTGATTCTCTCTGGAACAAAAACTTAGAATGAATTGATTATTCTAAACTATTCTATCAATTCTATACATATACTGAATAACAGATAATTGCTAAACATAAAAAGATCTTCAGAATAATCTTCACAATTATCTTCATCTTTCCATGTTTATCTTTAAACACGATCTCTTCAGCATTATCTTCACATTATCTCAGAAGCAGCATTAATCACTTGGAAGCATTAACTGAGTCTTGGCAGCATTAACTACTAAGCAGCACTAAACTCTAGCAGTATTAATCTTTGAAGTCCTCTGGCAGTACAAACTCTGAACTAGCAGCATTAAAGACTTGTTCACATCTTCAGTTCCCAACACGACCCCACGGTCGCTCCCTCGGTCCCGACGAGCCCCACCGCTAAGATAACCTGCCAACATGACAATCAAGAGCAAGTGTTAGGCTAAAGTCTAGTAAGAACAAGCCAAAGAAAAGAGTACTAAACCCAAATCGATGTCACGCGGTGAGTATAGCCATGAGCTAAGTCAAGAAATCAAATAAACCATTAGTGATTAAACATGGTACAAATAACACCAAATCACATAACGAGCTCAACCCCTCTAGATCTGTTGCTCAAAACATCAAGTCAACCCCTCTGGATCTATTCTTGAGAGTTCCCAAAACAGGGGGAACCCAAGCACATAATGGAATTACACCTTACTGCACCATGAGACGCTGCCCGACCGTATAGGCCCACACCTTACTTATCATAGCAACCCGATGCCTATTACGTGCTAAAACGTGAACCAAATGCCCAAAACAGGGGACATAGGAACACAGTGCCTATGGATCCATTGCACTAAGACTCAAAGCCAAAGCAAGTCATTTCAGAGCATACTCATATTAAATCAAATATACAGGCAATTCATATGAACAATGGTTCAATTCCATAAATCTTGATTCTTGAAATGATTGAGATTTTAGAAAGCATTACCCAACAACAATAAGCCATATTAAAACAAGATTGTCCACATTTAAATAAACACATTTATCACAGAACTTTCGTAATGTAGACTGATTTAATTTAAAGGACTC
The DNA here is from genome assembly GCA_023525745.1 of Arctium lappa. Taxonomy (NCBI): domain Eukaryota; kingdom Viridiplantae; phylum Streptophyta; class Magnoliopsida; order Asterales; family Asteraceae; genus Arctium; species Arctium lappa. The sequence continues at coordinate 7,707,208 of CM042054.1, read as the reverse complement.
ACCTCAGATTTCTTCCTGCTTATAGACTGCTTCCTATGACACTACCTATGACAACACCGATAAATCGGTAAGCCAATAATAAAGACAACTTACTGACCTACGATTCCCGAATTCAAAACACAACACACTGCTGAAACCCAGTACCGGTCGAGCCCAAGTACCGGTCGAACCAAGTACCGGTCGAACCAAGCACCGGTCGAACCAAGCACCGGTCGAACCAAACACCGGTCGAACCCGATCGAGACCATCTTCCCGGTCTTATTATGATGGGACGTTTACAGAACCCAGATCCAAATCAAAATACGTAGATCTCGAAATTAAACGGTTAAAAACCTTAACAACGAGATTCTATAATGCAGATAACACTTTGATCAAAGTTTTAAGCTAGATTCGTACCTTGATTTGGAGAAAATCGAACGACCTCTTTTTCTCCTGCTTCCTTCTCTCTCTCTCTGATTTTCTTTAGAAATCAGATTTGTGATATTTAGAAAATATCTAAAACTTGATTTATATTTATATAACCCAAGTTACATTTTACCCCCTTGAACTTCGGTTAAAGGTCAACTTTTCACCCAACTCGAAAATAGCGGGTGTTACAATCCTCCCCAACTTGGAGAAGATTTCGTCCTCGAAATCTCGGCTATGGAAAGAGGTGAGGGTACCTCCGCTTCAAGTCCTCCTCCGCTTCCCAAGTCACATTGGCACCCCGATGGTGCTTCCACTGAACCTTGACCATTGTGACTTTCCGGTGACGAAGCTTCTTCGTCTTCCTTTCCAAAATTGCTTCAGGTTCTTCAACACAACGATTTCCCTCGTCCACTCTGATCTCGGAGAGTGGGATGACACTCTCCTCCTTTGCTAGACACTTCCGTAGATAGCACACGTGAAACGTGTTATGAATTCCCTTCATCTCTGGTGGAAGTTCCAGTTGATAAGCTTGAAGTCCTACCCACTTAGTCACAGTGAACGGTCCAAGGAAACGGGGGCTCAACTTCCCACGCTTCCCAAATCTAATAATTCCCTTCTAAGGGGACACCTTCAACATAACCCGATCTCCCACTTGGAATTCCATTGGCCGTCTTTTCTTATCGGCATAACTTTTCTGTCGATCTTGGGCCGCCTTCATACGTTCGCGGATGCCCTTGACCTTGTCCACCGTTTCTTGCACAATTTCAGGTCCGGCGAACTGCTTTTCCCCCGCCTCGAGCCAACATACGGGAGTTCGACACTTGCGACCGTATAACGCTTCAAACGGTGCCATCCCTATACTCGAGTGGTAGCTATTATTGTACGCAAACTCTACCAAAGGCATGTGCGTATCCCAACTACCCCCAAAGACGATAACACACGATCTTAACATGTCTTCCAAAGTCTGAATTGTCCTCTCGCTTTGGCCGTCAGTTTGAGGATGGTAGGCCGTGCTCAACTTCACACGTGTACCTAGTTCCTTTTGTAAACCATCCCAAAAATGCGACGTGAACCGACTATCCCGATCAGAGACAATAGATAGCGACACACCGTGTCGGGAAATTACTTCATCGATGTACAACTTCGCCAATTTATCCATTGGCAAGGTCTCCCGCATGGCCAAGAAGTGAGCGCTTTTGGTCAAGCGGTCTACTATAACCCAAATGGCGTCGTGACCTTTCAAGGTCTTTGGTAGCTTTGTCACGAAATCCATCGTGATGTGTTCCCATTTCCACTCCGGAATTTCCAAGGATTGTAAACTTCCGTATGGTCTTTGGTGTTCTGCCTTCACTTGCAAACAAGTCACACACCGTTCCACATAGCGCGCCACATCGAGCTTCATGATTGGCCACCAATAATGCAACTTCAAATCTCTATACATTTTCGTGCTTCCTGGGTGAATGGAGTATTTTGACTTGTGGGCATCTTCGAGAAGAAGTTCTCTATTACCCCCAATCTTAGGCACCCAAATTCGCCCATTGAAAAGTTTCACCCCTCGACTATCTTCAGTCAACAGAAGATGTTGTTTTGCCATGACTTATCCTTTGAGATTTTCCCCAAGCAAGGCTTCGGCTGGCGATTCCTTGATTCTGTCAATGAGTGTTGAAGTTATTTCAATCCTTGCAAAGGTAGCACGAGAATTTCCTCCGCAGACTTTCCGACTCAAAGCGTCGGCAACAACGTTTGCCTTACCCGGATGGTAGAGCAACTCGCAGTCATAATCCTTCAACAACTCCAACCATCTCCGCTGCCTCATGTTTAGCTCTTTCTGATCAAAGATATGCCTCAGACTCTTGTGATCGGTATAAAGAGTGCACTTCGTACCGTAAAGGTAGTGTCGCCACAATTTCAGTGCAAACACCACTGCTGCCAATTCCAAGTCATGAGTAGGGTAGTTGACTTCGTGCACTTTAAGTTGCCTTGATGCGTAAGCGATCACTTTCCCCTTTTGCATCAGGACACAACCCAAACCTATCTTCGACGCATCGCTGTACACCACAAAATCTTCCGTCCCGTCAGGTAAGGATAGGATAGGAGCTTCACAAAGCTTCTTCTGTAAGGTGCGGAACGCCTCTTCTTGCCTCTCGGTCCACACAAATTTCACGTTCTTTCGGGTCAAGACCGTCAACGACGAGGCTATCTTCGAGAAATCTTGAATGAATCTCCGGTAGTACCCTGCCAAACCTAGGAAACTTCGGATTTCAGACGGATTCTTGGGAGGTTCCCAATTCGTCATCGCCTCAATCTTTGCGGGATCCACTTTTACTCCTTCCTTTGAAACCACGTGCCCCAAAAACTGAACCTCTAGAAGCCAAAAGTCACACTTTGAAAATTTCGCGTAAAGTCTTTCTCGCCTTAATACTTCCAATACTTCACGGAGTTGTTGCTCATGCCCTTCTTCATTCTTGGAGTAAACTAGGATGTCGTCGATGAACACGATTACCGATTTGTCGAGGAACGGTCGACACACTCGGTTCATCGGGTCCATAAATATTGTCGGTGCGTTGGTTAGGCCGAATGGCATCACCAGGAACTCGTAGTGACCATAGCGAGTTCTAAATGTTGTCTTTGGGATGTCCCTCTTTGCTACCTTCACTTGGTGATATCCCGAGCGAAGATCGATCTTTGAGAAACAACCTGCTCCCTGAAGTTGATCGAACAGATCGCCGATTCTCGGAAGTGGATACCTGTTCTTTACCGTCACTTTGTTCAGTTCCCTGTAGTCGATACACATTCTCATTGCACCGTCCTTTTTCTTGACGAATAGGACCGGAGCTCCCCAAGGTGACGAGCTCGGTCTGATGAAACCCTTCTCAAGAAGGCCTTGGAGTTGAACCACCATCTCTTGCATTTCGGTAGGAGCCAAACGATAAGGAGCTCGAGCTATAGGATCCGCTCCTGGAATAAGGTCAATACGAAAGTCCACAACACGATCGGGCGGCAACCCGGGCAAGTCTTCCGGAAACACATCGGGAAACTCGCGTACCATCCTAACATCTTCCAATTTCCGTTGGTTGAGTTTGGTATCGATAACATAAGCCAGGAAAGATAAACATCCTTTCGCCAAACACTTCCTAGCTTTGATTACCGAAATAATCGTCACATCGCCTTTCCTTCCTTCGCCGTAGATTATTGTTGCTTCTCCGTTTGCCACGGGTAATCGAATCATTTTTTTGGACCATACAATTTCGGCCTGGTTCTTAGATAACCAGTCCATACCCACAACCACATCGAATCCGCCAATTTGCATAGGTAATAAGTTAATGGGAAATTTCTTTCCCTTAAGCTCTAAGATGCAATCTCTAAGGATATTATGAATTAGAAGTTGACCTCCATTTGCTATTTCTACCACAACAACATTCTCTAGCATACTCTTAGACATGGCAAGCCTGTGACAGAACAAATCGGATATTAACGAGTAGCTAGCACCAGAATCAAATAACACACGCGTAGGTACGGAATTTAGAAAAAACGTACCCGACACCACATCGGTTGATGCTTTAGCTTCCTCTGACGACATCTGGAAAGCCCTTCCAGTCGACCGCGGAGGTTCCATCTTCTTCCCGCCAAAACCCCCAGTCTTGAGTTTTGGGCATTCCGCCCTTCCAGTCGACCGCGGAGGTTCCATCTTCTTCCCGCCAAAACCCCCAGTCTTGAGTTTTGGGCATTCCGCCCTTACGTGCCTCGGTTCCTTACACTCAAAACATAATTGCCCCTTGATAGGGCAATCTCTGTATATGTGACCCGTCTTCCCGCACTTGTAGCACATCCCGGGAATAAAGTTGCATGGGCCGAAATGCTTGCTTCGGCACTTGGAGCACCACTTGGCATCACGCCTAGGATCGGCTCCTCGCTGAGCGCTGCTGTTGGCATAAAAGGGTTTCTTTGAGGGCATCGAGCTTCCCTCCCATTTCCTCTTCTCGACTTGGCGACCACTTTGATCCCTGCCGAGACTGTAAGTAACCTCCATGAGTTGAGCTTCTTCCATTGCCTCCCGAAGGGTGGAGGTCTTTGTCACACGTACCATCGACATCATGTCCGATGGGAGACCCTTGATGTAAGCCTTGATCTTATCTTTTTCTGTCGGAACCAGACGTCCCACAAAACCCAGCTTGTCCATGAAGAGGCAGTTGTACTCCCTTACAGACATACCTCCCTTCTTCAATTTCTGAAATTCATCCTTGATTAGGTCCAACGACCTCTCGTTACAGTACTCCTCTAGCAGTTTTTCTTTGAAGGTAGACCAAGACAGTTGGTCCAGAACAGTCGGCTTAAGCGAAGCAGAGTACACATCCCACCAAGTAAGAGCTATTCCCCGCAACATTCGGGAACCAAAGATAACCCTCTGTTCCTCCCCACATTCGCTTGAGCGAAAAGCTTGCTCCATCTCTTGAACCCAGGCCATACAATCTAGGGGATTGTCCGAGCCTTTAAATTCTGGTGGTCGGCAACCCAGAAAAGCCTTGAACGTGAAAGTCCGCGCCGCTCGACTGACGCCCAGGGTTGCAGTTACCACAGGGGAAATTACAGGTCCAGTACCCCCGGATCCTGCAACAATCACATTCTCGCCAACCGTTTCGTGCCTACGGTTGTTAGCGTCTCGGTCCTCAAGGAGTTTCAAGAATACTTCCTGCTGTTGCGCCATGGCTCTGTTCATGGCCAACATCATACGGTCCATCATTCTCGTTTCTGCCGTCACTTCCTCAATAATAGGCTCTGCAGCCTCCAAATTGCGTCGAGGAATGTGCTCGGGTCCTCCACCCAGCACATTACTCACACGTACAGTTTCCCCCACTACGGTCGCCAGCGGATGGTCGGCTGTAGATATGTCGGCCTCCTGGCCTTCCGGTCGATTCCTGGTATTAACCATGGTTATGCTGAACGCAATAAGGCAAAAGAACGGGATAAGGATTTCGGAAAACACAGAGAACGTACTACTACATTTATCAATTATTATAACAACAGTAATTTAAGTATGCCAACGTAAAACATTTTCATAATAACGTTAGCTAAGTGAAATTATGAACATATAATACGCAAGAGTGCTTATCACCATCATTACAACTTTCGATTCGTGCATGTTTCCGTCGACCCTAAGACCATCCTATCTTAAAAGGTCTACCCCATCTCACGAGTCATAAATTAATGGTCTCAGCTTAAGTCTAGGCATCTTACAGTCATACCTAGTTCACTTAAACCAAGGCTCTGATACCAACTTGTAACACCCTAACATCTTCCGAAAATAAAATTTCGAAAAAGAATTCAGCAATAGACTAAACTTGCGGAATAAGGTGCAACAAAACCCAATTTACAAATCATCCCAACGGGGTATTAAGTAGACATTAACGTGGTAGATAAATGAAGCATAAAACGACAACCTATTAATCTACAATATTAACTAGATTAGGGACGGGTGTCGCTATACTTCCAAAATAGTATCTTTAAAAAGAATCGTTGTGCGATGGTCACTAGATATCCTCAAAAGACCACTCACGACCCCACGGTCGCTCCCTCAGTCCCGACGAGCCCCACCGCTAAGATAACCTGCCAACATGACAATCAAGAGCAAGTGTTAGGCTAAAGTATAGTGAGAACAAGCCAAAGAAAAGAGTACTAAACCCAAATCGATGTCACGCGGTGAGTATAGCCATGAGCTAAGTCAAGAAATCAAATAAACCATTAGTGATTAAACATGGTACAAATAACACTAAATCACATAACGAGCTCAACCCCTCTAGATCTGTTGCTCAAAACATCAAGTCAACCCCTCTGGATCTATTCTTGAGAGTTCCCAAAACAGGGGGAACCCAAGCACATAATGGAATTACACCTTACTGCACCATGAGACGCTACCCGACCGTATAGGCCCACACCTTACTTATCATGGCAACCCGATGCCTATTACGTGCTAAAACGTGAACCAAATGCCCAAAACAGGGGACATAGGAACACAGTGCCTATGGATCCATTGCACTAAGACTCAAAGCCAAAGCAAGTCATTTCAGAGCATACTCATATTAAATCAAATATACAGGCAATTCATATGAACAATGGTTCAATTCCATAAATCTTGATTCTTGAAATGATTGAGATTTTAGAAAGCATTACCCAACAACAATAAGCCATATTAAAACAAGATTGTCCACATTTAAATAAACACATTTATCACAGAACTTTCGTAATGTAGACTGATTAAATTTAAAGGACTCACCTCAGATTTCTTCCTGCTTATAGACTGCTTCCTATGATCGCTACCTATGACAACACCGATAAATCGGTAAGCCAATAATAAAGACAACTTACTGACCTACGATTCCTGAATTCAAAACACAACACACTGCTGAAACCCAGTACCGGTCGAACCAAGCACCGGTCGAACCAAGCACCGGTCGAACCCGATCGAGACCATCTTCCCGGTCTTATTATGATGGGACGTTTACAGAACCCAGATCCAAATCAAAATACGTAGATCTCGAAATTAAACGGTTAAAAACCTTAACAACGAGATTCTATACGACAGATAACACTTAGATCAAAGTTTTAAGCTAGATTCGTACCTTGATTTGGAGAAAATCGAACGACCTCTTTTTCTCCTGCTTCCTTCTCTCTCTCTCTCTGATTTTCTTTAGAAATCAGATTTGTGATATTTAGAAAATATCTAAAACTTGATTTATATTTATATAACCCAAGTTACATTTTACCCCTTGAACTTCGGTTAAAGGTCAACTTTTCACCCAACTCCAAAATAGCGGGTGTTACAGAAATGGACCAACAAACCTGGGTCTCAGCTTACCTTTCTTACCGAAACGGATCACTCCCTTCCAAGGTGAAACTTTTAGCATCACCAAATCTCCTACTTGGAACTCTATCGGCTTCCTCCGCTTATTTGCGTACATCTTCTGACGATCTTGGGCTATCTTCAATCTTTCTCGGATCTGGCCAACCTTATCGAGATCACATATACGAGCTGCAAATATACTCGCAAGGTTAAAGTCCCCAAACAAGGGCACAACGTCGCTGGAAAGTGTGTTGCAATCACACATGGTGGAGGTGTGGTTGAGGTCGTAGCTCCCAAACGGAAATGGGGGAAGCTACTTGGTTCGATAGATATTCATCTAAAGGAATAGAAGAGTAAGGTACAACTATTTGTCATCAATACATAAACCTCTCATGAGATTGTCTCTGATTAAACTATGTCTATGAATCATTACTGGAGGACGCTCCAAAGTTAATATTGATTCCAGAGATTAAAGAAATCTCAAATGAAATATGAGAGTGCATATGAGTCTATGGACATATCATACATACTCATTGATGATATATTTTGCATATATTGTTGCTTATGAAATGATAGAGCACATTGACATCGAACCATGCTCGGTTGAAAAATATCAACAAAGAGCAAATTGGCCTAAATAAGTAATCCAGGAGAATCATATTATTTGACAAATGAACAGGTATTTGGTTTGGTGGTGCTAACCCACCAAGTGTAAAGCCTGTAAGACATAGATAAATCATTTGTCGTAAAGCGTAATGAGAATAATTAAGTCATAATGTATAAGACTCTCATTTGGAGCAAAGTTTCTCACAACGCCCTGGATTGACCACGAGAAGACTTACTCTCCCATGATGGACGTTATAACGTTATGCTAATTAATTAGCCTAGTAGTTTCCGAATGACTGGAAATGTATCTCATAAATGTGGTTACCACATATCTCTACGGGGATCTAGATTTAGAGATATATAAAAGTGCTTGATGATACTATATTACCAAAATCAAGTAACTCTAAGCCACGAAATGCGTTTGCAATAAAATTGAAACGCCCACTTTATAGATTAAAGCAATCTATAAAGGATATATAAGAACTAATGGAATACTTGATTGAGAAATGATATATAAGAACGATGAACTGTTCCCTTGCATATTTATTATGGAAAACAAGTTCTAGATTTTCAAAGTAGCTCTATATGTCAATGTTATGAACATAATAGGCACTCTTGATGAAATGAGAGGAACCACAAGCTACTTGAAATCTGATTTTGAGAGGAAAGATCTTGGGAAAACTTGGTTTTGTCTAGATATTTGAGCTAGGACACCGAGTTTGTGAAATATTAATTCACCGATCGCATATGTCCAGAAAATAATCAGGCAATTTAATATGGACAAAGCGCGTCCGGTTAGCACTCCCATGATCGGTCAAAGCGTCGGATATAAGGAAAGATTCATTTCGTCTAAAAGGATGATGACGAAAAATATTGGGAGTTGGAATTCCCTATCTAAGTACAATATGCGCATTATTGTACTTAGCACAATACACTTGACCGTATATTGTATTTCTCAGTGAATTTGTTAGCTAGATTTAGCCCAGCGCCAACGCAACGTCATTGGAATGATATCAAATTAATCTTTTGAAACCATTGACATAGGCTTATACTTTCCCTATAGAAAGAAAAATGGGGTTGATAATGAAACTTCAATACCTACTTAGAATGTAAGCAACAAAAGTACTAGCTCTTATAGAAAAACACCAAACAATGTCTTGGTATGTCTTTGCTGATATTAGGTATCTGTCTGACCCATACAAAGGTTGTTCCCAAACTGGATAAAGAATTACCACAATGAACACGCCGATTGCTTGGAAATGAATTAAGCAATCCTTTGTAACTACCCCTTGAACTAATCCAAGAATATTACTCCCCATGATAATTAAATAATGTATATGATTAAGAACTATCATTGCATATAGTGGAGGAGCTAGTAATTCTGGGTTCAACCAGTATTCTACTTGCATATATGAAAATAATGCATCATGTATCAATGAAATGAACATAAGATACATCAAATATTCTGCTTAAGTCTTATACAATCAGCAATAAGAAAACTCTCATCAAGATTCAATTAAATCAAGTAAGATGTCAGGAGAACATGACACGTTTTACCAAATCATTACCTAAAACCATATATTGGGAAATATGTAGGAAGCAAGTGCAAATGTTTTCCAAACTCCCTTGATTAATGCACGAATAAGGGGGAGTCTACTATATTTGTGATATTGGTATGTTGTGCTCTTTCCTTCAACCAAGGTTTTATTTTTCCCATTGGGTTTTGTTCTTTGGTGTAAGGTTTTAATGAGACAACTGTTTATATACCATCATGATTAATGTACGAATCTAAGAGAAAACTAGACTGAAGGAAAAGTCTATGTATAGCAAAGAAACTGGTGCGTTGTACTATTTCCTTCGTCAGACTTTTATTTTTTCTCACTGGGTTTTTATTTTGTCGTAAGGTTTTAACGAGGCAACAATTGTGCACTATCACTCATTTGACTCGGCACAAGGGGGAGTGTTGTAAGATTATGTGTCATCATCAAAAGGAAGTGATTGATATAATATTTTCTTAGTATTAGAATTTACCATAATGAATGTTTCATTTTCTTTGTAAACTTCTCCCTATTTAAAGGGCTTATGATTAATGAGAATTACAGATTTCATTGCCTCTCTATTCTATTGTTATTCTGTTTCGTTTTTCCTTTAACAGATTATAAATAAAATGTTATTCTTACAGAGTCTTAAAAAAACATGAGAAAGAGTGTGAAAATTTTCAAAGTTAAAGAACTCTCAAAAAATAATTGTTGTGAGAGAAACAATAGTTTTTATTATATTCTCACAAAAAAGACTTTGATGTTAAATATTTATGTGACAAGAATAATATTTTATCACATGTATAAAACATTTAAATAAATATAATTAATGTTATAATTTTCAAAATAGAGAATCAGTTGGAATTAAATGATATGTTTTTTTTCCTTCTTTTGAAGATTTTGAGTTTTATTCTCCATTTTAAAGATATTTTAGAGATTTTGTTGGAGATGATGTAAGAGCATCTCCAATATCTTTCCTATGATTTCTCTAAAATAGATAACCAAAAATGAAAATCTAGAAAAGGTATTACACTCAACTCTAATAGATTTGCTGTTTTAGAGATTTTAAAACAACTTATATTATTATAATATTCTTTAATTTATCATCCCAATACATTTTTTTAAAATTAAAATAAAATGATAAAAATTGAATCTCATTGGTGGGATTGAATAAAATAATCATTTTTCTCTCCTACCATCAAGTTTTAAAGAATTCTCTAAGAGCATCTCCAACAACTTTGCTAAAATAGAAAAAAAAATGTGTTTTTCTTCTCTAAACCTCTCCAACAACTTTGCTATCTTGTTTGTTATAATAGAAAAAAATTGAAAATTTTCTAAGTTAGAAAATTCTCTAAAACTTGATGGTAGGAAAGAGAAATGATTATTTTATTCAATCCCACCAATAAGATTCAATGTTTATCATTTTATTTTAAGTTTTTTTAAAGTGTATTGGGATGATAAATTAGATAATATTATAATAATATAAGTTGTTTTAAAATCTCTAAAATAGCAAATCTGTTGGAGTTGAATGTAATATATTTTAGTGATTTTCACTTTTGGTTCTCTATTTTAGAAAAGTTATAGGAAAACTGTTGAAGATGTTCTAAGAGCATCTCCAACAGCTTTGCTAAAATAGAAAAAAATTGAGTTTTTGTTCTCTAAACCTCTCCAACAACTTTGCTATCTTGTTTGTTAAAATAGAGAAAACTTGAAATTTTTCTAAAAGTTTAGAGAAATCTCTAAAACTTGATGGTTGGAGAGAGAAAATGATTATTTTATTCAATCCCACCAATAAGATTCAATTTTTATCATTTTATATTAAGTTTTTTTTAAAAGTGTATTGGGATGATAAATTATAGAATATTATAATAATATAAATTGTTTTAAAATTTTAAAATAACAAATCTGTTGGAGTTGAATGTAATACTTTTTAGAGATTTTCACTTTTGATTCTCTATTATAGCAAACAAGATAGCAATGATGTTGGAGATGCTCTAAACTTATAAAATTTTCAAGTTTTTTCTATTATAGCAAACAAGATAGCAAAGCTGTTGAAGAGGTTTAGAGAACAAAAACACATTTTTTTCTATTTTGCTATAATTTCTCTAAAATAGATAACCAAAAATGAAAATCTCTAAAAAGTATCACATTCATCTCCAACAGATTTGCTATTTTAGAGATTTTAAAACAACTTATATTATTATAATATTTTATAATTTATCATCCCAATACACTTTTAAAAAAAATCTTAATATCAAAATAATAAAAATTGAATTTCATTGGTGGGATTGAATAAAATAATCATTTCTCTCTTCTACCATTAAGTTTTAGAGAATTCTCTAAACTTGGAAAATTTTCAACTTTTCTCTATTATAGCAAACAAGATAGCAAAGCTGTTGGAGAGGTTTAGAGAACAAAACCCCATTTTTTTTTATTTTAGCAATGTTGTTGGAGATGCTCTAAGTAGTACAAACAATGATTTTCATATAATGATTTTTAGAACATGTACCAAATTACCATAAGGTGTGCTATGATTTTCCATGCATATAAATAAGTTGTTCAAAATACAATATATATATATATATATATATATATATATATATGTGTGTGTGTGTGTGTGTGTGTGTGTGAGAGAGAGAGAACATAAAACTATCATTGAAAATACATTTGAATGTGTATCCCAATTCTTTAGATAACACGTAAAATTCACTAATGCTTTTCTTGCATGTCAACGTTGGTATCCTTTCTTAGAAGCCATGTATATGACTTGATAAGAATTCCATATTCTATCTATCACCAAGTAGTCAACTCTTACATCTTCGTATTCTAGATTCGTTAAGTTGTATATAGTTGTACTTGCTTGATGTTTGCATTAACACCACTTGTGAACACGATACTATAGTGCTTTTTTCACATACAAGTTAAATGAACTTTCGTCTTTTTGACAAAAGAAATAAATAAAGTATGTATAAGAAAGATTAAAGGAACAAATGTTCTTTCGACTGAGGGCCAAAATTCTTGCAAGGTGGCATGTCGATTTTAACCATTTGGCCTTCTAGTAGCTAAGAATTGTAGGGGTCCATTGTGTTTTTCTAGTGAAAATCCATAGATTTTATAAAGAGTATTTGACTTCTTATGATCTATCTTAATCATATTTTTTTGAAAAACAATTATACTCATGTATTCTTGTGAATTTGAAGAGCCTTAAAACATCTAAAATAATTGACATATCAACACTGAAGTTTGACGTGTGAATTGACATATCCCCAACTTGCTGTAATATTCATTTTGAAACAAATATTTTCTAGATTTTATGCTTCTTTGGACTCCTTGTAAACTATAAAATTTTAGTAAAAATATGGGTTTTTACTAACTTCGGACACATTTAAATACATGCATATGTATTGTATATATATAACTTTTTGTGGGTTTGTGTTCTCCTATATGAGAGCTTCAAAACGATATATTATGTGTCCAAAACGGAATATGTGTGAACGAGATATCAATGCTCAAAGTTGAGTGTTTGGGATGAAATTGGCAAAAATCAAGTTGGTGTGGGAATGTGTCCCACATAGGAAGGAGGAACAAATCTTTTATGGTTTATAACCATGAAGGTTGGAGGGGCTTACAAGCTCTTGTTTGGTTTTACTCCAACACCTACCTGCGCGCAGAGGGTGCCAATTGAGACTTTCGTAGGCTAAAATCGGCAAACTTGTGTGTGGGCGTGACCTGCGGACACAAACGAATGCAACTCCAAAATCTTGTGCTCATGCATAGTGGTTTTTGCGAAAATTTTGTTTTGATCCGGTGTTGTGTGCGGGTTCAACACTAGCGCCGAGCACCGGAATGTTTCGAAACAGTGCCCGGCGCGGTTGCGCGGAGATCTGTTTCAGTTTTCGTAACTCCCAAATCATATATATTGAATACGAAAATTAATATTTTAATTATCAGTTAATTAAATATTAAATATGGCGGTTTCGGTTTTCAATATAAATTGAAGGGTATGGTGTTGCATTCCATACGATATGACACATATCGATACCAACACATCGAATACCGAGATGCCGAACAATACGCGCATTTCTCTGTAATTCTCGAGTATACGATTCTCTCCGACATTTTCAGGCGAGTGGTTATATCCGGCAGTACTTCTGTTTACGCTGTTGTACTCTGGGAACAGACGGTGAATCTGTTTAAAGGAATCGTGTCATACACAAGCCTCAACGTCGTTTGATATTTATATGGTTTATTCGTTTATGTTAATCATTTGTTGATTCCTCCTAGTTTCTTTTATATTCGTGTTATTACTAATCACTTTGTTGATTTTTATAGTTTATTACATACGTTGTAATATTATATGTATTATTAAAATACACATCGGTTTACTAACAAGCTTAAGCCATTAGTGCACTAATTAAATACATCATTTAATCAATATCTAGGTTTGGTTATTAACTTGTTCTACTAATAAACAAACAATTTATGTTAGTTATTTTTGTTTGTTGGTTCGTTTTCTTTGTACTTTTTCCATAAATTGATATTTTTCAAAGATGTGTTCATATTGTATCAGATTAAATCTCTTCTAGGTTGATATATATGACAAAATTTTAAATTTTAGCCATTTTTTATAAAAGGTAAATGTTTGAATCATGAGTTGACTCTTTAGGGTTTAAGATTCCAAATAAATTCCATTATCAAGCATGGTCCAAACATGGAAGTAAAAAAGGAATAAAAAGATGAAGAATATATTCTATCCATTAGACATGGATGTAAAATGGGAATGCATATGAGCATACAAATGGTTCAAAACAGTTTGCCATCCCTATAAATACAGGGTTTGAAATGTGGATCAAATATCCAAGAAGGATTAAGAAGATAAATGATTAGAGGAAGGAAGGTTCTTACATGAAGAGAAAGAGTGTTTTGTTTGGTAGCCAAGGATGACTTGCCATCTCCATTACGAATGATCTCTCTTACTATATTTTGGAACTTTTGTGTGGTTTCTGGCAATCATCTTGGCTATCCTGACAAGCTCTTCTCTTTCATGTTAGATCTTCTCTTCTTACCTCGATTTATTTGCACATGACCAATGCACTAAGGTTTGAGAGATTTTGACCCAATAAACTAAAGTGTCGTTTGTTTTTTAAGAGGTCTAAAGTTTGAAGTCTTAATTTAGTTATGATTAATAAGAGGTGATGTGTAAAAAGGTCTAAACGATTCAGATTTAAGAGTCATTAAGAGATTTTTGTTATGGTCTAAACGATTCAGATTTAAAAAAGGTCTAAACGATTCAGTTTTTTTGGAAAACGTTTGTTATGGTGCCTCATTCGTCTAAAATGCATATTATTGGAAAAAGAGTCGTTTTCCCATTTGAAGCATATCATTTTGAAAGATTACGATCTCCATTGTATTCTTCCTTTTTAAATGATTAATTTATATATGTTGAAAACTCTTGAGCTCACTAGGCGTTAAGTCTAACCTTTTATTTGTCGGCATGTGTATCATATTCCATATGGGGGTTTGGTTCTAGCAGGACTATGAAAAGTTGAGAGCCTTAGTCTTACACAAGTGTAAGTAGTTGGTGAAGTCTTCCTCAGTTGGAGATAGTGACTGTTACTAGGTTTTAGTAGCACCCGTCCTAATTATAGTCTGTATGTAAGAAATGGAACGTGTGTATTGAGGTTAAATCTTAAATTATGTTTGTAGATGAATCTATTGTCGATGTATTTAGAAAATTTTAAATTAGTTGCTATTTCCAGAATTGAGGATGTAACACACAAAATATTGACGTAGATGCATTGATGGACACGAACAACAGTGATACAAGTTTCATTAAGTGGGTATCGTTTTCTAAATCTTAAAAGAAAATATACAATTAAATAAGGTCGTGTTTCATTTACACGATTAGATTGGATTTGAAGGGTTTTAGAATTGAATTTCATTCCAATCCAATGTTTGGTTTGAAGGGTTTTCTGGATTTAAAATCCCAATATCTCATTTAGAGCATCTCCAAAAACTATGGTATAATTTTTCTATAATATAGTAGAAAAAGTCCAAATCTCTAAAAAAAATTACTTTAATCTCTAAAAGCTACTCTATTTTTGCAATCTTAACATTAATTTTATTAATAAAATAATCAATACATTTAATAATATATTGTTTCTATCTCCTACACATTAAATTAAAAAAAATATTATTGGTGGAAAAATATTATTATATTATCTTCTCTCTTTTTATAAAGTTTTAGAGATTTCTCTAAATTTAGAGATTTTTACAATCTCTTCTTATTTTTCTATTTTAGCATAGAATATAACATAGTTGTTGGAGCAAAAAAGTTGCTAAAATCCATCTTTTCTTTATTTTAACATAGTTGTTCTAGCTATTGGAGATGCTCTTAATCCCACAAACATAGAGTTTAGAAATCTTATGAGGGTGGTTGTTATTTCACAGGATTAATAATCTATCTATCTATCTATCTATCCATCTATCTATCTATCTATATCTATCTATATATATATTAAAGCAAAACCAAGAAGAAGTGATGTGGCACCTTCTTAGAGTAGGATTCTTATCTAGAAATTTTGTGGTTTTTTTGAATTTTTTAAAATATTAAATATATTAAAGACTACTAGTTGCGTACTCGCGCAATGCGGCGGGATGTAAAGTTTGAATCAATATAAGCAAACATACCCGTTACGATCGCATTCGGAATTGTTAGTCCAGTAGCTTAATTTATTGATAGTCCTAGTAAAAGCCAAGGCAAATGAAAATTTGTTTTTTTCTTCGGTTTGAATTGGAACATGTTATATTTAAAACGAAAATAGATGAACTTTTGCGAAAAAATATTATCTTGCCAACATGATGACAAGCGAAGCTTGTTTCAGTTCAATCAACAATCCATATTCTAAAACTATGACTACCATAAGATTCATTTAACGTTTATGGGTTGAAATTCTCAATGAAAAATAAATGGATTGTTCAAGCTTGTCATGTTGAGTTCATTACAACAAAAGTGGTTAATATGACGCCCAAAGTGTTTAAGAGGTCGTTTACCAAACACTTACCCGGGTAAGTGCTTACCAAGTCACCTTACCTTACCGGATGCATATGGCAAGGACCAAGAATCTTACCCGGTAACAGCGAAGGCAAGGACCGAGAGTCTTACCCGGTAAGTGAGGGTCGTCATCTCTTACCACGGTTAGGGCTTACCAAATAAATTGTTGCATACGATACCGTTTTTGTGGACTAAAATCTTACATGGTAATTAAGTAATAGTGTTAAAGTTTACCGGTAAGCATTCGATAAACAACCCCTAAGTGTACATTCTTTTTACAAACTGAACATTTCCTGTTTTAAATAAACATGTGCATTCTTTAAAAAACTGAACCTTTTTATAAGATGTGACGCTCATACCAACAAAACTAAAACCATTTTTACCAAATAAGCAAAATAAAACTACTATTTTTTTTTTGGCTAAAGGGGGCAGAAGCCATGTAAATTTTATTCAAAACAAATTAAAAATTACAAAACAAATAAGCACATATCTATTTTTACAAAAGAAAAACCACCTACCCATAAATGTTTTGAGAAATCTCTAAAAAGAGGCCTAATACTATATTGATTTACATTTTTGAAGACCATCTCATCTAACACACCACAAATGCTTATAACACTTTTATTGTATAACCCTAAAACAACCCAAAATAAAGACATTGATCAACACCAATACTCCACACATTAGCACCAGGCCATAACACCACCCTAAACCCTAAGAATTTAACAACAAAATATGAAGAAAATACTTTTTCCATAAATACGGGATTCTAGTAGAAGTTCAAGTACTTTAGATAGCAAACCAATTACATATGGAATATTAGGGATGAAGAAGGCTTAAAAAACAAATGCAAGAAAAATCATGTCCTCGTGAAATTATATATAATGACATTCATTAACACTTTTCCTAATCTTTCATTATCGTTGTACTTCATTGGAGCACTTTTCCATTAAGCAAACCTTTATAAAATAATAATTAACTAAGGGTTGTTTACCAAAAGCTTACCGAGTCACTACCTTACCGGATGAATATGGTAAGGAGCAAAAATCTTACCCGGTAAAAGCAAAGCAAGGACAAAGAGACTTATCTAGTAAGTGATGGCAACAACTCTTACCACGGTTAGCTCTTACCGGGTAAATTGTTGCATATAATGTCATTTTGGTGAACTAAAATCTTACCCGGTAAGTAACCGACCCCTAAATGTTCTCCGTACTAAACATGTTCCATACCTGCTATACAATTCAACCAATTAGATCACACATTCTAAAATAAGTTGACAAATTGTATTGAATGAAAATATCAAGGGTAAAAAATATCTCAATAACAGGTTGCTATAATGGTTATTTGATTCAAATGACTTTACATATCAAATTTACAATCAACAAAAATGAAAAACATATTTGAAACAAAGATGGTAGTTGCTCTTCTTGCATTGGCTACTCCACAGAAAACACACAAATGGTAATGAAGTTAAATTATTGTAGTAGCCAAACCTCTCATTCTCACGAACTTGACTTTTAAGCTTTTAGAAAAACCTTCAGAGAAAAAAAAAGCAAATGGTAATGAAGTTAGAATAAAGATTACAAATCAAAAGGTTTTCACAAAGACTAATAACAAGTAACACAATAGTAACATATAACCTCCTCCTTATCTTAAATCATGAAAGAAGATTCAACAACATTATTGATGATTGAAGATGTTGGAAATTTGAATGTGAGTTTGGAATGTTTCCATCCCACATTGGTAGAAATACAAAAGAAACTTGAGTTTATAAGTCTAGACTCTCAAGTAGGTCTTGAGTAAAATGATGGACCTATGGTGGGGGTCTCAAAGAAGTGCAACGCGCGCGCGCGTGCGTGGCCGTGAGCCTCGCTACGAGCTTTCTTTTTGAGGATCGATATATAGAGATTTAAGCAGATAAATTCTATTTAATTAGATAATGAGCAGATATTTAATTTTCAGATAAAGTTTTAATTTTTCAGCTTATTAAAAACGTGGCTATTAATCTGAAAATCAGTTGGAGAATTAGTCTCCAACTTAACCTCTTAATCCGATTCTTGGGGATTAAACAAGGAATATTCTCAGATTATTCCGTTTGGTTTTCAAGTATAAATTAGAGGTTTGGTTCCTGATTATTCACTGAAGAAAAAAAAACAATCTGCTATCTCTCTCGATCGATCTCTGTACTCTCTGTCTCGAACTGTTCATCATAAAACGGTTCTGTTTTCTACTAATCTCCTGTCGAAGCTTTGCACTGATAATCAAACACTATAGCTGTTAGTGTTAGATTAGTACTGCATCAAATCCTGGGCTAAGCGATTGTAGACTCACAGCTGTTTTAGAGTGTCGCCAAAATCTTTAAGGACAGGTTCATACCGTGCAGTTTTCTTTTTCATCGTCAAAAGAAATCAGGTTGGTGTTTATTTTCTGCACTGTTTTAGTTTTCGTCCAGTAGGGTGGACACTCTATCTTCTACCCCTTCTTCTATCGTATCTATCGCGAAGGATAGATACGTTGTTAGGATTACTTTGTAAATCTGTTTAGCTTGATAATTGTCGAACTTTAATCATAAAGACTTTAACTTTATAAATAAAGCTTCAATCTTTATAAAGTTCGGATCTTTATTAATTTGTGTTTTTTTTTATAAATAAAGCTGTGTTTTTATTTATAAAATTGGTTTATTGTTCACAACTGTATTTTTCTGATTTTTAAAAAATTCAACAATCTTAAAGGTTTTGATATGGACTTCGGAAACTCTTCCAACGTTCGAATGGTGAATCAAGAGTTTGTGAAGCTTGACCGGTTCGACGGGTGCCACTATACCCGATGGGCCGAAAAGATCAAGTTTCTACTAATGGTTATAAAGCTTTATCATGTTCTGGACCCGAACCTCCCGCCTATCCCTGATAATCCGATTCCCGAAAAGGGAAAGGAACCAGATAGGGCAAGAATAGCCGAGCTTGAAAAGTTAAGGCTACTCCGCAAGGAGGAGAAATCCTTGGCCTGCGGACATATTAAAAATACCCTATCCGATAGACTCTATGACTTGTACTCCCCGATAAACGATCCTATAGAGTTGTGGAATGCGTTTGAGTTTAAATATAAGGCACAAGAAGAGGGAACTAATAAATATCTTGTGTCCCAATTTTTACGTTTTCAAATGAATGACGAAAAACCTATTTTAGAACAAATTCATGAACTCCAGGTTATAGTAAACAAACTCAAAGCGCTTAACATAACTCTTCCAGAAATTTTCCAAGTGGGGGCGGTGATTGATAAATTACCCCCATCTTGGAAAGATTTCTCAAAGAGAATGATGCACAAGTCTGAAGACTATTCTTTGGATGACCTGCTAAAGCACATAAGGATCGAAGAAGAAACTAGAAATCGGGATAAAAGAGGCAAGTCTGTGATGGGTGGTGCAAACAGCGTGAAGGCTGGGAACACCAAAGGAAAGGGAAAGGTTGGAGGCTCTAAGAAGTGGAATCTGGGTCCACAAAAGAAGAGCTTTAAGAGATCCGGACAACAATCCAAACCTGTGCAACAATTAAAGAGAACTGGGAAATGTCACGTCTGCGGAGAGACGGGACACTATGCCCGAGAATGCAAGGAAAGAAAGTCCGGACCGCCAGTAGCCAACTCTGTTGAAGGAATCCAGAATCTTGTTGCAAACTTGCATATGGAGGAGATTGATATGATCTCGGAAGCAGCTACCAGAATCACTGCTAGTAGAGGAGGTTGGTACTTGGACACGGGAGCAACAGTTCACGTTTGTAACTCCCGGTCCAAGTTTGTTCAATATGGCCCTGTTCGAGAAGGAAAACAGGTAATCGTGGCAAACAACGGCAAGGCCGATGTTGCGGGAATGGGTACGGTGCTACTCAAGTTCACTTCCGGGAAGACTGTTACTTTGAGGAATGTTCTTCATGTTCCTTCCATCAATAAGTGCCTCGTTTCTGGGAACAAACTCGATGAACATGGGTTTGGAATCAACATCGAGGCAAGGAAGCTATTGATATACAAACGGAATACATTCATAGGAAAAGGATACAACCTGTCGGGTATGTATCGGTTGAACTTGAGTGATGATGAGAATGAGGCCGGGCCAAGTGGGGGTAGTGATGTGTTAGCCATTTCTGATGAAGTTTTTATTTCTACTATTGATGTAACTCTTTCTGATGATTTTAATAAAGTTAATTCTTTTGAGTACTTTGCTTGTTCAATATCTTTATGGCATAAACGTCTGGCACACACCAATGTTAAAAATATTGAAAAAATGCAAAATAAAGGATTAATTAAAGTTGATAACAAAGTTTTTGGAAAATGCGAGACGTGTGTAAAATCAAAGTTTACAAAGAAACCGTTTCCATCAGTTAAAAGGGATACAACCATTTTAGAGTTGATTCATTCCGATATCTGTGAATTGAATGGAATACTTACCCGTGGTGGTAAACGGTATTTCATTACATTCTGTGATGACTTCAGTCGGTATTTATACGTTTACTTATTACATTCAAAAGACGAAGCTTTTGATGCTTTTAAACTTTATAAATCTGAAGTGGAAAATCAACTTGAAAAACGAATCAAAATACTTCGATCAGATAGAGGCGGGGAATACCTTAACAGAGAATTTGATACTTTCTGTGAAGAGAATGGTATCAAACATGAACGCACCTCACCGTTCACCCCTCAACAGAATGGTTTAGCGGAACGAAAAAATCGTACTCTTGTTGAGATGGTCAACTGTATGTTGAACCAATCGGGTCTGCCAAACAACCTGTGGGGAGAAGCCCTATTGACCGCTTGTCATATTCACAACCGGATCACTAGTCGTGTGATCCCAACTAGCCCATATGAACTATGGAAAGGTAGAAAACCCAACCTGAACTACTTTAGAGTCTGGGGTTGTGTTGCCTACTATCGGACTCCTGACCCTAAAAGATCCAAACTGGGAGCTCGTGCTATTAAAAGCATATTTGTGGGATATGCTAGAAATAGCAAGGCTTATAGGTTGTTGGATAAGGAATCAGGAGTAATAGTAGAATCCAGGGATGTGGAATTCTTTGAAGACAAGTTTTCAGAAGATGCTGAGAACTCTAAGAGAAATTTGGTTTCAAATCTTCCTAGTACATCTCATGATAGTTCGAAAACCTCAAACAAGGTTAACGAACCACGTAGAAGTACTAGAGTAAGAAAAGAGAAAAGTCTAGGTGATGATTTCTTCTCCTTCCTAGTAGAAGGAACACAAAAGAAAGTAACTAGAGAAGTCATCTTATCGATTAACATCGAAGATGATCCTAAGACTTTTAAAGAGGCCATGTCTTCAAGGGACGCTCCACTATGGAAGGAAGCAATAAATGATGAAATGGATTCCATTATAGGAAATGGAACTTGGGAATTGGCTGATTTACCCAAGGGAGTGAAACCCATAGGTTCCAAGTGGGTATTTAAAAGAAAGTTGCATCCTGACGGATCAATATCAGCTTTTAAGGCAAGATTAGTGGCTAAAGGATATAGACAGAAAGAGGGAGTCGATTACTTCGACACATATGCTCCGGTTGCTAGAATTAGTTCTATTCGAACTCTTATAGCAATCTCAGCCATAAAGGGACTGTACATTCATCAAATGGATGTGAAGACAGCCTTTCTGAATGGCTATCTAAATGAGGAAGTTTATATGGAGCAACCTGAAGGGTTTGTGATACCCGGACAAGAGAACAAGGTATGCAGACTTGTTAAATCTCTTTATGGGTTGAAACAAGCGCCTAAACAGTGGCATGAAAGATTTGATACGACTATCACTTCTTTCGGATTCAGACATAACGGGGCTGATCGATGCATCTACTCAAAATGCACAAAAGGATCCACTGTAGTAATCTGTCTTTATGTAGATGATATGTTGATCATCGGTACTAACCTTGAGGGTATCCTTGAAACAAAGGACTACCTCTCTTCTATCTTTAAGATGAAAGATCTAGGAGAAGTAGACACTATTCTTGGAATAAAAGTAAAGAGGTCAGGATCACAAATCTCATTATGTCAATCACACTACATTGAGAAGATAGTGACAAAGTTTCAACACTTGAATATAAAGGAGTTTAACACACCTTTTGATTCATGTGTAAAACTTGATAAAAACTCTGGAAGAGCAGTGGCTCAACTAGAATATGCCAGTGCTATAGGTTGCATGATGTATGCAATGCATTGCACTAGACCGGACATTGCTTTTGCTGTGAGTAAACTAAGTCAATATACTAGCAATCCGGGTCCAGAGCACTGGAAGGCAATTAGTAGAGTATTAGGTTACTTGAAAAGGACTAGTAACCTAGAACTGACATACTCTACACATCCAGGAATATTAGAGGGATATTCTGATGCCAGTTGGATAGATCACTCAAGTGACTCTAAATCCACAAGTGGGTGGATTTATACTCTAGCTGGAGGAGCGGTTTCTTGGGCAAGCAAGAAACAAACTTGTATTGCCCATTCAACAATGGAGGCCGAATTAATTGCCCTGGCAGCGGCAGGAAAAGAGGTTGAATGGATTAGAGATCTATTGACAGATATCCATTTGTGGCCTCGACCAACTCCCTCGATTCCCATGTACTGTGACAGTGAGGCCACACTGTCAAAAGTGTACAATGCCGTATATAATGGGAAATCTCGACACATAGGTCTACGGCATAACTATGTTCGAGAATTGATCGAAAATGGTACCATTAGTATAGTGTATGTCAAGTCATGTGGAAACTTGGCAGATCCATTAACTAAGCCTCTGACGAGAGACTTAGTAGGATCAACTACCAGAGACATGGGTCTGAAACCACTCAGAATCGGTTAGTGATGGGAACCCAACTTGAATTTAGTGCTCCTATCTCTCAAGTTTAAAGGGTAACAACAAGTCATTTGACCGATAGAAGGTACTATCAAATGATAGACCCATGTAAGGTATATGATAGTACGGCGTTGCCGAGAACTAGGATGAGATAAAACTCTTAACAAAATTTAGAGGCATCTTAGCAACGAAGATGTTATAGAATTTTGCCTATAGGACCGAGAGGTGGTGCCGCCTCAAATGGAGAGTTGTGGTTTCTCTTCTAAAAGGTCATGAAATAGGATTTTAGCGCATGGCCGTATTCGCGCTCAGCGAGAATGCAAAGACAAAAGATGATGTGTGTGAATTAGCCGAAGTAGTTACAAGATTCAAAGTTTAAATCCTAAGGATACTTCTGAATTGATTCCTTCTTGCTTATTCACATTAAACGGAGGTTTAATCTTAGTGACACCACTGTAACATCACTTTTCTTGAAAGGCAGAAAACATTCCAACCTGGTGGGGGATTGTTGGAAATTTGAATGTGAGTTTGGAATGTTTCCATCCCACATTGGTAGAAATACAAAAGAAACTTGAGTTTATAAGTCTAGACTCTCAAGTGGGTCTTGAGTAAAATGATGGACCTATGGTGGGGGTCTCAAAGAAGTGCAACGCACGCGCGCGCGCGCGCGTGGCCGAGGCCGAGGCCGAGGGCGCGGTTCTCACGAAATGACGCGCACTTTGCACTTCGCACGCTCGCATCGGAGCTGAGGAGCCTCGCCCCGAGCTACGAGCTTTCTTTTTGAGGATCGATATATAGAGATTTAAGCAGATAAATTCTATTTAATTAGATAATGAGCAGATATTTATTTTTCAGATAAAGTTTTAATTTTTCAGCTTATTAAAAACGTGGCTATTAATCTGAAAATCAGTTGGAGAATTAGTCTCCAACTTAACCTCTTAATCCGATTCTTGGGGATTAAACAAGGAATATTCTCAGATTATTCCGTTTGGTTTTCAAGTATAAATTAGAGGTTTGGTTCCTGATTATTCACTGAAGAAAAAAAAACAATCTGCTATCTCTCTCGATCGATCTCTGTACTCTCTGTCTCGAACTGTTCATCATAAAACAGTTCTGTTTTCTACTAATCTCCTGTCGAAGCTTTGCACTGATAATCAAACACTATAGCTGTTAGTGTTAGATTAATACTGCATCAAATCCTGGGCTAAGCGATTGTAGACTCACAGCTGTTTTAGAGTGTCGCCAAAACCTTTAAGGACAGGTTCATACCGTGCAGTTTTCTTTTTCATCGTCAAAAGAAATCAGGTTGGTGTTTATTTTCTGCACTGTTTTAGTTTTCGTCCAGTAGGGTGGACACTCTATCTTCTACCCCTTCTTCTATCGTATCTATTGCGAAGGATAGATACGTTGTTAGGATTACTTTGTAAATCTGTTTAGCTTGATAATTGTCGAACTTTAATCATAAAGACTTTAACTTTATAAATAAAGCTTCAATCTTTATAAAGTTCGGATCTTTATTAATTTGTGTTTTTTTTATAAATAAAGCTGTGTTTTTATTTATAAAATTGGTTTATTGTTCACAACTGTATTTTTCTGATTTTTAAAAAATTCAACAGAAGAGGCATACAAAAATAAACAAATTGTTTTTATAATTAGGGTAAGTCGGAATTTTCTCAACATTTTGTGAACTATTCAAACTCTTTTTCAGAATTTGCATGATAAGAACTTATATATTTGAATCTCAAAAGTATTCCACATAACATATATAAATATATAACTAATAACCCATGAATGTCACAGAATATGATTAAAGTTATAAAAGATGGGTATGTACATGAGGTAAATTAGAATGTAAACTACAACAGTAAATGCCACAATTGCCAAATTGCCAAGTAGTACGTAAGAGCCTATTGAGGTTGGAATTGTAATCACAACTCTCATCAATATTAAAGTTTACATCCTATTATCAAAATAATTTAAGTATCATCATCTTAGGTATGTTCATCAACTACAATCCATTGTTTTCAAGGTTGTTATTTACTAATCCAAAAGTCCCATTCTACTAAAATTGCAGTAGTTGACCCAATATGTTTATTAGTAGAAGTTGTTGACAACCACACAAATATTGATGCAAATCTTACGAACCAACAATGATTTAAAGCAAGAAATTTCAACTTACTCCATGATATAGACATGATAAAGTTGCACCCAGATAGAAGAGCATTCAGTCAATTATCAACAGGAATTTTGATCTATAGTGTCGATGATAAAAAGGGTCAAAATCTAAATCCCCCCAAAAGAAATCCAATTAACAAAAAAAAATGTTACCGACAAAATTAGATGCTATCAAATGAATTGATCCCAATAACACAAATTTATTGAAACAAAAAGCCATTTTCAAGAATAAAAACAAATTAAGGTCTGAGAATCCTTGAAATTCCATAAACCCGAATATGGCTCAGTAACGTAAGGCAGAAAATAGCAACCAACAGATTGAAGTGTTGAAAACGATCATTTTTCTAATATTTAAAAAGAATAAGCAACAATGGTCTTTAAAATCCATTCACAAACTGCCAACATATCCGTATTGGTATTCTATTTCTACTACAAGCTTAATAGAAGCAAGAAAAATCAGTTAAGAGTCTTACCTTTTAAATGAGATAGAGTTGAAGTTTAGGGCGGTTGGGTTGTGGTTCGACAACCTCATGTGAATTTTTAAGGTCTGAAACAAAAATATAATTAGCATTATCGATAGATTTTTAGATACCACTTGAATTAAACCACTAAATATCTAACTAAACCACTGATTTCCTCACATTAGCAAATCGAACCCAAACCAAATCAGTCTGATTTAGAATGCAAAATAAATCGAAGAACCCAATATCACTTTAACTGTAAGATTCCTTACATAGCAAAATCGAACCTAAATCAAACCCAAACCAAATCAGTCTGATTTAGAATGCGAAGAATAGGCAATAAATCGAAACGAAATCAAAGAAGGTTTACCCTAAAAAGTATACCCAATTGAAGCAATAGATATAAGAAAAATGGGCAAAAATCTAAAGAAGCAAATGAAGATGAAAATTAGATTAGGGTTGAAGAAGTGAAAAACAGAAAGAAAAAAACAAAGTTCTGTTACCTCAAAATCGATGGAAAATTAGATTAGGGTTGAAGAAGTGAAAACGTACCTGAGAGAAGAATCGAATTGTGTGGTCAACACTCAAGATGTTACTTTTACCTCTCGACTCCCAATTTCCCAAACATTGAAAATCCTCATTGCTCAAATATGACCAATAAAGGTTTTGTACCTGTGAAAGAGAACCCAACCTTTGGTGATTCAAACTTGAGAAGAAACACCTGACAAGAGTTGAAATCAGACTGCCCTTCGAGGGCTACAATCTCAGGAAGAGGACAAATTGACAGATTTCTGGTGATGTTGGTAGAAATTGAAGAAACCGTGAAGGAAACAAAGAAACCCAAGTCAATGGTGAAGTCATACCTGGGAAGAGTCGATGGTGTATGAATCGATTGTAAAGTGATTTTTGGAAAATACCTAAATCATGAAAAGATAATCTAATGTGTTCTTGATCAGAAAATCTAAAAATGGGATTTTATATGTTTCTCATAGGAAATGGGGTTTAAGGACGAAAAAATCCATTAAAACCCATTTCATAATCGTCAAGATGATACCTAAAAGGACGAAAAATCTCACAATTTTATGGAGAGCACAAGCTGCAAATGGAGGGTTTCGTAGAAAGAGGGTAGGGAAGGGTCACCTGTAGAGGTGGTGAGGACGACTACCTGCAAAAGAAAAAACGAGAGTTGGAGAAGAGGGAAGCTACCTGTTTTGGCTTCATATGAGGGTTGGAGAACCTGCTGCAAAAGGGAAAATCGGGAGAGCAAAGGGATACCTATTTTTTTCGCAAAAGTTCACCTTGAGCCGGAAAGGAGGCATGGAAACCAATAAAATTTTGAAAAATATCTTGGGAACATAAAGGGATACCTATATTCATTCAAATTTAAAATTCAAACAAAAAACAAAGAAAGAAGCGCCAATGATATGCTTTAATAAATTGTACACTTGCATTGTAAGCTTGTAAAGTTGAAAATTAAGGAATTATGCAATAAGTAGTAGTACATAAGGCATAAAAAGTTGTAATTAAGAAAAGCAACCCAAATGCTTTATAAAGTAGTATAGATAATGTCCCTCTATGAAAAATGTATTTTTTATTGCAAGGAGTCTATTTTGGTAATTTTAACACCACTTTGATTAGCTTTCAATACCTAAATCATTCATATTCTTATATTAATCATTTGTTTTATTGCAATTTATGTTAATTAATCATTTATTTTCACCTTTTTATGTTATTAACCATTCATTTTCCTTCATTTATTTTAATTAATCATCTATTTCCCCTTATTTAAACACAAATGAGTTTTTTTGTTTTTGTTGGATATGTTATTGTTTTTTCACTTCTTTGTCATATAACAACCTACCTCCCATTATTTTCTTCTAACACATTTTCTCTTACTTAAAGATCGATCTAAGCTATGGACTTTTGTTATATTCAAGTTTTTTGCCATTATGTTGATTTCATATGATGTTTTTGTTGTGCATTTTGTTTTGTAGTAAGTGACACAAGTAGGAACAATCTCATAGGATCACCAAATATCGGAAAGAGCATCAAAGCCTCATCACCATGGTACACATATACGTTACTAACATGTAAGTCTTTCATTCAACTACTCCTTCAATTTCAATCTATTATTGATTTTGTTTATTTTAGAATTTCATGATGTATAATTGTCGTAATTCTTATTTCTATATTTTTTTCTCAGGAGCATAACACACGATGCTAAAAGAATATTTGTGTAACTTTTATTCAAATATTACATTGTTACTCGCGAAAGGTTGTAAGTCTACATTTTTATGTTTACTTATTGTTTGATATATATACTAATAGATTTTTAGTGTTACATTTGAGATATTGAAGTTTTATTAGAATGTAAATCCACTAATATTATCCAAAGTTTTTTCTTGACCTTCAATTATTGAATTATTTTTAAAACTAGACTAATTTTCATTTTACGAATATACTTTTTTGCTTCATATAATTTAAGAGTTCCAACCATGAAACTTTGCTACAATTTAATGACATTTATACCATTGTCAACAATGTTACCGAAGACTATCAATTTATCAATTTAGAAAATGAAACTGATGAAACACCTCCACACAAGAAAAGTGAAAAACGAACGGTGTTTGACAATGTTATGTAATCGTGTTTAAGTGGCACATGCCTCAATCAAAATTTTGACCTAGATTGTAAAAAAAAAGTTTTAAATCCAAAGAATTACTATTGAAAAATAAAAAAATATTGGAATAGAAAAACTCTATGCATAAATGAAAAAGGAGGTGGACCATTGATATTTTTTGTTATTTGAATTAGATTTTAAATACTTTTATCTCTTTTTTTATAGAAAGATAATAATTATGATAAATATAAACACTTTTTTATATTACATTTAATCATGTATTATTGTATTTTTTTTAAGGACGATTATAATTTTAAAAAAGATTATAATATTTGGTTTTTAAAATATAAAGATGATTTAAACTATATTTGAATAACAATAATAATAATATAAATATTTGATAATATAGTTTTATTAAGTAATTATTGATATATCTTGTTTATCTATTGTTTCTATTTATTCTAAATTTATATATTTATAATTTTCTTTTTAGCTATTGGTGTTAGAGGTTTTTTTATTCTAAATATTTCACTATGTTGGAGGATTTTGACTTATTTTTTACTTTTATGTTATTTTTGTATCAGTTTATTTTAAATGATGCGCGCCAATAAATGTTATATATAAATATTTAAACTATGTTTGTTATTAGTAATTTTCATCACACATCCAACATATTTCATAACTCTATTAATTGAATAGGCTCAAAACCAATAGTATTTATTTAAATTAAAGTATTTTACATGGACTTAGGGATGGAAATGGCCCCCGCCCCGTTGGGGAACCCGGTTCACCCGCCCCGATCGGGGACGGGGATTCCCCGCTAAGCCGGGGATGGGGACGGGGACGGGGATCCCCGTTTGTCTCAAACTGGGGATGGGGACGGGGACGGGTATCGTACTCCCCGCCCCGCCCTTCCCCGTACCCGTTATATATTAATTAATAAATTAAATATATTATTTATTTCAACTAAATCGGTAATTCATAATTTTGTATTTTCTAACTAGGTTTATAATCTAAAATTGTCATTTTTTGGATGTTAGTATGTAATCTTTTGGATGTCAAGTCAAAATACAATTAGTCGATATGTTTTGGATATTACTCGATATGTTTAGGACGTGTGATGTTAAGTTTTTTTTTTATTAAACTAGATTTATATTGGTTTTAGCAATTAAGTATCATATGATGTGATTGTTTGTATAAAATTAAATTCCTTTTGATTTTAAGTTTATTGGAAATTTGTGAAATTTAAAGATGTGTTGTGTCTCACATATTTGATTTAAAATAGTTTATATAAACGAGAAAAAAAATCCCCGTTTCCCCGTTGGGGATCCCCGTTCCCCATTGGGGATGGGGATGGGGATGTGATCATATTCCCCAGCGGGGATGGGGACGGGGACGGGGATAGAGACGAGGATGGGGATTGAGGTTCCCGCCCCATCCCCGCCCCATTTCCATGCCTACATGGACTTGCATGTATTCTATATTTAGAAATGGTTAATTAACATAAATTACAATAGATATGTAAATTACTAAATATCTACTCACTTTTACTGAAAATATAAGTTACGTATGAACATAGAGAAATTTTTAACATATTTAGCATTTTAAAAAATCAAAAATTTGGGGAAAAAAGATAAGAGATTCTGACTATTAAAATATGCTACATTATCTAAGACCTCTCTTATGTACAATAATATAGACTTGGGATAATGTGAGACCATGATGTTTTTGTGAGACCGTTGAAACCACAAAATAACACTGAAACTTTACAACAAAACATTGTGAAATTAAAAAAAAATCGAACGTTCATAGGAAAAACATGTGAAGAATATATATATATATATATAGTCAATGAAAATAATTTTTACATTTTTGTTAACATTTATTTCGATCATCGCGCAACGCGCGATATTAAACACTAGTATCTATATAAAAGGAGAACTCACCAAGATGATGTGGCACAATGTAAGAAGAAGATTTGTCTAAAGGAATTTTCTCATTATTTTGAATTTTTTTTAATATCAAATAAGTTAAAGACTTCTTTACCCTTAAGTGAAAAATGTGTATTTCATTATAAGAAGGGTGCTTTGGTAATTTTACCACCTAATTAATTAGTTTTAACCTACAAACTATCCAACTTCTTATAGGCATTTATTTTGCTCTATTCATCTCTCCATCTATTTTTCTCAAAAAGTAAGTAAGATAGCAATATGCATGAAAATTTTCTTTGACTCCAAAATGATAGCAAATTTTTCCATGTTGGATAATATGTCATAGGGTTTTTTATTTTACCCCATGAACAAAGTTTGATGTATTATCTTGCATAGTGATGACATTGTATAAAACTTCTATTTTTAGATGCACATTTCATCATTTGGTAGACATGAATTTATAATAAGAAAAGATGTCTTACAATATATTTTTTGATGTACGGAATCACTTTTCCTCTTTAATTAAGTACATTTATATGTTTGTTAATTATTTTTATGTGCAACCTGTTTTAGAATGCGTTAATAATTAAGTTGTAAAGCATGCATTATAAGCTAAATTGGAAGACTAATTTTGTGCACACTCATCGTAATATTAATATTGCACATATGATTGCAACAAACCATTTTTATATAATTTTTAACTTTAATATCAAAACATTATTTTACAACAAAAATAAAATAAAAAAGTGTATGGCATTCTCTTTTCATCATCCAACTCAAGCAACGAAACATCATTCTATTGAAATTTGAAGGGTTAATCAATACGAAGTAATTGTATTTTACTACTGTGCTAAAATTATCAGTCGAACATGTTATTTATATAATGTCTCCAAGTGCATTAGAATCAAATCAAATTTGTAACCAGGTTGTCAACATTCTTTTTGTTAGTTTTTGTTATTATTTTGAGCAAACATATGTAAATAGTTAAATACATTTTTGAAGCAACATTAAAATATTTACACTAGTTGAAATTCCTTTGCTGATATAATGAATATATAAAGGAAGGTTATGAGATATTAAAATGTCACAATGAGAATTTAACAATTTCAAATCATTCTCAAAGGGATCAAATGTGAGACACTTATTGTCATACGATAACATCTAGGTGTCCTTATTTGGGAGGGTTGTTTTATTTACCAGTACGACATATTTTGGATGTTTGAAGTCTCACTGACCTGAAGTCATTTAAAAATATTATTTCTTATTGATGGTGACCAATCTCTGATTTTCTAAATGCATGATACTTATAGTTATGAACTCTACTTCAATTGTGATTCAAGCAACCATTTTCAACTTTGAGAATGCCAAATATTTAGTGAGTTTGATTGAGGAGCAATTACAACAAAGTTACTGGGTTTTTGAATATTATCACGATGATGCATGAAATTGGAAATCTTTGAATATTTTCTCATTTATTTCCAAATCCTTCCTGAAAGCAAATAAGAAACAAGTTGTTGGACTTAAATCACACGATCCCGATATTCTTTCATCTTTTTAAGCAATAGTAATGATGCATGAACGTGTAATCTTTATGACCGTTTTTGCATTTTTCATGGAAGTTTAAGATATTAAGACTGTTTTTGATTTCGAGGACAATGTCCACATACTATCCCTTGCGGACATCAGTAGTCCCCTCCAAAATTTTGTATAACTGTTTTTCTACACGAGCGACATGAAGTAACTTTTTACAATTATCCATACGGATAATTGTACACTTCTTATAATTGACTCAGAAAGACATGTCAACCTATTTTTCCTAAAACAAGTACAATACTTACTTTTTTACTTCATTTATGTTATCTTACATTTAAAAAATATTTTAACTATATTATTCGTTCTATGTTCTAATAGGTTTCTACACATGGTCAAATACATGTTGCTATCTCTCGAATGACATCAAGTGAAGGTTTAACCATACTTAATACTGATGTGAGATCGAGGATCAAAACTTGGTTAAAAATATTGTGTACCATGAAATTTTTGTCAATATTGTTCCTTCGAACATTGAAATGGTAAACCTGATTACATTCATTTCATTATTGTATATATTATTATCGTTTATATTAAATATTCTCAATTATCGGTTAACCTCTCTTTACATATAACCATACTTATTATTTATTTAATAACTACCACTTTCCCTATGCAACTGCAATTACAATTAAAAGTGCAAAAACTATTTATTAAATTCTTAACACACTATTAGTTGTCAGATTATTTTTCAATTATTAAATTATCTTTGGTAAAATAACGCTTCTTACATATTACTTTTATATATGCAGAATAAAGTTGAAGAATTAATTACTATTAGGCACTTTGCTTATTTGGTTAGAGTTGCAGTGAGTAGACGCATCACTTACCATGTTGGACTATGTTTTACATATTGAGCTTTACCTTAAATACTCAATCCTAATATTTTTCACGTTTCTTGAAACGAATCATCATATTAATGCTACTATTTGTCATGTTCAACGTCCACATTATATTTCATACAATGCTTTATTGACTCAACGCCATTGACTCTAAAATCGGGTAAACCGTACAACTAAATGAATTATAATTTCACAACATATCCAACTTCACTATATAATTTTGATCATAAGATTTCGTCACCGCGCATAGCGCGGTGTCACACCTAGTATTATAAAATGTGTTAAAAGCATTTCATTTGGAGTACATTTCGTTTTTAGTCCCTGTAGTTTGTTAAAAATTGTATATTTTGTCCCTATGGTTTTGAAATTTTGGTTTTCGTTCTTATGGTTTGCAATTCATTTCTATTTTCGTTCCTGAGACCAAAACACTACTTCTAAGTATAAAAGACTAAAATAGAAATGAATTGTAAACCATAAGGATGAAAAAAACAATAAAATTTAAATAATAAGGACTAAAAAAATGATGAATTATAAACCATAGGGACAAAAATTATAATTTCAAAACCATAAGGACGAAAATAGAAATTTTCAACAAACCACATGGACTAAAAACGTAATTTACTCTTTTTGTAAGACCACCCACATGGGGGTTTCAAATTGAATTGCAAACCAATTGCAAATGGAATCAATGTGCCACATAGGATTTGTAATTACAAAATTTGCAATTCTATTTGTAAGGCCACGTGGCTATTGTAAATCATTTTTTGTTTTATTTAAATAGATTTCAAGTATATACTTTCTATTAATTAATGATTTTAATTTATTTTTTAATTAAATTAATCATTCTTATTTTAAAAAAATCTCTCTCTCTCTATATAGGTTATTTTTTAAATTAAATATAAATACAATATAATTTAAATAATTTAAATATTAATGAAATTACATATAACACATATTACAACATACAATATTTTTAATTCAATAAATGTTGTGTTTTGATATAATTTAATAAATTATAAAATAAATAAAATAATTGTATTATATTATATATTAATCGTTTATTTGAAATTAAAAAAATTATATTTTAATTATCATTAAATTAAAATAAATAATTATATATCATGTTATTAACTAAAAAATATAAATTTATATAATAATTTATAAAATAATTAATAAATGTTGTAGTGGGGACCACTTTTGAAAGTATAGGTGGATTGCATGTGTGTAGAGGATAATTGCAAAAGCTGACGTGACACAATTGAAAGTGAAAATGAATTGCTGGGATGTGGATGGTCTAATAATCAATTAATAAAAAAATACTTTAATTATTTTTATAACTAATTAAATCCAATTCCATGTCAAATCCTACAAAGTAAACACACCAAAGAGTCCAAATCCTTCCAAACCCAAATCCTTCCACGAAATACAAGTTCAACTTGCTAAACAAGCTCTCTTAGGGGTTGTTTGGTTGAATTTTCAATTAATCTTGTAGGGGATAAAGGTGTATGTGTTGATTAGTCTGCATAAAGCTCTCCCCTAGAAGTTTACTGAAAAGGTCATATTATTTACAATAAAGCACTTTCAAACAGTCATGTATAGTTGACTGACTGAGCATCTCCAATGCAGGGTTCTTATAAGAACTAGCATTGTGGAGTTTCTTAAAAAAACCTTGGTTCTTACCATGAAGTTTGTGTGAAATGACAATTTCCTCATTTTTATTGGTAGTTAAATTAAATATTTGATATTTATTTATTAATATATAATAATTATTGATGTTGACATGAGGTTCTTATAAGAACTACCATTGTGAATTTTTATATAAATTTTTTAATTGATGAGTTGGAAATTAGGTGACATCAAAAAATGTAAAAAAGAGGTTCTTGTAAGAATCTCCATTGGAGATGCTCTAAGTTATAGTTCCACTAAGTTCATTAACCTGAACCACAAGGCTTGTGGTGTAGCGGTAATCACCTGGAAAGTTCATAGCGTTCAACCCATGTTCGATTCCCTGCATTCGCAACTTTGTGGCCACTGGGTTTAATCTCAGGGCTGCATGATTTCGCATTCGGTTTCTTTGCCAAGGGAGTAATCTGGGCAAAGGCCCAGAATACCCTTTCCCAAAAAATAAGTTCATTAACCTGCTAACAAATATGCTCTTATTCATGCCATCCCAGCTTTCGTCTAACAACACAACGTAATAAAAATCGCAAGTAGCAAAAAGATTGAAAATACATTAAGTTCTAAGAAACTACATGGGCTTAAAAAGGGTTTTATTAGTAATTTCAACCAGGGGCGGAGCCAAGAATTTATAGAAGGGGGAACACCATATAAGAAAAATAAAAATATAAGTTATCATTATGAAAAACCCATTCGAATATTCGACCTTTACAGATTTAACAGTGACTTCGACGAGTTTTCATTTTTTGGAACTTATTTATTTTGCTTTGGTTTTGTGAAATTACCGATATGAGGCAATGGTGAGCGCCAATATGAGGGATGGGAGAAAGCGGATTACATAAATTGGCTTACTTTTTATTGAGGATGAGAAGGGGCAAACCCAATTAAACATTTTAAAATCTAACTATAAGATAATACAAATATTCGCGCCAACAACAATATTTAAAACAGTTTATAAGCATTTATAAACAATTCTCCACTTTGGTTGACAAACATTGGAATGAAATTTGTTAAATGAATTGAAATCTATTTGTTTGGTTCACATTATGTAGCTTCATAATTGGAATAAAATGTTGCTAAACGCCCAAAATACCCTTTTTTGAAAATTTTGAGTTTTTGTTCATAAACTAAAAATATTTTATCAGAATAATGTATATGATTCGGAAGGATTTTTCAGATCTCAACATTTATTAATGCAAACATATATTTTTGTCTTTTCAAAATTAAATGGATTTCTTAAAAAATTATTTAAATTTTAAATTGAGAGAGTAGAATTCAAACAGAAAATAAAGAATGAACATTTAATTCCGTCAAAATATCACCTTATAGTCAAAAAAATGTTCAAATCCTTTATTTGTGTTGAATATTCCTTTCCTGGAGAAAAAAAATGAACCAAGCGAAAAAAATGAAATTTGGTTAAATGAATCTAACATTCCAATTTCATAAGATTTCTCTAGAATCTGTAAATCAAATGCATCAAACACCACCTAAATGTACAAATCATGAGATTATTCACGACAATCTATTTAAAACATATCTAAATAATTATAAGAGTGAATTACATATTTGGTCCCTAGGGTTTGGTGGTTTTAACGCTCTGGGTCCCTAAAATGAAATATCTATGGCTTGCATTCTCGTAGTTTGCATTTCATAACGTGCTTGGTCCCTAAAACTAACTCTATCCATAAAGTTCTATTAACTCAGTTAGGTTAGAGGGGTATTTTGGTCATTTAATTAATTTTTTATTATCAATAAAAATCAAAGGGACCAATAAGCTAATTTACTTTATTATTTATGTCCCACCTTTATCTTTCTCACCAATTAAATTATGCCACATGTTTCTTTAGTTTCACATGATGACATGTGTCTTATAACTTTGATCTCTTCCCTATCAGATCATCTTCTCCGACTACACACTAACACCATCCTCTATCCAAATTTTGTTTTTTAACCACATTCAAACCCAATTAAAAAAATCATAGTTCATTATCATGAAGAAGTTAACAAGTTCTAAAACCAAATCAATCTTAAGATCCATAAAAAATCAAAAAACTTGAATTGAAATCAAATAACATTAAGCCCATAACATCAATAAACATAACACAAATAACAAATTTGTGCAAATAATCAAAATACCTAAATTAAACTCAAACAAAAATCCCTCAAACCACATATCCAGATTTGGTTGGGAAAAAATCACAAGTCTTTTAAACATAGCCTAGATCTTTGAAATAAACAAGAACCCTCAAACCATAGATCTTGGAAACGTAACCTAGACCTGCTTGGGAAAAATCATAACCCATATTTGAATCAATGAACCCGTCGACTGAGAAGGGGTCTGATGTTTGGATGAGATGTAGAAGAAAATTTGTCATCGTGGAGACCAAAAACCTAAATTTGTAACTCGATTTCGTCCCTGTGTTCATCGTCCAGTAACATCACCTCAACTTTTCTCAAAAATCGCCCTTGCAACGACCACTCTCTGATTTTTCCCTCCGGAGAGTTGCACACCTTGTTTTCCGAAGAATGTTTGATAGCCATTCGGTAACGACAATGGGCGGATCATCTGCACCCAGATCTGGAGATGGTGGAGTCCGATGAAGGGGGAGGAAATGATGGTTGTCCGGCGTTCATTCTTGGTATGGGTAGGGGTGTTCGAAAAGAGGGGGAATGAGGTGTTCACTGGGAAAAGGGGGAGGTCTGGATCTGGTTGGCCATGGTTGTTGGCGAAGGTGGTTTACTCTTAAAAGGGGACGATCGTGCCTTGGGAGGGAAGATGAACAGGGGGAGATGACATGAAAGAGTAAATTACATTCTTGGTCCCTTCTATTTTAATAGAAAATACTAAAGTAATAGAAAGACTAAAATACCCCTGTGATTAACCTATTTAACAAAAAAAAATTAACGGAGTTAAAAGTAGGGACCCAAGGCGTTATAAAATGCAAGCCATGAGGATGCAAGCCATATATATTTCATTTTAGGGACCCAGAGTGTTAAAACCAGCAAACCCCAGGGACCTAATATGTAATTCACTCTAATTATAATGTTCGATAATTTCAAGTTCCCAACCTCAATAGTTAAATATAAATAAATTATTATACATATCGGAATTTAGTGATCAAGTATTGTTATAGGAAATTTATTGTTCGATATTTACCCTTTGTTATATATGGTAACGTTTGGTAATTGGTATGCATATATGATTGGACGAGACAGGACAAGAGGTTAGGATTGGACTGGACATGACAGGACTGGACAAGACAAATATTTGTCTTGTGTTTGGTACGACTAGGACTGGATAGGACATGACTGGACAAGTTTACCTAAAAGTTATTTGATGTTTTTATACGTTGTATAATAGTTATAAATGACATAAATAAAGTATATCTTTAAATAGTTTAATTAGAAAACATTTTTATTTTTTTACACAATTTTCATACATATAAATACATAAAAAAAAACAATGGTAGAAAATTTGAATGAAGAATCTGAAATAATTGATGCTGGTTCGAAAAAATCCGATTCATACAACAAATATATAATATTTTATTCAATTTGGAAGATCTTTATGAATTGACGGAGACATATTTGCAGCGACATGTAAAGATAAAGACGATTGGTGACTGGTGAAGGACGATAATTGTGAAGAACGTGGATAGTGGTGGTGCAGGAGATAGTTGTGGTTGACGTGGTGGAGGTATAGGTGGTCGACGATGGTAGTGGTGGTAGCGGTGGACAGTGGTAAAAGAGGTTGTTGTAGTGGAGAAAGATGCAGTGAGCGACAGTGGATGGCGGTGAGTGTCGGTGGTGGCGACGGCAATGGGTGGTGGTGATTGGTAGAGGTGGCGATGGACGGTGGTTGTGGAGGTGGTGGAGGAAGATGTGGAAGTGGTCGACGATGGTTGGTGGTGGCTACCGGTGGTTGTCGATTGGTGGTTGTCGATGGTGGCGGCCATGGGTGGTGGTGATCGGTGTTAGTGGAGGTGGTCGACGATGATAGTGGTGATGGCCGATGGTTATGGAGGTGGTGGAGGAGATTGTTACGGTGGAGGAATAGGTAGAGGTGGCCGACGGTGGTTAGCGGTGGCTATTGGTGGCCGCCGATGGTGGTAGTGGCGGTGATAGGTAGTGGTGACCCTTAAGACTAATACCATATTAGAATTATATATCAAATGACGGTAGATTAGGGATTTTTAGTTTCTGTCTCATTGTCTCATGTTGTTCCACCTATTTTTGTGGAACAAGAAAATACCCTTTTTGTCTCATCTTGTCCCACCCTGTCTAGTCTTTGTCTCTGTCCCATGTCGTGCCAAACATGAGACACCGAATTTTTGTCTTGTCCCATGTCATGCCAAACATGGGACAGTAAGTTTTGTCCCGTCCAGTGTTGTCCTGTCCCATGTATCAAATGCAACCATGCATATTGGCGATCTTGTGTGGTAAGTTGAGTAATGATATGACGTAGAGATCTGAGACTCTTAAAGCATTTGCAGTCATGAACCTGTAAAAAGCTTTATGATTTTGTCACATTAGTAATCTCTCCGCTACATGGTTTTCTCTTTCCTGCATATTTCATAAACCTTTTACCCCAATCGGTCCATTGTTTATATAATAAAAAGCCACAATAAAAATCATAACAGTTAAACAGTTACTTATTATAATTAAAAAACTAATTATTTTACTTATTTTATGGTTAATATATTTTAAAAACAAATTATTTATTTTATATAAGTAAGTATATTTATGTAATGTAAAGAGAAAAAGATACAGACTTTAGGGGATGAAATCATGGAGCAATTTGAGAGAGTGGAAAAGAAATTGGTTTAAGATTGGTACATCCATAATAAATGAAACAATATTTGCGAATAGAAAAATAATTGTTTTTTGTTAAATGTAGCTAATATATTTTAGAAATTAAAAATATAAAAGAAATTAAATTGTACGTACCATTTTTAATGTTTTTCTTATTAAAAAATTGTATAGGCTCTGTTTTTTCCTCACAAAGCGGTTCCAAAAGATGGACCTGTTCTTATATACCTCACAAAGAACTGCTTCTTTCAAACGGGAACGGGAAGCTTCAATATATTAACGGGTTCATGAACCTTGAAAAGTTACTGCTGTGAATCTCTTAGTTCAATGAAACTAAAAAATAAAAAAGAGGCATATATGATTAGACCATGTTCCTTGTGTAAAAAAGTCAATTTTATGCGGTAAACACTTCCTTTCTCTAATAAATAAACTTAATGGTTGACCGGATATATAATTTATCATAAATATTTGACGATTGTACAAATGTGCGTCTTTAATACTCTCCAATAGTGACAAAATAGATCATAAAAATCATATTATCAATTCATAACGATAATAGAGAAGTAGGTAACTTAAATTAACGTTAATTGCCAACAAAATGTATATGGTATTTATCCATTAATTATTGCCACTTTTGTGAGCTTTTTAACGCATAACATGTATGACGAGATATAATCGTAAAGACATAGTATACATATTCAATTCATATATACAATAAGAAAGGCATTTAAGAATCTTGAAAGATATACTAATCAGGTTTTCGAGAGAGTAGACGTACGTAGGAAGATGAGAAGGTTTGACATGAAAAAGAAAAAAGCGTCTTTAAGTTAGACAAGAAATGATTGCCTCATGATCATAAACCAAACAAGGATGGGGCTATATATATAGAGTTTCCAAACCTTGAATAAGTTGACATTAGGCAAATCATCCTTGGCTACCTAATAAGAACGCTCTTCGTTTCATATAAGAACCTCTCATTTGGTAGCTTAATTGTCTAACCCACATGTTACTTGTTTCAGTTGTTTGTAGGAAACGACTTATTTATAGATAATCGAACATTACTATCTATATAAGACAAATGTTTTTGTTACATCGTTCCTAGCTAGTGTATACGACATATACTCTTAACTTTGAGAGATCGAATATATCCTAATTTGGTAGATTAGCAACGATAGCAATATATTCGTAAGCACGTGCAATCAGACTTCTTCGTGGCCTTAGCTGCCAAACAAGTTGAATGAAGAACTTTTACCATCTTCTTAGCATAAAGAAAAGAGAATATAATAGAGATTGGTATACAAGGATAAATGTTCTTCATTTAGTGGCCAAAACCTTGTATAGGACTAAAGAAGTGGGTTGACTTTGGCCGCATAAGTATGGCTTCAATTACCAACATCAAAATATATATATAAGAGAATCATATATTATGGCTTCCAAATGTTTCCAATGAATTGGCACCTTTTTATTTCCTTTTTATAGAAGTTTATATATGTTTGATTTCCAATATTAATTACCTTTTGAAAGAAATAAAGGGCAACTTACCCGCATAAGAGTAAGAACAATGACATATTTTGATGCTTTTTTCATCAAACCATTTGACTCTTTAGGGTTTCAAAAATTCTATTTCAATTCCATTAAGTATATATGGTCCATAAATGGTAATATAGAGAGAATATATTCTCCCAAAGAGCTGATACCCATGTAAATTAAATGAGGATGTCAACGAGCATACAAATGATCCAAAAGTGTTTCATCATCCTATAAATATCGGTTACATAATGTATGATAAAATGTATAGCCATGAATAAGAATGGAAATCTACTATCAAGCATTCAATATCATGAGTTCAAACCTATTGTATTTTTTTTCTTGCCTTTGAGAAATAAAATTATTCAAGGAATGAAGGTCCTTACATGAGGGAAAGAGCGTTTTGTTTAGTAGCCAAGGATGACTTGCCAGCTCCACTACGAGTGATCGATCCATATCTCTCTAGATTTCGGATCTTTCGATTGGTTTCTGGCAACAATCCGGGCTATCTTGACAAGCTCTTCTCTTTCATGCTAGGGCTTCTTTTCATCCTCAAAAGATGCCAAAGACGAGTTCAAGTTTACACTTAATCACATATGACTCACTTTTATCTTGTAAGTCATTTTTTTTTTCCAATTCTACATACAAACACATCTTATTTGATATTGTAATGTCTTTTATTTTCTTCTTTGTGACTTAAGACTACTTTATTTCATACATCTTTACCAACAGTTACATGAATTTACATTAATTTTTTAAGTTCAAAAATCGAGCATTGTTATTATTTTTCTAAGTGAAAATTATGTAAACAAATAAAATTATACCTTTATTATAGTTTTTATTTATTGTATATATACTTCAACTATTATATATAATCATATCAAGTACATTGATCATTTGAGTCGAATTATTATATTAGAATAAAAAGAGTGATAATAGAGGGGTGAGGAGGAGGGGAAGGCCGAAGAAAACATGAGATGAGTAATTGAAGTTAGACATGATGACCTTAGATATTTCCGATGACATGACCTCTGATAGCAGTACTTGAAGACAGAGAGCGGCAAACTAGGTTTGGGTCCAATAGCCAGCCCAGCCTAGTTGGGAGGCAAAAGATGAGTAGATTGGGATGAGAGGGTAAAGGGCCAGAAGTTTAGTTAAGGATGTGCTTTTATCTTGTTCTGTATGAATATTGCCTTACCTTACCTTTTCTTTGTCTCCATTGTACCTATTAGTTGCTTTTTCTTAGTTATTTTTTTATGCTCTGTTCACCATATGCTAATCATTATTTCTGCTAGCTGATTGCTCACATCTTTGCACAAGGCGAAAGTTTTCACGAAAATAACCATTCTATTATTTGATGTAGATGTCAGATCTACATACACCTCATCCCCTCCCATACCATACTTTCAAGAGAGAATTACTAGGTCCACTTGGTTAAATAATATAAAATCAATTAAATAAACTCAATAAAAACATTAAAATGTAATTAAATGAGTTGATATACAAGGTATAAGATGGATGTAGGTAAGATGGTGGGAAAAGATCCAAGGAGAACCCTAAAAAATAAAAGAACTGAATAATCAAGAAAAAAACAGATGAAAAAATATTTCAAATTGGATGTCAAATTAAAGATAATAGAGTGATCATTTTTTGGTATAATTTGTTTCGCTTCAATTTTTGTTGTTTTTGTTGATTTTTCATTTTAAAAATTAGGATAAAATATTTTCATTTTTTGAAAAAGGTGGTTATAAGTTATAACCAATCACCTTTTTTAATCTCATCCGTTGAATCATCTTAATCTAACGATTTGAATGAGTTATTCGGTTATTTATTTTTTCAGGGTTCTCTCCCGATCTTATCTTGTAAGATGCTTGGAAGTATCGATCTCTGTCGGATGATGGACCATGAAGCAAAAGAAAATAGAAATAGGGGCTAATTTATCAAAGTTCGAAAAGTATAGTTACTAAAATGTACATTAGGGATATTACAGGGACTGATAGTACAGTTTACCCAAAACGAGACCAAACGCCATTTTCACTTCACTCCCAACTGTTCACCACTTTTGCTGTACTATCTCTTTCCCAAAAACACACACACTAACTTCACACACACACAAATCTATGGCATCTTCAACTTCAACGACAACAATGGCACCAATCTCTCATACTGTTCATTAATGAACTCCATTCATATCCTACGCCATAGATCCTTTCTCCTTTTCACAAAACCCTAACCCCAAGATCTCTGCATTTCAGAACAATGGCACACAACTCCGACACCACCAATCGTCCACAAACACCTGCTTCAGATTCCGATGTTCCGTCCTCACCTGCAATTCCTCCGTCATCCTGGGCAAAACGCACCGGATTCCGCCCTAGGTTTTCCGGCGAGACCAATGCCAGTGATTCTGGTCAGTTCAGGACGAATAATAACCCCTCTCCCGCTTCCGTCGCCTCTCCTGCTCCACTTGATCTTGAAGCTGGTCGTGTACGCCAAATTCCTGCTGTAAACGGCTCGGCGCCAACGCCGCAGCCGGCTAATGCGGAGGTACCGCTGCAATCCAACAAGGATCAGTCGGTGAAGAAAAGGAGAGAGGCGGAAGGTAGTCCTGCATCGGTTCCGCCGAAGCATGGTGTTAATGGACACGCTAGAATTGCTGCTGCGGCTGAGACGCCGGCGCCGACGCCGACTCAGCCGAGTAGGAGGGCGGTGAGGAATGGGGATGTTGAAACTGTGTTGCCACAAGTGGTTGATGATGAATTGGTGTCTCGTCATTCGCATATGAAGTATCGGCTTAGAGATACACCTGGCCTTGGTAAATATTAATGTGTTCTTAACAGTAATTTGAACTTTTCGTTATTTATTCATCGTTCAAAAGTTGTGATTTCTTATTAGAATCTGATTCCATCTTTTCAGTGTTTAGGTATGAAATCAGGATTGACGAATATTTTTTGTGGATTTGTTTTCAGTTCCAGTTGGGTTCTATGGATTCCAGCATTATCTTTCGATGTTGGGTTCATTGGTTCTAATTCCGCTTGTTATTGTTCCAGCAATGGGTGGAGACCATGTAAGCACTTGCAATTGAATTCATGTCAAATACAGTTGGGAATGTTGTAATTGTTAGAATTAGTCTGATGGAGATTAGTGTTTTTAGGAGGATACGTCGGTTGTGATCTCAACGGTGCTATTTGTGTCGGGAATTACAACACTTTTACATGTTAACTTTGGATCAAGATTGCCCCTCATACAAGGTCCATCTTTCGTCTTTCTTGCTCCCGTGCTTGCAATAATAAAATCCCCTGAGTTTCTTGGACTGAATGGAAATGTAAGTTCAATCTTCCATTCTCCAATTGGTTTCATGCAGATTTTGTGCTTTCTTTATAATGTCTGTTAACATTGCATTGAGATTGAGCATTGCCTTCTATTTGGGTAAACGTCATACTTTGTTACTTTGTTTTATCAACAAGATAAATTTGATTGGATGAGTAGACGATTCATAACTTCATGTTTGTGAGCTCTGTTCCATGGGCCACCACCGTAGCATCATGATTCATGAACCATACTCATGTGTAAGGTTCTAAATGGCGTTTGGCGTGGCGTGGCGGCGAGGCCAAGCCTCAAGCCTTAGGAGCCACGGCGAAGACATGCGTTTTCAAGGCGTGACTTATGGCGTCAAAATTTTAATTCATATATAGTATTATACATATAAAAACGTATGTTTTATAGTGTTACTCGATGAGTCAATAGTATATATTACAAGTTAAATTAGGTTATATATTAAAAACTTGCAAACAAGACATTAAACACGTAAAGAAAAATAAAATATATCATTACGACAACTGCGCGTTAGGCCATGGCGAGCCATGGGCTTAACGTGGCGTGACACACAAGCCTTGGTGCTATGGCGCGCCATGGCGGCTGTGCGGCGAGTTTTTTAGAACATTATGTGTAGGTATATTTGATTGTATGCCAAAAAGAAGTTTTCTTGTTTTTGTGCTCAAGCTTTAAGCTTTGAAAATTCCAAGTGGCT
This sequence comes from Arctium lappa, assembly GCA_023525745.1. Classification (NCBI taxonomy): domain Eukaryota; kingdom Viridiplantae; phylum Streptophyta; class Magnoliopsida; order Asterales; family Asteraceae; genus Arctium; species Arctium lappa. The sequence goes on along the minus strand of CM042054.1, from coordinate 7,662,267 downwards.
TTAATTATCGCTCCTCAAGCTCTTTGAAGGCTCTAAATAGGACCATGTTTTTAAGCCATGAGGTCCAACTAGGCCTTGTAAGCGCCCATGGACCCTGCACTAAGTTGACGAGCATGCTCTATGGAAGCAAAAGGCATATGTTATTTAAGTAAATGATAGGACATAAATGAAGGTTGTTGTCAACTAACTTGACATCTTGTTCATATTAAATTTGATGGTCATCAATTTGTCCAAGATAACCCTAATATTGGTAAATGGCAATTATTTCAACTCATATAGCCTAGCAAAGAGAGCGAGATTGAGTGGTTTCCTTGGCATCAGGAAGTAAAAGCACAACCATAGAAAAGAACAACCAATAGAAGCCTAAAGGAAAGAAGTTAGTAGAGAAGGAAGAATTTACCTAATAAAACTATTTGTGGTCCTTGTACCCTCCTTCTAGCTTTGCCATTTCTAGGTGAAATTCCGACACCTCTCAGGCTTAGGCACACTTTAGACAACTGATAAGGAACAATTTACCTAATAATATTTTATTTTTGCAAAGTCAATGTTCTTTTTCTCATATTCACTATCTTTTGGTCAAGTAAGCATTAAATCTTGAAGGTATTAAAGCATGTTGGCGACGGACTAGTTTTCACATAGTAGTTTTTGTGGACAAATCAAAAGAAAGCAGAAGTTACTTTGAATTTGTCATACACAAGCTGCTCTTTGCACCTTTAAGTCACATGCCTCTCTTGTAGTACACTTCTATAGGATGTTATTTTGCACTTGGACCCGATGTTCTAAAAAGTGTTAACTGGAGCTATGCATTTGATTGACATTCTAGCGCTTAATCACCTGAGAGGGATCAAGCAAAATTATAAGCAGTTTATTTAATTATATATTTCATTGTTAGAAGGAAATTTTATACTTGCTTTCCATTAAGCAATAACTACCACAAGAAACGAAACCTTGACTACTTATTGATCGACTCTGATGAAAAGATTTTTGATTTCCTTGCACCTTATAACTTTTTCTCTTTTGACACAATTGCTTGTCATAATGCCTAGATTGTTTCATGGTGTAAGAATCTTGAATCTGTCTTACACAACTTATAATCTGATGGAGTTTTCTGTTTATTATCTACATAACCATGGAAACTATAATCTCCTCCACGCCCAAATGGGTTGTTGCATTTTTTTTGTCATGGAACATTATTTTGTGGTGAAATTAATATTACTGGACATGAATCTTGATTCTTGGTTCTAGAGTTTCAAGCATATAATGAAGGAGCTACAGGGGGCCATTATTATTGCATCAGCTTTTCAAGCATTATTGGGATACAGTGGACTGATGACTTTACTCTTGAGGTGAACCGCTTAACCAATTCATTTTAATTTCTGCTCATTTTAACTGTTTTTCATTAGGTAGGTGGACGGTGGGTCATATGGATTTACATAGACTTTTGTCCTGCTCCTCAGGTTGATTAATCCAGTGGTTGTGTCCCCAACTATTGCTGCTGTTGGGCTTTCTTTCTACAGTTATGGTTTCCCACAGCTTGGTGCATGTCTCGAGATCGGCATTGTGCAGATTTTAGTGGTTGTTATATTTTCTCTTGTAAGTTTTGTTAATGCTGCTGATAAGTAAAAATCCTGTAATTTATCTTAATTTTCCTTTCTGAGTTATAGATTGCTTGTTCTCTAAGATAGTAACTCCTTTATGTCTTTCAGTACTTTCGTAAGGTTTCCTTGTTTGGGCACCGTGTATTTCAGATTTATGCTGTAAGTAAACAACTTTTCTTCTGCTTTTTTGGTTTTAAAACTTTGAATCATGCAGCTTTAATATTTATTTTCATATATTGTGCACAGGTACCATTGGGCATGGCTATAACATGGGCTTTGGCTTTCCTTCTGACTGAAGCAGGGGCCTACAAGTATAAGGGTTGTGATGTGAATATACCGACCTCAAATATGTTATCTGATCACTGCAGAAAACATGTTGCCAGGATGAAGAGTTGTCGGGCTGATACCTCCCATGCTTTGGAATCTTCTCCATGGTTTAGATTTCCTTATCCATTACAATGGGGCACACCTGTTTTCAACTGGAAAATGGCGATTGTAATGTGTGTGGTGTCTGTTATTTCTTCGGTGGATTCAGTAAGTTCCCTCTCGTCTGTTGAATAGCACTTTTCTTCATTGTTTGATTTTGTTTGTTCAATAACAACAGGACATGTTTCTTATTGAAAGTAGTTGCTGTTGGCTAAAAATTAAATCAAAAAGAATTAATAAAGTGGTATGTGAATCTCCCGGGGTTCTAGAACATGAATGACATCCTGCACTAAACTGGACCAGATTGAACAATTGGTGGAATGTAATTGAATTCTCAAAGGTAACTACAGGCTTTCGAGAGGCCTGTTCTCTCCCAAGAAGCTCACGCTCCAAACAAACTAACAGAATACTCAAACAAAACACCCTCACTAACTACTTAAAGGAGTTCCCTCCCTTATTACAAGGAAATACCAAAAGTACCCCTCAGCCCCTAACGACTTGTTGAAAAGTAAAAGGAACAACAATCACAAAATTACTATTTGGCCTTTCTCTTATAAGTAAATCTCACGGGAGGTTGACCAATACTACCCCCCAAGCTTTCACCTTGTCCTCAAGGTGATGATTGGGAAACTGAAGTATAAGAGTTTCGAGCACCTCCCACGATGCCTCAAATTCAGATAATCCTTTCCACTTTACAAGTACCTCCAATTGCCCTGCATCTCCCTTGGCCAGTGGTCGAATGTCTAAAATGTCTTCCGGTTCCACAACAAGAACTAACTCCTCCGACATCTGCGAAGGAAAATCTTTGATCGAATTACACTTCCCAATTGCTTGTCTTAATTGAGAAACATGAAACACCGGGTGGGTTTTGGCCGTCGCTGGAAGATCCAATCTATACGCCACCGTTCCAATCTTCTCTAAGATACGATACGGCCCATAAAATCTTGCTAACAATTTGGGACTGTTACCTTTTACCAAAGACTTCATTCGGTATGGTCTTAATTTCAAAAACACCCAATCTCCTATCACAAAGGAGACTTCTTTTCGCTTTAGATCAGCTTGCTGTTTCATTCTACATTGCGCCTTCAAGAGGTGCATACGGGCTTCGTCCAGCATCTCTTCTCTGCTCACCAATACTTGCTCCACAGCTTGCAACTTTGCAGAATGGTCTACATATCTAAGCAGGGGCGGAGGATCTCTTCCATACAAAATTCGAAAAGGAGAGCATTTTAAAGAAGTGTGATAAGCCGTATTATATGATAATTCCGCCCAAGACAACCACTTAAGCCACCTAAGTGCATCCCCTTCGAATGCGATGAACGAGACATCGATCTGTTCCTCTGAACTGAGACGGTTCAACGTGAAATACCTCTCTGCCCTTAAGATCCAACCATCCGGATCGGAACCGTTGAAAGTAGGAATCTCGAGCTTCCTCCCTTTCACCGCCAAAAAACTTCCAGCGTCGGATTTTTTAGCTTTGCCGCCCGAACCCGCCGCTTCTTCCCCATCGGATGAGGAAGATGAATTCAATCGGCTTGCTACCTCCTCTTGACGTTTACTCATCTTCTCAATTTCGAGAAAAATTCGTTCCAAACTTTTCTGAATCGTTCCCACGCTGCTTTCTAAATCATCGATCCGAACATTCGAACTCCTGGTCGCCGCCACCTCCCAAGAACGTGACTGCTCTGATACCAATTTGCACTAAACTGGACCAGATTGAACAATTGGTGGAATGTAATTGAATTCTCAAAGGTAACTACAGGCTTTCGAGAGGCCTGTTCTCTCCCAAGAAGCTCACGCTCCAAACAAACTAACAGAATACTCAAACAAAACACCCTCACTAACTACTTAAAGGAGTTCCCTCCCTTATTACAAGGAAATACCAAAAGTACCCCTCAACCCCTAACGACTTGTTGAAAAGTAAAAGGAACAACAATCACAAAATTACTATTTGGCCTTTCTCTTATAAGTAAATCTCACGGGAGGTTGACCAAATCCTTCCATGCATTCCTCTCCATTCTCAACTTATTTGACATACTCCACTTGTTCAAATAATCATGTTTCTTCCATCCATGCTACTATTGTTCTAGCTACCATGACAACCTCTTCGTAGTAGAGAACTCCTAATCTCAAATGCTTACATTGAAGATGACCAAATCATTGAGTAGTGTTGCTTCAACTTCTTCCCTATAGCTGCTACCACAACATTCTGTGTATATTTTTTTATTTTCAATCGTATTACTGTATTGTGTGCCTATGTTGCCATTCTGCTGTGTTATCTTGTCTACATGTTTTTTGATAGCCTGCCATTCTGTCCTGTAAATCATAGCAAATCTTAGTGCAATTGTATAAATTTTACCTTTCGTTTTTGATTAACCAAACCAAACCAAACCAAACAATCCCAGTATATCCCACCCGAAGGTGGGATCCGGGGAGGGTAAAGATGTAAGCAGACCCTACCTCTACCCGAAAGAGTAGAGCGATTGTTTCCGTGAAGAGGGCTTGTGAAAAGTGTGACAAAGGAGAGTAAGATAAGATAAAGTTCTGAAAAGTTGGCACAATAAACAGGTACAAGAAAAGCATAACCAAAGTTATGGAAAATACACATCCCTAGCTCGCTACCCTAGTCTTGGGTTTCCAAGAGCTCCTATTAGAGGTCGTGTGTCCTCAAAAATGCCTAAAGCCATCATGTCAGGCTAATCTCAATTTCTCGGCCAAGCCCTCTTGTGTCCTCGACCGTCCCATATTCTGTCCTCAATGGAGCCACTATCTGTCTTTTACGCACGTGACTAAATCATCAGAATCTTCCCTCCCTCAACTATCTGTAATAGGCACAACTCCCAACCCTGTCCGGAAGACCTCATTCAGTATCCTCTCAAACATGGTCCTACCACATGTCCATCTAAGGAGCTGTTTACCAAACGCTTACCCGGGTAAGTGCTTACCAAGTCACATTACCTTATCGGATGGATATGGCAAAGACCAAGAATCTTACCCGGTAAGAGCGAAGGCAAGGACCGAAAGTCTTATCCGGTAAGTGAGTACGACGACTCTTACCACGGTTAGCACTTACCGGATAAATTGTTGCATACAATGCCATTTAGTGGGCTAAAATCTTACCCGGTAAGTAAGTGATAGTGTTGAATTTTACCGGTAAGCACTTACCAAGTAAGTGATTAGGTAAACTGCCCCCAAGTATCTTCATTTCTGAACTTACAATTTCCACTCATGGGCCCTTTTTATTGGTCAACACTCCAACCTTTCAGTTTTGATTGAACCTCACTATCTATTCTCTTATGGTACGATCAATACATATCTTTCTGTCTGGACATGCTTACATTGCTTAGAGTTGAACCCATGTATTAGTTATGTTACACTTTAATTTATAGTCTATAATTCCAAGGTGTTTCCCCATGCCTTAAAACTTTGTTAGTCTCGTGGATCAATACACCATCATTCTTTTCATTGAACATCTTGTCAAAGTAACCCATATTATCCTCTAACCCTTTGCTAACTAAAGCCTATGCTGGGTCACTACACATACCTTGGGCATGATACTACCATACATTTTGGTGATTAGTCAATTCCTGAACGCTTGGTTTCATTTCATATAGGTTGGTTCATACCATGCATCGTCGGTGTTGGTGGCATCTAGACCTCCGACTCCAGGTGTTGTAAGCCGTGGGATTGGTTTTGAAGGTCTGTCTAGCCTCATGGCTGGTCTCTGGGGTACAGGAACAGGCTCAACCACTCTCACTGAAAATGTGCACACAATTGCCGTCACCAAAATGGGCAGCCGCAGAGCAGTCGAGTTGGGAGCCTGTGTTCTAATTATATTATCCCTCGTGGGTAAGTACTGATCTCAAAGGAGAAATGTTGCATTTATTTTATAGTTGAAGTTGATATTATTATATGTACATTTTGTGTCAGGTAAAGTAGGAGGGTTTTTAGCGTCAATCCCCCAAGTGATGGTTGCGGGATTGCTTTGCATTATGTGGGCGATGCTCGCAGCATTAGGATTGTCAAATTTACGTTACAGCGAGGCTGGAAGTTCAAGGAACATCATCATCATCGGGCTTTCCTTGTTTTTCTCCCTTTCTGTACCAGCCTATTTTCAGCAATACGGTCTCTTGCCAAATTCCAACTCACCTGTTCCAAGTTACTTCCAGCCTTACATTGTCGCCTCTCATGGCCCATTTCGTTCCCAATACAAAGGGGTACGTATATACGTGCGCGTGTGTATATATATATATATATATATATATATATATATATATATATATATATATAGATAGATAGATATACACACACATACAATTCTTGATGTTCTATGATTGCTATATTTTTCTTGATGGTATTGTTTCATCTGTTTTTTATAGCTTAATTATGTGATGAACACTTTGTTATCACTTCACATGGTGATAGCGTTCCTGGTGGCAGTAGTTTTGGACAACACGGTCCCGGGAAGTCGGCAAGAACGAGGGGTATACGTGTGGTCCGAACCGGAGGCGGCTCGAAGGGAGGCTGGTGTGGTTAAAGACTATGGGCTTCCATTCAGAGTTGGAAAAGTTTTCAGATGGGTGAAATGGGTGGGGCTTTAATTTAGAGTATTGTACATGAAAGTTTTGGTTTTGCCACGCTCTGAAAATTGCAGGTTGGGGTTTTGGTAGCCATTTTTTTTCCTTCTTTTTTTGGGATAGAAATTGCAAGATTCTTGACTGTAAAGTGGTATGTATAAATATGTTTTTGGCATGTAAATTGTAGTTCCATCAAATGGGTAGACTATTTTTGTTGGTTTATATATATTTTTTTCAAATTATATATTAAACATGATTAAAAAATTATATGTAATTATGATACTTTTATATTAGTTATTTAAAATTACGCTAACAGTAAATGGAATAATAATTTTTTATTTTATTATATATTTTTAGTTTCACCCTTATATATAATAAAATAAAAAATAGAAAGCTTTTTAAAATTTGACACTTGTTTTTGGACTAAAATAACAATGTGAATAAGCATTTTAAGACAAATGAAATAACTTCTTTAATAAATCGATTTAAACGATTTTAAAATCATTTAACAAAAAGTGTTTGTTTTGGATTTGGGTCGGCATGATATGTAGGAAAATGGCGATGTGTAAGCTCCAAATTTGATTGCAACAAACACGATTTTAGTGGTTCGATCTCTACACATGACACGTATACACACGTTACCAAATTTAATATCAACACCTCATCTTAATTATACATTTAGGGTGTGTTTGGTATGCAGACTGGATGGGACGGGACGAGACAAAAAAAATAGTCTCATGTTTGGTATTCCATGGGACAAAACGTTGATTTCATGGGACAAAAGTTGAGTTTTTTTGTTCCACCAAAATAGGTGGAACAACATAGTACTAAATTAGAAGATTAACATACTACCCTTCTTATTACACAATCTATCTAACACTAAACCTAATTTTATCATTATACGAATTGCCTCCTCCAGTCCTCCTCCAAATCGATTTCATCGTCTCCACAGGTAAGAACTACACAACTTCGTTATTTCGAGTTTTCTAGTTTCGATTTCTGTTAAATCGAGTTATGTGGTTTCGATTTGCTCAGCCGATTTTTGTGGTTTCGATCTCTGTTGATTTTCGATTTCTATACTAATCGAGTTATCTGGTTTCGATTTCTTGAGTTTCGATTTCTTGCGGTTCGATTTCTTGAGTTTCGATTATGTGTTGCTGTTACAATCGACTTATGTGGTTTCTTGATTGAGTTTCGATTTCTTTGATTCTAGTTAGTTTTTCTATTTCTTCGATAAGAACATTGCCTATTATGTATGGGAGTTGGTTCTTCAATAATTCTTAGTACTTAATAAAAGATTTTATGCTTTAATTCCTGCTAGATGGGTTGAGTGGCCGAGTGGAGACCTTGTTCAGTTGGGCTAAACTTGATACTAAAATTTCAATCTTTAACCATATTCAATAGATGGGTTAGGGGTTGTTTGTTTTTTTAAAAAAACCTCTTAATGGATCTTAAGTCTGAATCGTTCAAACTTTTTTACACACCACCTCTTATTAATTATAACTAAAATAAGACTTCAGACTTTAAACCTCTTAAAAAACAAACGACCCCTTAGTGTTGCAGGCATGAGCTTTGTTTGCTTATGTTATATTCGAGTTATGTGGTGACAATATGCTTGTTCTTGTTGTGGTGACAATATGCTTATTATTGAAAGGGCAAATGATCCATTTTAACAGTTTTGTCCTGTCCTGTCCAGCTTACCAAACCCAAAACAGACAACTAGTCCTGTCCCGTCCCGTCCCATCCAGTATGTATACCAAATGCTACCTTATAGAGTAATAACACCATATCCATAGACTATTTTTATAGTATCATTTCACTCGACCAAAAACCAAATTTAGGAGTTAAATATATTTTAAATTATATATTTCAATCAAACAGACATTCATATTATTGATGATATTTTTATTAGTTTTAAGTAAGTTAACTTAATTATACATAAATTAATAATTTGAGAAACAAGTTCATGAATTTAATAATTTGAGGGATAGAATACTAATACCTCAATTGTTTTGATCTTTTATATTTGATCATATTACATAAAAAAAAATACAATTAAACTGGTGTTTTTTTTCTATTAAAATATATTTAGATTATGATGTATGTTTGACTAAAGTGTAGGTCAAAATAAATTGTTGTTTATTTTATGTGTTTAATAATAGTTTAAATGGTAAAATTTACCACATACATACATCTATGTTTAGATCAAGTGTTGAATGATAAATGGTTGTTTGATAAATGATATAAATATAAATTCTAAAATGACAAATAATATTAATTCATAGACTATTTATAGAGTTAATTACACTTTTCGTCTCTATATAGTTTGTTGAAAACTTTGGTTTTTCATCTCTTCACGTCGTTTATTACAAATTTCTCCTTCTGATGCACATTTTTTAATTTTCATCCCTCCTACGACATCTATTATTGTAACAACCAGTTTCACATGAACAAAAATGTAGATCTATGAGTTTTTTATAACTTCAAATTTGTGGGCTACTACCATTAACTTCCACTCATGGACGGACCATGAGTGGCATGTGCCACCGTATTATTTCTCCGGCAAAGGGTAAAAAATTTAGATTCATGAAAGGTGCAACTATATCGTTTTGGAAGATGCTACCGTATTATTTTGGAAACTTCAAGAAATTGCAACCGTACCTCGTAATCAACAAAAAACCCGAAGAAAACTCTTGAAATCAACAAAAAAAAACCGAAAAAAAATCCCTCGAAATCGATGAAAAAAAACTTAAAAATCGGTCGAAATCAAACAAAAAACTTTAAAAATCCCTCGAAATTGTGGAATTAGGCTAAAAACACATAAGACAATATTGAACGTCGGTAAAAAAGATGAAAGCACATTGATAAAAACGTGTTTTTTGTAATTATTTTTTGTCTATATCATATGGTGTCACCGTATGAAAAAACTTCTGGGTCCGTCCTTGCTTCCACTATGGTTTTAAGTTGATTTGAAACTTATTGAGTTAGTATGTTGCTTTAAGTTATGAGATGCTAGAGTTATCTTCGAGCATATATGCCCCTCAGCTGAGGATATTACACCCACCCTCTAAATCACCATCCCTCTTCCTCCAGACACTCCCCTCACTTCTTCACATGCTCCTTCAGTCCTTCTGGACACCCACTGACCACCGTTGTCCGCATCTCCAACGTTGCTTTTACTTATGCACTGTTCTGAATAAAAAGTAAATTCAATGAAGCATAAAAGAGCCTGGGGACTTCATAGCGGTTGCCCGGGTTCAAGCCCCACTCGCAGCATTGTGGTCACGAGATGAATGCCCGCGGGTCATAGACCTGTTTTCCAGGAGATTAGTCCAGACCCAAAGTAGTCTGGGATACTCCTTTACCAAAAAAAAAGAAGAGGTTTTTGCTTTATAATTTGATCATTTGTTGTCCATAAAATGAAAAAACAAACAATCCTAAAGCTCACATGTTTGTATCTCTGTGGAAGGATATTTTGCAACCCTGAAAAAGGTTGCAACCCTTGCAACCCACATCTTAACCGTTGGATTCATGATCGGCGGTTATTTTATTTTTATTTTTCTGTTTTTTTTAATTAAAAATATTGGGCCTCATATCTATTGTAACCGCCGATCATGAATCCGACGGTTAAGATGTAGGTTGCAAGGGTTGCAATCTTTTACTAGGGTTGTAAAATATCCAACCCCTTGTATCTCTAAAACGATATTTTATTATTGAGATTATAGAGTTTTGTTTACTACAATTAAATTAAAGATCTCTTAACAAACATACAATATAATTAAATAATATTAAAATTGAGGGATATCAATAGTATAAAATTAAAAATTGATGCATTATTAAAGTGAAGACAAAAAATAGATGTCAATCATATATTTGTGGGTTGCCAAACGTTCCTTTGTTAAATAAATAGCTTTGGTTTGGAATAATAATTATTGTTTTTAGTTGCACGAGAAAAATGTATATCAATTTAATACTTCATTGGACCCATAATAATGTTTTCATTTGCACAAGAATATAAACATATATAGAAACAGACAAGGTCATACGAAAACAACAACAAAATAAGAAAACGGTCGATTCACATGTGATTCTACAGTAAAGTAGTAAACTCACTTGTGATTCACACGACTTTGGTTGTGACATGTGGTCGCGGGCCACGTCCCTCATATACCTTGCATTGATCAGTAGTATTTTGCACGTGAATTAGCTCGTTTCTTATTTTGTTACTGTTCTCGTTTGAACATCTCTCTCTCTCTCTCTCTCTCTCTCTCTCTATATATATATATATATATATATATATATATATATAGGGAGAGGTTCATTTGAGAAATGGTAAATGTATAAGAAATAGAGAAGTAATCTTAGTCATTCATCTGGTCAATATTTGCGGCTTTGACCGCGAAACAACGAATAATTCCTTGCATGGTCTATAGAAGGTAGAGGGGTAGTTTCGTAAAATACGCGGGATGAGTTCATATATGAACCTATATGATTCACATATGAACTATACGTTCATATATGAATCAGTTAATTCGTTTATATGAGAATCAGTTAATTAGTTCATATATGAATCTGTTCATTAGTTCAACTGATTCATATATGAACTTACAGTTAATTAGTTCATATGTGAATCAGTTAATTAGTTCATATGTGAATCAGTTAATTAGTTCATATATGAATCACAAAAGTTCATATATGAATCAGTTAAAAGAGTTCAGATGTGAATTATATAGTTCATATGTGAATTATACATGTTCATATATGAACACAGCCCGTGTATTTTGTAAAAATTACGAAAGTGTCATTCTATTTTTGGAATAGCCGCAACTTTTGACCAGTCAAAGCCGCAATATTTGACCAATCAAATTCGATCTTGACCATATGAATGGCTAGGATTACTTCTCTATTTCTCATATATTTACCAATTTCTCAAATTAACCTAAGGCTATATATATATATAGGGTGCGTTTCTTTTGCAACTCAAACAATTTGTACAAACTATGCAAACCAATCTTAGTCGTTCATCAAGTCTAATGAATATATGATTTTATTATGTTTCCTAATTTAAAATCATGATTATAATGAATAAACTTAACATTTCCTAATTTAAAATTATGATGATAATGAATTAACTTAACATTTTCCATATATATCACAATCATTATTAATGAACCATAATATTATCTATAAATATATCTATTGTTTCCTAATATAGTGGTTTGCATAGTTTGTACAAATTGCTTAGGTTGCAAAAGAAACGCACCCTCTATATATATATATATATTCCGATCTAAACTAATTGTCTATTTTAACAACAAATATTTCATTCTCGGTTCTACTCTTAATTATCATACGTAGAAATTCATTAATTTAATATAACATTAATCTCGCACAAAAATGTGACTGCTCAATTTAGTATTTTTTTTTTCATTGTTATGAATAAATTAAATAATGTTTTTACTAAAAAAAATATTATCATATTAAATTAATAAACACATTATGTTCTTTTTAAGATATCATATTATTTTAATTTTAAATATTACATAATATCTTGCAGGACATTAAATATTGTATCTCTAGATTTGATAATAATGGCCTTAACACGGAAAAAGGGAATAACAGACGTGGAAGAGTCTAGTTCCTTCAAGTTACGATATTAATAATAGTTTCATTTAAGTTCAACCATCAATATTTCATTTTTAACTAGGCATATACCCGCGCGATGCAGCGGAATGTCAGTAAAGAACGAACAATTAATGTTATTTCCTTATATACATTTCATCAATAATCAACCATGACCTAAAAATCACAACTTATGAAACCTAAAGCCATAAAGATATTCAATAATTAGTTTATATTACAATTATTGACGAAAAAAATTATAATGATATTATTTATAATAAGAATGAAACGTATTTTATGATTATGTATTTTTAACGTGCTAACGGTGGGAAAAAAAATAAAACGTATGGACAGAAAAACAAGTTATTTCATAGATATTCATGATATTTAATAGTACGGTTAAATTAAAAAATATTCAATATTTGGCTCGTTTTGAAGATATTGAGGAGACGCTTATAATGATATAATTTGTAGAAAAATGAACGTAATTTTTCATTGCATTTTTGTTAATATATAATTATTTGTGTTAATATGTGTAAAATGAAAAAAATAAGGGATATAAAGTAAATTAAATAAGTAATTATAAGGGTGATAAGTGTAACAATGTAAGGATGGTAAATGTAATTGTACAAAAGTTTGTACAATAACCGTTTTAGTAGTATAGATAATTCGTATATATTCTGATATTTAATAGTATGGTTAAATTAAAAAATATTCAATATTGGACTCGTTTTGAAGGTATTGACGAGACGATTATAATGGTATAATTTGTAAAAAAATGAACATATTTTTTCATTGCATTTTTGTTCATATACGATTATTTGTGTTAATATGATAACGGTGTTAAATGTAAAATGAAAAAGTAAGGGATACAAAATAAATTAAATAAGTAATTGTAAGGGTGATAAATGTAACATTATAAGGGTAGTAAATGTTATTGTATAAAAGATTAAGGATGATAAATATAATTGTACAATAGTTTGTACAATAACCGTATTAGACTTTTCATTATATAGTATAGATTAATTTGCGTTTCTAAAAATAACAATATTTAATGAACCAAGCTAAAGCAAGCCTATTATATTATGTTAAATACAATATGAATGCGACAATTTTAGATTCATATATATAAAGGTGTATAAAAAATATCCAAATTTAATAAAAAAAATATCACCTTTGATAAGATCTCGAATATATGGGTTAGGTCGATCATCGATATTTAGCTTTTTGGAACTTGAAATAACTCCAATTACAAAATGTCATTTCAATAAATATCTCAAATATATTGCAATTGAAAGTATAACGTAGTTTACTGATATTAATACAAAAATATGATACCGATTCCTGAAAATATGTAACAACCCAAAATTTAGACAAGCATAGCATATATAGAAATCCCAAATCAGGTCCAAAAACAACCAATTTAAGATAAGATAACTGGAAATTTAACAGTAGAAGTCTCATCTACAGCCGAGAATTTCTATCGCTAGATAAACTTCTAAGACAAAACAAGGAAAAACGACGTGCCATCTATCCAACATCCACTCCCACGCTTCTACACCTTTTCTTTCCCTTTTGAGGAAGTCCCGCTAACGTTCTTCCCTGAAAATGAGTTTTCAGTTTGAAAGCGAGGGTTAGACCATGAATTCCCAATAAACAAGTATAAATGTTAACTATTTCATAAGCAAGTGAAAGTGCAATTATTAACATATCAACACAACAAACTTGAGAAATACTCATTTATAACTCCTCATGATTCACATTCGTCGACAAACACGATCGGGGCCCAAGCAGACTCTCCTCTCGCCTCGGGGCCCAAGCAGACCCCCCTCTCGCCTCGGGGCCTAAGCAAACTCCCTTCATCCACTTGTGCAAAAAACGAATTTCACGCACAAATGATTGTTCGTAAATTTCCAAGGAATCAAGGATCCTTTGACCATAATTATTCATTCCACCAAACGAAACAAGGATCATAAATAAGATATATATCAAATATAACACAAGGATAATTGATAAAATGAAACCAAGTCCAAAATTAACCCATATCAGCAGTATAACAACCCACACTCTACTAAAAAGAAAATAACTGACATAAAATAACTCACGTCGAAAATCGACTCAATTCGACAGTAATATCTGAAGGTCTGCAATAAAACAACCTATTACATAACCGAGATAATGAATATATAAATTCTAAGAAACTATTCAGGAGTCCTCTATCGTGGACGCTTCTTAAACTTTCTCCTTGCCTTTACCCGAACCACCAACCCCTAGCTTACCTGAAAAAGTTTTATATTTTAAAAAGCGAGGGTTAGACCAATGGTCTAGTGAGATCCCCCAACACACGAACTATCACAATTAACAAAGGTTAGGATAGATAAACTCTTTCAGTTTATAAAAACATAACTACACATAAAACTCACTTTCGGCACACACTACCGTCACAAAGTAACGACGTGTCTGTCTCATACTGCCTTAGATGGGCCACACCCATATAGCATAAACGGGACACCCCCCGGTATGAGTACAGGCGGGCCACACCCCCCGTCTTTAGCCCCTCACAACAATTTATGCATACATTTATAATTCAAAGAAACTTAAACCGCAGAATAAACTCACGTATATAAAGCTTGCATAAATGAAGTTACATATTCAAATAAGCTTCTCACATCTTAAACAGTTAAGACAACACAAATAATTAACTTCCATGAACATAAACAACTTTATAAACTTGTGAGATTTTAGGCTCAGAAAACTCACCTGGCGTCCTTAGTTAGACCTCGCGTCTACCCGTAAAAACTGATCTGAAACCTATAAGGAAAAATAGGCAGGTGAACTCTCAATTCCAATTATTTTATAAGGAGTTGATCTTAACCCCTAATCCTAAAGACATTTTATCTCATAACTCATTCCACCCAAGACTACTACTGGACTACAATACCTCCTAAAATAAATCCAATAGAAAGTATTCAGGGGCCCAACTCACAGGCTCGCCCAGAGTGCAAACCGACCTGGGTTTCCCCCACACCAAGCCGACCGGGGTCAGATACCATGCGTCGACCGGACCGCCCAGGCGCCGACCGAGACCCCCCAAGGACCGGTATCCAACCTCTTCGACCGATGTCTAACTTCGACCTGTATTTAGCTTCGACCTACATTTAGCTTCGACATACATTTAGCTTCGACCTACATTTAGCTTCGACCTACATTCAGCTTCGACCTACATTTATCTTCGACCTACATTTACTTTGACCGGTAACTACGACCAGAGGCGATTCTGGGTTTTCGAACAACCCATGAACACGAACACAGACTAGAATTTAATGCTAACACAATCCTTAAATCTTGAAATTAAACAGGTTCTAATCCTAATAAATCAAACTATTACAATACCCCTTAAACTTTTCAACCATTAAACCATCTCTAACCTAAACCTTAATAGATCTTTCAACAAATTAAAACTTGAACTTTCTAACCTCTTAATCAAACTCTACTCCAAGATATATAACTACAATACAGAGAAGAAAATGGTTTAGGATGTTACCTTGTGATGAATCAATGCCCAAATCTCCCAAGTCTTCTTCTCCAATTTGCCTCTTCTCTCTTCTCCTTTGCTTTTTTCCCCAGCCGCACCCAAGAAACACAGAAATAAACTCAAAACCCTATTCTAAACCTTTTAAGATCATATTTACACTTAAACCCCTCCTTAGAAAAAGGTTTATTAAAACCTCCACCCAACTTACACTTTATTAACTTTGAGCCGGTTGTTACATGCAGTTAGCAAATTCATAATTATTTAAACAGTTAACAATCAGTTGATTGGAACTCGCCTGGTTGAGTAAAACTTCACCACATGAACAATACTCACTCTTGCCCAACACGAACTCCTACAAGAGGGTCGAACCGTTCATAAGAAAGACCGACCCAATTTCTAAATACTTGCCCAAGTGTTTCACCCGAAAACGAAAGAGTCAAAGATCCTCAATCCAGTTCATATAAAGTTACCGGGTAGAACTCAGTTAGATGGGTGACTAGTGGTTGTCTGATCCCTTCCGACTTGGCCTGGCCCGGGTCACCGAACTGTGGCACAACCGGGTCCCCGACTTGGGTGACTTCCGAGTGGGGAAGTGCCCCGGGTGAGACGAGTCCCAAGTAGGGATCGACTCCCGTCTTGGAAACTCCCCAGGTGGAGATAACTCCCGGTTGGGAACTCCATTCTCGGTCGCAGATAGGGGAAAAATCCCAATCGACCTCCAAACCAAAGAAATCCAACACTAAACCCATTAAAGATTTTTAACCAAAACTCATAGCAACACAAATAAATTTCTAGCTACAAACAGGCAACCAGACTAACTCTGAGGTTACAACACATGTTTCATTTCTAAGAGAAAGCCTAAGGTTCTTCTCCCAAAGATTTCTTTCCAAAATTTTCACAAACCAGAGAGATAAGAGGTTGCTCGGATTAAAAAGGAAAAACATGAGAATCTTACCTTGGAGTCCTTAATCAAATGCTAACACCCTTCCAGCCATCTTGATGATTTCCTCTTATGGCTTCTCTCTTCTCCATACACATCGCCCCCAAGCTAAATGCCAACAGGAAGAATTTAGGGATTTTTCTCTCTTAAATGACTCTCCCCAAAATTGCACTTTATCCCCCAAAGTCCTTATTGTTCTATAATAAACCAACTTACAAACAATGACAACTTAACAATTTCGGTCCTTACAAATCTTCCTCCCTTAAAAGGATTCCGTCCCCGGAATCTCATCTTCGAACAAGTGAAGGTACTTGGTTCGCATATTCAACTCAACTTCCCCGGTGGCATCCTAACCCCTGTGGAAATGCCACTGAACTTTCACTAAACGAATCTCCTTGATTCTCAACTTCCTGATAAGAATCTCAAAAATACATTTGTAATCTATCAGATCGACCATACCAGATGCTATCCCCTCGGTCCACTTACTTGAACTCACGTATTCCTTTGAACATTTGCATAGGTAACGACCCGATTTCCAAAAAAAAATTTGAACTTAAAACCACAAATACAGGAAACCATCCAAAATGTGATTCGAAAGGAATCGACTAAAACAATCTTCCCAGAATCATCTCAAATGCAACGACGATAAGAATATTTCTAACCACAATAGTAAGTAAAATACTTACTAAAAAAATCCAAAATCTTTACTAACCGTCAACAATGGAAGTAAATAAATCCAGCGGTAGATTTAAATTCCTACCAATCTATAATCACTAGAACCTTTAACCAAAAATATAATTAACCCGATAAAATTAATGAACCGATCATTTGAGACAACCTTCATCGTAATAATTACTATTTACCCCTTTTTCCCTAGCAAGCAGTCCCAATATAAAATTCACCTTGGTTCGATATTCTTAACAAAAAACGAATTATATCAAACTGAACGCGAATCTTAATGCTTATGAAAAAAAAATACCATCCGATTAAAGAACCTTTCATTCTTTCTTTTGCTTTGAAGTCATCCACCCAAAAAATGAAAGACACACACACACACACACACACACACACACATATATATATATATATATATATATATATATATATATATATATATATTTGAAATCCTTATCCCAAACCAAGCAAGGCGGTGGTAGTTTACCACCTATATTTCAAAATAAACCCCCAATTATTATAAGTAAATAACATGATAAACCCCTCAATTTAAAATAACATATAATTTTACTTAACGTGTTATTACAAGATCAATGTTAAAGCAGTTTGACTAGAATAAGTGACGGTATAAGGACGATAGCAATATGAACATCACATCATACATCATTGAAATTTTAAGAGGGTGGGGGACGCCCACAAAGACATGCATATTCGATTTGTATCATAGAGTTAAACCTTCTGAAATAACCATTAAGTGATAACTAAAACTTTTAACAGTTATGTGCAGAGAAAATGATTCGGAATAATAAGGACACTGATACGTAATATTAATGTTCTAAGATGAAAGCACCTATTTTAGAATAAATGAAGTATTCAAATAATAATAATAAAAATCCCACTTATAAACAACGTAAAACAAGTAAATTTTGATAAGAAGAACCCCGAGATACATAGGACTAGATGCATATTCTGGATCTCCATAGAACCAGGAATTTGAAGTAATAAACCATTTTTTTTTGGATTAGAGATGTAAACAAAGACTATTGCTGTTTTCCTCAATACCAACTCTCCAACTTTGAACATAGTGACTACCAAGCCACCCTACTTCTATTAACAGTTTACACCCAAAACCTTAGCAAAAGGTAAATTTAGTGGTTACTGCCAACCAAACCCACAACATAATCTTCACCTGATCAATCTCAACCACCAACTGATAACAAGACTCTAATCAAACTCACTATATACTAACTGATTTTGAAAGGTTAAACAAAAAGGCCCTATGACATGTAAAAGAACGAGCAAGAAGTGCCTTTGAAAAAATAATTAAGAAAAAGCATAATAAAGGTAGGTTTATTATGAGCATAGTCTAAAATTATTAGTTTTTTTTTGGATGGTGGTCAAATAAGCACCGCACAAACCAACACATGGTGATAACCTATCTCACAAATAGTAAGGTTTTATAAAATGCCTCAAAAGCAACAACTAATTGTAGAAATTCAAAAGTAACCCCACATAACAAAAGCTTTATCCCCAATCTGACAAGTTATACCATAAGAAAATTGTCAGGATCGAATTCAAACAAGAATTTAACACACACTCATAAACTATGTTAAAGGAGTCGCGAAAAAACACTTTAACAGTAAATCAATGGAACAGTATCAGAATGAAAATCATAAGTTATATTGATTTAACTTAATGATTACAAACAAAAACCTCAATCTGTTGAACAGGCTCAACAGACGTTCTAAACTTCTCTAAAGAAAGGATTACAATGAATCTTAAGGTTAATTCTCACTAAAACGTATATTGAAAACTCTATCAATCTATATTCTAAACTATGCCTTCTATACAGTATATATACAAGACATATTACAAGATAATTATAAAAAGAAATTAATCTTCATGATCCAGTCCATAATTATCTTCAAATCTCCTTGACTTTAGCATTAATCAAATCATTCCATCATTATCTTCTCAGCAGCTTTAATCTTCATAAGCAATAGTAATTACTCAGCATTATTAACCATCTTGCAGTACTAACCATGTTAGCAGTATTAATCTCACCAGCATTAGTAATATTGAACTATGTTAGCAGTATTAATCTCACCAGCAATAGTAATATTGAACTAGCAGTATTAATCCCACAAGAAGTAGTATCTGGCAGTATTAATCATCCTTAGCTCATTTCAGACCCAACAAAAATTAAAAAGAAAAACTAAACTAATAAAAGTTAGCAACAATAATCATGTCACAAATACGCTAAAATGGAACATAATACATTGCAACTTCACTAAAGAAACTTGTCACTATAACTACTTGAGTAAACAATGTCCATAAAGACCATGTCCTTTGGGAAGCATATGGTTTTCTGATTCCTACATCCTTAGGAATGCAATGCATAAAACAACAGGGTGAAATTGCAGAACTCAAGTGATGCCTAAAGTTCACCTTTATTGCTGAAGATTTAACCAGATTTCATAGGAATATAATGCTATTCATATATTACATATACATCTTTCAAACCATCCCCACTTTATTTGAACACAAGTGATGATCAAGGAGATCTATAAAAAAAATACATATAGAATGATAATTGAGTTTTCTTTTCATTACATGCATAATACGTTGATAAATGACAAACTATCAAAACATGATACAAATACGATGTTTAAAATTAAAACATCATTTGGCTCATTTAATTTGGAAAGAGTGAATCTATGCAAAAGGCAAACATATACAAGAAACTAATAATGTAACAAGAAGACAACTTACTTCATGAAAAGAAGCAAATCATGCTCACACGACACTACCCGAATAACATAACATTGATCACTATAATCAATCGGAACATTTCCACACAAATTAAATTTAAACCCAATGCCTTTTTACAACAAACACCATATTCTACACCTTGCTAAGTCTTCAAAAAAAAACATAAGGCATACACTTCCAATATAAGACTTGCTAACATTCGATAAACTTAAATCAATCACCCAACAATCTGTTACTTTCATCATAACCACTTATTCCAACATAAGCATATTATTGTCTATAAATCCCGATACCTTAATCGATTTCACTTTTAAATCTTAACTTCCCACCAAGAGCCTAAAAAAACGCCTATCATAACACACCTTGCAATTTCTATCTAATGCCATTACTTAACATAACCGCAAAACTTGATTACAAGTTAAGGGCTTACACGTCTACCTTGACCTACAACGTTAGTTTCTTAATTGCACAGTTACCATAGAATCCTCATGACGTTCAAAAGACGAACTTTTGCGACATCAAATAGTACATCAACATCAGGTTCAAATAAGGTCTTACCCCAACTTAATTTCAATGAATACAAAACCATTACTAATCATAACGACAACCCATTATCATATCCAGTTTCTTACACTTCTGACTTGGCATAAAAATACTAAACACAAGTCTCAAATATCTACTTCACTTAAATCACTCCATGATGAAACTCATCAACATCGGTCTCTCCTCACGTGATCGACCAAAAACAACTAATCACACCCAATAATATAAATCCATTTCATGACTTGAAGCAAAATATTTGGATCCAGAACTTGAGTTGTAAAGGTTAACAACGATCACTTGCCCTACATTGTATTCCTACTCCATACTTCATAATAACACCGATACTTTTCTCTCACTTTCATGCCCCCCACTGCTTAATTGACGAGTCAAGGACTTATTGCTTTCATCCGATCTTGAATTGAGGAATTCAAGATCCAAGCACACCTCTCCTTCTACTCTGACTGATCGGTACGTCCACCCCAGAAATAGAGTCTCATTGGAAATTAAAAGCATATAATTACATATTATGCTTCTCTATTGAACCCTAAAGGTTCTACCTTTAGTTGGTTCACCAACATATCGAATATAACTCCTTCCTAGATGTATCAACAATTACCCCAAAAACATTCTCACCCAACACCTCAAACCCTTGCAAAAGAATTGCAAGATTAAAACTTAATCCATGCAACCACATTCATCGATCGACTCGACATGACGAAAACTGCTAAGACCACACAAACAAACACTCAATCAAGACTTCACATAATAAGGCTATTTGAGCGCTTACATGCATCTATAAATTTGCAGCTACACTGTCCAGGTGTGTAACACCCTCAAACTTGGTAATAGAAACTAATTAAAACTTCGATATTACATCATGTAAAAAGATAAATCTTCAGAATAAAACTTTCTATTTAACCTAAAAAAAGTATAAACTCCAGTCTTATACAAGGACTAGACCAAAGTCGGGTGTTACTTAATCCCAACTATAAGCTGCTCTTCCCGAAACAAGTGCGGAAGACTTTACTAAGATATCCATCTTTTGAGCACACGACTAACACTCCTCTCAGCACAGTATTACTAGAGCTATTCCCAACCGAAACCTGTTGCATATGTCGACAAATAAAAAGGTTAGGCTAACGCCTAGTGAGTTCAAGAGTTTTCCACATGAGTAAAGATATATTTGAAAAGAGGTAATGCAATTTAAATCATAATCTTTCAAATGATATACTTTGAATATGAAAACGACTCGTTTTCCAATAACATGCACTTTGGGCAAAAACACCCAGATAAACGTTTTCAAATGCAAACTACTTCGGGGACATGATCCCAATATAAAACGTTCTTTCGTAAATAAATTCCAACCCAAAATTCACTCAAAACGTGAATAGAAATCGAACTCTACATTTATGAAAATGCGGTTAAAACTTTATATCCCGAAACACCCAAAACACGGGTGGGGCATAATACTCAACCCATAAATCATAGATAAGATCCATTTATACGAAACGTCACCGAAAACTTGGATAATAAAACTCAATACCCAAAAACAACACCTTTCGGTGACGGGGGATACCCGAATTCCATCGAATGTGGCGGGCACACAAAGTTAAGCCACATATCAATGTTCTCGAGCTTCATATAAGACCATGGTTCCCCGTATACGGCTCCTCTGAGCTACCACCATAAGACACCACTGATCCTAGTGTCTACTCGATCTCTAATGAGTGTCACAACCAAAGACACAAGTCCCCGTATCCGGCTCATCTGAGCTACCACCGCAAGACTTAGCTCCGTATACGGTTTTGCAGAGCACCACCGCAAGCTTACATAATCAACCACATGACTTGGGGACCACTCACTAGAATTCAAACGCGGACACTAAATTCCACGATGAATAACCAGACTGGACAAAAAACGGGCATCGAGTTCAACCACCCACGATCTGTACCTCGAGCCCTCCAATAAAGGTTACGCGGTTATCGAGTTCAACCACCCACGATCTGTACCTCGAGCTCCCGCTAGCCATAAATAATGTCTAGTCCCGAAACGGGGATAAAGTCCCCACTAACCAACTGACTCATATGCCTATGGATCCAATGCATTACAGTATAAAACGTTACATGAGTCAAAAGAATGAACTAACACATTCAAAACATGTAACTCTCAAATAAGATGCAACTAAGTACATCATACTTCCAAGGCTCCTTAACGAGCTACCAAAACTGAACAAATGTTCCAAAGACTCGTTTGAGTGTAAACCAAGCCCCAAAAGGCATAATGAACGTTTGGCTAAAATACGAGAACCAATATGGTTATATAAACCAAATTAAATCTTTCCCCAAAATCTTTATTTCTCAAATCACCATTGGCCTTCGGCCCAAAACCCAAAAAGATTATTATTTCCAAAATGTTCCCAAGGACTCACACACTCTTATTTTCAAAGTGCCCATTTATATGAATGATGCATAAAAAACGCAACAAGCACTAAAATGCATTTGTGACCAAAAATCCATTTACACAATAAATCATTAAAACACTATCGTTTATGACTTATTTATCAAAATGCCCAAAAATCCCAAATGTGGTATTTTACAAGGTTTAATAAGCCAAATGCTTCAAATAACCAAAAGTTACCAAATAACTCAACAATTGATAATTTCATGTAAAACACATAAATGATTTAAAAATAAACCTTTTGGCATGTACAACGTTTTCACAAATCAACTTGAACTCACCTTGCTAGATTTAAGGTAAATCTATATTTTACCCTACTTAGAGCTTCCTTGAAAAGACTTGAATCCACAAGAACGATTCTTCCAAAACCTAGATCCACACATTTTCAACCATAAATAATCATATTCAACCCTTTTAGAAATGTTCCCCAAACATTTACATGAACTTTTCATCTTATACCAAAAACCCTAATTTCCCATACTTGAAGAAGGAGAAGATTACCTCAACCAATAGCTTGAATCACCAACCAAAACACTTGTAGATCTCCAAAACGAATCATAAGCTTCCAATCTTCAAATGGTGAAAGGTTTAGACGAAACCCCCAAGAACTTGGTGAAGAAGATGAAGATGAAGGTGGTCCATGATCTCAACTAGATAGGTGATGAAGATTCATGTGGTTTAAGGAAGAAAACCCTAGAAATTGGTTAAGGTTCGATTTTGGGTTTAGGGGCCGGTTTGGGAGAAAAAAGGGAAAGAGAGTTAGGGTTTGGGGTTGAGAAATGAGGTCTAATGGCTGAACATTGCGTTTTTATCTCGACAGTGCATGTCGCGGGTTATGCCGCGACCTTAAGTCGCGACATAAGTCGCCCGTTTCCCCAAAGACTCACTTCCAGTGAGTTACGCAACTAGTGCCGCGATCCTAAGTCGCGTAGCAACTCGCGGCAACCCAAATCCTCTTTTCTCGCGTCTTTCGCACTTAATTCGATCCTCGAGGATTTCATAGAAAAATTCACTTGATTTCTCGGCACCTTTTCATCCCAAAAGACAAACGACTCCCAAATTATTACTAAAGGAAATCTCCAATTTACGGGTGTTACAATCCTCCCAACCTTAGAAGAGATTTCGTCCTCGAAATCTGGCACCAATCAAGCACCCAATACCGCACTTGACGAGATCGATTGATTTCTTATCCAAAAAGGAATGCCTTCACGAAACCCTACCTCATGCACGAGACCGATTACATCCCATTTAAGGCTGTCGTCGCGTTTCACATAACGGGCCATCACAAACTCAACCTCACCGATTGATATAACTCACCCATGCCGTGATAAACGTTAAGTCTTTGCTTAATCACTTTCTTAACATTAAATCCCGGTTGCCTCCCAACCTTATGTTTCCCATACTGCCTCAAGAGCAACTTACGACATTATCTAGTCATTTCCACCAAGAATACCCCAATCCGAACTATTCCCTTAGATACTCCTGATTTTGATGCATCAAGGTATCCTCAATAATTCATTTGTACTTAAAGTCACCCTCGACATTCTCACTAAAAGTCTCCTATGATCATTACCATCAAAGAGTTTTCGTCTCTTGACGAAACTTCGTAACGATTAGTTTGGTCTAATCCAACGCAACCTTAAATCTGTTCCTCAAAGCTGACACAGTCACGATGTCCGCAAGGGATCTCAAACTTCCATAGATCCCAACATTGGTCTGATGTTTTCCCCATAAACGTACCAACACACTCTACATATAGTCGTTTATCCCAAACTCCAAGGTTACACAACTCCCGCCATGCACTCAAGCATCGATTGCCAAATCAGCGAAAGTTTTGACAATTATCGAAACACCAATGATTGATTCTTAATTAACAACATCTAATTTCCTTAAGGTTACCGTTTGTCCTGCAGACACACCAAATCTAACGGAAGCACACTAAGGCACACCAACAGTCATTGTCCTCAAAATCGAGCGCCAACACCTAACCTCGAGATGGCCATTTTGCCAACGTGGATATATTACCAAATATTTCATTCCCGATTAGCAATGTCGATAGAGTTGACACCTACTCGCGAAATCTAAACCCCAAATCATACCACTTTTAGTCAACCATAGTATCATCATTACTCACCAATACCTCATAAGGTGGCACACCACCGACACATAATATGTCGCCATACCATTTGCCCACAAATTCAAAACCACTCGTCCCCACACAACCACAAACGGTTTTTACCCGAAGGTTTGCCGAAGCATAGAGATCGTCACTTAATTAATTGGGAGAGAGTATAAGTCTAACGCCTCAAATTCTTCTGCGTGAACTAGATCACAAAGCTGAGATTTATAGTTCTAAAACTGACCATAAGTCAGATCCTCCAATACTTCAAACTCTGAGGACTCCTTCAGCCCTTAAGCACAACCTCCAAAAACTATATTTATGAATTTATGTTTTACTTATATGTTTGAGGTTCAACAATATCAATTATAGATCAAAATGAAATTTTGTTTTACCATTTATCCATACCCGTTTCGTTACCCACTATTTTTAAATGGATTGGATAACGGATTAGCCCTTACCCTACCCATACATTACCCATTTCCAGCCCTACTCAAATGGTATTAGACCTGAATGCTCCACGGATTTTTATGCATGTTGACATCAACAATTACAAATAACAGTTTAGAACATGATTTTAACATCTCCAAGAAGCAAGCATACTTGTCAAAAACACTTTAATCCGAGGATTACTACGTATAGTGATCTCAACAATTACAGAACAAACAATTTTTTTTCTTTTCTTTATCGACCTAAATAAATATGCCAACAATAATTAAAGTTTCATCACACAAAACAATTCCCCATGTTGGATCATTAGTCTCAGGGCAGCCCCCACCCTCTTATATTAGTTAACCTCACTCATACATAAATGTGTTAATGCATTTTCAAAACAAATCACATTTGCATGCATCATTATTCATAATATCAACAAATCATATATTCACAATAAATACATTTCATTGCTTGTAATCCAAAAATAGCACATGAACTCACATTGGGTCTAAAAGTATAGTCGTACTCGGAATATTAATTGACTTTGCAACCAACATTTGAATAGCCAACAACATATATCATTAACTCTTCAATTTTATAAAACAATCTTAAAACTAACTTATTTCTCTAAAAAGAATAAAACATTGTAATTAACATCTTGATTTTTAACTTATCTCAGTTGAAATATTGATGACCTTAGCATGACATCATCCGTTTCCGGAAACAATATCCGTACTCAAATAAGAAATCAAAAAGTTTGTTGATAATACAATATTTCGTGAGAACTAAGTTTTACCAAAAATAATCCCTAACAAAAGTCAAAGCATTTAAAAATATGCGTGTTTCAACTGTTTAATAAAAAGGTTAAAATTCACAATAACTTGATATTTGAAGAATTAAAATAACCCGAGACTTCTTCTTACTTCAATTAAATCATTTTTTATAAGTAAAGTTATTATAAAGATTAAAAAGCTAAAACGAACAAGACACATCTTTTAGTCCAAGTCAAGGTTACAAGAAATTAAAACGACTTGTTAATATTAAAAGAAAAGAAGAAGAAGAAGACTAAATTAAAATGCTCCAATGGTCTACACAACGAAAAACTAAAGGTTTTCTTGTAATTTATAAGACAACTTAAATTTTATATAGTAGATGGAGATTTCAGTCGTATATACATATATTCATCCGTCCATACATACATACATACATGCATACATATACGAAAGTTTTGAGATCGATTTGAGTTTTGAACAATACGTTGGTATGCTTTTGATGTTAGAAAACAAAGGTAGGAATTAAAAATTAGAATCTTGTACTAATTATTATTATTACCATCTTTTTTACACGTGAGACAACGTCACAATCAGTATGCTTGCTTTTTACTTGTCAAGATTTAAGGAGTGTTTGATTTTAACATATATGTTAAACACTTAAATGAATTCAATAAATTAATCATTAAGTTATATAAAAGTGTTTGAATACTGCATAATATTTAGGACATGGCTTAAGTTGGTCATCCACCTCAACTTGTTCTTACCCATTTAGCCAAAAAATTTCTTCCAAAAACACCATTTGCCCTATCCATTCCCCTTACCACTCCTTTTTATCTCCCATTAAACCTTCAATCAACACTAGTTCACACACTCCATTTCCCCTCACTCCTCAAGAGTGGTGCTACTCAATGTTAGCATTTTCTTCCACCATAAACCAAATGGTTAGAACTCCAAACGTCCTTTTTCTAGTTAAATAATTTAAAAGGTTTTTTTTTTTTGTATTAATGTAAGTTTGTCTTTTACTATATACATAAAAATCTATTAAGAACTTACCCTATTTCAGATCAAGTGTCTTTCCCATAGACATCTTGTGTGCACATAGCCCTGGGTGTGTTTTGTAATTTAAACCTCTCATAAAAATTGACTAAACATTGAACAAAACTTTTCCTGTTTGTTTTATATTTATATTGTTAAATTTGAAATTAAGTAAATCCATATAATTGGTGCAAGAATAATAAGTATTAAAATAAAATTAAGGTTCAACTTCTTTGTTATTTTAAATCGTAATACATGATATTTATCAAACAATTATGTTCATCCAATATTTATCCAAAAACAATATTAAAATATTAATATACAAATAATAATTTATCTTAATTCAATAAAACAACTTAGGCCATGTTTGTCAAATCTAAGGTAGCTTATTTTTTAAGCTTATTGTAAAAATCATGTTTGAATGGATAAAAAGTAGCTTATAAGCTAGTGTAATGTAATAACCACAATTAGTACAACAAATGAGAGTTTGGGTGAGCTTTTGATAAAAGTCGAAAGTTGAAGGACCAAGTTGTAATTAATGGGGAAGAGGGGTTTTTACCCTAATCCTATCATCCTCCTCCTTATTTTTGGAGTGTGACGGCTAAGAGCAATCATTTAGGGGATTTTGGGGAAAAACTTGGGAGAAAGAAGCAAAACCTGGGAGTTGGAAGCAGGGGCGGAGCCAGCTAAGGCCCAGGGCCCTCACTTGCACCCCCTCACTTTTCAAAAAACAAAAAACAAAAAAAAATTACACCTTTAAAATCATTAATATATGTGTATATATATATATATATATATATATATATTAATATATATATACATACACACACAAACAAGGGAAGTTGAGTTAAAGTTAGAAACATGAGAAATGGTTACCAACAGTTGGATGCATATTATGATGAGATGCATCAAGATACACCAGATCAATTCCTTTCTAAGCCGCAATTCATGGGAGGACATTTGATTAAAAGTGATCAACAGTTCAAATCCACTTCTCACGTTTCCCACGTTAACATCAACTTCTCACACAATCTTTTCATATGTATATTTGTTTTATTTTAGAATTTAGAGTGCCACTACAAAACTAAGAGACTTCACCGGATTTTTTCACCGGTAATTACCGACGTTCTGGCAGATCACCGGCGGATTTTTCCGGCTAGTGATGGCTTTTTACGATAGATTACCGACGGATATCCATCAACGAATCATCTTTGTTTTGTAGTGGACCCCCCTTAGTAAAATTCCTGGCTCCGCCCCTGGTTGGAAGGAATTCTTGCATCATTTACTCTAAGGTAAGATAGCAAATCCTTCTTTGTATTGTTATTGAATTATGAGGGATTTTGATGATTCCTTTGGGTGTGTTCTTGTGGGTTTGAAGCTGATAAGAATGGGGTTCTTTGGAATCGCCCACAAATTTTGGATTAGGTTAAGTTCTTTAAACCCTTGAGAAATTAGTCTGTTGTATCTTGGAGTAGGGAGCCTTGCTTTGTGCAAATCGTACGTCGAATGGGGATCCAATCCACCCTCGACCGAGATTGGAGTTGTTGGGAGTTACCTGTGCACAACAGCCGCGGTATGTCGAGCGTAGGCATGGGAACGGGGCGGGGTTCACATTCCCCGACCCCGGGCGGGTGCGGGGATTAATCCCCCATCCCCGGTCAAAAGCGGTCAAAATCCGGTCAAGACCCGTCCCCAATCCCCGACCCGGACCATTTTTCTGCATTTTTTTTTATAACATTTTGCTGCAGTTTTAAAGCATTTTCTGCAGTTTTTTATTACATTTTATTGCAGTTTTTAAGCATTTTTCTGCAGTTTTTTACTAAAAACAACTAAAAAAACATAAAACTGCTAAACATTCTTGAAATCAACACATCGTTACTTAGTTCATTACATCAAAGATCAAACATAATCCTATTTAATAATACTTAAAGTAATACCCGACCCCGGTCTACTCTAAACGGGGATCCCCGGGACCCATTTTAGCGGGGAATCCCCGACCCCGGTCGGGTGAACCTGGTTCCCCATCGGGTCGGGTCAAATTCCCATGCCTAAACCAGTGTTAACACCGGGGGAGACCCGGGGTTCGTCGAAGGCTGGTGCGGGGAGGACCCGGGCTATGACCCCGGGAGACGGGGGAGCCCGGGGGGGGGGGGGGGACGTGCAGACCCCGGGCGGGGGTTAAAACCCGGGCGTAGACCCCGAGAGACGGGGCGCCCGAGGGGAGTATAAACCGGGGAAGTTCGGGAACCCGGACGTGAACCCCGAGAGTCAGGGCGCCCCGGGGGGGTTATGTAACACCCTCGAATTCAGAAAGGAGCAACTAATTTAAAATTTCCAAAAATGCCTCAAAGATAGACAAAGTATCTTACAACAAGTCTATTCATGAATTACTGTTCTAGATTTAACCATCAACAAATATAAATAAAGCCTTACACATAGACTAATTAAAGGTCGGATGTTACTAAACCCAAATACAAAATACTATAACCCAAGATAACGGGGGAAGACTTTACCAAACTACTCACCCTCGAGCATAATCTATTTCTCATCTCTTCACAGTGTCGTTAGTACCACACCCAACCGGGACCTGATACACATGCCGACAAATAAAAAGGGTTAGACTAACGCCTAGTGAGTTCAAGAGTTTCAACATGAATAAATAAATTGTTAAAAGGAAAGAATGCAATTTAAATCATAATTTTTCAAAATGGCTTACCTCAAATACGAAAACAACTCGTTTTTTCAATAGCATGCATTTTTAAGGGCAAACCCCCGATACAAAATATTCTTTATAAAATGATGTCGCCCAAAACTCGCTCAAATGTGAATAGAAAACAGACTCCCAATTATAAAAACGCGGATAAAACTTTGTATCCCGAAACATCCAAAAACACGGGTGGGGCGTAATAATCAATTTGTAAATCATGGAAAGCAATTCATATAAATGTAATATGCCACCGGAAACATGAAACTAAAATCCAATACTCACGCGACCATAAAATGGGATGAAACCAAATGTTAAAACTTGGACAATTAAATATCCAAAAAAATATTGTTGGCCGACAACGGGGGAGACCCGTATCCGTTGAGAGTGGAGGAACATAAAAGTATGCCACTCATACAACGTTAATCGTATGACACTTCACGACATGAAAGCCCATGTGCCCCTACAACTCCCTTCAAGCTACACCCAAAGAGACATTTGACCTTAGAGAATATTACCATGAATATCGTCAAAGGCCCGACAACATTCGAGGACTACAACCATGGCATTACCCCGAATGGCAGAGGTCCAAAACGACCATCAATCACGATAGCACAACCGGACTCAGCCCTCCTTGTGTACACTTGAAAAGTTAAGGTCATAAAACATAGGTTCCGGAGTCCAACCCCTTAATACCCATTTGACCAACAAATAAAGACTGACTTACGTTCATATGGATCCTATGCAACACAATCTAACATTACATGACTACACATGAATGACCAACGCACTCGAGCATGTAATTATCATAATTATGCAATAAGATGCATTAAGGTGTAAATCGTACACGGGCCCTACATAGAGCCGTTAAAACTGGACAAGTGTTCACGCGACTCTTTTAATTTGAAACCGAGCTAAAATGCTCCAAACCCTTTCGACCTACAAACATCGGTCCCCAAATAGAAAAACGCATTCAAACGACGTTTATGCAGACACATACTTCAAAGATGTGATTAACCCAAAACTCATCACGTATTGGGACAAAAGGTTTTCCAAATGGGTTCATACCCTTATGCTTTCCAAAATGTCTCATAACATGGAGACGATCATTTTTCAATGACTTATGAAATCAAATGCACCAAAAATGCAGAAATCATATATTAGACTTCATGTGTACAAAAATCACCAAAAATGCTTAAATCATAAAATATACTTCATTTGTACAAAATCACCAAATGCATAAGTCATACCATTTACTTATCAAATATTCAAGTCCCAAAGATGGCTTTTCATGAGATTCAAATAACCCAAGTTTAATAAATATAAAAACTTTATCAAATACTTTACACATCGACAATTACCAAGTAAAACATATTTTTACTTCAAAATACTCATTTTGGCATGTACATAGTTTTCACAAAGCAACTTGAACTCACCTTGTTAGATTTAAGCTAAATATAGATTTTTACCCCAACTTGAGCTTCCTTGAAGAAATCTGACTTTCAAGACAAATCTTCCAAAACCTAAATCCACAAGGGTCTAACCATCAATATCCATATTTAACCATTTAAAATCATTCCCCAAACATTTTACATAAGATCTCAACTTATGTCAAAGCCCTAATTTTCATAAATGAAGAAAGTAGAAGGTTACCTTAACCATAACTCCAATCCACCAACCAAAATACTTCTAGATCACACCAAGATGATCCATACACTCCCAATCTTCAAAATGATAAAAAAGGGTTGGGTGAAAACCCTAGAAATTTATGAGGATGGTGAAGAAGAGGAAAACATCTTAGTTCTAGCTTCCAACCATGCTAGATGAAGGAAAAACACTTGGTTTATAGGAGGAAAAGCTCCAAAATAGGTTAGGGTTTGGGAGAGAAAGGGAAGAGATTAGAAGTAAGAAATGGGAAGAAGGGTTGAATTCTCGTATTTGACAACATCTCACCTCCCTGGTGCGACATTGCTCTGGGCAATATCGCTGGTCATAGTCACTGGTGTGTACCAGCACACGGTACATTCCATGCGATTGTGACAGTGCGACTATGACACTGTCATAGTCGCCAGGCATTGTCGTGGGACCCTTCCCAAGCCCCGAAACTCAACTTTTTCAACGCCAAAACTCCCGGTACTCTAAGGGACTTTAAATAATGTTTTCCCAACAACTCCCACCATTTAATAGTTCCAAAAACGTTCAGATGACCTTTACTTACCGAAAATTACGGGTGTTACAGTTTATAACCCGGGAGTCGAGTTAGTTCGGTTGGTTTCTTCTGTGAGGTCTAAGATATGTATCTCTTAGGTGGGCAGTTTGAGGGTGGGAGTGTTCTTTGAGAGTGGGAAGCAACGTTCGTCAACCAGGTGAGTTTTCTAAATTAAAAGCTTTTATCGATAAATGGTTAAAGACGCGTGAAAGTTTACTTAAAGCATTTATTATTTTACATTGCTTTGTTCATGCGAGATTTATTGAAAGTAATTTATATTTTTGTTGAAGATCAAATGTATGCATACATTGTGTTCGTAAGTTATGGCCTAAGACGGGGGGGGGGGGGTCCCGCCTGCTCGTACCAGTGGGTGTGTTCCGTTTATGCCATTGGGGGGGTGTCCCAAAATAAGGTTGTACGAGTCAGACACATCGTTATCCTTGCATGACGGTAGTGTAGGTCAGAAAGTGTGATTTATTAATGTGATGTTATTTCATAAAACTGAATTGGTTATCGATGTAAATTCTTTTATGCTGTTTTAACTGTTGTTAGAGGGACTCACTAGACCTCCGGTCTAACCCTCGATCTTTCAAAATTTAAAAACCTTTTGAGGTAGGCGCCAAGTAGAAGGTTTCGGTAAGGGCAAAGAGAAAGTGTGAGCGGTTCCCGATTCTAGAAGACTCCTTATATTTAGTTGTTTAAATTTTCAGTTGTGTAATAGATTGCCTTGTTGCAAACCTTGAAACCTTGTAGACTTGGGGCCGTTTTGGGCCTGATCTTATATTAACTGTTTATTTTTATTTTGGTTGGGAACTCTAGGTTGTTACATGTAACAACCCATTTTAAATTTGTCGTTATTGAGAAAGTGTAAGGGCGGAAGGAGTGAAATATTATTTCGTGGAGGGCCTTTAGAGAAATTGGTGCCTTTTTGGGAGATTTTTCCCTCATTTGTCTTGAGAGGCCATTTATGTGTATGTGAACTTTTTTGGAGAAAAAGGCTCCAAAATGCTAGGAAATTGATGAAGGGGTTGGAGAAGGAGTAGATTAGTTGATTCTCCATTTTGAGGTATATATATGATTTTACTTATCTCTTAGTTCTAAATTTCTCCATTGTTAAGAGTTTACCAATGTTTTTTTTAGGGTTTTCATGTTTTTAGGGTTTTTGATTTAGAGTGGTTCATGGTTGATGAAATGAAGATTTATGGTGAAAACCACCTTTGGGCTTTAATCAATATATGATTTGAAGCTTAAAATCAATTTGCATTGTTAATTCATTGAGGTTTTGCTATTCATTCTTGAACTTGGGATCTTTCATGATTAGAAGATTGATTTTGAGTTTTGGGTTGTACATTAATGAAGTTTGATTGTGGTTGGATGTTTGTATGTGTTTTAGAATCTTTGGTGAGGTTAAAATGATTTGGTTTTATGTTGGTCAATCCTTATAATCGAATTGTGGACTGAACAATCGAGTTTTAGGGTTTTTGGGCGAGTTTTCAAGGTGCTACAGGTCAGCAGAGGCCGGAGCGACCTCAATTGCGACCTGAGGTCGCGTGGTCGGTCGAGATTTTCAAGCATTGT
Source organism: Arctium lappa (assembly GCA_023525745.1). NCBI lineage: Eukaryota > Viridiplantae > Streptophyta > Magnoliopsida > Asterales > Asteraceae > Arctium > Arctium lappa. The sequence goes on along the minus strand of CM042054.1, from coordinate 7,628,269 downwards.
TTCACGCGTTTTCGAGATTTTCTGATTTATGGTGCGGGTCTAATTTGTGGTTTGTTAAAAGGTTTTGTTTAGAGGTTTATAAAAGAGGACTAGGGGGATAATTGCAAGTGTTTAACACCCTTCTTAACCCGGTTAATTTGGGCGTTCGGTTAAGACTCGGTGTAGAGTGTCAGATGACAGGTGAATTATCATGTACCAATTCCTGAAATGTTTAATAAATTATTTGACAAGTATATTGTTTTTGAATTGTTCATCAATGATTATACAACCATGCAATACATGTTTGTAGTGCTTATAATTTATGATGTGTTGATTGTTGAACCTGCACGCGTAATGTTTATATTGAATTATTGATAAATTTTGTGCATGAAAGTGTGTGGTGTCACTTTATTTGGTGGTGTGTGGGGCGGTGACCTGTACAACGGTCTCATTAGAGTTAATATCCTTTTATGCATTTAAATGTGTTTCACGTTGCAAAAAGGGGCTAACAGGTCAGTAGCCAAATTGTGAAGTCATAGGTGTGAGTGACTTGAAATATGTGACCATCATGTATAGTTAGTCAGGTGAGAATATGGTATTTCGAGTTTGCATTTGTCTTTAGCATACGTTTTATGAAGTGATGTTCCAACTTGTCTTTGTTTTCATATGGTGGTTAACAAGGAATTCGCTTGACCTCTCGCTCTGACCCTCATTTTCAAGCTAAAATATTTTCACGCATGTATCTGGTTGAGAATGCTAGTATGTGAAAGGGTAAACTGTAAACCTCAGGAAGAAGGTTGTTTCGACCAGATTTATTTTCTTTCTGCTGTTGGTTTTGACGAGATGAGCAATTTATTTTATGGATCTTATATTAGACTATTATTTTAAAAATTTTAACTAGCTTATCAGTTAGATATTGCTAGTTTACCAATTAACTTATTAGGTAATTTAACCAACCATAATACATACAAAGAATTTAAATCATACATAATCAATGGAAAAATAATAATCAAAACTACCCATAAATACTTTAAAAAACAGATCAAACATTGCTACCCATTTAATTTTCCTTGTTAAAAAAGAATTTACAGACATAATTCTGGAATATAAAGGTATAAAATTTGAAAATGAATATGAATTAATGAATATAATATATGGAAGAATCAAACGTTTATAGTTTTTTGGAAAAGGGATTATATAATAATAATAATAATAATAATAATAATAATAATAATAATAATAATAATAATAATAATAATAATAATAATAATGAATTTATAAATGGAAATTGGAGTGAAGGTGGGAGGAAATGAACAGGAAGTAGTTTTTTGTTTTGATTGACGCACATGTTCTATACACCAGGTCCACGTGACCAAGTTGCTACCCTTTTTGCACAGCGCCTACCAGACTGTTTCTTTTTTCTTATTTTCTTTTCGATCTAAAATTACATTATTACGTATATTAATTAAGAAAAAAATATATTAGAACTTAATAATTAAATACTTAAAATACTTTTAATGTAACAAATGGGATTAATATTTTTAATAAAAACATTGTAAGTCTTTAAGATGGGATTTTTGTTTGTTTGTATTACTTTTAGGGTTGTTTGTTTACTTCTTAATTATTTCATTAAGAACGAATCTCTGAATCGCTAATAGATGAATCTTGTTTGATAAAAAAAATTGTCTCTTAATTGTTCTAAAATCCTCTGAATGATTTTGTATTTTGATCTTCCCTTAACCATTCAGCGCCCTAATTTTATTGGGAACAATTATCAAACAACTATATTTCATTTTGCACTATATCATAAGAGTCTCTTAATAATTCTTCACCAAATTATTCAACAATTGCCAAACAACCCCTACGAGTAAACTACATTCTTGGTCTAGAATTGTTCATGGGCGGTACGACCCGTTAGACTCGGTCTGTCTAGCCCGTTAGAAAAGTGGGTTTGGATAACCATTTTAGAAAATATGGACAAGCTTGGGCGGGACCGTTCAAGTTAACGGGCGGGCTCGAGCAATGAAAAAGAAATTTGAACAGGCGGGCCCGACCCATTATATTTATAACCAGTTAATTTTTTTTATATAATTAATATTCTATTAAAAGTTCAAAAGTGGTTTTGTGATACATTGTAACACCCGTAATTTTCTTCAGTCAGTAAAAGTGGCCCTGGGCCAACGTAGAAGTTTATAAGGACAAACCTTGCGAACGGTAAGAATTGTCTTGGATCTCTAAAAGCATCGGAAACGTTTCGGGCGAGAAAGGTGAACTTTTGGGCTTCGGTTTAGGTTGGGCGATAGTGCCCCGCGATAGTGACAAGGTCACTATCACCGTGTCATAATCGTTGAGTGCCAAAGCCTCTCGGTACATCTTCGGCGAGAGTGCCTCTCGATTGTGACATGGTCACTTTCGCTTGGCACAATCGCGAAGAGCTGGGAGCTCTCGGTACATTACCAGCGAGAGTGCCTCGCGAGAGTGACCATGTCACTTTCGCTTGGCACAATCACATTTGGGGCCAGATTGCTTAAAATCAAGTTTTTAGCCTTTTTCTCATTTGTCACTTCACCCATCTCATTCTTCTCTTCCAAGAACCGAACCTTTTTACCCCCATTGTTGATTTTGGGCATTTGAAACACTAAACCTAGAGTGTTTCAAGTGATTCTTCCTCATCTAGCAAGATATGGAAGCTAGAGTTAAGCTATGCCCATCCTCTCCATCTCCTTCATCATCTTCATCAATTTTCTAGGGTTTTCACCTAGCCCTTTTTATCATTTGGAAGTTTGGGAGTTTATGGCTCATGTTGGTGACCTAGACGTATTTTGGTTGGTGGATTGAAGTTATGAATAAGGTAATCTCCTCTTTTCTTTATCTATGAAAATTAGGGTTTTGGCATAAGTTGAGATCTTCATGTATAATGTTTGGGGAAATGATTCTAAGTGTTTGAATACGTGTATTTATGGTTGGAAACTTGTGGATCTAGGTTTTTGGAAGCTTTGACTTGAGGATTCAAGTTTCTTCAAAAGGAGCTCAAGTTGGGGAAAAATCTAGATTTAGCCTAAATCTAGCACGGTGAGTTCAAGTTGATTTGTGAAAACGTTGTACATGCCAAAATGTTCATTTTAAAATATTTATATGTTTTGCATGAAATTATCATTTATTGGGTTATTTGGTGAGTTGATTACTCAAAGTAGTTGACTTTATAAAGTTTGCAAAACACTCACGTTTGGGATTTTTGGATATCTCGATAAATAAGTCATTTTATAGTATTTTGATGGTTTATTACATAAATGGAGATTGTTTGGTGAAAATACACTTTTAATGTTCGTTTGGGTAAAAAGGTTGATTTTTGTGTTATGGGACGTTTTGAAAGGATAAGGAGTATAAATCTATTTGGAAAACCATTGTCCCAGCCTAAACTGTATTGGAGTCTATTCAAGTATTTTCAGAGCATGTGTTTGCATGGCGTGGCTCGAGTGCATTTATTATTCGGAGATTGTTAACCGTTGGTCAAAAAGGATTTTGAGCATTTTAGCTCGGAGTTGACTCAAAAGAGTCATGAAGACAATTGTCTGGTTCTAATGGCTCAATGTAGAGACCGGTTATGATTTACATACTAATACACCGTGTTGCATATTGAGGTTGAGTACATGCCCGAGTGCGTTGGTCTTTTTGGTATAGTCATGTGATGTTAGACTGTGTTGCATTGGATCCATAGGCACGTAAGTCAGTCTGTTTTGGTGGGCAAGGGATATTTGATTATGACTGTCGACCGTTTGGGTCACTAGCGAGTAGGCAATAGGGGGCGCAAGCCCTTGAGGTGAAACTCGTCTAGATTGGATAGACACCCATGTCTGTAAGACCTTGAGGTGTAACTCGATGGAGTAAGCACTAAAGGCATAAACGGTTTGAGGATTGTGATGTCTGTTATGGCATAGGAACTAGAACCGGGATATGTGGTGAAATCCATTAACATCACGGGTGACATCATTCACGTGTTCTCGTCACCCAAGATGGAAACGTTGAGGTGTCATGCAAGTAACGTCGTATGGGCGGCCTACTTGTGTGTTCTTCCACCCTTAACGTATACGGGTCTCCCCCGTCATCGACCATTAGTATTTTAAATGTTAACGTCGTACCTTGCTATCACTGAATTTGTGTGGTCGACGGTAAATGATGACCTTAATATTGGGTTTCCCCCACGTATATTAAGGTCTGAATGAAATACGTCATTACCAAGTTTTGGTATTTGGTTACTTCCATTTTATGGTGCGGTGACGTATCGTATTGGTGAGTTATTAACTATGATTTATGGGTTGAGTGTTTTACCCCACCCGTGCTTGGGTGTTTTGGGATACAACGTTTTATCCACATTTCTTAAATTGGGAGTCATTATCCACTCTCGTTTCGAGTGAGTTTTGGGTTGCATCATTTTATAAAGAATGTCTTGTAATGAGGTGTTCACCTTTGAAAATGCATGATATTGGAAAAGAGTCGTTTCCGGGTTTAAAGTAAATCTTTTGAAAGGTTATGATGTGGAGTTTATTCCTTTTATAAATATGTTCATTCGTGTAAAACTCTTGAACTCACTAGGCGTTAGCCTAACCTTTTTATTTGTCGGCATGTGCAACAAGTTTCGGTTGGGAATAGTCCTAGTCACACTTTGAAAAGAGGAGTGCGAGTTGTGTACTCGAGGAGTGTATAGCTTGGTGAAGTCTTCCACTTTTATATTGGGAAGAGCAATTTGTATTTGGGTTAAGTAACATCCGACTCCGGTTTAGTCCTTGTATGTTAATGGAGTTCATAATTGTTGAGGTTAATTATAGAATTTTACCTTGAGGTATTTTGAGTTTTGATTTGTAGGAGGAAGTTTTGTTCCTCACTTGATGTTATATCGAAATTTTAAATTAGTTGCTCTTACCAAATTTGAGGGTGTTACATACATCATATAGTACGTCTAGGATATCGGTCTTGAAATATTATGTGGTTAATTATTTTGTTTGAGGAATCCGAACTTCGAAGGGTGATAATATTTAGAGAGAAAAAGTCCATACTCCATATTTTGTGAAAAATAACTTTTGTTACGTTGTGTACATTATATATTTACGTTTTTTTAGTTGGAAAAAAATTATGCATTTTGGATAATTTTACACAACTCATCATTTTATATAAGTTTTTTTAAATGTAAATTTTCAGACTCGTTAGCCCGTTGGCAAGCCCAACCCATTTATAGGACGGGTATGGGCAAGTTCACAAGCCCGTAAAAAAGAGTTTGGATTTGATATGTTATGCCCGTTGGATAAGAAAAATATGTTAGGCCCGGCCCGCGACCCACCCAAACCCGTAAATGATCACCTGGAGTCTATGGTTTTTCAATTTCAAATGTTTTTGTTCCTAAAATTTAGAAACTACAGGATAAACATCGCGGTGTGTGAAAATATTTGGCTTTGGTTCCTTCTATTAACGGTCGTTAACTTCTATCCATTAAATGATGGGTATTCTAGTCTTTTTAGATTTTTATTTCAGTTTCTAATAAAAATTAAAAGTATTTTTATATTGTCCACAAAATTTAAGCCACATGTCATACTCAGCTTTTTTTAATCCGTGAACCACTTCCGACGGACTAACCCTTTGATCATCGTCCCGGAAAAACCTCTAATCATCGCCTCCAAAATCAAAATGGAAATCAACATCAAACCTTAAGACCCTAAACCCTAATCCAGACCGTAATCGATGAACCCTAATACGAAGGCAAAACCTTATCTTGCCTTCCGATGCAGGGGAGAAAGACGAAAAAGAGGGGTGCAGGGTTGTGAATATGGTGTCTTGAACATGTTGATACAGGGGGTTGTGAACAGGTGGATCCATATCCATTCGACATTCCCATTCCTCGAAATCCATACCTAGTCATTACATTCTACTCCCGCCATTGCTAGAGCTTCAATCCAATTTGACATGATAATTGATGGTACAATTTTCGAACGTTTTTTCTACAACAACAAAATAGCTTAGATATTATTGAGAGGGACCCTTCTCCAATCTCCTAATCATCGTTTGAAACACAAATTTAGGAGAAGATTCAAGTTAGGGTTAGCATGTCCGCCATTGCTAGAGCTTCAATCCAATTTGACATGATAATTGATGGTACAATTTTAGAACGTTTTTTCTACTACAACAAAATACCTTAGATATTATTGAGAGGGACCCTTCTCCAATCTCCAAATCATCGTCTGAAACCCAAATTTAGGAGACGATTCAAGCTAAGGTTAGCCTGTGAGGTATGGGTTCGTTTGTGATGGTGTTAGGAGATGGAGACAAAGATAAGAAAATAAAGTAAAAGAGACAAGTTAGTGGAAGGAGGTGGCCGGAGATGGTTGGCCAAAAGTATAAATTACACGAGTTCTCTTTTAACGGTCGTTAGAGAGAGAGAGAGAGAGAGAGAGGGACTAAATGTAAGTATTTTTTTGCAAACTACAATGGCCAACCTGTAGTTTTCAAACTGTAGGGACGAAAAGGTTATAAACAACATTATAATATTGAGACCAAACGTGTAGTTTTCTATTATTTTTTGAAAGATATACTTATATTTGTTAAAATTAAAAATATTACTTAATTTTAGAACTTAAATATTAGTTCAACTTTTTTTAATGTTTTACTTTAGGAAGTCAGGAATTTAAGCTCTTTGGAATCCAAACACATTTTTAAATTATAGACGTCTAGACTAGGTTATGTGTATCTCAACTAATTTCATCGGACTTGGAAAAATAGTCAAGAAAATATCCAATAGCTTTGAAGGGCCTCGAACCGTCAATATACAAGGAGGAGCCCCAAAAAATACAAATCTTATTGTCTCTTACGTAACCCCAAGTTTTGGGTCATGTTTGGATATCCATAAAGCTAAGTGATAAATTAGCTTATCAGAATAGTGTTTTAATAAGGTTTAGGAGTGTTTTTTGTCACTTTCTTGAAATTATACTTTTGATCATAATTTAATTGTTACTCTATTACTTACTCCTACCATATTATGTAATAAATTAATATTATTGTGAGATATCAATTAATATTAAATTTAAGTTATTAATTAATACTAACTATTAATTGTTGTTGTGGAGAAAAATATTTTGAAATATATCCCTCACAATGTACCACATAATAACTCTCATATCTATATTTTATTAATAAAAATATATAATATGATGTTATTATATATATTAATTGCATTTTCTAACTTATTCATTTCTTAATACATCTTTGTAAATTTAATATTTTATATGTTTTTCTAAAATTTCTTATTTTTATAATAATTTGTAGCTTATCATTTGTTAATATATAATTGTAAATTAAATATTTTTGTATAAAACAAATCGTATGCTATTTTAAAATTTTATATTTTCATAAAACATGTGAATTTACGAAATAACTAAATGGAATATGAAAGAATGCCCAATTAAAAATGCATCATTAATGATTTAAATTAAAAAAACGTGGTAGAAAAAACATTTTGAAATAACCTGCCTACAATGTGCCATGTCATTTCTTCTCACGTTTTCTTTTTATATAGATAGATAGATTGTTATGGTAAGAAGAAAGGGAAAAGTTGAGGGGCCATTTATGACATATATGTGAAAGCTAGGGACGTTGTGGTCCCCTGTGGAAACAGTTAGGGACGAGTTGGAATTATCTCCATCTCACATCCTACCAACCGCTGCCGTCACCCACCCGTTGGCCTTTTCTAGCGCACATATACTAAGCGCCTTAGAGCATCTACAATGTAAGATTATTATAAGAAAAAAGTACAATGACTTATAAGAATTAGTATTGTGGAGAATTCTTATAAGAAGCTAAAGCCCTCTAGGTTCTTAAGTAAGAACCTTGTCATGAAGTTTGTGTAAAATGACAATTTTCTCATTTTTATTGATAGTTAAATTAAATATTTGATATTTATTTATAAATAAATAATTATTATTGATATTGGCATGAGATTCTTATAAGAACTACCATTATAAACTTTTAGATAAATTTTTAAATTGATGAGCTGAAAATTAGGAAGCAACAAAAAGTGTAAAAAATAGGTTCTTGTAAGAACTCCATTGGAGTCTGGAGATGCTCTTAATATATAATCATAAAATTCAATCCAATAAAAAAATACGTTAATTATTATTACATTAAAAAGAGTATTATTGTAAAATAGAAAATCAAAGTTAGAAACTTAAAAAAATAAAAAATAACTTTAAAAACTCCTCTATAATTACTGTAAAATAAATAATCAAAAATCAAAATCTTTAAAGAATTAATTTAACTGCAAAAGATTTTTTATATTTACTCAAAAGTCAAAATTTCTAAAAAAATTAATTTAACTCCAAAAGATTATTTATTTAGATATTCCAACATTTATTATATTATTAAAAATATTCCATAAATTTATCATTCGGGTAATGCTATTTGCACCATTTGAATGTTAGAATCAGGTCAAGTCATGTATTAAAAATGTAAAAAATAGGTTTTGATGTTGATATGTTTGATAAGTAAATTATTAGGTATGACTGCATTTAGCGATATATAGAGTTGTAATTAGCCTCCCCTTTGAAAAATTTTCTAAACTTGGAGCTTTCTCTAGTTTTCTTTATTTTAGAAAACAATTAGGGAATCTATTGGAGCACAATACAGAACAAAAAACTTTATTTCCTCTAATTTAGAGAATATGTCAAAGATGCTCTTATATCTATACTATATTATAAAACAAGAATAAAAAACTATTAAATACAAATTATTAGGCACAAAGTATCATCTTTTTATGCAAAATTTTAAAAATCTCTTAATTTACAAGTATCAAAACACAAAATACATATTACTACTGCAGACTTCTAACACCCACCAATTTGGTATGTGCAGGACCTTCCTTTTATGCAGACCTTTCCATGTATCACTATTAATTAATATATTATATATTATATATTACTATAAAATTGTTTTAATTATATTATTAAATATGTAATTGGTTATTTTTTCTAGATGTCATTAAAATATATAAGATAATAATTGAATTCTAACAAAATACTTAATTTTTTATATAAAAAACATTATATTATTAAGGCTAAATTAAACAAATTTATCTATATTATCTATACTATATTATAAAGATGGCATAAAAAACTCTTAAAAACAAGTCTTAAAGCTTAATGTACCGCTATTTAATACTAATTACTTAAAAAACAGCCATAAAAACTGTATGTACTACATTTAATGTTATTCATTAATTTTCAATCATTATCTCTAACCATTTTAACTCCCCTAAAATCATTTCCCACTTTAACTCCCCTAAAATAACTCTCAGCATATTTTAGATATAAAAAATCTAAAATATAATTAAAAATTCTTACAGAATATTTTATAAAAAAAATTATATTATTAAACCAAAATAAATTACATTATATTATTAAGTCTAAATTAAACAAATTTATATAAAAAAATCATTATCACTCTCTCACAACCATCCAAAGTGGGTACCAAACAACGCTTAAACAACCTGCATACATAAGGAAGATTAAGTACTAACTCTGAATCTTCCTTATCCACTAACTCCAGCAAAGATAAGATCGGAGCTTCTGTTGGTCCCGAAGGTGCTTAACAAGTTTGTAAAAGGGGGGGGGGGGGTGAATACAAACACAGAAATTAAAGTTTAATAAATTGTTTATTGATAAATCAAAATACAATTTACAAGTTTGTTGCGGAATAAGATTAAGACAGACTTAATCTAAACAAACTTAAGAAACACTAAGATGATTGCACAAGAAATTCAGAGAATGGGGGATTAAGAGATATAGAAAACAAGGGTTTCTATGTGGGGTTCAAGGATTGAGCACACTTCAGATGAAGGGGTGAACTTCCTATTTATACCCTATGCATTAAATGCATGGCAGGGCACTTTACACGTGGCGTTCACAGATTAGCTTTAGGAGTCTTACTTTTGGGAGACATGCTTTTGGCCGGGTCATGAACAGTGTAGTTGACAGAGTTGTTGTACGTATGGTGGCAGAGACATGTCCGTTCTGACACATAGTACTAGTTTGTGCAAGGATAGACAAAAGGAAACTTGAGACATAAGCTTTGTGATCCTTTGATCGCTGAATATCTCTTCTTTCAGAGATAAAGAGGTTCAGCTATCGCTGAAGCTTTTCCTTATGTTCCTTCGCGTATATGTAGAGTTGTCTTTGCTTCACTGATATCCGCATCAGATCACTAGTAGACTTCTCTTTATTCAGCAGCTTCGTCTTCGATTCAGCTATGAACATATGTTGACGCACCAAAGGGGTGTTAGCCTAGTGGTAAGGCATGTGGACTAGCTAGTAGCGGTCTTATGTTCGAACCCTGGGGGACGCATCCTGGAGGTACGGGGGCTTCGACCCCGGGCTGCATGCTTTAGCAGTCGGGCTTTGGCCCATATTGTCAGGGATTAGTCTGGGCCCAATGTGGTCTGGGATACCCTCTCCAAAAAAAAACATATGTTGACGCGAGACTTGTCTTCAGGGATTACGTTGGCTGTTTACTTCAGAAACTATCAGTGATAACTGAACAGACTCAGTCTGATCACTGATAGTGAAACACTAATACATAGAAATGTTTATGAGAGAGACTATCAGCGATAACTGAACAGACTCAGTCTGATCGCTGATGGTGAAACACCAATACATATTAAAACGTAATTTTCACTAAGTATAGAAGAGGGTCTTTATCAAATCACTGAGAGAGTTTGGATCAACAATCTCCCCCTATTTGATAATGACAAAGTAACTAAAGAAAATTACTTTATGATTCAAAATATAGGAATAAAAAGGACTCATAGCATGCATGTCCCAATTACTATTTTGAGGGATCTTTTACAGTACTGATAGGGTTAAGTACATCACTGCAATTTTCATTTAATTCAGGGATAGAATTACAAGATATGAAAATCATAAGTACAAGTGAATAACTAATTACTGTAAGTATAACTAACAGATTACAGAAAAGGAACTAATCTATCAGCTATTAAAAGAAGACTTAGGAGGATTGATCATATACTCAGGTATTTCTTCTCCTTTCTGTCTTCGTTCCAAAGATTCTTGGCTGATAATTTCTTTGATTTTCTCAGCAGCAGGGGAGAAGTCACACCATAAGCATAAGAGATCCTTGAGATGATTCAGAGGACAGATAGGAATCTCAGAGACTCTTTGAAATCTGAGTTCCTCATCATCATCTCTGAAGAACACTCCATAAGGATCGTCAATTACTTGACCACCTTGGAAAGGACCACCAGGAGGCAGAGATAGATCCAGAACTGAAAGATCGGGAGGAGGACCAAACAGTGCATCTCTTGAAAATTTGATAGAAGTTTCATTCCTGATGATGGCGACGTCTTCAGAGGAGGAGGACCCAATTCTTCTCTTGAGTTTCAAAGATTTGGGAGGAAGAGGAGATGGCAGCTTCAGTACAGAAGTGACTCTATTTATGAGGGCTTCAAGAAGTCCTTCAACGTAGCCTCTGTATGTAGATTTGGATTTCTTCAGCGCATCCCAGAACTCTAACCATTCCGTAAATCCGAAGCTCTCAAGTTTGGATACGCACATAGCTTTTTGGGTTCCATCCTTTCTGGTAATCTCCATGGTCACTGAGAGTTGATCCTTCTTCTTGCGACCAGAGATAGTCACGGCTGATATCGAAAGAAGATCAGAACGATAATCCATCTTCTGTTTGCACCATTCGATAGACCTGTCGTTGATCTCTTGTTCTTTGGAGCGTTCCTCTTCAATTTCTTTCAGCAGTGCAGCTTGAACTTCCACAGGCTTGTTCTTTAGCTTTTTGTCCTTGACTTGAGAAGATTGAATCTTTAAATCGAGCTGGGCATCTTGTCTGCATTCAGCGATCAACTTCTCAGCTTTGGCAGATTCTTCTCTTTCGGCTTTAGTAAGGAAGTCGAGCTCTGTGGATGTTTGAAGAGGGACTTTCAGTCGTTGACTTTCTAGTTGAGCGATCATTTCAACTCTTTTCTTCATCACTTCCAATGACCAATGAGATGGTTGAGAGGGCCTTCCTGGATGGACCAGGGAATCTTCTTCTTCTTCTTCATCAATCTCAGCGATAGAGATTGGGATTATTTCTTCAGCGATAGTAGCTGGAATTATATGTAGTTCAGAACCCTTAAGCAGGGGTGAGAATTGTCCGGATAGAAAATGAAGGAAAGAAGGGATAAGTATATATTTTTAGAAAAAGAGAGATAAAGGCTAGAAGGAAATAGGGGTTTGGAAAGAGTAGGAGAGTGGTACAATTGAAAGACATGCCTGAGAAGGATGTTCCCCCTCAGATTGTGATCCAATCCTCAAGCATTCTTCAGCGATTGGTTGGTTGTCTTTGCTTTGCGAAGGAGCGCTTGAAGATGTATCACCTCTCACCCCTGCTTTGACAACCTCTTGCGAAGTTGTCCCTGATGCGACGTTCGGTTTGGAGAACCACATAGATTGGTCTTCTTCATCGTCGTCGTCGTCATTGGAGGGTTGATCCTTTTCTTGATCATCAAGATCTAGATCATCTTCCTCTTCATCGTCTTCTTCCTCATCATCTTCAAAGATAAGAGAATGAATAGATGAGGATTCTTTTACCTTCTCCCCCTCAGATTGAGAGGGAGGTTTCTTTGGAGTCTTAGCTTCCCCAACAGCAGCGATAGAAGTTTCTTCAGCTTTCTCCCCCACTTTGTCATTATCAGCGGTAGAGGGTTGCTCAGCTGCTGGAGTAGCTGTTGAAGCTTTTAGCACATGGACGTCAGCCTCCAGACGCTTGACCCGGTCTTCAACTGCAGGGATGTCGCACGTGGCATCATGGATGAATTCCACAGCGATGTTGAGGTTGGTCCGATCATCTTCAGTGAAGGAGGGAGGCAGCGCTGGAGCTGGTGCATTCACCTTTTGTAGAATTTGTTGAAGAAGGGACGTGCAGATATCAACCTTTGAAGAGAGACCCCGAACTTCAGTGGTAAGAGACTCAAATCTCCCCTGAAAGAGTTGAGAGGACTCTTTGAGTTGGACGACTTGTTCTTCAACAGCTGAAAGTTGGGAGTTCTCAGCTTTAGATGAGCAGGTCGCGGTCAACCTCTTCAGCTCCTCACCAGCCTGATTGACGGCGCTGGTGGTGTCGTTGATGGTGTTGGTGAGAGCATCCACCTTTTCTCCCAGACTGTTGACATGCGTGTCAACAGACGCCAAACTAGGACCTGAAAATAATGTTAGTTCAGATACGGGCTTATTTGGAGAGGTGGGGAAAGAAGTGTTTAGGATTATAGGTGTACCTGACGTATCAAACATTTTGTAGAACTGCATAGATTCCCCAAAAGTTTGATGTTCAGGTCCTATAGGTAAAGAAGAGGTAGCGGGTTCAGAGACCAAATGAGTAGAAAAGGGAAGAGTTTTGGGGATAGAAGTAGGGTTGGGGTTAATCTCAGCGAATGAGATAGTAGGTGGGGTCACTGATGATGTGACAGCGATCGAAATCGCTGATACGGCAGGTTGAGTGACTGCTGGAGTTGTGGAGGAAAGACCCACAAATGCATCTAAGGTAGCTTGTTGAGAATCTCCCTCAGGTATAGTACTAGAGGGTGTACTTTCCTTAGTCTTTTTGGACTTTTTGGAAGGACCAATCGGACTAGCTGATGGTCGTTTGGAAGTAGTGGTAGCGACAGGGATAGCAGACGAAGGAACCGTCTGCGTGGTCGCTGAAGATGAAGAAGAATGGAGAGAGAGACGAGAGCGAAGGAGAGAGATACTTACCTTGTTGGCGAGTGGCTTTACCTCCAGTGATCGTTGACCTACCCTGGCAAAAGTGCCATCATCTTTGGTGGGATAGGTGTTGGGATAGAGGAACTTGATGTACGTACATATGAAACGTACGTACGAGATCTTGGGATCTCGTTCAGGCTTCTCTAATCTCGACCTTAGGTCTTCAAAGATTGTTGTAGCGTAGTCAAAGTTTTGACCAGCGATAACGGAGTAGGCCATCTGCAGTTGTGTTTTGTTGGCTTGATCCAGCGAACCACTCTTCCCGCTCATGCACTAAATTATGTGCGAGAAGATAAAGTTCAGTTGTGAAGGCATCTGAGCTTTGAGAATCTTGGTGAGCTTCTTGTTGGGAATAGAAGATCTCAGTTTGTTTTCCCAACAATAGCCCATTGCATCCAGAAATGATATCAGCTCAACATCAGTGGGGAGTGCGTCGAACCCACTCTTTGGTTTGTCAGGGAATCTTAAAGATTTCCTGAGGCTAAGAGCGGTCATGCTCCCTGGCCCCAAGTCCGTGCTGAAAGAGATAGCATGGGACTCGTTCACCTTTCTTGTTGGTGAGTTCAGTTGCATCAGCAGTGAACCAGAACTGCTGGAGTAGAGTCTTGGAAGGCTTAGGATCCACAGTCATCGCGTAAGCTATACATGATTGTTTGAGAAATTCAGCAGCTTCCACCGGATGTGGGTATTTGTCAGCTTTGAACTCGAGTCTTGCCAAGTGATTACATTTAGTAATCTCAACTTTAGTGATAGCGAATCGTACATGCTTGGAAGCAACGATTGAAGACTGTGCCATTTCTGTTATGGAAAGAAGCATAATAGAAGAAATGATTTAGACTAAAAAAAAGAAGATGTTTACCAGATTCCATATTAGGAAAGAAACTGGAAAAAATATCGAGTTATTTTTTTAAGAATAGAAAAAAAATAGTGTTCTGGGTAGAAAGAATGAAGAACACGTTAAAAACCAAGAGGTTTTTATGAAAAAACATAAAATCAGAAAGAGTGATCTTTAGTTTTTAGAAAAAACGTTTTATAAAATCCATAGAAAACGAGTAGGATTTTAAAAAGAATAAGAAGAATCATAAGAACAATGCAAAAAAAAACCCTGTTTATCTTGAAGAAAAGGAGTTGCAGATTCAATGTTCTGGGTTTACTTGCTTGAGTGTTCTTGAGAGAGAGAGTGTTTCTTGCTTTGAAAGTTTTGAAATCGTAAACCGTATAAAGGAGAGAAGAATTCTTTTTATACGAAGAGAGAGAAGAGAGAGAAGGAATGAAGCGGGAAAAGAAAAAGAATCATCATGACATTGACACGTTCCACGAAGTTGATTGGATAGAAGAGCAACGGATGAACGTGTCAGAAAAGGCGTGTCGTGGATTATCCGCTCAAATGACGTCATAGGAGAGAAGACGTTTCATTTTTCCGTTTTGAAATTATCACTGAAGAAAAGTCAGCGATAGATTTTCCTTTTTGAAAGTATCCCTAATGGTAAAGATAGGGATAGATTTCCCTTTTAAAGGATCACTGACTAGAAATATCAGTGATTAATGTATTTTTCAAAAGCTTTTAATCATTTGAAGAAAGTTCAGTGATTAAAGTTTATATTTTGAAGAAAAACATCTTAACTGAGTTAAGATTCAGTTGAGAGAACATACCTGAGAGTCAGAATGTTTACCAGAGAGAACGATGAGAGGGGAACTTTTGATTACTGACACAATACATGAACGCTGAAGAATTATTCTTCGAGGTTCAGCATTCCAAGCTCACTGATGAGAAAGTTGAACCTTGTCTCATCAAGAGGTTTGGTGAATAAATCAGCAAGCTGAAAGTCAGTAGGGATAAAGTGAAGTTCAATATCACCATTCATCACATGATCTCTGATAAAGTGATATCTGATCTCTATGTGTTTCGTCTTTGAATGTAGCACTGGATTATTTGCTATGGCTATAGCACTAGTGCTGTCGCAATAGATGGGAATTTTTGACAGCTGAAGGTCATAATCTAATAGTTGATTTCTCATCCACAAGATTTGAGAACAACAGCTTCCAGCGGCTACGTATTCAGCTTCAGCTGTGGAAGTGGACACAGAATTTTGCTTCTTGCTTGTCCAGCTTACCAGCTTTCCTCCTAGGAGTTGACATCCACCAGTGGTACTCTTTTTGTCGAGTTTACAGCCTGCAAAATCACTATCAGAATAACCAGTTAGATCGAACCCTGAGTCTTTGGGATACCAAAGACCGAGGTTAGGACTTCCTTTCAGATATCTGAAAATTCGCTTTACAGCGATCAGATGGGATTCCTTGGGTTCAGATTGATAGCGTGCACATAAACAAGTAGAGTACATAATGTCCACTCGGCTCGTTGTTAGATACAGCAGGGAGCCTATCATTCCTCTATAGGCAGTGACATTAACAGGTTTACCAGAAGGATCTTTGTTAAGTGTCAGGGGTGGTGCCATAGAAGTTTTCATCGCTGAAGTTTGTGTGAGATCAAACTTCTTCAGCATATCTTTAACATACTTACCTTGGCAGATAAAAGTACCTTTGTCAGATTGTTTAATCTGAAGACCAAGAAAATATGTCAGCTCACCCATCATACTCGTTTTATATTCTTTCTTCATTCTTTCAGCGAAGCGAGTACACAGAGATGGGTTAGTAGAACCAAATATTATGTCATCGACATATATTTGTACAAGAATTATATGACCTTTTATCTTTCTGAAAAATAACGTATTATCAATCTTGCCACGTTCAAAATTTTCAGAGATAAGAAAAGATGAGAGAGTGTCATACCAAGCACGAGGGGATTGTTTTAGACCATAGAGAGCCTTATCCAATTTATAAACATAATTTGGATACTTAGGGTCATAAAACCCTGGTGGTTGTTCTACATAGACTTCTTCATTTAGCTTTCCATTTAGGAACGCTGATTTTACGTCCATTTGATAAACGATGAAGTCTTTATAGACTGCATAAGCTAAGAATAGTCGAATTGCTTCGAGCCTGGCCACAGGGGCAAAGGTTTCATCATAATCTATGCCTTCCTCTTGTCTGTATCCCTAAGCAACAAGTCGAGCCTTGTTGCGGGTTACAGTTCCATGTTCATCTAACTTGTTTCTAAACACCCATTTGGTGCCTATTACAGTTTTATCAGATGGTCTAGGAACGAGATTCCAAACTTTGTTTCGAGAGAACTCAGTCAGCTCTTCTTGCATAGCGCTGACCCAGTTTGGATCTCTGAGGGCATCATCAGTCTTCTTTGGTTCTATTAAAGAGAGAAA
Organism: Arctium lappa; assembly: GCA_023525745.1. Classification (NCBI taxonomy): domain Eukaryota; kingdom Viridiplantae; phylum Streptophyta; class Magnoliopsida; order Asterales; family Asteraceae; genus Arctium; species Arctium lappa. Next base: position 7,611,207 of record CM042054.1, on the reverse strand, counting down.
ATTTACAAAGAGACAGATATTACTTGAGCTTCGTCGTGTCTGAATACCTGCTTCGAGATCACCAAGAATTTGATCTATTGGGTGATCTCTGGTCCATCGCTGAGCAGAAGCATGATTGCTTAACTCAGAGGTTGGATCAACAATTGGAATGTTTACTGATGAGGACGTTTGAGGTTCATCAGCGATTAACTGTTGAGTAGATTCACTAGAAAGGTTTTCAGACGAAGGCAGATTTGATGGTAGTAATGTGTTTAGAGGTTCTGCTGACACCCATGAGGTGGTTTCAGCGGTAGGATGTATAATGTTCGGATCATCATCAGCGGTTGGAGGATCAGAATGCTGATGGTTTGAGAAGAAAGGTTCTGCTTCTCTGTAGTGAGAAAGCGTCCAAACATTTAACTCTTCATTGTCAGCGATTGGTTTAGAGTTCGCTGAGCGAGTTTCATGAAGAGTGACGTGAATTGTTTCTTCTACGGTTTGTCTTCTCTTGTTGAAAACTCTGTAGGCTTTGGAGATGGAGGAATATCCTAGAAATATTCTATCATCGGCTTTTGGGTCGAACTTTCCAAGTTGATCTCTGTTGTTTAAGATAAAGCACTGACAACCAAAGATATGAAGAAAGCTGATAGAAGGCTTCCTTCCAAGAAAAAGTTCATAAGTTGTCTTCCCAAATCGCTTTATTATCAGCGATCTGTTTTGAGTAAAACATGCAGTGTTTACAGCTTCTGCCCAAAATTGAGTAGGGAGGTGAGAATCGTTGAGCATTGATCTAGCAGCTTCTATGATCGTTTTGTTTCTTCTTTCAGCGACTCCATTTTGCTGAGGTGTTCTTACTGAAGAGAAGTTGTGAGAGATTCCCTTGTTCTCAAAGAAATTGTTCAGGGAACTCTTTTTGAATTCAGTTCCATGATCACTTCTTATTGAACGAACAGTAAGATTGTTCAGCACTTCCATCTTTTTCACAAAAGATATTAGTTCTTCTGGAGTATCACTCTTACAGCGAAGAAAGATAACCCAGGTGTAGCGAGAATATTCATCTACAATGACAAGCGTATATTTCTTTCCAGCTATTGATTGGATGTTGACAGGGCCAAACAGATCCATATGCAAGAGCTGAAGAGGACTTGTCACTGAGGAAACTTGTTTCGACTTAAAACTAGCTTTTGTTTGTTTTCCTTTTTCACATGCTGAGTAGAGAGATTCTTTAGCATATGAGTGCTAAGGAAGACCAGAAACCAGTTCCTTAGATGAGAGAGAATTCAGGGTTTTGAAATTTAGATGAGAGAGAATTCAGGGTTTTGAAATTTAGATGAGAGAGCCTTTTATGCCATAGCCAGTTGACATCAGAAGAGGCCTTAGAGAGAAAACATAAGTTTTCAGTGATAGTAGAGTCCATATCTATTACATAGACATTTTCTCTGCGATAACCACTGAGAGCAAGTTTTCCTTTTTCATCTACCACTGAACATGCTTTCTTAGAAAAGCGAACTTCGTAGTCTTTGTCACATAGCTGACTGATGCTTAGAAGGTTGTGCTTCAGTCCATCTACATAAGCGACTCTTCGAAAGGTAGTTGTCCCATTGCTGAGGACACCAAACCCTCGGGTAAATCCTTTTCCATTTCCACCAAAGGTCACAGAGGGACCTTTCTCTTCCTTGTATTCAGTGAGCAGGTCTCTTTGTCCAGTCATATGACGAGAACATCCACTATCGAGATACCAGATGCCCTTTGATCCCTGCATACATAAGGAAGATTAAGCGTTGTTTGGTACCCACTTTTCAATGGGTCCTTCAGAGTTAGTGGATAAGGAAGATTCAGCAGTCTTCACAGCTGATGAAGATTCAGCTTCAGTGGTAATCTTCACTTTGGTTAATTTCTTAACCTTAGTGGTATATTTCACTTTGGTTGATTTTTCAACTTTGGTGACTTTCTTGGCTTTAGAGGCATTTTTCTTCACTTTAGTTGTTTTATCAGCTTTGGTGGCATTTGGACATTTACTTCCAATATGATCAGTAAAACCACAGTGATAACATTTTCTGTATTTGAAAATGGTTTTAGGATCAGTAGAAGGTTTTGCAAGTTTAAGATGAGCAGGACCAGGTCCGAGAAGGCTTTTCTCATGAGATATGGGAGGGATTTTCATTTCTTCAGATCTCGTTGGTCTAAGGTCAATCTTTAGCTTTGGAGGACAGAGATCAAAATTTTCTATCACAGAGCTAGAGGATTGCTTAGCTGAAGGTTTAGAAGGAACTTTCAGCTTTGCTTTCCTGGTTGCCTTCTGAGGAAGGAGAATGGACTTTCCTTTATCCGTAGACTTAGTGTCTTTGGATTTTTCCTCAGTGATGGGATTTGAAGAAGAACAGGGATAGAATTGATTATAAGAAGTGTCAAAGAAAGATGTGACAAAAGTTCCAAACTTAAGCGAGGAACTTTCTTCTTTAGGATCATCCTGTGGTGTCCAAAAACCAAGACCAGTTCTATCACTTTCAGGAGTTTGAGCATTTATTATCTCAGAGTTTTTTGTTGATGATTTGCAACATTTTTCAACATGAGCCTTTTCTGCTTTTAGAGCAACGATGGCTTGTTCGCGTTCAATGTTGATGATTTCATTTATAATGACTTGATCTTTCAACTTTTCTTCTAAAAGATTTAGTTCACTGATCTTTTCATGACATTTCTCTAGCTCTTGTGTTAAATATACATTTTTATTTTCAGCTTGAGTTTTGTCGTTTAGAGCATTATAAAGGTCAATCGTCAGCACATCAACAGCGCGACTTCTCTCAGCTTCAGGTAGAGAGGGATTTGTAGAGATAGATACCTGAGATGATATGTAGCTCATAGAAGGTTCAGATGGTTCTTCTACTTCTTCTTTAATCTCAGCCATGAGGCAAAGATTAGCGACTTCTTCTTCATCAGAAGATGATTCTTCTAATTCAGCCCAGTCATGTTCTTCAGCGATGAGACCTTTACCTTTTCGCTGATAGCTTTTCAGCTTTTGATATTTGTTCTTCAGCTTATGGTATTTGTCATCACTGGATCTTCTTGAGGTAGAAGGTTTGAAGACCTTTTTCGACCTGCACTCACTAGCAAAATGTCCAATTTTTTCGCAGTTATAGCAAGTGGCAGTAGCCTTATCAACCGGAGTTGATTTTGGCTTTTCAGTAAGAGAGAGAGGTTTACTTCTTCGGAAGTTACTCTTTCTTGCAAATCTCTTAAAAGAGTTTGTCAAGAGTGCTAAGGACTCATCAAACTCTGAAAGATCAGGGTCTGATAGATCCTCAGATTCAGAATCTAACTCAGTGATGGTGAGAGTAGATCGCTGAGATGGAATTATCTCTGAAGACACTAAAGCAACAGGAGTGCTTTTGGAGTCTTTAGAATCTTTTACAAGATTCTTCTTCAGGAGATTAGATTGCTCATAGTTGAGCAATATTCCATACAGAGTTCTTAGAGAGAGAGTATGTAAGTCTTTTGTTAGCTTAAGACATATTGAATAACTATCCCAACTTTCAGGAAGACTTTCCAAGAATTTTGTTAGGACCTCAGAATTAGAATAGGTCCTTCCAACAGTTCTTAGGTCAATGATTAGGCAGTTAAACCACTGATGAATGTCAGAAAGAGATTCATTCTTACCAGCGATAAAACTTTCATACTGTCTTACCAAGTTAATCTTTCGAGTCTCTTGAATTTCAGTGGTGCCTTCATATTGAACACATATGGTTTCCCACATTTCTTTAGAAGTTTTCAGATGCATGATGGAATGGAAAACTTCATCAGGCAGAGCCATTGAGATAATGGTCTTTGCTCTTGCATCTATGCCTACCTTCTTTTTATCTTCATCACTCCACTGTCTTATTTCCTTAACGACATATCGTTCAGGGACAGCTTCAGTGGTGGAAGTAGCGGGAACCGCAGCTATAATTCTAACAGGTTCATAGGGTCCGTTTTCTATATATTCAGGTATAGTAGGATTTGCACCTTCAAGAAATAGCATTATTCGATTTTTCCATAGAGAAAAGTTATCTCTGCTAAATCGAGGAGGTTTAGAAAGTGAACCATTATCACAGTAGTTTGTGTTTGTGTTTAGTAGTGATGGCCATCTTGGCCCGGCCCGGCCCGATCGGTTAACCGAGCCCGACCCGACTGAAAGCCCGGCCCGATGCCAAACCGGTTTGAAGCCCGAAATCATGGACTGGTTTGGGTTTTTGGCGTTTTTGGCGGCCCGGCCCGGCTCGGCCCGAGCCCGGTTCACGACCCGGTTTTTGGCCCGGCCCGGCCCGATTCGTACATTTTTAAAAAAATACGTTATAAATACTTGTATGTTACCGTTTATATACGTTTTTTTGACCTTTTTTTTGTATTTTTTACCCCCCAAACCTCTATAAATACTTGTATTGTAAGTTTGTAACTTAAAATTATATATAAAATGTATTTTTAAAGTGTATTTTAGTGATTTATTATAAATAAAACGTATTTTTAAAGTGTATTTTAGTGATCCATTATATAAATAAATTATTTTTAAAAAAATACGAAAAAATCATCGGCCCGATCACGGCCCGGTTTGGGCCCGGCCCGGCCCGGTTTTGGTTAAACCGGTTTACCCCAAGCCTAACCGGGCCACGCCTTTTCGGGTGAAACCCAGCCCGGCCCGGCCCGAAGCCCGTTTGGGCCCGGTTTTTGCTTTCACTGTATAGGCCCGAAGCCCGTTTTGGCCCGGCCCGAGCCCGATTTTTGGCCATCACTAGTGTTTAGTGCCATTTTAGAATAGCAAGGAAGAGTATACAGCCTAAGCAGTTAACACGGTCTATTGCGGAAATTGCGGTCAGGACCTAGAATTGCGATTGCGGTTATTGCGGTGAAATATCGGTGAAATAGCGGTAAAAAAAATAAGTTTATAAATTAATAGGAATATATATATATATATATATATATATATATATATATATATAACTTAATAATTAATATATTGTATTCCTAACACATATAAGTCAAATAATTCATATTCAAAAAAAGTTTCAAACCAACATAGTAATAGAGTTTATAAATCTCGAAGATGATTAAATGAACCATTCAATTGCTCACTGTTATAAATAATAAACTAACATTAACATAACAATTAACATATAAACATATAAACATAATCAAACCATTCATAACATAAAAATATGCTCAGTTGCTCACTGTTATAAACTAAAGCAAAACAGTAATAGAATGGTTGAAATCGTTAATCTGGAGTCGATTGAAGGGAATCGAGTGGAGTAGGAGTCGATTAGGAGAAATCTTGAAGAGTTGAAGGGAATCGAGAGGAAGTCGACTGCTGGAAGTCGATTGCTAGTGAAAAACGACTGCTGGAAGTCGACTGCTGGAGCGAGAGGAAGTCGACTGCTGGAATCTAAGCGAAGGGGACTGATAAGGGCTTGAAGATGAAATCGTGTTGTGACCAAAGTGGACTTTTTTTAGACTAGTCAAATGTCCAAGCCCAAAAATAAAAAAGCCCAAACCCAAACACAGCCTATGAAAATTTCGGTATTTCGGACCGAAATTATTTACCAAATTTCGGTGAAATTTCGGTAAATTTTGCCGCAATTTTCGGTACCGCTATAATTGACCGAAATTTGGTACCGAAATTTTTCTATGGACCGCAAACCGAAATTTCACCGAAATTGCGGCGCAATTAACTGCATAGTATACAGCAAGATCTTGTTTATTAGATTAAACAAATTGCTCTGATACCACTTGTTGGTCCCGAAGGTGCTTAACAAGTTTGTAGAAGGGGGGGGGGTGAATACAAACACAGAAATTAAAGTTTAATAAATTGTTTATTGATAAATCAAAATACAATTTACAAGTTTGTTGCGGAATAAGATTAAGACAGACTTAATCTAAACAAACTTAAGAAACACTAAGATGATTGCACAAGAAATTCAGAGAATGGGGGATTAAGAGATATAGAAAACAAGGGTTTCTATGTGGGGTTCAAGGATTGAGCACACTTCAGATGAAGGGGTGAACTTCCTATTTATACCCTATGCATTAAATGCATGGCAGGGCACTTTACACGTGGTGTTAACATATTGGCTTTGGGAGTCTTACTTTTGGGAGACATGCTTTCGGCCGGGTCATGAACAGTGTAGTTGACAGAGTTGTTGTACGTATGGTGGCAGAGACATGTCCGTTCTGACACATAGTACTAGTTTGTGCAAGGATAGACAAAAGGAAACTTGAGACATAAGCTTTGTGATCCTTTGATCGCTGAATATCTCTTCTTTCAGAGATAAAGAGGTTCAGCTATCGCTGAAGCTTTTCCTTATGTTCCTTCGCGTATATGTAGAGTTGTCTTTGCTTCACTGATATCCGCATCAGATCACTAGTAGACTTCTCTTTATTCAGCAGCTTCGTCTTCGATTCAGCTATGAACATATGTTGACGCGAGACTTGTCTTCAGGGATTACGTTGGTTGTTTACTTCAGAAACTATCAGTGATAACTGAACAGACTCAGTCTGATCACTGATAGTGAAACACTAATACATAGAAATGTTTATGAGAGAGACTATCAGCGATAACTGAACAGACTCAGTCTGATTGTTGATGGTGAAACACCAATACATATTAAAACGTAATTTTCACTAAGTATAGAAGAGGGTCTTTATCAAATCACTGAGAGAGAGTGGATCAACAGCTTCGCACAACTTCCTTTGCAAAGTCCTAAATTCCTTCTCTTGTAATTCGGTCCATACAAACCTTACATTCTTCTTGGTCAGCATCGTCAACGAAGAAGCAATCTTGGAGAAGTCTTGTATGAACCTTCGGTAATATCCCGCCAAGCCTAGAAAACTTCGAATCTCGGATGGACTTTTGGGAGGTTCCCAACTCATCATCGCTTCAATCTTGGTCGGGTCCACCTTTACTCCGTCCTTCGAAACTATGTGCCCCAAAAACTGCACTTCCTTCAACCAGAACTCACACTTGGAAAACTTTGCATAAAGTCTCTCTCTCCTCAAGATCTCTAAAACGTCTCGAAGGTGTCGAGCATGATCAGTCTCGTCCTTTGAGTAGATAAGGATGTCATCAATGAACACGATAACCGACTTATCTAAGAAGGGTCGGCACACGCGATTCATTAAATCCATAAACACCGCTGGAGCGTTCGTCAAGCCAAATGGCATCACTAGAAATTCATAGTGGCAACGTGTCCTAAAAGCAGTTTTAGGAATGTCTTCCTCTTTGACCTTCACTTGATGGTAACCCGAACGGAGATCGATTTTCGAAAAGCAACCCGCCCCTTGCAGTTGGTCGAATAGATCATCGATTCTAGGGAGTGGGTACTTGTTCTTCACGGTCACCTTATTCAACTCCCTATAGTCGATGCACATTCGCATAGTACCATCCTTCTTCTTCACGAACAAGACCGGGGCTCCCCAAGGCGAAGAACTCGGTCTTACAAATCCCTTCTCCAAAAGATCTTGCAATTGGCTCATCATTTCCTTCATCTCTGACGGAGCCAAGCGATATGGAGCTCGGGCTATCGGAGCCGCTCCCGGTGTCAGGTCAATCTTGAACTCCACTTGACGATCGGGAGGTAAACCAGGCAAGTCGTCCGGAAATACGTCGGAAAACTCCTTTACCACTTCGACATCTTCTAGCATCTTATTCTCCAGTTTAGCATCTATTACATATGCCAAAAAGGATGTGCATCCTTTCACCAAACATTTCCGTGCTTTTACCAAACTGATGATTGCGACTTCACCCTTTCGTCTTTCACCATACACGGTCACCGCACGACCATCCGAATCCGGAATTCGGATCAACTTCTTTGCGCAAAGGATTTCAGCATGATTAGTTGACAACCAATCCATACCGACTACAACATCGAATCCCCCGATGACCATAGGCATAAGATCGATCGAGAATTCTCTTCCTTCAATTTCAAGCTTGCAATTCCTTAGAATACTCCGAACCACTACTTGGTCACCATCGGCTAGCTCTACTACTAATGCCTCGTCTAAACTAGTAGTGGGCATGGATAGTTTTGGGCAAAACAAACTTGACACAAACGAGAAACTAGCTCCCGAATCAAATAGTACACGCGTAGGCACGGAGTTTAGGAGAAACGTACCCGACACTACATCCGTTGACGCTTTCGCCTCTTCCGTGGTCATCTGGAAAACTCTCCCTGTTGCCTTGGGAGTATCCACATTCTTGCCTCCACTATAGTTTACTATTGCCTTCGGACATTCACTTCTAACATGGCCCGACTCTTTACACCCGAAACAGATACGCTCTTTAATTGGATAGTCAGTGTAACGGTGGCCGGGCTTACCACATTTGTAGCACGGTTCTGACTTCGAGTTGCAAGGACCAGTGTGTTTACTTCGGCATCTTGAACACCACGGGGAATCCCGTCTCGGACCACCTCCCCGTTGATTGTTGTTGAAGTGGCTCGGCCTCCTCGAAAACGTGTGGCCTCCTTCCCATTTCCTCTTCTCAACTGCTCCACTTCTCTCCGTCTTACCCAAACCGTAGGAATCCTCCACAAGTTGTGCCTCCTCTATAGCCTCTCGAAGGGTAGAGGCCTTGGACACACGAACCATATTCATCATCTCTGTAGGCAAACCTTTGATGTACGCCTTGATTTTCTCTCTTTCGGTGGGGACCAGATGTCCCACTAAACCTAGCTTGTCCATAAATAGCTTGTTGTAATCCTTCACCAATAAATTCCCCTTTTTCAAACTTCGGAACTCATCGACGATCTGGTCCATAGCCCGTTCGTTGCAAAACTCTTCCATAACCTTCTTCTTGAAAGTCTCCCAGCTTAGTTGAGCCAATACAGTGGCTTCAATAGAAGCGGAATATACATTCCACCATGCGAGGGTCGCCCCTCTAAGCATTTGAGATCCAAATACGGCTTTTTGGTTCTCCCCACACCCGCTCGATCGGAAGGCTTGCTCCAATTCCCTAATCCAGTTCATGCATTCTACTGGGTTGTCGGTGCCTTTGAACTCCGGCGGTCGACATCCGAGAAATGCCTTGAATGTGCAAGACTTTGCCTCACGTCTTACGGCCGGGATTGCCGTCTCATTGGTGGGGATACGGGGTCCCGAACCTCCAGACCCTGCCACAATCACATTCTCCTCCACCGTCTCTGGTCTACAGTGGTTAGCATCCCTGTCATCCAATAGTTTCAGGAAGGCCTCTTGCTGCTGAGCCATAACTGCATTCATTGCTTGCATCATCCGCTCCATCATTCTAGTCTCCGGAGTTACCTCTTCCATAACTGGATGAGTTGCAGCGATGTTGCGTCGAGGTACATGCTCCGGTCCTCCACCCAACGCATCTATAAACGGTGGGGGCAAATCTTTATTCGTTACCCTCGGTTGATCAGCCGTAGACGCAGCCGTATCCTGTCCTTCCGGTCGATTACGCGTATTAACCATAGTCTGCCACACACATGCGAGAATATAGGTGAGATGAGACCACGGTTATAAACAAGGAAATGTACCACTACATTCATCAATTATCATAACAACGGAAAACAAGCATAATCACGTAAAACATCTTCATAATAGCGTTAGCTAGGTGAAATTATGAACATGCAATACATAAAAATTTTCATTCCCATTATCATAACTCTTAACTTGTGTAGCTTCCATCGACTCTAGAACTATCTTATCTTAACAGTTCTTCCCCATCTCACAAGATCATTGCCTAATTTCACAGCTTAAGTCTAGGTACCCTACACTTATACCTAGTTCACTTAAACTAAAGCTTTGATACCAACTTGTAACACTCTAAAAATTAGCGGAATAAAATTCGAAATTTCTGCAATATGACGGCTATAAATAGATAGAAACCTGGATACAAAACCTACTGTAAACAATCTCAAAGTATCATCCCAATAGAACGGGGAATCAAAGTTATAGTCATTACAATCAAATAGGTGAAGAATACACTAACAACCTAGTAATCTAACTTAGATAAGAAAGATTAAAATCGGGTGTTGCTATTCTTCCAAAAAGGTATGATCGCTATTTTCAAAATGCCGGTCTATACACCTCCCAAAAAGACCGCTCTTAGACCAAAGCTATCCGCTCAGTCCCGACAAACCCCACCGGAGACCTGACCTGTCAATTTAAGAAAAAGTGTTAAGCTAAAGCCTAGTGAGATCAGACATTTGTAATTAAAGAGATTTAATATAAAAATAAGTAAAAGGTTTCCGTTTGTACAACAACAATAATGAAATGGTAATGATAATGCTCTTTGAAATAAACCAATACCTCTTGGGTTAACGGGGGAGACCCGTCTACTAACCCGAATGACGGAACACAAAAGTAAGCCATTCGATGGGCCAGTAAAACCAATAAACACATAAAGTACACGCAAGGGATGTCAGGCTCAGTAGCTTTAAACGTACACCCACGGAAACTCGAGTTCAACCCCGTCGGGTTCCTATGTCGAGCTCCTCATCCAATATCGTAATACTTGAGTACGAAGGACTTATACCGCACCCGGTACCTAACGTGCCTCGACGTGGAAAACTAGTCGTCCCAACGCCGGAACAACAATAATCAAATACGGGGTCATGACTCCCAAATGCATCACTTAAACCAAATAATGCACATAAGGCTCACAATTAATCTCAAAAGCGGTTAATATGCAATAATTGATACGGAGGGTGTTATCCACCGAAACCGCTCCCATTGTTTATCAAAAGACCTTTAGTGAATGTGTAGACGATTCATCATTATCTCAAATCCCCAAAATATGCAATGAGTTGATATATAAACTTATCAGCAGTTAACCAAAATACCAATATTTCCCAGATCATAAGTTTTGCATAGCAAGGCCATTCACTTAAAAGTATAACCCTAGTAGAAACTAGTTAAAGAACATTCATAAAGTTCATAAATCATCATTTCCCCAAAAATCATCCAAAAACACTAATATCCCCAAAAGTTAGGTTTAACACCATGTTCTACAAAACCAAGTATATGAAAGGGGAGATATTATGTATTCAAAATCCACCTTTTGACATGTATAAAGTTTGATAAAATGTGTAAGAACTCACCTTGGTAGTTTCCTTAAGAAAGAAACCAAACCCTAGAAATAGAGGAGATGAAATCACTTGAGAGTTCACCAATCACCACTTCCTAAATGTATTAAGGACCACCATTAATGACCTAGAATCATCATAAATGAAGAGAGAAGTCTAGAGGGAAAATGCTTACCGAAGTCAGCTGCCAAAATCGCTCCCAAACCCTAGAACTCAGATGAAAATGACTGAAAATCGCGACTTGTCTTTTTATACCCGAAATACTTGCCGGCGATAGTGACACGACGAGAGTGACATCTGTCACTCTCGCGGGCATAATCGCGCCAATACCCCCACCCGCGGTACAATCTGGGCGATAGTGCCCGGCGATTGTGACCCTGTCACTCTCGCATGGCACTATCGCGAGAGACGTACCGAGAGTCCTTGACCCCCGGCGATTATGCCCCTGCGATTGTGACATCCTGTCACTATCGCGGGCACTATCGCGAGCCATCCCCCACTTCACAATTTTGACACTTTTAGTCCATGGTGTTTAACTCCAATAGGTTCGATATACAACTGATAAATCCTTAAAGTTAAGAGGTTCCCAAAACGAGAACGATAATACATAAGCTCTCAGAATTCGGGGTGTTACAATAAATACGTATGAATTATTTTTAATATTTACCATTTATAATTACAAATTAATCTTATATTATTAAATAAATAACTTTAAAGGATAGAAAATGTAAATATTAAATATAATTAGTACGTATTTATGATATTTAATAATATGAGATTAAATCCAAAAAAATCAATATTAAACTTATTTTAAACGTATTGACGAGACAATTATAATTATGTAATTTGTAAAAAAACGTACTTTTTTTGATATATTTTAGTTAATATACGTTTATGTGTGTTAATATAATAAAAAGTTAAAATGAAAATAAAAAAGTAGAAGATATAAAGTAAATTAAATAACAAATTATAAAGATGTTTTCTATTTTTTTTGTTGGCAAAAAAATAATATGCTTTGACTATTTTAAGAAAAGACTTTGAAAAGTGATTAAAAAATTAATTTTGTTGATGAGATTGACTATTTTAGTTAATTTTCTTATTTGTAGGGTGATAAAGTAGGTGACATATTTTTTGTTTTTTCTTCTAATTTGTAGTTTTACCTATTATGTAGGTTATAAGTTACATTTTTAAGTAATAAGAATGTATTTAACAGGTTTCCAAAAGTCCAAGGATTTATTTAGTGTGTTTTGAAATGTCTAAGAACTTATTTGTTCTAAAAAATTGTCCAAGAACTAAATCACTCCAAACACTAAAGTTCATTGGATTTTTTTGGTCTTTTCCCTTACTTATTATATTATATTTTTTATATTTTTTTTTCAAACCAGAAATATATAACCAAACAACCAACAAAAACACCAACCCAATAATTTTTCCTTTATAATTTTTATAATTTTACTATAATAGTTTTCTTATTATTATTATTATTTGGATATTAGAGTATTAACTTATTTGAGAAGTGTTTAATAACAATAAAAAATAACATTATTAAGGTTCGGATATACTTTTGTATTTTCAAGTCTTTTACTCTGAATGTCAAGCGTTATTATGTGATTGTAAAGCAAATCTCGAAGCACCAACACTATCGGTACTATTAACTCTGTGGGTTCAGATTTATTAGTTACATTCCCATTGGATTTACCTTTTAAAATAATGTAATGTGTTAAAATTACTATACATAAAAAGGGTAAAACGTTTCTACATTAGATTTCATGTATAATATGTACATATATTCATTTAAAAAATTGAAGTATATTGTCTACAAATATGAAATTATTTTTAAAAACTAAAACTGAATAAAACGATTATAATCATCTATCTAAATATCAATAATAGAGATATTTGATACAGTTCTTAAAAAGGATCTTATAAAAATCTCAAATGCAAGCATTTGAGATAATTATTTTTAAAAAATTGAAGTATATTGTCTACAAATATGAAATTATTTTTAAAAACTAAAACTGAATAAAACGATTATAATCATCTATCTAAATTTATACTATATTATAAATATGGCATAAAAAACTCTTAATTACAACTCACTAAGCTTTATGTACTATCATTTAAAGTTATCTATTTAAAATCTCTTAAAAATAACTACTAAAGCCTAATGTACTACCTGTAAAACTTTTAACCCTAATTAATATATTTCATCCTTATCCCCAAAATCCTTATCTCTAATCCCCAAACCCTAAAATTATGAAATTTGAATTATGATAAACATAATCAAAACAGGATAAACATCTCAATTTAAATATAAAAAATTTAAAATATATAAGATAATTAATGAATTTTAACAAACTACTTAATTTTTTTTTATATAAAAAACATTATATTGTTAAGCCTAAATTAAACAAATTTATATATAAAAAATCATTATCACTCAATAAAAATCATCCAAAATCGTACTGTAAATCAATAAAAATAAACATTAAAATCGTGATGTATTAAACATTGTGTACTATTATTTAATATTAATCTACTTAAAATCTCTTAAAAAACAATTAATGAAGCAATATGTACTACTTTTAAATGCTTTTAACCCAAATTAATAAATTTCATCCTTATCCCCCAAAATCCTTATCTCTAATCCCCAAATCCTAAAATTATGAAATTTGAATTCTGATAAACATAATCAAAACAGGATAAACATCTCAATTTAAATATAAAAAATTTAAAATATATAAGATAATTAATGAATTTTAACAAACTATTTAATTTTTTTTATATAAAAAACATTATATTGTTAAGTCTTAATTAAACAAATTTATATATAAAAAAATCATTATCACTCAATAAAAACCATACAAAATCGTACTGTAAATCAATAAAAAACAAAAATAAACATTAAAATCGTGATGTATCTCGCTGCATTGCGCAAACACGCTTATAGTATCAATAATAGAGATATTTGATACAGTTCTTAAAAAGGATCTTATAAAAATCTCAAATGCAAGCAACTTCTAATTATTTTATTATATTTGATTTTAATAAATCTATAAAACATATTTGTAAAATAATGTGTGATTTAATAATTTTAAATTGTACATATTAGTTTGAGTAAACTCCAATTTTGGTCCCTGAGGTTTCTTGATTTCTTTGAAAGAGGAATCTATGTCATAATTCAAGTTTTGGTCCTCATAGTTTGAATTTTGCTTTGAAAGTGAGACTTGATCACTAACTCCGTTAAAAAGCTCCGTTAGAGCCATGGGCAAAATCGTCCAACCATTTTTTTGTCCCTTTTTTACACTTTTTCTTTATTTTTACTTGTTTCAGTAAAAATCATAAAAATTAGAGTTATTAACATATTTTGTCCCTAAGTTTTTATGAATTTATAGAATAAAAAGAAGAAACAAGAAAAAGTGCAAAAAGAGGACAAAGACATGGATGGACGAAAATATCCCTAACTCTAACGGAGCTTTTTAACGGAGTTAGTGACCATGTCCCACTTTCAAAGAAAAATTCAAATTATAAGGACCAAAACTTGAATTATGAAACTAGAGCAAATACATCAACAAACCTCGGGTGACCAAAATTGAAGTTTACTCTAATAGTTTGGAATGCATTCATGCTTTTTTATATAGTTTTTATGTAAACTTTTATTTATCTTCTTAGTGAGTTTAATTTTTAAATAACTAAATTAATTTATATAATTATATTTGTAAATATTATAAAAATTATATATTAATTCATTTACCCCAAATTTAATAATAATATAATTAAAAAAATTACTAGAGTAATAAATCTAACATAATTTTTTAATGGTATAAAAGTATTCAAATCATTGGAAATATATCCAATAACTTAAATATGTATATAATCTTATACTTTTTATTTCTATTTATCTTTTAATAATTTTTTAAATATATTAATTAAATACTAAATATTAACATAAAAAATGTAACTTTCTAATTATTTTTCGAATTTTCTATAATAATTTTAGGAGTAAACTACTATTTTCGTCCCTGTGGTTTGTTGTTTATAGCTATTTTCGTCCCTAATCTTTAAAATTTGCTTTTTTGTTCCTTGTAGTTTGAACCTCCTTTCACTTTTCGTTCCTGAGAATATTAGTTTTAGGGACGAAAATGGAAAGGAATTGCTAACCACAATGACCCAAAAAACACCTTTTAAAGCCATGGATGAAAATGGTTATAAACAACAAACCACAAGGACGAAAATCGTAGTTTACTCTAATTTGAGTTTATATCTAATTAAATAATAAGTAAGTAGTTATTTATAAATAAGTGACATAATTATTTATAAATAAGAAAAAAATGGAAAGATAAAGTTGTTATTAAGAATCTTTACTATAAAGTTTAATAACTTATTGTTTTATTTAAATGGTGATGATATTGCAAGGAAAAAAAATAAAGAGTATGGATGTTCTAAATGCCTTAGAGCATGTCCATATTCAAGACGGATAAAATGAAGATTTTGGGTTACTTTTGTTTCAATAGATTATTTAAAATGAAAAAAGGTAACAAAAATCTTGTAACACGAAAATCTTCCAAATATGATTGTTTAGGACAAATAAATAATTTTTTTATCATTATTCACCTATAAGTATTTGTAATTAAATATCAAAACAGAAAAATAATATTTTAATAACATAATTAATGTTATAATCTTTAAAATAGAAAACTCATCAAATTCGATAGGGCAATGCTAATGACATCCTTATTAATGTTAAAGTCAGGTCAATTCATGCATTAGGAATGTAAAAAACAAGTTTTAATGTTGATGTGTGTGAGGAGAAAATTATTTATAAGGGTATCATTAGCAAAATAACGGGTGTCATTAAACCAAGAGTTTGTTGTAGAAATAGGTATTAGAATGTTTCACAAGACTATCGTCATCATACCTCTTTTATTCTAATTATAACTATAAATGTAATAATATTATCAACAAACAATTAAAACAATTACCGAAAAGTTCTACTAAATTATAATATGTTTTGAACAAAACTTCATTCATGGCTTCAAATCCACCAAATTCTCAATTACCATTTTTGTCCACCGATCATATCAATAAAATGTGATATTGAATAAATAAATTTTAAAATATATAAATATTTGATTTATCTTCATTTCATTAATTGAATATGGATAAGACCAACTCCAACCCATAACATCAAAAACACTAAAATTGGTGGGACCTTGACACTAAAAAAAATTCAACTCCAACCATACTTAAAAAAAAAAACACCAAATCTTCTAAACCCATATAAAAAACATTTTTCATTATTATTAGAGTGAATTGTGGATTTGGTCCCTGTGGTTATGTGATTTCTTTGGTTATGGTCCTCATTCTATGTTTATTATGAATATAGTCCTTGTGGTATGCAATATATTGTGGCTAGGGTCCCTAAACACTAACATCATTAACTTTGAAGGGTTAAAGGCATCATGTGCCTTGCACACTATGGGTATAATAGTCATTTTACTTTTCTCTTTCAATTTACTCTATACACCTTTAAAACAAACAATACCAAATTGTGGATTTGGTCCCTATGCATCACTCATCATCTTTAAAGCACATTTATCACCTCTCTTAATTTTTTTTCATCCAACCTTCATTGTCAAAGTACAAGAAAAACTAATTTGTTAAAGTGCAAAAAAACAGTTATTTGCATTTAAAAATAACAATTGTTTGAACCCAACACTACATCCTAAAAAAAATAACCTATCAAAATTACAATTGTTTGAAATCAATATTACATCCCTAAAAAGACAACTCACCAAAATAACAATTGTTTTATATCAACATTTATGTAATCGTTGTTGACAACAATTTTATTTATTTTCTTGATGACATCAAAGTGACTTTTCATAGAATACATAGACCATTTGGAAATGTGATATAATCATCTCCATTTTGGAGATCCAAACTTCATTATATTTTGCATTAGATATTAAAATGCTAATTGAAAGGGTTTGGATCCCCTGCAACTGTCAAGTGACTTGGTGTGTAATTCAAGTATGACTATTTAGAGCATCTCTAACCACAACACCAAATTTAACATCAAAAATACCAAATTTGGTGGGTCCATCAAAAAAAAAAAAAAACCAACTCCAATCTTACTATAAAAAATACCAAATACATATTAAATGTATATAAAATTTCTTAATATAAATATGTTAATTTTAAAAACAAATTATTAATGTTAAAATGTTAATTTTGGTATAAATAAATATTTAACGGCCAGTTGGAGATGCTCTTACGACACTATTGTCTTCCCTTCAACCTCCTATGTTATAATATATTTGTGTCTACAAATGTCAACTGACATGCATACAAGTCTTTTCCCACATCATGGTTTCCAAATGGTCTATGCATTTTATGAAAAGAATTAATGTACTTCCTACTCAAGTCACTTAAATGTTGTCAAAAAAATAAACAAAACTGTTGCCAACAACTATTACATAAATGTTGATATAAAATAATTGTCATTTTGGTGAGTTGTCTTTTTAGTGATGTAATATTGGTTTCAAACAATTGTTATTTTGATAGATTGTCTTTTTTATAATGTAGTGTTGAGTTCAAACAATTGTTATTTTTAAATGCAAATAATTTTTTTGTTGCACTTTAACAAATTAGTTTTTCTTGTACTTTGACAATGAAGGTTGTATGAAAAAAAATTTAAGAGAGATGATAAATGTGTTTTAAAGATGATGAGTGATGCATAGGGACCAAATCCACAATTTAGTACTGTTTATTTTAAAGGTGTATAAAATAAATTGAAAGAGAAAAGTAAAATGACTATTGTACTCATAGTGTGCAAGACACATTATGCATTTAACCCTTTAAAGTTAATGATGTTAGTGTTTAGGGACCCTAGCCATAATATATTGCTATTACATGGACTATATCCATAATAAACATAGAATGAAAACCATAGTCAAAGAAATCACAAAACCACAGGGACCAAATCCACAATTACAGATGATAATAATGATATATTAAAAAAAATAAAAAAAATGGATTAGTGGTGGGCTATTTTTTTTTAAGAGTGAATAGTAGGCATCAAATTTGATGTATTTTTCTTAGAAAAAAAAATGAATGTTTAAGTTTAAAACAACAAAATTATATCCCCAAACATCAAGCCTAAATCAGTAAAAGGTAAAAGAAAATATTATGTTATTTATAAATCTCTTACTTTATTTTAATTTGGTATATAAAGTAATTAAAAATAAAAATTGTAGTATTTTGTTTGAAATAATTATAGGTAAGGAAATATAATATTGGGAAAAAGAGAGGGGGGTTGGTGTGAGCTTGACCCTTTCAAGTCTTCTCTGCTAATGGAGTAATATAAAAACCCCAACCACATCTCTAATTTTCTCAGCTTGCCAGTTCCCCTTTCAAAGAAAGAGAGAACAAACAAGCTTCCAAAACCCCTTTCAATTTACCAATTTTTAAACCTCAATTTGTTTAACAACATACCAGAAATCCAAGATGCAGTCTTTAGCTCCATCTTCATCTATCGGAATCAAGTCAATAATGCGGACGCCGTCACCGTTACCTAACCCCCACCGGCTCGCTTTCACAATTCAATGCGCCGCTAGCCGATTCGACTCGGCTTCCAACGCCACTAATCCAGCCGTATCTACTACGAAGGTGCCTTCCACCAACTACTTTGCGTCCGGCGGAGTCGGGAAGAACCGGGCCGATTGGCAGAGCTCTTGTGCGATTCTCGCCAGTAAGGTTGTGTCGCAGCAGCAGAACACCGAGAAGACCGGCGGTGCGGATAACATCACGGTTGTGAACGGACACAAAACTCTAGATCTGGTACCGGTTGATAACCTACCTAAACCGCTAACCATCACCGACCTATCGCCGGCGCCGATGCACGGTGCGCAGCTGCGAGTTGCTTATCAAGGTGTTCCTGGTGCGTACAGCGAGGCGGCTGCCGGAAAAGCTTATCCGGAGTGCGACGCGATTCCTTGTGACCAGTTTGAGGTTGCATTTCAAGCGGTGGAGCTTTGGATCGCAGATCGCGCTGTTTTGCCTGTTGAGAACTCACTTGGTGGAAGTATTCATCGGAATTACGATCTGCTCCTCCGCCACCGTCTCCACATCGTCGGCGAAGTCCAGCTCCCGGTCCACCACTGTCTCCTAGCTTTACCAGGCGTTCGTAAGGAATACATCAACCGTGTGATTAGTCATCCACAAGCCCTAGCTCAGTGCGAGCTAACTCTCACCAAACTCGGCCTAAACGTCACACGCGAGGCCGTCGACGATACCGCCGGAGCCGCGGAATTCGTCGCGGCGAACAACCTCCGCGACACCGCGGCAATCGCATCGGCACGCGCCGCCGAGCTCTACGGCATGAACATCCTCGCCGACGGGATCCAAGACGACTCCAGCAACATCACACGATTCGTGATGCTTGCACGCGAACCGATCATTCCGCGCACCGACCGGCCGTTCAAAACAAGTATCGTCTTCGCTCACGACAAAGGAACATCGGTGCTGTTCAAAGTCCTATCAGCCTTCGCTTTCAGGAACATTAGCTTAACAAAAATCGAGAGCAGACCTCACCGGAATCGGCCAATTCGGCTGGTGGACGACGCCAACGTCGGGACGGCGAAACACTTTGAATACATGTTTTATGTTGATTTTGAAGCATCAATGGCGGACGTAAGGGCACAGAACGCGCTGGCGGAGGTTCAGGAATTCACATCTTTCTTGAGGGTGTTGGGTAGTTACCCCATGGACATGACCCCTTGGTCTCCTTCTCGAGATGACTAAATGGATTTATGACGTCATTATTAAATAATGTATATGTTAAAAACTCCATTTTCATAAGTTAGTTTTACCTTCTTTTTTTTTTTTTTTTTTTTTTGTGATTTTGAAAATTTATTCATAAATACCTCTTTGAAATTGTGGTCCATTATTTTACTTGTAACGATGTGAATACAAAGTTACCCAACATCTTTCCTACTAATTTCTAAATATTTGCATCGTATCTTGTTTGTTATAAAAATTGGTTTAGATGTTATCGGGCAAATATTTTTCGGAACAGATTGGATTTATGTGTAGAATATGATTTCGGTTTATGTTAGCGACAAAACTTGTTTTTCCGTTTTTGGGAAATGATGTTAATTGGCAAATACTACTAGTTCCTTTCTTATAGAGTTTGGTGTCTTGGTTTTCTTCGTTTGTGAAATTATGACGACATCTACCAAATATTGTTTTACTATTTAAAAATATACAATTTAACATACCAACCCAACCGGCAATGCTAATGTGAATGTTGGAAGCATGGATTTTGCCAAATTCAAGCATAGTGTTAAAGACCGTTGTCGTATGTTATTGGTTGTGGCCATAAAAGTGACATGTTTTATCTCAACTTGTTCATGTTTATGTAATTATGTGTAATCTTTCATAAAAGTTACATTTATGTTGTGTCACAACTTAAATGTAACTATTTATGTAATTAGGTGTAATCCAGTTTAAGATTGAATTGTCAATACCAAATTAACATTTCCTTTGGTCATGGGTTTGAATTTAATATAACGTTGGTTGTGATCAATCTTGAAAAGACATAGCTTTGTTACCTAGATTTTCTATGATATTAAAAAAATGACGTAATGACCCACCAACGGCATTATATGCACATCTTGAAAATAAATTGTAATATCCCGGTCTAAAAGCGACAACCTCAAAGTTGGAGTGGAGTGTGGTCAAAACCTTTATTTGGAGGGGGTTTAAGTGAAATTATTGTTATAAGAGGATAGTCTAGGGTTTTGTGCAATTATTTTTGTGGCGGCTGATAAGTTTTTGGAGATAGGAGAGAAAGGGTGAAGGAAATCGATCGAAGGAAGAGCAAGGAAGGAACTGAGTGGGTGATTTTTATCAGGTTCGGTTGGTATTTTAAAGTAGACGTAACGTTTAAAGTAAAGGACATCAGGTGAGTTTTTCTGAACTAAATGTTTTATTCACGAAAGCATATGAAAGTTTAATGAAAACTGTGATTTACTATGTGGACATGTTTATGATGAGATTATTTAAGCGTGTTTTATAACTCATTGATATTTAAATGTATGCATACATTATTTGTGGAATATGTGACCTAAGTCGGGGAGTGTGGTCTGCCTACTCGTGTCGGGGAGTGTGACTCGTTTATGTCGTTGGGGGTGTGTCCCAACATTAAGGCAGCGCGAGTTAGACACATCGTCTTTGACGGTCGTGTGGTCAGTAGCATGTTCATTTTTGTGGATTTATTTAAATGTTGATTTAAATTCTGAAAAGTTATTTATTGCTAACTGTAGAGGGAACTCATTAGACCTCCGGTCTAACCCTCGCTCTTTTAAAACTGAAAATCTTTTCAGGCAGACGTGATGTGGGAAGGGCTGATAAAGGGAAAGAGAAGGTTTAGCAGACCTAGATAGAAGACTGTCAATAGTTTCCTTATTAATTTCTCAGTTGTGAATAGGTTGCCTTTGCAAACCTTAACTTGCATATTGTACGTTTGGAGCCGTTTTGACATGAATTTTATTAGTAGAAAGTTTATTATGAAGACGGCATTGCTTTTGTTGTATTTTTTTTCTGGTTGGGTTGTTATATAAATATTTACATTTTTTGTTATCATTTTTTTTAACAATCACCACCAAATAAGACCAAAGTTTACACAACAAAAAACACCAACCGAAACCAACGAGACAGATCAAACAAAGTCCAAATAATGCAACTGTAAAAACAAGAGAAAGAGAAGTTTGTGAGATGCAAACAACCTACACCAACCCACAAGACAACTACATCACCAAAGAAATCATTCATTTACGCCTAAAAACGCAACCCCGATCTCTTTCAGCTCCACAGAAATTGAGGACGACCCAATCGAACAACCCGAATTTTCCTTCGCAGCATCTCAACTTTTTTGCCTCCTCATCCTGTTCTGCATCAGAATTTAGTAGCTCCTGTGTAGAGGTTAGCCCCTCTAAATTTTTTCCCCACTTACATGTTTGTAGTCATAGTTGCTTTACTTTGGTGCATCCTATTAATGCATGTTCCACTGTTTCCACCTCGTTTTCGCATCTGGGACAGAGCACTGTGTCCAAATAATTAAAATTTATTTATAATTAATAGTTAATAAATAACAAGTAATACTAATAAGGGTATAATTGGAAAAAAGTCATAAAAAAACTTCTCATAAGTTATTCCAAGTAGCTTATCAATAAACTGGTTTATAAGTTAGCTTATGTTCATCTAAACATGTACTCAAAAATTAAGCTAGCTTATTTTTACCAAACAATGCCTAAGTCTAGATTGCGACTAGATCTTCTTAGTGTCTTTGTCCATAACTCGACTTACATGCTCTTGAGACACACGCTATTGATAAACTTACAAGTTCAATGGTTTCATAGTCAATACGTCAACAACTTAACATTCATAATTTATAAACTTGTAATCATAACATATTATAAACTCTCTCCCACACGAAATCATGCAACAAACATAAATAACTTGCGTGTAAAAAAAATGCATGTACCTACGATATTAGATTCATAACGTGGATCATATAAATCCTCGATTTTCACCATTTAACGGAAGACGACTCATTACATTTTATTTATTTTAGCATTAAAATATAATTAATATTTAAAATATTTAATATCCGGTTCATTTTAAAGATATTGAAGGATGTAATTTGTAAAAAAAACAAATTTTAATATATTATTAATTGATTAATATGATAAAAGAAAAAAGAAATAGAAGTAAATAAAAAACAATAAAAGAGTCAAAAGAAAATATAGAAATTGAAAGAAACTGCCGAGGCGAGGGTCCGCACCCCTGTTTGCTAAAATTCCCTCCGCCAATAAAAAACGAAAGAAGATATAGAAATTGAAAGTAGTTTCGCAAAGTCATTTGCAATTTCTAAGAAATATAACAAATAGACCATAAAAGAAAAAAAAAATCAGTTCGTTGAGTTATTTTGGATAATTTCTTTTGTTTTTCCATCAAGTCATCGTCTCCAAACATAATTTCATATTTCTTGTTTTCAACATTAATTTTATTTATTTATACTATATTATAAAGATGGCATAAAAAACTCTTAATTACAACTTACCAAGCTTTGTGTACTATCATTTAAAGCTATATACTTAAAATCTCTTAAATATAACTACTAAAGCGTAATGTACTATCTGTAAAGCTTTTAACCCTAATTAGTATATTTCATCCTTATCTCTAATCCTCAAACCCTAAAATTATGAAATTTGAATTCTGATAAACATAATCAAAACATGATAAACATCTCCATTTAAATATAAAAAATTTAAAATATATAAGATAATTAATGAATTTTAACAAACTACTTAATTTTTTTTATATAAAAAATATTATATTGTTAAGCCTAAATTAAACAAATTTATATATAAAAAAACCATTATCACTCAATAAAAACCATCCAAAATCGTACTGTAAATCAATAAAAAAACAAAAAATAAACATTAAAATCGTGATGTATCTCGCTGCATTGCGCAATTACGCTTCTAGTAAATTAAATAAATTAAACAACATTTATATATAATATGAATAAAATATTATTGATATTTCCTTTTCAAAATTTTCCATAAATGATCTATTCATACGCAAAAGAGTGCACGTATGCCATGTGTTAATGTTTCATAGTTTAAATAAATCATACAAACTAATCATTTGAAATATTTATAAAAGTTATGAATCTATCATTTATCATGATTTTAGATATTTATGGAAAATGATCATACTTCATTCTTTATAATCAACACTTAGATGGCTTTTGTTTTTTAAGAGGTCTGAAATCTGAAGTCTTATTTCACTTCTGGTTAATAAGAGGTGGTGCTGAAGTTTGAAATCTGAATCAATAAGAATGTTTGTTTTTGTAACGTTTTGAGACGTATTGATAGAAATGAGAGCATATGAAATGAGACGGTGATAAGAGGTTTTAAGAAGTTAGGTCACCACTTTTTATTTCAAATGTATTTAAAAGCTAAGAGGTTTTGAAAACTGGAAAAAAAAAAACAGACAGTCTGAATATAAAAATCTCTAAACGATTCATACTTAAGAGTCGTTAAGAGGTATTTAAAAAAAAAACCCTTAAAATTATGAAACAAGATATTCATTTTACTAATTAAACGGTTGAAACTGATTTGTATGGTTTGTATGAACTAAGATGTTTGTAAATAACAATTACTCTACATGTATAATTGTATAGGCATTTTGTTAAAAAGGACATATTTTTTTCTAGAGTCAACAGAATTAATAATATATAGTCAATTATTTACTTTTTTAACATTAATCATTGTATGAATTAAGTTATCTGTCTTAGATAAATCTGACGGAAGACGAATGAATTTATGAGAGGTAAAGATATAAATTATTTTTGGAAATTTCTAGTATTAATTGGTTTGAAGGTGGATTTAATAAATAAATAATTTTTGATAGGGAAAAAGGGGGGCGTGTTAGGTGATATATATTGGCAATGGCGGCAATTCTCGTAGGTGGTAGGTGGCCGTTTGCTTTTTCTTTTGGTAAATTTATTTCTTCGTTGTTTTTTATACCAATTTTTTTTTTTAAGTTTACAGAAAACCTTTTTAAGTTATTTTCTTCAGGAAATTATTTTCCTTTTCCAAATTATACGTTTACAGAAAACCTTTTTAAGTTACGTATGAAAAGATCTTAGCCTAAGAAAATAAAACAACCTTGTTTTTAGTCCAAAATATGTTATTACTGATTAAAGTTCAAGGATTTTATAAGTATAATATTAATATCTGAGATCATGTTGTAAATTAAACTAAGGGTCTGTTTGTTAGCAGTTTAATGAGACTCACGGCTTATTCAGTCAGCTATATATGACTCTTTGGTAGTGGCTTAATGATATAGAAAGTGACTTATTCAATAAGATTTCAAGGGGGAGTTTAATACAGAAAGTCAAGTTTTTTTCCAAATCAATCCCTCTCCTTAAAAAACACGTTCTTTCCATCTATAGAAAAACTCTCTCAAATAAAAACCTTCTAAATCTATTCAAATAGATTAATCCACACAGACAACTTTATTCATACAGAACTTAATGGAAAACCAACCAAACAGCCCCTAAGTTTAATGGGTGTAGTGTGAAAAGTGAAAGTTTTAGGGCCTTGGTGTGAATAAGGAAAAGAGGGTTAAAACCCCTAAATCCTCATTTCTTCCTGATTAGTATGGAGGCGGCTAGAGAGAAAACGTGGAGGAACCCTTGCATAATTTCTTCAAGAAGCTTGGAATTTGGAGAGTAATCAGTGCGTGGTGTTTCACCTCCATCAAGGTAATCATTCCCTCCTTTAACCTCTTCAAAGTTTTGGGTAATGTGGTTTGATTATGGTAGTTTAATGATCGATAACCTCATATTGTTTGGGTTGGTGGTATAGTTATTGTATCTGTGAGAAATCATTATTGGGGTGAGGGTAGGAGCGTTGTTTTTACCCCTTTTTGGTTCGAAATTAACTTGTAGAAATCTGGGTTTGAGTTGAATGTTTCCAGTGGAGTTTTTGTGTGCGGACACCTGATACCAGGGAATCACCCAAAATCTGGGAGTGGGAGAAACCCGGATAGGGCTTAAACCCGGGCAATATGGCATCTAGACCCCGTAGAACCCGGGAAGAGGAGAACCAAACGCGCGGGAATCCAGTTGATATTTCCCGAATGACCCCAATTTCCCGGATGCGGGAAACCGGTACGTAGTTACCGGCTTTTGGGGAGGAACCAGGTGAGGCCGAAACCCAGAAAGCGAGGTCCCGGGTGTGACCGAATCCAGAGGCGACGTGGTCAGAACCCGGATGTAACACCCTCATATTTGGTAAGAGCAACTAATTAAAAATTCGGATATAGTATCAAACGAATGACAAAACTTCCTCCTACAAATCAAAACTCAACATAACTCAAATTTAAAATTCTATAATTAACCTCAACAATTATACACTCCAGTATTAAACAAGGACTAAACCGAAGTTGGCTGTTACTTAACCCAAGTACAAGTTGCTCTTCCCGAAACAAATGCGGAATACTTCACTAAGTTATTCACTTCTCGAGCACACAACTAGCACTCATCTCTCCACAAAGTCGCTAGTACCATTCCTCAACTGGAATCTGATGCACATGCCGACAAATAAAAAGGTTAGGCTAACGCCTAGTGATTTCAAGAGTTTTCAACATGATTAAATGTATCGTAAAAAGGAAAGAATGCAAATTAAAGCATAATCTTTCAAAATGATCTACTTTGATATGAAAACGATCCGTTTTCCAATAATATGCATTTTAGGCGAAGGAAGCACCAATATAAATGTTTTCCAATCCACACAATTTTAAAGACGAAAATCCCAATATAAAACATTCTTTCGTAAAGTAAATCCAACCATTTTCTTTTCATTTTCAAAAATAGCTTTATTTTCAGCAAGCTGTTTTTCAAAAATAGCTTCACTAAGTTATTCACTTCTCGAGCACACAACTAGCACTCATCTCTCCACAAAGTCGCTAGTACCATTCCTCAACTGGAATCTGATGCACATGCCGACAAATAAAAAGGTTAGGCTAACGCCTAGTGATTTCAAGAGTTTTCAACATGATTAAATGTATCGTAAAAAGGAAAGAATGCAAATT
Source organism: Arctium lappa (assembly GCA_023525745.1). Taxonomy (NCBI): domain Eukaryota; kingdom Viridiplantae; phylum Streptophyta; class Magnoliopsida; order Asterales; family Asteraceae; genus Arctium; species Arctium lappa. The sequence continues at coordinate 7,584,484 of CM042054.1, read as the reverse complement.
AAAGCATAATCTTTCAAAATGATCTACTTTGATATGAAAACGATCCGTTTTCCAATAATATGCATTTTAGGCGAAGGAAGCACCAATATAAATGTTTTCCAATCCACACAATTTTAAAGACGAAAATCCCAATATAAAACATTCTTTCGTAAAGTAAATCCAACCATTTTCTTTTCATTTTCAAAAATAGCTTTATTTTCAGCAAGCTGTTTTTCCAAATTAGATAAATTCTTTCTAAGCTCAGCGTTCTCAGATTCCAATCTCTTTATCTTCTCATCATTCAGCCCAGAAGATTTTTTTAGAAGATCTTCATTGAGAGTCTTTAAAGCACTAATTTCTTCTTTCAGAATAATGTTTTCCTCAAAATAATCTTTTGACTTTTGAGAATGAAAGTCAACAGCATGACCCAGATTAACTTTCTCTAATTCCACCTTTCTAATCTTCTCTTCAAGCTCAGCAAAATATCCCATTTTGAATGAGTACATCAGCTTGATATGAATGATCGTTCCCAAACTGTAAATCAGAAAATCAAAAAAACAGATCAAATTGAAATCTTGCACAAAAAGAACTTTTGTCCCCCTCCGCAGACTTAGCACGGGGGTCCCGCAAAAATTTCACACTTAAAAGACATATTACAGTTTTGAAAATTTTGACTAAGTATGAAAAGACACTGTTTGCGCTAACAGTTATTGACGCAAAGTAAGAATTGCGCTATAAGAAGCTCGCGCAAAGTAGAGTTTGCGCTTTAAGGTTGTCGCCCAAAATGAGGTTTGCGTAAGCCAAGTGATGCGCGAACTGAGTTTTGCGTAAGCCAAGTGATGCGCGAACTGAGCTTTATGTAAGCCAAGAGATACGCAAACTGAGCTTTTCGTAACAAGTGGAAGACGCAAAGTGAGCTTTGCGTAAGCTACAGGATGCGCAAACTTTGCTTTGCGTGATAGCCTTGAAACGTAAATGAAACTTTCAAAGTCCTGAAAATCTTGCGCAAATGTCTATGAACTCGAAGATGAACTTGCGCAAATCGTATGAACTTGCACAAAACGTGGATCTTGGCTCTTTCTATCTCAAATCGATCAAAATCTGCAAATTTGATCTCAAAAATTTATCAGAAACATCGAAAAACACTACAAAACACAAAATTACTATCAAATTTTGATTAAAAACAACAATTCACACAAATCGATCAAGAACAGAGTTCGAACAAATATTTCAAGAAAAGTTCAAAAATCGAAAATTGACATCGATTTAGTTTGAATTATGAGATGAACTCAAACACAATTCGAATCCAATGATTCCATTTTCTTGCACTAAAACCGATTTTTCAACAAAATTCGTATGAACAGTACAAAAACACGAGTTCGTGAAAATTTTTCAGAAAAACTCAATTTTCGATCTAAAAAACTCCAGATTTCAATTCAAACTTTGATCAATTCATTTCTGAAAAGTTTGATTCAGCTTTGATACCAATTGTGAAACATAAAATCCCAAACAATCAAGCTAAATTCACAATATATGACAATATGAACTAGAGAGAGAAAGTAGATCTTGAATCTTCATCACATATATCTCACGTATCTGATTTTACAATGAAAGGCTTACAAAACTATTATAAGACAAATGGTATTTATACCCACTAATCTATCAAAAGCTTAACCTCTAAGGAAACTAAAACAAGACAAACTTTGACTTTTACAATATTGACTTCTAACTTTGACTTTCCTAATTAAATCTTGGATACAATATTTGGACTTAACAGTAGGGGTGTTCAAAAACACCGTTGGACCGCTCAAACCGGTCGAACCAAGTCAAACCAAGTCAAACCGGACCGTTTTTGGCGGTTTGAGCGGTCTGGCGGTCCGGTCTGGTCTGGAAAATTGCCAAACCGGGCGGTCCGGTCCGGTCCAGTCTGCGGTCTGGAGGTTTGTTTGGGCGGTTTGGACCAAACCGACCGCCAAATATATAAATATATATTTTTTTATTTTTTTATATATACCTTTATTATAAAGAATAGATGATATAAAAACCCAAATGTCCAAGTATATACATAAAGATCCAAGGTATTTTAAAAGATTGAAATCTTTATGGATTGTGGAATACAAAGAACGGAAAAATGAAGAAGTGAAGTCGTGGATTTTATTTGCACTTTACATATTACTTTTTTTTAGTGTTTTGTCTTGGGATATTTTGTTAACTTTTGTGTACTTTGTTATTTTGTTGTGGACTTTGTTCTTTATTTCTAATGGCCTCAAGCCAATGAGCCTTTAAAATTCAAAGTTTTATATTTGTTTATGTTTAAACTTTAAAACCCACTAAAAGATCCAAACCGCCTAAACCGCGGTCCGACTTGACCGGTCTTGGCATTTAACGTCAAACTGCTCGGTTTGAAAAATCAATAAACCACCACTTGCGGTTTGGTTTGTGGCTTGAGGGGTTAAACCGCCCAAACCGGACTGCGAACACCCCTACTCCTTAGACATGTGTTTTATGTTGCAATAAACGAATAATAGAACAAATAAATAATCATTTGTTTTTTAAGACAATAATTGAGAAGTTCATTCTATTTCCATTGGTGTGGTTTGAAAAATGTTATATTTATGAGCTTTAATTTGACATCAACTCTTGTTTTATACCAACACATAAATAAATCAACGAAAAATTATACATATTGAGATGCGTATTTCTCGAAAAGTTGTGTTTTAACCAATGTTCTAAAAATCTCGTTGCACAACCGCAAGGTGCGTCATGACACAAGGCTTATGTCTCCCGTCCCGTTAAGGATACATGTTAATAATTAATGTAGATATTTAAAATTATAATTATCTAATTAATTCTAATTAAATATGTGATGACACATTTAATAATTAATATAATCGTTTAAAATTATGATTATCCAATTAATTCTAATAAACCATGTGATGACACATTTAATAATTAATATAATCGTTTAAAATTATGATTATCCATAATTAATGTTAATATTTGACATACAATTTATATTTGTATGTTCACTATATAAATAATGTTAATAATTATCTTACAATATTATTCAAACTTAAATATATATGTAAGATTATCTATTCAATATTTGTCAAAACTCAAATTTGTGTATTTATGTAAGATTATCCATGGCCTAATGCGCAGTTTTCATGATGCGATATTAATTTGATTTTTCTTTACATTTTTAATATCTTATTTGCTAGTTTTTAATATATAACTCAATTTAACTTGTTTATTATTATCGATTCATTGAGTAACAATATATAATATATGTTTTTATATATAATATTATATATGAATTTGAAATTTGACGCCATAAGTCGCTCTTTAAAAAACGTCATGGTTTCATTGTGGCTCCTAAAGCTTGAGGTTTGTTCTCGCCGCCATGTCATACCTCACGTCATTTAGAACCTTGGTTTTTACATGCATTGCATTAAATTATATGTAATGCAACATAAAGGTTTCTTTAATATCATAATTCATATTTTAATTTGTATGATTATGATGTAAAATATAATATGTTTATTACTATTTTAAACATCAATGCATCATATAGGAACATGACTTATACGAAAGAAATTACGTTTCTTCTAATTTGAGGATTACACATTTGGATACAATTTTGTATAACAGTAATTTGTTAAAAAAATTATAAGAACAATGATTAAAATTAGTTTTCACTATAATATAGAGATATTAAGTTGGAATCATATATATTTTCATGTTTTGTTTGGTTGATTAAGATGAGAATCTTAATTATCATTTGACCAAAAAAATTATGAATTTTAAAACATAAAATATTAATGAAGAGCTGGTGATCACAAGTGGGTCAATGACCCCATTTGCATCCATCACCACCCATCATTTTCTGGTCTAATTTCTATTGATACTTATATTCATCATGAAAATAACATAACTTTGATACATTATAATTAATATAATTGCATTATATTGTATACCTTTATTTTTATAATTCCATGTATTTCGACTTACTATATGATGTCTTGTAGTTAACAATTAAAAAAAACACCAATCACATAAGAAATTATGAGGATTCATATAGGTGATCAGTGAGTTATCACGAGGCTTTGTACTACATTATTGAGTCACATTAAGGTATTTGTATATCACATCGGTGTTCTAGGCTCATAGACTGTAATGTGCATTTCCCATGATTTGTTTACCTTTATATTGAAGTTGTTTAAAGTTTGTTGTTGGTCGTTGAAACATGGGTCTGTTAAAACGCCTTTTTATTATTTTTTTAACTTTTCAAGATGAAAATTTGTGAGTGAAATTGTTTGTATGATTTGGAATTGTTAAATTTTGAGTTTAAATGGTACATTTAAAAATCGTGTGATAAATTACAAATAATATTGATACGATATTTAGATTTTTCTCATATTTAATATTTTTTTTCTATGTATACTAAACAAGATGCGAAATGAATTCCTAAAATTCAATAAACTATTAATCATATATTTAAAAGATTGATATATAACTTATGCATTTGATATGTTTTTTACATGTTTTATGAAAGGGTTGAGTAAATAATTAAAAAAATATATGATTTTTTTTTAATGAAAGTAGTTAATTTGAAAAGAAATACTAATAAGTTGGGTAGCTTGGCAGACATTAAGTAGCGTGTGAAAGGAAAGAGTTGATTTGGTAAACAACATAATGTGAACTAAGAATGGCAACATCGCACCAACCACAGTACTCTTCAAAAGCTTGCTCATTCCATAACAAACATATATATATATATATATATATATATATACTATATATTAAAATTCTATTACGACCCTTATAATTAAACGGTTTTTAATTAATTATTTAATTTACTTTATATCCCTTATTTTTTCATTTTTCATTTTACACCTTTATCATATTAACACACATAATTGTATAAGAACAAAAATATACAATGAAAAAATACGTTTCTTTTTTTACAAATTATACCATTATAATCGTCTCATCAATACCTTCAAAACGAGCCCAATATTGAATATTTTTTAATTTAACTGTACTATTAAATATCGTGAATATCTACGGATTAAATTGTTTTATATCCATACATTTTATTTTTTTTCAGCGTTAGCACATTAAAAATACATAATCGTAAAATATATTAAAAATACGTTTCATTTTTATTATAAATAAATCACGGTAATCTCTACTATATTAACAAAATTATAATACAGTTTTTTACAAACCTTTGAAAGCCAAAAATTTTTTCCCAATGTTTCACTTTCTATTTCAATTAAATGTTACGTTTATCACCCTTACAATTAATTATTTAATTTATTTTATATATCTTGTTTTCTTATTTTCTATTTTACATATCTGTCATGTTAACATAAATAATCATATACGAACAAGAATTGAATAAACAACACGTTTCTTCTTTTTACAAAATATATCATTATAATCGTCTCATCAATATCTTTAAAACGAGCACAATATTGAATATTTTTTTAATTTAACCTTACTATTAAATATCATGAATATCTACGAACTAATATGTTTTCTATCCATACGTTTTACCTTTTTCCACCGTTAACACATTAAAAATACATAATCGTAAAATACGTTTCATTCTTATTATAAAATATATCATTATAATTTTTTTCGTCAATAATTGTAATATAAATTAATTATTAAATATTTTTATGGGTTTATGATTTCATAAGTTGTGATTCTTAGGTCATGGTTGATTGTTGATGGCATGTCTATAAGGAAATAAAATTAATTGTTCGTTCTTTACTTACATTCCGCTGCATCGCACGGGTATGTGCCTAGTATATATATATATATATATATATATATATATATATATATATATATATAGGGAGAGGTTCATTTGAGAAATGGTAAATATATGAGAAATAGAGAAGTAATCTTAGCCATTCATCTGGTCAACATTTGCGGCTTTGACCGCGAAGCACCGGGATGAGTTCATATATGAATCTGTATGAATCACAAAGATTCATATATGAATTTGTTAATTAGTTCAACTGATTCATATATGAATCTTTGTGATTCATACAGATTCATATATGAATCACAAAGGTTCATATATGAATCAGTTAAAAGAGTTCAGTTGTAAATTGCACTGGTTCATATATGAACATATAGTTCATATGTGAATTATACATGTTCATATATGAATACAGCCCGTGTGTTTTGTAAAATTTACGAAATTGTCCTTCTATTTTTGGGATAGCCGCAACTTTTGACCGGTCAAAGCCGCAATATTTGACTAGTCAAATCCGATCTTAACCATATGAATGACTAGGATTACTTCTCTATTTCTCATATATTTATCATTTCTCAAATGAACCAAACACTATATATATATTTTAAGATTCTATTATTGTTTTAGAGATATAGGAGTACTTAAGATTAATGCACTCGATATTAGGTAGTAAAGAGTTAATTTTATTTGAAAAAACAAGGATATAGATATAAGTTGCACCGTCTCATGTGGTTGGTAATTTTTTCAGAGGTAGGAGTGCGCTCTCTTAGTTAATAACAAGAAATCTATTATATTGAACAATATAAAATGAACGACCAATTAACTTTTTTCATATTTTCTTTTCCAATATAATTATTTAATACATGTTTGGCCCCTTAATATAATACAAAATTATTTGGGTCCTATTACTTTGGATTTCTAATAAGACAAGTGGGTGATGAATTATGAAAAATATATCAAAGTTTTTTAGGCAAGTAGTTTAAACTTTGTTAGTAGATAAAAAACTTATAGAAACAAAAAACAATACTATAAAATGTACGACCAATTAACTTTTAATATATTTTCTTTTTTAATGTAATTAATTAATAAATGTTTGGGTACTATAATACGAAATTTTTTGGGTCCTATTAGATAGTAAAATAATTTGTTTCTTTTATTCACTATTTTTTTACTACTACTATATACTAAAAAAATTGGGCCCCTATTTCTCGTGAGCCCTGGGCGTACGCTCGACCCGCCCTCCCCCAGGCACGACCCTGCATGAGAACAACATGTTTTTAAGAAAACACGAGAACATATAAAATCATATATGATTCACGTACAAAATCATATATGATTCACGCGACTTTGGGCACAACCTAAAGCGTCCGTTTTTTCCAGGTTAATGTAAAATCTCATGTGATTTTGTACATGATTTATTGTTTTCTTGTTTTCTTAAATAGTTATCGTTCTCGTTTGAACATTTCATTCTCTCTCTCTCTCTCTCTCTCTCTCTCTCTCTATATATATATATATATATATATATATATATACACCCACACCCATACCAGACTCACTATTATTTATTTTTATGTTCTTTTTCCTATTAATTGTACGTATCCGGCTCAAGTTGCATGCATTTCAATTAATCCCATGAGTTATAGAGAACAAACATGGAAATCCCCAGTTGTTTTACAAAACTCCAAATGATAGATAAACTATGAGAAGGAATCCTAAAAAACTAAAATGGCGTTTGGTTCACATAATGATATTTGATGCAATTGGATTACATTGAAGAAATTTGATCATGCATTTGGTTGGTAGGAATTGGATGGAATTCACTTCTTTTTTTGACTTAAGCCAATGAATGATTAATTCCTTAATTTGTGGAATTCAATGAAATCCAAACGATTCCATCATTTTCATTATGTGAATCAAAATCCATATATCAAACACCTCCTAAATTTTATTTTTATATTATTTCGTAAGTTTCTTGGTATTCAAACTTGATTTATTTGTTCCTTTTTGGTTTGATACATGATAAATTCTTTACCTACTTTTAATGCCAGCGGCACACCAACCTAGGTGTCTTTTTGAGTACATTTTTTTTTGTTATATGATGTGATTAATTAATTTAATTAGTTATATAATATTGTTTTTAAAAGGTATAATGTCATCTTTTGAAAGCGTGGTCACAAAATCAGTATCATAACCATTATCATAAAGGTAAATCATATTTCATAGAGGCAGGTGGATAAATGATGTCTGGAATCAATTTATGTTTCAGATTTCCAGTAGATTATGGCACATGATGCTAATAATTTATGTTTGTCCAAGCTTGTGATTGTGAACCTCGAGTGAAACATTCCTATAGATGATGAAATCAATGGATTATTCCCCAAAATGTGCTAATAATTGGAAACGGGATGATCCATGTGCAGATTGGTTTGGGATCATTTGTAACAATGGCAACTTTTCTATTGTTAATTAGCAGAAAATTGAGCTCACGGGACCGTTTACAAAAGGGAATTATATGACAGGACCATGATAGTTAAGTGATTGGAATGCATTGTGATTTATAGTAAAGGGTTAGCCAAGTTTAAGTCGGAGATTGTGGTTTTAACCAAAGTTCAACATAGAAATCTCGTGGCGCTCCTTGGGTATTGTCTTGATGGAAATGAGAAGCTTATTATTTACGAGTACATGCCTCAAACAAGAAGCTTCTTGGGTATTGTCTTGATTTCGGCATGTCCATTTTGCTCCTTATTCCTTAAGACAAAGGCTCCGTTGAGATGAGAATTGGTTATCTCGCACATGAATATGCATGTATGGTTTTTATGTTCTAATATAGTATAGGGTATGAACTTTTATATTTTGTTTTATTTATTATTTGTTCGGTCGATTTATATATTTGGTGAAGTTGTAACAGGGCCTCTAAAAAGATTGGAACGACCCTGAGACTTCTCACTATAGCATCGATGACCAAAATTTATACGACATCCCTTTCCTCCACCCTGATCTCGAATATGGACCCCCACGGTCTTGTTAGAAATCGGGGTAGGGAAATAGGGTAAAATGGCGATCAAGTAACTGGGTTGCTCGAGAATCGTGTGAGTTTACTTTCCGAATTGATATTTCGACCTTATGCCTAGGTTTCACGAAATTCAATCTCGAATAAGACTTGTGAACACTTTCGATTCTAGACACAAAATCGAGAGCAAAATTACAGGAGAGTATTTGAAGGTTCAGATTTTTCGTGAGTCCCAAAAAACGTAGGTATATATCGTATATATACTACCTCCATTTGAAAAATGAGGAAAAATAACTAAAATGACGGTTTTGGCATATTACCAACAGTTCCAGACAGTTATAATCGTATTTTGATGTGATCATAAGTTGGTTACAACTACATCAGAGTTCTGGTCGTGAAGGACCAGAGGGCACTGCTCATACATGATCAAAGATGTAACTTAGACTTCTCAAGTACAACCACAGATAGCCCCCGACCAGAGATACCCAACCAGAGGCATGACCAAGACAGACCAAAGGCTCTGGTCATGACCAACCAGAGGCTTTGGTCTACATTTTCGAGAACCTAAGTTTGAAAACCCACACTTGATCTAAACTTAAAACTGATCAGAACTGAAGATTCCTTCATTCTGATCATGTTTTCCAAATTCCACTACATTCCAAATCCAAAATTTTGTAGAGGTTTTGAGCCGTTGTCCCTTGACACCACAAGGGGGGGAGCCCTTGACCCCCGCCATTTCGTCGTGTCCGGAATCAAACTCGTCTTATATACAAGTGTGTACTCCGCATCATCTAACTTGTATTAGATCACAGTATAAAACCCCAATGATACTCGTGTTAATTCCAATTATACTTAAATGACCAATAACACTAAAATCACCAACAAATCTTGCTTCTAATTTGATGAACGTTATCGTGAAATAATAAGTTTCATGCTTAAATATTTTCAGTAATCAAGACCTTTTATATGTTGTATGCACATTGCACCCACGGGATTCATACTAATATACTATGGTGATAAATTCCATATATGGTTTTTTAATTGTAGAGACGACTTGTTCACATGCAATGAAACACCACTAATTGTGGTTATCCGTGTTTTATAACGCTTAAGGCCCTGGGGATGTGGTGAAATAATCTATTTGTTCCGGGTTCGAATCCAAACGTACACAAAAATTGTGATCATCGAGGTTTAATTAAGGCTGATGTCTTACAATCATAATTTGTCAAGGGATTATTCTACACATAACCTACGACACCCTTAAAAAAAACTCGGTGTTCCAAGCATATCCAGATGTGAACCTACAAATACTTTATGCATATTATGTAAAAATGTTAGCGCATGCATTACTTCATAAAAGCATGAACCTTTAAAAACATAACATTTATCATATATCTTGATTGGTTTTCTCTCGATTTTATATGCTTTTATTGGTTGTCTATTTAACTAAACTTAGATAAAATCGAGAGAATTAAAATAGAAATGTATTATACTTGATTGTATAGGTAGACTTCTAATTTATACTAAATCTTAATGAATTCATTTTGCAATAATGTCTCTCAAACAACCCATTTTTATAAAGAGTAAAAAAGACATTTTATAATGTAAAAAACGATATTAAAAAAAAAAAAACCTAGCCATTCAAGTCAAATCGATGCTTAGGGGTTGTTTGTTTTTAAAAAAAAATCTTTAGGGTTGTTTGTTTTTTTTTTAAAAACCTCTTAATGACTCTTAAGTCTAAGTCGTTCAGACTTTTTTACACATCATCTCTTATTAATCATAATTTAAATTAAGACTTCAGACTTTAGACCTTTTAAAAAACAAACGATACCTTTTAATGACTCTTAAGTCTGAATGGTTCAGACATTTTTACACACCACCTCTTATTAATCATAACTAAAATAAGACTTTAGACTTTAGACCTCTTTAAAAACAAACGACACCTTTTAATGGCTCTTAAGTCTGAATGGTTCAGACATTTTTACACATCACCTCTTATTAATCATAACTAAAATAAGACTTTAGACTTTAGACCTCTTTTAAAACAAACGGCACCTTAAACCGTCTTTGAACATGCTTTTAGACGGGCCAAAATTAGTGCCTAAACCGATCCTAGTTTTAGAAAGAAATGGGCCAACAACGGTCCTTGGGCCAACCCTTTGTGGTGGTGGAGATTTGTTTTAAATCGGAGATTTGTTTAGAAGAAAAAAATAATAATTGCTTTACCATAAGTTGTTAGTTACCATCTTGTATATATTTGAAAATAAAACCAAACGATAATTGCCGTAATTAAAATCCTTTGGTATAATTTGACCATTAAGCTTTTATAATTAAAAACTAGAATCGTACTCGCGCAATGCAGCGTGATACATCACGATTTTAATGTTTCATTTTTTTTTTTGTCGATTTACAGTACGATTTTGGATGGTTTTGAGAATAGTGATAATGTTTTTTTTTATATAAATTTGTTTAATTTAGCCTTAATAATATAATGTTTTTAATAAAAAAAATTAAGTATTTTGTTATAATTCAATGATTATCTTATATATTTTAAATTATTTATATTTAAATTGAGATGTTTATTCTGTTTTGATTATGTTCATCAGTTAGTTTTTTTTTTTTTGAAAAGATGTTTATCAGTTAGTTATGAATTCAAACATATAGCTTTAGAATTGTATACATGTTTTTAGTTGAAATATTAATCTTTCATCTCTTACGCATTAATACATGTTTTTTGAAAAATCGTGATGTATCTCACTGCATTACGCGAATACTAGTTGAAATATTAATCTTTCATCTCTTGTACAATAATTGTATACATGTTTTTAATTATGGATCTACTACTAAAAATTCAAGGCGTAAGTTGAGCATTTAATGATGTTTGAATTTTTCAAAACACCATTTTAATAGAGGGAAATTGACTTATTCAAATAACAATTAAGTTTTTCACGAACAGGAGAAAATGTTCTTAATTTTTAATAGAGAGAAATTAATTTAAATGTTCATATTAATTTTTAATAGATGGAAATTGACTTAATTCAAAAATTGTTCTTCCCACTTGGACTTGGACAAAACTCATACTTATTCAAATAACAATTAAGATGAAGCAAAGTCAAGATAAACGAAATTGACCTTTTTTTCTAGTAAAAACCCAATTAAAATATTTTAATGGCGCGTTTGGTTTGCGGGATTGGAATGGATTTGGGGGGATTTGGATTTCAAATCCATTCCAATCCTGCGTTTGGTTTGCAGGAAAGGATTTCGTTGACCGGATTTCAAATCCGTTGACCATTTTAAAATCACTCATATGATGGATTTGGAAATCCTTGGCTTTGGGTATGGATTTGAAATCCAAATCCGACGGATTCTAAAACGTGATCCAGACCAATGTTTTAAAAACCGGTTTTTTGATCGAACCGGTGTGGTAATCGGGTCACGGTTCAACCCGGTTTCAAGAATTTATTTGTATTTTTCATTTTCATGCATATTATATATATATATATATATATATATATATATATATATATATATATATATAACCAAAATATTGATGTCCACAAGTTAAAACATTAAAAAAACACATAACAACAAATTTTACATCAATCCAAAAACATTAAATAAACACACATAAGCATAAATTTTTCATCAATTCAAATACATCCAAACGAAATATAACGATTAAACCTAATCATGGATCTTGAGACATTGGAGTGTTGGTTTTTAACGCTAATACGTATTGCCTATTGGACTATTCGTTTTTAACTTTTGTTACCGGGTCAACCAGTTCGATACCGGTTCGTTATGACCGGTTCAACCGGTTTTTTAATAGAACCGACCGGTTCAATCCGGGTCATAAAATGGCATAAACCCGGTCTCTTCACCGGTTCGACCTGGTTTTTAAAACATTGATCCAGACGTCAAATTGTATCGATCCAAATCTGACGTTTACCAATAAAAAAAATTATTTATAAAACAAAAAAATAATTAAAAAAAAATTCAATCCAAATCCAAATCCTACAAACCAAACAAGACTTGTAAAAGAATGGATTTGAAATTCATTCAAAATCCTACAAACCAAACACATGAAGGGATTTCAAATCCCCCCAAATCCAAATCCCTCCTTGAAATCCAATCAATTCAATTCCAATCCCGCAAACCAAACGTGCCCTAAGTCATTTTGGGAAGCTTACTAAAATGTGTAATTAGAAAAACAATTTTCGGGAGAAAAAAAATACATATATACATTGTAACAACTCGTCCAACATAGATAAAAAATGAGAATTGTAAACTCCTTATAAATCTCATCTTATAGGCTATCAATAACTTCCATCAAATTTTAAGTTAAATATGAAGTTATTAAGGGGGCCGTTTACGCAACGCTTACCGGTAATTGTTAACACTTTCACTTAATTTACCGGATAAGATTTTAATCCATTAAAATGACATTCTATGCAACATTTTTATCCGGTAAGTGCTTACCGGGTAAGAGTCGTCAAGTTCACTTATCGGGTAAGATTTTTGGTCCTTTAATAGCTCTTATCGGGTAAGATTTTCAATCATTATCATGTTCATCCGACTAGCTAAATGAGTCGAAAAGCACTGACCGGGTAAGCGTTTTAGTAAACAACCCTCTAATTTAACCTTTTGTTAGATTATCAACATAGCTTAACCTTTTAGAATGTTTATGGGTTTAAACCTTACCAAAATAAATAGAATGCATAAGCATTATCTATACTATATTATAAAAACAACATAAAAAACTCTTAATTACAAAATTTTAAACACAAGATACAACTAATTAAAGTCAATTACTTAATTTACAATTTCTTAATGCTTTGGTACAACCTATTTTAAGCACAAGGTAATATTTTATTTTATAAAATCTATTTTATAAAATCCTCCACCAAAAATACAAATATTTATATTAATAAATGAGTATCCATTCCACAAATAGATGATTATGTGAGATATTGTGCTTGAAAAGGTTGTACCAAAGCATTAAGAAATTGTAAATTAAGTAATTGGCTTTAATTAGTTGTACATTGTGCTTAAAATGTTGTAATTAAGAGTTTTTTATGTCGTTTTTATAATATAGTATAGATATAGATATAGATGTAGATGTGTTGTGAGACATGTCGTTTGAGTTTTAAATAATATAATACAAAATTATTACCAATATTATTGCACAAACTCATAACAACAAACGATTAAGAATATATGCAAGTTAACCACCTATGAAAATACATTCGTTTTTCACATTGTATTTCATTAACTGTTAACAGAGAAATTACGTTTCATCTTAACTCGGTTCAATATTCCAACAAAAAAATTATCCTCCCATGCAATGCACGGTCCCAACACTAGTTTATTATTAAACGAAGAATTATGTTAGAATAAGAGTTTAGGTGAGAAGAAATTTGAACTCTTGATCACTTTTAATTAGTGTTGATTTAATTACGATTGATCCAAGTATGGGAATCTCTTCTCACCTTTCTCATAATATTAATAACTACTATTCTTATCAGAAATTAACTATTATTATTATTATTATTATATAAAAAACAAATAAAGCAAAAAGAGTAAACTCCAACTTTGGTCCCTGAGGTTTATTGATTTATTTGAAAGAGGTCCCTATGGTTTCATAATTCAAGTTTACATCCCCAGGGTTTGGATTTTGCTCTAGAAATGGTCTCTGACCCCTAACGACGTCAAAATGGTCCGTTAGACACAGGGGTATTTTCGTCCAACCATATTTTTGTCCCTTTTTTGTAATTTTCTTTGTTTCTTCTTTTTATTATGTAAAATCATAAAAACTTAGGGACCAAATTTGTTAATAACTCTATTATATATATATATATATATATATATATATATATATATATATATATATATATAGATATGTATGTGTATATATCTATGTTATGTATGTATGCATAGTAGAAAACAGAGACCATCGTCCCTAACGTCACTGGAAAAAAAACCCACCAACACCCACTACACTCCCTCCACCCATGGATTCCCCTCCCCCACCCTCACCTCTCCTTCCACACTAAAGGTTTTCAGGTTGAAGTTAGCTCCGACGAAGACGGTATCACCGGTGCTTGGTTTGTCGCCATCGTTACCCATCCTCCTCCTTAGAATCAATTAGTCTTCGAATCAAATCCTCCACTACCATCGACGTCACCAGCTCATCTCTGTATTCCCAATCGTACACCGCCAATCCAACTCATAAACCCACCTGTCGCTAAATGTCCCAAAATCTCCAATTGTGGTGCCCATTCGCGAACCACCAATCCCCGCCCCTTCCACCACCGATTCGAACCCATCCGGAAACTTCGTCGACGTGAGAATTTATATGTGGGTATTGAAGCTTCACTACTTCAACAAACTTCGACGAGAAAGATCCATCATCGGATGGGATTCGTTGTGGGTCCATTGGAAAAGGTCTGCCGAATCTCTCCCACTCTATCCAGAAGGTGGTGCAAGCGAAGAGGGGAGTGAAGATGTAAGACTCGATGAACACAAGACATAAGCTACAAACAAATCAAATCTAACATGATCAAACAGGGGGAATGGATCTGGGGAGGGGGTTCTCGTTCTAGAAATCGACAGGAACAAGGGGAAGGGGTTCTTGTTATGGTTCTGGATATCGACATGATTAAACAGGGGGAATGGATCCTGGTTTTTGAAATCGACATGAACAGGAGGAGGGGGGTTTCCAGGTTTGTTTAATTTAGGTTTGTTGGCTTGGGTTTCCAGGGGTTTTTGATCTTGATTGAAGATGATTGATGGAGAAGATGAAGATATGAATATGATGATAAAAGAAAAACAAAGCTCTGATATTTGTGGTTGATTTCAATTTTGATTTTGGTGTTCAGATTAGGATTTGATTGGGTTTAATTGATGTTGTTGTTAGGATAATTTTGACTTTGGTGTTCAGACTAAACTCCAATTTTACAATATAGAGTAAACTTCAATTTTGGATCAAGTTTTGGGTTTAGATTTTGGTTTTAAGGTTTAGGTTTAGGTTTAGATTAGAGTTTGTGTTTGATTTTAATTTTTCATGTTGATGTTTAGGTTTGGATTTGGTCTTGGTTTAATTGATGTTGGTGTTTGGATTAAGGTTTGGACTTTGGATTAGAGTTTGTGTCTGGATTTTTTTTGGCCGGAGAAGATGACCGGCGATTTGGCCGGAGAAGATGACCGGAAAGGAGAGTAAAATTTACAGATTTGATCCCTCTAAAATATTGGATTTTTTACAAAGATAAGAAAAAACAAAGAAAATTACAAAAAAGGGACAAAAATATGGTTGGACGAAAATACACCTGCCTCTAACGGACCATTTTGACGTCGTTAGGGGTCAGGGACCATTTCTAGAGCAAAATCCAAACCCTGGGGGATGTAAACTTGAATTATGAAACCATAGGAACCTCTTTCAAAAAAATCAATAAACGTCATGGACCAAAATTGGAGTTTACTCAAGCAAAAATGATACCATCCAATTGTCATGAAATTTCATTAGGGTTTCCCCATACAACTTTAGGAAAGTGTCAAGAAATTTACTTAGGACTCCCATCCCATCCAATTTTCAAAACAAGATTTCTTTATTTTTTTTTTAGTTATTCATTAGTTTTCAGACAATATCCTCCCCCCTCTCTCTATATATATAAAAGCCTCATAAATCTCCACTTTTGATTTCATCATTTTCTTTCACTCACCACAACACACACACACACATATATATATATATATATGTATATATATAATTCATTATGGGTTCAATCGGGGAAGGAAATTTAGCTATTGAACAAGTGGAGTCGTGCACCAACGTTACAACAGATATGAAAGATTACTTGTCGATTTAGTAGCAGAGTCAAATGCGAACAACAGGTTCGACGAACCAATGTTGTGGATTAGGATCTATGTCGTATCAGCTTCTCTGTTCTGCCTTCTTGCAATGATGGCTGACTTGTTACATGGTTTCCGAAACAGAAAACTATGGTTTCTATGCAAGTATTTCACTATCAA
Source organism: Arctium lappa (assembly GCA_023525745.1). NCBI lineage: Eukaryota > Viridiplantae > Streptophyta > Magnoliopsida > Asterales > Asteraceae > Arctium > Arctium lappa. The sequence continues at coordinate 7,567,694 of CM042054.1, read as the reverse complement.
TGCAGCTTCAGTCACTATCATAGTTGTTGCAATGAAGATACCCATGGATCTCAACAATGTGGCCCATGCTCCAAAGTTTGTAAGCATGGCCTTTATGTGCACCATTATGGCTAATTTATTGCCTTCTCTATCAACCATGGACACCAAACAACTTCTCACAAACATCATAGCTTTGGGTGTTCTCGTAATTACCTTGGTGGTGAATGTTTGCATCCAAATAACAACTGGTGTTCTTGTTTATTCTCAACCTATAGAAAAACGTGGGGTAATATATGGGCCAACTTTTGGATCTACTACAAATGCCGGCAGTAACTCGATAGCAATGTGGCTATGTTACTCATGTTGTTGATAATACATACATGTTCATCTTTAGCCATTCTACAGTCCAAACAGATTCTAGAATCCAAATACCAAGCACGTCATCAAACAACTTTGAAGGACCAAGAGCATCAACAACCAGGAAGATTAACTTTTGAAAAGCTAAAACAACATGTGACCAACTATTGGGTCATGGCAGAAACTGGTAGCCCCCAATTTATGACAACTTGCTCTGCTACAACCTCTGCTGCTGGGGTAATATGTGCAATAAGTACTGCAATACATGTTCTTCATCTGTTTCATTCACATGTGAGGGAGCCTAAGTCGAATTATAAATGGTCAATTGGATTGATTGCCATAATACAATATTTTGGAGTTGTATTGGGTTCAATTGCTCCAATTTCTAGATTTTTTGCATCCGTAAGCTTCAAGATGTCTGTAAAATGGATTTGGAACCATATTAAGGTGTTTAAAGTAGAAATCTATTGGACTCAAAAGTTATCTGATTGGAAACAAACTAGTATACCATTCCCATTTCGTAACCGCAAATGCAAGGTTGTCATCCAAAGGTTGATAATCCTTATTCTAAGCTTTTGTGTAGCAATTCAGAAGGCAGTTGTGGTTGCATGCAAGATGATAGGATTGCTCCCAATTTTCTTTGTGATTTGTGTATCGTATTATTTTCGGTGGTTGAAGGCCATGTTTAGTGCTATAGGTCTTGTTTTGGGAAGAAGACCTGAGCAACAAGTACAAAGTGAAGATCTTAGGCGTTATGTTTTGCAACTTCAAGATGATATGGAGCTTGCGGAGAGAACATTAAAACGCATTTCAAAATCTGTGAAACGCTTGATACGAAAGGCCGAAAAGCAACAACCCAACAATCTTATGAAACTTCTAGAGAAATCTAAAGGTTTTGAAGGAGTTGAAAAGTTTAGCAACTTTCTTGTTCCGCCTTTACTTGCAGAAGAATTCCCCGATTGTTGGAGCTTAGCATTGGTAACCCTAACAACCATCGCCATTTCTCTTCCTAACATCACTACTAAATAAAAAACTATTTTCGGCGGATTTTTCCGCCGAAAATTTTCGGCGGATTTCCGACGGATTTCTGACGGAAGTCAAACGGGTCAACCCACTTTGACTTTCGCCGAAAATCCGCCGGAATTTTTTTTTAATTTAATTTTATTAAAAAAATCAATTATTTTCGGCGGATTTCCGACGGAATATAATTTTTTTTAATTTTTTTCTTATTAATTATAATTAATTAAGTTTTTTCGGCGGATTTTAATTAATTAATTTAATTAATTCAAAACCGTCGAAAATCCGCCGAAAAAAGTTAATTAATTATTATATTTAAATGAATTAAAAAAAATAAAAAATAAAAATCCGTCGGAAATTCGCCGAAAATTTTAAAACATTTTCGGCGGATTTTCGGCGGATATTCTATATTTTTTAAAAAAAATAAAAAAATAAAATCCGCCGAAAATAGTTAATTAATTATTATATTTAAATGAATTAAAAAAAATAAAAAATAAAAATAAAAATCCATCGGAAATCCGCATATATTGATGAATACATTGAGCTACCATTTGAACTAGGCTATATGCACTTGTGCATATAGATGGGTTGGTTGGTGATATCGCCCATTTTAGCGTCTCTTTCTTGACATTTTACTTCAAAGTTTGTGCAAGTGTTCGGTTTCGATCGTCGTCTCGGTTAAAGTTTAAATTCCTCGTTTGTCGTCATCGAGGTGAGTTTTTCTTTTAACCATTTTCGAACTGAAACGCATATATTGAAACACATATATTGATGAATACATTGAGCTACCATTTGAACTTGGCTATATGCACTTGTGCATATAGGTGGGTTGGTTGGTGATATCGCCCATTTTAGCGTCTCTTTCTTGACATTTTACTTCAAAGTTTGTGCAAGTGTTCGGTTTCGATCGTCGTCTCGGTTAAAGTTTAAATTCCTCGTTTGTCGTCATCGAGGTGAGTTTTTCTTTTAACCATTTTCGAACTGAAACGCATATATTGATGAATGGTTATTATTTTGATGTTATACCAAATTGGTATTTTTGAATTATTACCGTTAACTGTGCACGGTTGTACTAGAATCTCCAATTAATGATTGATTGTTAATTGGAATAATTCAAGATCTTATTTGATTAACATAGATATCCTATTTTTGTGGTTGCAGATCGATTGGGCGTGCAAAGCTAAGAATGGAGCTCATAACGAAAGAGAAGACCCGAAACACCACTTACCATTACCAATGTTTTAGTTTACAAACTACATTGAATTTAGTTTACAGATTTGAGATGATATTGTATTAAAGACAACAGTGTTTTGTAATGGTTTTTGCATATGAATTATCAATGTTTTTTAATAGGTTTTTATACAGATTTTTTGTATTTTTAATTATTTTTTTTAACGTTCCGTCGGTAATCCGTCTATAAATGTCGCTGTCACGTAGTTGTCGTTAATCCGTCGCTAAAATCCGTCGGTAATACTAATCGTCGATAAATAACGTATCGTTGGTACTCCGCTGAAAATAATAAATAAATAAATAAATAACTATTTTCGGCGGAATATTCCGCCGACATATTTCGCCAAAATATTTTTTTAATAAAAATAAATAAATAAATTAAGTACAAATAAAAATAAATAAATAACTATTTTTGGCGGAATATTCCGCCGAAAATCCGCCGCAAATAGTTAAAATTAATTTTCTTAATTAATCAAATCATTTAAATTTAAAAAAAAATCGGATCCGTTTCCGACGGCCAAATCCGCCGAAAATCTCAATCCGCCGAAAATGCCGCCGTGTTTCCGGCCGACCAAATCCGCCGAAAATCCACCGAAAACACCGATTTCCGGGGGATTTCCGGCGGATTTGACCGTCGGAAAAGGTCGAAAATTTTGTAGTGCATCCAACACAACGTAGTTGATAGGTTGCTAAGCGGTGTGAGTGAAGGTCTTGTATATGTCACACTCGTGGAAGAAAATCTTAATGCTACCGACGACTATGTTACCATTCAAAAGGCGGCTAAAACTTTATGGCTAGAAGTTGAAGTTTGCCACAAGTGGTTAGGAAACAAGTTGCAAAAACATGCTTCCCAAGTGAATACAGCAGGATGGATTCTTCGATGGTTTAGGGATACAGCTAAAAACATGGTGACTGAGGTGGAAAGTACGGATATTGGAGGCGGAAACGATGAATCTATCTACGGGTCTATTTCCGCCAATTCAATGTATCATATCACCGAAACGATCTTACTTTCCTACCACACCAACATTGAGGAGGTTAGCCAAGAAGAAGTATTTGAGCAATTGTCATCAATGATCTCGGACATATTGGTTGCTTGTCTCACCAACTTACCCCAAGTCATAGCAATAAAATGCCACACAAGTGTGATAGAGAAAAGGGAGACAAGTGTTCGTGTTGCAGCGCAACTTTTGGGCGAAACTATGCAGATAATCAATAATATTGAAGATCGTGAACTTCCGAGCTTGAATCCAAATGAATTGGCGTTTATTGAAAATTGGCGTGCTTATCTTCAACATCCCTTTCCTTAATGACCATTTATGTTGTTGGAGTAAGGGCAGTTGATACAGATTTGCCAAGTTCTTGTTCCCCATCATTTGTAACTCCTATAAAATATTGTTAGTTGTGTGGTAGAAACGTTTTAAACAAAATGTTATTTGATTTTTGGGTGTGATTAAATACATAATCGACTAGATTATTTGTTTTTAGATTAAGTGTATCTAATATGATAACTCGTTCTAGTTTGAATCGATTGAGCAACAACTACATGGGTTCGTTAATGAACCATGTGTTGGTTCAAGTTTACAAAAACGATTTTTTATAATTTATCACTTGATAATCCCACGAATATTGATAGATCGACAAACAATCCAAATTATTTTATATACATGTATCCATATTATATCAAAAGGCGTAACATTCTGATTTCAAAACTATCTAAAACACAATAAATGAAAAAGTATTTTATTATTAAAATTAAAAAGAAAAGATACAATTGGTTGAGTTGGCATGCTAGGGACAAGTGTCAAAACAAATGGAGGAAGAGGCAAAAGCGTGGCAAAGAGATCTCCTCTCGATAAAGTTGAAAATATATATCTATACTATATACTACATTAAAATTCTATTACGGTTATTGAAAAAGGTAGTTTTTAGAAGAAAAAAAACGGTTTTTGGAAAAATATTACATTTACGATTCTTATAATTAATTATTTAATTTACTTTATATCCCTTATTTTTTTTCATTTTACACCCTTATCATATTAACACACATAATTGTATATGAACAAAAATACAATGAAAAAATAAGTTTCTTTTTTTACAAATTATATCATTGTAATCGTCTCGTCAATACATTCAAAAGGAGCCCAATATTGAATATTTTTTAATTTAACCGTACTATTAAATATCGTGAATAACTACGAATTAAATTGTTTTATATCCATACATTTTATTTTATTTTTCAGTGTTAGCACATTAAAAATACATAATCGTAACACACATAATAAGGAAATAAAACAATTATGGGTTTATGATTTCATAAGTTGTGATTCTTAGGTCATGGTTGATTGTTGATGACATGTTTATAAGGAAATAAAATTAATTGTTCGTTCTTTACTTGCATCGCGCGGGTATGTGCCTAGTTTTTATAAATTTTTTTATTATATACAAAATAAAAGTCAAAATCATAATATTACAATTTCAAAGGACAAGGAGGCTTGAGGTAATCACTTGGGTTGTGGCGCTAGCTCAGGAGATGAGGGCCGTTCCTTATATTTTGAAGGTCCGGTGCAAAAAACTAGATGAATTCTTAGTTTTTTTTATCTAAGTTATTTTTACTACATGTCAACGTTTATTTGATAATAAATTGACGAATAACTCATGTTTGACTTTGAACAAATTGTTTATCTTTTTTTTCTTTTTGATACTAGATTTTAATTTTTACTGTTATTATGTTAATAGTTCTGTATTAGTTATGTTATTAAAATCATACCACATTTAACCTTACTATTGGTAACAATTAAAAATATATATATTTATGCTAAAAAATAAGTTTTATGTAATAACCGGGATTAAAGCAAGCAATATAAAAGTGGGTGAGAATTAGAAAAGTCGTTTTAAGGAGGGGCCTATTGTGAAAAGTTGAAAAAAGGGGTTTTAACCCTAGGAAATTAGTGTAGTGTGTGTGTGTGGCGGCTAATTCTTGAGAAGGAACTTTGGGGCGATTTTAGAGAGAGACCGAGGAAGAAGGGAGGTTGCAAGAATTTCCAGATTTAGATCGTTTTCTTTGAAGGTAAATCTCCTCGTGATTTAAAACTCTTCAATTTTGTTATTGATTAAATCATAATAGTTGTGGTTGGGGGTGAGGTATTGAATCTGAAATTTGTTTTCTGGGTTTGAAATAAATGAGAAATCGATATAAGACTATCTATGTGGTTAATGGAAATTTTGGTGAAATCGAGTTTATATATCTAATTAGTGGATTTTGGGATTGAGATTATTACTAATTTTTGGTATAAAAGTTAGTTCGACGGTATCTATATCGAGTCTGCGGTGAGGTTTTGCTCGAACAGATAGTCACCGGTCGACTTTGGGACACCGATCGAATGCCTTATGCATCGGTTGAAATAGTGACCTCGGTCGATTAAGTGACCTCGGTCGTAACTCCGGTCACCGGGGGGGGGGGGGGGCTGTTGGACTCCGGTCGCAGCCCGGTCCCCTAGTTCCGATTGTGGACCGAAGTCCATAGGTAATTATTTCTTTATAATTAGAATGTGGGCCTTAAATGGTGGAAGGCCGACCCACGCTTTATTTTGTTCAAGGACTCCATATCTTGTCTCAAGTTGGAAATTTTAGTGGGCTAAGTTTCTTATAGAGAATAGATGTCTTTGGGGATTGGTGTTAAAGTCAAACTCGTAAATAGAATAAATTGGAAGTTTACCGGTCAATGTTTCATTTCTAGGTTCCGGACCGAATTATAGGAGTAGATGCGAGAATTAAGCTGAGGACACCAGGTAAGTTTTTCTGAACTAAAGTCTCTTTTGACGAAGAAGTTATGTTTTATGTATGCAAGTTTGTATACGAGCTTTGAAATAATGTTGTTTTAATATTTATCTGGGAGATTTATTTAAATGTTAAAGATGTATTATTTTATTGTTAAGGTGGAAATGTATGCATACATGGTTATAAGTGTGTCATGCTCAAAGTCGGGGGGTGTGGCCCGCCTGTGCTCATACCGGGGTGTGTGTTCTGTTTATGCCGTTGAAGGGTGTGTCCCAACAAAGGCAGTGTGAGTCACAGACACGCTGTCACCTTAGGGTGGCGGTAGTGTGAGCTGAGAAGTTGGCTGAAAATTTAAACATCTTTCTTTAAAGCTGAAATTGGTTATTTTATTATAAATCCTGGAATGTTTGTTGATTTATAAACTGTTAAGAGGGGACTCACTAGACCTCGGTCTAACCCTCGCTCTTTCAAATTTTAAAAACCTTTTCAGGCAGGCGTGAACTAGGAAGAGCCGTGAAGGGTAAAGAGAAGGTGTAGCTGGAGTGCATAGAAGACCGTCACCTTAGTTTATTCCTTGTAATATCTCAGTTGTGTATAGGTTGCAGTCGCAAACCCTGAATTTAAATTGTAACTTGGGGCCAATTTGGCAGAGAATATTATGATGAATTATTTTTTACTTTTGTTCTGATTGGGTCGTTGCATTTTAAAAGTCTCTATTTTTTTCTATTTTCTTCTTCTATTTTAACACATATACTGAAAATTAAAGATGGTCTAAATACTTAAAACTAGAACTTTCAAAAAAATATATACATGAAGATCAATGAAAACAAAATTAAATAATAAAAAAAATTAATAGTTTTAGAATTTTAACATGAAAAGTAAATTATAAAAAGAACTTACTAAAAAATTATATAATTTAATTATTCAATTAATAAAAATTAGGGAAAAAAAGTAAAAATATTTATTTATTTAAGTTATCCTTAAAAAATAATATATATATATATATAGGGAAAGGTTCATTTGAGAAACACTAAATATATGAGAAATAGAGAAGTGATCTTAAACCATTAATTCGGTCAAGATCGGCAGCTTTGACCGATAATTAGGGGATAATTGCTCCTATGGTCCACTCCCGTGTTCCTCACATTGTTTATTATTCGAAGGGTATTTTTGTAAATTATCCAAACGTTCAGATATAAATATCACTTTTTTTTTCTTTTTTTTTAGCCGTGTGTGTTCATATATGAATGCATGCAAAAAACAGAAGTTCATATATGAATGTTAGTAGACATTCATATATGAATGTTAGTAGAATGTCACTATTTTTTTTGCATGCATTCATATATGAACGCATGCATTCATATATGAAGGCATGCAAAAAACAGACGTTCATATATGAATGTCACTCTTTTTTTTTGCATGCATTCATATATGAACGCATGCATTCATATATGAAGGCATGCAGTCAGTGTTTATGTAAAAATTATGAACATTCATATATGAACGCATGCATTCATATATGAAGGCATGCAAAAAACAGGCGTTCATATATGAATGTCACTCTTTTTTTTGCATGCATTCATATATGAACGCATGCATTCATATATGAAGGCATGCAAAAAACAGGCGTTCATATATGAATGTCACTCTTTTTTTTGCATGCATTCATATATGAACGCATGCATTCATATATGAAGGCATGCAGTCAGTGTTTATTTAAAATTACGAACATTCATATATGAACGAATGCATTCATGTATGACTGCATGCCTTCATATATATGAACATGCGCGTGTTTTTGTCAAAGTTACGTAAATACCCTTATATTTTTTGAAGAGCCGTAATTTTTGACCACCAGTCAAAGCCGTAACTTTTGACCAATTAAATCCAATCTTGACCATATGAATGGCTAAGATCACTTCTCTATTTCTCATATATTTACCATTTCTCAAATGAACCAAACACTATATATATATATATATATATAGGGAGAGGTTTATTTGAGAAATGGTAAATATATGAGAAATAGAGAAGTAATCTTAGTCATTCATCTAGTCAACATTTGCGGCTTTGAACGCGAAGCACCGGATAATTCCTTGTGTGGTCTATAGAAGGTAGAGGGGTAATTTCGTAAAATACACGGGATGAGTTCATATATGAATCTGTATGAATCACAAAGATTCATATATGAATCTGTTAATTAGTTCAACTGATTCATATATGAATCTTTATGATTCATACAGATTCATATATAAATCTTTGTGATTCACAAAGGTTCATATATGAATCTTTGTGATTCATACAGATTCATATATGAATCACAAAGGTTCATATATGAATCAGTTAAAAGAGTTTAGTTGTGAATTGCACTGGTTCATATATGAACACAACCCGTGTGTTTTGTAAAATTTACGAAATTGTTCTTCTATTTTTGGGATAGCCGCAACTTTTGACCAGTCAAAGCCGCAATATTTGACTAGTCAAATCCGATCTTGACCATATGAATGGCTAGGATTAATTCTCTATTTCTCATATATATATATAACTACTTTAATATGCATTTACACCAAATGTCTTAAACACAACTCTTAAAGCACAATGTACAACCAATTTAAGCATTAATTTCAAAAATCTCTTAAAGACAAAATTTAAAGCATAATGTACAAGTCTTTGATGCAAAAATCTCCAAACCCATAAAGCAATCTCCAGCCATGCTTTTCTGACACCTCCATCCCTTCTGCCCCCTTATTTCACCTTCACGTCTCGCCTAAGACCATCTCCAAACCATACACCAAAAATAACACAAAAAACACTAAAATTGGTGGGACCATTAACACTAAAAAATTTTTTTAACTCCAACCATACTTCAAAAAAAACACCAAATCAGTGGGTCCATATAAAAAAACATAAAATAATAACTCAAAATAAAATTTATTACAATTAAAAATTCATTTAATAATAATGATGTGTGAACAAGAGTGGTTTAAGAGCATTCATGGTGAACACTACCCTTTTTGCAGTGTGAACAGTGTGCCACCATATTTGGTGTGTTCTCCATTGAAAAAAAATCAGGCCGGCATTTTTTTTAGTGTTTGCAGGGTGGTTGGTTTGAACCATACTGCAAATCCAAAGATTTGCAGTATGGTTGGAGATGCTCTAACAGCCATACCGATTAGGTAAGGGTTTGTTTCCTTCCTCTTTTCATCTCCCGATTCCATCTTTTATACCATTCAAGATTCAAATATTCAAATTTTAAATTCTGGCGATTCTTTCTACCAAATAACCATGTTTTATGTTGTGTTGTTTTGGTCTCTGGCTCCATCACAGTTTGAACTCTCGCTCCCATCTCTCTCTCTCTTGACGGTTTTGCTTTCTCCCTCCATCGATCTCAAAATTTTCTTGCAAGTATTCCATTTGAATTTAAGGGTTCTTTACATTTAAGGAGCTTCAACGGCAATGCATTATGAGTTTCTTTTACAACATCGATTTCAGTTTCCGATGATGAAGTTTGGAGTTTCTTTTACAACATCGATTTTAGGTGCCATACCATGTGATGAAGTTTGGGGTTTCAATTCCTCTGTGAAGTTATCGATTTTGTAGTTTATTTGTTTGTTACTTTGTATTGCTTACTATGTGTTTGTTGAAAGTCCTCAAAGAACCAGGCGTGTATTCTTTTTGTTTTTCTAACCCACACAAAAACAGATTGTTCAAACCATGTTTTTTTCACATGTACTTGTTCAATATCGGTTGAGTAATTTACTTCTTTGGTGTTGTTTCAATTATGATGAAAATAATTGGTTTACGTATGTTTCTTGATGCAGTTAATAGGTTTCGTTTCTTGCTGTCTGATAAGAGAACCTTGCCCTCAATGTTGAAATGAAGTAAAAAAAATCACCTGGTGAGTAATATTGGAGTTTTGAGAATGAAAAAAAATGTTATTTTGGTGTACGATTAGAGTTTCTTATAGATGCAAATATATCTAAATTGTGAAATTTCTGTATTTTTTCAACTATAATTATGTTTAACTTCTTTTTCTTTCAATTAATCAGTTAATTGAATCTCAAAGAGATCTGTTGAAAACAATTTGTGGCACATGACAGCATATGTTGTTTTAACACAAAATCTAACTACTGGTTCAGGTTGTAGCATGTTTTGGTTCAGATTGGTTTGAGGAAGAGGATGGCACACACCACTGATAATGAACTCGAATAAAAAACTTTTCCAGTTAGTTTTGGAAACATGAGAAACCTATTTTGTTTGTTTAGCTACTGCATTGTCCAAACCAAAATATATTTATCAGTTTTTTGATGTGTTGAAGGATAAACCATTTTGTAACTCTAGAGTTCGGAGCTTTTGAAGTACAATGTGTTAGGTAAGCTGTCAGATTTATCTTGATATGTTCTTAAAAGAATAATTATTATTTGCTTTAGTTTCTTTGATTTCTCATACCAAGTGTATGTGGCTACTATTGATAACTTTATTTATGTGTGTTGCAAAATTTCAGATTGGAAACCACATGGAGTGGGACGTGGGAGAGGAAAAGCTAGAGAGGATGGCACCTGTCGGCGACCTGCAAAGGCATGGGTGGTGGGCTAGTAGCACTGGTCGGAGCAGTGGTACTGTTTATTAATGAATGTGTGTTTTGATGTTTCTTTATTGTCGTTTTTATTGACTTTGTCCATGTCGGTTTTGATGACTTCGTTCCGCTCACATGGGAGGCCGGGGAATGATAAGGAAGCAGAGGTGCAAACATTTTTGGAAGGTGTAAAAATTCAATGTAGTTAAAATTGGAATTATTATTTTTTGATCATTGCAAAATTCAAATTTTGTAAACATGAGATCCCATTTAGGAAGTCTGGAAACTTATTTACTTTAATTTATGTTAAATATTCCATATTTGCTAATACACACTTCCTCCTTTTGTTTCTTCTCCTAAGTTTTGTTTTCTCAAGGTTTTAGGTAGAAGATGAAGAACACGATTCGGAATTTTTATTTGACGGCATAATCTCCCCTAAGGTCTGTTCCTTACCCAACCCTTTTGCCCTGATTTTTGTTACTTAGATTTTTTCTGGGTTTCTATTTATTGATAGAATCTTCTTGTTAAATTTGGAGATTATTGACTTCTGCAATTGATGTCTTCCATTTATTCCTTTTTATCTTTTGTTTAGGTTTAGCATTTTATTTTTTCAAACTTATGCTTAGTTATTTGTAAGTTTTTCATGGTTTCTTTCTCTATTGTACTTTGGTATTGGCTTACGATGAAGGGAATTCCCCAATTACGTCATGCTTTAGGTCTCCAAGTATGTAAAAGCAATTTGCAGAATACAAATCAGTTTTGTTTCGAATCACAACAACAGAAATTAGCACATGCTCAGGCATATAAATGACTCATATGTGATGTTTTTTCAGTCCACTAATGACTTTTATTAAAGGATTTTCTATCCTGAAAATGACTTGTTCATGTTACTTGAGTTGGGATTTGATGCTGGAGCCCGGGAGTTGCGTACAAAAACATGTCCAATATATGCTCTTAGAATAACATGTTGCTTTTATATATAGATGAATCATCATATTGGTTAACGAAAAGGTCCCTGGATTTATATTACATATTAGGGGTAAGATTAATTTTGAAATCAAAGAAAAGCAAAAAAAAAAATGTTGGTGTTATCCAAAGCAAAAACCGACAATGGTAATCGTGCTTCATTGTGATAAAAGCTAATGCCTAATTTTATGTATTGTGCAGGTGGAACATGGGAAAAAGACCCTCCTATTGCATGGGACAAAACTGAAAGTGTTGCAGGTAGAGTATGTTCCATTCTAAGCAATTTAATGTTGGAAGAGAGTGTTCAAATTAGATAGGTATTTCTCATAGTTTTTCTTTCGTGATTTTTAATATAAGATCATGAGTTATGATATAATTCTGGTAAGATTTAACCCCCACCCCAAAGGTTAAATATGATGCTACATAGTGTTGTGGGGTTTTTCCATTCAACTGCACCTATCATAAGCTTATGAAACCTAAACAAGTGCTTGCTAAGTTTATTCCCTTTCTTTTCTATATCAACTTATTTAATTGAGAGATGCCATTTTAAGTTGTGTGATATTAAGCTTATGATCCATAAAATTAATGTGACATGGGGAAATTGTATTTTGTATTCCAGGTATTTCTCATATGTTAGTGCTATCAAGACCATGAAATTGAAGGATTGCAATGGAGTGTCAAGGAATGCTTTTTTAGTGATGCTTAGGGCCAATTTTAGAGCAGCTAATGGTGTATCTGTTACATAGCCATTAACTTGATATCATTTGTTTTTTTACTTATTTTTTTGTTTGGAGATTGTAACTTGTGGCTTCACAATCTCTCTATTTTTCTTTCAAGCACTTGGACTAATGTAGTCATTGTTTGAAATAGATAAGATTTACAGATCAGTAACATTTGCACGTATTAGCCTTGGCCCTCATTTCTTTTACTAAATGTATTATGGTGCTTTACTTAGGGTCCATTCACCAAACTCTTACCCGGGTAAGCGTTTACCGGGTAAGATATCAGTCCACTACAATGGTATCATATGCAACAATATTCCCGGTAAGCACTAACCGCGATAAGAGTCTATGTTGTCACTTACCGGGTAAGACGCTTGATCCTTACCTTAGCTCTCATCGGGTAAGAATCTTGGTCTTTGCCATATTCATCCGGTAAGGTAATGTGACTTGGTAAGCACTTATCCAGGTAAGCGTTTGGTAAATGGCCTTTTAGGCAAGTGTGTGGCATGAGTAGTTTAACAGTGTGAGATGTATCCTTGTTATATTTTAACTAATGGGTAAATTTTGTCATCTTTGAAGCTAACTCTCTTGGTTTTACTTGTAACAATGAAGATACCTAACTGATCTGGAATGGTGCTTTGGAGGCATGTACTTTTGTATGGGATGGATTTTTCCAGGTGATGTTACAAAAGGTTAATAGTAGTTTATATAGGGTTTTTACATCCTGGTGATTGGATTTACAAAAGGGAGGCCATTTATCATTTATTTATTACCTTTTCAAAGTATGGTTCAGGAAGACCATTAATCATTTATTGATTGTCTTTTGAAAGCATGGTTTAAGAAGCGGTTTATTCTGTAAATTATTCATTTGTAATTATCGTTTTTTAGCTTTAAACAAATTTTATTCTTGATCTGCACTCCATTATCTAACATGTATTTTAATTAATGTTTGATCATATTAACATAATTCATTAAATTTATTGTAACTTATAATTATTCAAGTTGTTTGTTCAACATAATAAAAAAAACAATTTGACTTAATTTATATAAAACTTTATGAAAAAACAATCAAAAATACCCTTAATTTTGGTTGTAAAGCCAACTTGTCATATTTTCTTTTGCATGAACTTGAGGCGTCGCTGAGATGTCCAAGCATCATGTATCAAGTATCGACTTGTCATATTTTCCACATTATGTCACTACATTAGGTTGGAGGGTAAACTATGAAATTAAAAGAACATACACAAGAGTTGGAGTTTTTGTTACATTAGTCTTTAGTTCTCAATTTATATAAAATTTGTCAACCCGCCGCATTGTACGGGTACACAACTAGTATATATAAATATATATAACAAGTTCCAAGAAAAATTTATAATAAAAACAAACTTAATTTAATTAAAACAAAAAGCACCCATCCAAGGATTCAAACCAAGGACCCGAAAGGACGGCCATCTATACATTGATAACATCCTTGCCACTGCGCCATGACCAATTTTGTTTAAATATTTATATTAATTAATTTATATAGCAATATTATTACAGGTTAAAAATTAAAAATTATTCGAAGGCCCTCTACGATCGGAGGCCCTGTACGGTAGAACACTTTCGAACACCCTAAGGAACGGGCCTGAGGAGATGCAATGTAGATCTCATATTCCCTATAATCAATTTTAGGTGCTATCAAAATACCTTATGGCTATGAAGGTTCACCTACGACGTGATGACTTCAGACCATTCATAATTACCCAAAAGTTTAGTTGAACACGTAAGCTGATATAGAAAACCATAGTTACCAAAAAATGCTTGAAGTTGGGCCAAGTTGACTGGACTACACAATATGTTGGATAATTTACAGCCCATACTATATGACTATATCTATGAAAGTTTTGATAAAGTCCATATTTCCCTTCAATAACCTCTAATATTTTTGGACCATGGACTACAACTTTCTGGACTCCTCTTATCCCTTGTAAGTCCATACTAAACTCTAGGCCCACCAATATTATTTAGAAAGTAGGAACAATCATTGGGTTTTTTAGATGCTCTAAAATTAAAATTATTGCCCTCTCAAAAAAAAAAATTATTGCATTCCTTTAACTACTTCTTTGCGGGTTTTTTTTCAAAAATAATATTTTTTCAAATTTTACTTTTTACTGTTTACTAGTTGTTACAAATATTAGTTAGATGAATATGATACAAAAAAAATTGACTTATTTAAATGTCTTTTAAATATTTACAATGGCTAGAAGCATACTCGCACAATGTTGCGAGATACATCACGATTTTAATATTTCATTTTATTTTTTGTTTTTTTGTCGATTTACAGTATGATTTTGAGAAAGTGATAATGTTTTTTTTATAAATTTTTTTTATTTAGGCTTATAATATAATATTTTTTATATAAAAAAATTAAGTATTTTATTAGAATTCAATGATTATCTTATAAATTTTAATGACATCTAGAAAAATAACCAATTATATGTTTAATAATATAATTCAAACAAATTTATAGTAATATAATATATTAATAAATAATGATATATGGAAAGATCTGCATAAAAGGAAGGCCCTGCGCATACCAAATTGGTGGGTGTTAGAAACACGCAGTAGTAATATGTATCTTGTGCTTTGATACTTGTAAATTAAGAGATTTTTAAAATCTTGCATAAAATGATGATACCTTATACCTAATAATTTATATTTAAGAATTTTTTATCCGTTTTTTATAATATAGTATAGATAGATAGTATAGATATAGATATAGATTGATTAGAAACTGTCATGTCTTCTTTAAATTACGGAGAGGAAACAAATAATTATTTTATGGAGATTATACAGAAAAAGCAGAAGGTATTGATACCGACTCCACTCGATCTTAGCTGCTTGTTTTCTTCCAAGGCACGGTCCACCTCCAAGGGCACAAGCTTAATAGCAGAATATATGCTTTCACTATATATATATATAATGAGAACAGTACAACTGCCCATGCGATTGGTACAACCCCACACTAGGCGACCCATGAAAAAGTTAAAAAGGGAACAGCTGAGACCCTTGGTGTGACCATTTTAACGCAATGGGCCTCAAAAGAAAGCTCTGCAACTACGAACTTCTTTGGGAGGACCCCCAAATCCTGTGTTATTATCATTAATTAACAATCACATGTGGATTTTTTTTAAACTTTTTATCTTTATTTTTTTTCTTGAAACCGTAAATTAACGTCGCAAGGCGTTTTTCCTTGTAGTTGCTAACATTTTATGGGGCATTCGAGTTGAAAACTTCGCCTATTGCAAAAGTAAATTGAGACACTACAACTTGCAGTACCGCAAATATATACTGTAATATACGTCACAACAAGAAAAAGTGTTTTGCAGTGTTGACTTGTGGTTTTATTGATTGTTTTGTGAAAAAAAAAAAGAAATTTAGAGGTGGCTAAAAATGAAAACTTTCTATCCGAAAAATATTATAAAACTGAAAAGGAAACAAATCAAATGAAAAATACCAACAAGAATCCTTAAGATTCAAATGAAATGGATCGATTAAAAACAACATAGAAATCAAGGACCAAAAGTCACAAAATGAAAAGACCAGTGTATATCATGGCGTGACAGTGTTAAACTGGAAACAACATCTAAATTCGAGAAATCTAGGAATCGATTCCATTTTCATGGGAAAACGTCAAAGGCATACCTTTTTTTTTGTAGCGATGGCACCAAATAATTATCGTGACTTGAAATTAAACACAAATTAACTATATACGAAATAAAGCACAAAAAAACCAATCAAACTAGGTTGGGTTGGTTAATCCATTGTTGGGCTATGGAGTGGATCCCAGGGGCATTTATTCTAATTAAAAGAACATTACAAAGCTCACCTAGACTTTAACGTAAGACTCCCTGATTAAGAGCATTTTCAATGAAGATTCTTATAAGTAAAAAGTGCATTTTCTTATAAAAACTATTATCGGAAAAAGTTTTTATAAGACACCCACATTCTTGGATTTCTTGTAGAAGAACCTTGGTTCTTACCTTGAACTTTGCATGAAATGACATCTTAATAGTTATAGAGTTGATTTACGGTAAAAATAGTAGCTATCGTGAGAAGTGTAAAAAGGGACCTCCACCTTTGAATCAATCATAATTGAAGATCAATTGAAAATTCCCAACAAAGCTATTTCCAGGTTATTTTGAGACTTAATCTGAACCATAAAATAACACTAAATAAAAGTGATCAAGGGTTCAAATCCCTTATTACACCTTTTAACTTAAATCTTTTATATATATATATATATATATATATATATATATATATATATATAGGGTGCGTTTTTTTGCAAACCAAGCAATTTGTACAAACTATGCAAACCACTATTTTAGGAAACAATAGATATATTTATGGATAATGATTATGATTAATTAATAATGATTGTGATATATATGGAAAATGTTAAGTTTATTCATTATAATCATGATTTTAAATTAGGAAATGTTAAGTTTATTCATTATAATCATGATTTTAAATTAGGAAACATAATAAAATCATATATTCATTAGACTTGATGAACGGCTAAGATTGGTTCACAAAGTTTGCACAATCTGACTGATTTGCAAAAGATACGTCCCCTATATATATATATATATATATATATATACGTGTGTGTGTGTGTGTGAAGTATCGTGTGAAAAGTTAAGGTTAACGTGAGAATCGTGAAAATGGTTCTGAACCGTAGATAATTTTTAATCAAATGCCCTCCCATGAATTGCGTCCAGGAATATAATTTATCTGATGCATCTCGGTGCATCTCGTCCTAATGTGTGTCCATTTCTCAACCAACGGTTGATAACCACTTCTTACATTAACCTCAACTTCTCACCGGAACCCAACCATATCTACATATGGTTGGGTTCCGATGAGAAGTTGAGGTTATTGTGAGAAGCGTGAGAAGTTGTTATCAACCGTTGGATGAGAAATGAATGTACATTAGGATGAGATGCACCAGATCATTCCCTTCTAAGGCGCAATTAATGGGAGGGCGTGAGATTAAAAGTGATCAACGGTTCAGATCCACTTCTAACACTTCTCACATTATCCTTCACCTATATATATATATATATATATATATATATATACACACACATAGGGGTTGTTTTATTTGCAACCCTTAAAAAGGTTGCAGGTGCAAACCCTGCAACCCTCGGATTCATGATCGGCGGTTACAATAGATATGGTGTAACACCCCGAATTTCGAAAGGTATCAATTCAAGCTAATGCAGAAATCAGTATTTTAAGGGAAAAATAAGATAGATGATCTTGGACTTGAATTATAGATTTTGTAGTCTTAATGGATGAAGAATTCAATTACGAGTCCAACGGTCCTTTCCGGAACAAAAAACGGAGCGTTAATGAAGAAGTTATGACCAAAACAGTGTTCGGGCTTATTTTCGGTGGTCTGCTGAGGGAGCACGACCCGTGCGTTTTCCCTTCACAAAAACGCACGACCCGTGCGTTACATCAGAGGGAGCAGCAGGGTTAAATGAATTTTTCCCCAAAATCCTCTCATTTGTCATTTCCTTCTCCCAAGTCTTCTCTCCAAAACCCTCCCACTTCATCTCCTTCATTTTGGGTTCCCCAACCACCCTCTCTTCACCATTTTGTTGCTAGAGTAAGAGCATCATCCAAGGGTTCGGTTTGAAAGCTTCTCCACCATCTTCATCTTCATCTTCTTCACCACTTCACCATTTTCATCTTCAACCTCAAGTTTCATTTTTGGACTTTCTAGGTTTTCACCAAAACCTAAGTGGTAAGTGTATCCCTTCCATTTCTAAACCTTTATATAAGTTATAAATGATCCGTTGATGGTTTCTTAGTATTTGGTTTCTCAAATCTCGGATTTGTTGGTTTTGGAGAAATTAGGGTTTTGATCTCTTTTGGGGATTTTGGTATTTATGTTTGGGGAATGATTCTAAGTGACTGTTTATATGTTTTGATGGTTGGAAACTTATGGATCTAGTTTTTTTGGAAGTTTTGCTTGAAAATTCAAGTTTCTTCAAAGGAGCTCAAAGTGGGGTAAAATCTAGATTTAGCCTAAATCTAGCAAGGTGAGTTCAAGTTGATTTGTTAAAACGGTGTACATGCCAAAAATGGGTATTTTGAAGTAAAAGTGTGTTTTACTTGATATTTGTCAAAGTGTGGGTATTTTAATAAGTTTCATGTTTGGTAAACTTGGGTTGTGAAATTATATAAAATGCTCATATTTGGGTTCTTAGCAATTTTGTACAAATGGAGTTCATTTCATGGCATTATGCATTCTTAATGGCTTTGTACAATTGAAACCTAAGTTCATGGGTTATGCATTCCGAGTATGTTGCATTCATAAAACCGGTTCGGAAATAAGTTGAATCTAAAGTGTTGTCATTGATGTGATTTCTCAAGTGTTCTTATTTAATGTACAAGTGTTTGGGGATTTATGTGGAAATTTGTATATGATTAACTTACCATGAGTCATTTATGCATATCTTGGTATTATGAAGATTCTTCCTTGGAATGCCTTTTTGGCGACCTTATATTCTCACGAAGTATTTGAATGGATATTATGTCATATGATGGATTTTACATGCTTAGGATGGTAATATTGTGTTCTTGGTTGATACCCGAATGACTAACGGGTTGAAACAAATCTTTGAGACCTCCTATATGCATTATGTGGACGAACCAAGTCTGTGATTCACTATAGGAATGTAGGTGGGTGACATTTGGAGAATTTCCTAAGGCGGTAGTCTCCCATGTACCTAGACCTCCGCCGTCGGGGAATTTCCTAAGCGGTAGTGCCCGGTGCGTGTCGGGCCTTTGGGTTGTCAGTGAAAGTGACTTCAAGGTGCATTGCCTCTTTGGGTGAACCGGATTGGAGATATGGGTCGCTCCCGTTGACTCCACATCTACGTGTTTAATTGGTTAACTGCTGATAAGAATTGTAACTATTTCTAGCATGATTTTACTTGTGCATTCATTCATGTTAAAACTCTTGACCTCACTAGGCGTTAAGCCTAACCCTTTTTATTTTCGGCATGTGCATCAGGTTCCTGTTGGGGTTCGCTTCTAGCAGTGCTTTGAGAAGTCGAGCCTTAGCCTTGTGCAAGAGTAAGTAGTTGATGATGTCTTCCGTAGATTGGAGATAGTAGCTGACTTTGGTTTTAGTAGCTCTCGTCCTTATCATAGACTGTTATATAGGATATGTATTTGTATGGAGGTTCATTCTTAAATTGTGATTGTAGACGAATCGTTATTGATGTGTTTAGAAAATTTTAAATAAGTTACTATTTCCAGATTGAGGGTGTTACATATGTGCCCCAATATTTTTAATTAAAAAAACAGAAAAATAAAAATAAAATAATCGTCGATCATGAATCCAACGGTTAAGATGTGGGTTGCAATGGTTGCAAAATATCCACCTCTCTCTCTCTCTCTCTCTCTCTCTCTCTCTCTCTCTCTCTCTATATATATATATATATATATATATATATATATATATATATATATATATATATATATATAAGAGGTTCATTAGAGAAATGCTAAATATATGATAAGCATATAAATGATCATAGCCCTTTGTTTGGTCAACATTTGCGCCTTTGATCGTTAAGCACCATATAATTCCTTGTATGGTCTGTAAAAGATAGAGGGTAGTTTCGTAAAATATGTGGGACGAGTTCATATGTAAACCTATGTGATTCATATATAAACTATACGTTCATATGTGAGTAAGTTAATTAGTTCATATATGAATCACAAAGATTCATTTGTGAATCTGTTAATTAGTTCAACTGATTCACATATGAACCTACAGTTAATTAGTTCATATACGAATCAGTTAAATGAGTTCATATGTGAATTGCACTGGTTCATATATTAATTAGTTAAAAGAGTTCATATATGAATCAGTTAAAAGAGTTCATATGTCAAATGCACTGGTTCACATATTACATATAGTTCATATGTGAAACTCGTCCCGTGTATCTGTAAAAATTACGAAACTGTCCTTCTATTTTTGGAATAGCCGCAATTGTTGACCAGTCATAGATGCAACATTTGACCAGTCAAATCCAATCTTGACCATATGAAAGGCTATAATTAATTATCTATTTCTCAAACATTTACATTTCTCAAATGATGTTGAAAAAATACATGGGACCACAAAAGTGATTCTTATAAGAACTAATGTAATAACCCATTTTTATTGATTTTGGTAAAAGTAAAAGTTGAGGGTTGTTTTTGGTATTTGACCAATTCTTAAGGGACCAAATCTGTAAATTTAGCAATTTATGAGAGGACTTATCCTCTTCATTCTCGACCGCCTTCTTCATTTTCCACTTCTGCCTTTTCATTTCCATTTTTACCTTTTCTCTGTTATGGAAAAATTCTATAAATGATGCGATGAGATGAAAAAAAAAAAGAGATTATGATGAATTTTGGTTTGGATTATTTCTTTCAAAGGTGTTCGGTATGGGAACATATTAGCCGTTAAGTTTTGAGGCGAAATAGTTGGACTCGAGGTGAGTTTTCATTTAACCATTTTCGAACTGAAATGCATATGTTACCAAATGATTATTATTTCGATGTTATACCAGATTGGTATGTTTGAATTATTACCGTTGATAAAATGGTTATTATTACACGTTGTTTATTATTAACACATGTGGTTGGATTATAAATTTTTGGGATAAAGGGACTTTCACAACAGAAGCCGGGTGTGTTAGGACTGTGATGGTCCGAGCAAGGGTTATGTATATATAGTGCCCACGAATTTGTTTCGTGTGGTGGGCCACAACCGGTATTGATTGCGATCTTATCGGGGGGGGGGGGGTGCGGTTAAATTGTGGCGACTGTTGTGGTTAGTTACCTGGGTGAGATATTATGCCTGAGTGCCAAATTATTTAAAACTGATTTGTAGTGCCTGAGAGCCTACTTTATGAGTAAATGATTTATTTGTGACATTATGTAAAAGTAATTTTAGTGGATTATTAATCTGACAGAGATTACTCACTAGACCGTATGGTCTAACCCTCATTTTGTTTTCAAAAATATGCATTTCAGGTGAAATTTATATTGTGATTGCTAGCCTGGGAAAAGGGTAAACAGTAATTATTGTGGTGAAGACTGTCTCCATTTACCGGTTCACTAATATTGATCGAGTTGTTTATTTTATGTTATCAGTTGTGTGATCATAGAGGTGATTCTAGTGATGGCCAAAAATCGGGCTCGGGCCGGGCCGGGCCGGGCCAAAACGGGCTTCAGGCCGCTACAGTGAAAGAGAAAACCGTGCCCAAACGGGCTTCGGGCCGGGCCGGGCCGGGTTTCACCCGAAAAGGGGTGGCCCGGTTAGTGTTTGGGTAAACCGGTTTACCAAAAACCGGTCCGAGTCGGGCCCAAAACCGGTCCAAGATCGGGCTACCTTTTTTTTTTTTTTTTAATTTCCTTTATATAATAATTAATTACTAAACTTTAAAAAATAAAAATTGGATTGGATCACTAAAATACACTTTAAAAATACGTTTTATTTATAATAAATCTCTAAAATACACTTTAAAAATACATTTTATTTATAATTTTAAGTTATAAACTTACAATATATAAATTCTAAGAACCCGAAGGTCCCGCTCCCGAACTCCCACCCTCACCCCATCCCCATGGATTGTAATTGTATGGATTGTATGGATTATAGTATGGATTATACTCTGGATTGTAGTCTTCAAGAGTTCCGTATTTTTCCAGTCGATCAACAGCCGTATTATCATCAAGGCGGTCGATGTCTGGTTCTTCTTCTTCATCGTCGTAACGTGAGACACCACCG
Source organism: Arctium lappa (assembly GCA_023525745.1). NCBI lineage: Eukaryota > Viridiplantae > Streptophyta > Magnoliopsida > Asterales > Asteraceae > Arctium > Arctium lappa. The sequence continues at coordinate 7,545,220 of CM042054.1, read as the reverse complement.
GCACTACTAGCATCGTCCTCGGTTACGGTTCCCGGTGTACTTAGTCCTTCGTCGACTTCGTTTTCGGCTAAGTTTAACTCTACATCGTCTATATCCGCCTCCAGGCTTGTTTCATGTTGAATTCTTTGTTGGCCATCCAAGTAATCCTTCAAACATATGCAGCACTCTACCGACTCCGAGGTTAATCTTGACCGACGCTCCGATATGATCCTGCCACTAAGAGAAAAAGCAGACTCCGAAGCTACGGTACTAGCTTGGATTGTTAGTATATCAAGGGCAATAGATGCCAAAACCGGGTATTGAGGTTGTTTACCTTTCCACCATTCTAATAAATCTAGTGATTCAACATCGCTGACGGTTGTGGAGGATGCCGCTATAAAATTAGTATGTATGTACATATTGAATTCACTCAAATTATCTCCATCAAATCTAGATTTTTTACTAGATTCATTTAAAACCGAGTTCATTAAATTTGCCATTAAGTCAGACCGGTTTCGCCCACGAGAACTAGAACTAGAACCCGGTGAAAACATTTGAGTTGTAGGGGTTTGTTGGCTTCCTCCCCCATAATTAATTCTATAAATTAATATTGGTGCTACCACGTTTTGAAAGTTGAAATGGTCTTCGTATTGAGAAATTTTACTTGCCAAAATATATATTTGATTTAAAAGTAAAGGGCTTGTTGGATAATAAATACCGGATAACAAAGTTGTTGCAGTTTTGAAATCGCCCAAAATATCATGTAAGCCTTCAAGCATTTGCCAATCATATTCAGATATCGTGTTATCCGGGTATTGAATGTTATAAAATGCGTGAATATATGGTTTTTGTCTTAATAAATTATCCATCATTTTGTAAGTCGAATTCCATCGAACCGCCATATCGTGTGCCGGTCCCAAAGCTTTAAAACCGACATCTTTGCAATATTTTATAAATGCTTGTTGCATGCTTTTACCTTTTGTGAAAATCCGGCGTAACATAAGTCTAAACTTAGTTAAAGAATGTTTACATACTACTAAGCCGTCTTGAACGGCTAGATTTATTATGTGTGCGCAACAACGTGTGTGAAATAATTTTCCATTTAAAATAGGGGCTAAAGCCAACTTTAATTTCTCAACACATAACGTATTATTACTAGCATTATCAAATGAAATACTAATAACCTTATTAGTTAAATTATAATATTCAATATTTCTCATAATTATATTAAATTGACGCTCACCCGAATGTGGCGAACCAAAGTGCTCAAACGTGATTACACGTTTGCATAATTGCCACAATTGCGGCACAATCCAATGTGCCGTTATGCATATATAAGATTGTGGCAATCCGAATGGTGCGCTCCATATATCACACGTTAAAGAAATGTTGTTGGATAATGATAAAAACGTTTGTCGCGTATCTTTTTTGGCCATTTTCCAAAGTTTTATAGCATCACGTCTAAAAGTTTGACGACTTACCGAACCCACGTAGCGTGGTTGGAGCGAGAGTTTGATCATGTTCGTAATGTGAGGATTGTCGAAATGTTCGAACGGCAACCCCACTTGAATGACACATTTCATTTGCATTTCTCGGGTCAACGCGGCATCATACGACCATACTTGACCGGAATTGTCAAGTATGGGTTGACTTGGATCGTCACCCGATTTCAACTTCTTGCACGAAGACTCGTAGTGGCGCTTTAACGTGCTATTTCCGGCCGCCGCAAGGAGATCTCCACACCGTTTGCATTTTGCTTTTTTTGTACCGTCGGGGAGCATCACCAAGTTGAAATGGTTCCAAATTGGTGCTTTTCGTCCATGATCGGCAATAACTTGGTAATTTTGTTCGGCCATTTTGAGAGTAGAGACTTGATAGTAGAGACTAGAGAGTAGAGAACTAGAGATATTAGACTAGAACTTGCGAGAAACGAATATAACGAGAGCCGATAAATGAGAATTGTATGCGTTTTTTGCGTTTTTTTTGCGTTTTGTAAGTTGGTATCACTATCCATAACCAACACAAGTATTTATATGGGTTTGGAGGGGTAAAAAACACCAAAAAAGGGTCAAAAAATCAATACAAACGGCTATAAACGGCTATATTTTTAAAAATGTGAAAATCGGGCCGGGCCGGGCCAAAAACCGGGCCGTGAACCGGTCCCGGGCCGGGCCGCCGGAAACTCCAAAAAGCCAAACCGGTCTAGGTTTTCGGGCTCAAAACCGGTTTTCCACCGGGCCGGGCCGGGCTTTCAGTCGGTTCGGGCTCGGTTAATCGATCGGGCCGGGCCCATTTGGCCATCACTAGGTGATTCTGTGAAGATTATTTTAGTTGATTCGTTTTGAATTGTAATTGGATGATTTCATGTAATTGTGTTTATTTTTGGGAATCCGGGTCATTACAACTAACATTGTAGAATTTTATATAGATTTTTGTTTTAATACAACACTTTCATTGAAGTTTTTACTATGAAGACGAGATATAATACATATATACTGCTATATTGGATAAATTGGTTTGATTTAACGAAGTTGAATTTTGAAGTCAAAATATCTAAGTTATGATGACGAAAAGAAATGTTAATAATTAAAAGAAGCACCGAAATAGAAACATAGTCTTTAAATTATTTGATTCCTCCAACATGGGGTTGATAGATTGATATAAGCCTAAAGTGAAGCATATCTTTATTAAAAAACCATATGAATGATGCTCCGTCAAATATTATATTCCTTTCAACTTTTCCATATTTTACGCGTGTCGGATTATCAATTATGCGATGACCAAAGTGGAAAAAACTTTACCACCACAAGATGTACATTATCACAATCCATAACCTTTTATTAAAATATAAATTCCAATATTAGCTTTTGGTTCATAGATATATCGTCATGATATATGGTTGCCTATTAATTAAATTTCATATTAAATCTAGTTTAATAATTAATAAATATACAAACAAAAATCAATAATATTAAAAAATTGAAAAAATAAAGAGTAAACTACGATTTTCGTCCTTGTGGTTTATTGTTTATAACAATTTTTGTCCCTGACTTTAAAAATTGTTTTTTTGGTCATTATGGTTTGCAATTCCTTTCCTTTTTCGTCCCTGAAACTAATATTATCAGGGACTAAAAGCAAAAAGGAATTGCAAACCACAATAACAAAAAAAAACAATTTTTAAAAATCAACCACGAAAATAGTTATAAACAACAAACCACAGGGACGAAAATAATAGTTTACTCAAAAATAAATAAATGGAAAGTGTAGGTGGTGGGAAGTATAAAAATGGATGTGGTTATTGGGAACACATACATACATCCGCGTTAACAGCACTAAGATACGATTTGGTCGAATTAACCACCATTCGAAGATGCTTTTTTTATTCAAATACCACTCTTCCCAACCACTCCACGCCCCTTCAAATATTGAAACCATTTTGTAAAATACAAATACTTATTTTTTTTTCTCTGTTTCACCATTACATTATGTAACTATTAATAACATAAATATCAAATTATATTCTAATTGTTGGTTATATGGAAAATCTTCACATCAAAATCAATCAATATCAAGAAAATTAAAAACCCATTATCAAGTAAAACAGGTATAAAAAAAGAATTAAACGTTTTTAATATCAGTTAAACAAAAAAAATCATTATTATAATAAGCAAAAATCATCATTACATGTTAATGCATGTTGGTCGATATAAATAAAGACATCTTTTTTTTTTCATAGCCATATTAAAGATTAATGATTAAATGTTTTCTAAATAAGAAAATTTAAAATAAAAGAAGTCATAATTTACAAATAAGTGAATAACAAGATTGTGGGTTGGGTGGTATAGACGTATAGTTATAAAAAAGGATAAGAAGCAGGATGCGTAGGAGATGGCGTGTGGATGGAGTTGGGTTGGGTTATAGTTAATATAAAGGAGGTGGAGTCACCACCAAAAATGGGATACAATTAGCGCACATAGAATCTTTATGAAGATTAAAGGTGACATAGTGTGGAGAGAAGCTTTACGAGGGCATACGTATATATAAGTACGATCGTTTTTTAGCATGTTAAATATGATATTTTAAATAGGCTCTTCAAAACTTTGAGTTTCAAGTGTATATATGTTTGGTGTTTTCATCGACCTATGTAAAACCTTGCTTAGATTCAAACTGTTAGCTATTTAGATTGTTAGGTTCATATGTTCAAATTTAGGTTTGGTTAAGATTATTATTCAACCCTTCTCTATGAATAACATATATGTATATCTATTATTAAAAGTTTTGGGTATAAAAAGGTCTCCATAAAAATTGAAACGTCCCTACATGGAAGCTTTATCTTTAAACATTTAGAGTTTGCTCAAAGACCAACGATACCAAATGGGATTAGATTGCACTAAATGTCTGTTTGATATTTGGTAAAAAAAAACAAAAACATGACTGAATAAATTGTGTATACTATTTGTAAGTTGTTGACAAGACAAAAACTATTAAAGGGCGAGGAAGCATATGAGAGTGCAACAAAAGAGAGTAAGTTTGGTGAAATAAATAATTTTATGTAATGTTTTGGTGGGCACCAAGTCTTAATGTCATACTATTTCTATCTTAATATATACAATATTAGAGTCTATCAAACACGTAGTATAATAAATGAAGAAGAAAAAAAACGTACTATACTGAAATATCAAAAACTTTTTAAAGATGAAAATCAATATCAGAGATATAATTATTATTTGAAAAATAAAATCAACTAAAATTAAAATTTTACTAAAAAATGAAATATCATATTCTTTCTACAATTCATAAACTTGATGTTGTGCTAAATGATTTTGTAAATAAGTTTTCTCTGAATCTATAGTGAATAAATAGAACTTAAAAATAACATTTATATATAAAAAAAAAAGGTTAAAGTTGTGTGGGTATTAATTAATTCAGAGTAAAAAGAAAGAGGTGGAAGATGGGAAACAGTTGTGTGGAAAAGGTTGACTTGGGTTGATGGTGTCAGCCACTACCACACACTGATTCCTGTAAGATTTGGATTTTGGACTCTTTCATGTGTTACCTTACCTCCTTCTCTCTCTATCTCTACATCAATATTAATCCTAATGATTATAACATGGAAACCACTTATTTACATTTACATAATTACATATATAATTATGTTTTTTCCATTACTAACGTTATTACTTATAAATATTTACGTTATGCTAGGGATATTACAAAAATGATGGTGTCACACCACATATGATGACAATGACTAACCATAACCGCTTCTTCCTACATACAAATCCAAATAATTTGTATAGATAATAATGATTTTTATTTCCTACCATATATTGATTTTATGAGCATCACTGAAACCAAACTAATTTATCCTAATATATCTTATTCGAGTTGGGTCTGAAAAATATGATATACACAAATTTAGGTGTCGTTTGTTTTTTAAGAGGTCTAAAGTCTGAAGTCTTATTTTAGTTATGATTAATAAGAGGTGGTGTGTAAAAAGGTCTAAACGATTCAGACTTAAGAGCCACAAGAGGTTTTTTTTTTAAACAAACAACCCCTAAGAGACCACTTACCAAATGCTAATTGAATTAAGTACTTATTTATTTACCAGGTGAACATGTCAAGGAATCTAACCTCGTGAGAGGCATGACAAGGTCCAAAAATCTTACTTGATAACCGAGAGTAGTGACCCTTACCCGGTTAGCTAGCTCTTACCAAAAATCTTACTATGTCATTTTGATAGCCGCGAGAATCTTAGCCGGTAAGATAAGTGAAGGTAATGACCCTCAGGGCCGTTTACTAAACCCTTACTGGGAGTGCTTAACAATTAATATCACTTACCTTATTGATTGAGCTTGACAAGACCGGTAAGAGGCATATCAAGGACCGAGATTCCTACCCGGTAAGTGATGGAAAAGACTATTATCTAAGCACTTACCGGGTTTAAGATACTTACCAACATCCTATTTTGATGACCGAGGATTTATACGAGAAGGTAAGTGATGGTGATGTCTCTTACCGGCTACCAGGTAAGCATTTGGTAAAGGACTCCTTTCTCTATAACTGCTTACTTGAATAGTGTTGGTAAAGGAACCCTTGATCTCTATCCTAAAAAAGCAGAACAATTGTTTACTTGTGAGAGAGTATTATATAAAACCAACTTGTTGGGGAGCCATATTCTGGCCTTCTGGGTGAATAAAGGTAGCAGTGGGTTGTCTTTTGCATGTATATATTTAAGCTTAGGCATCCTCTCCTACCCCAACTCCCAACAACATTTACACACAACTCTCTCTCTCTCTCTCTCTCTCTATATATATATATATATATATATATATATATATTCCACAAACAACAATAGCCAAAGGTACTGTGGAAGACAATGAAGCACAGCTTCCGTGGTGGTGTTCCTTTGATCATCTTTCTTTCCCTCATTGCATTCACACAAACATCATCTGCCCGTTTCTTCAACACCAAACCACCAGGTAATTCAATTCAAACCCCCTTCCTTTGTTTGATTTGCCTCAATTATTATACCTTCATTAACCTTTTCTATGTTTCAGGTGAAAGCACAGTGAAACTTGATGAATCCATCAACAACAGTGAGGGCTCTCTTGTTGATTTACAAACCATCAACTACTTTAATGTAACTATTTCAACTACTTCCTTCCATTGTTAACTACCTGTGGGTCTATATATATATATATATATATATATATATATATGGTAATTAATAATTAATTAACTGTTGTTTGGATTTTCAAAACAATTACAGGAGATGATGGGCATGGAGGACTGTGAAAGCAGAGATGAAGAGTGCTTGAAGAGAAGGGTTCTTGCAGAGGCTCACTTGGACTACATTTACACTCAGCACCATAGACCTTGAAATAATAAGTCCTATTCTATAGCTTCTTCTTAATTTATCACTGTAACATATGCCTTAAGAGGAAACCTACTTGCAAAAATCTTAAATTAGATTACTACCATACCATATATCATTTGGTTCAACTGGCTGTAATTTCAACTCTAAATCTTAGCACTTTCAATTGAAATATTATAATATGCATTATATAAACCTCTATATTCTCTAAACTCTTGGTGGGTACTGGGTATAGCCCAACTACAACTCTACAAGAATCTAAGTTCAAATATCAAACTTGTCATGTATTGAGTGTCCCAATAGTTATGCATTGAGACCAGTACTTTTATTAAGTACACAGTTGGCAGTAGTAGTAATGCTGAGTGAGGTTGACCAAAGGATTTGAACATTAAATTTTGTCATTGTTGCAAGATTGCAGTTACCATCAATTTCTCAACAAGAAACCACATTCAAGGACAGAGTAGGAGTTGAAATAGTGTCTATGTACAAGACATGCTGAAACTAACACACAATTTATTTATATAATCATACAACTGTTTCTTTCTTGTACCATGTTAAGAGACTCAAAAATGAAAACATAATAAATGGGGTTAAGGAACAGTACTATGAGTCTAGAAAGATGATATTATATGATATGATAGTAGCATAGCATCATACAGAAGAGCAGGAATAGCTAGGTGAAATAACAGTTCTCAACTTTTCATTTTAATTAGTAGATATATTGCTCCCCGAGCAGGAGAGGGCATGTGCAATATGAACAATTTATTAATTTATCACAAGTTAATAACTGGAAGAGGGTTGGCCACATGGTATCTTAAAAAATTATGATTTTAAAGGACATGGAAACATGTTTAAGTGTTAAAAGTGAGAAAAAAGAGCATTACTTAACATAAATACACTCTCTACCGTGTGTTTATCTCCTGCAATTAGTGTTAATTAATACCAGATGCAGATGGGAGCACCAAATCACTTCAGATTTGTTCTACTTGGAGACCAGGATAACGGCACGACTATGAGTTCCAACACAAGACTAACCATAATCTTTAAATGTTTTCATAAAATTGTCAAATCATTTTTCTGTCATACTCTTACTTGAACCTTATCTCACGATCATAAACTTCTTACAGTTTCATATAAGGTCTTACTAGCTTCTTTTTTAAATATTGAAAGTATATAAAAGATATTTTTGAATTTATGATGAAAATAATACAGTTACGACTTACGAGAAGGAAAAAAAACTGCAATAATGAAAATATAATTAGAACTTATGTTAACAATCCTTGATATTCGATATATATAGAGGGAAATACTAATATATATCCAGAAATTGAAATACTAATAATTCTCTAACAGCAACTATGTTATTGGATGATAAAAAATATATCCAGAAATCGAAATACTAATAATTCTTTAACAGCAACTATGTAATTGAATGATAAAATAGTAAGAACTATATTGACAAATTGCAGAAACTTGAAGTTTTGTATTCAGAATCAGATTGAGCCTGCCTTTGCAGTCGGTAGCAGATCCATAAATTTTGGTAATGAGGGTCAGGATTTAATTTTATAAATATTTGGGTGGCAAAATGTGTATATGTATTTATAAAAAAATAAAATTTATAATACAGAAAAGGTTAAATTTTGAAACATTATGGGAGTCCGCTGACCCCAACTCTCCTACAGAGAACCCGCCAATGTTTGCGGTGTCCTTAGACAAAAATTTGTCCTGTTGCATGTAGAACGTGTGGACGTCTATCTAGAGGATTCACCAATGTATTTAAGATTTTCAAAATTTGAATCTGACAATCAAATATGTATCCTTAGTGAAGGAATTGAAGAATAATGGGAAAACCAGAGATATCGTGACGCTCCCAAAACTAGCAGCAATTGGGTATTTAATTATTTATGTATTTCTCCCACAACCACTAAAATTCGAAAATAAAAATAATGCCAAATCCTAAGGCCTATCCTTTGACCTGTTAACATTTGTATATGTTTGGCCAAAACCAAGCACCAAGCCATATAGCTGGCTTAACCCATATTGTTGGAGAGTAGGAAAAAACATATATAGAGGCATTTATTTTCTAGTTTGGTTATCATGTGGGACAAATCTAAACAAATATAACAAATTAAGAAAAGAATTTCAGTTACTTCAATAATCAAAGCATGCATAAAGGATAAACTTGTCAGAATCTAGCCAAATCATGCAATGCAAGTATGAAACAGTACGTAAAAGGGAAACCAAATTGAACTTAGGATAGGCTTTTCAATACAATCTAAAACAAGATTAGTGTTCCTTAATTAGTTCTTAATTAAATGTTATCTTTAATCAGATTACCTTCAGAATTTGCATAACAATTATTCCCCTTGATAATAGTAACTAACCGCGTACCAAAGGCATGCCATCATTGGTCTCCAAGAAAACATAAGTTTAGTTTGTCATGGCTTGGTTCACTACAGGTAGGCCCACAATCATTCAAGTAGAAGAAAAACAAGTTCAATTATTCAATCCATGAGCTATGGGGTAATACACAATGGCATTAGCATGCATCCGAAAGCAAGCCATAGAGAAATAGAAACGCTCTGACTGGTTAGTCCCAAAGTGTTATTGGCCTCAGTTGGTGCTAATTGAGTTTGTTGAACTAATGGTTGTGAGTTTAAAACTTAATGCTAACAGGATGCATTATGCATATATGCCAAGGGACCTTTAGCCCAATGGCATCCAATCCCACCAACCATTTGTGTTAAGTCTCTTGAACAATCAAAGATGACTTCTACCCCTTCATAAAGGCTTAAGCCCTCGATCCTCCCTCTCTAAATTCCAACAAAGTCACCCACTGACAGCTAAAGCATGAAGCATCTACACCATTGCCGTCCCCTACAACAACTTTGTATGTGTATATCTTGCAGAAATAGTACTGGATCGCAATCAGCCCTTCATGAAAAAGAAGTAACAGCTACCTTCTCCGAATCATACCTGATTATGAGTTTAACTTCTGATAGATCTAACTTTTTGATATCTACTGAACATTCATATTATCTACCAAATCTACTAACAAATGTGCATTGCTGTGAAGGTAAATCACCCACACAGTTACACTTATGGACCATATACTCAAGGATGGCACCACAGAAACGTATAGCATTTACTTTCAAACACATGGAAAACTTAAATTTTTTTAAGGAATGTGTTGGTTACATATGAATTTATAAAAATGCTTCTTAGCAGTTGTTTTGCTGCATTAAGACGGTGCCTTCTTTAATACTATATCCCTGACTCACATTGTGTTTCCAAATTAAGCTAGGGTTGGTTTAGATTTGTTGATTTCAGCTTCTGACTCTCTATCTAGATACCAAACATAGCTGATTTATGAAAATTCACATTCAAACATGAAATTTAAACCAAACAATTTAACCACATACCTTATAGGCTATTGCTCCAACCTTCCTGACACATTACCGAAGGAAGAGGACCGTATCATCTGCAGTTAAAACAAGCAATTGTTCAATCTGGATACTAATTACAACTTTTTTCGTGATTAAACGAACACAAGAACAATCACTAAATTTCGATACGACTATTGGAACAAAAAAATGACAATGATCTTACCATAGCTTTCAGGCTACTGGAGGCTAAAATCGGATCAAATCCGTTACAAAGTAGGACAACAATCAGTTTTCCGGATCTCTTAAACAATCATCATACCATATGAAGGAGTTCAGATTTCCAACATTGATGGGGTTGTTTGGGATTGCTCCGGAGACAAGTGCATCTCCAATATTATTTCTAAATTTTTTCTAAAATAGAGAATGGTAGATCAAAATCTCTTAAAAACATTTTTTTTCTAACTCTGTTTTAGAGAATCAATCATTATTTATATTATTATAATATTCCATAATTTATCATCCCAACACATTTTAAAAAAAAACTTAAAATAAAATGTTAAAAATTGAATCTTATTGGTTGGATTGATTAAAATAATAGTTTCTCTCTCTACTTTAGGGATTATAGAGAATTCTCTATATTTAGAGATTTTTTGCCCTTTTTCTATTTTAGCAAAGCTGTTGGAGAGAAATAACAAAGAAAAAGTCATTTTTTTCTATTATAGCAATGCTGTTGGAGATGCTCTAAGCACTTTTGAATTTTTGGATGAAGAAAAATTAAAATGGCTTATAGCGGTGTCAAACCGCTGAAAAACACTTTTTGATAAATCATTTGGTTTTTAACTTATCAACTTATTTGAAAAGTGTCCATCGCTTTTTTGGTTATTTTACATGTATAAACACTCTCAAACATCTTTAAATAACAACTTACTAGTTATTACGTTTTTGTACCACAATAAGCTAATTCAAACACTTTTTAAAATAAACATAAGTTGTTTTAATTAAGCAATCCCAAACACCCCGTGAATGAAATTGGTGGAAGATATAAACACAAGAAATTGGTAAATAACGCGACTGGAGCCTGGAGGCATCATCGGGTTTATGGCGGCAAATTTGAGAAAGATGAGCTTACTTAGTTTGAAAATGGACCACTTTCTTATAACTGGGCCGAGATCCATTCTGGTTAAATGTTTGCCATGAGCCCAGTATATGGACCCAAAGCCCAATACCATCTCTTTCTCAAGAGAACTGTATCGGATATTGTATGTTTTGTTCATATCTGGACTCATGATTTTAAAACGAATTCGATAGATGAGATATTCAGTCTCTTATAAGACAACTTTATTTTCTTTCCCAACCAATGTGAGATCTTACAACCCACCTCCGTTAGAAGCCCAACATCTTCGCTAGCATGCCAGTCTGATTGCCAACTTTGATTCTATTTGTAACATATCAGGACAACCGTACTAGATATTGTCCACTTTGTCCACAGCTGAACTCATGGTTTTACAAGGACACAACATTGGTTCCATCACCAGATTCAGCCGTGGAATGAAATACCACCTTAGTTTAAACAATAATTTACAGTTATATACTTGGGAATCCTGGAAAAGAAATGTTGAATATTAATTTTAAAAACAAATATAAATATGAAATGGACACTAATACCCTTATATATGCACTTCTAGCTTATGTATATATTTCACAAGATTCACCCAACATCACTCTTGGATCTCATATCTTCATAATTTGCACACTTGCTTTTTTAGCAACGGAATGTCGAAAGGGTTATGTTGATTCAGGATGCTTCCGCGGAAGTTTGTATTTCATGGATCAAAACCAAGATTTTCCGAAAACCATAAGGACCAAAACTAAGGTTTACTCTTATTTTAATAATTCAACGTTAGTTATATTATTACAATATCTTAGATAATCATAGTACACTTTAAGAAAGAATATATATATATATATATATAGTATAATAATAATTCAATCTAATTGGTGGTAATGAAATTAAAAAAAATCATTTTTCTTTCTTCACATCAAGTTTTTTAAAGTTCTATAAACTTGGAGTTTATCTTAGATTATCTATTTTAGAAAAAAACAATATAAAAAATTTATTTGAACAAAATATATAACAAATTTTATTTTTTTTTTCTATTTTAAAGAATCTATTGGAGATGATCTTAAAGCATCTTCAACAAATTTTCCTAAAATAAAGAAAATGGAGGTATTGGTCTCATTTTTCCTCCAACTGTTTCTCTATATTGTTCTCTAAAATAGAAAAAATAAGAAAAACCACCAAATTTAGAGAATTCTCTAAGGGCGCGTTTGGTTTGTGGGATTGTAATGGATTTGGAGGGATTTGGATTTCAAATTCATTCCAATCCTACGTTTGGTTTGCAGGAAAAGATTTCGTTGGCCGAATTTCAAATCCGTTGACCATTTTAAAATCCCTCATATGATGGATTTGGAAATCCTTGGCATTGGGCCTAGATTTGAAATCCAAATCCGATGGATGCTAAAGCGTGATCCATACTTCAAATTGTATCGATCCAAATCTGACGTTTACCAATAAAAATAAATTCTCTATAAAACAAACATATGATTAATAAAAAAAACTCAATCCAAATCCAAACCAAACAAGACATGTAAATGAATGGATTTGAAGTCCATTCCAAATCCTACAAACCAAACACATGAAGGGATTTCAAATCCCCCCAAATGCAAATCACTCCTTGAAATCCAATACATTCCATTCCAATCCCGCAAACCAAACGCGCCCTAAGGGTGCCTATTGGTACACTAGACAGGACAGAACAAAACATAATAGGGATCATTATTCCACATTTGGCAGAAATTTTATGTGGAACAGACAGTGTAACATCCCGATTTCGAAAAGTATCGTTTCAAGTTCATACAGAAACCAGTAGCTTTAAAGGGAAAAATAAGATATATGATTTTGGACTTGAATACTATATTTTATAGTCTTGATGGATAAAGAATTCAATTACGAGTCCAACGGTTCTTTCCGGAGCGAAATCGGAGCTATAACGAAGAAGTTACGGCCAAAACAGTGAACGAGAAGAAAACCAGGGGAAGCGGGCGACTTATGCCGCGACTTAAGGTCGTGAGGTAAGTCGCGAAACCCCCTGGTCGAGCTTAAAACCCGATTTTCAGCCACCAAACTTCATTTCTTCTTCATCACAACTCCGATTTTGGTGATTCAAGTTGCCATGGTTTCGTTTTTTAGAGTTCTTCAAGGATTTAGCAAGAGATTGGAAGTCTATTGGAAGATCCAAGGGTATTTTGTGGTGGTAAGTTCCTCATATCTCTTAATGTTTAGCTAGGGTTTGATGATTTCATCCTCTTCCCTTTCATCCTTCCTCTTGGGAGTGATTTTGTTGACTTATGTGGTAAAGGTGACCTTGTAGATGTGTTGGATCTAAGATCTAGGGAGATTGCTTGGAGATTTCAAGCCTTCATCAATGGTGGTTCAAGTTTTGGGGGTATAACCTAGATTTAGCCTAAATCTAGCAAGGTGAGTTCAAGTTGCTTTGTGAAAACTATGTACATGCCAAAATGAGTATTTTGAAGTAAAAATATGTTTTACTTGGTCATTGTCAATGTGTTGGTATTTTGATAAGTTTTCATATTTGATAAACTTGAGCTGTTTTAATCTCATAAAATGCCCATATTTGGGATTTTGATATCTTGACAAGTAATAGTGTGATTTATGCATTTTTGGTGATTTTTGTACAAAGGATGTCTAATTCATGATATACACATTTTGGTGTATTTGAGTTCATAAACCAGTTGGGAAAATCCTTGGTTCCAATACGTGACGAGTTTTGGGTTAATCAGTAATCACATATTTGGGTTATGTGTATACATAAACGTCGTTTAAATGCACTTCATTATTTGAGGGTCCATTGTTTGTTGGTCAAATGGATTTTGAGCATTTTAGCTCGACGTGACTTAAAAGAGTCTTGAGAACATTTGTCCGGTTTTAATGGCTCGATGTAGAGTCCAAGCTATGATTTACATACTAATGCATTTTATTGCATATCTATGATAATTACATGCTTAAGTGTGTTGGTCATTCATGGGTAGTCATGTAATGTTAGACTGTGTTGCATCGGATCCATAGGCACGTAAGTCAATCTTATTTGATGGTCAAGTGGGTGGTACGGGGTTGGACTCCGGGACTCATGTCTTATGACCTTGTCATTTCAAGTGTACACCAGGAGCGCTGAGTCCGGTTGTGCTATTGTGACAATGGGTAGGTCATGATGGGCGTTTGGGGCCTCCGCCACGTTGGGGCAATGCCATGGTTGTATCCCCCCGCCGAACCTTTGGTGATATTATTGATAATATTCCTTAAGGCCAGCTGTCTCATTTGGTGTAGCTTAAAGGAAGTCGTAGGGACACTTGGGCTTGTGTGTCGTGAAGTGTCATACGATTAACGTTGTATGAGTGGCATACTTTTGTGTTCCTCCACTCTCAACGGATGCGGGTATCCCCCGCTGTCGGCCCGTAGCATTTTGGATATTTAATTGTCCTTACTTAAATGTTTGGATTTCATTCCATTTTATGGTCGTGTAAGTATTAAGTTTCAGATCCATACTTTCGATGACGTATCATACCTATATGGTTTGTTTTCCTTTATTTATGGGTCGAGTGTTATACCCCACCCGGGTTTTGGGTGTTTTGGGATATGAAGTGTCATTCACGTTTTTACCAATTTGGGTGTCGAATTATAATCCCGTTTTGGGTGAGTTATGGATTGCATCGTTTTATGAAGAATGTTTGTTTTGGAGCGTTGTCTTTAAAGATGCATATTATTGGAAAATGAGTCGTTCTCATATGTAAGGCATATCAAATTGAAAAATTTTGATTTTTAACCGCATTCGTTCTTTTAAACAATTAATTTATATATGTTGAAAACTCTTGAGCTCACTAGGCGTTAAGCCTAACCCTTTTTATTTGTCGGCATGTGCATCAGCTTCCAGTTGGGGTTTTGAATTCTAACAACTCTATGAAGAGTTGAGCCTTAGCTTTACACAAGTGTAAGTAGTTGGTGAAGCCTTCCGCGGCTTGGAGATAGTAACTATTATTGGGTTTTAGTAACACCCGTCCTTATTATAGATCATATGTATAGAATGATACGTGTGTATTGAGGTTAAATCTTAAATTATGATTGTAGATGAAGCAATTATCGATGTATCTAGAAAATTTTAAATAAGTTGCTATTCTCATAATTGAGGGTGTTACAGACAGGAACATGATGAAACAAACTGGAACAAACTTGTTCCAATCCACCCCTATGGAACTAGGTGAAACAGACTTATATTTTGCTAATATAACCTCAAAATAAAACCTAATTTTCTACTAAAACATCAAATATGCATCCCTTTTGGCATTTTATTCGTTATTTAAATTTTATTCTTTATTTAAATTTTATTTATTGTATTTTATGTTATTTAAACTTTCACTTATTCTCCTCAAAATTTTACATGTTTTCTATATTTTGGTTACTTATGTAATTTATTAAAGGGGTGTTTGGTTGGAGGTATTGAGGGGTCAGGAATGGTAATTTATTAAGGGGGTGTTTGGCCATCACTACCCCAAATCCATTGATTTTCATTCCTGACTAAATTGGGGGAAATGAAAATCTTATTCCCGTTCAGTCACCTTTTCCCATACGTTTTTCATTTCTCGATGTTGAATGAAACATATTTTTTTATTTTCATGTTGGAGGGCACATATTTGTATTAAAAATATTATATAAAACATTTTTTTATTGATTATATTGGTTTAACCAAACAACATTAATGAAATGACCATTCCTATTCTCATTCTACTTCATTCTCATTTTCATTTTAATAATAAAAAAATAATATAGAAAATGTATTAAAATTTTGAAAACTACATAAACCTTTTATTTTAGTGTCATTTTAATCGTATTGACAAAAACTTTTAATGACATATTTTGTTACAAAATTATTTATTTTATTATAACTAAATAAATTACATAAATAAATCAAAATATAAAAAAGATATAAGCAACTTATTAGAGATGTAAATTGATCATTTTATTTGTTCTGTCATGTCCAATTATGTTTTATCAAACGTTGAACAGTTGTTCTGTCATGTTCTATCTTATTATGTTATGTCATCTCCACCATTCATTGCACATTAGGATGAGATGCAACACGATGCATCAGTCAATCTCCGTATCAAACGCGATTTATGAGTGAATTTGAGATTAAAGATGATCAAAAGACCATATCACTTCTCACTTTTGTAACATCTCAGGTCAACCGTACCAGATATTGTCCGCTTTATTCACACACCCGGATTCTCGGTTTTAAAACGCGTCTGATAGATAAATTATCAAATTCCTTATAAGGCAACCTTCGTTCCACTCCCCAACCAATGTGGGATCTTACAACCTTAACTATTATTTTCACACGATCATTCATCTCCAAAAGTAATGTTGGCATGAATGAAATTTAAACGGTTAAATAATAAACGCAACTCTAATGCATTTATCCTCTTTTAAAAGTTGATGACATTAAGACAACACAAAAGCATATACATTATGTAGGCATTTTTTATGATCATATTAAAATTTGAATTCGAGAAAAAAGTGTTGAGATAAAATAAAGAAAGAATTACAGTTTTGGTCCTAAGGTTTCGTACTTTTTGAAAATGGGACCTATACTTCAGTATCTCAAATAGTGGTCCCTGAGGTTTGGTATTTGTTCTGAAAGGAGGACCTCCTCACTAACCCCATTAAAAAACTCAGTTAGAGCCAGGGACAAAATCGTCCAACCATGTATTTGTCCTTTTTTACACTTCTCTTTTGTTTTTTCTTGTTTTTGTAAACATCATGAAATTATAGGGGTCAAATATACAATTAACTATATCTATATATACATTATACATATACATAAAAAGAGACACAGGTCCGCCGGCACCACCCCCTCCTAAACCGCCGTCCGCCGGCACCACCGCCTCCTAAACCGCGGCATCACCAAATCTGCTGCTGGACCATAACATCTCCAAATCTTCGGTGAACGGTGGTATCTCCAACTTCACCTCCGGGGATAATGAGTAATTTGGTGGGTTTTGATGAGAGATTGTAAGTTTGATGAAGATAGAGGTTGGGGGCCGCTTAGTTTAGGGAAGAAGATGGGATCAATTAAAATTTCATGGTCTTTTCAATTGCATCCTGTTGCTAAATACTTTTATCATTGCATTCTTATATCCTCTCAATTACTTTATCTGCTCAATTGAGGTGGGATCTGCTAAATCTAACTGCTCAATACTTGATTACCTATGCTTTTAGTTCACAAATAACATTGGTTTTTTCATGGATTGATTAAACTCCCTCAGTTTTGTCTTTAGTATGATAATTTAAAGAAATGGATGTAGTTGATACAATTGCGAGGATCTAGGCATGTGCTTGATAAATTTTTCTTCTTAATATGCAATCTGAAAACCGTGAAACTTTAGTGTTCCATTTCTCCACTTCATCTATTTTACCGATAATCTTAAATCGTCTTAGAGGACTATATCATTTCATTAAGTACACCATTTTCCTCCGTCCTTCATTTCTAGTCATATGAAGTAAATAGGACTCACAACCATGGTTTTGTTTCTCATGGTATATGAAAATGTTAGATGACTAAATATGAATAGAGCAACTTCTCATGTAATACATGCAGGTTCCCTTGCATAACATGATAACATGTATTGTAGACATCATGCTGTTGCTTTTAGCATCCCTAATGACAATTAAGTTAATGAAATTGTTTCATGAAATTGTTTAGTTTGATGAAATTGTTTCATATAACTCTTTTATTGATGAAATCGTTGCATATATTTGTGTTTTTTGTGTAAAAATGAAAAAGTTTCATAAGACTGCGAAAATACATGAAACAATTTCATTAGAATGAGAAAAATAAATGAAACTACATAAAAAACACAAATATATGAAACGATTTCATTAACAAAAGAATTATATGAAACATCTTGATCATATTAAACACCTTTATGAACCAATTTCATTAATTTAACCAATGAAATTGACGGTTTCCAATATTTCCAATCTAATATGGTTTCCAATTGAAACCACCTATATATATATATATATGTTGGGTCATCTGAAGATTTGAAGATGACCTCCTGATCTTCCATCTTATATCATCCTACTTAGAATATGTTTGAGGTTCTTTTAACAGCTTGGTCTCTATACAAATGTTCGGTGAAGTCAAAAGATTAACCGAAGAAAACAAAGAAGGAGTACATCTCTCAAAGCGGATTGAAGATAGTCTCCTCAGCCTAAAGCCAAGCATGCTCAAGTGATCAACACCATCGGCCAGGATGGTGTCAATCTCATATCTTCAGGAGTATGAAGGTGTTCTCACATCTTCAGGAGCCGAAGATCTCTCAAGTCTTCGGCAGCCGATGATCTCTCCTTAGAAGCTGAAGATGTTCTCACATCTTCAAGAGCCGAAGATGCCTGAAGATTTCTTTCAAACACATTATACTTTTCTGACAAAGTATATATGTGATATCTTGCATTGATGTGGACCTCATCCCAAGATCAGAAAAAGTAAGTTTGTCTCTTACACTCTTTTAAGGAAAGGTCCACACCATCCCTGCAGGTCAACACTTCAAGACAAAAGGTACATCATGTACCATGTAGAAGACCTGTGTCCATCCCTTGCTCAACAGGTGTCTCATGCATTAAATGCACGAGGCACTATAAATATGATGGATGTTTCAACATGCAAGATCAACCAGCTCTACTACCTTCAAGTTCTCTAAGTGTCTGGCAACTTTCTCTCTACGAAGATCTTATTGTTTTCTAAGTGTTTTACAATTGTTCTTCATTTTCTATGTGTAAGATTGTTTGAACATATCTCATATGTTCTCTTCCGCAACAATCAAAGTTTTCTATGTGTAATTATTGATTTCAAATCAATAAGAATTAAATTAAGTGAAAAATTGTGAGTATTGTATTCAACCCCCTTCTACAATACTTTTCTTATTTACTTACTGCTATTTGGGACCAACAATATATATCAATGAGTTTTGGTGGTCGGAGGTGGAGAGGAATTATCCGGTGGGTGGTGGGTTTTGTTGGACGGTGGAGGAGGGTGAGTGAGAGGAGCAAGTGAGGGTGAGTGAGAGGAGCAAGTGGGATTTTTTGGATGGTGATGGTGGCGGAGATGGGCGGTGGTTTTGGAGGTTATGGTGGTGGTGGTGGTGGTGGATGGAGGAAGAAAGAGATAGTGGTTCTGTGGATAAATATGGTGACATCGAAGAAGATGGTCAATGTGTTTATATATATATATATATATAGGTTCAGGTTCACGTGAGACCAAGCAGTTTCCGTGAGACCGCGTGAGACCAAGCCTTAAAACATGAAATTTCACCTCGAAACACTGTGAAGGTAAAAAACATTTGAACCTTCATAATGTAATCACACTATGAAGGTAAAAAAACCTAAACCAAGTTTAAAAAAAAATCAAACCTTCACAGATAAAAGACTGTGAAGGTATATCCGAACCTTCACAGTGAAGACGATATGAAGGTAAAAAAAATGAACATTCACAGCGAAAAACATCGTGAACGTAACATTTACGGTGTTTTCCCTATGAAAAGTTCGATTTTTTTTTACATTCACAGCTTTTTGGTGTGAAGTTTCATACTTTAAAGTTTGGTCTCACCGGTCTCACGGAAACTATTTGGTCTCACGCGAACTTAAGTCTATATATATATATATATATATATATACATATACATACAGAATTGTGTTTTATATACATACCCACACTATATATATTAGAGTTAATTACAAGTTGGTCCTTATAGTTTTGTGTTATTTATAAAATTAAGAGTAAACTTCACTGTTGGTCCTTAAGGTTTCGTATTTTCTTTGAAAGGAGGACCTATACTTCAATATCTCAATTAGTGGTACCTGAGGTTTGGATTTTTCTCTGAAAATGGGACCTGACCACTAACTTCGTTAAAAAACTCAGTTAGAGTCAGGGGCAATTTTGTCCAATCAAGTTCTTATCTAATTTTGTAATTATTTTTCCGGCCATGATCATCGTCCTCTCCACACCTCCACAACTCATCTCCGGCAACACCCTTCCCCCACCACCATCGGAGAATCTCGTAACCATAATAACCCACCACCCTGAGTGTGGTTCTTCGGCGAATCAAGGATGTATCTCGAGTTGAAAGATTCCGGCGAAGTATGGTATTCCGGCGAACCTCTTTTGATGTTTTAAAAGCTTTAATGATCTGAAAATCGATTAAAAAAAACAAAGGAACCATATACAGAAGCTAGAACATCGAAACAAATCATTAAAAACGTGTTCCGGCCAAACCCATTTTTCCGGCGGATTTTCCGGCGAAACTTCAAACTTTGATATCTCACTCGATACTTGATGAAAATCGATTCTGTTAGTTGCTATCTTCTCTAAATCAACAGACAAAGATATTAGGCATGATTAAAATGAATGAAACAATCATTAAGATCAAGACCCACTTGATGAAGTCGTTACTGAAAAAAAAATCAGAAGAAAAAAAACTAAGTCAGGAACGCACTGAGAAATGAAAACTCGCATATCAAACGTGCGTGAAGTGTGGTTCTCGCAAGGGTGGTGTTGAATGTCGATCTCTTTGTCACAAACAACCCCAACCCATCTAATGAATCGTCACAAGGATGTATCATCGAAACCATGCGGACAATAGCACAGGGACGATGCCATAAGGAAGATGGTCGGTCACGATGGTGATGCATCAAAGAGGATGATAATGGCGGTTGCCTCTGTTCATAGCAAATTCTGATTTTGACTTTATTTGGTCAAACATCATTGTTCGGTTGATTTGATAGGGAAAAAAGTGATTTGACCAAAATACCCCTCCTACTAATTGAGTTTTTTAACGGGGTTAGTGAGGAGGTCCTTTTTTCAGAGCAAATACCAAACCTCAGGGACCACTAATTGAGATACGAAAGTATAGGTCCTCCTTCCAAAGAAAATACGAAACCTTAAGGACCAACAGTGAAGTTTACTCTAAAATTAAGGAAAAACAAAAAAAAGTACAAAAACATGATTGGACGAAAATGCCCCTAGGTCTAACCTGAGTTTTTTTTAACAAAGTTAGTGGTCAGGTCCCATTTTCAGAGCAAAATTTAAACCTCAGGGACTACTATTTGATATATTAAAGTATAAGTTCCACTTTCAAAGAAAGTACGAAACCTCAGGGACCAAAACTGTAATTCTCTCTAAAATAAATGTTTTTTTTTTTTTTTTTTTTTTTGTAGTTAGTAGATATCACATAACATGTTTGAAACTTTGAATGACTCTTTTCTAATTTGAATGTCAAGCAAAGTGATAATAATATGAAATTCCGTTAATTTCTTTGTCATTATGTTAAATGTGTATTAGATTGTTGTTAAATTTCTGGAGAACAAAGAGAATTGTTGCCACACATTTGTATGACACATGGTTCACGTAACATCTAGAATAAGGTTAATTATGCCTCCTAAATTGACCAAACGAAGTTGGTTTAATGTTCAATTTGCTCCCACCAGGTTTGGTCGATTTATACATGTGCATTTAATTCCAAAACATGTATAAAACATGCACACAATTTTGTTCTTAGATTTTTGTTATTTAGGTCAAGTTATAACTAAAAGGGAAAAATACTACTTTAAAAATTATAGCCATTGGTCTACACAAATATATAATAATTAGGATACATCAATTTTGTTGCTTCCAAAGTATCAATTGCCGTGTTTCTCACTTCCATTTTTGGATTTTAATATGTGACCTAAATACAAGATTAAACAGTTTTATTATAAATGATAATATAATCAAATTTGTCCATAGCATGGCAATTGGTCTAGCATTAACACACGTGTAGTTTGTGGTGTACTCGAGTTCATCCCAACCTTTTACACTTCGGAAAAGTTAAGAAAGCATATATCATCCACATCTTCGATTTCTATTTCAGGCTTTTTTCCTTACTCCCTTTGCAGTTTGTGGTGTTCTTAAGTTCATGTCTACCTCTTACACTTTGGAAAAGTTGAGAAAATCCACATCTTCGATCTATTCTTGACCTTTCTCGTTTCACAAACAAAAGTATAATAAATTCTTAATAAATTGTATATATAGTTTAATAAATGATTCAAGAACGAATTTTTATTTTATATTTTATATTGTATGTCTATATATAGTGATAATATAAATTTATGTAACCATTATTGATGTCATGGTATGGAGCTACCGATAATTGGATTTGCTTAAAAACCCAAAATTATCCATAAAAAGTATTTATTTGTAAAATAATAAGTTTTTTATTTATTATTATTAACCCGACATGAAAAATAAATTAAATAAAAACCCATGTTATCATAAAATCTTTTGGTATTATGTGATTGTTATTACAAAATGTTATAAAAAAACTACGGAACTTTGTTGAAGAGATTTATATTCTAATTGGGACGAAACTGTTTGTGTGAGTATAACAAAAAATTGAAGAACTATGAGAATTTGTATATCCATTGATGCATATATCAATGAATTTCAGTAAGTATATGTATCAATGCATATTTGCATACATGTTAGTATATTAGATATGCATTCATTAATATATTTATTGAATGAAATACATATTTTAATAGTGTATAAGTATCAATGAATATACAGTTTTTTACGGTTCTCAAATATTTTGTAGTTGTATGATTCTGAGCATAACTATGATAAACTAAAAGTACATTTTTTATATTTATTTCATAAACAAATCAATAAAAGTATATTTCTCGTTTGGTTTGGGGCAAATTTGCTGACCAAATTACATTTAAATGTTTAGCTTGTACATGAAATGAAATGAAATTTCATAAATTCTATCATTTACAGATTTCACATCATATATGATGGAATTAAAATTCATTCCCACTTTGGACTCTCAATCCTTCACCGCCACCAACACCTTGTCACCCTTGCTACCTTCGTTACCGCATGCACCACTGCAACCGTTGTCATCATGGTAGCCATCACCAATTAATATTATATTTATACTATATTTACAACTTAAGTAGTAATAAAGTTTGAAATTTTAATAAAACGATATTTTGGTCGTTTATTATTATTATAAACATTCCAAATTTGAAACTACATTATGCTGCCGAAACGTGGAGATTCCAATTGCTTTTAGAGATTTCATTCAGATTTCTAACAATCAAACACATAGTTAAAATTTAATTAATTCAATTTCAATTTTTTTTAAATTCCAGTTCCACTAAATTTCATTTTGTAAATCAAACACCCCTTAAATCCTTATTCCCTCATTACGAGCCGACGTTAAATTGAATTATTCTTTTATTTTAAATACAATAATTCTTAGAACATTCAAGAATGGAAGTTGATACTTGGCACTTTTTTATGCCAAACAATTGGAATTCATAAAGAGCCAAAATTTGGGATGTCGATGCCTTTCGTGCACGATACTGACCAGACTTTACCTTTCAATTTCTCTTACCTTACAAGTTTTTATTTCTTTTTGTTATTTTGAATTTTTAGACGTGTTATATCTTTTTTCTTTAGATTGAGATTGTCAATCGACCTATAAATAAACCATCATGCAAACTTTGTTTTTTTCTTTTATAAATACTCATTTTGTCTTGAATCCTTTTACAAATCTTAAAAGCCACATTTGATGAATGATGTCACATGTATATTGATGTATTATTAATGATTTTATAATTAATATAGGTAAAACAATATGATTGTTAAGCAAATGGCTTTACATAATCTTACGCTTTTCTTAGGCTATGTTTGGCAAAAAAAAAAACTAGCTTATAAGCTAGTGTACATGTTTGGATGACCATATCAGCTAGCTTATTGAAACGCTACTCAAAGTAGCGTTTTGAAAAGCTAGTTGTTTATGCCAAAAATCTTCCAAGGAAAATTTAAGGTAAATGTGGAGTTTGATCCAACCAAAGAAAGTAACAACAATAATCGTACGACTATAGTAAAAATAAAGTAAATGAGACAAGAGAATTGGTGACGCGGAAAACCCCTAAAATGGGTAAAAACCGCAGACGAGTGTGAGTCGTCGTGCACTATGGACGTCAATCAGGGACGTCGTCCTTTATAACAAGTGTTACAAGTGTAGTACAATATAAAATAATACGATAAAGTAAAGTCGGTCGTGCGTCATGTGTAATTAGACTTCGGTCGTGCGTCGCGCGACAAACGGTAATAGGCTTTACGAATTTCGAAAGAGACTGAGCGAGCTTGAGAGCGTAATTTATGAGCTTCTAAGGTCTGAGAATCAGATGTCCCAAACGTGAGGTTCCATCTTCATATTTATACTTTATTTTTCCATTTAGCAAGTCTTGAATGCGTATGACCATTTTGATATTGATGATAGCGTCCGTTATGCCTGTTGTTATTGATGATGACTTCCGTTACAATCTTTAGTCATGAATGTCTTTGAATTCTGCATAAAACATGATATAACGTATGTAGCAGGTTAGTAACTGAAATCAGGTCGTACGACAGAATTTGTCAGACGGGTTACTGGTTGTTTAGTCGAGGTCGCCCAAAGGAAGGACGTCGGTTATCGCTGGTCGTGCGACGATGTACTATTGGAATTTCTACCCAAACACTAACTTATCAGCTACAAGCTAGCTTATAAGCTAGTTTGCCAAACAAAATCTTAATTGTTGAGATTCTTTATTAGTACCAGACATAAAAAAATCAAATCATATACGATTGTTGTAGCTATTTAAAGAACACATGTGACGTAATATTTACATATGATAACAAAATACTCTTTGTTTAAGTATGCGTTTAAAGTTAAAATGAGAAACAAAAAAAAATAAATAAAACATAATTTTAGTTAAAAAATCTTTTAAGAAATTCAAAACCAGAGACCTAATTTCTTAAGCAATATTTAATGTGTGCGAAAAACAAGATTGTGAATGATGATGAATAATATAATATAATATGGTTTGGTTTGGTTTGATATAATATAATAGTTCTATTACCCTATGTTCATTAATTTTCATACTTGACCAAATCCGAATAATGAAAATTTTAATCATATTCTCATTCTTATGTATTATCATTTCCATTTTCATTCTCATTGCTTAAAATAAACCAAATACCTCCAAGTTTTTCTAACAAACAAAAATGACATGGTTATCATTAACAACCTTTGAACTATGATATTTTCTTAAATGTTATCTATCATTTTGTTTTAATGTTTTCAGGAGCATATCAACTCAAGTCATAAATAAAACTTTTTTGTAGCAGTTATGAAATAAAAATAAATAAGTAAATTTTATTACTGCTTGATATTTTCATTGGCAAGTAATATTTTTTTCTCATCGTTATTGAAGATTTTCCTAAATTTTATCATCATAGATCTACTGTAAATGTATCCTCGCTATACAACGGGTTTATGAGAAACCTAGATTTAAAACAAATATATATATTTTAATTTAGTTTAATTATGGTTTTTTATAAAAAATAATAATAATAAATTTTGTTACGGGTCAAAAATGTTTAATTTAAATGATAATTATATTTACGATATTTTATATTAAAAAATAAAAAGATAACATACTTCAAAAAAAATTAAAAATAAGGTGATTTATCTCGAATTTTCTTATATTTATCGGTTAGTTATATCAATAGTTAAAAAATTTAGATATTTTAGAAAATAGAAATAAATGTTTATCTACAGTTAGTTATACGAATTCAAACATTGAACTTTTATAAGTTGTACTTATGTTTAATCAATTTGTACTTTTAGATTTTAAATAATATGCATTAATAAGTCGTACCTAATGTATAAAAATTAGTTTTTAAAAGTTTAGCTTAAATGTTTTATAATATAGTATAGATATATTAGTTAAAATTTAAAATTACAAGTTAATGAAACATAATTATAACTTATTAAAGTCTCATGTTTTTATTTGTATAACTAACTGCAAATAAAAATATTAAATACATGATAAACACTATGAGATAAACTACCTGTTTTATTTTTTTAAATATATTTATTAGATCAATGTATGTTTTTATAATATAATATAGATATATTAGTTATGAGATTATAACTAATATAGATATAGATATATTAAGAGCAAATAATAAAATAAAAAATAAATATTGATAATAGTAATATTGATCAAATCGTCCAATAAAAATAAAAAAATAAATATTGATAATAGTAGATAATATTGATCAAATCGTCCATTAAATATAAAAAATAAATATTTATATTAATAAATGAGTATTCATTACACAAATAGATGATGATGTGATATACTGTGCTTGAATAAGTTGTACCAATGTATTATGCAATTGTAAATTAAGTAATTGACTTTAATTAGTTGTATTTTGTGTTTAAAATGTTTTAATTAAGGATTTTTTATTCTCTTTTATAATATAGTATAGATAAACAATTAAATCTTCTCTTAATTCAATATTATTACTTTGGTTTTATGAAAAAGCAAAAAAAAATGATAGAAACAACCTCACGTCCGTTTAAACTTGTATGGCCCAAAAACAGTAAACAAAGGGTAAATTGATCATTTAAACCAGTTATGTCATAGATTACTAAACGTTGGAGACTTCATGTCATGTCTATATACCAAACACACCCTAAAGGAATAATTGGTAGTTTCATTATGTGATGGAAGGATTTGAAAAGTTTCCATTATTATTTGAATCTTTTTTATAAAAACATCTTTATCTTCTATATGTAATTATTCGTTTAATCTTCCGACATCATATCACCCCACAACCCTACTATCACTGCAAAATGCATAGCTCAAATGGATCATTGATTGGTAAAAAAAACAAAACGATTTGAATGATAACCGACATCTTTATATCGTTTTCTTATCAAAATGATCAAATAATTCAAATTTTATTCTTTGATCCTTTCATAAACCTGAATTGTAAGGCTACTTGCCACAATTGTAGATCTCGTCTCCTTCTAGACAAGATTGGCTATGTAAGGAACCGGATGTTATCGTAAAAAGGATACGAAAAAGGAAATGATGATAAGCATTCAAATTTAAGTTGGGTTTCTTTTAAATCCTGGTAATTAATTTTTTATATTTACTAAACGTTTTTAGGGATGAATTTTGTTATATAAGAAAAAAAATTATTGTTTTTTAATTTAGCATACTTGCTCACTTGCTCTACATTTGTCAACTTAAATGATAGATTTTGTGTATAAGCCTGCTTTTTATAGATTTTGGTGCACCACTTCAATGATTGATTCAATGATGGAGATCTTTACTTATCACTCTCATCATAATTTCCATTCTCACCGAAAACCAACTATTTTCCTTAACGTGAAAATTTGTCCATCGATTCCAATATTTGAAGGAATGAGTCCACATCTAACGAATCTACCAACAAAATAGTAAGATTTAGGTGCCGTTTGTTTTTTAAGAGGTCTAAAGTCTGAAATCTTATTTTAGTTATGATTAATAAGAGGTGGTGTGTAAAAATGTCTTAATGATTCAAACTTAAGAGCCTTTTTAAAAAAAACAAACAACCCCTTACTAAATATTTATTCTCCGTTTATATATAGTTTTTAGAGTAATATATTTTTGTTATCGTTTTTGTCATAAACTACATTTTTTTTATTTCAAAAACTTAATCATTTAAAATTAGATAGTTTATTTTTTTATTTTTTTTAACTTTTCCCTACTTTTTCCGATTACTTTCAAGTTTGGGATATCCAAGAGAGTCGGTTGGAGTGGTGGTTATCTCCAATCGGTGAGGGAATCGCCGAATGGGTGAATATTGGATATAAGCACATAGCAGGGGATTCCACAATTATCTAGACCATCCAACTTCCCATTACCACCCTAAACTTTAAAACATGCATAATCAACCCCCTAAACTTTTGAAACATACATAATTAACTCCCTAATAATATACAATCCTTTTTAATAAGTACTAGTTGAGTACCCGCGCAATGCGGCGGGATGTTAAGGTTCTATAAAGATACATTTAACTTTCAATTATATATTTTTTGCAAAATATCTTTAAAATACTTGGTGGTTCACATGTTGTATTAAGAGTTTTTCATAATGCAAAGGGATGTAATGTAAATCCAAAAATGAAGACTAAATGCAATTTTCCATTCAAAAAGTCAAAAATTTATGTTTAACCAAAATAGAAATTACAATCATGCTTTCATATACAATCATCACTCAAAACTTCTCGATAAACCACATTTGATGTGTAGGCTCCGTCTTGATCGAATTTTTTGGTAGGCTTCACTAATACCTTTGTAGTGCCACGTAAAGTTGGTCGTGCGAGAATACCGATTCTGGTAGAAAGTATCAAAGCGCAACTCAAATGGCTCTCGACCCACAATGAACCGATGAACGTTTAGCCTCCGATCCCACCTTGGAGAGAGGTTGTAAACTGTATATAACATTAGTGAGTGATCTTATATATAACAAAGTACATATGGATGAGATGGTTATCGAACAATAATTAGATCAGTGGTACCCATGGATTTCGGTTTTTTATTCGTAATTACTTTATAAAAAAGACGTTTAACTTGATGGGTATTTGATAGACGTAACGGGTTTTAATAATTTCACAGTATACATCACTATGAACTCGATTACCTGAATAATTTCAAACGATTTGGGTTTGAAGTCAGAGCACCCAACGAAGGAAAGATCTCATTAGTAATCAAATTCAAGCTAAGGTCCAATGTCTCTAGCTTCTTCAAACTCGACAGCCTTCCAAGTCCTGCAAAAAAGAGAAAAAAAGAAGTTATAATAATGGTTCTTAATTGATGTCAAAGAGGCTAACTTTGAAAATAAATAGCTAATTAATAGTATAAAAATATGAAGTGTGTATATGCATTTGGAACCATATATATGCGTTAAGGTGTTGTTGCTTATTGTCTTTACCTGTAATTAGTTGTCCAAAGAGTACTTATAAGCTACCTAATATATATAATATGATTGTAAGTTAGGCAATGAAACACATGCATGATATATACGTGTGTTAACAATCCCATCATCAACACAATTCCATGATAAATTCTGACTTGTTAACTCTTTAAAATGAAGAAACACAGAAACGTTTAATGGCCAATTCCTCTTGCAGTATCTATTAAGCTTCTCTGGAACAATGTTTCTCAAAGACAGGTCTGTTACATGCCCAGTGGTTGTGTTGCAGTTGACCCCCTCCCAATCACAACACTCTCCACCAATACTACCATCATCAACCCAACTCGGGAGAGGATCCACACTAAAACTGTATGCATGATCGTAAAAATCAACAAGGGAAGTTTTGATTTGTAAGAGTGCCTTTCTCTCCTAATGGCAAGATCATAAGGCTGTCAATCCACTGCATTCTCCATGTGCAAAAACTGATCTGAGGTCCAAAATTGCAATCAACAGTACAAAGCCAAAAAGTAATGGCCATAGGCCAAATTACCCAGATCAGTTCAACCTCTTTCCTTATATTGTCATCCTTATTCCTCCCATACAGACCCCATATATGCTGCGAACAATCAAAGAGCCATGAACAAAGCACTTTGGGCAAGAACCAGATTACATACTCAATGACTATGACCACTAAGATTAAACATACTGGACCATTCTGCTCTATAGCCCTCCAACAACTATAATGTATTAACAGACCCCTAATCCCAACAAAAAACATCAAAACATGGGTAGAACCAAAAAACTGCTCAAACCCATGAATGATCAAAACAAGAAACCAAAAAACTAATATGTATTATAAGCCAATCTTTATTATCGTTTGGAAGACTTAGAAATGGTCCAGTAAAGTGCTTGCATTTTTCTTTGAAATGGTCTCAACTCTTAAAGAAAAAAATACAAATATTCAAAAGAATTTACAACCCTGCACAAGAACAAAGACTATGGTATCTGAGACTTCACTACAAATGGGGAAATCAATTATCATTTTCAATAATCCTCATCTTCAACAGAGAAGGGGTTGCAAAAAGAGAAGAGGGACCAAACACCATCAGCTTGGAAAACAATGTATTAGGATTAACATTCTATAAGAGGAAAAAAAAACTAAAATGAAAAAATGACAATCTAGTTATACATAGACAAAAGAACCCACTTCTAGAAGATGTATCCACTGAACCTGCAGAAAATTATACGGGTTTGAGAGGAGCAAAAATTTAAAGAGAAGAATCCTTCAGTGTTAAAGTGGTTCGAGAGGAGCAAAAATCAAAATCAATTTGGTATATAAAAATCAAAATCGATTTCAATACTACCAAGCACAAATCAAAATCGAATGAGAGAGAACAAAAATCAAACTCGAGAGCAGCGAGAGGATAATCTGAATCACCCAAAGCAAAAATCAAAACCGAGAAAAGAAACCCTAAATCTTTTACCTGATTTTTGTCTTCGAGAGGAGCGAGATAAGAAAGGGTTCGATAACCAGAATCATTGTATTGGATGCATATTTGAATCGTCGGATTGAGAGAGCATTCGCCTGAATTATTGTCTTAGAAACAAACAATTGAAGTAGGATTTTAAGAAGGAAAAAAGATGTAACCTGGAGATGGGCAACGCCCCCTTGGGAGCAGGAATCGTCTTCCTTGGGAGCAAATACATTTTTCGGGAGCAGGAACACATCGAAAGCAAAATGAGGGTGAAGACCGAAGCGTCGATTGAATTTGTTTAGGTTGTACATCGTGCATTAATTTTTGTAATTAAGATATTTCAAAAAAAGTGTGCTGGAAGATGTTGTACTATAGGCTTTAAAGGTTGTTTTAAGACTTTAAGACTTTTCTCAAATTTGGTTTATAAAGTAGTATAGATAAATTGCTCCAGATTATTTTTTAAGTCGACAAATAAATGTTTATAAAAACGATTAAAGCACGAGTCATAATTCTCGAGTAATTAATCATTATTTAATTAATATTTTTTTTTTCAGTGTCAAAGGTTGTATGGGAATTTGAATTTTAGGTTTACAGTCTTAATTACAAAATTTGACTTGTGGACTTGTGTCATTGTGTTTATACAAGTTTTTTTTTAAGGGGAAGCTAATTACACCTTTAATTTTGCTAAATGCACCAATATGATTAATTTTTTCCTCACACACATCAACATCAAAATCTGCTTTTTACATTTCCAATGCATAAATTACATTTCCAATGCACGAATTAACCTGATTTTGACATAATTTTGGTGCAAATAACACTCCTTTTTTAAATGCATAAAAACAACCATGATATATTTAAGCGAAATTGACTGAAATAGCCATATTAGACATTGAATTGCACCTCCTAGCCATTTCTCTCCCGGTTTTACAAAAATAGACCTAGGTAGCGGACCTGCAGGTCCACTATGTGTCGCTAAAAGACAAAAAAAAGACGGCTCGAACTCAGGTCCGCTATAGAGGACCTGCAGGTCCGCTATGTCGGAAAAATAAAAGTGCATAATTTCGAAAAATAAAAGTGTCCTCTATAGAGGACCTGCAGGTCCTCTAGGTCCTCTATAGCGGACCTGCAGGTCATCTATAGCGGACCTGAGTTCGAGCCATCTTTTTTTTGTCTTTTAGCGACACATAGCGGACCTGCAGGTCCGCTATAGCGGACCTAAGTCTATTTTCATAAAACCGGGGGAGAAATGGCTAGGAGGTGCAATTCGGTGTCTAATATGGCTATTTCAGTCAATTTCCCTATATTTAATGTTTATAGTTATATGAATGACGTGACTATTATTGTTTTTTAGCATAGATTGGCTAACAAATTTGAAAAAGTGACTAATTCGTTATAGATTTTTTTTTCTTTTTAATAAAAACTTTTAAATTTATCAAATTAAACACGCTTTCAAGATGATATTTTATAACTTACTCGAAAACAATAACATATATTTATATATATATATATATATATATATATATATATTTTGAACGACAAATTAACACACGTACACGTTCAGGGGTATCCGGGCTCCCACTTAAGGATGTCACCCGACTAATTCCCATCGATCACGACCCAGCCCAATTAAGGGTACTACTATGTGGCAGACCCATGATTATGGATGTCACAGGATGCTCACTACGGGGTTCGAACCTGGTTAGTCAGGGATACCATCAACTGACCCTCCCAGAATGTTACCTTACCACTGAGCTACAACATGAAGTACAATAACATATATTTATATGTACTTAATTAATTTTAAGTTAACTTTAAAACTAGAAGATAAATAGTAGACTTAAGTGCACCGCTTGATAAAAATCAAAAGGCATGTTTATTTTGAATAAACCAATTTAAAAAAAAAAAAACTAATTACATGATTGGTCCCCGTGGTTTAGTGATTTTAACACTCTAGTCCCTACTTTGAAATATTTACGCGGAGCGTCCTCATGGTATTGAGTTTATAACGTGTTACGTCCCTAAACCTAACTCCGTCCATATTTCAGCCGTTAAAGCCATCATGTGCACTACACATGATGGGTATTTTAGTCATTTCGGGAAATTACCCTAGGGACCAAATACGTTATTTTGCTTTCTCCATTTTTTTACTTTTTAAACGTTAGAACCCAAACAAAAAGGTTAAACCCTTTTCCAAGCCATCGTCTTCTCCGACGACACCCTCTTCCCGCGTTTTTTTAGTCTTCCAAATGTCATGAACATTGTGGCAGTTGCGATCATACAATGATAAAATGGAATATCGCGAAGTTTATGGTATGCTTTTTGTATCCACTACCGCGTATTGATTGTTATAATCAGGGTTTAGTTGATGATGTTTTCCTTTTTTGAAATTGTAGACCTATATCCAACCCTTGTCGTTTTGAAGATACATCACGGAGGGAGATTCACAAAGTTCCCTAGTAGGGAGTATATAAGAGGTAAAACTCATTACATTCAGTTAGTTGATACATATACCTTCTCTGTTCTTGAGCTTGAAGACATGATGCATGAGATAGGGTATAAAACTCCTCGCCCTACATTTTATCACTTTTTAGTTTCTGGAAAGGACTTAGATGGTGGTCTCCATGCTTTGGGTAGTGACATGGATGTTCTGCAAATGTTAAAGTTTGTGCCTCAATGCAAGGTATTTGACATGTATACAGAGCATTGTATGAGTAGGTTAAATACCTATAACCTTACCCCTGGTGTAAGTAATGTGGTATTAGAACAACTCCCGGATAATAGTCCACATGAGTTAACTAGGAAAAAGCCCTCAAAAAACCAAAACCATTGCTACTGGAATGGAATAATGAAGATGGAAAGATAGGCCATGACAACATTGGAATTGATAAGGGCAATGACACTGGGGTTGATGGTGATAAGACTGGGATCATTGATGACACTGGGATTGATTACACTCGGATTGGTGACACTGAGATTGATGGAGATTTTCTTGATGTTATTGACAATTCCATGTTGGATGCATTTGATCCATTTTGCGGAACTGATGGCAATGACACTGGGATTGATAAGGGTAAAGACAGGTCACAAGTAGAAGTTAATGAGACTGATGATGTAGATGGTTCATATGGTGATTTTGAGGAGGAGATGCAAAATGTTGTTGAGGATGTGGAGGTTGACATGAAAACTTTTAGGGCAAACAAAGATTGTGATGCTGAATGGGTTGAGAAGCATGATGGGGATACTGAAACACAGAACATGGGAGGGGATGTGGATGCAGTGGACATGGATGACATTGACAGCAATACAGATGATGAGGATTTGGAAGCAGAAATGAAGAGAACATTAAAAAAAATGAGGCAAGAGAAGGCTGTAGTTGAGGAAGACACAATATCCTTCTATGTTGGGAAAGTTTTTGGGAGCAAAGAAGTTGTCAAAAGGTTAATAGACTTGCATGGAATCCAAACTAGAAAACAAATACATGTGATCAAGAATGATAGCATGAGGATTAGGGTTGTTTGTAGAGGATCCCTACCAATGATGGGGTCAAGTACTAGTGATAATTTTGTTTGTCCTTTGGGTACTCTATGTCTCAAAAGGTAAAAAAGACTCCACTTGGATGGTCAAAACTTATGTGGATACCCATAACTGTCTTCAAACCATGAAAGTGAAAGCATGCACAACCTCTTTCTTGTCAAAAGAAATTGTAGACACTATTGCCCATAATCCAGATATTCCCATTAAAGCTTTGCTGGTTGAAATGTAAATGACATATGGGCAAAAGTTTTCTCATATGAAAGCTTTCAGGGCCAAGACAATGGCACTCAATAAGACAAGGGGGACTATGGAGATCAATACAATCATTTGAGAGACTATGCTTTAGAGTTGCACAGGACAAACCCAAATACCACTATTAAGTTACAAGTTGAGTGTGAAGCAAGTGCATCAAGTGAGAGTAGCAGGTTCAAGAGAATTTACATCTGTTTTGGGGCACTGAAGAATGGTTTTAAGGTTGGAAAAAGGGATTTTCTGGGGTTTGATAGAGCTTTTCTGAAAGGACCATACCCAGGTCAGGTTTTGACTGCAGTGGGAATAGATTCTAACAATGGGACATATCCTCTAGCTTGGGCCATTGTGGAAGTTGAAACCATAAATTATTGGACATGGTTTCTGGAGTTGCTTGGTGATGATTTGGATCTCACTGTGAGATCAAACTTCACTTTCATATCTGACAGGCAAAAGGTATGATATTACTCACTATTTTACAATATTACTCACTATTTTACAAGATTACTCGCTATTTTACAATATCACTTGATTCTTAGGGCATAATACCTGCAGTTGCAAAGGTATTTTCTTCTGCAGAGCACAGGTTTTGCTTAAGACACATTCAAGAAAACATGAAGTTGTCATCGAAGGGTAAAGAGTTCAAAGATGCCCTCTGGAAATGTGTTGTTGCAGCTACTATTCCAGAATTCCAAGAAGCAATGAAGGGGCTTCAATCACTGAATCAAAATGCATATGATTGGTTGAAACAGATCCCCCTACATCACTGGACTAGATCTCACTTCACAGTTATGCTCTTGTATGGTTATTTGTTTTACAGTAAAAGTGACACTTATAAACTTAATTTCTTTACAGGAAGAAGTCACACTGATTGTCTATTGAACTACATATGTGAAGTGTTCAATAGGAGATTAGTAGAAGAGAGGGATAAGCCAATAATCACAACTTTAGAGTACATTAGAGAGTATGTTATGAGAAGGATAGGGAATGTTAACAAGGTTATTCAGAAAGCTAATGGACCATTGACACCAACTACAACCAGGGTCTTAGAATCAATCAAGAAAGAAGCTATGAAATACAAAGTCATCTGGAATGGAGGTTGTAAATATCAAGTGAATGGTTCATGGTTAGACAATTGTGTGGTTGACATTGTGGCAAAAGTCTGCTCTTGTAGGAGATGGGGAACTGCTTGGTATTCCATGCAAGCATGTTGTGGCCACAATTTGGGATATGGCTAGTAATGGGGCAGAAGTTGGCATCCCTGAAGTTTGGGTTGATGAGGTATATTGGTTGGACACCTGGAAAAAAATGTACTCATTTCATCTTGAGCCAATTAATGGCCAACAGATGTGGCCAAAGTCTGATTGTCCAACTAAGGTACTACCACCAACACATCACAAACAAGTTGGACGTCCAAAGAAGAAGAGAGTGGAGCCTATTACAGAGATCACAGAAGGGAAAAGGTTGAAAAGGGTTGGGAAGACAGTAAGATGTTTGAAATGTAACCAAGAAAGGCACAACAAACGTACATGCAAAAGACAAGCACCATAAGGGTGGGAAGAAGCACCATAGTCTTTTGTTTTTTTGGGATGGTTGCACAGTGAGTATATAAAAGGGTTGCACAAAATACTTTTGTTTTTTTGGGATGTTTACACAGTTGGTTGACAAAGGGCTGCACATAAACCTTATATTGTTTTTTGGTATTTCAATTGGTGCACAACATTTTATGGGATGTATTTTGTCTTTTTGGATGAACTAACTTAATATGAATGAATGGTATTTTCTGGATTCATTTATGTCTTTATGGATTAAATTGCTTAATATTGTCTTTATGTTTTTGGATCCCACTATGTAAAATACAGTAACATATGTCGCAAACAGAGCATAAACATTACAACAAATAGAGATCAAAAGTCGCATCATTATCATTGACAAAAAAAGGATCTTACATTACAAACATAGTCAAAGATCCAACAAGTAAATTAAAACATTAAAACAGTTTCCTAACCTAATGTAACAAGTAAATTATAGTAGACACCCAAGTTATAAGCAACAACATCTTCCATTTACGGGCTTCATGTTGAAGGTGGGAAATTTTTGCTTCAAGGTGGTTCTTCGAGCTTAATAACCCTGGTATAATCTCCATTGATCGAGAACACATCGGCGGGTCAATCCATCTTATAAATCCACATCTTCATTCCTACCAAGAAAGAAAAAATTAGGGAAAATAAAGCACATAAACTAGGGCAAAAGAAAAAAAGCTAACCATGTTTGAACAAGTATAGAAACGTCGTCCTGGGTTTCTGGCAGTCCACGATGTTCGTGTGATTGCTACTAAGCCGCAAACGCAAGGAGGAGCCATGGAGGTCTGTGAAATCGAGCTAAGGAAGAAGACGAAGAAAGGGTTATAACGTTTAAAAAGTAAAAAACTGGAAAAAGCAAAATAACGTATTTGGTCCCTGGGGTAATTTCCCGAAATGACTAAAATATCCATCATGTGTAGTGCACATGATGGCTTTAACGGCTGAAATATGGACGGAGTTAGGTTTAGGGACGTAACACATTATAAACTCAATACCATGAGGATGCTTCGCGTAAATATTTCAAAATAGGGACCCAGAGTGTTAAAACCACTAAACCATAGGGACCAATCATGTAATTAACTAAAAAAATAGTCCAAAATTGATGGCATATTATAAGTAATAACATTTACCGTAAACAGTAACTTACAGATTTGGTTCTTGAGGTTTTTACTAAATTACAGATTTGGTCCTTGAGGTTTTCTTCCTGTTAGATTTAGTCCTATGTTTGTAGAGTTACAGATTTGGTCCCTATAATTTTATTTTCTTCTTGGATTTAGTCCCCATAATTTGTTGATTCCAAAATAGACTTTCGATTTTGCATTTACGTAACGTTTTGGTCCTCGAAACTAAAAGTTGTTAGCTCCTGACCGTTAAGTAAATGACATTTCGATCATTTATAACTTTTTCATTTTCTAATTTAAATAAATAAAAGTTATATTATAAAAATTATTTTTATCATATAAACATAAAATAAAGATCCATTAACATGCATCGCATCTCAATGACTGTGTCTTCTCCAACCCAAAACCGTCCGCCTTCCCCATCAATCCAAGCACATAGTCGTAGGTAATTCACGCATCAATTTTTTATTTATTAATAAAGTAATTTATCATAATTAATTTTACATTTAATAATGATGTAAAATTTGTTTAATTCATATTTTTATTATAATTTAATTTAGGTTTAATAACAATATAATTTTTTTTAGGTTTAATGATGTAATGTACCATTTGCTAAATTATAGTCATGTTGCTAACAAATACAAAATGTTTTGTTCTCATAATTATGCTCAAATTTATGATCTTAATATTTCTTTTCATCCGCAGCAACGCGCGGGCATTAATCCCACCTCGTTGACAACAACCACTCGACTAAATATCCACCAGTACATTTCCTATATATTATTTGGTGCTTGCAGACGTGGATGTACCTTAAAGTTACGGGTCTCCTATGTAAATTTCGACTACGAAATCAATTATTTACTTTTTGTATATTTATATATATATATATATATATATATATATATATATATATTGATAATCATTTCATTAGTGTTAACCGTATTAACCAATCTGGACCATTGGTTATTTAGATCAATGATTCATAATTAATTAGAATTTTAATTAAAATAAAATAAAAAAACGGTTTATAAAAGTAAAATGCATGTATGGGGTATTTCGGTGAAAATACATT
The DNA here is from genome assembly GCA_023525745.1 of Arctium lappa. Lineage (NCBI taxonomy): Eukaryota > Viridiplantae > Streptophyta > Magnoliopsida > Asterales > Asteraceae > Arctium > Arctium lappa. The sequence goes on along the minus strand of CM042054.1, from coordinate 7,506,968 downwards.
TTTTTTTAATTTGGTAACATAGGCCGACCAAATCAAAACCCCAAATAATTAGGGATTTGCTCTCACAAAGTCGATTTATCCAGCAAAACACGCACCATCACCGATTCACTGTTCGATGTCGATCGCCGATTCACTATTCAACGTCGATCGCCGTACCTAACTACCTTACTTCTGAAGAATTTATGGCGTTTCGATTCATCGCTCTCACGTTGATCATCACCTAGCTCCGACGGCTCTGCATCTTACGGTATGTTTAAAAAAAAAGAACATATCCAATTTTTGTGAATGATTTTTTCTTTACCTCATTCTTCAAAACCTTTTCTAAAATGAACAAAAAAAGGAGGCATAAGGTCAAATTCTCCAAATTTGAAGAACTCTTCAAATATAATTATTTAGGAAAGATAAGTGATTTTCTATAATTATTTAGAACGGTCAATCGGTGATGGTGGAATTCCAGTGGAAGCTTTAAATATAGAGAAGTGATTTTCTATAATTATTTAGAACAATGAATCTGTGCATATATGCAGTTCGATGTAAATGATTTATTTATATATGCAATCTGTGCATACATGCAGTTCGATGTAAATGCATATGAAATAGTATATTCATATATTCACAGTTCGATGTAAATGGTTGTGGATTAAGAAAGATATGATATGCTTAAAAAAAGGTAAAAGATAACTTCCAAATTAATCACATGTAAATCAAAGTTTAATTTTAAATTATTACATTTAATATTTAGATAACCACCATATTAAAAAAAAACTCTTTGAAATATGGAAACATTTTAAATGGCCGAAAATTAGAAAATTCCCATAATACCCTTGGCGATTTAATAGCATTGATCGAATTACATAAACTCTAGAAAACTTCTGATTGGTCAACAATTGGTTATCATGGTTAGCACAAATGTCGTGGTTAGCAAATGAAAGAGATCATACATAGATAGATATTCTTATCGGCCATATGTCTAAATATATAAGGCTAATCTATAAATATAAGGTTAATAGAGTTGGGTTCCGGTTAGAAATTGAGGTTAATGTGAAATGCATGATAGTGATTATCAACTGTTGGATGAGAAATTTATGTACATTAGGATGAGATGCACTGAGATAAAATGTACTAATATGTACCGGATCAATTCTCTTATAAAACACAATTCAAAGGATGAAATTAAAAGTAATCAACGGTTCAGATCCACTTCTCACGCTAACCTCAACTTTTCACACGATCTTTCGCCAAGACTAATAATTGTTATATATATACATTTTTTTCTTTTTAGTCACTATTTTATAAGCATCTCAACCACCAATTTTTTCTAAAAAAATAGGAAAGTAAAATAAAAAACTATTTCTTACAAGTAGTTTCGAGTAGCAAGAGTATCTTCAATATATTTTTTTCAAAATAAAGAATATAGATATTTTGACCAAAATTTTGGTCTAATAGAATCTCCAAAACCTTATTCATAAGGGAGAAAGTATGAGATAGTTTGTTAAATTCTTCAAATTTAAAGAACCGTAAAAAATGATTAACGTGACATATAAGTTTTTTTTTAAAATCAAATTTCACCAATAATAAACTTTGATGTTAAATGTTGATGAGATATAAATTATATTTTATTACACGTATCAAATATTTTAATAATATATTTTTTTTATTAGTCTTTAAAATAGATAATTTGTTTGGATACCGACAAATCCACCATTGGGTAATGTCATATATTTCATCCCAAATATATGTATTTAAATGTGTCTAAAGTTAGTAAAATCCTTATATACACCCCACCCATCCCACCCCCCATACTCACCCCATCTCTCAGGTTTAACTCCATAGGTTTGACTTTTTATGTTCCCAATGTAACTTTTTATTTTTCCAACCTATAAATAATTATATTAACTTTTCAATCAATATTTACAAGAAAGTTTAACACTCATCACTCGCGTTGCATTCACTAGTGTTAGATAGACCGTTAGAGCATCTCCAACAACTTCTTCAAAATGGAGATTTTGGGGTTTTTTTGCTTCAAAAGCTTCCCCAAAACCTTCTTCAAAATGGAGAAAACATGAGAGAGAAGATGAAAATCTCCAAATTTGGAGATATCTCCAAAAATGATTATACACGAGAGAGAAATTATTTTTTATTTATTCTACCAATGAGATTGGTTTAAAACAAATGTTTAGGAGAGATAAATAATATTTTATGAGTTATATTGAATATTTTAATATTATAATTAATTGTGTAATCTCCAAAATAAAGAATCTGTTAGAGATGAAGGTCAATTTTTTTTAAAGATTTTCACTTTTTACTTCTCCTAAAAAAGCTCCTAAAAATGCTCTTAAATTCTCCTAATATCCAAACATTGACCGGGCGCTGGTCATGAGGACCGTCCACCGCCACTATAATCTTTGTCACGAATTAAGTTCTGCCACGTGTAGTTTTGGCACGTCGATAAGTTCGCTCTTCGAGTTCCAAGTCTTGATTTTTGTGTTGATAATCTCCTGTAAAATAAAAACATTTAAAATATGTTCCCCATCAATTCAACCACGTTTTGTATTTTCAAAAAAATCTTGGGAAATTGACCCAAATGGGCCAATGGAGGGGTTGGATTGGCCTCCTAGCCATATCTCTACCAAATTTATTGAAATGTCCAAAAGGTCTCCATTTGCTCCCAAGATCTCCATTTGCGCCCTTGATCTCCATTTGCGTCCCTAGACACGTGTCAAGCTGTTATTGGCCCGAAATAGGGTTTTCCATGTATATTGGTTGGTTTGTTATTTATTCACGTTTTCCATACACACGTGTCTAGGGACGCAAATGGAGACCAAGGGCGCAAATGGAGACCAAGAGAGCAAATGGAGACCTTTTGGACATTTCAATAAATTCGGTAGAGATATGGCTAGGAGGCCAATCCAACCCCTCCATTGACCCATTTGGGTCAATTTCCCAAAAATCTTATATCCATCTTTTCATTTTATATAGAAACCAACATTAATTATAATATAAATATTTCATTTACTTATTAAAATATTATTTTTTTCTTTATATATTTATTTTCAAAAGTTTTTTATTAATACTCTCAATAATCATTTTTGAGGTAATCTTCATATTTGTAGAAAAAAGTCCTCTCTCTCATATTTTTTATATATTGGAAATAGTTTTAGAAAAGTTGTTGGAACACAATTTAGACTCAAAATCCTAATTTTTTACATTTCCTCTAAAATGAAGAAGTTGTTTGAGACTTTTGATCCTAGACTCTTCAGAATGAAAAAAAAAAAGTCAAATTTTAAAGAAAAATCATACTTTTATAGGTTTTATATTTTCGAAATTATATATTAATTATATTATTAAAAATTTAAAATCATCACTTATATGTTTATCAATAGAAATAAAAGAAAATTCATTTTTTATTTTGTTTTCTACGTAATCATTTTTAAAAGTTCTTCAAATTTAAAGAAGTGAATTTAATTGAAATGCTCGTATTTCAATCGTATCTTACTAAAATGTCTAAAATCTCCCATATTTTACTGAAATACCCATTTTCCCCACGATTTGACCCCGTGATTTTTACCCATCGCGTGGTTGGGCCAGATTTTGGTTTTCACGGGGTTAACCCCGTGAATTTTTGTATTTCACGTCATTGAATTCTTGATTTTAACATATGTTTAAATTTTATACATCTATAATTATTTACTTAGTTTACTTTATACCTTTTACTTTTCTATTTTTTCATTTTACACTTTCATCATATTAAGTATTAACACATATAATCGTATATTAACTAAAATACATTAAAAAAATACGTTTTAATTTTAACAAATTACACCATTATAATCGTCTCTTCGATACCTTCGAAATGAGTCAAATATTGTAATATTTTTGGATTTAATTATTTTATTATATATCATATATATTAAAAATTTTGAAATCTTGATTTTAATATATATATATATATATATATATTTACATTTTATACCCCAATAATTATTTAGTTAGTTTACTTTATATCTTTTACTTTTCTATTTTCCATTTTACACTTTCACCATATTAACACATATAATCGTATATTAACTAAAATACGTTAAAAAAAATACTTTGTAATTTTAACAACTTGCACCATTATAATTAGGGGTGAGCATCGGAAGCGGGTACCCGCCTATGGAACCGGAACCGTTTCGGAATTGTCGGTTCCGGAACCGATGTGATTGGTTCCGGTTCCTAAAATATGGAACCGATCGGGACCGGTTCCGGTTCTCATTTTTCTGGAATTGTTACCTGCTGGGTACCCGTCGGGACCGGGTACCCGGTCATGCTGGGTACCCAAAACCGGAACCGGCGGGTACTCGTTATTTTTTTAATAAAATATAATTTATTTATTTATAAAAATTTAATAAACTACCTTTTAGTGAACCATCGTTTGTAGTATTTATTAGCATAAACTAATTTTAATAATGACGTGAAGTGTTTTGGAAGCACCGTTTGTACTATTTATTTGTTTTGTAAGCATCGTTTGTAATATTTATTTGTTTTGTAAGCATCGTTTGTATTATTTATTAGTTTTTAGTTTTTATCTTATTAGTTTTCACGTTTGTTGTATTTATTTCTTTACGTTTGGACTTTGTAATATAATTAATATTTACCTTTTTATAATACTAGAAGTGTAATTGCGCAATGCAGCGAGATACATCACAATTTTAATGTTTCATTTTATTTTTTTGTCGATTTACAGTACGATTTTGGATGGTTTTGAGAAAGTGATAATGTTTTTTTTATAAATTTGTTTAATTTAGTCTTAATAATATAATGTTTTTTATATAAAAAATTAATTATTTTGTTAGAATTCAATGATTATCTTATATATTTTAATAACATCTAGAAAAAATAACCAATTAGATATTTAATAATATAATTAAAACAAAATTATAGTAATATAATATATTAATTAATAGTGATACATGGAAAGATCTGCATAAAAGGAATGCCCTGCATGTAACACCCGAAAATTTCGAGTAAGATTTACCGGCGTGTCATGCCTCGCCTTCATAATCTCTTGTATTTCGAGCCCAAGTCTTAGTCTAAAACTCCTAATTGATCCTAGCCCCTTAAGCTTAGTCTCGTAGATGTCGAATCGAAGAAATCGGGGCAAGTCGTGTTTGGTGCGAGAGTGCCACGCGACTATGACAAATGTCATAGTCGTTGGTCACAATCGTTGAGTATTTAGGGGTCGCGGTACGTGTTGAGCGAATGTGACCGCGATAGTGCGAGTGGCACAATCGCGTGTCACTATCGCTGAATTGGTACCGAATGGAGGGTGGAACTCGCGACTATGACCTGCGACAATGCCCTTGGCTCTGTCGTCGGGGATTGTCGCCCACGGGGTCCTGTTGGTATAAAAAGACACTTTTCACCCAATTAATCTCATTTCTTCCCCAACTCGTTTCAGATCCGATTTGGATAGCCTCTTAGGCGATTTTTCTTCCCTTGAAACCCCTCTTCTCATTCATATTAACCTAGGGTTTGTTGAGATGAGTTGTTAATCATTAAGAGCTCAAGAGTTCAAGTGTGTGCCTAAGGTAATCCCTTCCATTCTTCACTTAAAAATATAGGGTTTTGATATTCCCTTATTCTTTTCTCATTTTATTGGGATTTGATGTAACTATGTGAGTATTTATGTCTAAGGATCTTGGTTGAGAGTTTGAAGCTAAGAATCTAGAAGGTTTCAAGCCTTCCTTCAAGGAGCTCAAGTTGTGTTGGTAAAACCTAGATTTAGTCTAAATCTAGCAAGGTGAGTTATAGTTGCTTTGAAAAACTATATACATGTCAAAATGCATATAATTTGGGATTTTGAAAATATATCGATGGGTTACCTTAATTTGATAAGTTTTGTGAATATTTTTATACTTGCACATTTTGTACTATCAAACTCCTGGGAAAAAAGGTTTACAATATTTTATGAAAGGTTTGAGTCACCATAAAGGGATTCTCGAACATATGTTACAAACACATTTTACATTTGATGAGTTTCATGGTAAATGGGTATTTTCACATACTTGGAATGTTAAAGCTTTATGTGGGTTGCTAAGTGTGTTTGAGGTGTTTTAGCATCAAAATGATATCCAAATCCACTAAAGGAGTTTTATTGGAACTATTAAAGAAATTAGACAACACAAGGTGTTGGGTTTTATTCTAGTGATAAGTTGGGTACAAGTGGGAGTTTTGAGATTTTACTTCACTTATGAGTTTGAGATATCGATGTTTTAAACAAATTCGGCTTCAACGGCGTGAGTAAACGAAAATTATCATTTTGGACACTACGAGTATTTTGGGAAATTATGAATACTACGGTTTTGGCCTTCGGCCGACAATACATTGGGGGAGTGCATATTTTGGGAAAATTATATTTCGACATGTATAGCCATATTGGTTTTGCTTTTATTGGCAAACGTTTTAAGATGTCTTGTGGCTTGAGTTATACTCTAATGAGTTTTGGGATGTTGTCCCGTTTAAATAGCTCAATATGGGCGCTTTATGGAAATACAATTATTATACAAATGTTGGCTATTACATGTTTTAGATGTGTTAGTTCATTCATATGGAGTCATGTAATGTTTAGACTATAATTCATTGGATCCATAGGCATATGAGTCGTTATGTTCATCATTGAGTGTTAATGTCCATGTTTGAGTCTAGTGAGTGGTCCCCAAGTCATGTTGTTATGTAAGCTTGCGGTGGTGCTATTGGGGAGCCGTATACGAAGCTAAGTCTTGCGGTGGTGCCCATGGTGAGCCGGATACGGAGACTTGTGACTTTGTGGTGAGACTCATCTAGAGGTCGAGTAGACACTAGGATCATTTGGGTATCTTACGGTGGTAGCTCAGAGGAGCCAGATACGGGGATCCATGGTATTATGTGAAATTGGAGAACGTTGATAAGTGGTTTAACTTTGTGTGTCCGCCACATTTGATGGAACCGGGTCTCCCCCGTCACCGAGAGGTGTTATTTGGGGGTATTCCCTTACCCTTACATTCGGTGTTGAAACGTGCCATTTTAATTACACAAAGAGTCTTTTGGTGAAATACTGTGTGGGTGCGTTTTGGGGAAATTTTGGGACGTCGAATTATTATTTAAAATGGGGATTTGGAAATTAGAAATTCAATCGTTAGAAATTCCAGTTTGGAAGTGGGACGAGATTACGATGGATCTTGTTACTGGGTTACCGCGATCACCTAAGGGGCATGATGCCATCTGGGTGATAGTGGATCGACTCACAAAGTCAACCCACTTTCTACCAATTAAGGAGACGTACTCACTAAAAAAATTGGCTCGATTGTATATAGACGAGATAGTAACCATACATGGAGTATCGTCGTCAATTGTATCAGACAGGGATGCTCGTTTTACGTCAGCTTTCTGGAGAAGTTTGCAAAGGGAGTTAGGCTCTCAACGTAAGCTGAGTACGACCTATCATCCACAAACTGATGGCCAAAGTGAGAGAACCATACAGACATTGGAAGATATGCTTCGTGCATGTGTTATTGATTTCAAAGGTTCGTGGGAAATTCATTTGTTGTTGATTGAATTTTCTTACAACAATAGTTATCATGCCAGCATACAAGCGGCCCCGTTCGAAGCATTGTATGGACGTAAATGTAGAACACCTTTATGTTGGAATGAGGTGGGTGAAAGACATCTAGCGGGACCGGAATTAGTACAGGTGACAGCTGATAAGGTCAACCAGATTCGAACAAGATTAAAGATTGCTCAAGATCGTCAGAAAATGTATGCAGATAAGCGGAGGAAACCGATAGAGTTTCAGATAGGAGACAAAGTAATGTTGAAAGTCTCTCCCTGGAAAGGGGTAGTCAGATTTGGAAAGAAATAAAAACTGAGACCAAGGTTTGTTGGACCATTTATAATCACGGGACGGGTTGGTGAAGTGGCCTACGAACTTGATCTACCAGAAAGTTTGCGTGGGATTCATCCTACATTTCATGTGTCAAACTTGAAAAAATGTTTGGCAGAAGCAGATGTAGTAGTTCCTTTAGAAGACATTCGAATAGATGAAAAATTAAGTTATATTGAGGAACCTATAGCAATTTCGGACCTCAAAGTAAAGAAGTTGAGAAACAAGGAGATCCGATTAGTGAAAGTTCAGTGGAAATTTCACAAAGGACAAGAGTCAACATGGGAAGTAGAGGTGGACATGAGATCTCAGTATCCCCATTTGTTTAGCGATGGAATTCCGGGGACGGAATTCTCTTAAGGGGGGAGATTGTAATATCCGGGTTCGAAATTTTTATTAATTTTGGAAGTTGGGTGAAAAGTTAAGCGAGACCCAAAGTTCAAGGGGGTTAAATGAAACTTTGGTTTTATATATAATACTTTAACCCTAAGTTAAAATTATCAGAGATCTTATTGAATTAGTGAGACCGACTTAAGAGAAAGAGAGCAGAAGCGAAGCAGGGAGAAAGAGAACAAGGTTTTGAAGGATCGATCAGCTTTTATCAAATAGAGGTATGGTTCTAGCTTAATACTTCTATTTGCGTGTTATAGTCGGTAAATAGCCTTGTTAATTAAGCTTTTATCCGTGTTTCAATCGATTCATAGATCTGGGGGTTTCTGTAAAAGTTGTCGACTCTGTATGAATGTCGACCAATATGTTATGTGACCGGTCTTGTCGACCGGTATCGTAGTCGACCGGTATCGTAGTCGACCGGTATTTGTTGTTGACCGGTAAGATGTAGCGACCGATATATATATTGTCGACCGGTATAGTCTTTGCGACCGGTATCGACTGACCGGGGGTGGTGCGACCGGTGTCAACCGGTGTATGTACTCGACCGATATTATGTAACCAATCCCTAAGTGGTGTTGACCGGAAGGGTCTCGACCGAAAAATGGCAGTAGATTGTATTTGATTTGTTTATAGAAGGAAAGAATGTTAGTTGAGAGTTAGCTTACTTTTGTATTTTAATACCATCGTAGGTGATGTTAATTGTTAGAAGGCAGAGATTAAGCAAGAAGAATCAGAGGTGAGTCTTTCAAACTAAATCTTTTACGATTTTGACAGTTATTTGATAAATGTGAGTTTTATAAACCGCACGTTTATAGTAGTAAAAGTTATGAAGATTTATTGAAAAAAGCTGATTTAATCAGTTTAGCATGTTTATGCTATGTTTATATAAACTTGTTTTATATATAGTAAGGATTAAGTGTATGCATACAATTGAGTCAGAAGTCTGACCTAAGTCGGGAAGTATGACCCGCCTGCTCGTACCGGGGAGTGTAGCTCGTTTATGCCATTAGGGTGCATCCCTAAAATAAGGCAGTGCGAGACAGACATACCGTCTTGGACGACAGTGTTGGTCAGTAGCTTAAGGTACGCTTGCGAAGCGTAAAGAGTGGTCAGTGATGGCCAGTAGATTGAGTTATGCTTGCGAAGCGTAAAGTATGTTTAAAGTTTGATTTAAAAGAGCAAGTTATGTTTTTGAGATATAAAGCTTTGTTTAAATGTTTTAAATAATATTTGAACTATTGCAGTAGTGATTTGAGGGGACTCACTAGACCATTGGTCTAACCTCGCTCTTTCAAAATTATAATCCTGTTTCAGGTTATCGAAAGGTAGCAGGTACAAATAAGGGTAAGGAGAAGATGTGAGTTATTTCCAGGAGCTAGAAGACTTTCTGCAATGGTTTATTTTTTGACTCAGTTGTGTAATAGGTGATAGTTGTAAACCTTATATTCTGAAATGTAAGTCTGGGGCTGTTTTTAGACAGAAATGTTATTTTGATGTATGTTTAAAGGTACCCGATTTAAGATATATTTGTTAGCAGCTTAATATGCTTAATGTGAGTCACACCTTATTTGTTAGTTTTACATGATCTTTGGTAGTGGTTTAATGATATTCAAAAATATTACTTATGTAGCATATATATGCTATATGATATATAATAAAATAATTAAATCCGAAAATATTCAATATTGGCTCATTTCGAAGGTATCGAAGAGACGATTATAATGGTGTAACCTTTTAAAATTAAAACGTATTTTTAACGTATTTTAGTTAATATACGATTATATGTGTTAATATGATGAAAGTGTAAAATAAAAAATAGAAAGGTAAAAAGTATAAAGTAAATTAACTAAATAATTATAGGGGTATAAAATGTAAATATATATTAAAATCAAGAATTCAATGCCGTGAATTACAAAAAATCAAGGGGTTAACCCCGTAAAAACCAAAATCAGGCCCAACCCCCGCGATGGGTAAAAATCACGGGGTCAAATCGCAGGTAAAATGGGTATTTCGACAAAATGTGGAAGATTTTGGACATTTTAGTAAGATACAATTGAAATACGGGCATTTCAATTAAATTCCCTTTAAAGAATTCACCATTTTTTTTTTCATTTCTCCATTTTAAAGCAAAAAAATCCCTAAAGATTTACTACATTGTATATAATTCGTTGGAGATATTACATCTTTATAATAAAATATAAGTTGTACTAAAACATTATAAAATTGTAAATTAAGTAATTGACTTTAATTAATTGTATTTTATGCTTAAAATATTGTAATTAAGAGTTTTTTATATTTCTTTTATAATATAGTATAGATATGGGAGGGACCAATTTATAAAAATTGTTTAAACCAAAATCATCACTCATATTTTTTTCATTCATTTTATTAAATTTTCTTAATTATGAAAGCTCAATACTCATTTTAGTAAGCATACCTTTATTTATGGGGAAATTATCAATCAAAAGTTGGACTAGAATGAACAACCATGTGAAAATTGCATAATATAAGTCATACAAAAATATTATAATTAGAATAAATTGCAAATTTGGTCCCTGGGATTTATTTTTTTCCGCACTTTTGGTCTCTACAAATTTTTTATTGTAAAAAAACCCTCATGATATACAAAAAGTGCTTGGTTTGGGTCAATCTGATTAACTTTGTCAGATTTCCATCGGTTAAAACCCATCACGTGAATTGCATATGTGAGCATATTGGTCATTTTACAAACAACAAACCATTAGGACCAAATGAAACAACCCAACTCTCACGACAAGAGACAAAACCAACTTTATTAAATAATAAAGCCAAAAAGCCTAATACAACAACCAAAATACAAGGTTTGCGAAAAACAACCTAGTACACAACCGAGAATACATTGATAAGAATCTATAATGGAAGTCCTCTAATTCAACTCCAACTCGTATATTCTCTAAAATACTTATTCGCTCCTCCTACTGCCACTCTTTACCTGAAAAGGGTTTTAGATTTGAAAAAAGCGAGGGTTAGAACGAAAGATCTAGTGAGTCCCCTCTTGCAATAGTTTTTTTTAACTCAACAAAACATTAATGAATTTATCATAAAATAACGAATTTCAGCTTCAAGGAAAACTTTTAACTTTCAACACACTTCTCCGCTCACACTACTTTCACCCTAAGGTGACAGCGTGTCTGTGACTCAAACTGCCTTTGTCGGGACCCCCCCCCCCCCCCCAACGACATAAACGGAACACCCCCCGGTATGAGCACAGGCGGGCCACACACCCCGACTTTGAGCATAACACACTTAGGACCATGTATGCATACATTTCCACCTTAACAATAATAACAAACATCTTTAACATTTAAAAAATAAATCTCGCAAGTGAATATTAAAGCAACATCATTTCAAAGCTTTTATATAAACTCACATACATAGAACATAACTTCTTCGTCATAAAAGGCTTTAGTTTAGAAAACTCACCTGTCGTCCCTTAGCTCGAATCTCGCGTCTACTTTTATAGTTCGATCCAAAACCTATAAAGGAAACATTGACCGATGAACACCCGATTCTTTCTATTTTTACACAGGGTTGGTCTTAACACCATAAATTCCCCCATCATGTATTCCCTAAAATATCCTCGGCCCACAATAATTCTACATGAGACAAAGTACTTGGATCCTTGAATTATAACAAGGAACAATGGACCAATCTAAAAAATATAACACTCAACAATGGAAATAATACAACTATCCTACTTAAATATTGAAATGTGACCCCTTTCATGAATTAATACGATTGGGCCGGTCGTAAAAATCCCAACCCAAAAGTGGAATTCCCAAGTAAGTGGGCTTCGGCCCACCATGACAATCCAATGATCGGGGTGCTGCCCGGTGTGGTGCTGTGACCGGGGCCTCCCCCCTTTCCAGGCGTCGACCGGTGTTTAAGTATCGACCGGAGTCCCTCGAGAGCATAATATCGAACGAAACCAAATATAGATAATACAATCCCCAACTTACTACCATAAATTCACAATAATGAAATCCCAAACCTATTTCCAAATACAGAAGTCGATTTAACAAGAATTCCATTAACCGAAAACAAGACTGAGCCCAAAGCTAAAACTAATCCCAAATATTAAATTCTCAGATTCAAAACCCAACTCCAAATTACCACTACTATGATTAAAGCATTTAGAAGATAAAAAAAATTCTAATCACAAAGAGATTTACCTTCAAAGACTCAATCCTACGCTTGAATTTCCTGAATAATCTCTTCTTCCTCGACCCCTCTCTAGAAATCACCCAAGAGCTCCTTCTTCAAAATCAGCCGCCACCCACCCACACAACACTTATTCCTAGGGTTAAACCCCACCTTTCCCCACTTTTCACTTTAAACCCCTAAAATCCAGCTTTTCCACTTTCCTACCCGAATATTTGTAATTCTCTTACTTTTTATCCCGATCGTTACAATATCCTCCCCTCAAAAGAATTTCGTCCTCGGAATTCCTTCGTCGAACAAACTAGGATATTGATTCTTCATAACCGACTCTAACTCCCAAGTCGCTTCTTGACCCTTGCGGAATTGCCACTGAATTTTCACCAGTTGAATTTCTTTGCTCATCAACTTCTTCACTTTACGATCCAGAATGGCTACCGGTTCCTCGACATAGTTTATCTTTTCATCTATTTGAACATCCTCAAAAGGTATAACGACATCGTTTTCTGCTAAACATTCCTTCAGACTAGATACATGGAAAACGGGGTGCACTCCTCGCAGATCCACGGGTAGATCTAGTCTATACGCTACCTCCCAAACGCTCTTCACGATAGTAACGACCCAACATATTTAGGTCTTAACTTCCATTTCTTTCTTAATCGAGTCACACCCTTCCAATGCGAGACTAGTAATTTTACATTTATCACCATTTGGGACTAATGACCCATAATTCTCAATCTGACCAGTTTAGTACCATTCGATTATCCAAGCCATTCTGATCAATCAATAGTCGCACATAACCATCAGATTTACCCCTCGATTACAACAACTTCCATAACCGATAAAATTTTACCGGAGTCAATCACCACGACAACATGCATCACTGATTACACAATCACTCCACTCACCAACATAACACATCGTCAACTGTAAACATCCCCAACAACTCACAGTCACAAGTTTCTTTATCATGCATCTCGCCAGTGCAAGCAACCCTTTTTAGTACGACATATGTCAGACGCATAAGCACTTTTTTTTTCAAACCACATTGATCTCAACCTTCGGCATTAATTACATCTTACACGCTAAATATACATCACCGCCAACGTCATCACTTCAACTTCTTACATATTGACAGCAACTTCCATAACTCAAAACCCTCATAACCCACCAGTTCCAACTGGCCAAATAATGTGACACAAACTTCCATTTCTCATTGCATCCACAATGACCCGACTAAATGCGCAAGAAAACCCAGCTTCACCCGCTCCACACGGAGTGACCAAGCTCATGCAAACTATTCCAAATAGTTTAACACTAAACGACTGACTCACTTGGAATCCCTTTTCCGCATTATTAAAACTAACACTATTGTCCTTTGTTCCGAGCACTATATCCAATCACCTCTACCTTCCTCCTTGAAGGCTTCAAACCCACTTGACACACTTCCTCACGCTAGGGGTTTATAAACTTGCTAACAACATAATTTGAAACATACCTCCACATCTTGTGCCACTTGACACACTTCTGGTATCAAATTTCCCATCTTTCCGACATGACATCTTCACACTCTTCTCACTGCAAGAAACCCTGCTCACCCAACATTACTTACTTTATTCTTCGATGATTCCCAAATGATTCGAATCACCTTTACATTACTTTGCTTGATCATCCGACTAACTACAATTACTACGCGAGATAGTCAACCCAACTCTTCCAAATCATTACCCACTACACGAAAAGCGTCACATGATTCTCGCTCTCCAAACAGGATTACCGGTCTGCTAAAATCTCTTCACCCCCAAGAATGCTTCAACATGCCCACGGTCTCCTATCTACTACACATCCCTTTAAACTAAGCAGTTCGACACTTCAACAATCCTTCAAAGAATATAAAATAATTTCGCATAAAACTTGCCGTAACCCAGAACATCCGGTTCCTCTCTTAGATAACCGCCAACCATCATTTGACAAAATTATTCTGAACTTAGCATCCCAACCACATTTTTACCACATACAACTCATTCCCCATAGATTTTCGGACGGGGACGTTCCTCCTATAACAATAATGCCAACCTTATACATATCTTCAAGAAATCTCCTAACCCCTTTAATGATTTGCACTCTCCGATTTGTCATTAAGACATCACCAACACATGGGTACTACAATCACTCTACTACCTCATCCCAGAGTAACTACAAATCTCCACGACCACTGTTCACACATACCAATACCGTCATTTTCTCACTGGTCATAATATTAAAATTGGACTTCCAACATATCACGATCTTGCCTTTCCCGAACCTGAATAAAACGCAAAACTATGATCCTTAAATTCTCCAACAAGATATCGCTCCTTGTCGGCTCATCGCGACATGTTGGAATCAAACTCCAGTAGCCTGAAAGATTAATCATACTACCTCAAAGACTTAAATTCTCAAAGCACAATCCTTCCCAGTTGTGCTATATCTATAAACTTCGCTCCCACATAACCATCAAAACCTCATCGGTAAAGAACCACCTGACCGAACTAAAGATCTTCCATTTTTTGTAAGATCCACACAATGTTGTCCAACATTGCACTAGATACACACCTTTTCTGAATAACTCTTCGCTTCCTCACGAAACTCCTCAAAACTAACCATAACTACTTCTTTATTTCCAACATTCCGCCATTCACCACGAAAATGGTTTATGACTTCCATGGCAACAGCCGGCGTTGAGATACTTCCACTATGTCTCCAACCAACAAGGATACCCAATGAAATCTAATTCTTCCACTGTGGCAGTTAACTACAAAACTATCTTTACGACTTCAAATTTCACTCCCGACACAACCATTTGCCGACATTCACATCTCAAGTCTCGGAACTAACGGTATGCCACTATAGTACCATCATCCTTAATGTCATAAGTCAATACCTCCATCAACCACCTTCACTATTCACCACCCTTACTTAGATGGATACCAAAATCAAGTACCTTCTACCCTCTGATCGAGTGACACACTTCCACTCTCAAAACTTTCATCATTCTTAATTGCAACCCTTCCCCTCGAGCTAGAGAGTTCATAGCCTTCATGCATAACACACAAATATTTAAACTCTCGATACGTTTAAAAATTTAGAAGATACTTACATCAGAAAGCAAACTTACGTGTACACGACACAACACTGCCTTAGCCATGCACAACGATTTCAAGAATCATTCTACCTCAACTTCACAACAATTTCTCTTCACCACACCCCAATATCGAGGTTGACACATTTGAAAATATTTCCGATGAACTCTACACACACAATTTATAAAATACTATAAAATTGCTTACACTGAGTGTGCCAACGACTCTCACCCTTATTGATATGACAACACATGTTTGTACCAAACTCACTTATAAATTCATGCGATCAAATATTGTTTTGATTTTCATAACAAAAGTTAACCCATTTACAAAATACATATAGTAATTCACCAGCACAAAATCGAAATTTATCACCCAACGCCATAAACTTGTTTTTTCAATCCAAACACATATCCGCATGCGTCGACACGTTTTCAAAACAACTACTTCGTAAGGCACACATACGCCAAAATATCTGATGTGAATGATATGAAAAACTCTAGCAATTTGCTTGACACTCAATGCATGAGACTCAATGACATTGAAGGCTATTTACTCAATGACATTGAAGGCTATTTACTCTAACAAGGTCAACTGCTTGCACTCACCACAGCTCATCTCAAACTTTCTACTTCCGACCCACCCATCATGTAACACTCGTAAATCTCTGCTTGTGAAGTTAACCCTTTGAGAAATTCTTGTTTCTTATCGTAGAATTTCATCCCCTACATCTTACCCGTTAAGCCTTATCGCATCGTGGGTGGTCTGTGTGGAAAATGGGAAGAATTGAGCTTCGGTACACTCTGGACGATAGTGCCCTGGGCACAATCGCCGGTGGGGTTGTGCCCGCGGTACAGTTTGGGCGATAGTGCCCTGGCGAGAGTGCCCTGGGCATAATCGCCGGCGGCCCCTGGTCGTTTTTAATCAAGTTTGAGCAGCTCCTCCTCATTATCTTCACCCCCCCCCCCTTTCACCCTTTTTCTCTCTAGAAATCGAACCCCAAACCCTAAAATCGGTTTTATGCATCTAAGGCGCCAAATCCGTATGTTCCAAGTGTTCCTCCTTCCACCCATCAAAGATTGGAAGCTATGGTCAAGAAGCTCCATCTTCACCTTCAACCTCAAGTCCATTTTTGAGTTTTCTAGGTTTTCATCAAAACCTAAGTGGTAAGCATGTGTTTCCAATTCTAAACCTTGTAATAAGTTATAAATACTCAATTGATGTTTCCCTAGTGTTTGGTTTATCAAATCTCGGATTTGATGGTTTTGGAGAAACTAGGGTTTTGATCTCGTTGGGGATTTCAGTAAATAATGTTTGGGGAATGTTTCTAAATGGTTAAATATGGGTGTTTATAGTTTGGAATGTTTGGATCTAGGTTTTGGAAACTCGAGTTGAAGAGTTGGCTTGGGTGCCCTCGGAAAGTCTCATCATCAAAAAGGGTTTTGGAAGCTCTCGGTTCGAGAATTCAAGTGGCCTTCAAAAGAGCTCGTTGGGTGAAACCTAGATTTATCCTAAATCTAGCAAGGTGAGTTCAAGTTGATTTGTGAAAACGGTGTACAAGCCAAAATGTGTATTTTAAAGTGTTTTACATGAAATGGTTAGCTGCTGATAAGTATTGAGTATTTAGAAGTAAAATATGTTTTACTTAGTTATTTGTCAAAGTGTGAGTATTTTGATAAGTTTTAATATTTGGTAAACTTAGGTTGTGTTAACCTCTTAAAATGCTTATATTAGGTTTTGAACGTTTGAACAACTAAATAACATGAATTACGTATTATTAGTGATTTTGTACAAGTAAGGTCTATTTTATGAGTTATACGTCTTTGACGATTTTATACAAATGAAGTCTATTTCATGACTATATGCATTTGGTGTATTTGCATTCATAAACACTTTGAAAAATATTGGGTCCCATCTCGTATGGAGTTTTGGGTAAATATAGTCTTTTAAGTACGTGTCTCCATAAACGTTATTTAAAGACATTTCACTATTTTGGAGACCGGTAATTATTGGTCAAATGGATTTTGAGCTCTTTAGCTCGGTATTGGCTTAAAAGAGTCTTGAGGACATTTGTCCGGTTTTAATGGCTCGGCGTAAAGTCCAGTTATGACGTACGTACTAATGCGTTGTGTTGCGTATTGAGTTTGGTTACATGTTCGAATGCATCGGTCATTTCGGGTTAGACATGTAATGAGAGACTGTGTTGCATTGGATCCATAGGCACGTAAATCGGTCTGTTTTGGGATGGTCAATTGAGTATTGCGAGGTTGAACTTCGGTACCTATGTTTTATGACCGGAAACTTTACAAGTGATCGCTAGGAGGGTTGAGTCGGCTAGTGATACTGGAGTAGTAGGCGCTAGGACCTCCGTCGCTTGAAGTAATGCCTGAGAGGTAGTCTTTAAGTGTGTCGGGCCTTCGGGATGGAGTTCCTCGGAATGATCCATCAAGGTCAACTGACTTGGGGTGACACTTGTAAAGAAGTCGTAGGGACACCGGACTGGGATGTCGGGAGGTGTCATGCAATTAATGTTGTATGGGTGGTATACTTTTGTGTTCCCTCCACCCTCAACGGATACTGGTTTCCCCCGTTGTTGGCTACCAGTATTTTAAAGATAAGAACGTCTTATTTTATTTGTCTTTGGTTCCTTACGGTCGCGTGAGTATTGGACCTAGTGTCCATGTTTTCGGACGTACAATTTAGGTGGTTTTGATAACGATACATGGGTCGAGCATTATATCCCGCCCGCGCTTTGGGTACTTTGGGTTATAAAGGGTTATTCATGTTTTTACCAATTAAGTGTCGAACTATGATCCCGTTTGGGTGAGTTATGCGTTGCGCATTATATAAGAAATGTGTGTTTTGGGAGTTTTGCCTTTAAAAGTGCATATTATGGGAAAATGTGTCGTTTCCATTTTTAAGTATAATATTTCGAAGGACCTTGCTTTAAACTGAATTATTTTCTTTTAAAGATATATACTTTATGTTAAAACTCTTGAGCTCACTAGGCGTTAAGCCTAACCTTTTTATTTGTCGGCATGTGCATCAGGTTTCAAGGTTGAGAGTTGGTTCTAGCAATCCTGTGAAGAGTAAAGCCTTAGCTAGGTCGGAAAGTAAGTATTCGGTGAAGTCTTCCACATTATGGAGATAGTGACTATGCATGGGTATTAGTAGCATCCGTCCCTTATAGTTTGTATATATATATATATATAAGATGGTATACGTGTATTATAGTTAAATCTAAATTCGTGGTTGTAGATGATTCATTTATTGATGTATTTAGAAAAATTTTAAATAAGTTACTATTTCCAGATTTGAGGGTGTTACCCATCATGATCCTCACATTTGCCACTACTACCAGCACCAACGCTTCCCAACATCCTTGAATGTCCAGGTACTAGTTACCATCGCAACTACAATTTCGCAAAACGCGCATCCTCACTTTTACCCTCAAACAAACTTACCAATCAAACCTTGATTCTATTGATCCTCACTACATTTTATCCGTCAGCACCAATTTCGTCTCTTAACCAACCTTCGGTTAGATACAACTCCAAAAGCTTCATATTTATCCTTCGATTCTTGGATTAACACTCTTCTGCTTCTCACTGATCGACACACCACTCTACCGAACCGAAGACTCCCTTGGAGCGAAAAACTCACCTCCTACCATCATTCTCTTCCTTATGGACTCAAGAGGTCCTTTCTCAACTAAATATCTACATCCCGCTCGATAATCATCCTAAACGGTATTAAACTTACTACCAAATACGAACTTCCACCACACACTAGACTAAAACTATCAATCTATGGATAAAACTCTTTACCCTGCATCACACTCAACAATAGTAATTAAGTATGCCCATGCACATGTAAATTCATAATGGCATTGGCCAGATGCGATTCTTAATTTACCTTACATGAGGGTACTCACTATTGTTATCACGCCTCACAATGATCAAGGTCTTTCTTAAAGGCTTACTATATCTCAGTTGTGTCCATCTACTCCACAGTTTAAGTTTAGGCCCATCCGATCACCCAAATCCCTTAAACTATGGCTCTGATACCAACTGAAACAACCCAACTCTCACGACAAGAGACATAACCAACTTTATTAAATAATAAAGCCAAACGGCCCAATACAACAACCAAAATACAAGGTTTGTGGAAAACAACCTAGTACACAACTGAGAATACATTAACAAGAATCTATAATGGAAGTCCTCTAATTCAACTCCAGCTCGTATCTTCTCTTAAATACTTATTCGCTCCTCCTACTGCCACTCTTTACCTGAAAAGGTTTTTAGATTTGAAAAGAGCGAGGGTTAGGCCGAAAGGTCTAGTGAGTTCCCTCTTGTAACAATTTTTTTTAACTCAACAAAACATTCATGAATTTATCATAAAATAACGAATTTCAGCTTCAAGGAAAACTTTTAACTTTCAACACACTTCTCCGCTCACACTACTTTCACCCTAAGGTGACAGCGTGTCTGTGACTCAAACTGCCTTTGTCGGGACCCCCCCCCCCCCCAACGGCATAAACGGAACACCCCCCGGTATGAGCACAGGCGGGCCACACACCCCGACTTTGAGCATAACACACTTAGGACCATGTATGCATACATTTCCACCTTAACAATAATAACAAACATCTTTAACATTTAAAAAATAAATCTCGCAAGTAAATATTAAAGCAACATCATTTCAAAGCTTTTATATAAACTCACATACATAGAACATAACTTCTTCGTCATAAAAGGCTTTAGTTTAGAAAACTCACCTGTCGTCCCTTACCTCGAATCTCGCGTCTACTTTTATAGTTCGATCCAAAACCTATAAAGGAAACATTGACCGATGAACACCCGATTCTTTCTATTTTTACACAGGGTTGGTCTTAACACCATAAATTCCCCCATCATTTATTCCCTAAAATATCCTCGGCCCACAATAGTTCTACTCGAGACAAAGTACTTGAATCCTTGAATTATAACAAGGAACAATGGACCAATCTAAAAAATATAACACTCAACAATGGAAATAATACAACTATCCTACTTAAATATTGAAATGTGACCCCTTTCATGAATTAATACGATTGGGACGGCCGTAAAAATCCCAACCCAAAAGTGGAATTCCCAAGTAAGTGGGCTTCGACCCACCATGACAATCCAATGACCGGGGTGCTGCCCGGTGTGGTGCTGTGACCAGGGCCTCCCCCCTTTCCAGGCGCTGACCGATGTTTAAGTATCGACCGGAGTCCCTCGAGCATAGTATCGAACGAAACCAAATACAGATAATACAATCCCCAACTTACTACCATAATAATGAAATCCCAAACCTATTTCCAAATACAGAAGTCGATTTAACAAGAATTCCACTAACCGAAAACAAAACTGAGCCCAAAGCTAAAACTAATCCCAAATATTAAATTCTCATATTCAAAACCCAACTCCAAATTACCACTACTATGATTAAAGCATTTAGAAGATAAAAAAAAATTCTAATCACAAAGAGATTTACCTTCAAATGACTCAATCCCACGCTTGAATTTCTTGAATAATCTCTTCTTCCTCGATCCCTCTCTAGAAATCACCCAAGAGCTCCTTCTTCAAAATCAACCGCCACCCACACACACAACACTGATTCCCAGGGTTAAACCCCACCTTTCCCCACTTTTCACTTTAAACCCCTAAAATCCAGCTTTTTCACTTTCCTACCCGAATATTTGTAATTCTCTTACTTTTTATCCCGGTCGTTTCACCAAACTTATTTTTAATCAAGTTGTTAGGTCTGATTTTATAGTAATCATTGTATTTATAGGACTTGGTCAATACTGTGTTTAGTGCTTATCAGTATTGTATTTGACCAAGGGTATTTAAGTCCCTTTGGTCTTGTGTCTTGTAAGAACTTTGAACACGCACTATCAATAGAAATTCTGTTTTGCGCTCCATCTGTCTCTCTCTCTCTACTTTCTCTCTCTAAAGTTCTAGTGATCTTGGACTTACAATTGGTATCAGAGCAAGCTAGATCTTGAGAGAATTGAGAGATTGATTTCCTGAATCTGAATTAGTGATTGAAATCGAAAATTTGATCGATTTTCTTGAATTTTTCAAGAAAATCTCGTTTTCTTGATTTCTCACAAAATTTGGATCTGTTTGTGATCGATTTTGTGCAAATTTGATTTGTTTAGTTTCGTTTTTAGTAGTCGATCATATTTGATTCATATGTTTTTGCATAAAAACAATGATTTGATCTTCAATTTTGCGAATTTGTGATTTTCTAAAAAAGCGGTTTTCGGTACTGTTGCATTCACGATTTTGAATTTTAGTGGGTTTTAATCGAAATCTTTGTTTGAAATGTGTTGAAAATTTGTTTTCGATCAAGTTTGTAAAAGGATTTTTCATCAAATTTTGTGTTATAATCAAGTATTTGAAGATTTTGTGTTCTTCCATAGTTTGCGTTTCATTCATATCGGTTTGCGCTTCATTCAAGTTTCTTTGTTCTTGTGTTTCAGGTTTTCGATTCACGTTTGACCCGCAAAGCTCATTGTGCGTCTCAAGTGACACACGCAAAGTCAGGTTCTCGGATCTTACTACACGTACAAAGTTCACTTTGCGTTTCTAGTTAGACCCGCAAAGCTTCACTTTGCGTTTCTAGTGTGACCCGCAAAGCTCCACTTTGCGTTCCTCTCTTGACCCGCAAAGCTCCACTTTACGTTCCTCTCTTGACCCGCAAAGCTCCACTTTGCGTTCCTCTCTTGACCCGCAAAGCTCCACTTTACGTTCCTTTCTTGACCCGCAAAGCTCTTGTCTCTCTCTCTCTACTTTCTCTCTCTAAAGTTCTAGTGATCTTGGACTTACACAAGTGATAATTATTTATTAATCATATAATATAATTATTATGTTTTAAAAATGGTATAATAATAAAAGAGTAAATTGCATTTTTGGTCATTGAGGTTTGTTGTTTGTAAAAGGACCAATATGCCTTCACGTACAAGTCACATGGGGTTTTAACGGATGAAAATATGACATAATTAGTCAAAAGAACTCAAACCAAACACTTTTGCATACCACGAGGGTTTTCTTACAATAAATTTTTTGTAGGAATCAAGAGTGCGAAAAACAACAAACTACATATACCAAATTTGGAATTTACTCTTATAATTATCTGAATAAACATATCTATATCACAATTAAAAAAGTATTACAAGATGATATCATATATATAGAGGAAGGTTCAAACGAGAACGCTAACTATTTAAGAAAATAAGAAAAGCAGCAAATCATATATAAAATCACATGTGATTCGACATTAATCCGGAAAAAAAGAAACACGGACGACTTTTTCCGCGACTTCAAATTTCGTGCAAAGTCGCGGGGAATCACATGTGATTTCGTACATGAATCACATATAATTTTGTACATACTCAACCTTTTTCTTAAATAGATACCGTTCTCGTATGAACTCATTTTTCTCTCTCTATTGTATATATATATATATATGAAATAACAAAAAATATCTGAGTGCCTAATTAATGGTTAAGTCAACCAAAAAGAAAAATAAAGGTGTTGAAAATAAAATAGTTGTAAATTATAAATTCGTGTGATCATATTGTCTTACCAAGCAACGAATTAACCAATTTCCATGATGAAAACAAAATACAATGAAATCAAATCACAAAATTAATTCCTCTATGGTTTGAAGAAAAGTCGAACCCACCCAGACAACCTAATTCTTTGAAATTTGTCCCTCTTCCATTTATATTATTATTATTATATTATTATTAATTGCACCAATAATTCACTTGCTTACACATCAATTATTTACGTTAAAATATCATTCATTTTGCTTTTTTCAATAAGGTATAAAAAAATAATACAACTATATCAAAATTTTAGAATATCAAAGATATATATATATATATATATATATATATATATATATATTTTAGATGCTATTAAATAACTATGGATTTTTTTGAAAATAATAGTTTCATGTATTTGATTTAGATAAGAAATGGATTGATTTCAAGTATAGTTTGATAGGTTTTAGTTAGATAAAAAATTATATGTATCTTAAAATAGATAAAATAACATATTTTTGGGAAACATTGACAATTCCATAATGTAATTAGTTTGTATGCAATTCAAAAACGTCGGAAATAAAAGTATGATCATCTATCAATAAGATAAATCACAATAAGAATAAAAATGTTAGATATGTTTCTAAAACTAAAACAAAATAAAATAGAAATGATATAAGAGAAGAAAGATTGAAAACATCTCTAACAACTATTTTAAATTGGAAATTTTCTTAATTTAAAGAAATTTTAGAACTCAATATTTATGAGGAAGCAATAATAAGTAATTTTTCCCGACCAAGATAACATTAAAATTTAATGTTTAGAAAAACAAATATTTTTATTAAGTATTTTAATAATATAATAAATCTTATAATATATAAAATAAAAAATTTTGAGCATCTTCAACAAATTCTTTAAAAGTTTTACAAAATGAAGAATTAAATCTAAAATCTCTAAAAAATTGTATTCAACTCTAACAAATTTTCATTTTAGAGATCACAACATTAATTATATTATAAAAGATTTTATATATTTATTTAAATTTTTTTTATATATTTAATAAAATATTATTTCTTCCTACTAAACATTTCATTTTAAAGTTTGTTATCCGTAGAACATAAAAAAATTATTTATCTATCATAATAACCATTTTTGGAGAGTTCTCCATAATAATTTAGAGCATCTCTAAGTTTTTTTTTTTTTTAAACCTCTTAATGGCTCTTAAGTCTGAATCATTCAAATCTTTTTACACACCACCTCTTATTAATCATAACTAAAATAAGACTTCAGACTTTAGACCTCTTAAAAAACAAACGGCACCTAATAGTTATGCTATAATTTGTCTAAAATAAATGATGAAAAGTCAAAATGTTTAAAAAAATTACATCCTAATTCAACAACTATTTTATTTTAACAACTTTATTATTAACTATATTATTAAAATATTCAATATATTTATGGGGGTGTTTGGGATTGCTTATTTGAGGTGCTTTTTAGCCTATTGCGATGTGACACCGGTGATAAGCACTTTTGAGTGTTTATATGGAGAAAAATAAAAAGAGCTTATAGCGGTGCCAAAACGCTGAAAAACTGTTTTTGATAAGTCATTTGTTTTTAACTTATCAATTTATTTGAAAAGTGTTTATGACTTTTTGGATTATTTTAAATGTATAAGCAATCCCAAACACCTTTGAGTAACAACTTATTAGCTTATTACGTTTTGGTACCACAATAAGCTAATTCAAACACTTTTTTAAAAACTCCGGTTTGACACCGCATAAGTTGATAAACACTTTTCAAAATAAGCATAAGTTGTTTTAAATAAGCAATCCCAAACACCCCCTTAATAAAATATTAATTCTCTATCCTAAATACACACTTCAATCTCTTATTGGTGAGAAATAATTTAATACTATTATTTTTCGCTCTTAAATATAGAGTTTTAAATATTTTCCAAATTTGGCGATATTTATCTTTTATCTATTATTTTCTTTATCTTAGAATATGGTATCAGAGCATCTTCAAGAGCTTCTCCAAAATGGAGATTTTGAGTTTTTTTTTCCTCCAACAGCTTCTCCAAAATGGAGAAAACATGAGAGAGAAGATAAAAATCTCAAATTTTGGAGATGTCTCCAAAAATGATTACACATGAGAGAGAAATTATTTTTTATTCATTCCACCAATGAGATTGGTTTAAAATAAATGTTTAGGAGAGATAAATAATATTTTAATATTATAATTAATTGTGTAATCTCTAAAATGGAGAATCTGTTGGAGATGAAGGTGATTTTTTTTGGAGATTTTCACTTTTTATTTTTCAATTTTGGAGAAGCTGTTGGAGATGCTCGCTCTAACATAGTGTTGGAACAAAAAAGTTACTACAATCTCTCTCTCTCTCTCTCTTTCCCTCTCTCTCTCTCTCTCTCTCTATATATATATATATATATATAAGGGTGTCTTAGGCTCATATTTCTCTATTTTAGTATTGCTTTTGAAGATACTCCTACACTCTCCGGGTAGTATTTTCATTTTAAAGAAAGTTTTGAAAATTTGTGAGAGCAAAGTTAACAATTTTTTTTTATTTTCTTCATTTTCAATAAACTATTGCTGATAACCTCAAGGGTTGTGGCGTATTGGTTAAGGTCCTAAGAGATGTGTGGAATATATCATCTGTCCAGGATTCGAATTCAGACGTATACAACAATTGTGGCCACTGAAGTTTGATCAAGACTGATGTCTTAGAGCATCTCCAACAACATTGCTAATTTTTTTCTAAAATAGAGAATAAAAAGTCAATCTCTAAAAACATTTTATTTTAACTCCAACAATTTTTCTATTTTAGAGAATCAATCATTATTAATATTATTAAAATATTCAATATATTTAATATTCCAACAAACTTGTGGTGAAAAATCATTAAAATAATATTTTCTCTCTTTTATTAAGAGGGTCATTCTCCCTAATTTTGATGAGAAATTATTAAAATAATATTTTCTCTCCCTATTTAGAGATTATAGAGAATTTTCTATATTTACAGATTTTTTGATAATTCTATATTTTAGCAAACCATATAGCAAAGTTGTTAAAGAAAAATAGCAAAGCAAAAACTAATTTTTTTCTATTTTAATAATGATGTTAAAGATGCTCCTATAGTCATAAGAGCATCTCCAATGGAGGTTCTTATAAAAACCTCATTTTTACATTTTTTGTTACCACCTAATTTCCAACTTATCAATTTGAAAATTTATATAAAAATTCACAATGATAGTTCTTATAAGAATCTCATGTCAACATCAATAATTATTATATATTAATAAATAAATATCTAATATTTAATTTCATTACCAATAAAAATGAGAAAATTGTCATTTTATTTAAGAACCTAGAGGGCTTTAGATTTTTATAAGAACTCTACACAATGTTAGTTCTTATAAGTTATTATACTTTTTACTTATAAGAATCTTGCATTAAAGATGCTCTAATTGAACAAGGGGTATAGTATAACCCATGACACCCTTTAAAAAGGTTAAAAAAAAATATGGCTAATCCTCTAAAGTTGAATATAATTTTTTTTAGCTTTTCACTTTTGTTATTTTAGAAAAATTACTTACTACATATGGAAGATATTTTCTCACGGACTCTTCAAGATTATCCTCCTTTTTTTCTCTTTCCTTTTTTAATTTAATTTCGGATTGCTTTTTACATTCCCAAAACTCCTTATAAAAGTCACGCACTCAGGCGCACGTTAGTTAAGGCTATGGACAGCAGGAAACCGGCTATTGCCGGTAACTATTACCGAAACAACTTGCAGTAGTAACGACTTAACCCATTCCTTATCGCCTTCTATGTTCTCATCCATTCCCTACACACGTATATATAAACCCACATTCTTCCCCTTTCAACTATATATCATTTCTCTCGTATTTTGACCCATGAGTTGTTCTTAATTTACACTTCTGCCATTCTATGTTATGGTTGCTGCTGCTACCGGCTTCCCGCGACTCCGTTTCCTCCGGTATCGCCGTCTCCGGTGACGGAAAATTTCTGTTAGGCTGAAACAAATTTAATTTCGTGGTGTATGTAGATTGATATACGTGTAGATACGGAAATTGTGCCGATGTCGACGAGGAAGAGCAGCCCGAAGGGACAGTGGAAGAACAGGAAGGAGAGATTAGCGGAGAAATCGATGTCGTTTCACGGTCGTATGGCTGAAGATATGGTGGTGAAGTTGATTAGACCGAGAACGGTGCCGGATTTGGTTAGCGGTAGGGTTGCGGTTACGACGGAGACGATGACGCGTCCGAAACTGACGAAGTTGTTGCTTAACGTGACGGTTCAGAGAAGTTTAGGTCCCGTGCAGGTGTTGATATCGCCGGAATCGACCGTTGGTGATCTTATTGCCGCCGCTCTACGGCAGTACGCGAAGGAAGGCAGGCGGCCGATATTGCCGTCTCTAGATCCTTCCGGATTCGGTCTCCACTACTCGCAGTTCAGTTTAGAAAGTAAGCTAAATCTCTCTCTCTCTCTCTCTCTCTCTCTATATATATATATATATATATATATATATATATATATATAATTCACACGTTGAAAACGAACATTAAGATTGAACTTTTTCCGATCTCGGTGTTCATCCATCTCTTGCGTTACACCCCTAGATTTCTCTATTTGTTTTTACATTTTGATTGCAAAATCTATACAAGTTTTTGAATCGATTTTGTATAGGTCCGATTCAAAGCAAAAAGTTCTATTAGTTTGCAAGTCACGCAACAGAAGTCGTCTGCTATTATGCATTTGTTCATTTCAGTTATTGTTCTTTTTCTGTAATTAATTCAGTTGCACGTTCCAAGCTATTGGTGTTAATTCACAAAATATGTTGCTGATCTTTTACAAAACGTCAATTGACAGGTTTAGCACCAGAAGAGACGTTGAATGAATTAGGTTCACGGAATTTCTTTCTATGTCCTAAGCAAGCGTCCGCCATCGCCGGAAGTAGCGGTGGCCATGGTGAAATCGGAGTCGGTTACGGTGGGATGACTACATCAACGCCATCATCATCCAGCTGCTCAAAGGAAGCGGATAAAGTGACGAAAGGTGGAGCAGGCAGCTGGCTCAGATTCATGGAATTCATGCTGTGAGATTTGATCCTATTGATTTCTACAATATCTGTTTAGTTTCAGTTCAGAAGAATCTGTTGTTTCAATGTGTTAATTTGTTCACCCCTATTTCAGAATTTCATCAAAATAAAGATTGATTGATGATGATTAGGTTTGAAATTATTGTACAGTGGTGGATTAGTTTGTAATTGTATGAGTATACAAATCTCAAAATACTATTAGCTTGAAATTATTGAACAATGGTGCATCTCGCATCTATTTTTTTTTTTTGGATCTGAAGTGGTCCGTTTTGGAGCAGATCTTGTCAGGTCCTTGGATTTTTGTCCTCAACAGTTCTGTTTTCTTATACTTTATGCCTAGTTTGTAACCTTATATTGCAGCAGAAATTTGTATAAATAAGTTCACCGGATAAGAAGAGTTCGTTGACTGTATTCGGAGGCGGATTTAAAGTTATATTTTAACGGTTACAACTAAACAAACTAGTAGCATCGTTATACAGGGGTATTTTTGGTTTACAGAATGAAATTTGATGGAATTAGAATTCTTCGAAGGAATTTTAGTTTGAAGGTATTTGGTTTGAAGGAATTTTAGTTTGAACTAAACAAACATTATAGAATTTGACCTCGCGTTTAGTTGATAAAAATTCAATTTCTTCACTTAAGTCAATGAATGATGAATACTTTAAATCATGGAATTGAATGAAACTAGAAGAATTTCATCGTCTTTCATTTCGTGAACAAAACATGGATTCGGAATTTGGTCAACAGAATTGGTAATTCCAATTTTCTTCGAATTCTTTCAAATTCCATGAACCAAAGAGACTAAATTATTTACGGTTCCCTGAATTCATCCATGGTCATGCTCATAAGTTTATTAGATTAATGAAAGTTGTATACCAGGATTTATCATATAAAATGAATTTGTTGTATTCAATTTAGGGCCATATTTTTTCATAAAAATTTGAGAAGAACCAAAAGTAAACTATGTGATTAGATGTAGGCATAAATATATGATTTCTCATATGTCAAACGTAGAATGAATTATTGATGAAATTATTTTACTTAACACATGGTTAATGTTCTGTTTACAAAAGTTGCTCGTGTGTTAATGGTTATAAGTTGGAGTTTTATATTACTAATTAAATGGTTAGTTTGAATGTCTCTCTCATTGATATTATTATTTAAGGAATCATAATAATCTTATTATAATTATTATTAAATAAATAAAATTATTAGTGGTCGTCGTTCCTCATAATAGTATCATCATCATTATTATCATCTCATAATGATAATAACATTAATAATAATATTTTAAAAAATAATTTTACACATTGAATAGTTATTTTAGTAGTATTTATAATAATCAACAAATTAATTACAAAACTATCATAATACTTTGGTTATTTATCACTATTTTATACATAATCCAAAACTACAATAACAAATAAGACAAACATATCTCATCTTGTTCGAGCTCAGCTTGAAGGAAAGGAAAAAGAGAGAGAGAGAAAAAACAGGTTCGAGCTCCACGCCATTTAACAATTTAAGTTATATATTATACTTATAATTAAAACTTCTTAACAAATTTAAGTTATACATTATACCTAAAATTAAAACCTTTTAAGTTGTTTATTGGCTCGAACTCGAGATCAATTTATCTTGTTTATTAAATTGAGGTCAATAATGTTTATTTTTTGCATGATTTATGAACTCATGAACATGTTTACCTTGAAAAAGTGTATGTCTAAATGGCTTGGCTTGGCACAATTCAAAAGAATTTATCGAGCTCTAAACGAGTCGAACATTGATGTTCTAGAACTCGACTCATGAAGTTAACCATGTTTTATTTTATGTTCAAGATCGGTTCAGGCTCGAGAATTATTGAACTGAAGCTTGTGATAAAAGAGGTTGACTAACTTGTTGAAGTCTTGATATGTTAATATATACCCTAATTATCAACCAAACACTTGGTTTCTTTCCGATTATCTATGGCTTGTATATATAATTGAACGAAAATAATCATTTTCATGGTATGAAATAATTGATAACTTATAGCAAGTTATCTTCCAAACATATTAAAAAGGTTAAACATTGTGATAGAATGAATTTTCCACAAGAAATAACAAAATTTAGTAAAGGCAACTGATTTACCTAGTTTTCTTTTTCTTTCTTTCATTTTAGTGTTTACTTGCTGTTTGGAGAAGTAAATCTATATAGTCATAAGGGACATGCCACCAAGTACTTTCAGTTTTACCATTATTAAAAAATATTTGAAATATTGAAATTGATAATTACATAGTTTAATAAATTTCATATACATGTTAAATATTGTATTTTTTTAATCATATTATAAGTAGTATCATCTATACTATATTATAAAACACGGATAAAAAACTCTTAAATACAAATTATTAGGCACAAGGTAACATCATTTTATGCAAGATTTTAATAATCTCTTAATTTACAAGTATCAAAGCATAAGATACATATTACTACTACAAGCTTCTAACACCTACCAATTTGATATGTACAGAGTCTTTCTTTTATGCAGACATCACTATTAATTAATATATATATATATATATATATATATACTAGGCATATACCCGCGCGATGCAGCGGAATGTGAGTAAAGAATGAGCAATTAATGCTACTTCTTTATAGACATGTCATCAACAATCAACCATGACCTAAGAATCACAACTTATGAAGCACTAAACCCTAAACCCATAAAGATATTCAATAATTAATTTATATTACAATTATTGACGAAAAAAAATATAATGATATAATTTATAATAAGAATGAAAGGTATTTTGCGATTATATATTTTTAATGTGCTAACGGTGGACAAAAATAAAACGTATGGATAGAAAACAAATTAATTCGTAGATATTCATGATATTTAATAGTACGGTTAAATTAAAAAAACATTCAATATTGGGTTCGTTTTGAAGGTATTGACGAGACGATTATTATGGTATAATTTGTAGAAAAAAATGAACGTATTTTTCATTGTATTTTTGTTCATATATGTTTATTTGTGTTAACATGATAAATGTGTAAAATGAAAAATGAAAAAACAAGAGATATAAAGTAAATTAAATAATTAATTATAAGGGTGGTAAATGTAACATTTAATTTTAACGGATTTCCAATTCCCTGAACTTTTTTGATAAATTTACTTTATATCTTTTAGTTTTACATTTTATATTTTACATTTTCATTATATTAACACATATAAGCATATATTAACTAAAATACATTAAAAAATAATTTTTGATTTTAACAAGTTACACCATTATAATCGTCTCGTCGATACCTTCGAAATGAGCCTAATATTGAATATTTTTTTGATTTAATTATATTATTATATGTCATATATTATACATTGGTTAATCGATTTTAAAAAACGTAAGTTTTAACATCAAGATAATAAACATAATAAATATATTGCGTATTTTTTTATTTCAACATATTCCAGCATTGATTATTCATTTAAATCAACATATTTACGAGTACGAGTACACTCTATATATTATTCATTCACATCTAATCTACGTTTGTATGAGATAATCCACGACATTGCATCTGGAAGTGCATGATGTGTCCAATGGTGTATGAGTGTGGGCATTAGGTAATCTTTTTTTAATATCCAGTTCATCCATTAACTCTACGCGGATAGTGTCCCATGCATCTTCATGACCACCGAAACAAGTAGTTATGGCTCGAAATCCACAAATTTCATCGCCTAATACATATTGTACTTGTGCGATGTACGGATTAAATAAACTCGGGATTTGATCAAGATATGGAGTTGGAAGGGGGGGGGGGGGTTGTCGTTGGAAGTAGGAGTTATGCCTCGCTAATTCTTTATGACCAAAATCTTCGGAGTTGATAAATGTTGGCGCGTTAGAATAACTGCGTCTACGAGGGTCTTCAATAATATTTTTCTTTATTTCAAATAAATTACTTTACTTTATTTCAAATAATATATATATATATATATATATATATATATATATATATATCGAATGATTCTATTTTCATTGATCGACATGTGATATACCAAAATAATCGAAATTTGTGATATCCACAATTAATCACATGTGATATCCACAATTAATCGACATTTGTGATATCCACAATTAATCACATGTGATATCCACAAAATATAACGTAATTATGTATGTTAATGTGATATGTTAAAACATATTTTTAACATATAATAAAATAATTAAATCAAAAAATATTCAATATTGGACTCATTTCGAAGGTATCGAAGAGACGATTATAATGGTGTAACTTGTTAAAATTAAAAATTATTTTTTTTAACGTATTTTAGTTAATATATGTTTATATGTGTTAATATAATGAAAATGTAAAATGTAAAACTAAAAGGTATAAAATAAATCTATCAAAAGAGTTCAGGAACCAAAACTGTAACTACATGTATCAATAACCTCTTTATAATATAGTATAGATTATATTACTATAATTTTGTTTTAATTATATTATTAAATATGTAATTGGTTATTTTTTGTAGATATCATTAAAATATATAAGATAATCATTGAATTCTAACAAAATACTTAATTTTTTTATATAAAAAACATTATATTATTAAACCTAAATTAAACAAATTTATAAAAAAACATTATCACTTTTCTCAAAAATATCCAAAATCGTAAAGTAAATCGACAAAAAAATAAAATGAAACATTAAAATTGTGATGTATCTCGCTGTATTGCGCAAGTACGCTTATAGTAAATTATAATGATTACATAAATTTAGAGATGGTCAAATTGGATTCAACTTGGGATCGATTAGTATTAGAATCAATTGGGATCGGTTATGGTCCGACAGTCCATAATCAGTTATGCTTTTTACGTAAACTCAAGGCCCACCCGTCTGTCCTGAGACCGGTTATACATAGGCCCGATCTTTTAAAAAAATATTATTTTTTTAAACTATATATCAAGTTTTTAATGATTTATATAAGATTTCCAAGTTTTTTTTAAGTGTTTCAATACTAAATGTCTAAACCTGTAATAATAAAAACATGTACAATAGATTTGTGTGAAAAAGATTTAAAGCCTATTTGAATGACCCAATTAGATATTTTAAAATATATTCATATAAGATATTATCAAAAAAAAAATCTTCAAACAAGATCTTTTATATGTTCATAATCTATACTATATTATAAAAACGGTATAAAAAACTCTTAATTACAACATTTTAAGCACATGTTACAACTAATTAAAGTTAATTACTTAATTTACAATTTCTTAATGCTTTAGTACAACTTTTTCAAGCACAATATCTCACATAATCATCTATTTATGGAATGGATACTCATTTATTAATATAACTATTTGTTTTTTGGTGGAGAATTTTATAAAATAGATTTTATATTAGCATAATCTATTTCAAATGTAGATTTTACATTTAAATCTATATTAATGAGATGTAATATAAAATATTTTTTCTTCCGTATTTTTTTATATTACATCTCATAATGATTTTTCCATATTTTATTTTATAAAATATTTTTCCATATTTTATTTTATAAAATCTTTTTTCTTCCGTATTTTTTTGCTAATATAAAATATATTTTATTTTATAAAATCTACGCGTATTTTTTTTGATAATATAAAATCTACACGTATTTTTTTTCACGAGCATTAAAAGAAGAAAAAAGAAGATTGATATGAATAAAAAATAAAAAATAACGAGATACACTAATAAATTATCGTATTCTTTAAAATAAAAATATTCCGCAATACTTTTCAAATTAACCAAGTGTAAAGAATATAAAATAGAAACAATGTAGATATAAAAATATTCTTTCATATTTTTAATATATTTACATTTAAATGTAAAATAAAAAATAAAAATAAAAGATTTTAAAATATTCTCTATATTCACTATAAATATATATAACTTCTCTATGTATCATCCGAGTACAAGAAGAAGACGAACGGTCGGGTGTCAATGGCGGAACCTGCAACTGAACAAAAGGTATTCCACTATATTTTTGTTTTTTTGAAAAACTACTTTTTTATATTTTATTTTATTTACTGAGGATTTGTTTATATTTTTCAAAACCCACAATCATATTTTTCGAAGTATGGGAATAAAATATATATACATATCTTTATTTTTATCGATTAATACTATGAGGTCTTGAAGTCAATAGTCAGATAAATATGTTGTGAGACATGTGGTTTGAGTTTTAAATAATATAATACAAAACTATTACGAATATTATTGCACAAACTCATAACAACAAACGATTAAGAATATATGCAAGTTAACCACTTATGAAAATACATTCGTTTTTCACATTGTTTTTCATTAACTGTTA
This sequence comes from Arctium lappa, assembly GCA_023525745.1. Classification (NCBI taxonomy): domain Eukaryota; kingdom Viridiplantae; phylum Streptophyta; class Magnoliopsida; order Asterales; family Asteraceae; genus Arctium; species Arctium lappa. Next base: position 7,472,288 of record CM042054.1, on the reverse strand, counting down.
ACAGAGAAATTACGTTTCATTTTAACTCGGTTCAATATTGCAACAAAAAATTTATCCTCCCATGCAATGCACGGGGCCAACACTAGTTGATTTTAAAAAAAAAATTTGGGACCGATTTGAGCCCGACTCAGAACCGGGATTGGGATTGGTTAAAGCAACCGGACTTTGTTCATGGAAAACGGGCTAGGTATTTTTAGTCGGGATCAAGACCGATTACGATAGAACCAGTTACAGAAGAACAATCTTGGATTGAGATTGGTTTTCAACCATCGTTACCAAATATTATAACCCAAATTCTAAAACAGAAACCCAACCTATGTACAAATTAGGCCCAATATCAAAAGAGCCCATAATTAATAAGGCCCAAGCCCACTTCAAAATCCCAAACATCCCAAAACCTCTCATAAACCCTAAACCTTCGGCGGCAACTTCACCTATATAAACATCTTTCAAAACGATCCTCTTCTTCATTCCGCCTTTTGTCCCCAACTCATTCAAGCACACATTCCTTCAATCTCTCTCAATCAACTACCTGCAGCAATGGAGTTTTGGGGTAAGTTTCGTTTGCTTTTGATTCTTTTTTTTTTTTTTAATGTTTTTTATTACCGCAAATGTTTGATTCTTTGTTGTTCGTTGAACTATCTGTTGGAGCTACTACTGTTAAATCGTAATTTAGTTTTTGGTTTTGTTGTGTTCGATCATTCAATTTGAAGTTTGTTTTTATTGTTAGGTGTTGAGGTTAAACCTAATGAAAGCCTTAAGGTTACGGTTGAGGATTTCAAGCTCCTTCACATTTCTCAGGTAGGAACATTCGATCTTACTAAGCTTGTTGTCGCTTTTATCACTCAATCTATGTATTTTACTGATTGAATCCGTTTTTGATCTGCGGAATCAGTTCATTAATGGTCGATTGATGTTAAATAAGAACTCGATATATCATGATACATCGAAGCTGTTAATTCGGAGCACTTTTTTATTTGAACAATTGATTATTTGACATTCGATTCATTTCCTAGACTTAGACGATGTCAAACGGATTTTGATTTTGATATTGTAATCGATCCGAGTTCTTTTACATTTTGAGGATAAAATTCGTAGTAATTGATTTTATGATGCTTTTGATATAAGTTTGGGACTATCATTTCATGAAGGTTGCATTGGGAGAGGTGAAGAATGGGAAAAAGGTTGAGAATATCCCTGTACGTGTCAACTTCAACGATAAAAAGTTTGTGGTGGGGACTTTGTCTTCAGAACGTGCACCACAAATTATCTTTGATTTGGTATTTGAACAAGATCTGGAGCTCTCACATGGCTGGAAGGATGGCAGTGTCTACTTTTGTGGATATATTGCTGATAACCCCATTGAATATCCTTTGTTATTAACCATTTTTACTTTACCTAAATTACTACAGTGTTTGCAATCAATTTGAAAATTGATGTTTTAATGTCTTCAATTTTCAAATTTGAATGTGTTTCTTGTTTTCTACTCTTTGAGTTGGCAAAATATCTAATCGTTCAAGATGATTCTGTTGTTCCCTTAACTCCCGGTTTTGTTTTTTTGGCTCCACGGATGATGACTACGAATTCGGTGAGTTTAAGATGAAATAGAGTTTTTGAATTTGAGTCTTGTGATCAATTGCTCTACTTATTTGTTGTACTAATGCCAAAATTAAATGTCATATTTTTCAGATTCATCAGATGAAGAAGATGAATTGAACTTCAATGCTAATGGTATATTTGCTCATCTAGTTTGGCATTTGTAACATTTCAGAATTGTCTTTTTGGTGTTAGGGTTTTAATCTAGCCAGTTTTTTTGGATGTTCAGGTACTCTGCAGACAAAGCCGAAGGCGTCTCTTATGGAAGTGGACGAAGAAGATGATTCTGATGATGACTCGGATGAGGTTGACTCTGATGAAGAAGATGACTCTGAAGAAGAGGAAAAGGTACTTAATTGAAGTGTTCTTTTTATAATAACATATTGCTCTACTAGTGTCCTTGGTTTATTCTGTTACATTGTTTATATTACTTGATTATATAACATAATCTAATATGGTTTAATATGTTTATACAGGAAGTGAAACCACCTGTAAAGAAACCTGCTAAATCTCCATTGAAAACACCTGCTCCTGCTACGAAATTTAAGAACACCACTCCTGAGAAAACAGGTTAAAGATTTAATCTATCTTTTGAATGCCCAGTTGCTTATTTTGATGATATAGATCATTGATGTTGATGAAGGTGTACTGTGTTTATGTTTTGCAGATGGGAAGAAAGGTGGTCATACAGCAACCCCCCATCCTTCTTCGAAACCCAACTTCAAGAAAGGCAAGAAGAGCGGCGGCAAATGAGCGTAGATACTTAATTTTTGAGTGTTGGGTTTTGAGGTTTTCTTAAACAGAAATGATACCAAGCTTAATTAGTATTGTCAATTTTGTACTAAAACCATGCTTTATTGGCATTTATATTTTTGTTCTTTTATCTAATTTAATCGGTGATTGTTTTATGTGAAGCTTTGTTGAATGTAAACTGCTGTTTGAGTATTGAAATTTGTTTCATCGAATTATGTCCAATGATTCAATATTAGCTTAAAACCCCATGGACGAGTTGTTATTTTATGAGATTTTTTTATAGAATTTATTTGTAATCTTGTTCTAATAGGATAGCAATTTAATAACTTTTAATTTTACACACCAAGTTTTCAAATTCTTCCATGAAATTTAAAATTTTAAAAGCCCTTACACTAACGGACTCTTGTGTTTTCTTGTTTGTAAGAGACGTATTTGTTTAACAAAACCTTTTATCAATTACAACAACCATGATCTAATCATAATCTGGGGACTACCATTTTAAACCAAAGATAAAAGGTCATTGCCAAACAATATATAATACGAGTCACATTACACTAAAGGGCGTGTTTGGTTTGCGGTAATGGATTTGGATTTGTTGGCATTTGGAATCCCTTCATGTGTTTGGTTTGTAGGATTTAGAGTGAAAGTCGATCGAAGTATGAAGCGAGTTATCAAATCCATCAGGATTTGGACTTGAAATCCCCGTCCATTGTCAAGGAATTCCAAATCCATCATGTACTGGATTTTAAAAAAGTCGGAACGATTTAAAATCCGGTCAAATACATTCCATTCCTACAATCCAAACGTAAGATTGGAATGGATTTGAAATCCAAATCCAATCCAATCCCGCAAACCAAACGGGACCTATGGGATTATTTGATGTTAGGTACCAAACCCATTTAAGTTAAAACCAATAATTGTATCTTTAGTTTTGTAAGTCCACAAGATTGATATGTATTTTAAGATGGTAACAAATTATATATAAACGTTCAAATTAAAACAAAAACAACGGTTCTCACAAAGAAGCTTGAATAGCACCAAATCATTACCTTCCACCTTTCTTGAAAGTTGAACGTTAAGGGTTAAGTGTGTGAGAGGTCATTTACCAAATGTTTACAGGTAAGCGTTTACCGAGTGTCACTTAGGGGCCGTTTACTCAAATGCTTACCTGATAAGCACTTACCAGTAAGAGTCACTAGGCGTCTCGGGAATACGACCGTTCATGTTTACGACGAGTACTTTGGGGAGCTTCACTCTCTACAGTTCACCAATAGGATTCCTTGCTTGCATCATATCGTACAAATAAGACATTAGAGAGTGTGAGGGAACCGGAGTTCTCTTTACTAAAAAAAATAAAAATAATGATTATAAGGAACCAACGATTATTATCTGGTAAGATTATGGTACATCAAAACGATATCGTATGCAACAATTTACCCGCTAAACGTTTACCCAGGTAAGAGTCGTCACCCTCACTTACCGGGTAAAACCCTCCATCCTTATTATTGCTCTTACCGGGTAAGATTCTTGACCCTTGCCATGTTCATCCGGTGAAGAGAATTACTTAGTAAGCACTTATGGGGTAAGCATTTAGTAAACGACTACATTACCTTACAGAATAAGGGGTTGTTTGATAGTTACTGAATGGTTTGGTGCAGAATGATTAAGTGATCAAAATGATTAAGAGACTCTTATGATATATGTAAAATGAAATATGATTGTTTAGCAATTGTTCCGAATGAAACCAGGGCGCTTAATGGTTAAGGAGGCCCAGGGTACAAAATCATTCAGAGAGTTTTGGAACCATTAAGAGGTATACTTTTTTTTTTGCCAAACAGGATTCACCTCTTACCGATTCAGAGGTTGACTCTTAATGGTACCATTAAGAGGTAAACAAACAACCCCTAAGTATGGCAAAAACCAAAATCTTACCCGGTAAGAGGCATAACAGGGATAAAGAATCTTACCCGATAAGTTAAAAAAAAGACTTTTATCCGGTAAACACTTACTAAAAATCCATTTTGATGGTCATGAATGTTACACGATAAGGTATTGAGGGTGGTGACACTTACCACTAAGCGAGTTTTTGATTGGGATAACTTTTTCATAAATGAACGGAGTGTTTTTTTAATTGGGAGGCACAGGTTTTGAAAAAAATTGGCTTTCTGCAGAAAGCTCCCCCCTAAAAGCTTACTGAATAAGCCACTTTTAATATCATTAAGCCACTACCAAATAGTAATGTATAGCTAACCGAATAAGTTGAGAGTCCATTAAACTCGTTAAGATACTAACAAACAAGCACTAAGTTTAATATGCTGTATATACTTGAAAGAAAAACCATCTGAATGGCTGAATGGTAAGGTCTACCATCTGAGCAAATAAGCCACAAACAAACAGTTACCAAAGATTCCCCCACAAAGAACTGAATGAAACCATGATATATTAATTCATAATGCATCCACATGAAACTACAAGATTCAACTAACTGGAAATCAAGAATAGCAAGACACTGGTTTCAGATCAAGTTTGAATGAGTAGAGCTATGTTTAACCTAGACTTAAAACTAATTCTCATCCCTAACTACATTACATCAAACAATGCATTCAAGATAATTTCTCTTAACCCCCTTCTTCTTCCCCTGCAAATCCCTGTCACACCACCATCAAAACAATCACCTGTAAACACAATTCATCATTATTTTCATTATTCTTGTTAGAAGCAGCCCAACCTGGACCTGCAAACTCGATTCGCCTAAAACACAACACCCATCAAACAGAAATATTGTGTAAAATTCAAACAGTATCACCTAGCCTTGATGCGTGCTTATCACAGAGAACCTGACTGCAAAAACAAAATTTAATGCACAACACATCAAGTATGCATGAATAAAGTATCTGTGTCCACCAACAAGCAATTTGGGTACTAAAACAAGTCGGTTTTTTTTTCTGGCTTTAAACATCCGTAAGTAATAGATAATATTAATGCATTAAGTTATTAAAATCCATTATAGCTTTTCTATACCTCTAGAAACAAGAAATGACCAAACAGAAAAATGCCATCGGGTTTTGTGAATTGTCACAAAATGCAATGTATGAGGAGAAAAAAATAGAAAATTTGGATTTTGAATGGCAAAAGCCATCAATTAAAGTGGTATTGTGTAATCATGTGGGTGGTTAATGGTTATGTTAGGATGCTTAAAGTGCAATGTATGCTTAAAGGACAGACTCATGCATGTAAAAGGAATCAAGAAAACAACAAAAGGTCAACATTTTTAACAATCCAAATCAAAGAACTGTAAACCTGCACACCACCTGCACAGTGGAAATGGCAGTAAGACCAAAGATGGTTCAAAGGACAAAGAGAACAACACTCTTAATCTGAAATCAAGAATGAGGGTTTAGAAAGGGGAGACTAACCAGACAGCAGACATACAAACAATTCAGTGCTCATATTGCTCTGACTGCTGATTGTAGTATCTGTCACCCTTCCCTGTATGATAATCGCTCCCATAGTTATTATCGACACCATCATCATTCGCCTCACCGAGTTTTGCTTGTTCCCTTTGCCTGTTCCATTGCTCAATTTTGGCCCGCCTTTCTTCACTACCTTCCCTAACTGGACTATGGTGTCTTCTGCCTTCTGAACTCCTGCTACGTTCTCTTCGATGGAGAGGGCTTGTGCTCCTGTGCCTCCTAGACCGACTCTCGTGGTGGTAATCCCTTTCCCTTTCCCTGTCCCTGTCATCATACCTTCGACTATGACCACGGCTTCCATGCCCACGGTCGTCATAGCTACGATGTCTGTATGGACTTCTGCTCCTACTGGGACTACGACTATGCCTTCTCCTGTACCTACCAAACAGCTGTCGCCTCAATTCCCTGAGAAAGATAGCCAATCAGAAGAATGCAACATATATTGTTTCACATATGATATAATCTTGACATTTTTCGACAGTTGAAGAGGGAAAAAGAAAAGACATGAAGTATGAATGGAAATTACCTGCCAATCCTTTTCAGATGCATGAAGTTGCAGTAACCACCCCGATTGCATGTGTTCTCCTCATACTGCCTACAAGTAGCTTCCCGGAAATCAGTCACTGGTGAGAAGTCAACAATGATGGGTCGACCTGCAGAACGTTTTCAGATATGTTCATATGCCATAGCAGACATGTAAAATAACAAATATCTTAGGAATCCATGCAACAATGATCTAAATCCAAGAAATAATTAAAAAACGATACCGGCATAATATCTTCCACTAAGGTTCTTCAATGCTTTTGCTGCATATTCTTCCTCCCTAAACTGAACATACACATTTCCCACCTGATAAAACAGCAGGGGGACCATTAGAGGATCTAGAGATGCAAGGTAAGCAGAATTCAGAGATTTACCATGTGATCAGCAAGATTGTCACAGACATTCAGGCTTTCAATCTCCCCATACTTGTTGAGCTCCTCAAAGAGATCTTCATAGAAATCCTAAATTTGTTATCAAAGAAACTCCGACATTAAGGCATCAAGACAAATTGTAAACATTGACATGAAATAGACCAATGGAAATGGAAACATCCTCACAATGGTATGCTAACAGTAAGCAAAGGATTTCAAGAAACTGCAAACTTGAGTTATGCAACCAGAAGTCCACCACGTTTAAAAGCTACCATAGCAAAAAAAAAAATTGCATGCAACTGAAAAGTTAGTAGTGATATTTCAAGCAAAAGCACAACTACTTTAATGGTTTAAGATGCCAAACAACTAATTTACACCAAGAAGCTTTCTTCGACCATTAAGTACCACCTAAAAGTACCAATTTACATCAAACTAACCAAAACCGCAAAAGGCCAATCTACATCATGATAATTAAAGAAATAAGTTTGATTAATAACTGAGTGATGTTAAATCTAAATCAAACAACCTAACTCAACCTTGGAACATCAACATTCTGCTTGTGAACAGATGCACTACAACAAAGGCAAACCAAGCTACAATTCTATTCTTTCCAACGTCATAATTATCATCGATCCTAAACTCAAGCATCAAAAATTGGAAATCATATCAAACTTTTATAAACAGAATGTTGTTGCTGACAGATGTTAATCAAATCCATATCTATACAACCAAACACTACTATGTCTGACGTAAATATCACAGTCAACCTTCAAGACAACGGAACAACAATTAATCGTCAAAAAGATGATATTCACTTTCAATGTAATAAGACAGACAAAATTACACCTAACATGCAATTGGCAATATAACAACGAGATATTCGAATCTAATAACCTCCAGTTGACAAATGAAACACAAAATCAATCGAATGAAACAACAAGAAGTTAAGTGTACCTCAAAGTGATCTTGAATTTTGCGAGGATCGATAGGATTTCCTTGAGCATCAACACCAGGACTGATCATATCAGGGCGCTGGTACATGTTAGACAACAGCAAAGTCGGACTAATGCTAGGTTTGGTGTGAAGCCTAGAACAACGATCGCCATGCCTACAGGCTCCAATTTTGAAGTAGAATGGACAATTGACTCTGTCCTTCTCAGTCCCAAAGATCGACGCCAAATGCTCCGCCATTGATGAGCAAATCAAGCACTGGATCTTCTCGCTCGCTCTAGGGTTTCAATTTTGTGTGTAGAAAAAGGGGGAATTATGAGAATGGAGGAAGAGTTTATATATGTCAGAAGATGAGATTTGGATTTCTAGATGCTTCTATTTTGTACGTATTTTAGTGTTATTTATACTTTTAAAAAGCAAATTAAACAAGAAGGTGGTTTGCCCGAGTGGTTAAGGGGGAAGACTTAAGATCTTCTGCACATAAGTGCGCGTGGGTTCGAACCCCACAGCCACCATTTTTATTTATTATTTCTTTTAATATTTATTTATAAATTATGATCTATTTTTATTAATAATTAATATTTATCATTTATTTTTAATTCGTTTAATAAGTTTCTTTTATTTTATTCTTATTAAAATAATTAAAACGAAATATTTTGTTAATAAGTAATATTAATATACAACAGAGATATAAATGACAAAAAAATAAAATTAATCTTATGACTAATTTGTAATAATTAATTTATGAGTCTAAAATATATTTGAATTCTAGTTTTTTTTGTCAAAATCTATGCAATTACAAGCTTCATTGAAAAAATAATAACCTAATGTCAACATTAATACATAATTACTATCCAAAAATGACAAGAAAATGTCAAGACAGTCGATGATATATAGCTTAATCGATGTATTTTGATACTAGAGATACATGTGTTCCTCTCATACATATATTTTAATTAATTTCCGAACAAATTGAAAAGAAAATGTCAAAAATCTTAAGATGTGAAAAGAAACGTTTTGAGAAACCGATAACAAACGCTAACAAGACCCAAGGATTCAATCATTTGCATATATACAATCATACAAAACCAAATATGTAGCTTTCATAATGTCAAAACTCGAGTAAAGAATTCCAGTCCAAAAATAACAGTAAATTAGAAAGCTCCACTCATAAACTGAATACGTGTAATCGAACTGTTGGCTGCTACTACATTATGATATTAATTCACATGAAATATTTTATATTATTAAATGTTTAGTTATAGATAATTATAAATATTTTAAGAACATTTTATCTAACATAAAGGATTTTAAAGTTTGAAAATTCAACTTAACACATGAATTAAAAAAGCGTATTTTAAAGCAAGACAATTTTTTTTTTTACCGTTTCTATCGTGGGTTGGATAATCAAATTGCTAGATCCTATGGTTTTAGACTTTTAGTGGCCTTCTAAAAAGTCGGTTTTGTACGGTTCACCAAAACTAGTAACTAAATTAATAACCAAATGTTTCAAATCGGTTAAGGATCCGTTTTTAAGTAGTTTAATAGGATTCATAATTTATTCGGTCAACTATACATGATCGTTTGGTAGTGACTTAATGATACAGAAACTGACTTATTCTGAAAGCTTTTAGGAGGGATCTTTATGTAGAAAGCCAAAAAAATTTTCTTCCAAACATGTCACACTCAATTAAAAAACACGCTCCTATCTATGAGAAAATATTTTTAAACAAAAATCTTCTCAATAATCCACACAAACAACTTATTCATACAAGAATGAGTGAAAATACAAACAAACATGCCTATGATTATGACATTATTATACCCTAACTCCTAAAATAAATTAATGAAAAACATTGTTGATGACTTTACGTTCTTATTGATGATCCTTGAAACCGTTGATATTTAATTATCTCAGTCACCATGATGATTAATCATTTTGTTATATTGTTTTAGTTTTTTTTTCCTTTCAAAATTACGAAAAAAATCATAAATGGGTTGTTTACCAAACGTTTATCTGATAAACATTTATCAGTAAATGTCATCACTCTTACTTATCTTTTTAGGTAAGATCCTCGGCTATCAAAATAGCATCACCCCCACTTACCAGTAAGTGAGACAATAAACGTTTACCAGGTTTCCGTTTAATGAAACAAGGTTGGGTTCCGGTGAGAAGTTGAGGTTAACGTGAGTAGCGTGTGAAGTGATTATCAATCGTTGGATGACAAATGGATGCACATTAGGATGAGATACACCCAGATAAGATGCACCAAACCAATTCTCTTTTAAACTGCAATTAATCGGAGAACATTTGATTAAAATTGATCAATGGCTCATATCCACTTCTCACGTTAACCTCAACTTCTCAAGTGATATTTCGCCTTGTTGGATTAATCTGTAACACCCGGAAAATTAAAAGGTAAGTTTTCGTTCCCTTAAATTCGTTAAATGTGTTATTTGAGATTATGAGACCTATTATGTGCACATGCTCACTTTTATAATGCCGTAATATTATTAGAACTGGTTATCCTTGTACCCGTTTGAACCTCACGCTCGTAATCGATTTTGGTCAAGTTTTTGGGCTGATCTGGGTATGGCGCGACAGTGCCACGCGACTGTGACATTGTCACTATCGCCAGTCACTGTCGCGTGGAGTGTACCGTAAGTGTTGAGCCTCGCGCGATTGTGACACGCGACAGTGACAATGTCACTGTCGCCAGGCAAGGTCGCGAGCGGGCACTGGGGGTTAAATGAGTTCCTTAGCCGATTTTGTTCTCATTTCTCACCTCTCCTTCTTTCTCTTTGGCGATTTTGGAGCAACAAAAGCCAACCCTTTCACCCCAAACACTAACCCTCATTTATTGCAAATCATTTTGGTGGTTGAATCTCGTTGGGTGCATTAAATCATCTCAAGGAAGATTTCTAGGGTTTCTCCAAGTCAACCTCTTCTTCTTCTTCAAATCTCATCTCTTCAAACTAGGGTTTCATCTTTTCTAGGTTTTGGTCAAAAACCTAGATTGTGAGTTTACTAATCTTTGTTAAAACTAGATACACATCATTATCTTCTACTTGTCGATGTTAATGCATCTCTCAAATGTTCATGTTTAATGGTTCAAGTATTTGGGGGTTTTACCCATGGTTTTATGTATATGAAAGTACCATGTTCTATATGTGTATATCTTGGTATGTTGATGATTCCTTCTTGGAATGCCTTTTTGGTGACCTTATATTCTCATGAAGTATTTGGATGGAGATTATGTTATATGTTGGATTTACATGAGTAGGATGGTAATAGTGTGTTCCTAGTGGATATCCGAAATGTTACAGATGGAATTACATCTTGAGACCTCCTAAATGCATTATGTGGACGAACCAAGTCTGTGATTCACTATAGGAATGTAGATGAGTGACATTTGGAGAATTTCCTAAGGCGGTAGTCTCCTATGTACCTAGACCTCCGCCGTCGGGGGAATTTCCAAAGGCGGTAGTCCCCGGTGCGTGTCGAACCTTTGGGTTGCCAGAGAAAGTGGCTTCAAGGTGCATTGCACTACTAAAAAAAGAGCTATCACCGACGGACGTTTCCGACGGATTTTCCGTCGGAAAAATTTCCGGCGGATTTCAAAAAAGTCAACATCACCTTAAATCCGTCGGAAATCCGCCACTGAAATTTTACGAAAAATAAATATTTTTATTCTCTTTAATATTTGTGGCAGATTTGTGACGGATATTTTATCCGTCACAAATCCGCCACAAATATTTGTTTAATTGAAATTAAAATACTTAATTAAATAAATTAGTAACTAAACAAGCAAATTAGAAAAAAATTAAATTAATTCTAATTAATTTCCGACGGATTTCCGACGGAAAATAATTAATTTTAAATTAAATTAATTTCCGTCGGAAATTAATTCAATTTTTTATTTTTTTTATTTTAAAACATTTTCTTAAATTAAATGGTTAAGATATATATATATATTTTAAAATCGAATTAATTTCCGACGGATTTCCGACGGAAATTAATTCAATTTTTATTTTTTTTATTTTAAAACATTTTCTTCTAATTTTAATTTTAAAACATTAAAAAAAATAAAAATCGAATTAATTTCCGACGGATTTCCGACGGAAATTAATTTAATTTTTAATTTATAATTAAATTAATTTTCTGTCGGAAATCCGTCGGAAATTAATTCGATTTTTAAATTTTTTTTTTATTTTACAACAATTTATTCTAATTTGAATTTTAAAACATTTTAAATTTTTTTTAAATTAAATTAATTTCCGTTGGAAATCCGTCGGAAATTAATTCGATTTTTAATTTTTTTAAATTTTAAAACATTTTCTTAAATTAAATGGTTAAGATATATATATATATATATATATATTTTAAAAATCGAATTAATTTCCTACGGATTTCCGACGGAAATTAATTCGATTTTTATTTTTTTTATTTTAAAACATTTTCTTAAATTAAATGGTTAAGATATAATTTTTTAAAAAAATCGAATTAATAAGTCAATAACAATCTTAATGGGATTTTATGGGTTCAACTGGGATGTTTGGGTTATATTGATCTTAAGTCGGTTCAATTGGGTTTAAATCGGTTCTGTTGGGCTTAAACTGATTCAACTGGGCTTAAATTGGTTCAATTGGGCCTTAATAAGTCAACAATGCTCGTAATGGGTTTTATTGGGCTTTGATGGTTCTATTGGACGTAAATCGATTCAATTGGGTTTTAATCGGTTATATTGGGCCTTAATAAGTCAACAATGCTCATAATGGGCTTTGATGGGCTTTTATTGGGATTTGATGATGAAGTCAGCTTTATTGGGCTTAAATCGATTCAATTGGACTTAAATCGGTTCTATTGGGCTTAAATCAGTTCAATTGGGCTTTTAATAAGTCAATAACAATCATAATGGAATTTTATGGGTTCAATTGGGATTGATGGGTTATATTGATCTAAGTCGGTTCTGTTGGGCTTAAACTGATTCAACTGGGCTTAAATTGGTTCAATTGGGTTTTAATAGGTTATATTGGGCCTTAATAAGTCAACAATGCTCGTAATGGGCATTGATGGGCTTTCTTGGGCTTTGATGGTTCAATTTGGCTTAAATTGATTCAATTGGGTTTTAATAGGTTATATTGGGCCTTAACAAGTCAACAATGCTCGTTGATGGCAAAAATGCACACGTGTAAAATGTGGCACAATAATGGTGCAAGTATACACCACGTATTGCGTTCACTTCTCAAGTAATATAATGGTAAGGACCAAATATCATATCCACAGGGATTGGGCTTAACTAAGAATCAGAGATTTCCACGAACTTCCGGTGCAAAGTTAAATTTATAAAATTGATGGGTTGATTTTTAGCGAAATATTAAATATTAAATAAACAAGATAATAAAAAGCGGGTACGGGTGTAAGTTTTCCCCGAGAGTAATTTAATAACTTAAATGGTTAACAAAACCGGTCGCAATGGACCCCACACGATTTCCTCCTCTCGAAGCGACGTCGTGTCGGTTGCGATAACGATTTTATTATAAAATTACCACACTTGCTATCTTTCGGTTTACCAATCTTACTAAGTAGATCTCGAAGATCTTAGCCCCGCCAGTATGGAGAGATGCACATATCTCTATGACACACCAACTCGACCGACATCTGGACCTTAGTTTGATTATGCAAAAATCCATATCTCTATGCGATTATTAAAGATTCTCTCAAACCTTCTTGCATCACTCAAGCCGTATTCGGATCCGCCCATCTCGAGGTCTAAGATCTAATATTAACACACACAAGTGATCGGCTTGTCCGCGTTGAGATGAAGCTTCAACTTGGATGACTAAACCGAGAAGTTAGCCGAATGCGGTAACACCCAAGTGTTACATTTTAACCTCTCGGGTTAGCTTACACCCGCACCCAAAGGGGGGTTTAGTTACTCATAATATTAAAAGACATAATAAATAAGAAAAAGAAGTGCATAAAATTAAATTTCAATAAATGTAAACGTACCACTGTGGCCACAATGTCACCACAGTGGTGAACAGAAAGTAAATAAAGCTAGGAAAGTTACTACTAGAGATACAATGAAAAACTTATACTACTAACAATTTGCTGGGAGATGACTCAAATGGCTGGTAAATAATGTCTCTTCAAAGCTAAGAACCCTTTGTATTTATAGTGGAGAAGATGAGTTGGGAAGAAAGGGACATGAGAGGGTGAAAGAGACCTCTCATGCATGTCCTCTTCCTTCCTTTGGCTCCATTATGCTTGTCTTCTTCTTGAGTCTTCTTGCATGTAAGGGTCAGCCTTGACTTCAACAGGCCTGCCTCCAACTTGCACCAAAATGGCTTCAAAAATCTGCAGAAAATCGCAGGTGCAGTACTCGCCACAGTGGCGACACTGTGGCCACAGTGGCATACGAAAATTTCACGAAAAATCGACGTTTTTGATCTCATTAGTTATTTACAAAATCTTGGAACATTTTAGACCAAAGAAATGAGAAAGGCTCAAATGGGTACGAAAAAGGTTATAAAATGGGTTAAAATGAGTGACGAATAACTCTAAAAATTGAGGGATATCACTCGTAATGGGTTTTGATGGGCTTTTATGGTTCAATTGGGCTTAAATCGATTCAATTGGGGTTTAATAGGTTATAATGGGCCTTAACAAGTCAACAATGCTCGTAATGGGCTTTGATGAGCTTTATTTGGCTTTGATGGTTCTATTGGTCTTAAATCGGTTCAATCGGATATATTGGTCTTAATAAGTCACCAACAAATCCTTCACAAATATTTGTTTAATTGAAATTAAAATACTTAATTAAATAAATTAGTAACTAAACAAGCAAATTAGAAGAAAATTAAATTAATTCTAATTAATTTTCGACGGAAATAGTTTAATTTAAAATTAAATTAATTTTCCGTCGAAAATCCGTCGGAAATTAATTCGATTTTAATTTTTTTATTTTACAACTTTTTCTTCTAATTTGAATTTTAAAACATTTAAAAAAAAATTAATTTATTTTTAAATTAAATTATTTCGAATTTTAAAAAAAATTGTTTTCTCCCCAATTTTTATTTTACAACATTTTCTTTTAATTTGAATTTTAAAACATTTTAAAAAAAAATTAAAAATCGAATTAAAAATCGAATTAATTTCCGACGGATTTCCGACGGAAATTAATTTAATTTAAAATTAAATTAATTTTCCGTCGGAAATCCATCGGAAATTAATTCGATTTTTAATTTATTTTTATTTTACAACATTTTCTTCTAATTTGAATTTTAAAACATTTTAAAAAAAATTAAAAATCGAACTAATTTCCGACGGAAATTAATTTAATTTTAAATTAAATTATGTCCGTCGAAAATCCGTCGGAAATTAATTCGAATTTTTAAAAAATTTGGTTTTCCCCCAATTTTTATTTTACACCATTTTTTCTAATTTGAATTTTAAAACATTTTAAAAAAAATTAAAAATCGAATTAATTTCCAACGGAAATTAATTTAATTTTAAATTAAATTATTTCTGTCGAAAATTAATTCGGATTTTTAAAAAATTTGGTTTCCCCCCAATTATTCCCCTCCCTTAATTTCACCTCTTCTTCTCCCTCTCAAATAACATTTCCTTTTACAATACCACTCACAAACCCACCTCTCATTTTTCCTCTCAACCTCACCATCAACACCAAAAACTCGCCGGAGGACTTAGATAAGAGATGTTTTTTGCCAACAACTTCGGGGCTACATCTCGTTTTTACACTGTTACTTCTCTTATTCACACAAGGTATCGTTTTTTCGATTTATTTTTTTTAATGATGTTTTCTTCTCAAACATAATTGTTTTTTAAAAAACCTTAGATATATTTGTTTTATAATATTCAAACCTTGTTAAAAAACTTCAAATCTGTTATGTTTTATTTTTTATCAATGGTTTTTGAAGATCTATAACCACTGCATGTACATGTTTTCTATTTGGGATCTACTTTTTATAAAAAAAAATTAAAATCCGTTTTTTGTAAAAATATTCCAAAAAAAATACCACATCTAATTTTATAAAAGTTTTCAGATCCGATTTATTAAATATTATTTTTGTATCAATGCTTCTTTTAAGATCTACAACTACTACTTTCTGTTTAAAAAATTATTTTGGAAATGTTTTTTTATTATCAATTTACCGATCTGTTTTTTTATAAAAAACCTTGATATGTTTTAAAAATATTGAATATTTTATTTTTACCTTGTTATAATTTTTGCAGTTCAAATTCACTGGAAATTTGGCATCAATGTTAGTTACTTATAAAGGACGTCAGATTTGCAAATGCAAATACTAGGAGAAGAAGAATATGTATGAAGATTATCATATTTTTGTGTGGAATGTTAATTTTAAATTGTTCTAGATGTATATTATTTTTAATAGGGTATTTTTTGTTTGGAGATGTAAATTATATTTTGATCTTAATATATTTGTAAAATGTTTATGAGGTTTATTTAATATCTATTATTTATAGATGTATGTGTATGCGTGTTTGTTTTGTTTTTTTAAATAAATCAAATTTTATCAACGATTTAATGACAAAATATCTGAGGGTGAAATTAAACAAGTAGATTCAAATTTATAATTTTAAAAAATTTTCCAACGGATAATTTAAATAAATAATTTAAATAATAATTTTAAAAAACAATTTTAAAATAAACGGAAACTAATTAATCAGATTAAGAATTTGTTAATTAATCTGACTTTTTTAAAAAAATGGGAAATTAATTTCTGACGGATTTCCGACGGAAAATCCGTCGGAAATGATAAAATCCGTCGGAAATCCGTCGGAAAATCCATTTTCTGGCGGGGCATTTTTTGACAGCGTAATCCGCCGGTAATTCGATTTTCCGACGGATTTCCGACGGATTTTGCCGTCGGTAATGGTCTTTTTTCTAGTAGTGTTGCCTCTTTGGGTGAACCGGATTGGAGATATGGGTCGCTCCCGTTAACTCCACATCTACGTGATTATTTATTAACTGTTGATAAGAACTGTAACTGTTTCTGGCATGATTTTACTTGTTCAACTCACTAGGCTTTTTGGCCTAACACTTGTTTGGTGTCGATGTGTATCTCAGGTATTAGCAGCGCGGCTCCTAGGCAGGTATAGATGCTTTGGGCGAGAGCTTGGGAATACGACACTTGGACTATTTTGAGAAGCCTTGGGTTTATAGATGACACCCCTTTTTGTAATCTCTTTTCTAGTTGTAGAAATTAGATTAGTTGGTTGTTGTTTATTTATTCGTTAAATTACAATTGTGATTAAACAGGTTTAATTGTATTATTCCCCTTTTTGGGAGGCTCTTGTTATGCCAATTTTAGTATACCTCATGTCCGTTTTCCGGACTTTTGTGATCCCTATTTTTAGGGTGTTACATAATCGGTATTGTTTACGGGTTAGCGGGTTACGGTTTGCATGGACTTGGTCTTTAGTTGACCAAGTCCGGTGGAGAATAATGGGTAGTGGGTTAGCTATAGTTTAGGAGTAAGTGGGTCTCTAGTTTTTAGTTTTTTGTTGCTTTAAATAGGAGTAGATATGTTTTACCTATAAAAAGTATGTATGGAGTTAGTTTATGCAACTTTAATATATTGTTCTGTTTTACATTTTATCTTAACATAATTAGTTCTTCTTTCTTCTGCAAGTTTGTTTTCTTTCGAGGAGTTTTGAGGATTTTGATTTCCAACACCCCTAATAAACCCCTAACTAAATATTGATTCGTTCAACATATACATTTCTAACAACACAAACAAAAGGAAGTCACAAAACATGATTTTTACATATGATACAAAGTCGAAAAAATATAAAATTAGATACATGAAGTCGGAATGAAGGAAAGCATCTAATTCTTCGTCCTACATATATAGATACATAATTGTATATGTATATACGCTAGCTAACCACCGATACCTATCTTAATTTGTACGTCACTTATATAAGTCTACCCATAACTCAAAGTACTCTGGACTTCTTCTCTGATCTTCATGATCTCAACATGGAGAACCTACCAAATTTTATATATATGCATCTAATTTAATTTTAATTCCAATCGGTAGAGAAAATAATAATTAATTAAGGTCTTTAATTAAGTTGGGACGAATGTGCCAACATAACCAAATCCCACGATCAAGAATGTTATCGTTTGGAGGAATATGTACACGAAATACTGGTGATTTCCGTACATAAAATCATAGCTTCCGATGAAACACAAGAACACCGCAAACCCCAATTCCGTAACATGAATCCTGAATCATGTCAAACACCCGAATATATATCAACAAAATGTTGTCCATCGTTAATTCTATTCATTTAATTCAATTTGTAACGTAATTTAATTACCTGTCCCGGTAGTTAGATTTGGCCTTTCGGGTTGATGGTGTGGCTTTGGGAGTCGGTTTTTTGTTCTTGAGAGTATCTCCGAGTTTCTCGGTCACGACCCATTCGTTAGATCTTTTGGCGTCAAGTAGACCGATGAATGTTGCCTTGGTCCGGTGCAATGACATCACATTTTCAAAAAGAATCCAATAGAATAATAAATGGACCGATCTACATACAATTTACAACGGTTAGAGTTCCACATCAGCTAGACTTAATTAGATAATTTTATTCTCAATATATGTTTCCCAAAAACCTTTTTGCAGATTAATATATTCAGGGTTCGTAGTATTCTCCAAATCATTAATTATAATATAGAAGGAAGTTCTGTTAAGAACCCAAAATTGATTAGGAACCTAAGAACTGCCTACAACACAACATGTGTCCCTTTTTAGGATAAATATTCATCATGAATAACACATTGATGGTGAATATGGATGCATTATTCATCGTGAATCACACATTCATGATGTATATGTTACAACATTTATTATGAATAACACATTCATATTAATGATGAATGTTTCACATGTTACATTGTGGACGGTTTCTGAGTTCCTAATCAATTTTATGTTCTATATATACCTTGGTGTCCCGACTGCATTCAATGTGGTAATGATGCAAGGAATGTAGATGGATCCCCAAGTCGGGACATAGACTTCTGGGACCAAGATGCTTGTCGGGAGAACCACGCAAAAGAAGAAAAACGTCACCATGTGAGCGATGATTTTTCGTACGAAGAAAAAGCTATAGATCACGTACACCTTCTTCCATAATGTCACTTTCTGCACCCACACCAAACTCGCATTTATATATACACATACGATATGCAAAATAAATACGAAACTAATTAACAACCGTAGCTAACCTTAGTTTTAATGATCTCGGGCACCATTTTCCGAAACAAATTGGCTGGACCACAAGACCACCTATGTTGTTGGTAACGGAACGCTTTGAATGTGCTAGGAAGTTCGCTTTTCACCTGTTAATTAATCAAAATTTGATGCAATTAAGAAAACATACTATATATTTGATGTAATTAAAAGAATATACCATAAAAAATTAAATTAAAGTTTTTGAAATTAGTTTTTTCAATATAAAAATCGAACAAATGAAGTACCTGAAGATCACCGAGATACAGAAATTTCCATCCCTTGAGACCGGCTCGGACCGCTAGATCCATGTCCTCGACGGTTGTCCGATCCTTCCATCCGCCGGCCTCGTTGATGGCAGCGATCCTCCACACACCGCCCGTTCCTGTGGTAAATTACGATATTGCCCCTAGGTTATTTTTGGAAATGTTTTGTTAGTTGGGTAGTAATAAGGGTCCTCTTGAAATGAATTAGTTACCGTTGAAGCCAAAAAATGCATGTGTGGCTGATCCCACTTCTTGCTCCACTGTGAAATGGTAATCCAGTGACATTTCTTGCATTCTTGTCAATAAACATTCATCCGCATTCACTGCAAAAAAAAAAAAATAGATTCAATAATTTTCTAAAAAAATAAGAAAACATTCATCATGAATGCCCTAACATATTTATAATGAATTTAATCATAAATGTGTTATTAATAATGAATATCCATCCTGTAGAGGGACATGTCGTTTTGTGGGTAGTTCCAGAGTTATCGAAAAAAAAAAAAAAAGTTTCAACCGAACTTTACTCTGTCCATCTATCCTAGTATGGATGATAACAGAAAGTTCCGTAGATAGTAAATGACAAACCTACCCCGGTAAGCCAAGCATGAAGCAACAATTATGCTGGGTAACATGGGTGGTCCGTTACTTGCTTCCGGTAACATGTGCTGGGCATTTACGTCATTACTCTTTGCCCCATGGCATATTTTACATTCACACACTACAAATCCTTCTTTTTCCACATTTTTTTATAACATTCCGAATAAACGGTTGTCGATCGAGGTATAAAATTAATAAATAAAAGAGACATAAATCGATACTTACCGAACCGCCATCGGCCTTGAACCAGGGCGAGTTGCGGGTTGAACTCAAGAAAGGGAATGGCTCGTTGGAGGAAATCGGGTTCGGGCCGGAAATCGGCGTCGAAGATGGTGACATATTTACAGTCTTTAACATAACCATGAGTCAATCCGTCTCTAAGTGCACCAGCTTTGTAACCTCCTCGGTTTCCCCTAATTTGGTACCAGATATTAGCTCCTTTGCTAGCCCAACGTTTGCATTCTTTCTCAATCATATCCTACAAAATCATATCATCCAACACAATTAATTACCAAAAAATATTGAAATTGTGAAAGATGATGCAACCCAGATGGTGGATTTAATTGGATTTGATGAAAATTAATCAAATTCTTGTTAACCGCTACTTTAGATAACGGTAGTGTGTATATACATGTTATATATAAAGAAAGGATCACGCGATAAGTTAAACATTTTGCGAGAAAACAAGAAGTCTCAATGTCATATATGATTACACGCCTTTTGGATGTGTTTAATTATATATGATTAAGTGTCTATATATTGTCAATGTAACGTGTGTTTAATCATATATGATTAAGTTTGTGTATCATATACGATATCACACTTTTCGGTTTCTCGCAAAATGTTTAGCTTCTCGTAACGTGCCCATATATATATATATATATAGAGAGAGAGAGAGAGAGAGAGGGTTAGGTTCTAGAGGAATGAAAGTTATGGTTAGAAGGGTAAGAAGTGATCTCTACCCTTGGATGCACATTAGATTAAGATGCACCAAGATGAGATGCACCGAAATGCAACCGATGAATATCCATATCAAGGCGCGATTCATGAGTGGTTTTGAGATTAAAAGTGATGAAAGGTCCAGATTCCTTGTTGCTTTCTCACCTTAACTTTTCTTCTCACACGGTCATTCGTCTATATATATAATATATAGTGGCAGGATCAAACAAGAAGCTAAATATTTTGCTAGAAGTCAAGAACTTTCAATATCATATATGATTATACGCATGATACACAAACTTAATCATGTACGATTAAACACATGTTGCATTGACAAAATATAGACGCTTAATCATACATGATTAAACACACCCAAAGGATATATATATGGTCGTACCTTAATGGTGCGGTCAGTGGAATCATCGAGAACTTGAATCACGAGCCGATCGGTCGGCCATGAAAGACTACATGCTGCACCAATTGAGATCTTGTATACCTCTCTTTCATTGAACATTGGGATTTGAATGAGAACCATCGGATACGCTTGGCTCCCGTTTTCCACATCCTCACGAATCGGTTCCCATTTGTATCGTTGTTCCGGCTTCTTCCAAAAGAGTTTTACAAGGATGATAACAACACCCATATAAAGTCTTTCAACGAAAAGCATCACAGTCATCGCCAAACAGATATAGACCGCTAATTGCAGCAGCGGTACTATCAATGGCGCCTTTATTAGGTCCCAAATCATCCCAAATTCCGTGGCCAAGTCCACGGACATCCCCGGAAAGTTTCCGGGCATCAGACTCTCCCCGGGAACAACGTCCGTCATTTTTCTCTTCCTCTTGAAAACTTGAACTGAAACAGTGAAAATCAGATCTATGAAGATTGATCAAATGTGTTATGTGAATGAGATTTAAATGGAATTAACTTAAAAAGTAGCGATTTCTACAATGGGGGCAGAGAGAAAGACGTAGAGCAAGTGAAGCAGAAAGAGATGAAGGCACTTCATAGTCAAATTTTACTATCTTTCTTTTAAGTACACTTTCTTCCATCTTATCTTATACTCCATTCGTCCGAAATGGTGCGTTTGATACGCAGACTAGGTGGGACATGACGGGACAAAAAAAAATAGTCCCATGTTTGGTATGCCATGAGACAAAAATCACATGGAACAATATGACACAAAAATCAGATTTCATGGGACAAAACTTAAGTTTTTTAGTTCCACCAAAATAGGTGGAATAACATGAGACTAAATGTAAGATTACAATATTACCCTCTTTCAAACATATGATTTTAAACCTAACTAAACGTGGGACAGACAGTTAGTCCCGTCCCGTCCAGTCCTGTCTGCGTACCAAACGCTACCTAAGAGAACGTTACTATTTTAGTTTGGAAAATGCTATTGGCACCTCTATTAATGTCAAAATCAGGTTAATTCATGCGTTGAGAATGTAAAAAATAGGTTTTGATGTAGATGTGTGAGAAGAAAATCATTTGATTGGGGTGTCATTAGCAATATATAGGGGTGTCATTAGTCTTCCCTTTAGTTTGTCAAAAAATAAGAACTATTCACTCTCAAAACTAAATGTCTAATTTCTCATTTTATCTTTAATTAAAAAGTAATTGTCCAATTTCTCGTTCTACCCTTAATTATATAATAATTACATACTGCTAAAATTGTATGTCTTTTTTTTTTATTGTGACATTTATTTTGGGACGAACGGAGTATGTATAAGAGTAAGTTATAAAACTCGTCCCTTAGGTTTGGTGAAACTTTGGTTATAATCACTAACATTTGGAAATTACAAGGATGGTATCAAGGTTTTATTTTTATTGCGAATTTCGCCTTAACATCCATTACAAAGTGTCATCACATGTTAGTCAAGTGAGGGTATTTTAGTCATATTACTAATTTTTAAATAATTTATTTTAAGCCAATGTATAAATCGTTAAAAAATGTGATTAAATCAATATCTAAGAACCCTACCACATCCCATGGCATCCCTTCCCTCCACCACGAGGGGCGGAGCCATAAATTTTTACTAAGGGGGTCTACTACAAAACAAAGATGATTCATTGACGGATATCCGTCGGTAATCCACCGTAAAAAGCCATCATTAGCCGGAAAAATCCGCCGTGATATGCCAGAACGTCGGTAATTATCGGTGAAAAAAATCCGGTGAAGTCTCTTAGTTTTGTAGTGGTACTCTAAATTCTAAAATAAAACAAATATACATATGAAAAGATTGTGTGAGAAGTTGATGTTAACGTGGAAAATGTGAAAAGTGGATCTGAACTGATCACTTTTAATCAAATGCCCTCCCATGAATTGCGGCTTAGAAAGGAATTGATCTGGTGTATCTCGATGCATCTCATCATAATATGCATCCAACTGTCGGTAACCATTTCTCATGCTTCTAACTTTAACTCAACTTCCCTTGTTTGTGTGTGTATATATATATATATATATATATATATGTGTGTGTGTGTGTACATATATTAATGATTTTAAAGTTGTAATTTTTTTTTTGTTTTTTTTTAAAAGTGAAGGGGTGCAAATGAGGGCCCTGGGCCTTAGCTGGCTCCGCCCCTGCCCTCCACCACCTGCAACTCCAACCACCATGTTTCCGACGACATCCCCCATCCTCCTCCTTCGCCTCTCTCCACCTATCTCTATCCATTTTTATCCCCTCCACTTGTTCTGCTTCTGCAACCCCAAAGCTATCTACCATTTTTGTTCCTACTCAAAACTGCAACTATTGCTCCTAGAATCAAGGGATACAAAAATGTGATTAAATCAATATCTAAGAACCCTAAACAAATGAGTTTTTATTCCAAATCATAGTCTCAACATTAAACCAAAAAAATTAAAGCGCTAACATTGTGGCTCTATTAGTTTTTTTTTTTTTTTAATAAAAACATTGATAAAGTTACGGAATTGCCTTCATGTGATTCACATGTGGGTCACTTAATGGACATGAGTAAGGGGTTATTTGTTTTTTTTCTAAAAACCTCTTAATGACTCTTAAGTCTGAATCGTTCAGACCTTTTTACACACAACCCTTTTATTAATCATAACTAAAATAAGACTTCAGACTTTAGACCTCTTAAAAAACAAACGGCACCTAACATGTTTTAATGAACATGGACGAATACTGCAACAAAATAAAACCTTGGTGGCCATCTTGTAAGTACCAAATGTTAAAACAAAAATCCTTGGAGGCAATTATTGTGATTGTAACAAAAACTTTGTAGTGTAATTTATAATAAGCAAAAAATAGCATCAAAATATTTAGAGTAAATTGTGATTTTCGTTCCTATGTTTGTTATTAATTTTGATTTTCGTTTTTAGAGTTTAAAATTTGTAATTCCTATCCCTGTGATTTGCCATTTATTGTTATTTTCATCCCTAGATAATGAATTACAAACTATAAGAACGAAAACTGTAATTTCTAAACTGTAAGGACAAAAATAGCAATTTTTAACAAACCACATTAACGAAAAACGTAATTTACTCAAATTATTTATATACAAACCTGCCACTTTATAATAAATATGTTATTATAAACTCTTTCCTGTACCGATGGACTTAATATAATATGCATGTTATTTTTTCTCTTTTATAATTTTTTTTTATTTTAGAAAATCTAGTGTAACAAAAAATATTAGAACAAAAAATCTATGGCAAGCCGCCGGCATTCTAAGAGCATCTCCAACAGCATTGCTGAAATAGAAAAAATGGGTTTTTGTTCTCTAGACTTTTCCAACAGTTTTGCTATCTTGTTTGCTATAATAGAAAAAAGTTGAAAACTTTCCAAGTTTAGAGAATTTTCTAAAACTTTATGGTAGGAGAGATAAATGATTATTTTATTCAATCTCACCAATGAAATTCAATTTTTATTATTTTATATTAAGATTTTTTTAAAAAGTGTATTGAGATGATAACTTATATAAATATTATAATAATATAAGTTGTTTTAAAATATCTAAAATAGCAAATCTGTTGGAGATGAATGTAATATTTTTTAGAGATTTTCATTTTTTGTTCTCTATTTTGGAAAAATTATAGCAATGCTGTTGGAGATGCTCTAATACCGGTAGCTTCATCATCCCGACGATAATTCGCTCAAAAAAGTGTTTAATATGTACCGTTTTTTCATGTTTACAAAAATAGTCCCTAGACTATATGCTAATGAACAAATTTAGTCATTCACGTTTACTTTTATATTTTATGTTTAAAAAACTAAAATTATCTACATATTTGGTCTAGTCTAACAAATTCGTTAAATCATACCCATCAAAGTTGGTAATGTTTATATGTACCTTAATAATAAAAAATCATTAATATTAAGAATAATTATCACTAATAATATAAAATTATATAACAATTAAGAAGATTTGTTTCGTTAAACAAGAAGGAAAATGGAAGTCACACATTGTAGATGAAACATCTTGCCAAACAAAAAATGATGGGAATGTTTGGAAAGATCATTTAAGGTTTCATGTTGCAATTAATGGAAACATACATGAAATAAGACACAATAAATACAAAATATTAAAGAATCGTCATATATAAATCTGTCAATTGGTTTTCTTACATATTCTAATGGTTTCGTGATATACTTTTCCACAAAATACTATCTTCCTCATTCATCAAGACATAAATAGTTTGGTTTTTTAAATGACGAAATGTTAAATTCAAAAAGAAAAACGAGATACCTGTTTGAGCATGCGGCAAGTTGCGTGGAGCCCTCTGGCTTGGAAAGAAGCCTGGTCCAAGAGTAATATGAAATTATCTTGGGCCTGGCGACATTTCAAGTCAGAAGCTCTTAACTATTATTCTTTTAACAAACTCGACCCTTCAGTTCTAATACATTTTTTTAGAATCGGAGATGAAGGGAAAAAGAAGGGGTGTAGGATAGGCCCTTGAAAGGCCTCACATATATTTATACCACATTCCAATTTGAGATCAACCATCAAATTCTAATGAGGTGTTTGTGGAGGGGGTTAAATTGTGATGAAAACCTAAAACATACTCTTTCTATTTATGGAAAAAACCTTTTCAAATACCCTAATTTCTTGCTTTAATGCATTATGATCTAGTGTGATTTAGTCTTAGATTCTGAAAGATTATTTGGTGTTAATATACACGTAGTTATAACTTGTGGCAATATATGGTTATTAGTTCTATTACAACTGATAAAATTTCCACTCCTATATCACCAAGTCTTTTTGTTATATAATGAAGTTTATGAATAGAAAAACCATGATTTTCACACCATCAAATGGTTGATTTCCATAATTTACCCTTGTAATAATTACAATTGAAAAAAAGTTAAAATATATTATGGTTTGCAATTATAAAAATAATTAATTTATAACAAAACTACGATAATCATAATATATCACATATCTCTACTTAATATCTTGATTTGGTTTTTTCCATTTTAACAGGTAAAATAATTAGTTTGTAACAAACTTAATTACAAATAAGTTATAATTTGCTAAAAGATTTATCTGGCTTATTTTTGTATCTTAGACAAATGTTTTCTTGAGTTTTTATCGTAAATATATTAATACAACACAACTAACAGTTTATCAATGGTATTTTGATACACATCATCTTCTTAAAATATATGTTTTAAAATAAAAATTTATGTTATGTATATAAATATTTACAAAATGAAATATTTATTTTATTTCATTTATAAATTTTATCTAAATCACTAAATATTCTAATTCTTCTTACATCAATCTTTGTGACTTCCAATCATCTTCCACGGTTCAACCACTAGTTGTACTGCCACACTAAATAAATGTGGTCAAGCAAATGAAAAATAAACTATAGTCTTAAGTACATAATAATTCAATCGTCTCAATTTTAATAAATCCGATGGACAAATCAAGAAATTGTTTGACAAACAACCGATTTTATTGGTCTTAATATAACATACATCATGACGTTTGAAACTAAAAGCATGAAAATGTCTTGTCTACATTTGATCTCAAATCCCATTCTAGTTTTTTTGGGTGAAACATGACATGATCCCGATTAATTATGATAAAGATTTGTATCTTGAAGAGAATAACATGCTTTAAAGTCATATATGAAAGTAAGAAAAGATAAATAATGGTCGAATAAGTTTTTTAAAAATCTTTCAAAATTATAACATTTAGGTGCCGTTTGTTTTTTAAGAGGTTTAAAGTCTGAAGTCTTATTTTAGTTATGATTAATAAGAGGTGGTGTGTAAAAAAGTTTGAACGATTCAGACTTAAGAGCCATTAAGAGGTTTTTTTCTTAAAAACAAACAACCCCTTAGACATGGAGCTTCGTGTATTTATGTTAGAAAATACAAAAAAGATGTAACTGAAATACGATATACAATTTATACATGTACGAGTAAAATTGTGAGACGCTTCAAGTCTATAATCCTAAGCCTATGAGTTTCAAAATTAGTGGGAGTTCAATGATTTTAAATTAGCTCAAGATAATTTATAAAGATCTCGAATTTGAATATTACATTTGTGTTATGTTAAAATGTTTGTTTGTAGTAGCCTTGTTTCATGAATATATAGAGGTTTAAGGGCACATACGATGCAAAACGAGCCACAAAATTTATTTTAGAGTAATATAATTGGTGGTAAATGATAATATAAAAAAGGCAAGACAACAAGTAAGAAGTTTTTGGGTGGTATGCCAAAATAGGTGGAATAAAAACTTAGAAAATTTGACAAGATCAGTAAATTACTAAACTAACTAGCTCAAAATAAAATTTTATAACTTTGCATAATTCTTTCACTTGACTACCTTACTTTCATCAATCTAGTATTTCAAAAATTAAATATTTTATATTTCAATTTTTAACAAATGTTATCAATTTATTATAGTGAAGTACATAATATTTTATAAGAACAACTTTTTCCGGACACTAATAGGCTTTATAAACTTGACTGGTCTGAGGTGTGGTTTAGTTTCTAAATGATATGATTAGAATGTTGCATGAATTTGTGTCGGCTATGGCAACAAGCATCGATTGCGATCTCTGCTTTCATATTACCAATATCAATTATTAGTGAAAAAAACACAAATCTCAAACAACAATTCTGTCTTCCTATCTGAAATAAACTCTATACTGTAAGAAAAATGGATTCCAAATTAGAAGGATAAATTATATAATCGAATATTCAGAAATTTCTCGAAACAAAAATGATCAAACTTAAGTTGAGACTATAAATTAAAAATGAAAATTAAATCTCACATAGTTATACCATCACAACAAATTCAAATCACATTTTGCTTTCCTACATATGTTATTACATATCAGAGAAGGGGAATTAATGGAGGTGAGCAAGAACATGATGTCAATAAACAATAATAAGGGCTCTCAAAATGGGGAAGTTTATAAGTTAGGATTACAAGAATTAAATCAGGGTCGTTACCAAATGCTTATTGGGTGAGTATGGTGAGGACTGAGAATTTTACCCGATAAAGAAGAAGACTTTTATCAACAATCTTACTGGGTTAAAAACGCTTACCAATAATCAATTTTTATGACTAATAATGTTAGGACAAGGTAAGTCAGAATAATAATAACTTTTACTCGTCATTTTGATTAACGATCCTTCAATGAACTGCCTAAAAAGCCCAAAACAGGAATAATAAGACCCATAGAACCCAGCCCATAAACGATTTTCTTAGAATTTTTCATAATACATGATAAATATGATAATTTTTTTATTTATGAATTCTTCAAAATAATTTATGTTATTTAGTTAAATTTTGATGTAAATTTAATAAAAATAGAAATGCTTACGAAATGTAATCTATACTATATAACTAAAATTCTAAAACGGTTATTGAAAAAAGTTAGTTTTTGAAAAACGGTTTTTGAAAAGTCATTAAATTAAATGTTACATTTACCACACTTACAATTAATTATTTAATTTATTTTATATACCTTGTTTTTTTCATTTTTCATTTTACATTCTTATCATGTTAACACAAATAATCGTATATAAACAAAAATGCAATGAAAAAATACGTTTCTTTTTTTTACAAATTATACCATTATAATCGTCTCGTCAATACCTTCAAAACGAACCCAATATTGAATATTTATTAATTTAACCGTACTATTAAATATCATGAATATCTACAAATTAAATTGTTTTATATAAAGATACTAAAACGATTATTGTACAATCTTTGTACAATAACATTTACCATCCTTACAATTATTTATTTAATTTACTTTATATCCCTAAAAATTCTAAAACGGTTATTACACAATCTTTTGTACAATAACATTTACCACCCTTACAATGTTACATTTATCACCCTTACAATTAATTATTTAAATTACTTTATATCTCTTGTTTTTCATTTTTCATTTTACACCATTATCATATTAACACAAATAATCGTATATGAACAAAAATACAATGAAAAAAATACGTTTTTTTACAAATTATATCATTATAATCGTCTCGTCAATACCTTCAAAACGAGCCCAATATTGAATATTTTTTAATTTAACCGGACTATTAAAAACTATGAATATCTATGAATTAGTTTGTTTATATCCGTACGTTTTATTTTTTTTCACCGTTAGCATATTAAAAATACATAATTGTAGATCAACTAAAATATATTAAAAATATGTTTCATTAGCATTATAAATTCTAATATTATAATTTTTTCGTCAATAATTTTAATATAAACTAATTATTGAATATTTTTATGGGTAACATAAATGTGTAACATTATATATATACTATCTATATTTATACTATTATATTAAAATTGTACAACGGTTATTTTCAAAATTTAATGTTACATTTAACATCTTTACAATTAGTGTTAATTTACTTTGTATCCCTTACTTTTTTATTTTTCATTTTACATCTTTGTTATATTAACACAAATAATGATATATGAACAAAATGCAATGAAAAAATATGTTTTTTTTACAAATTATACCATTATAATCGTCTCGTCAATATCTTCAAAACGAACCAAATATTGAATATTTTTTAATGTAACCGTACAATTAAATATCATGAATATCTATGAATTAATTTATTTTCTATCCATACGTTTTTTTTTCATCTTTAGCATATTAAAAATACATAATCGCAGATCAACTAAAATATATTAAAAATACATTTTATTATTATTATAAACTAGACATATACCCGCACACGATGTGGCGCGAAAAATCGTGAAATCGAAGGAACAATTGACAAGTGTATGTATCCGCTCGGGAAATATCTCGAATTTAAAATGACAATAACGTTTTATTTTAAGTTTGTATTTTTTCGTTCTTATCGATACTTTAGTATATGATTCACTTATAAGTGCACCAAACGACTCAAACACCGTGTTTTCAACGAGTGATTTAAATTAAAGTGCACCAAAATCTTCGTGTCCAATTTATTTTCCCCCCGAAATAAATGAGTGCTTTAAATTAAAGTGGACCATGACTACAAAGAGGAACATTAATTATTGCGTGTCAAGAATTTTTCTCGCAAATCATACTCCAACCAAGTAGCTTCACTTATTTTATTTTATTATAATTAATAATTATTTTATTATTAAATCAAAGAAAAACAAGGTATCTGGTTATTATATTCATTCTTTTGTAATAAAACCATCATTGCAAATTACATAATGCTAAAAAAAATTGTTATATTTTAGGTTGTTTTTTTTATAAATATATTTCAACAACAATAAGTTAATTTACTTTCATAATTAGACACTTAATTACTGTTTTTTCTGCTTATCTATAAAACTAAGATAGACCAAAATGTGAAGCTTTATGCTTGTAATATGGATAGATGTATGCCTTTCAAAAAAAAAATATGGATAGATGTATGTGCATTTCTATTCAGTACCCAAAGTGTTCCAAATCTTGTAATTTTTGCTAAAATACCCCTAAGTACGCGTTTTTGGCCGCGTTTTTTCAAAAAACGCGGACTGGTACTGTTTGGGTCCGCGTGTGGGTCAAAACGCGGGTTGGGTCCGCGCTTCCACTGTTGAACGCGGGGTTAGGGGCTAAAACGCGAACATATCTTAATTGAATTGTGATATTTAATATATATTTACATTTTATACCCCTATAATTATTTAGTTAGTTTATTTTATACCTTTTATTTTTCTATTTTTCATTTTTCATTTTCATAATATTAACACATAAAATCGTATATTAACTAAAATACGTTAAAATAATACGTTTTAATTTTAACAAGTTTCACCATTATAACCGTCTCTTCGAAACCTTCGAAATGAGCCAAATATTGAATATTTTTTGATTTAATTATTTAATTATATATCATATGTACTACATAAAACGTATGCATATGCTATTTTTCTTTTTACCATAAAACATAAAACGTATTATATATCATATATACTACATATTTTTGGACAAATTATTCATAATTTATGTTATTCCTTTTTTTTACCATTTTACTAATAACGATATTTTTAGTCCAATGGTAGAATATCGTTATTAGTAAAATGGTAGAATATCGTTATTTTTACTAAAATATCGTTATTTTTAGTCCAATGGTATAATATCGTTATTTTTACTATAATGGTAGAATAACGATATTTTTAGTAGAATAACTTATTACTAAAATATCGATATTAGTAAAATGGTAGAAAAAAGAATAACATAAATTATGAATAACTTGTCCAAAAATATGTAGTATATATGATATATAATACGTTATATGTTTTATTATATCATATATATTAAAAATACGTTTTTATATATCATAAAATTACTTAATTTATTTTAGTTAATAGACGATTATATGTGTTAATATGATGAAAGTGTAAAATGAAAAATAGAAAAGTAAAAAGTATGTAAACTAACTAAATAATTATAGGTGTATTTTAATATATATGATATATAATAAAATAATTAAATCAAAAAATATTTAATATTGGACTCATTTCGAAGGTATCGAAGAGACGATTATAATGGTATAACTTGTTAAAATTAAAACGTATTTTTTAACGTATTTTAGTTAATATACGATTATGTGTGTTAATATGATAAAAGTATAAAATGAATAATAGAAAAATAAAAGGTATAAAGTAAAGTAACTAAATAATTATAGGGGTATAAACTGTAAATATATAATAAAAATTACAATTCAGCTGACACTGAATTGAATTGCACCAAAACGCGGACTAACCCCGCGTTCAACAGTGGAAACGCGGACCCAACTCGCGGACCCAAACAGTACTAGTCCGCGTTTTTTGAAAAAACGCGGCAAAAAACGCGGACTTAGGGGGTATTTTGGCAAAATTACAAGATTTGGGGTACTTTGGGTACTGATTTTTCAAAAAAGGGTATTTTAATTAAATTCCCTTATTAAATCGAATGATCTATTTTTTTTATTAGGTTTTACTGCAACAATAACTGGTCATTCTATCACTGTTTCATCTATTTGACAGTTTTCAGGTTTTTCAGTTATCGATAAACATATATTGTTATCGTCATTAAGCATTGCACAACGAAGGTTTTGTGCAGGATTTTTAGAGGTGCTTAAAGTTCCAACCAACCCAACCTAATGCGAAATAACCAACCCTAAGCAACCCAATGTCTATTTGAGTTGTAAAATCTTCAAACCATATGTATTGAATTGGAATTAGGTTATGGTCATTTGAACCCAATCCAACCTGATAAACCCAATATCATTTTATTTTTTGAATTTAATATGATTGTTAAGACCCTATTAATATGAACATTAGACAACTATTCCATCACGTACTCTCTTCATATACATATATTTTCAATTTCTTCTCATCTCTATATAACCTCTTCATATATATGTTCAGTAAATGTGAACATATATATGCAAATTGAGAAAAACAGTTGAATGTGATATACTTAAGAAGGAGTATGGATAAGCTCTACCAAATGATTTATGATGAAAAATGAATTATGAGTAGAGGAACAACATATTCAAGGTAACAAACATAGGAGAATATTTTGATATACCAAATTATTAACCTGACCAACTCGTACGATTTGGGTTGGGTTGAATTGCACTTCGGTTTGGGTTGGGTTAAGTTGGAAATTTTCAAACTGCAAGCATTGGATTGTTCAAATGCATTCAACTCAATCTACCCAACCCATTAGCATCCATGACAGGATTGACGTTTGGTTGTAACAATCAATGCACCTTGCATTATTTTAGACATGGTAAGGGGCAAGGTCCTTGAACAAATAATGGGGGTTTAAAAACCTCTGAGGGGTGGTTGTTTCCATAGTACACCAACTATAAATGTAAATTCAAACTCAAAAGTTAAGTCCATGTACGTTTTTTTGGGGGTCTTTTGAAAGCGTACGACACATGTATAGAGTATTTTCTTCTAAAATCATAACCTATCGAAGATGGATGTAACCATCCTTTCATGGAGGCTTGTTTGATTTACAAAAACGATTTCTTAGAAGTAATCCTTGATTATATAATTTGTTAGAATGTTTTGTTGGTGCAAGTGTGTCATGTCTTGATATATATATATTTTTGGAAGGCATAGCGGAATCGAACCAACGAACGATTACAACGAACACACGCACACACGCACGCACACCTCCCCGGCGGTATTGGGCATCCACGGGCAGCCCACTAATCGGTTGTTGTCCCGGCCCAGCTTACGCTGAACCTAGAGCCCAACCACAGTCTTAAGACTGGGCTGGGGGGCAGCCCAGTCAACGACTAGACCGGCCCAAGGACTGGGTACTCCGAACTCCTCATGCCCTCAGAATGACTCCCCTTGGATATTTTGGTTTTGATGTTTACACACAAATGAATTATAGTATTGGTTTCAATTCAATTTGATTATCACCTTTAGAAAAATGCAAATTCATATATGATATGCGATCGTGCACCAACAAATTGAAGATCTAATTCGAGCAATAAGTCAAGTTGAAGATATTATCATGCTGAATTTCAATTTTGGATCTCGATCAATTTAATATAAATCCCAACACAAGAAACATGAGTTTTAGCAACGACTTTTGTTGTCGCTAAAAGTCCATTCACCGTCAAAAACGATTTATAGAGATGATATGTCGTCACTATAGCTTATGGCTGAAACATTTTGTCGCTAGAGACGTGTCGTTGAAACTCATTTTTCTTGTAGTAAATTGAACGACCGTGATTTTTATAAAATCAAAGTTTCACAATATTTTATAAAACTTGTTTTTTTTTTATAACATGTATCTTTTATAAAATGCATTTCTTTATAAAATAGTTTTTATAAATTCAACCTACACAAGTTTTACAGATTTGAAAAAGATTTTTGAAGTAGGTGAGATCTCAAACAAATTGGGAATGACAAGAATTGAATCCCGAGTTTGCACGAATATATTCTAACCATTGTGGAATATTTTTGAATTCAAACATTTTAAATAAAATAAAAATATGTATATCATTTGTACAAAAATGTGGTCTTCCACTTTTAATGTAATGGTATAGTAAAGATTTTAAATATTTTAATTACAGATATCATCTGAAGTTTTGAAAAAATATATCATTAAATTTGTCAAATCTTTTTTTTTTTTTGGAAGTTTCAAAATATTATGCAGAACACGATATGAACGTATGTAGTGTGCCTAATGTGGACATCTATAAGCTCTTACAGACTTCGATTTTTATTGAATTTTTTATGCTTTAAATTGGGACTTCTCCCTTTTTCTACTTTTGAATAATTTTGCTCCTAATTTCTCTTTGTATACCACAAAATATTTTTGCCCATTAAAAAGTCTTGTGAAAGTCAAAACTCAAACACTAGTTTAAAGATAAATTAATCACCACTTAGAGCTTTGATTAGATAATTTTCAAATTTTAAGTGGTGCACTTGATCTACTGTACATTTTAACTGAAGATTGAGAAGTGTTTTAAGTAGTTTGTAAAATGGTTTTGTTCTTCCTTAAAATGAACATATATAGCATATTGATCTTCAGAAGCGTCTCAGTGTGGACATAGAAAAACTCAGGTGAACCACGTTACATCGGTATCAACTATATCTAACTCTATCTTCTTAATAGTTACATTTGTTTTGTGATTGGGGTTATATTTATTGTCTTTATATTCAAACAACTATTCTGCCTTGTATTTGTTCAAAATCAAGACAAAGTTTTAAAAAACCCATTTAAGTGGACAAAACAAGGTTGTACTTACATGTTGTAATGTATAACATATATCAAACAAAAGGCATATGGTCCAATGACACACGAGGTATCAATAAAGCCTAATAACCTAAAAGTATGTTGTTCAGGTCTCAGTTAAAAACACAAAATTACATAAATTTTATCATATAAAAACATGGGTAAGCAGTGACACAAATAAATGATTCACTTTGATCCTCCTTCAGGGCAACACCGTCCTACGGTCCTACCATTTAAGAGCTAGGTCCAAACTAGAACAAAAAGAATAAAAATAAAAGAACCTCTATCAGTTGTTGGATCTAAAAAACAGATGGCTATATTTGAATATAACCACACTTATTTTATATTGGAATTTTAATTTTCAAACTACTAATATAAAAAGACATAGGCATATTTTGAAAACACTAGAAGCGTACTCGCGCAATGCAGCGAGATACATCACGATTTTAATGTTTCTTTTTTCTTTTTTTTTCTCTCGATTTACAGTACGATTTTGGATGATTTTGAGGAAGTGATATGTTTTTATAAATTTGTTTAATTTAGGCTTATAATATAATTTTTTTATATAAAAAAATTTAAGTATTTTGTTAGAATTCAATGATTAATTATCTTATATATTTTAATGACATCTAGAAAAATAACCAATTACATATTTAATAATATAATTAAAACAAATTTATATTAATATAATATATTTAATAGTAATACATGGAAATGTCTGCATAAAAGAAAGGTCTTGCACATACCAAATTGATGGGTGTTAGAAACATGCAGTAGTAATATGTATCTTGTGCTTTGATACTTGTAAATTAAGATATTTTTAAAAAATCTTGCATAAAATGATGGTACCTTGTACCTAATAATTTGTGTTTAACAGTTTTTTATCAGTGCTTTATAATATAGTATAGAATAGATAGATATACGTTGTCTCAATTTTGGCGACAATGTTTTCATTTGAAAAAAAAATAATACCAAGTAAAATTACTAAAAAAATGTTTAAAATTTTCAAGTGTATCACTCCCTCCGTTCCTAAAATAATTGTTTACATTTTTTATTTATGTATGTCACAAAATAAGTATCTACTTTAAAAAATAAATTAGTAAATTATCAAATCTACCTTTAATTAATACAAAAATATTTAAAACTTGTGAAGAGATATGAATTAATTAAAGGTAAAAACGTCATTTATTTAGCTAAAAAAATATCTAAAGATTAAAAGAAGGGGAGGGCTAATTGCACCCATAACTTTACTAAGTGCACCAATTAATTTTCTCCTCACACACATCAACATCAACATCTGCTTTTTACATTCTCAATGCATTAATTACATTCCCAACATATGAATTGAACTGATTTTGACATAATTTTGGTATAAATAGCACTCCCCAAGTTATATAAAAGATTCGCACAAAAGAAGAGAAGTTTGACACTTTGTTTATTTGTTTGCTATTGAAATAACTACCATTTACATTTTCCTCTCTCCATCCAAATCTCTCTCTCTAGAAACAGAGGTGAGAGAGATGGGCACCATTGGAGCAGTGCATGAAAAAACCATCAAAGAAGCTCAACCATTTTCCACCACCACCAACCACCATAAACAACCACTTGAACTTGATGCTGGTGCCCTCTTTGTTCTCAAATCCAAAGGTACCTCCCTTCTTCGACCACCATCT
Source organism: Arctium lappa (assembly GCA_023525745.1). Classification (NCBI taxonomy): domain Eukaryota; kingdom Viridiplantae; phylum Streptophyta; class Magnoliopsida; order Asterales; family Asteraceae; genus Arctium; species Arctium lappa. The sequence goes on along the minus strand of CM042054.1, from coordinate 7,435,651 downwards.
TTTCATTATCATCGTTTAACTTGATTAATTGATGTCAGATGAATACATCTGTTTTTTTTAATGATAATATCTTATACTTCATAAATTCAAACTCGTTTTTTTTTCTTCTTATGTTCGTTATAGGATTCTACCATCATAGAAAAAGAAACGTGTTTGATTTTGTTTTGTTCTGATTTCATTTTCAATCTCTTTTTCCATCGTATGTGATGTCAAATCTAATTAATTTGGTCTTTATATATATGGTATATTTTGGAGGTCGATCATCACTAAAATCAAATCATGGATTTTGAGATTATGTTCGGTCTGGTAAGTTATTTAAAAATGTTTTTTTTGGAATATTATCATCATTTTTTACGAAATTATGGGTTTGGTTACTTCTACTTATATTACCATATATATACAAGCTCGTTTTATGACTATGGGTTCAAATTCCTATAAATATAACGTGAGTTTTGCTATTGTCTCAAAATGCTTGTTCGAGCCACTTTTTATTAGATTCAACTTTATTGCATATTGGGTTACGTTATCCTGTGTATTTATTGTATTTTATTGGGTAATATTTAATCAATATAAAATTTTAACATAACACAAACATATATTTATAGTAGTAGAATGATGTAAAACTCCAACGAACTCCTGCTGATGAGTCTCAAAACATTGATACATTAATGGTATACTCGGAAAAAAAACATTCGACTTTATGAAACGTCATGTGACTCTATTACTGCTTATAGTGATGCCATCGTCCATACCAAACTAGATGACTATTTACTATGCTACAATTAAAGTGAAATAAAATAATGTTGTTGACCTATTAATCATTTCCAACCGTGCTATGTACTTTTTTTTGGGTAACAGTGATGTACAAACAGGTTTGTATACATCTTAATTAATTTTATGTGACTCTGAAGATAACAGTCATTAAATCTTCACTTGCAATAAAAAGACTCGAATTGATGACCTATGGATGACTCACAAGGCCTAATTAATATTTTTTTGCTAGTTAAAATATATGGCCGTTAAGGTTATATTGTATGCTTCGTTTGGAATTTATGAATTAATATTTGATACGTTATTTTAGATTTCAAGTGTTTATAAATATTGTTTTACATGCCCATGATTTAACATGATATTGTTTTGGAGTCTAAATCGTTTATGTGAATATTAAAACTTTGTGCTATGCATAGAGCAATTAACCTGTCAAGAATCTAAAAGAATAAAACGTAATACATGGCAGGGTCATGGTGGCATAGCGGTTATCATTTGACGACATCGATAGTAGCACCACCATTGTTGAGTCTACCGTTTGCGTTTGCGTCACTAGGATGGACGGCTGGAGTGTTGTCGTTGGTGATCGGAGCAATTGTGACATTTTATTCATATAACCTTATTTCTTTGGTCCTCGAGCACCATGCTGAGTTGGGTCACCGTCATATTCGATTTCGTGACATGGCATACGATATCTTAGGTAACATCTTTGCCTTCTTATTTATATTCTTCATCTCAAACTAAATGTCGAGAATGATAAAAACACAAAACATATTAATTAATGGTAGAATTAAAAAGTTACCACTTACTTTTAAAAATGAGTATTTATTTAAAAAAATAGAATTTTTTTTTTGGAAAGAGACAATATTTACTATTAAATTAAGTAAATTAAAAGAATTGTCGCTTTTAATATGTTTTTATGGTATTTAGAAAAAATCTGTTTATTTTATCATGTAAATTTTAGGATAACTAAAAATATAGTATCTAAAAGTTCTTTATAAAGATAGTCTGAGATGCTTGACTTCAAATAAAATTCATCATTACCGACGTTATTTTTTCATAATAAAATAATCGATTTATATTAATTTATTTGTATTGATATATACAAAAGAAACTAATATTTCGATATGGGCAAATGGTTCATATTCCTGAAAAGGATGTTCTTTTTATTTTCTTTATAAAGAAAAAGTGTGATGTTGATTTTACGTGGCCATTTTTCATCTGAGAAAAATAAGAATAAAAAAAGGTTTAAAGTATTTTAAATTAAATTTTGAAATAGAGAATTAAAAGTCGAAATGTTAAAAAAAGAATGCGTAAATCTCCAACGGTTCTTCATTTTGGAGAGTACAATATTAATTATATTATTAAAATATTCAGTATAATTCATAAATATTATTTCTCTCATAAGCATTTAATTTAAGGATTCATTGGTGGTGAGAAAATAAAAATCATTTCTCTTTCCTAAGAAAATCATTTTTGGAGAGTTCTTCAAATTTGAAGAATTTTGTTCTTTTGCTTTTACTTTCTCTATTTTAAAGAAAGTTTTTTGAAGAATATGTTAAAATAAAATTTTCAAAAATATCCATTTTAGGTTTTTTATTTTATAAGTTAACTTACTTTTTAGACTATGTTTGACAAACTAGCTGCTAAGCTAGCTTATGACTGATAATTTAGCTGATGAAAAAGTCACGTTTGACAAAAACTAGCTTATAATTATTTAAATCACCAAAAAGAACATTAATTATTTATTTATAATTAAAAGTTAATATATAATAATGAATATTAATGAGGAACATTATTGGAATATTTACAAAAAACTTCTAATAAGCTACTCCAACAGCTTATCAAAAAGTTAGTTTATGGTCATAAAAAATGATTTAGTATACTTTTGGATAGACATAAGCCAGGTGAAGTAGGATTTTTGAAAAAAATTGACACTTTTTTTTAATTATAACTCTAATTAATATTAATTATTATTTTTTATTATTAATTATAAATAAGTATTAATTATCATTAATATTGATTATTAATAGTATTAATTTATTAATTACTTTTAATTATACATTAATATTAATTCTTAAATATTTAATATTAATTATTATTAATAGTATTAATTTAATAATTACTTTTAATTATACATTAATATTAATTCTTAAATATTTAAAATTATTATTAATTATATCATTTATTTATATATTATATTTTAATTATTATTCAACTAGTTTATCAAAAATAGCCAATATGAATATGATATTCTCAACTTATTCTTGTGGTCAAAGCCATGAGGTCTATTAAAAGAAAGTCAAACCCAAAGCAAGTTAACGGGTCTTTAGCTGATCTTTTTCTCTTTTAAAACAAAATAATAATTTTTATTTTAATTATCCGAAGATTTATATTCTCAAAACAAATTTTATTTTAAAATATTTTATTTTATTTATTTATTATCATAAAATATTAATGATATTAGAGTTAAATATTTTTTGAATAAATATTGGAGTTAATATCTCTTTCTTATTAAATTAAATATTGACATAAATCTTTTTTTTTTATGTATTATAACAAGTATAATAATCAATGTTCTAAAAAACTCGCCGCACGCCATGGCACCAAGACTTGTGTCTCACGTCACATTAATCCCGTGGCACGTCATGACCTAGGGTATAATTTCGTAATGCAATATTTGATTTTTTTTTACGTTTTTAATGTCTTATTTGCAAGTTTTTTTTAATATATATCATAATTTAACTTGCGTATTACTATTGACTAATTGAGAAACACTACAAAACATATATTTTCCATAAGTCACGCCTTGAAAACGACATGGCCTCGCCGTGGCTCCTAAGGCTTGAGGTTTGGCCTCGCCGCCACGTCACGCCTCATGACATTTAGAACCTTGATAATAATTAGTCTATAAAAGAAATACAAGTATAATAGAAGATGGATTCTCTCCAAAATAAAAATATGTGATCCCCTTTTTATTTATTTTATTATTAATATCAAATGTCATAAATAAATAAATAAATAACAACACCGCTATATACATTAAATTGCATCAAAGACTCAACAGAGAATGGGCCCATTACGTATTTTATGATCTATCGTTTCTTTATAAGCATAAATAATATTGTCTGTACCATACTATTCGATAGTTAAAGCCCGATTTCATTTCTTTAACCTAATAACATTAATTTCATACTGTATATCCACGATAATATCATATTTTATAATTCACGAACTTATATTATATACTACATGATTTATATATGATTCTTGACTTCTACTTTTTTCTATAGTTATCTAATGATTTTTTTTCTAAAGAGTTTTAGGGGTTGGTTACATTTTCTTTCTTCGAACTAAGTTTTGTATGAGTTAAGTTGTTTGTCTGGATAAAAGAAGGGAGACCGATGGGTTTGAGGGAGGCAGAGAGAGAGTTTTGGATTATTTATGGGGAATTTTTGGTATTAATTCGCTTGAGGTGGCTTACTGAGAACAAGTGAGGGATCCTGACTTATTCCATGCAGTCATTTTGTCTTAATAGCTTAACGATTAAGCCGTAAAAAAACAATCTTATATGGCTGAGCAAATAAATTACCTAGACCATCAAATTCATTAAACTATAAGTAAATAACCCCCAAGTTAAATATAAATAATTAATGTTATCTACACAATCTAGTACATTTTTGGAGTAATATCTTTATTTTCATCCCACATATATGAAACTAGATCAATTACCTTGACTTGTACCTCATGCGTAAAAGCTTGTATATGGGTTTACAGATTTTAAAATAAATAATACTTTTTTTTCTTTTTAAAAAATATAAATCCATCAAAAAATGATAAAAACAAGTTGTATCTTGTTGACCTTAGAGCATCTCCAACAACTTTTGTTAAAATAGAAAAAAATGGTTTTTGTTCTCTAAGAGCATCTCCAACAACGCTATAATTTTCTTAAAATAGAGAATCAAAAGTGAAAATCTCTAAAAAATATTATATTCAACTCCAACAGATTTGCTATTTTAGAAATTTTAAAACAACTTATATTATTATAATATTTAATATTTATCATCCCAATATACTTTTAAAAACATTTAATATAAAATTAAATGTCATTGATGGGATTGAATAAAATAATCATTTTTCTCTCTTACCATTAAGTTTTAGAGAAATCTATAAACTTAAAAAAATTTCAAGTTTTTTCTATTATAACAAACAAGATAACAAAGTTGTTGGAGAGGTTTAGATAAAAACCTATTTTTTTCTAGTTTAGCAAAGCTGTTGGAGATGCTCTAAACATCTCCAACAACTTTGCTATCTTGTTTGCTATAATAAAAAAAACTTGAAAATTTTCCAAATTTAGAGAATTCTCTAAAAGTTGATGGTAGGCTAGAGAAATAATTATTTTATTCAATCCCACTAATGAGATTCAATTTTTATCATTTTATATTAATTTTTTTTAAAAAGTGTATTGAGATTATAAATTAAAGAATATTATAATAATATGAGTTGTTTTAAAATCTCTAAAATAGAAAATATGTTGGAGTTGAATGTAATACTTTTTAGAGATTTTCGCTTTTATTTTTCTATTTTAGAAAAATTATAGCAAAACTGTTAAAGATGTTCTTATAATTTATTTTGAAAGAAAATAAATAAATATGTGTTTGTGTTGTATTGACTAAAAGCCGAAATTGATAGGGCCAAGATGGGGGAAATACTATGTGGGACCGATCCAGTTCATGGTGTGCTATGGTGCTGTGGTGGGCAATATCCTTTTGGGTGGTCAATGCCTTAAGGTTAGTTTTGTAATTTAACAAACTACAAATAAATAACTATGAGGATTAATTTTTCAAAAAGACAGCATGGGATACTTTTGTATTGATGAAAGAATAATTTTATGAAAATTAAACATATTTTATAAAACTACAAGGGTTGTGACGTACTGGTTAAGGCCCTGAAGGATATGATGGAATATCCCATCCACTCAGGGTTCAAATCCAGACATACATAACAATTGTGAGGTTTAATCAGGGTTGATATCTTATAACATAATTTACTAAGGGATTAGTTTAGGGACACCCTTCCAAAGAAAAAAAAACATATTTTGTAATATTTATATTTATTAATTTTGTTTGAAATAGAAAAAGAAAGAAAGTAGGTTTTAATATTAGTAAATAAAAAAAAATGGATTAAGAAATGTAAAAATGCAGGCAATATACGTGCTATGGAATCCTAATGGAACAATGAAGCTTTATGAGTTTGTGATAACGTTTGGGGTGTTGATGTTGATATTGGCACAAGTTCCATCCTTCCATTCCCTCCGCCATATCAACCTTATTTCTCTACTCCTGTGTCTTCTCTACAGCTCCTCTGCTACTGCTGCTTCTATTTACATTGGTACTAATTATATTTGAAGTGGATTTGAACCATTGATCACTTTTAATCAAATACCCTCCCATGAATTGCGGCTTAAAAATGAATTAATTCGGTGCATCTTATCCTAATTTGCATTCATTTCTCATCCAACGGTTGCTAATCACGTTCTCACGTTAACCTCAACTTCTCAACCAACCCTATAATATTAGGTTTCGATGAGAACGAGAGTTATGGTGAGAAAGGTAAAAAGGGACCTCCACCCTTGAATCAATCCGAGTTGAAGATCAACACTAATGTGGTGCACCGAGATGCACTAGATCAATTCCCATGATAAGCGCAATTCATTAGTGGGTGTGAGATTAAAAGTGATCAAGAGTCCAGATTCCTTCTTACGCTTCTCATCTTAGTTCTTGTTCTCACACGATCCTTCGTCTCTCTCTATATATGTATATGATTTTGAAATTTACTTATGTACTCTTGTTTGTCTTCAGGAACTTCTTCAAAAGGACCCCATAAGGACTACTCTCTGAGCTCCAATGATGAAACTCGCATATTTGGAATCTTCAATGCAATGGCCATTGTCGCCACTACTTTTGGAAATGGCATCATTCCTGAAATACAAGTATATCATTTCTTCCTTAAAAAACACTTTTTGTATTTGGTTCAAAATCAAGGACTCTAGTATGCTAAGTCTAGCTGATGTGGGACTCTAACAAATTATTTGATGGATGTGTAGGCAACGTTGGCACCACCGGTGAAGGGGAAGATGTTCAAGGGGTTGTGTGTATGTTATGCAGTGGTGACAGTCACATTCTTTAGTGTCGGCATTTCCGGGTATTGGGCGTTTGGTAACGAAGCTGCAGGTCTCATTTTAAGCAACTTTCTAGACCATGATGGCAACCCTTTGGTTCCCAGATGGTTCATTGTGATGATCAACATCTTCACCATCCTCCAGCTCTCCGCTGTTGCAGTCGTAACTCTCTCTCTCTCTCTCTCTCTCTCTCTCAAATAAAAGTGGTTTTATAGGACGTCAAAAATGTCTAAATGTTCTAATAGACAGCTTTATAAGGAAAAAACAAATTCTGTTGTAATGGAAATCTTTTGAAGCGATGATGGTGGGTTTGAAACTTGTGTATTTTACGTTGTTTTTACAGGTTTACTTGCAACCAACGAATGAAGTTCTTGAAAAAACGTTTGCGGACCCGACAAGCGGTGAATTCTCGGCCAGAAACGTCGTCCCAAGAGTGATTTCAAGATCGATATCGGTGATCTTGGCAACAACGATAGCAGCAATGCTGCCTTTCTTTGGAGACATTAATGCGATGATTGGAGCATTCGGGTTTTTGCCGCTGGACTTTGTGTTACCGATGGTGTTGTTCAATCTGACATTCAAGCCGTCGAAGCGCAGCCCTGTGTTTTGGTTAAATTCAAGCATAGCGGTGGTTTTCTCGGCGGTTAGCGTCACGGCAGCCGTTGCGGCAGTGAGACAAATAAGCCTCGATGCCAAGACTTATAAACTATTTGCTAACGTATGACCTCATCGTATGGGTTATATTAAACGAGATTAATTGTTCACTTTGGCCTAAATTGTAAGCATTTATGGCTGAAGTTTTGGGATGAAATCCGCCATCCCATTGCATTCTCACTTGTAAAAATTTCTATCTATTAGTATTATGGTGTTAATAATATTCAGGGCAAGTCAAGAGGAAAAACTGTAAGAAAAAAAAATGAAAAACTGAAAAACACCCTAATTACCATTCATCTGACAATATGCAGTATGCACATGTGCATACAAGTAATTTTCTAGTATGCATATGTGCATAACATGCAGACATGCATATATACCAGGAAATATCTTCAATTACTTGTATACAAATGTATGTCCCGTAAAGACGAAATGTTATTAAGGTATTTCTTGTTAAAGTATTTAGCTTATCTTTTGCTTGTGCTCCTATTATTAAGGAGTTTTCTGTTTCTCGTTTATCTTATCTTTAGGCTGATCACGTTTGTAGGACTTTCAGTTATTTTATCTTTTGCTTTTCTAGGTCTCCTTTGTAAGGCTATAAATAGGCCAGTACTCTTTATTCAATAGATCATCAGAAGCATTCTCCCTTTTCTTGCTGTTTATTTTTCATAGTTCTTAACATTTGGTATCAGAGCATACCGAATCCTGAGAAGCAACAGTCCTCGATTTGTATAACAGCGGAAATGGCAACCGAAAGAGACTTTGTGCAGCCGTCAATTCCAAAGCTTGATGGTCACTATGATCATTGGTGTATGCTCATGGAGAACTTCTTGCGATCAAAGGATTATTGGAGCTTGGTGGAACAAGGAATACCTACCGCAGCAGCAGGGGCAGAACTTACAGAAGGGCAAAAGAAAGCGATTGAAGATGCTAAACTGAAGGATTTGAAGGCCAAAAATTACCTCTTCCAGGCAATCGATCGAACCATTCTGGAGACCATTTTGAACAAGGATACAGCAAAGAGTATCTGGGACTCTTTGAAGCAGAAGTACCAGGGATCAGCACGGGTGCAGCGTGCACAGTTACAGGCTCTTCGAAAAGAGTTTGAGGTGCTTCATATGAAGGCTGGCGAATCTGTGAATGAGTATTTTGCTCGAACTCTCACTATAGCCAACAAGATGAGGGTTCATGGTGAGAAGATGGAGGATGTAACGGTCATTGAAAAGATTCTAAGATCTATGACTCCTAAATTCGATTATGTTGTGTGTTCGATTGAGGAGTCCAATGATTTAGATACCTTATCAATTGACATGCTACAAAGCAGTCTGTTGGTACATGAACAACGTATGACCAGTCATGTTGTGGATGAACAAGCATTGAAGGTCACATATGAAGACTCTTTGAGAGGAAGAGGACGGGGTCATGGTGGATTCAGAGGACGGGGAAGAGGCAGAGGTAGACAAAGTTTTGACAAGTCAATTGTTGAGTGTTATCATTGCCATAAACTTGGACACTTCCAATATGAGTGTCCAAATCAGGAGACGAAGGCACACTATGCAGAAGCCGGTGACGAGATGTTATTAATGGCCTATGTTGATGACAAAGAAGCTAGTAAGGAGTCGTCATGGTTTCTTGACTCGGGTTGCAGCAATCATATGTGCGGGAAGAAGGAGTCTTTTTCGAGTCTTGATGAGAATTTCAGCACCTCTGTGAGGTTGGGAGACGACTCAAGCATTGCTGTGACAGGAAAAGGAAGTGTACGATTGTTGGTAAGTGGAATTACACAGGTCATGACCGAAGTTTTTTATGTTCCTGGTTTGAAGAATAATCTATTAAGTCTTGGCCAACTACAAGAAAAGGGACTGGCAATTCTCCTAAAGGATGATAAATGCAAGATTTATCATCCTGAGAGAGGACTAATCGTAGTGGCTGAGATGTCCTCAAACAGGCTGTTTAAGTTGTCGGTTCAGAAATTGCTAAAGGAAGAAAGTTGTTTTTCATCTGCCATAGAAGATCAGACTCGACTTTGGCACTTGAGGTATGGACATTTAAGCTTTAATGGATTGAAGACACTACAACAAAAGAGAATGGTGGATGGGCTGCCTCATATTCAAGGTAATTCGGAAGTATGCGAAGATTGCTTGGTGGGTAAACAACGTAGAGATCCATTTCCAAGGGAGAGCACATGGAGGGCTTCTCAGATTCTCCAGTTGGTGCATTCAGACATCTGTGGACCCATCAACCCATCGTCAAATAGTAACAAAAGGTATTTGATTACTTTTATTGACGATTTTAGTCGAAAGACATGGGTTTATTTTTTGGCAGAAAAGTCGCAAGCTTTCCTTACTTTCAAGAACTACAAGTGTCTTGTTGAGAAAGAATCTGGATCAGCTATAAAGTGTCTTCGCACTGATCGTGGAGGAGAATTCATGTCACACGAGTTTACCGATTTTTGCAAGGAAAACGGCATACGCAGACAACTTACATCTGCATATACTCCACAGCAAAACGGTATAGCAGAGAGAAAGAACCAAACCATCATGAATATGGTGCGAAGCATGCTTTCAGGAAGAAAAGTTCCAAAATCATTCTGGCCGGAAGCGGTAAATTGGACTGTCTATGTTCTTAATAGAAGTCCAACTCTTGCGGTGAGAGACATGACTCCGGAGGAAGCTTGGAGTGGGTCTAAACCATCAGTTAATCACTTCCGAGTGTTTGGCTGTGTTTCTCATGTTCACATTCCCGATAGTAAGCGGAGCAAGCTTGATGACAAAAGCTTGAAGTGCATTCTACTTGGAGTTAGCGAGGAGTCGAAAGCCTATCGATTATATGATCCCGTATCTCAGAAGATAATAGTCAGCAGAGATGTGAAGTTTGAAGAAGAAAATAGTTGGAATTGGAACACGAGCCATGACAAAGACGCTCCAATCAATCTAGATTGGGGAGAAGGTGAAAGTGAAGCTCCAATCGAAGACGGTGATGACGGGAACAGGAACAACGAAGCTGATGTTGATGCTGGTGGAAATGAGGTGAACAATGCAACTGATTTGGAAGATAATCAGTCAACCGAGATAAACGAAGAAAGTCCTTCTAGCCAAAGAAGGACGAGAAGGCCACCAACCTGGATGAGAGCTTACGAAAGTGGAGAAGGTTTGTCGGATGAAGACACTACACACCAGGCTCTATTTGCAGATAGTGATCCAGTCTCATTTGGCGATGCTGCGAAGAGTATGAAGTGGCGAAAAACAATGGATGCAGAAATAGAATCCATAGAAAGGAACAATACATGGGAGCTAACTGACCTACCGACTCATGCAAAGTGTGTTGGAGTAAAATGGGTTTACAAGACGAAGCTTAAAGAAAATGGAGAAATTGATAAGTACAAGGCCCGTTTGGTAGCTAAGGGCTATACTCAAGAGTATGGAGTGGATTATACCGAGGTTTTTGCGCCTGTAGCCCGCCTCGATACAATTCGAATGGTGATCTCTCTTGCAGCTCTAAAGGCATGGACAATCTACCAGTTAGATGTAAAGTCCGCTTTTTTACATGGCGAGCTAAGTGAAGAAATTTTCGTTGAGCAACCTCCTGGATATGAACAGAAGGGGAAGGAGCATCAAGTGTACAAATTGAAGAAGGCATTATACGGACTAAAACAGGCTCCGAGAGCTTGGTATAGTCGTATAGAGTCCTATTTTGTAAGAGAAGGATTTGAGAAATGCCATTATGAACACACCTTGTTCATCAAAACTGGAAAATCAGGTACGATTTTGATTGTTTGCCTTTATGTGGATGACCTTATATTCACAGGAAATGACGAAGTTATGTTTACCGAGTTTAAGAAGTCCATGATGCTCGAGTTTGACATGACCGATCTTGGAAAAATGAGATTTTTTCTTGGCATTGAAGTGATGCAAAGACCAGACGACATCTTTATTGGTCAAAGAAAATACATACAGGAGGTATTGGAAAGGTTTCACATGGACGAGTGCAACCCAGTTCACAACCCAATGGTTCCCGGATGCAAGCTTACAAAGGCTGGAGATGGAGTGAAGATTGACAGTACTTTCTATAAGCAAATTGTGGGCAGTCTTATGTATTTGGCTGCTACACGACCAGATGTCATGTTCGTGGTAAGCCAAATCAGCAGGTTTATGGACTGTCCTACTGAATCTCATTTGCAAGCAGCAAAAAGAATATTGAGATACTTGAGAGGTACCATCAATTTCGGGGTGTTCTACAAGAAGGGAGGAAATGAGGAATTGATTGCCTATACAGATAGCGACTATGCTGGGGATCTGGATGACAGGAAAAACACTTCGGGCTATGTATTTATGTTAAGCTCGGGAGCAGTATCGTGGTCTTCGAAAAAACAGCCTATAGTTTCGTTATCTACTACAGAAGCCGAGTTTATTGCTGTTGGTGCGTGTGCTTGTCAAGCAATATGGTTGAGAAGAATATTGGAAGGTCTCAAGAATGCTCAGCCTGCTTCCACAACCATTTATTGTGACAACATTTCTACAATCAAGCTCTCTAAGAATCCCGTGATGCATGGCCGATGCAAACACATTGATGTTCGTTTTCATTTTCTTCGTGAGCTCACAAAAGATGGAACTGTTGAATTGGTTCATTGTCCTACCCAGGAGCAGGTTGCTGATGTGATGACTAAACCGTTGAAGCTGGATGCGTTCTTGAAGATGCGTGATCTCTTGGGTGTTTGTCCAGAACCTGAAGTAAAGTAAACTGATAAGTTGACACTTTCAGTTTAAGGGAGGATGTTAAAGTATTTAGCTTATCTTTTGCTTGTGCTCCTATTATTAAGGAGTTTTCTGTTTCTCGTTTATCTTATCTTTAGGCTGATCACGTTTGTAGGACTTTCAGTTATTTTATCTTTTGCTTTTCTAGGTCTCCTTTGTAAGGCTATAAATAGGCCAGTACTCTTTATTCAATAGATCATCAGAAGCATTCTCCCTTTTCTTGCTGTTTATTTTTCATAGTTCTTAACATTTCTCAGTTAATACAAATGAATGAATTAATGAGTTGTATTTTATTTTTAGCGAGACAACTGAATAAAAATGCATTAAACTTTCTAAATCTTTTATTAAAAATTAAATAAATTTTTCCCCTTTTAAGTATATAAATATAATATTTATATACGACAAAAACTCATCACCTTTGATGAGATTTGAGCTTTTGACCTCCCAGGCTCCACCGATGTTGGACCAATGGGTCGGACAGACTTGCTTATTATAAATGGACACACCTCATAATAAAAAAGATAAACATAATAAAACTCTAAATCTAATAAAAATTGATAATATCCTCTCACAAAAATTCACATTGTATGATAAAAAGTAATTATTTGACTTCTAAATTGACAAAAGTTACATAAAGTTAAACTATACAAGATGTATCACAAGGCAAACAATTCAAGATGAAAAAAGAAGTAAAAAAATCTACATCATCATAAAATTGAGAAACTGAAAGGTACCTGTATCTATTCATCTCTCTGTGCTAAAGCAGGTTCAACAAAAGTTGGCCATTGTTCATATATGGGGATCGAAATGAGCCGACTGGTAGAGAGATTTAATTCGGAACCAATGCAAGCCTTTTGGTGGAATCAAGTGAAAAACATCTTAAGTTCCTCAATACGTGCACTTCGGACCTCTTGGTCTGTTAAGGCACCAGAAATCATCCGCTGTTTACGTGCTTGTACTGCCTCCATTCGTTCTTCAACCGTTCCCTAGATGTTTAAGCGATCATTAAGAAGATGATAATCTACTTCAAATAAAAATGTTTGATCATTTGCTAAAGATCTTAAAATACCCTTTATTTATTTATTTATTTATTTATAAAGATCACAGTGGATAAATAGGTAAGCCAGCAAACACAAACAAAAGGAACATTTCAGGCTTTTGTGTGTTGAAATAAGAGCAGGAAAATAAGGTATACCTTCATAATAAAACGTTTGATGGAAACACTTTTTGTTTGTCCGATTCTGTGGATGCGCATCACGGCTTGTTCCTCAACAGCAGGGTTCCACCAGGGATCCTAAGTTTAAAAAAGTGAGAAAACCAGAATCTTGAACTTTAACCATGTTGGTACAACCACATAAGGCAATGGGAATGAATGAAACAATGTACAGAATAAGCAATTGCACATACATATATATATATATATATATATATATATATATATAGGGAAAGGTTCATTTGAGAAACACTAAATATATGAGAAATAGAGAAGTGATCTTAAACCATTAATTCGGTCAAGATCGGCAGCTTTGACCGAGAATTAGGGGATAATTGCTCCCATGGTCCACTCCCGTGTTCCTCACATTGTTTATTATTCGAAGGGTATTTTTGTAAATTATCCAAACGCATTCATATATGAACGCATGCGTTCCGATATGAATATCACTTTTTTTTCTTTTTTTTTAGCCGTGTGTGTTCATATATGAATGCATGCAAAAAACAGAAGTTCATATATGAATGTTAGTAGACGTTCATATATGAATGTTAGTAGAATGTCACTATTTTTTTTGTACGTATTCATATATGAACGCATGCATTCATATATGAAGGCATGCAAAAAACAGGCGTTCATATATGAATGTCACTCTTTTTTTTTGCATGCATTCATATATGAACGCATGCATTCATATATGAAGGCATGCAGTCAGTGTTTATGTAAAAATTATGAACATTCATATATGAACGCATGCATTCATATATGAAGGCATGTAAAAAACAGGTGTTCATATATGAATTTCACTCTTTTTTTTTGCATGCATTCATATATGAAGGCATGCAGTCAGTGTTTATTTAAAATTACGAACATTCATATATGAACGCATGCATTCATATATGACTGCATGCCTTCATATATATGAACACGTGCGTGTTTTTGTCAAAGTTACGTAAATACCCTTATATTTTTGGAAGAGTCGTAATTTTTGACCAGTCAAAGCCGCAATCTTTGACCAGTCAAAGTCGTAACTTTTGACCAATTAAATCCAATCTTAACCATATGAATGGCTAAGATCACTTCTCTATTTCTCATATATTTACCATTTCTCAAATGAACCAAACACTATATATATATATATATATATATATATATATATATATATATATATATATATATATATATAGGGAAGCGATCAATTGGAAACCGGTATTAAATTGGAAACTTTGGAAACCGAAATCAACCAATCAGTGAATTTCTTTTTTTTATTTTTATTTTTAATTGAAAAGGTTATTTTTGTCTTTTACATTATTTCATAATATATATGGTAACTGTTATTATTATTATATTAATAATTATTTAATTTTAATTTAGCTTATATATGGTAATAATAATCATTGATTAATTTAAAAATGAGATATTTAATTTAGGTAAATTATTTAATTTTAATTTAGCTTATATATGATAATAATGAAACAATAATGCTAACATGATGAACCTGATGAATCTATTTTCATTATGAAACAATAATGCTAACACGATGAACCTAATGAATCTATTTTCATATACAGATATGCAACTGAACAATTATGAAACAAAAATGGGAAGTTAACAAAAATGACACAAATTCATCATGTTTCATTATGAAACAATAATGCTAACACGATGAACCTGATGAATCTATTTTCATTATGAAATAATAATACTAACACGATGAACCTGATGAAATCTGTAATCCACAAATTCATTCTGTTTCATCACAATATTAGATTGCGTGGGAAATTTTTTTAATAAAATGAAATAAAAAAAATATTTTCTTACATTTTAAAAGAAAAATAATTTTTTTGATGAAAAGACAAATGCTCCTTGTTTTCATAGTAAAAAAAATCAAAATTTAGATTGCGTGGAAAATTTTATTTTGGTTTCAAGTAATCTAAATAAAATAAATATTTCTTGCCATATTTGAGACACAAAATCAAAAGACTAATTTACCCTTTTCATCTATTATTTTTATTTATTATTAATAAATTAATTAATTTACTACCATATATAATTCAAATAAATCTTAATCATTGATTATAAAGATCAATGGCTGAAATTTGGTTTCCAAAGTTTCCAATGAAACTTGGTTTCCAATTGATACCACCCCTATATATATATATATATATATATATATATTTATATAAGGAGAGGTTTATTTGAGAAATGGTAAATATATGAGAAATAGAGAAGTAATCTTAGTCATTCATCTGGTCAACATTTGCGTCTTTGACCGCGAAGCACCGGATAATTCCTTGTGTGGTCTATAGAAGGTAGAGGGGTAATTTCGTAAAATACACGGGATGAATTCATATGTGAATCTGTATGAATCACAAAGATTCATATATGAATCTGTTAATTAGTTCAACTGATTCATATATGAATCTTTGTGATTCATACAGATTCATATATGAATCTTTGTGATTCACAAAGGTTCATATATGAATCTGTTAGTTAGTTCAACTGATTCATATACGAATCACAAAAGTTCATATATGAATCAGTTAAAAGAGTTCAGTTGTGAATTGCACTAGTTCATATATGAACATATAGTTCATATGTGAATTATACATATAGTTCATATATGAACACAACCCGTGTGTTTTGTAAAATTTACGAAATTGTTCTTCTATTTTTGGGATAGCTGCAACTTTTGACCGGTCAAAGCCACAACTTTTGACCGGTCAAAGCCGCAATATTTGACTAGTCAAATCCGATCTTGACCATATGAATGGTTATTATTACTTCTCTATTTCTCATATATTTACCATTTCTCAAATGAACCAAACACTATATATATATATATATATATATGTGTGTGTGTGTGTGTATAAAACTTGTTTTTTTACAGGGAAATTAATTAAACTAGCCATTTCAGAAAATCGACTTTATCTCCTAACCAATCTCTCCCTCAATTTATTAAAATAGCTCATAAGTTCGTGAAAGGTGTTCGTATATACGAACACATCCCTAAGTCTAATAAATTTGACATATGTTCGTAATATAGGTTCGTATTTCACGAACATAATTTAAAAACTCAACATTTTTTATTAACTTCGTGAAATGTTTCTGAGAAATTAAATCAGTTTAAAAAAATTACATTTATGGCCCCTGTTCGTATTTCAAACTTACCTTTTTGGCCCCTGGTCGTAAATTGGACGAGTAAAAAGAAATATTACAAATTTACAATTTTAGCCCCTGTTCGTATATATGGGATACGAATATACCGAATTTACAAGTTTGGCCCCTTGTTCGTATATATCATGTGAGTATTACGAAGATTTGGAATTTACATTTACAAGTTACAATTATGGTTCCTCATCTTTGAAACATTAATCAAATTATTTTCAGTTTTGGGTTCGTGTATCACGAACATACATTTCCAATTTAAAGGAAAGTTACAATTATGGCCCCTCAACTTTGGACCAATTATCAAAATATTTACAATTTTGGCACTAGTTCGTGGATCATGTTCGTGGGGCACGAACATATTGGTTTCAAATAAAAGACAAGTTACATTTATGGCCCCTATATTACGAACCTATATTATGTTCGTGAAATACGAACCTATATTACGAACATATGTCAAATTTATCAGACTTAGGGATGTGTCCGTATATACGAACACCTTTCACGAACTTATGGGCTATTTAAATAAATTGACGGAGAGATTAGTTAGGAGATAAAGCCGAATTTCTGAAATGACTAGTTTAATTAATTTCCCTTTTTTATAACGTGTATCTTTTATAAAATGCATTTCTTTATGAAATAATTTTTATAAATTTAACCTACTCAAGTTTTACAGATTTGAAAAAGATTTTTGAAGTAGGTGAGATCTCAAACAAATTGGGAATGACAAGAATTAAATCCCAAGTTTGCACGAATAAATTTTAACCATTATGGTGAACATTTTTGAATTCAAACATTTTAAATAAAATAAAAATGTGTATATCATTTGTACAAAAATGTGGTCTTCCACTTTTAATGTAATGGTATAGTAAAGATTTTAAATATTTCAATTACATATATCTGAATTTTTGAAAAAATATATCATTAAATTTGTCAAATCTTTTTTTGGAAGTTTCAAAATATTATGCAGAACACGATATGAACGTATGTAGTGCGCCTAACGTGGACATCTATAAGCTCTTAAGGCTCCGATTTTTATTGAATTTTTTCTGCTTTAAATTGAGACTTCTACCATTTTCTACTTTTGAATAATTTTGCTCCTAATTTCTCTTTGTATACCACAAAATATTTTTGCCCGTTAAAAAGTCTTGTAAAGTCAAAACTCAAACACTAGTTTAAAGATAAATTAATCACCATTAGAGCTTTGATTAGATAATTTTCAAATTTTAAGTGGTGCACTTGATCTACTGTACATTTTAACTGAAGATTGAGAAGTGTTTTAAGCTTCAAACTGTAATAACCAGTTCAAAAATAAATATGTATAAGTTGGGTAGAAATGGTTAAAATTTATTTTAAAGGGGCCAAGTGAAAATGTTTACTTAAAGAGGCCTTAGTCTAGGGATTTAGGCATTTCTTTTTTTGTCTGGCGGCCGAGGACTCGAGAGAAGGAGGAAGAAGATCGATTGGAGAAGAGAGAAAAATAAAAGAGTTCGGGGGTGTACGATTGAGTTTTAAGGTAAGGTTCAAATCAATTTCTCCCTTCTAAACTCATCTTCTGAATCTTAGTTTTTGGAGTCTGTATTTGAGATTGGGGATTGGGATATGTATGAAATTATCGTCTCTTTAATCCTTCTTAGTTGTCATTTAATGGTATTATGGTTGTTTGAATTAGTATTGAATATCAGTTGGGTTTAGAAACTGTTGGTGTTGTTCTTTGGATTTGAAATCAATGGTAAAAGGGGGGGGGTTCGATATCTCAGAATCGCCCCGGTCGGTGAGTGTTCCGGTCGGCCAGAAGGTCCCGGTCGGTGAGTGATCCGGTCGTTTATTGAGACCCCGGTCATGGATGGTTTGGTCGATCAATACCGGTCGATCCAGAGACACCGGTCGTTGGAAGAACATCGGTCAAGTTTGTGACCCGGTCGAGTTTGGGAAATCAGTCCGGTCGACGCCTGGTAGTATCGGTCGGCGCCTGGAGCCACCGGTCGGCGCCTCGGTCGGCGCGAGAAGAGTAGTTGGAGCCTGGTAGTACCGGTCGGCGCCTGGAGTAGATACGGTCAGCACGTGGGGGGGGGACCCCGGTATGATTTTGTTCACAGTGGGCTATCTTTGGATCTGGTCCCCGTTTCAGTTGTTTGGGCCGAAGCCCACTTCTCACTTATGACTATATGAATTATTTAGTTGGGTCCAATATATCTCATAATATTATAGGAAGTATTTAGTTATCTTGTTTCAAGTAGAGATTGGATGTGATAAATTGCGTATCGAGAATAGATGTCAATAATAGTTTGAATGGAGAGTTCATCGGTTAATGTTTTCTTGTATAGGTTCCAGATCGAATATTAAGTATAGAAGCGAGGATTAAGCTGAGGACATCAGGTGAGTTTTCTGATCTTAAAACCTCACAAGTTCATAAAGTTATTGTATGCAACTGAAAGTTTATTGATGGAGTTATTTCAACTGTTTAATTTTGTGAGAAACTATTTATAAAAACGTAACTCTATTTATGCAAGCATATTATATGTGGAGTTTCTTTTCATGCGGCATGAGTTTATTTGTCGATTAGATGTATGCATACATTGTTGTGAGCGGCACAAAGACGGGGGGTGTGGCCCGCCTGTACTCATACCGGGGGGGTGTGTCCCGTTTATGCTATATGGGTGTGTCCCATCTAAGGCAGTATGAGACAGACACGCTGTCACTTTGTGACGGTAGTGTGTGCTGGAAGGGAACTTTATGTGTAAAGTATCTTTTCAAGCTGAATGAATTAATTTGTTTAAATCTTTGAGTTTTATGTTAAATCGTATTTTGAGGGATCTCACTAGACCTTTGGTCTAACCCTCGCTCTTTTTAAATATAAAAACTTTCAGGTAAGCTAGGGGCTGGAGGTTCTGGGAAAGGGAAGGAGAAAGTTTAAGCAACGTCCATAATAGAAGACTCCTGTAGAGACTTTGGAAAATTTATTATTATTATCTCAGTTATGTAATAGGTTGTTTTATTGCAAACCTAAAGATATTACTGTTGAATTAAGCCGATTTTTCTGCATGGGTTATTTTATGACAGTAAACTTTGCGTAGATGGTTTTTGGTTGTTTCAAATGGTATCAGAGCATTAGTTTAAGGGATCTAGGTGACCGGTCGGGCCTAGACTTAAACTTAGGAAGTAAGACATAACTGAGATATTAGGAAAACCATAGGGGAATGAGTGATAGAGTAGTGAGGACTAACATGTAAGGTAAATTTAAAATTACACCTGGCCAGTGTAATTGTAAATTTAAGGTACATGTGCGTGCTTAACGTGCTTTATCGTTTTGGACTTATTCTAATCTATGTGCTGGTACTTTATCTGTAGTCATGTCAGAGAGAGTAACTAGGAGCAGATCCGTGCCGGTAGCTATGGCGGCACAGGTCAATGAAGTCGTTGAGGATGGACCAGTCGCTCCTCCACGAACAACCGCAACTAGAGGAAAAGGTCGTGGGCGACCTAAGGGTAAGACAACTCGAAAAGCGGCTACGCAAGTGGACGAACCAGAGGTCAGGGCTTAAAGGAATAAAACGGTACGGGTAGCCCATCGGGCTAAGAGCGTGGAAATAGTGGCCGATCAGGAATCTTCCCGTCAGGGAAGTTCTGCTCCTGTCGAAAGAAAAGGACCAACTAAGAATAAGAAGGGAGGTCCGGCTCAGCCTTTGTAATGCAGGAAGCATTTGCAGCAGAGATGGGAAAGCTTAATGAGACACTGCAAGCTATTCTCATTCATCAAGCTAAGGAGACATCAGTCAGCCAAGGAAAGAGTGAGGAGAAAGAGTCGACAGAAATTTCCAACTCGCCGACAGCAGTGGTAGGTAGTCACTCTCAATCAACGCACGGTATGGAAATTAAAACTGGTACTGGAAAGGGATGCAGTTACAAGTTATTTACCACTTGTAACCCTCCTACCTTTAAAGGAGAGTGTGATCCAGTGGTGGTCATCAAGTGGATTGGAAACATGGAACTAGTGTTTGATACCTGCAAGTGTGCAGAGGAAGACAAAGTGGTGTTTGCACTATCAATGATGAGGGATGATGCGGTGTTCTGGTGGGAAGCCGAGACTGGAGGCAAGGGCTCGAAAGCAGCTAGAGGTATGGATTGGGAAACTTTCGTAACCAAATTCAAGAAGCAATTCTGTCCGTTAGCGGTTGTGAAGAAGTTGGAGGAAGAATTTCTGAATCTGGAACAGGGAGATATGACTGTGAGAGAGTATACAACCAAATTTCTTGAGAAGGCACGTTTCGCTGAAGTGTATGTGCCAAATGAGGAACGTCGAGTGGATCGTTATTTGTTTGGATTGAGGAGCAGTATTAGAGAGTTGGCGGCAGCACGAGAGCCTGCCACTTTTCAGGCGGTTGTTAACGCGACCGAAATGACAGAGAAGGACAAAGCTCGGCAAATGACTGAGAAGGGCAGCGAGAAAAGGAAATGGGATGGTCCAGCTCGTGATTCAAAGAAGTTCAAGAGCACCAGACCTGATCAGCAGGTTATACAAAGGATAGTGAACAAGTCGTGCAACAAGTGTAACAGGATGCACAAGGGAGAGTGTTTGGCAGATCGGGAAGGTTGTTATAAGTGCGGGAAAACAGGACATATGTCTCGTGATTGTCACAAGGGGTTAGAACCTGTTATCAGTGTGGGGCGGTGGGTCATATGAAATCAGATTGTCCACAGTTGAAAAGGGGATCAGTTGGGGTTACTGGAGGAAAAGGAGGAGAGCGGAAGGTGGAACCCGCCCGAGCCAGAGCGAGGGCATTTAACATGACAACGAAAGAGGCGGTAGAGATATCGGATGTGGTTACAGGTACTTTTCTTATCGACTCGACTTTTGCAAAAGTGTTGTTTGATTCGGGCGCAAACCGTTCGTTTGTGTCACCGAACTTTGTTCGTAATTTGGGCGTGAAACCCAGGGAGCTCAGTATTGGGTTTGAGGTAGAAGTAGCGGATGATAGTCGAGTCTTGGTAAGGGAGGTTTATGAGGGGTGTTGTATCGTTATCTATGGGCAGTCATTTCCCCTTCGGTTATACCCGATGGGTATGGGGGAATTTGATATCATCGTAGGGATGGATTGTTTGGCGTCAAATGATGCTCATATTGTATGTAATAAGAAGATAATACGAATAGCGTTGCCGGGGGGAAGGAAGTGGTTATGTATGGGGATAGGAGGGATAGGAAATCGTGTTTGATATCCATGATCAAGGCAAGGCGGTGTCTAGTGAAAGGGTGCGTGGGATTCTTAGCATACATGGTGGATGCTAAGAAAGAGAAAAAGGGGTTAGAGTTTGTCCCGGTGGTAAGCGAGTATACAAAGGTCTTTTCGGAAGATT
This sequence comes from Arctium lappa, assembly GCA_023525745.1. NCBI lineage: Eukaryota > Viridiplantae > Streptophyta > Magnoliopsida > Asterales > Asteraceae > Arctium > Arctium lappa. Next base: position 7,413,561 of record CM042054.1, on the reverse strand, counting down.
TAACCACTCTGCCTCCCGACCGACAAGTAGAATTTCGTATTGAACTCGTACCTGGAGCAGCACCCATTGCAAGAGAGCCTTACCGATTGGCACCAACAGAAATGAAGGAGATGATGACCCAGCTGCAAGAATTACTCGACAAAGGATTCATCCGTCCGAGTACCTCACCGTGGGGAGCGCCTGTGTTGTTCGTTAAGAAGAAATATGGATCAATGAGGATGTGCATAGATTATCGAGAACTCAACAAGGTCACAATTAAGAATAAATACCCGCTTCCCAGAATTGATGACCTGTTTGACCAACTTCAGGGGGCAAGTTACTTCTCAAAGATAGATCTTCGATCAGGGTATCACCAGTTGAAGGTGAGGGAGGAAGATGTACCTAAAACTGCTTTCCGTACGAGATACGGGCATTATGAGTTTCTGGTTATGCCCTTTGGGTTGACCAATGCGCCTGCTGCTTTCATGGACTTGATGAATAGAGTGTGTAGCCCACTCTTAGATCAGTGTGTCATAGTCTTTATAGATGACATACTGATTTATTCACGGTCCAAGGAAGATCATGAAACTCATTTGCGAGCAATTTTGGAATTGCTTAAGCGGGAGAAATTGTACGCCAAATTCTCAAAGTGTGAATTTTGGTTGAGGGAGGTACAATTTCTAGGGCACGTAGTGTCGAAAGACGGAATTAAGGTTGATCCGGCCAAGGTTGAGGCCATTCGAGAGTGGGAAGTGCCGAGAACACCATCAGAAGTGAGGAACTTTTTAGGATTGGCGGGCTACTATCGAAAGTTTATCCAGGACTCCTTGAGGATAGCCACGCCACTAATAGTATTAACCAGGAAGAATGTCCAGTTTGTGTGGGCGGAGGCTCAGATAGAAACATTCAGCAAGTTGAAAGAAAGTCTGAGTAGTGCGCCTATTCTGTCCCTACCCAACGGAACTGAAGGATTCGTAATTTATAGCGATGCTTCAAAGTTGGGTTTGGGGTGTGTGTTAATGCAGGAAGGCAAAGTGATTGCGTATGCATCCCGTCAGTTGAAAGAGCACGAAAGGAACTATCCAACGCACGACTTAGAGCTGGCAGCGGTAGTCTTCGCTTTGAAGATTTGGAGACATTACCTATACGGGGTCAAGTGCCAGATTTACACGGATCATAAGAGTCTTCAACATCTGTTCAATCAGAAGGAACTCAATATAAGGCAGCGTAGATGGATGAAGTTGCTGAGCGATTACGACTGTGAGATCTTATACCATCCGGGCAAAGCCAATGTGGTGGTGGATGCTCTAAGTCGTAAGGAGCATGGAGAAGTCACAAAGGTGGTGGCATATCATGTTGAGGTTGTTTCCGAATTCTTGGAAGAAATCAAGGGTTACCAGAAGGAAGCTTTATTGGAGGGAAATTGGAAGAGTGAGAGAATAGTTGGAGTTATTAATTTGTTAACCGACGACAGTCGCGGGGTGAAATGCTTCAAGAATAGAGTGTGGATACCTAAGCTGGGAGAGCTCCGAAATAGAGTGTTGGAAGAAGCGCACAAATCACGTTACTCAGTGCACCCGAGAAACAACAAGATGTACCGAGATCTGAAGAAAGGCTACTGGTGGCCGGGTTTAAAGAAGGATATTGCCTACTTCGTCGAGCGATGCTTGACATGTTTGAAAGTTAAAGCTGAACACCAGAGACCGTATGGGGAGCTTCAACCTTTGGAAATTCCAGTCTGGAAGTGGGACGAGATTTCAATGGATTTCGTTAATGGGTTACCACGATCACCTAAGGGGCACGATGCCATTTGGGTGATAGTGGATCGACTCACAAAGTCGACTCACTTCCTACTGATCAAGGAGACGTATTCGCTAGAGAGATTGGCTCGATTGTATATAGATGAGATAGTGTCCAGGCATGGAGTACCGTCGTCAATTGTGTCGGACAGGGATGCTCGTTTTACGTCTTCCTTTTGGAAAGGCTTACAAAGAGAGTTGGGATCGCAACTAAAGTTGAGTACAACTTATCATCCTCAGACTGACGGCCAAAGTGAGAGAACCATTCAAACGCTCGAAGACATGCTCCGAGCTTGTGTAATTGATTTCAAGGGTTTATGGGAAGTTCACCTACTGTTAATAGAGTTTTTTTTATAATAACAGTTATCACGCGAGCATTCAGGCAGCACCGTTTGAGGCATTGTACGGTCGGAAGTGCAGAACACCGTTGTGCTAGAACGAAGTGGGAGAGCGACAGCTGACAGGTCCCGAGATAGTACAATTGACTGCTGAAAAAGTAAACTGTATTCAAGAGAGGTTAAAGATGGCTCAGGATCGGCAACGGATGTACGCGAACAAACGAAGAAAGCTTATCGAGTTTCAAGTAGGCGACAAAGTTATGTTGAAAGTTTCGCCTTGGAAAGGAGTAGTTCGTTTCGGAAAGAAAGGTAAGCTTCGTCCGAGGTTTGTTGGGCCGTTTGTTATTTTAAAGCGCGTAGGAGAGGTAGCTTACAGACTTAAATTGTCTGGGGAGTTGCAGAAAGTTCACCCTACTTTCCACGTATCAAATCTGAAAAAATGTCTGGCGGAGACCGATGTGGTTGTGCCGTTAGAGAATATTCAAGTGGATGAAAAATTAACTTACGTCGAAGAACCGGTGGAAGTTATAGACTTTAAGGTAAAGAAGTTAAGAAATAAAGAGATCAGGCTGGTAAAGGTGCAATGGAGATTTCATAAAGGGCAAGAATCAACTTGGGAAGTGGAGGTGGACATGAGGTCCCAATATCCCCATCTGTTCGAAAATGGAATTCCGGGGACGGAATCCTTTTGAGGGGAGGTATTGTAATAACCAGTTCAAAAATAAATATGTATAAGTTGGGTAGAAATGGTTAAAATTTATTTTAAAGGGGCCAAGTGAAAATGTTTACTTAAAGAGGCCTTAGTCTAGGGATTTAGGCATTTCTTTTGTTGTCTGGCGGGCGAGGACTCGAGAGAAGGAGGAAGAAGATAGATTGGAGAAGAGAGAAAAACCAAAGAGTTCGGGGGTGTACGATTGAGTTTTAAGGTAAGGTTCAAATATATTTCTCCCTTCTAAACTCATCTTCTGAATCTTAGTTTTTGGAGTGTGTATTTGAGATTGGGGATTGGGATATGTATGAAATTATCGTCTCTTTAATCCTTCTTAGTTGTCATTTAATGGTATTATGGTTGTTTGAATTAGTATTGAATATCAGTTGGGTTTAGAAACTGTTGGTGTTGTTCTTTGGATTTGAAATCAATGGAAAAGGGGGGGGGGGTTCGATATCTCAGAATCGCCCCGGTCGGTGAGTGTTTCGGTCGGCCAGAAGGTCCCGGTCGGTGAGTGATCCGGTCGTTTATTGAGACCCCGATCATGGATGGTTCGGTCGATCAATACCGGTCGATCCAGAGACACCGGTCGTTGGAAGAACATCGGTCAAGTTTGTGACCCGGTCGAGTTTGGGAAATCAGTCCGGTCGGCGCCTGGTAGTATCGGTCGGCGCCTGGAGCCACCGGTCGGTGCCTTGGTCGGCGCGAGAGGAGTATCGGTCGGCGCCTGGTAGTACCGGTCGGCGCCTGGAGTAGATACGGTCAGCGCGAGGGGGGGGGAGACCCCGGTATGATTTTGTTCACAGCGGGCTATCTTTGGATCGGGTCCCCGTTTCAGTTGTTTCGGCCGAAGCCCACTTCTCACTTATGACTATATGAATTATTTAGTTGGGTCCAATGTATCTCATAATATTATAAGAAGTATTTAGTTATCTTGTTTCAAATAGAGATTGGATGGGATAAATTGCGTATCGAGAATAGATGTCAATGGGATAATGAGTTAGGTCAAACTATGATAAAATAGTTTGAATGGAGAGTTCATCGGTTAATGTTTTCTTGTATAGGTTCCAGATTGAATATTAAGTATAGAAGCGAGGATTAAGCTGAGGACATCAGGTGAGTTTTCTGATCTTAAAACCTCACAAGTTCATAAAGTTATTATATGCAACTGAAAGTTTATTGATGGAGTTATTTCAACTGTTTAATTTTGTGAGAAACTATTTATAAAAATGTAGCTCTATTTATGCAAACATATTATATGTGGAGAAACCAGTAGCGCTTTTGGATCGTAAAGTGAAAAAGTTAAGAAATAAGGAAATTCCCTAGGTAAAGGTTCAGTGGCAGTTCCACAGAGGTCAGGAAGCGACTTGGGAACTAGAGTCGGTTGTGAAAGAGCAATATCCCAATTTATTCGACGAAGGAATTCCGGGGACGGAATTATTTTGAGGGGGGTATACTGTAATATCTGGGCTTAAAATCAAGCAATTATAGAATTATGGGTAAGTAAGTTAAGAAAGGCCCATTAGGGAAGGGCCCATAGTGTAAGGTTTTAGGGAAAAGGTCTTAAACCCCGGGAGAGAAGGTTTGAGAGGGTGGCGGCTTATTCTGAGGGATTTGGAGCTGTTCGAGATCGAGAGACCGAGAGTGAAGGAAGGTTCGCAGACTTCAGGTGGAATTTTTGATTCTCGATAAGGTAAACCTTCTTCTAAGCTATCATCATCGTTTGCTCTTCCTCGGTGATCGATTTAAATATCTGTCCTAATTTCTGGGTTTGGGGTTGGTTGAGGACCGATACAAGTTATCGGATGTTTAATGGAAAAGTTAGTAGAAATCAAGTTTTTGTGTTTATAGAATTGAATTTGTCTTGCAATTGATTTCAATTGCGGATGAGAACTGCAGTTGGGACCTTTAATCTTGAGGTTAGTGTTCGATTTCGGACTGTGGTCGACAGCCTTACCGGTCGAAGACCCCGGTCGAGACCCACTTTGGTATCGGTCGAATGTTGTCATCCGGTCGAATGTTGTCATACCGGTCGAAGGTGGTCATACCGGTCATTTTGAGACATGTGTCTCTCTTATTCATGGGCCGGTTTGGGAAAAGCAAGGTGGGGTTGGATCTTAAGTGGTCGGCCCACATTGGAAGGCAACCTAATTAATTGATTTTATTTATCTAAGGTCATAGGCATGTTGTCTCGAGCTAGTTCTATCAGATTAATATTTCGGCCGAAGGTTAAATGGATTTGAGATCGGGGATGAGGGTATTAGGGTTAAATTCGTTAATTAGAAGGTTCCGGTAATTAACTGAGCAATGCCTCATTTTGATAGGTTCGACTCGGACTATTCTTATAGATTGAAGGTTGTAACGGTGGACGTCAGGTGAGTTTTTCTAAAACTAACCCTTTTGATGATAAAGGCATGTGAAGTTTATTTTTAAACTTTGATTTATTATGATGACATGATTTTATTAACTGTTCAAGTGTGTTATAAATCGTTATTGATTATATGTATGCATACATTAATTGTGGGTTACGTGACCTAAGTCGGGGAGTGTGGCCCGCCTACTCGTGCCGGGGAGTGTGGCCCGCTTATGTCGTTGGGGGCGTGTCCCAACCTTAAGGCAGCACGAGTTAGACACATCGTCGTGGACGGTCGTGTGGTCCGTAACGTGTATTATTTTAAATGCCATTATTAAATGATGTTTCAAATTCTGGAAAGTTTATCTTGTTGCTTAACTGTTAGAGGGAACTCACTAGACCTATGGTCTAACCCTTGCTCTTCCAAAACTAAAAATCTTTTCAGGCCGTCGTGAATTAGGGCTTTTAATATGACAACTGAGGAGGCGGTTGAGACGCCGGATGTGGTAACAGGTACTTTTCCCATAGACTCGATTTTTGCTAAAGTGTTGTCCGATTCGGGTGCAAACCGTTCGTTTGTGTAACCTAATTTCGTGCACAAACTGCTAGTGAAACCCAAGAAGCTTAGTCAAGGGTTCGAAGTAGAAGTAGCCGATGATAGTCGAGTCTTAGTGGGAGAAGTATATGATGGGTGTAGTATAGACATTGACGGTCATACCTTCCCATTGCGGTTATATCCAATGGGTATGGGGGAATTTGACGTCATTGTAGGGATGGACTGGTTAGCGTCCAATTATGCTAGTATCGTTTGTAACAAGAAGCTAATCCGGATAGCTTTGCCGAATCAGAAGGAAGTTATAGTCTATGGGGATCGTCGGGATAGAAAGTCGTGCTTGATCTCGATGATCAAGGCTAGGCGTTGCTTAGTGAAAGGGTGTGTGGGGTTTTTAGCGTATGTGGTGGACGCTAAGAAAGAAAAGAAGGGATTAGAATATGTTCTGATAGTGTGTGAGTACCCGGAAGTGTTTTCGGAAGATTTAACCACTCTGCCACCGGGTAGGCAAGTGAAGTTCAGGATAGATCTGTTGCCGGGAGCGACACCAATAGCAAGGGCTCCTTACCGTTTGGCTCCGACCGAGATGAAGGAGATGATGACTCAACTGAAGGAATTGTTGGATAAGGGTTTTATCCGACCCAGTACGTCGTCGTGGGGAGCACCAGTACTTTTCGTCAAGAAGAAGGACGGATCGATGAGAATGTGTATAGATTATCGAGAGCTCAATAAGTTAACAATTAAGAATAAGTATCCGCTTCCTAGGATTGATGATCTCTTTGATCAGTTGCAAGGAGCGAGTTACTTCTCGAAGATCGACCTGCGATCGGGTTACCATCAGCTGAAGGTTCGGGAGGAGGATGTACCCAAGACTGCCTTTCGTACGAGGTATGGACACTTCGAATTTCTAGTCATGCCTTTTGGGCTGACAAATGCACCAGCAGCATTCATGGATCTGATGAATAGGGTATGCAGTCCTATCTTGGACAAGTGTGTCATTGTTTTCATTGATGACATACTGATCTATTCATAATCTATGCAAGATCATGAAATGCATCTGCGAGCTGTGTTAGATTACTTAAGTGAGAGAAGTTGTACGCCAAATTCTCGAAGTGCGAATTTTGGCTAAGAGAAGTGCACTTCTTAGGGCACGTGGTGTCGGAAGACGGAATCAAAGTGGATCCAGCGAAGATTAAGGCAATCGAAGAGTGGGAGGCGCCTAAGACGCCGTCCGAAGTAAGAAGTTTCCTTGGCTTGGCGGGCTACTATCGAAGGTTCATCCAAGACTTTTCAAGAATAGCCACGCCGTTAACCGCTCTAACAAGGAAGAACGTTATGTTTGCATGGAAGGAAACCCAGGAGGATGCGTTCATGGAATTGAAGAAAAGATTGAGTAGTGCACCGATCCTATCGTTACCCAAAGGTACAGATGGATTTGTAATTTACAGTGATGCCTCAAAGTTTGGTTTAGGGTGCGTGCTGATGCAAGATGGAAAGGTAATAGCTTATGCGTCTTGCAATTGAAAGAGCACGAAAGGAATTATCCGACGCACGATCTAGAGCTGGCAGTCGTGGTTTTTGCCTTGAAGATCTGGAGGCATTACTTGTATGGAGTTAAATGCAAATTTTATACCGATCATAAGAGCCTTCAGCACCTATTCAATCAAAAGGAATTAAATATGAGACAGCGGAGGTGGATGGAATTGCTGAGTGATTATGACTGTGAGATTTTATATCACCCAGGTAAGGCTAATGTGGTAGCAGACGCTCTAAGTCGGAAGAAGCATAGTTCGGTGTCCAAAGTAGTGGCGTATCGGGTGGAGGTGATTTCGAGCTTTCTAGAGGAAGTCAAACAATATCAAGAGGAAGCCGTATCGAGTGGAAATTGGAAAAGCGAAAGAATCGTGGGAATCGTTGACTTATTAACTGTGGACAATCGCGGTGTCAGATGTTTCGAGCAAAGAGTGTGGATTCCGAGGCGGGGAGATCTACGGAAGAAAGTATTGGAAGAAGATCACAAGTCGCGATACTCGATACATCCGGGAACCAATAAGATGTATCGAGATTTGAAGCAGAATTTTTGGTGGCCAGGCTTAAAGAAAGATATAGCATATTTTGTGGAGAGATGTCTAACATGTTTGAAGGTGAAAGCAGAGCATCAAAGACCGTACGGAGAGCTGCAGCCGTTGGAGATACCGATATGGAAGTGGGATGATATATCAATGGACTTCGTGACGGGATTGTCGCGATCACCTAAGGGGCATGACGCTATTTGGGTGATAGTGGATCGACTCACGAAATCTGCTCACTTTCTCCCGATTAAAGAGACTTATCCGTTAGAAAGGTTAGCTAAATTGAATATTGATGAGATCGTATCTAGGCACGGCGTGCCGATTTCAATTGTGTCAGATCGCGATGCTCGTTTCACGTCAATGTTTTGGAAAAGTGTTAGTCCCAAAGAAGTAAACAAGTATTGTAGAAGGGGGGGGGGTTGAATACAATAACACAAAATTACTTAATTTTAATTCTTTTATTGATAAGGAATATCAAGAATTACACAAAGAGAAAATAAAGATTGTTGCGGAATAAGAATAGTTAAGAACTACTCTAAACAATCTAACACATAGAAGATATTAAGAACACAAAGACTTAAATCTTAAGAAAGTAAAAAACAACTATCAACCTGCTTGAAATCTTTTGAAAGCCAAAGCTGGAGATGAAAGCGTAAGTAGCAAGGTGCTACTTCCATCCTTTATATACTATCCAATGTAATGAGTGCAAAGGACAAGTAGGAGTAAAGGCTTTGGTGGTTGAGAGGTTGACAATAAATTATAAGATATTTGATGTGACTTGTCACAATACAAAAGGTAACTTTTGTACTATGAAAGTACAATATCTAAATAAAATATTTTTGGGAAAATCTTTTTGAGATCTATTAGAAAATAAACATCTAATCAATTTAAGACTAAATGTAAATCTTCTAAAGGAAGATATAAGCTTCCATTTCCATTGTCAGAAGATCATTGGGAAAGAGGAAGTATGTCAAATCATGAGGATTTAACATAAATGGTCGTACTAGATAAAGAAGCAATCTGTACGAGGAAAGTTACCAAAGAAGGAATTCGATAACTTAGGTATGTGCCGAAAGAGGAACTCGGCACAGAAGGAATGAATGCCGAATAGGTGAAGGTTCGGCAGAAGAAAATTCTGCCGAACATAAGAGGATTCGGCAAAGGGGAAACTTGCCGAATTAGAATCGGCAGGGATGTGATCTGCCGAATTGGAATCGGCAGATTATGCTTAGTTTACTCTTGAAGTCCATCTCAATCCGCATTGTAGACTTCCTTCATGTTGGATTCGGTTTATCTTCGATTCACCGATCTGTTAAACTAACTAAGCTATTACAAAGAACCATAAAACAAAATACAGGGTTCAATCATCAATAAAGACTAAGGAGAGGTTATCTTTAAATCTTAGATGACCCAACAATCTCCCCTATTTGATGATAACATCTCATACAACATAGAAGTTAATGAATAATGCATTTTGACCCTTATTCATATTCTTTTGGGTTCTTTTTCACATAGACCATTCTTTTTGTTTATATTTGGATTTTCTAGAGTATCCGACATTTACAAGTATAGAAGAATGAAATAAATATTTGTACAAGATTTACGATAAAATATAAAAGCTCAATGTATTAATCTTTTTAAGAAGATTACAATACAGAGGAAAACAAAATAAACATAAAACTACACCGAGTTTATTCAAAAGAAAATTGCGGTTCAGCATCCCTCTTCTTTAGTTCGTCGGTGGTAGCCACATAGAAATCCTTAGCCGACATTGGAATTATTTGAATAATCCCGTGGAGAAAGGTTGTGTCGGCAATAGGGATTTGGCTTGATCTGAAGAAGGAGATTTGCCCAAGCGCGTTGTTGAAGAAGATACCATGAGTCGGCTCAGAAATCACAGTTGTTGACGGATGAGGAACCGGAATAGGTAAAGAGAGATCAAGATTTGAAGTATCCGGGACCTTTCCTTCTCTAGCCATTTGGGCAAACACGTCTTCCTTTTTGGATTTCGACTTAGATTTGGGAGGAGGATGACCAGACATTAGATTGTTGATAATCTCTTCTTCGGCAGGAGTATGGACAATGTTGTATCTTTTTCGGTAGGTTTTGAACTTGGTTTGAAGATCTGCAATGTATTTATCAACCTCAGCTTTTGCAGAGCTTTGGCTTTTTAACAAGCAGATACCAATTTCTACCCATTCTGATACTCCGAACCGAACAATAGAGTCTAGTCGGTCCATAGACAATGAAGCATCATCCCTGATAATCTTTAGCCGAATAACCTTGCAGCTTGCAGACGGTTTGATTATTTTGACATCTGTGATTTTAGCAGAGCACCGGCGTTTGTTGAGGGTTTTACGGTACCAATCGATACACATAGTCTTTATTTCCTCATTTCTCTTCGCCGAGTCCTCTAGAGCGCTCATCTGAGTTTTGATTGTATTGGTAGGATCTTCTTCGGCAGCAATCTCCAATGCTAGCTCGACATATCTGTCACGAGCAATCTGGGCAAGCTTTGCAGCTTTCAGTTCTTCTTCAGATAAGCCTAGATCAGGAGAGGTAACCTTTGGAGGAGGAAGATGAAGACCAGCACCATCCGCAACTTTCTTTAAAAGAACATCTTTACGACGCTTTTCTTCAGCAGCTACTTCATCTGGTGTCATAACAGCTTTGCCCTTATCCTTTTTGGGCTTTTTCTCCCCCTTAGATTCTTCGACGACCAAGGGGTGATCGGTGCCCTTCTCTTCGGTAGCAGAAGGTTCGGCGGCAGCAGCAGTGGCAGTGGGTTCGGTAGCAGCAGAAACTTCGGCAGAGGCAGAGTGTTTTCCCTGACTCGTACTGACTATATGAACACGAGGGAGTTGCTCCCCCTCAGTTGATTTCTCCCCCTCAGAACGAGCCGGGGAAGAAACACCAGCTTTAGCTGACACACGGCCAAGACGGCGATCAAGACGCTCCAATACTGTGCGATCATCAGGAGTGAAGGCGGACTCGGTGATGTCGATGTCCAGAGATTTAGCACAGTATTAAGCAACATCGGCAGGCATAGAATCAAGACGCCGATTTATATTCTGAAGAGCAGTGAGAATTTGAGAGTTGACAGATTCTTGTTCCAGGGCCTGCTTCCGAAGATTTATGAGATCCTGATCCCGTGCATCAGAGGATGCCTTTAGAGCAGCCACTGACAAAGTCAAGGAAGTATTGTGATCAGTGAGCCTGACCACCTCCTTGAGAATAGATTCCATAGTAGCAGAGAGAGGGGCACTAAGACCAGCAATTTGATTATGCACAACATCCAAACACCGAAAGATGTCACGATTGAGACCGATAACTTCAGAATTTTGCTCTTTGACGAGCTGCAGAAGTTCGTCAAGAGAATTGTTGTTGATATCCAAAGAATAAAGGAGCGCTGGTTCACGCAAGGACTTGCGGAGTTGCTCAAACTGAGCACCTAGCATCCGTACTTGCCGATTGGAGTCAACAATTTCGGCAACAAACTCGGTAGGCACGATGAGCGGTACGGATGCAGAAGCCCCACCCTTTTCGGTAAAGGAGGGTTTTGGGGAGGGGGATTTCTGTGGTGAGGGTGATCTCTTTGGTGGTGATTTCTGCGTCGATGGTTGTGGGGAAGGGGACTTCATTGGCGAGGAAGTGGGAGAGAAGAGCCGTCGGTACATATCCTGGGATGAAACCCCAGTTTGTGCAATATCATCGGGAATGACCCCGGGTGATAGGCTGTGCGGTGAGGAAGCAGAATGTTGGTCCGGAGAGAAGACCAACTCATCTTCAACCTCCACATGAAAAGGAGGAGAAGGAATATGTGGGGACTCCTTTTGTACATCCAAATCTTGTTGAGAAGGTTTGGAGGAGGTGGGAGAGGGTTTAACAGATCCCCGTGGCCCTGGAGGGGAAATTTCAACATCTACCGATTGTTGAGAATCGGTAGATGGAGAGTGAGGTTCGGCCGAAGGTTGCCTAAGTTTCTTAGAACGAGACTTAGGAGGGGATTTGGAGCTCCGTCGCTTAACAGAAATAGAAGGGGTTATGACTGGGGTAGCCACCGAAGGATTCGTCGGTGGCATAGTCATGAGAGCAAGTGCGACGTTTCCGGTGGCCTTTTTCTTTTTAATAGCCACCGTCTTAGCTCGGGAAGGTTTTGGGGGAGAGGGGACCACCGATTTGGATGGCTTAAGAGAAGATGAAGACCTTGCGGATTCACCTTCAGCAAGCGTTCCCCAAATTGGATTGGGAGAATAGATAAAAGAAAGCATACCTGAGGTGAGTGGAGAGTCGGTAGGCTTGATAGACTTAAAAATCGTTTGCTTGCTGATTTGGGAAATGGGCAAGTCAAACTTGATCCTTGGCTTGGGGAGAGCAGCATCGACACTTAGTTGTGCAGAAAACTTGTGGTTGATGATGAGAGATATGAAGATATGAAGCGAGGAAGAGCCACATTGTGATTCCTGGGAGGAGAGATTGCGGTGATCAAAGAATCGAAGAATACCTGAGCAAAGTCTATTCGCCTCATAAAAATGAGAGCATGAGCCAGTCGGGTAATAGCTGCGGGAGACTGATCCCACCCCGACGTCTTGTGGGAAAGACAGTAAAGAAGATGAGAGAAGAAGTAGTTCCAGAGAGCACCCATATTCTTTCTTAGAAGAGTGCCGGAACCCTTAGTCTTTCCTTCGTGTACATATTGGAGAGCAGCAACGACCTCATCATGCTCGTGATGAGTAGGAAAAGGAGCATACACATTGAATTCTGGAATTTGAAGAACCGAGCATATATCATCCACCCCAAAAGAGAGATCGGGATGCTATTCAGAGGACAGAACAGAAGCAGACACCTGGTGAGTAGTTGAATCATACTTACAAGTTAACCAAAAGTTACCAAGGAGCATTTTGTTCATCTTGGTGGAGGCAGTGAGAGCATGACAAATGGGAGATCGTTGTAGAAAAATGGAAACTTGGTTGAACTCTGGGTGGTCAGCATCCGCCAAGAGACGAGCAACCTGGTTGCAAGAATGAAAGATGAGAGATTCTCGAGAGAGAGAAGTATCCTTGGAAGCCTTTGTCGATTTGGAGGATGCCATTGACGAAGAAAAAGAGTTGCAGGTTGAGTTTTTCTTGTTGAAGAAGATGAGAAAGCAAGTAAAGAATAAAAAGGAAAAGAGAAGAAGTATTTATAGGTTTGAAAAAGAAGAGGGAAAGGTGTGAATTCAAAAGCCAAAAAAAAATTAATGGTAATGATGGTACGACGCAAACGTGCGTTATGGAGAAGTGTAAGGGCCGAAAAACGGCTAAGTGTCAGGTCGTGGACGTCCCAACAACTGACGCACGAACCCTGGAGTGCCACGTGGCATAAGCCCATAGAGTAAAGAGAAGGTTCCGAAGATATTCGGTATGAGAGAAGTGGATAAGGATGACACATCATACACAATACCGAAAATAGAGAGATGCCGAAATAAGAGAGATATTTTGGTATATAGAGATACCGAATAGAGAAGATACGATCTTTCGGTAAGCTCAAAGGTACCGAAGTTTTAGAGAAATTTCGGCAAGAAGTAGATGAGTACCGAAGTATGAGAGATACTTCGGTAGATAGAATTACCGAAATGTGAAAGGAAACGTCGGTAAGATAGAGTTACCGAAGGTAATAGATACTTCGGTATGTAGAGATAATGTACAAGTTGCCGAAAGGTAATTTTCGGTAAGGAGGTACCGTCAATTATTGGGCAATTTTTTTTTTACGATAAATTTAACATACCTAAGGATCCCACAAGGAAGTTAAAACGTGCCTCATCCAGTGGTTTTGTAAAGAGGTCTGCAAGTTGAAGATCTGTAGGAATGAAATGAAGTTCAATATCACCTTTAGAGATATGATCTCTTATAAAGTGATACCGAATATCAATGTGTTTAGATCTAGAATGCAGCACTGGATTGTTGGCAATGGCTATGGCACTAGAATTGTCACATAGAATCGGTACATGAGAATAAACTTTGGCATAATCTTGTAGTTGGTTCTTCATCCACAAGATTTGGGCACAACAACTTCCAGCTGCAACATATTCGGCTTCGGCAGTGGAGGTGGATACCGAATTTTGCTTCTTACTTGACCAACTGACCAAGTTTCCACCTAGTAATTGACAGCTTCCAGTTGTATTTTTTTTGTCAACCTTAGACCCTGCAAAGTCAGAATCTGAATAGCCAATTAGATCAAAACCTGAGTCCTTGGGATACGAAAGACCCAGATTCATGGTACCTTTAAGGTACCAAAAAATACGTTTCACAGCCGCCAAGTGAGATTCCTTGGGATTGGCTTGATAACGTGCACACAGACACGTAGCATACATGATGTCAGGTCTACTAGCAGTAAGATAAAGAAGAGACCCTATCATTCCTCTATAATTCGTGATATCTACCGACTTGCCGGTAGAATCGACATGAATTTTTAGAGGTGGTGCCATTGGAGTTTTCATAGGAGAACAATTTTCAAAATCAAACTTTTTCAAAAGATCACGAATATATTTATTCTGACAAATGAAAATACCTTCAGAGGTTTGTTTAATTTGAAGACCAAGAAAGAAGGTAAGTTCACCCATCATACTCATCTCATATTTACTTTTCATGAGAGAAGCAAACTCTTGACAAAGAATTTCATCAGTGGCACCGAAAATGATATCATCCACATAGATTTGAACAAGAATGATATTACCGTTTGTTTTCTTGAGAAAAAGAGTATTATCAATTTTACCTCTGGTATATCGGTTGGATAGAAGAAAATCAGACAAGGTGTCATACCAAGCACGAGGAGCTTGTTTCAGACCATAGAGAGCTTTGTCAAGTCTGAACACATGGTACGGATGAGCTGAATCTTCAAAGCCAGGTGGTTGTTTCACATAGACTTCTTCAGCAAGTTCTCCATTTAGAAAAGCACTCTTAACATCCATTTGAAAGACCCGGAAGTTTTTATGAGCAGCATGAGCAAGAAAGATTCTTATTGCCTCAAGTCTGGCAACAGGAGCAAAGGTTTCATCATAATCAATACCTTCCTCCTGCCTATATCCTTGAGCAACAAGCCTGGCTTTATTCCGGATTACAGTACCAACTTCGTCCATTTTGTTTCGGAAAACCCACTTAGTACCTATAATGGTTTTACCGAAAGGTCTTGGCACAAGTCTCCAGACTTTGTTTCTCTCAAATTGAGACAACTCTTCTTGCATGGCAGTGACCCAACAAGAATCTGCTAGAGCTTCTTCAATTTTCTTGGGTTCGATAACGGATAGAAAATTCACATAGAGACAGATATTTCCAATACCTCTTCTAGTTTGGACACCTGCTAGCTGATCTCCTATAATTTGATTTATCGGATGATCTTTGGTCCATTTTAAAGTTGGGGGAAGAGATGCAGGAACTGTGTTTGGAACGTATGAAGGATCGGTAGGTATAGGATGAATAAGATGGAGAGGAGAAGTATGTAAGGTAGTTTCGGTAGGAGCTATAGATTCGGTAGTAGCTGTGAGTTCGGCAGTTGGTAAAGATTCTGTCGAATCATGATGGAGAGAAGTAGATGATACTGAAAATGGGACATATGGAGGTCCTGAAGAGAGAATATTTGGAGACTCTTCTCCAACACAGGAAATAATCCATTCATGAAGTTCAGTGTCATCACAAGATAGAGAGGATGTTTTGTGATCATCAAACTTCACATGTATTGACTCATCAATACATTTTCTTCTTAGATTATATACTCTGTAGGCTTTAGAGTAGAGAGAATAGCCCACAAAAATACCTTCATCAGCTTTGGGATCAAATTTCCCAAGCTGCTCTCGATCATTCAAGATAAAGCAAAGGCAGCCGAAAACATGAAGAAAACCAATGTTTGGTTTTCGGTCATAGAAGACTTCATAGGAAGTCTTGTTGTGCCTTTTCACAATGATGGATCGATTTTGAGTGAAACATGCCGTATTGACAGCTTCAGCCCAAAAATAGGTTGGAAGATTTGATTCACTTAGCATGGATCTTGCAGCTTCACATAGCGTACGATTCTTTCTTTCCACAACACCATTTTGTTGTGGAGATCATACTGCTGCAAAGTTTTGAGAAATACCTTTGTCACAAAGAAAGGCATCTAAAGTAGCATTTCTGAATTCGGTTCCATTGTCACTTCTGATAGATCTGACTAATTGACCGTTGAGAACTTCAGATTTCTTGATAAAGTTGATGATTTCTTCAGGTGTATCACTTTTGTACCTGAGAAAGAATACCCAAGTGTAACGTGTGTATTCATCAATAATTACAAGAATGTACCTTTTTCCACCTAGGCTAGGTGTGCTGACAGGCCCACAAAGATCCATATGCAGCATCTGTAGAGGAGTAGAAATAGAAAAACACTGTTTTGATTTGAAAGAAGATTTTGTCAGTTTGCCTTTTTCACAAGCTGCACAAAGCTTCTCTTTTGAGAAAGAAATTTTCGGCAAGCCAACAACAAGCTCTTTGTTGGAGAGAGCATGTAACGTCTTGAAGTTGAGATGAGAAATACGTTTATGCCAGAGCCAGTTTTTCTTTTCAGAGTCTTCAGAAATGAAGCAGATGCTTTCCTTTTCAGATGATTTGTCATTCATATTGATGACGTACACATTATCCTTTCTAAAACCAGATAGGACTGTGTGAAACTGTTTATCAGTGATGAGACAATCAATTTCTCTGAAAATTACATAGAAACCTAAATCACATAGCTGACTAATGCTTAAAAGATTATGCATCAGTCCCTCCACATAGGCAACTTTGTTAAAAGTAATGGAACCGTTAGAAAGAGTTCCATAACCTTTAGTGGAACCGCGAGAGTTATCACCAAAAGTTACAGTTGGTCCCTTTTCTTTCACAAAGTTTAGAAGAAGAGATTTGTTCCCAGTCATATGTCGTGAGCATCCGCTATCAAGATACCATGTTTGATGATGCTCATAGACCTGCAGATAAGAACAAATTAGTCTTTTGAAACCCGTTTAGAGGTGGGTCCTTTAGGGTTAGAAGAGGAAGAAGAAGGATTGGTCTGACGATATCTTTCTATACGGTCCTTTGGACAGTCTTTGGCCAAGTGAAATGTATCACCGCAGTTGTAACACTTTCGGTAAATAAATTTCTTCGTTGGAGCAAGAGAAGCAGCTTTTACCTTTCCTTGGGGTTTAGATTTAGGAGGTTTGGAAAGGTGAGAGGGAATGGGATGACTGTACGGAACGTGAGGGTTATGGGGAGCCGGTCCAAGGATTCCTTTGTAAATGGAAGAAGAAGAAATGTTTGAAATTCCTTTGGACTTCTTTATTTTTAGGGCTCTTGGGATGAAGTCCGTTGTGTTCATGGGAGATTTACCTTTTGAAGAAGGTGTAATCTTTCTTTTGTTAGGAGTATTAACGACAACGGATTTTCCTTTAGAGAGGAAATGGGCCTTTTTCGAAGAATGGGAAGAAGAAGAAGAATCGTTGTTTAGATTTAATGACATAAGAAGGCCATTTACTGGTTTGACCAACTCATTTGAGTCTTGATCTTCTGTTAGAATAGGTTTGGAAGATTTAGCAGACACAAAGTGGCCAAATTTTCTTGAATCGCGAAGATCCATTGAATATACAGAATTAGAGTCTTCTGACATAGAATCATTCCAGTCAGTAGAATAAGAAGGTAGTTTAGAGGATAGAGGAATATCATGAGTAGGAGAGGATATGTTTTCAGAAGGGAGGCGCACAGTATTTTCTTTCCAGTACCCTAGACCAAAAGTTTCACCAACAACTTGATCTTGAAAAATTTTCTCAAGATTTTTGGAAGAAGTGTTCCATTTATTTAGGGTTTCTTGTTCCTTCTGAAGCTTCTTTAGAAGCTTGTTCTTTTCCTTGGCAAGCACATAGTTTATAGTCTTTAAGTCATCTAACTCAGCTTTTAGTTTGTCAAACTGTTTCAACTGGGATAGAGACTCATGAAGTTGAGAGGAGAGAGACTTGACTTGAGCATTTGCTCTTTTCTTTGCATCCTTTTCATTGTGAAAGAGTACAGTTAAAGAGTCAAAAGCCTCAATCTTTTCTTCATTAGTGAGAGAGAGAAAGGGATGTACCTGAGAAGATGAAGAAGAGCACTCAGCAGTGAAGTTCATCCTAGAGCAGGAGTCTTTGGGTTCTTCATCGAGTTTGGCCATAAGACATTTACTCGACACTTCTTTCTCACTATCGGAAGTGGGTTCGTCTACCCAGTCTAGAGTTTCTGCCATCAAGCCTTTGCCTTTTCGTTGAGAGTTGAAATTTCTTTCTTTCTCTCTTTTGTACTTGGCTTTGTATTTGTCGACTTTGTCGGAAAGCTCTTTGAAGGAAGAAGATGGAGAAGGTTTTCTGGGATGCGATCTACCTGTAGAATTAGATCGAAGATGTCTTCTTTTAGAAGAGTTAGAAGAATTAGATTTGGAAATCCTAGAAGGATTGCTTCTGCATTCAGATGCAAAATGGCCTTTCTTACCACATGCATAGCAATCCTCCTTTGATTTGTTCAAGGAGTTTCTAGAAGAAGAAAAATTTCTGTTTCTTTGAAATTTATTAGAAGAATTCTTTCGAAATTTACAGAAATTTGCAAGCATACCCATCTCCTCTGTCAATAGATTGACAGAGGGATTTTCTCCTTCATCATCAGCTTCACTTAGATAAGCTTCCGAGGAGTGATTCAGATTTTCATGACTCTCTCTATCTGAATCATCATAAGGGTAGGTTATACGAGAAATACACGCAGAATTCTTGGAGCCATCACTGATAAGAGCCATAGAGGGGGCTCTTATTTCTTTATAGATGGTTTTCCTTTGAAGTTGGGTTTGTTCGTAATTAAGAAACATACCATAGAGAGAAGTGAGAGGAAGACTTTCCAAGTCCCTGGAAGTCTTAATGCAAGTGGAAAGGGTATTCCAGAAATCTGGAAGACCATCCATGAATTTGCAAATGATTTCCTCATTGTCATAAAGTTTTTCAACAAGTTTTAACTCATTTAACAGACTGTTGAAACGGTTGTAATAAGAGGGAAGAGATTCTCCTTTTTCATGAGAGAAAAATTCGTATCTACGTACGAGAGAGATCTTTTTAGATTTCTTTACTTCACTTGTACCTTCGAACAAAACACATAGAGTTGACCACATATCTTTTGCCGTTTTAAGATTGACAAGAGATTGGTAAACTTCATCAGGAAGGGATTGAGCAATGATGGTTCGCACTTTGGAGTCAAGTCCAACAATGCGCCTATCCTCATCATTGTATTCTTTGGTCGTTTTTAAGACATATCGACCAGTTGCAGAAGTTCTTTCCTCCTCAGATGAGTCATCGAAAACTTGAAAGAGATTGTCCTTTTTCTTTTCTTTATCCTTAGGAGTTTTGACAAATCTATCCCATACTTTTGGGATAAGAGGACCGTCACTAAGGATGGTAAGATACCGACTGTCAGCTCCTTCAAAGAAGAGCATCATCCTACTTTTCCATAAGGAAAAGTTGTTCGAGTTGAACTTAGGAGGTTTAACAGTAGATCCATTTTCAGAGTAAAAGGAATTTTGAGAAGAAGACTCAGGTTTTGTAGAAGGAGAAGTCATTACGGATCTGGTTTATTAGATTAAACCAACCGCTCTGATACCACTTGTTAGTCCCAAAGAAGTAAACAAGTATTGTAGAAAGGGGGGGTGAATACAATAACACAAAATTACTTAATTTTAATTCTTTTATTGATAAGGAATATCAAGAATTACACAAAGAGAAAATAAAGATTGTTGCGGAATAAGAATAGTTAAGAACTACTCTAAACAATCTAACACATAGAAGATATTAAGAACACAAAGACTTAAATCTTAAGAAAGTAAAAAACAACTATCAACCTGCTTGAAATCTTTTGAAAGCCAAAGCTGGAGATGAAAGCGTAAGTAGCAAGGTGCTACTTCCATCCTTTATATACTATCCAATGTAATGAGTGCAAAGGACAAGTAGGAGTAAAGGCTTTGGTGGTTGAGAGGTTGACAATAAATTATAAGATATTTGATGTGACTTGTCACAATACAAAAGGTAACTTTTGTACTATGAAAGTACAATATCTAAATAAAATATTCTTGGGAAAATCTTTTTGAGATCTATTAGAAAATAAACATCTAATCAATTTAAGACTAAATGTAAATCTTCTAAAGGAAGATATAAGCTTCCATTTCCATTGTCAGAAGATCATTGGGAAAGAGGAAGTATGTCAAATCATGAGGATTTAACATAAATGGTCGTACTAGATAAAGAAGCAATCTGTACGAGGAAAGTTACCAAAGAAGGAATTCGATAACTTAGGTATGTGCCGAAAGAGGAACTCGACACAGAAGGAATGAATGCCGAACAGGTGAAGGTTCGGCAGAAGAAAGTTCTGCCGAACATAAGAGGATTCGGCAAAGGGGAAACTTGCCGAATTAGAATCGGCAGGGATGTGATCTGCCGAATTGTAATCGGCAGATTATGCTTAGTTTACTCTTGAAGTCCATCTCAATCCGCATTGTAGACTTCCTTCATGTTGGATTCGGTTTATCTTCGATTCACCGATCTGTTAAACTAACTAAGCTATTACAAAGAACCATAAAACAAAATACAGGGTTCAATCATCAATAAAGACTAAGGAGAGGTTATCTTTAAATCTTAGATGACCCAACAAAAAGTTTTCAAAGAGAGTTGGGATCGCAGCTTAAGTTGAGTACCGCATATCACCCTCAGACAGACGGGCAGAGTGAAAGAACTATCCAGACGTTAGAAGACATGCTCCGAGCATGTGTAATCGATTTCAAGGGTTCGTGGGAGACTTATTTACCTCTGATAGAGTTCTCTTATAACAATAGTTATCACGCCAGTATTCAAGCCGCTCCGTTTGAAGTGTTGTATGGGCGAAAGTGTAGAACTCCTTTATGTTGGGATGAAGTGGGTGAGAAGCAGTTAGCAGGACCGGAAATTGTGCAAGTGACAGCCGACAAGGTTAATCAGATTCGAGAACGGTTGAAGGTAGCTCAGGAGCGCCAGAAAATGTATGCAAATAAGCGAAGGAAGCCGTTAGAATTTCAAATAGGATACATGGTGATGCTAAAAGTCTCACCATGGAAGGGGGTCATTCGTTTTGGCAAGAAAGGCAAGTTGAGACCAAGATATGTAGGCTCGTTTCCTATAACGAAGTGTGTGGGAGAGGTAGCTTATAAGTTGGACCTACCGGCGGATTTGCAAGGAGTTCACCCTGTTTTCCATGTATCCAGCCTGAAAAAGTGTTTAGCAGAGAGTGACGTTGCGATACCGTTAGAAGATGTCCAAATAGATGAAAGGATAAGCTTTGTAGATAAACCAGTAGCGATTTTGGATCGTAAAGTGAAAAAGTTAAGAAATAAGGAAATTCCCTAGGTAAAGGTTCAGTGGCAGTTCCACAGAGGTCAGGAAGCGACTTGGGAACTAGAGTCGGTTGTGAAAGAGCAATATCCCAGTTTATTCGACGAAGGAATTCCGGGGACGGAATTCTTTTGAGGGGGGTATACTGTAATATCTGGGCTTAAAATCAAGCAATTATAGAATTATGGGTAAGTAAGTTAAGAAAGGCCCATTAGGGAAGGGCCCATAGTGTAAGGTTTTAGGGAAAAGGTCTTAAACCCCGGGAGAGAAGGTTTGAGAGGGTGGCGGCTTATTCTGAGGGATTTGGAGTTGTTCGAGATCGAGAGACCGAGAGTGAAGGAAGGTTCGCAGACTTCAGGTGGAATTTTTGATTCTCGATAAGGTAAACCTTCTTCTAAGCTATCATCATCGTTTGCTCTTCCTCGGTGATCGATTTAAATATCTGTCCTAATTTCTGGGTTTGGGGTTGGTTGAGGACCGATACAAGTTATCGGATGTTTAATGGAAAAGTTAGTAGAAATCAAGCTTTTGTGTTTATAGAATTGAATTTGTCTTGCAATTGATTTCAATTGCGGATGAGAACTGCAGTTGGGACCTTTAATCTTGAGGTTAGTGTTCGATTTCTGACTGTGGTCGACAGCCTTACCGGTCGAAGACCCCGGTCGAGACCCACTTTGGTATCGGTCAAATGTTGTCATCCGGTCGAATGTTGTCATATCGGTCGAATGTTGTCATATCGGTCGAATGTTGTCATCCGGTCGAATGTTGTCATATCGGTCGAATGTTGTCATCCGGTCGAATGTTGTCATACCGGTCGAAGGTGGTCATACCGGTCATTTTGAGACATGCGTCTCTCTTATTCATGGGTCGGTTTGGGAAAAGCAAGGTGGGGTTGGATCTTAAGTGGTCGGCCCACATTGGAAGGCAACCTAATTAATTGATTTTATTTATCTAAGGTCATAGGCATGTTGTCTCGAGCTAGTTCTATCAGATTAATATTTCGGCCGAAGGTTAAATGGATTTGAGATCGGGGATGAGGGTATTAGGGTTAAATTCTTTAATTAGAAGGTTCCGGTAATTAACTGAGCAATGCCTCATTTTGATAGGTTCGACTCGGACTAGTCCTATAGATTGAAGGTTGTAACGGTGGACGTCAGGTGAGTTTTTCTAAAACTAACCCTTTTGATGATAAAGGCATGTGAAGTTTATTTTTAAACTTTGATTTATTATGATGGCATGATTTTATTAACTATTCAAGTGCGTTATAAATCGTTATTGATTATATGTATGCATACATTAATTGTGGGTTACGTGACCTAAGTCGGGGAGTGTGGCCCGCCTACTCGTGTCGGGGAGTGTGGCCCGTTTATGTCGTTGGGGGCGTGTCTCAATCTTATGGCAGCGCGAGTTAGACACATCGTCGTGGACGGTCGTGTGGTCCATAACGTGTATTATTTTAAATGCCATTATTAAATGATGTTTCAAATTCTGGAAAGTTTATCTTGTTGCTTAACTGTTAGAGGGAACTCACTAGACCTATGGTCTAACCCTCGCTCTTCCAAAACTAAAAATCTTTTCAGGCCGTCGTGAATTAGGCGGTGCAGCTAAAGGTAAAGAGAAGGTCTAGCGGGGGTGAATAGAAGACCGTCATTTAGCTTTTAGTTATTCTTTGATCTCAGTTGTGTATAGGTTGTTGTTTTGACAGACCTTGAATTAATTATTGTAAGTTTGGGACCGTTATGGCGTGGATTATTATTCTATCGTTGAGAATTTTATTTTATGAGTTGCCATTTTGGTTGGGTTGTTACATAATATATTTAATAGCGATACATGAAAATGTCTGCATAAAAGGAAGACCCTGCACATACCAAATTAGTGAGTGTTAGAAGTATGCAGTAGTAATATGTATTTTGTGCTTTGATATTTGTAAATTAAGATTTTTTTAAAATCTTGCATAAAATGATGGTACATTGTGCCTAATAATTTGTGTTTAAGAGTTTTTTTATCCGTGCTTTATAATATAGTATAGATATAGATATACGTAGTCTCAATTTTGGCGACAATGTTTTCTTTTGAAAAAGAAATAATACCAAGTAAAATTACTAAAAAAATGTTTAAAAATTTCAAGTGTTTCACTCCCTCCGTTCCTAAAATAATTGTTTACATTTTTTATTTATGTATGTTACAAAATAAGTATCTACTTTAAAAAATAAATAAGTAAATTATCAAATCTACCTTCAATTAATGCAAAAATATTTAAAACTTGTGAAGAGATATGAATCAATTAAAGGTAAAAACATCATTTATTTAGCTAAAAAAATATCTAAAGATTAAAAGAAACACAATATATAGTTATATAAATGATTGGCACAAAAGAAGAGAAGTTTGACACTTTGTTTATTTGTTTGCTATTGAAATAAGTAGCATTTACATTTTCCTCTCTCCATCCATATATCTCTCTCCAGAAACAGAGGAGAGAGATGGGCACCATTGGAGCAGTGCATGAAAAAACCATCAAAGAAGCTCAATCATTTTCCACCACCACCAACCACCATAAACAACCACTTGAACTTGATGCTGGTGCTCTCTTTGTTCTCAAATCCAAAGGTACCTCCCTTCTCCGACCACCATCTTTTCATTATCATCGTTTAACTTGATTAATTGATGTCAGATGAATACATCTGTTTTTTCTTTTAATAATAATATCTTAAACTTCATAAATTCAAACCTGTTTCTTCTTCTTCTTATGTTCGTTATAGCAGTCTATCATCATAGAAAAAGAAACGTGTTTGATTTTGTTTTGTTCTGATTTCATTTTCAATCTCTTTTTCCATCGTATGTGATGTCAAATCTAATTAACTTGGTCTTTATATATATGGTAATATTTTGGAGGTCGATCATCAGTAAAATCAAACCAAGGATTTTGAAATTATGTTCTATCTCGTAAGTTATATAAAAATATTTTTTTTGGAATATTATCATCATTTTTAAAGAAATTACGGGTTTGTTTATTTCTACTTATATTACCATATATATACAAGCTCGTTTTATGACTATGGGTTCAAATTCCTCTAAATATAACGTGAATTTTGCTATTGTCTCAAAATGCTTGTTCGAGCCACTTTTTATTAGATTCAACTTTATTGCATAATGGGTTACGTTATCCTGTGTATTTATTGTATTTTATTGGGTAATATTTAATCAGTATAAAATTTTAACATAACAAAACATATATTTATAGTAGTAGGATGATGTAAAACTCCAACGAACTCCTGCTGATGAGTCTCAAAGCAATGATACATTAATGGTATACTCGAAAAAAAAACATTCGACTTTATGAAACATCATGTGACTCTATTACTGCTTATAGTGATGCCATCGTCCATACCAAACTAGATGACTGTTTACCATGCTACAATTAAAGTGAAATAAAATAATGTTGTTGACCTATTAATCATTTCCAACCGTGCTATGTACTTTTTTTGGGTAACAGTGATGTACAAACCGATTTGTATGCATCTTAATTAATTTTATGTGAATCTGAAGATAACGGTCATGAAAATCTTCAGTGGCAATAAAAAGACTCGAATTGATGACCTATGAATGACTCACAAGGCCTAATATTTATGTGACTCTGAAGATAACAATTATGAAAATCTTCACATAAACGTTATTTTAGATTTCAAGTGTTTATAAATAATGTTTTACATGCCCATGATTTAACATGATATCGTTTTTGGAGTCTAAATCGTTTATGTGAATATTAAAACTTTGTGCTATGCATAGAGCAATTAACCTGTAAAGAATCTAAAAGAATAAAACGTAATACATGTCAGGGTCATGGTGGCATAGCGGTTATCATTTGACGACATCGATAGTAGCACCACCATTGTTGAGTCTACCGTTTGCGTTTGCGTCACTAGGATGGACGGCTGGAGTGTTGTCGTTGGTGATCGGAGCAATTGTGACATTTTATTCATATAACCTTATTTCTTTGGTCCTCGAGCACCATGCTGAGTTGGGTCACCGTCATATTCGATTCGTGACATGGCATACGATATCTTAGGTAACATCTTTGCCTTCTTATTTATATTCTCCATCTCAAACTAAGGGGCCGTTTACCAAAATGTTTACCGGGTAAACGCTTACCGGCAAGGACATTACCTTCACTTACCTTATCGTATGTAATAACTCGTCCCACATTGGTAGAAAATTTGATTTGGGAGCTCCTTATAAGCTCCAAGTTACAGGCTACCAATAACTTCCACCATGGTTTTAAGTTGGACTCGAAGTTATTGGGTTCTATTGCTTTGGGCTTTGGGGTGTTACAAATGGTATCAGAGCCGCTCCTTGTACCATCGGGATGGTGGGGCAAACCTCATCGGGTATGATGAGTCCTCGAGAGGGGGTGTTTGTAACATCTTAGGCGAATCCCACATCGCCGATTACAAGGAAGAAGATTCTAGGCAGGCCTGACGAGGACGTCAGGAGTTTAAGTGGGGGAGTTTGTAATAACTCGTCCCACATTGGTAGAAAATTTGATTTGGGAGCTCCTTATAAGCTCCAAGTTATAGGCTACCAATAACTTCCACCATGGTTTTAAGTTGGACTCGAAGTTATTGGGTCCTGTTGCTTTGGGCTTTGGGGTGTTACATCGTATAACATTCTAGACCATCAAAATTGATTGTTGGTAAGCGTCTTAAACCCGGTAAACTCTTATCGGGTAAGAGTCATTTCTCTCACTTACCGGGTAAAACTCTAGGTTCTTGTTATGACTCTTATTGGGTAAGATTTTAGGTAGTTTCTATGCTTAATAGGTAAAAACCGTAAGGTAAGGGATATTGTAAGTGCTTACCCGGGTAAGTGTTTAGTAAACGACCCCTAAATATAAAAAATGATAAAAACACACAACATATTAATTAATGGTAGAATTAAAAAGTTACCACTTACTTTTGAAAATGAGTACTTATTTTTAAAAAAAATAGATTTTTTTTTTGGAAAGAGACAATATTTACTATTAAATTAAGTAAATTAAAAGAATTGTCGCTTTTAATATGTTTTATGGTATTTAGAAAAAATCTGTTTATTTTATCATGTAAATTTTAGGATAACTAAAAGGGAAACTGACACAAATAGCTATATTACACCTCCAATTTCACCTCCTAGCTATGTCTCTCCCGTATTTGCAGATTTGGCTCTAGGTTCGCAATGAAGGACCTAGGTCTGATTGTGGATTTGCATTAATGTTTGATATGGAGATGACACGTGTCGGGATATTGCGGATTGCGGACCTATCGTAATCTACGATTTTTTTTTTCCTTTTAGTTGTCCTCCATTGTGGACCTAAGACTAAATCCATAAAGTTGGTAGAAAAATGGCTAATAGGTGAAATCCTTAGAAAAATATGGCTTTTTGGCCAATTTCCCTAACTAAAAATATAGTATCTAAAGTTCTTTATAAAGATAGTCTGGGATGCTTGACTTCCAATAAAGTTCATCATTACCGACTTTATTTTTTCATAATAAAATACTCCCTCTGTCCCAAAATAAGTGTTTACATTTTTATTTATATTTGTCCCAAAATAAGTGTCCATTTCAAAAATTAGATAACTAAATTTTCACATTTACCCTTAATTAATACACAAATATATAAGAATTGTGAAGAAAGAGAAACATTAAATAAGGATAAATATGTCATTTGGTAACAAAAATGTGTAATAATTATGCATGTCTAAAACTATGTGTCAAGTCAATTGTGGACATGGAACGGAAGGAGTAATTGATTTATATTAATTTATTTGTATTGATATATACAAAAGAAACTATGAACAAATGGTTCATATTCCTGAAAAGGATGTTCTTTTTATTTTCTTTATAAAGAAAAAATGTGATGATGATTTTACGTGGCCATTTTTCATCCGAGAAAAATAAAAATAAAAAAGGTTTAAAGCATTCTTAATAAACTTTTAAAATAGAGAATTAAAAATCGAAATGTTAAAAAAAGAATGCGTAAATCTTCAACAATTCTCCATTTTGAAGAGTACAATATTAATTATATTATTAAAATATTAAGTACAATTCATAAATATTATTTCTCTCATAAACATCTAATTTAAGGATTCATTGTTGGTGAGAAAATAAAAAGGTGAATTCTAAATATACCCCCTCCTATAGGGAGTATGTGAGTGAGGTATGAGGGAGTATGTGAGTGATATAGGTGGGGCTATTTGAGTGATTGTGAGTGAGGAGGGGGTAGGGTTAACAACACCCAATAAAAATCATTTCTCTTTCCTATGAAATCGTTTTTGGAGAGTTCTCTAAATTTAAAGAATTTTGTTCTCTTACTTTTACTTTTACTTTCTCCATTTTAAATAAAGTTTTTTGAAGAATTTGTTAAAACAAAAATTTCAAAAATGACCATTTTAGGTTTTTTTTTTTTTTTAAGTTAACTTACTTTTTAGTACACTTTTGGATAGACATAAGCCATGTGAAGTAGAATTTTTGAAGTTTTTTTGACACTTTTTTTAATTATAACTCTAATTAATATTAATTGTTATTTATTATTATTATTATTATTAATTATAAATAAATATTGATTATTAATAGTATTTGTAACAACCCAACCAAAGAAATAAATAAGCGGATCAAATCTTACAATAGAAACTCAACGACTAATAATATTCCATGTCAAACGGTCCCAAGCTTACAATAGAAAAATCAAGGTTTGTTAGAAACAACCTATTCACAACTGAGATAAAGAAGTATAAACTAAGTGTCGGTCTTCTAACCGCCCCGCTAGGCCTTCTCTTTGCCCTTAGCTGCTTTGCCTAAATCACGACGGCCTGAAAAGATTTTTAGTTTTGAATAGCGAGGGTTAGACCATAGGTCTAGTGAGTTCCCTCTAACAGTTAAGCAACAAATATACTTTCCAGAATTAAAACAACATTTAATAATGACACATAAATAAAACACGCTACGGACCACACAACCGTCAAAGACGACGTGTCTAACTCGCGCTGCCTTAATGTTGGGACACCCCCCCCCCAACGACATGAACGGGTCACACTCCCCGGCACGAGTAGGCGGACCACACTCCCCGACTTAGGTCACGTAACCCACAAGTAATGTATGCATACATTTAAACAACAACAATTTATAACACACTTGAACAATTTAATAAAATCATGCCATCATAAATAAATCAAAGTTTAAAATTAAACTTCACATGCTTTCTTTATCAAAAGGATTAGTTTAGAAAACTCACCTGAAATCCACCGCTAAAAGCTTTCGCCTAGTTGTGTAACCCGATTCGAACCTATAAAATGAGGCATCGCTCGGTGAATTTACGGTACCTTCTAATTAAAAAAATTTAACCTTAATACCCTCATCCCCAACTTCATCTATCCTTGATCGGACTTAACCGATAAATCTAATTTAGGACGATATGTTCAAACCTTAAATAATTAACTAACTTAAATTATTAAATAGGATGTGGGTCGGCTACTTAAACAAAGCCCAACACCACAACATTTTACTAACTGGGCCCTAAATCTCAAAGTCTGCACGTGGGCTTCGGCCCACCTCTCACAAAATGGCGACCGGGAAAGGAAACCACCGACCGATAGGAGCAATTACCATCGACCGATACATGTTGCTACCATCGACCAGATTTTAATTTAACACACGACCGGGACGATGGGAGGGGATCGACCGGACTATAACTTGACCGGTGTCCCTCCCGACCGACAACTACAATATACTACTCGACCCGACTGGGTGGCTATACATTGACCGATACCTCGACCGATACTGGAACCACGACCGGGCTTGATGACCGGGCTCCTACAAATGCGACCGGTATTCCCCCAAAGGTCTTCGACCGGACTGTCGAACAAAACCCCATGAGCTCCGATACACTTACACAGGTCAAGGATTAACCCCCCCCCCAAAAAAAAAAAAAAAAAAACTCATCGCAGATTAAACAAAACTTCCAGAACCAAAGCTACAATCCTTAACTAATTAGCAATCCATTAGCCAATTAAATTCCCACCCATATCTACTGATTCCAGAGGCAAAACTCAACACAAGGATTTCCCATTTCAGGATCAACTTAAATTCAAACTCTCCTTTAACAGATTGAAGAATAAATACTAAACCCTTACTAACAAAGATATTAGAATTAGAACTTTACCTTGCAACGATTGAAGAACTCCGATCCCTACTCCTTTGCTCTCCTTCGATCAGTCTTCCTTCAAGAATTCTCTCCCTCTAATAAAACTTGTCAGCCGCCTCTAAAAACCCAAACCCCTAGGGTTTAAATTTCACATTCCCATTTTTCATGCTTGACCCCTCAAAAAGGGTCCTTTCAATTATCACACCCCAAACTTTAAGAATATTGACCTTTAGCTCTGGTTATTACAGTATTAATTAATAGTAATTGAAAACTATTAATTAATTTTAATTACACATTATTGTTAATTCTTAACTATTTAAAATTATTATTAATTATATCATTTATTTATATACTAGAAGCGTAATCGCGCAATGCAACGAGATATATCTCGATTTTAATGTTTCATTTTATTTTTTATTGATTTACAGTACGATTTTGAATGTTTTGAGAAAATGATAATGTTTTTTTTTATAAATTTATTTAATTTAGGCTTAATAATATAATGTATTTTATATTAAAAAATTAAGTATTTTCTTAGAATTCAATGATTATCTTATATATTTTAATGACATCTAGAAAAAATAACCAATTACATATTTAATAATATAATTAAAACAAAATTATAGTAATATGTTGGGTCATCTAAAGATTTGAAGATGACATCCCGATCTTCCATTTTATATCATCATACTTAGAATATTTTGAGGTTCTTTTAGCAGCTTGGTTTCTATACAAATGTTCGGTGAAGTCGAAGATCAGCCGAAGAAGACAAAGAAGGAGAATATCTTTCAAAGCGGATTGAAGATAGACTCCTCAGCCTAAAGCCAAGTATGCCTACTTGATCAACACCATTGGCCAGGATGGTGCCGATCTCAGTCTTCAGGAGCCGAAGACCTCTTCGGCCGAAGACCTCTCAGTCTTCAGGAGCCGAAGACCTCTTCGGAAGCTGAAGATTTCTCAATCTTCGTAAAAATCTTCGGAAGCCGAAGATTTCTCAATCTTCGGAAAATCTTCGGAAGCCGAAGACTTCTCAATCTTCAGGAGCCGAAGACTTCTTAATTTTCAAGGCCTGAAGATTTCTCTCTTCACATTGTACTTTTCTGACAAAGTATATTTGTGATATCTTGCATTGACGTGAACCTCATCTGAAGATCAGATAAAGTAAGCTTTGTCTCCTACACTATTTTAAGGAAATGTCTCCATCATCCTCTGCAGGTCAACACTTCAAGACAAAACACCTCAAGACAAAAGGTACATCATGTACCTTGCTGAAGACCTGTGTCCATCCTTTGCTCAACAGGTGTCTCATGCATTTCATGCATGAGGGACTATATATATGGAGGATGGTTCAACATGCAAGATAAACAGTTCTACAACCTTCAAGTTCTCTAAGTGTCTGGCTTTCTCCTCTCTACGAAGTTCAATTGTTTTCTAAGTGTTTTACAATTGTTCTTCATTCTCTTTGTGTAAGATTGTTTGAATAGATTTCATCTATTCTCTTCCGCAACAATCAAAAGTTTTCTATGTGTAATTCTTGATTTCAAATCAATAAGAATTAAATTAAGTGAAAATCTGTGTGTATTGTATTCAACCCCCCTTCTACAATACTTTGCTTGTTTATTTACTGCTATTTGGGACCAACAAGTGGTATCAGAGTGGTTTAGTTTAACTCAATAAACTAGATCCGCAATGGCAGCCTCTTCTTCTTCTTCTTTGAACAATGTTTCTTCTCAAAACACCACTGCTGTTTCATACGACAATGGCTCTATAGCCAAACCACCAAAGTTTAACCCTGTGAGTCCGTGATCGTTACCAGATAATCAAAACAACAAAACAATAAAGATTACCAACCTGTTTAGATTATAAACGCGGATTACAAAGGGTTGATAATGTTTACAGTGTTGAGCTCTCTCTCTAATGTTCTTGATTTTCACCTTTGATGTGTGTTGTGTGTGTTTCTTATTGTACAGAGAGAAAGAGATAATATCTGTTAAAGATATTATCAAAACTTAAAATAATAATAAAACTTAATATCTAAAACTATAATATCTAGATATTAAAACAACTTTGACTTTATTACAGAATAGACCCTAGACTTTGATTGAGAGTAACTTTCAGCATTAACTTCAGATTGCGATCTTCGTTTTGGATGATCTTGAATCCAATGAGACTGTATCTTAACAATCTCCCCCTTTGGATCAAGATCATTACGAAAATGATTTGTCAATACGATCTTCTCTTTCAGCACAGAAGATGCAATCTCTTTCTCTAGCTCAGAATGCTTTAGCAAAGTATCTTCAAAGAAAATTTATCTGAAATCAGCATGTCTTCAGAATACTTTGATCTCGCAGTTCTTGGTCTTGTAATGTAATGGACTGAACATTTCTTCAAGCTTTAGATTCTCCCCCTTTTTGATGGAAAGTGCAACGACTTCATCAAAACTTTGAGTAAGAAATGTCAACCACTTGGAGTCTCTGATCCGTCAATTCAATAGTTATTCATCCTGATCTTTGCAAATCTAAACAAAATAATCATGTAACACCTGAATCAACTAATGAATCAGTTAACATGCCTGTCAGTAACACTAAGTTACTGTGTGTAACGAATACACATTGGAAAGGAGTTGTTTGATGTTGACTCCCCCAGGGCTTCCATTTAATCATCGAAACACCACAAAGGTAATTTCTATAAACGTTATGACAAAGAAACTAATTCCTTGTGTGTTCGTGCTTGTGTTGAAAGAATTAAGCACAGATGATTGCTTATTGGGTCAAAATTGTGTAAACCACTGAGACAACAGTAAGTTAAACAAAGACTCAATGTGCATGAGTGAAGTGCGAAGGTGGGGCAGACTTCCTGCTTTTCAATATATAGATTTTCCAAATGAAAATCAGATAACATATGTGCTGCATCCCCTTTGAAAATGTGAAACACTTTCTATTTGAGAAGAAAATGAGTAGATGGTGAGGTTTGATCAAGAGTTGGCATGGGTTAGTTGCATGTTTCAATAATGTTCACCAAAGAATTGTGAAACACTAGTAATGGTGGCTACCCGACTCATAAAAAGTTGGTGCAGAGTTGTGATATTCTTTTAACTTTGTTCTCACACGCTCTTTCTTTTAAACATTTAGATTTCTCTAATCACACTCATTTCTTTTCGCTTCTCACACTCAATCACTAAGGATTAACTTCTTGGGTAGAAATCACTGGTTAAGGTGATTCCATAGAAGTTGTGTTAATTCCTAGCACAATGAAACCCTTGTTTTCCTATGATGCATATAATGCTCATAATGGTTTAACTATTTCAGTTAAAGCACAAAATTGATTTTGAAAACATTTAAAATCACACTTCCATAATAAAAATCTGTTGAAAAAATCGGGAAGTGGTTTGAACATTAAAAACAATGTTTTCTATGATTGAAAGTTGTCCTTCTTTCAACCATATATGAGATGAAGATATAGAATTATACCTTAGCGTACGATCTTTCATCTCATGAAGCTAAGCTTAAAGTCATAAAGATATGATCTTTTAAGCTTCTCTCAAACTTCTGCAAAAGTCTTAGGTCAAGTCAAAGCAAATTTATTCACTTAAATTGAAAAGACAAAAAGCAGTAAAACTTTTAAAATACGAGTTCTAATCAGAAATTATCAGAAGTCATCACCTTTTACTCCCCCTGAAATTATGCATTTTAAACTTATCAATGTTAAAGATATGCATAAAGTTTCAGAAAATATATGTACTCCCCCCTTGAAGGTTGATTTCCTCATTCGAGTATTGGAGTACAAACTTCATGTTCAACACGGAGTAAGGTCTTTTGATCACTGAAGTGCGGGTCTTGAACTGTTGTGTTCAAGAGCCATATCTTCGTTGAAGTCTGGGTTCTAAGCTGATGTACTTAGAAGCCATTGTTCTCCTACTCCCCCTTGACAGTAGGTGCCTGCAACACAGGTTTAGTTTTCTTTGGTACCCACTGGTATTTGGGTCCATGAGTGTTAGTTGCAGTTCGTATGGGGGTTACTAAGTAAGAACCATACCAGTAATGGTCACTAGTCTTGTGAACAGGATCATGTGTACGACAATAAGAACAATAAAATTTCTTACCTGACAAACTGATTAGTTTATCTCTTGAGTAAACAAAATCAGGTTTACCTTTCAGCGCATTGTTCTTCTTGGCATTTTGTGTATGTACACATGAGCTTTTACATTTCAGCTCTTCTTTAA
Source organism: Arctium lappa (assembly GCA_023525745.1). Lineage (NCBI taxonomy): Eukaryota > Viridiplantae > Streptophyta > Magnoliopsida > Asterales > Asteraceae > Arctium > Arctium lappa. Next base: position 7,379,962 of record CM042054.1, on the reverse strand, counting down.
CTGGTTTCTTGTTCCAGACCAGTTCAGCTTCTTCCTGGAAGCTTCTTCTCCTTCTTTGTGTACCTGAACAATCTATATCCCTGTCATAGAAAAGATTAGTAGAATGAATCTGATTAGAAGATTTAACTGACCTTTTGAACAGAGCAGTTTTCTGATGTGAGCTTACGACTGGTTTGTTAGAACCAACTAAATTATTTCTAGGTGAGTGGATTTTTGACTCTGGAGTCGTTCGCTCAGTCACCACCACCGTCTTTGAAATAATATCTTGAAGCTCTTTTACCTTTGAAGAATAATTGTCTCGTTCTTTGATAAGGAGCTCAATCTTCTTCTCAAATGCAGACTTCTTTTTCTTCTTTGTCAGTACACTCTTAGATAATTCAGATAGCTTCTCGGTTAGCTTCCTAATAGCAGCTTCAAGGACGCTTCTTTCTTCTTCGAATCCCTTCTTAGCACCCTTCTGATCATTTGCCTTCGTCTCTTTGGCGAACTGATCTCTTTCCAAAATTATTACTTTCTCAAATTTACTAACTTGTTGAGAAAGCTTTAAACTTTGAAGCTCAATCACCTTCTTCTCTTCCACACCCTTCTTTGACAGATCTGAGAACTTCTTTTCAAACTCAGATATTTTCTTTTGTAGCTCAGCATTTGCATTCTTCAAGTCTTTAGATTGCTTCTCGTTGCTCTCAACAAGATCTAACTTCTGTTTTTGAGCTTCAAGATCAGAAATCTTTCCTTTTAATTCGGAGTGCTCAACTTCCAAAGCCTTAACTTTTGATGACATATATGATTCTATCATAATCTTCGAAATATGTTCCCATAACAGCTTTCCTGTAGCCTCTTTACGTTCTAGTGTAAAGAATATCTCGTTTGAAATCTCCTCTGTTATTCCTTGCAGAATAAACGTTTTGGCCAAACTGTCAGTTTCATATCTTTTTCTTTGCTCATTTGTGTATTCATTAAGATTTAATGGGAGCTCTTTTTCTTCTCTCTCACCATTCTTCTTTACAAGAGTAAACATTCTTCTTGGAACTATCATAATTCCTTGCTGCAGAGATTTTCTGATGAATACACCCAAATCATGTCTTTCAATGAAGTCCATGAACCGATCTTTCCACAGTTCATACTCTCCCCTAAAGAGTATTGGTGGCTAGGAATCGGTTCCAATTGCTAGAACTTCTCTGGATGTCATTCTGTTTCGAATAAGAGAAAACTTGACAGATATGATCGTTAATGCAAATTAAAATCAGATAAAATTCAGAAATAAAAATTTCCAAAATTTTCTAAATTTAACCAAGTCTGGAAATGGAGGAAAATTCAAACTTTGCGATTGGAGAAGTTGGCGCAAATGGGGTTTTGCGCGAGAAGCGGGTCGTGCGAACTGAGAGGTTTGCGCGAGACGTGTATGGCACAAAGTGAGAGTTGACCGGTAAGATGTAAGAACTGGTAAAATTTTCGACCGGTAAAACTTTCGACCGGTAAAAAGATTGGAATGCAATAATGGTTTGTGAGTGTGTGATAAATTGTGAAAGTGTGATACGTAAGGTTTCAAACAAGTGGTCTCTATGGAAATGAAACTTTGAGATGATTTAGTGTGATAGATAATAAAGTTGAGAGTGAGTTGTGTGAGTGGACACGTGGACCGAAGGTGTGAAATTGTTGCATGAGAATTCTATGAGAGTTTGCATGAGAATTGTTGCATGTGAAGTAGTGGACACGTGGAGAGTGTAGTGTAGTGTAGTGTAGTGGTGTGAGTGCAAATGAAAGTGATAATCAGCTCACAAGACCGTATCACAAGACCGGTATTGGTGTAGAAGACCGAAAGAGTTGTGTGAGTGGGATTTGAGTGGACCGATATGTGATTTTATATTTGACCGATAAACAAACAAACAATTCGACCGGTATTGTCTCTAAGACCGGGGCTTGGTTTGAAATGTCTTTGACCGGTAAATTTATACCAAAGACCGATAGTGGAGAAGTGTTTGACCGAGAGTGGGTTTAGACCGGGAAAAATTGTGGTTTGACCGGTATCAAATGTTAGAAGACCGATAAAAAATTGTGGTTTGACCGGGTTTTGTTTTGTGAGATTCGACTGATAAAAAGTGATCTTCGACCAGTATTTGCAAGAGTCCGGTCGAATGCTTAAGACCGATAGAATATAAAAACTAAGGTTCGACCGGTAAAAAAATATTATCGGTCAATTGGCTTAGACCGATATATTACAAAGGACCGGTACGTCGTCTTCTCCGATTAAATCAACCTGTAACTCTAAAACTAACCCAACTAGAGGTCGTTTTACCACACCAAATTTTGACAGTATCTTCTCCTTATCAATAACAATAATGCACAACACTTTGATTTCGAAAATAACAGCAAAATCAAGTTTTTGACGTTTGATCAGTGTTCTTCAAAAAATGAAGAACACAGAGAGTTGAAAATTTTGATTTTGATCTGGATCAGCTCTGATACCAATTGTGAGTCCGTGATCGTTACCAGATAATCAAAACAACAAAACAATAACGATTACCAACCTGTTTAGATTATAAACGCGGATTACAAAGGGTTGATAATGTTTACAGTGTTGAGCTCTCTCTCTGATGTTCTTGATTTTCACCTTTGATGTGTGTTGTGTGTGTTTCTTATTGTACAGAGAGAAAGAGATAATATCTGTTAAAGATATTATCAAAACTTAAAATAATAATAAAACTTAATATCTAAAACTATAATATCTAGATATTAAAACAACTTTGACTTTATTACAGAATAGACCCTAGACTTTGATTGAGAGTAACTTTCAGCATTAACTTCAGATTGCGATCTTCGTTTTGGATGATCTTGAATCCAATGAGACTGTGTCTTAACAAACCCCAATAACTTCTTCTTGTGGAAAAGTCGTATGATACTCTTTTTAGAAGGAGTTGACATCAGATATCCTACTATCTTACATGAAGGTCCTTTTCTTCCTAAGGTTTGGGACCGGTACAATGCCAAAAAGGCAGATAAGGGAAATGTTGATGAGGACTCTTCTGAGGAAGAAAGAACTCCAGCAAATGGGAGATACATTGTAAAGGATCCCAGCAAATATAATAATGAAGACAGACGTCTTATAGCTCTTGATACTAAAGTCAGAGTCATCATTGCCCTTTCTCTGCCTGATGAGGTCTATCACTCCTTTGTTAACCTTTCTACCGCTAAAGAAATGTGGTCCACTCTGTGTGTTCTTTATGAAGGTACGTCTGAGGTGAAAAAGAGCAGAAAGATTGCTCTCGTTAGAAAGTATGAACTCTTTTCGTATGAAGAGGGGGAATCTCTCTCAGGCTACTATAACCGTTTTAACGGCCTTCTCAATGATCTAAAACTTGTGGGTCGCATTTATGATAATGAGGAAGTCTTGTGCAAGTTCATGGACTGTCTTCCCGAATTTTGGGAAAACATTTGTACTTGCATCAAGTTTACCAAGGATCTTGACTCTATGCCACTCACTGCTCTTTATGGCACTCTCTTCAACTACGAGCAGACTAAACTGCTAAGGAAGTCCATCACAAAAGACATTAAAAGCTCTTCTCTAGCTCTTGTCAGTGATTCTTCCAAAAATACTGTATGTGTTCCTAGAATCACCTATCCCTCCGATTCTGACCGTGATAGTCAAGAGGACCCTAATGATCCTTCAGAAGCCTACCTTAGTGAGGCTGATGATGAAGGTTAAGAAAATTCCAGTAACCCTTGCTTCTCTTCTGGAAAATCCAAGTTTTCAAGAAAATCCTTTTCTACTTTTTTCTAAAACCACTCCATCTGACAAATCAAATGAGGAATGTTACAGGTGTGGGAGGAAGGGACACTTTGCTTCTGAGTGCAGAAGCAAGTCTTCTAATAAATCCAGACTACCTTCCTCTAACCGTACCTCCTCTAGGACTGTCAGAACCAAGTTTGACTCCTTCCAACCTTCTTTTCAAAAGTCAAACATGTTTATCTCCTCAAAGTCTGACCGGGCTGAGAAATACAAGGCAAAATATAAGAGAGAGGAGGAAAGAAATGAAATCTTGCTCAAAAAGGGAAAAGGTCAAATGACTGAAACCCAAGATTGGGCAGATGAACCCACTTCTGAAAGTGACAAAGAAATGGTCAACCTTTGTTTCATGGCTAAAATAGATGATGTTGATGAACGGTGAAGCTCAATCCTTCTCTATGGCCCTTGTGTCTGCTGAGTGATTTGCCTCATCTACCCAGGTACATCCTCTCTCTCTCTCTCTCTCTCTCTCTCTCTCTCTCTCTCTCTCTCATCTCTCTCTTTCGACCTCTCAAACCCACCAAAGAACAAACCTCCCTTATACCACCCTTCCCTTTTCTTCGACCCTCATAACAAGTCGATCTCCCTCATTCCCTCACCTCACCTTCGGCCCTCACCCTCTCTCACTTTCTTCGGCCTCTCTCTCACTCTTCAAAAGCCTATCGGGTCTAATATCTTTGGAGAAAATGCATGAATGAATCTACTCATGTGAAGTTTGATGATCTTAAGTCATCATCTCTTCATGTGATGATGATGAATTAAATTGGTGGATTTCATCGTGTGTTGGTGAAGATTCTCAAAACCATATGTTCCTTTTTCTCCTCGGACACAACCCATCAATATGGTGACCTACCCATCTTTTCTTCTCCAATCCTTGATCTTTTAATAATCATCTCTGAAGATCAAGATCCCTCCTATCCCATTCTTTCCTATTTCTCATCATATCACTTCTCGTTTCTCCATCATTCACATCTTCCTCTCAACCTCAATATTCATCACAAATCATCCACCTTCTTAACCAGACATTCTTTCTTCACATATTCTTGTCGATCTTCCATCTCTATTTTCTGAATAAGTCTATGTGAAATAACCACATGGGTTTAAAGATCCTTCACATCCTGGCTATGTGATCTCGTAATGAATTTTTTTTAACTTTGTTTTCCTATGAAAACTCCAATGATATCCTCTTTCTTTAAAAAAATAAATAAATAAATAAAATCGGTGAGCCGATTGTCTTAAAAAAACAATTTTTAATTAAATTTTTTTTTGCTGTCGTTTTGCAAGTTTTTTTTAAATAAAAAAAAGGTTTAATTTTGTTTAATTTTTTTCTTTGGTCGGTTACCGATGCTTCTATTAAAAAAAAAATTTACTCCCATCTATCCCTCTCAGCCTTCCCTTTCCTACACTCCTCCCTCCCTCCCTTCCCTCTCCCTACATACCTTCCCTCCCTCTCCCCCTCCCCTTCCTCTCCCCCCTCCCCTTCCTTCACCTTCCCCTTCCCTTGTCTTTGACTCCTTATCTTCCGCCTAAGATTTAAAAAAAAACATCAAAAAAAAAACGGCCGAAGTTTAAAACTTTTACAAGAAAAAAGGAAAAAAATGTTTTTTTACTCTCTCCCTATCTTTCGGTCTCTCTCTCTATCTTCTCTTTTCTTTCGGTTTTTTTTCTCTCTCTTCCCTTTCCTTCACTTTCTTCGGCTCCTTCGGTCTCTCTCCCTCTCTCTTTCGGTAGTTCTCTCTCTCTACCCGAATCTCTCTCTTTCCCCTTCCTTTGGTCCCCCTCTCTCTTCTCTTCTTTTTCGGCTCCTCTCTCTCACCTCTCTCTCTTCTCTATCCTTCGGCTCTCTCTCCCTCCTCCCTCCCCTCTCCCACCGAACACCCCCTCCCCTCTCCCTCTCCCTACCGAAACCCCCTCCCCCTCCCCTCTCCCCACCGAATCCCCCACCCTCCCCTCTCCCTCTCCCCACCGAAACCCCCTCTCCCTCCCCTCTCCCCATCGAATCCCCCACCCTCCCCTCTCCCTCTCCCCACCGAAACCCCCTCTCCCTCCCCTCTCCCCATCGAATCCCCCACCCTCCCCTCTCCCTCTCCCCACCAAAACCCCCTCCCCCTCCCCTCTCCCCACCGAAACCCCCCTCCCCTCTCCCTCCTCCCCTCCCTTCGGCCTCCCTCCCTCACCCTTCTCCCCTCCTTCGGCCTCCCTCTCCCCCCTCCCTTCGGCCTCCCTCTCTCTCTTACCCTTTCTTTCGGCTTCTCTCTCTCTCTTCCCCCCCCCCCCCAAAAAAAAAAAAAATTCTTTTTCTTCCCAGTTTTTTCTAGAATTTTTTTTTGTCTTTTTCCTTGGTCTTCCCTATCCTCTTCCCTTTCTTTCTTTTCTTCCATATCTTCTCTTCCCCCATATATCTCATCCTTTTTCTTTACCTACCACTTTCTTCCCCTCCTTTTTTTTTCTTTCCTGTTAAAAAAAACAAAAAAAATGGGTCACTGAATATATGAGTTCTTCTTGTCTTGTAATTTTTCTTCGTGTCAGTACCATTGTTTTTCTGTGTGTTGGTGTCATCATCAAATAGGGGAGAAAAATTGTTGCGTCACAAATTGATTTGGTGATGACTCTCCTACCAACACTTAGAAACTCAAGAGGTTCTCTCTCAACAAGGGATCTCTATCCACCAATCGAGCTCTCAACCCAGGTATGTTTTCTTTCATAACCTCTCCCGATCTACAATGGGTGGATGCTCTCGACACTCCGGTGTCCAAGGCCCCCTTATCTGTAGTGGCCACCTCTGCCTGTCCCAAGTGAAGCTGGCTAGTAAAAAAAATCCTCAAAGCTTCCTGCACCTCCGCATTTGCTTCGATGACCATACGACCGAACGAACCTTCAGTTGTTGCCCAGGTCACATATCCCTCTCCAAAGCGGAGGCACTCACCTTCTTCCCCTCCCTCTCCTCTCAAGAGGCCGAGGAAGGTTTCAAGGGCCAAGCCACAAACTCCACCCACCGATTCTCCACAATCGGCAGGTGTTGAAATTTTCCCATCCGGGCCCGGGGACTCTGCTAAACCTAAAGCCACCTCCTTTGTATCATCACAAAAGGATACAATTGTAAAATCGGGGACCCCTATTATTCCCTCATCAACCTTTTCCTTGGTTGATAAGGATGACTTGGACACCTCCCCAATCCAAGGTGCTTCTTCTCCACCTCACAGCCTATCACCCGGGATTCTCAGTCCCGATGATTCTGCACGATCCAAGGATGAATCTGCCTTTCCAGGAGCAGGTTCGGAGGATCCCAAAAACTTTCTGACTTCTTACTTTCCGACACCGTGGATTAGTTGAGGGGGAGTATGAGTTGAGGGGGAGCAACTTACCACTCAAGCTTAAACTTTGTTGAAACTAATTTTGCGATGAACTGTGTGATCAAAGCCACCTAACATTAGTTGGGAGAGTATGAATTGAGGGGGAGCAACCACTCACTTAAGTTCAAACAATTCCAGCTTCTGTCTTCTTATCTTTGTATATATACTTTTTTCTTTTTTCTCTCATTCTTTATTCATTGTACTTATTTATTCGTTTGTATAGCTATACTTTTTCATTCATTTGTAAATGTCAGATATATAAAAAAAAATGGTCTATGTGAAAAGAACTCAAAAAGAGTAAAAATGGGTCAAAATGAATTATTCAGTGTACTCTTAGTTTTATTCTTTAGTATGGATGTCATCCTCAAATAGGGGGAGATTGTTGGGTCATATGAAGATTTGAAGATGACCTCCCGATCTTCCATTTTATATAATCATACTTAGAATATTTTGAGGTTCTTTTAGCAGCTTGGTTTCTATACAAATGTTCGGTGAAGTCGAAGATCAGCCGAAGAAGACAAAGAAGGAGAATATCTTTCAAAGCGGTTTGAAGATAGACTCCTCAGCCTAAAGCCAAGTATGCCTACTTGATCAACACCATTGGCCAGGATGGTGTCGATCTCAGTCTTCAGGAGCCGAAGACCTCTTCGGAAGCCGAAGATTTCTCAATCTTCGGAAGTCGAAGACCTCTCAGTCTTCAGGAGCCGAAGACCTCTCAGTCTTTAGGAGCCGAAGACCTCTTCGGAAGCCGAAGATTTCTCAATCTTCAGAAGCCGAAGACTTCTTAATCTTCAAGGCCTGAAGATTTCTCTCTTCACATTGTACTTTTCTGACAAAGTATATTTGTGATATCTTGCATTGACGTGGACCTCATCTGAAGATCAGATAAAGTAAGCTTTGTCTCGTACACCATTTTAAGGAAAGGTCTACACCATCCTGCAGGTCAATACTTCAAGCCAAAACACCTCAAGACAAAAGGTACATCATGTACCTTGCTGAAGACATGTATCCATCCTTTGCTCAACAGGTGTCCCATGCATTTAATGTATGAGGCAATACAAATATGAAGGATGGTTCAACATGCAAGATAACTAGTTCTACAACCTTCAAGTTCTCTAAGTGCCTAGCTTTCTCCTCTCTACGAAGTTCAATTGTTTTCTAAGTGTTTTACAATTGTTCTTCATTCTCTTAGTGTTAGATTGTTTGAGCAGATTCATCTGTTCTCTTCCGCAACAATCAAAACTTTTCTATGTGTAATTCTTGATTTCAAATCAATAAGAATTAAATTAAGTGAAAATCTGTGTGTATTGTATTCAACCCCCCCTTCTACAATACTTTGCTTGTTTATTTACTGCTATTTGGGACCAACAAGTGGTATCAGAGCGATTTAGTTTAACTCAATATACTAGATCCGCAATGACAACCTCTTCTTCTTCTTCTTTGAACAAAATTATCTTATATATTTTAATGACATCTAGAAAAAATAACCAATTACATATTTAATAATATAATTAAAACAAAATTATAGTTAATATAATATATTAACTAGAAATGTACCATCGCAATGCAGCGGGTTTCTGAAATCTAGAACTCGAACCCTCGATCATTATTCATACTTTTTGTTACATATTTAATGAACTAGATTGGGACCAACAAGTGGTAATGACATCTAGAAAGTGATAATGTTTTTTTATAAAATTAAGTATTTTGAAAGTGACATCTAGAAAGTGATAATGAACTAGAAAGTGATAATGTTTTTTTTATAAATTTGTTTAATTTAGGCTTAATAATATAATGTATTTTATATTAAAAAATTAAGTATTTTCTTAGAATTCAATGATTATCTTATATATTTTAATGACACCTAGAAAAAATAATCAATTACATATTTAATAATACAATTAAAACAAAATTATAGTAATATAATATATTAACTAGAAATGTACCCTCGCAATGCAGTGGGTTTCTGAAATCTAGAACTCGAACCCTCGATCATTATTCATACTTTTTTTAGTCTTTTTTTATTTTATTTTACGATTTTGAGACAAACCTAGATTTAAAACAAATATATATTTTAGTTTAGTTTAATTATGGTTTTTTATAAAAAATAATAATAATAAATTTTGTTACGGGTCAAAAAATGTTTAATTTAAATGATAACTATATTTAAGATATTTTATATTTAAAATTAAAAAGATATCATGCTTCAATAAAAAATAAAAATAAGGTGTTTTATCTTGAATTTTTTTATATTTATCGGTTAGTTATATCAATAGTTAAAAAATTTAGATATTTTAGAAAATAAAAATAAGTGCTTATCTGCAGTTAGTTACACGAATTCAAACATTGAGCTTTTATAAGTTGTACTTATGTTTAATCAATTTGTATTTTTGGATTTTAAGTAATATGCATTAATAAGTGGTACATAATGCATAAATAAAATATAACATTAAAATCATGATATATTTCGCTGCATTGCGTGAGTACGATTCTAGTAATATAGTATAGATATATGTATGATCATATTATATTATTTTAAAATATTTATGGAATATGTTATAATTTAAGTATTATTTTCTAATATATCAACATCCCAACATTTTGAAAATAATATTATTTCTAAAGTTAACAATTTAAAATAACTTATTTACTTTTCGTTATCGTAATAAATAAACTTATATAATATATTATTATATGTGATTAAAACTATAGAAATATCTAGTATAAATAATCGTTATCTCTAACTAAATTTGTTGTGAGATATTGTGCTTGGATAAGTTGTACCAAAGCATTATGAAGTTGTACCAAAGCATTATGAAGTTGTAAATTAAGTAATTGATTTTAATTAATTGTATTTTGTGCTTAAGATATTGTAATTAAGAGTTTTTTATGTCTCTTTTATAATATAGTATAGATTTTTTATTTTATTTTACGATTTTGAGAAACCTAGATTTAAAACAAAAATATATTTTAGTTTAGTTTAATTATGGTTTTTTATAAAAAATAACAATAAAAATTTTTGTTACGGGTCAAAAAATGTTTAATTTAAATGATAACTATATTTAAGAAATTTTATATTTAAAATTAAAAAGATAACATGCTTCAATAAAAATAAGGTGTTTTATCTCGAATTTTCTTATATTTATCGGTTAGTTATATCAATAGTTAAAATTTTTAGATATTTTAGAAAATAAAAATAAGTGCTTATCTGCAGTTAGTTACACGAATTCAAACATTGAACTTTTATAAGTTGTACTTATGTTTAATCAATTTGTACTTTTGGATTTTAAGTAATATGCATTAATAAGTGGTACCTAATGCATAAATAAAATGAAACATTAAAATCGTGATGTATTTCGCTGCATTACGCGAATACGATTCTAGTAATATAGTATAGATATATGTATGATTATATTATATTATTTTAAAATATTTATGGAATATGTTATAATTTAAGTATTATTTTCTAATATATCAACATCCCAACATTTTGGAAATAATATTATTTCTAAAGTTAACAATTTAAAATAACTTATTTACTTTTCGTTATCGTAATAAATAAACTTATATAATATATTATTATATGTGATTAAAATTATAGAAATATCTAGTATAAATAATCGTTATCTCTAACTAAATTTGCTGTGAGATACTGTGTGTTTGTATAAGTTGTACCAAAGCATTATGAAGTTGTAAATTAAGTAATTGACTTTAATTAATTGTACTTTGTGCTTAAGATATTGTAATTAAGAGTTTTTTATGTCTCTAAAAAGTATGGATTATATTTTAATTATTATTCAACTAGTTTTATCAATAATAGCCAATATGTTAATATGATATTCTCAACCTATTCTTGTGGTCAAAGCCATGAGGTCTATTAAAAGAAAGTCGAACCCAAAGCAAGTTAACGGGTCTTTAGAGCATCTCCAACAGCTATGCTGTAATTTTTCTAAAATAGAGTATAAAAAGTTAAAATATCTAAAAAAAATTACATCCAATTCCAACAGCTACTCTATTTTAGCATATCTATCATCAATTATATTATTAAAATATTCAATACATTTAATAAAATATTATTTCTCTCTCATAAACACACAATTTCAATGTCTTATATTGGTGGAAAAAAAATTAATATTATTTCTCTCTCTTAAATAGGAGTTTTAGAGATTTCTCCAAATTTGTAGATTTTTACCTCTCTATTCTTTTCTCTATTGGAGCAAAAAAATTGCTAAAATCTCACTTTTTTCTATTTTAGCATAGTTGTTGGAGATGCTCTTAGTTGATCTTTTTCCCTTTTAAAACAAAATAATAATTTTTATTTTTATTATCCGAAGATTTATATTCTCAAAACAAGATTTATTTTAAAATATTTTATTTTATTTATTAATTATCATAAAATATTAATAATATTGGAGTTAAATATTTTTTTTAACAAATATTGGAGTTAATATCTCTATCTTATTAAATTAAATATTGACATAAATCTACTTAGACTTTGTTTGGCAAACTAGCTTATAAGCTAGCTTTTCAAAACGCTACTTTGAGTATCCAAACATGTACCAGGAAAAAAAGCTAGCTTATGGTCATCCAAACATGTACCAGGAAAAAAACTAGCTTATAAGCTAGGATAAGCTAGTTTTTTTTTGCCAAACATAGCCTAATGTTTTTTTTATGTATTATAACAAGTATAATAATTAGTCTATAAAAGAATAATATTTAGAAGATGGACTCTCTCCAAAGTAAAAATATTTGATCTCCTTGTTATTTATTTTATTAATATCAAATGTCATAAATAAATAACCACACCACTATATACATTAAATTGCATCAAAGTCTCAACAGAGAATGGGCCCATTACGTATTTCATGATCTATCGTTTCTTAATATGCATAAATAATTTTGTCTGTATTCAATACTTAAAGCCCAATTTCATTTCTTTAACCTAATAACATTAATTTCATAGTGTATATCCACGATAATATCATATTTTATAATTCACGAACTTATATTATATACTACATGATTTATATATGATTCTTTACTTCTACTTTTTCCTTATTTTCCTTTAGTTGTATAACGATTTGTTTCTAAAGAGTTTTAGGGGTTGGTTACATTTTCTTTCTTCGAACTAAGTTCTATATGAGTTAAGTTGTTTGTCTGAATAACTTTGTCTGTCTAAGAGAAGGGAGACCGATGGGTTTGAGGCAGACAAAGAGAGAGAGAGAGAGAGAGAGAATTGGATTATTTATGGAGAATTTTTTGTATTAATTCGCTTGAAGTGGCTTACTGAGAACAAGTGAGGGGTTCTGACTTATTCCATGCAGTCATTTTGTCTTAATAGCTTAACGATTAAGCCATAAAAAAACACTCTTATATGGCTGAGCAAATAAATTGCTTAGACCATCAAACTCATTAAACTATAAGTAGATAATCCTAAGTTAAATATAAATCATTAATGTTATTTACACAATCTAGTACATTTTTTGAGTAATATCTTTATTGCATCCCACATTTGTGAAACTAGATCAATTACCTTGACTTGTACCTCATGCGTCAAAGCTTGTACATGGGTTTACAGATTTTAAAATAAATAATACTTTTTTTTTCTTTTTAAAAAATATAAATCCATGAAAAAATGATAAAAATAAGTTGTATCTTGTTGACCTTATAATTTATTTTGAAAGAAAAATATGTGTTTGTGTTGTTTGACTAAATAAAAGCCCAAATTGATAGGGCCAATTTGGGGGAAATACTATGTGGGCCCCATCCAGTTCACGGTGTGCTATGGTGTTGTGGTGGGCAATATCATTGTGGGAGGTCAATGCCTTAAGGTTAGTTTTGTAATTTAACAAACTACAAATAAATAACTATGAAAATTTTATGAAAATTAAACATATTTTATAAAACTACAAGGGTTGTGGCGTACTGGTTAAGGCCCTGAAGGATATGGTGGAATATCCCATCCACTCAGGGTTCAAATCCAGACATACATAACAATTGTGAGGTTTAATCAGGGTTGATATCTTATAACATAATTTACTAAGGGATTAGTTTAGGGACACCCTTCCAAAGAAAAAAAAACATATTTTGTAATATTTATATTTATTAATTTTGTTTGAAATAGAAAAAGAAAGAAAGTAGGTTTTAATATTAGTAAATAAAAAAAAATGGATTAAGAAATGTAAAAATGCAGGCAATATACGTGCTATGGAATCCTAATGGAACAATGAAGCTTTATGAGTTTGTGATAACGTTTGGGGTGTTGATGTTGATATTGGCACAAGTTCCATCCTTCCATTCCCTCCGCCATATCAACCTTATTTCTCTACTCCTGTGTCTTCTCTACAGCTCCTCTGCTACTGCTGCTTCTATTTACATTGGTACTAATTATATTTGAAGTGGATTTGAACCATTGATCACTTTTAATCAAATACCCTCCCATGAATTGCGGCTTAAAAATGAATTAATTCGGTGCATCTTATCCTAATTTGCATTCATTTCTCATCCAACGGTTGCTAATCACGTTCTCACGTTAACCTCAACTTCTCAACCAACCCTATAATATTAGGTTTCGATGAGAACGAGAGTTATGGTGAGAAAGGTAAAAAGGGACCTCCACCCTTGAATCAATCCGAGTTGAAGATCAACACTAATGTGGTGCACCGAGATGCACTAGATCAATTCCCATGATAAGCGCAATTCATTAGTGGGTGTGAGATTAAAAGTGATCAAGAGTCCAGATTCCTTCTTACGCTTCTCATCTTAGTTCTTGTTCTCACACGATCCTTCGTCTCTCTCTATATATGTATATGATTTTGAAATTTACTTATGTACTCTTGTTTGTCTTCAGGAACTTCTTCAAAAGGACCCCATAAGGACTACTCTCTGAGCTCCAATGATGAAACTCGCATATTTGGAATCTTCAATGCAATGGCCATTGTCGCCACTACTTTTGGAAATGGCATCATTCCTGAAATACAAGTATATCATTTCTTCCTTAAAAAACACTTTTTGTATTTGGTTCAAAATCAAGGACTCTAGTATGCTAAGTCTAGCTGATGTGGGACTCTAACAAATTATTTGATGGATGTGTAGGCAACGTTGGCACCACCGGTGAAGGGGAAGATGTTCAAGGGGTTGTGTGTATGTTATGCAGTGGTGACAGTCACATTCTTTAGTGTCGGCATTTCCGGGTATTGGGCGTTTGGTAACGAAGCTGCAGGTCTCATTTTAAGCAACTTTCTAGACCATGATGGCAACCCTTTGGTTCCCAGATGGTTCATTGTGATGATCAACATCTTCACCATCCTCCAGCTCTCCGCTGTTGCAGTCGTAACTCTCTCTCTCTCTCTCAAATAAAATTGGTTTTATAGGACGTCAAAAATGTCTAAATGTCCTAATAGACAGCTTTATAAGAAAGAAACAAAAAAACTTTATTGTAATGGAACTCTTTTGAACCGAGGATCATGGGGGTTCATTTTATGTTGTTTTTACAGGTTTACTTGCAACCAACAAACGAAGTTCTTGAAAAAACATTTGCGGACCCGACAAGCGGTGAATTCTCGGCCAGAAATGTCATCCCAAGAGTGATTTCAAGATCGATATCGGTGATCTTGGCAACAACGATAGCAGCAATGCTGCCTTTCTTTGGAGACATTAATGCGATGATTGGAGCATTCGGGTTTTTGCCGCTGGACTTTGTGTTACCGATGGTGTTGTTCAATCTGACATTCAAGCCGTCGAAGCGCAACCCTGTGTTTTGGTTAAATTCAAGCATAGCAGTGGTTTTCTCGGCGGTTAGCGTCACGGCAACCGTTGCAGCAGTGAGACAAATCAGCCTCGATGCCAAGACTTATAAACTATTTGCTAACGTGTGATCAATTGTTCACTTTCGCCTAAATTGTAAGCATTTATGGCTGAAGTTTTGGGATGAAATCCGCCATCCCATTGCATTCTCACTTGTAAAAATTTCTATTTTCTAGTATTATCGTGTTAATAATATTCGAGGCAAGTCCAGGGGGAAAAATGTAACACCCGGAAAATTATAAGGTAAGTAATCGTTTCCCTAATTTCGTTAATTGTGTTAGTTGAGAAGATGAGACCTATTATGTACATATGCTCACTTTTATAATGCTTTTATGATCTATGAACTGTGTATGCACGTTTCCCGTTTGAACCTCTGACGCAGCGTAGGTTTGCGGAAGGATCGACAAGCGTCTAAACCCTTTAACGGTTGAGAATTACGATGCGTAAAACTCAAAATTAAGAGAAAACTCTCTAAAAAAGCTAAGCTTTATTGATTGAAACTTGATTGAATTGATTAACAAAGAAACCTAGCTACCCTATTTATAGCTAAACTAACTAAGAAATAAATATGGAAATTAGAACTATCCTAATTATAAACTAACTATGAAGCTATTTAAATAACTAATAAAAGGAAACTAAATAATCCTAAATTATTATCTAATATAATTATTAAATTAAATCTAATATGGAAAGCAAAGAATTAGAATGAAAGTAGGATTAATGTATGTCACGTGGATGAGAACTTAATTGATGCTTTATGTTTGCCTCTTTTTTGATGCCAAATCCCGAGCATCTTTCGTGCTCGTTTTTCTCTTCGGTCCCATTTTCCTTTTTCCCAATTACTATTAAAATTTCTTATTAACGCTTGAATTCTCCCTGTATCAACCTCGCGCCTAAAAATCGAAATTGGTTAAAGTTTCGGTCTGGTCCGGGTGTGGCGCGACAATGACCAGTGTCATTGTCGCTGGTCATTGTCGCATGGAGTGTACCGTAGGGTGGGGGAGTTCAGCGACTATGACACGCGACAATGTCGCCGTGTCAATGTCGCATGGGATGTACCGAGACCTCGTGTCTAGGTGCGACTATGACACGCGACAATGCCCATGGGCATTGTCGCCGAGGCATGGTCGCCCGAGGAGAGCAGACTTCATTGATTAAAACCCTTTCAACCCTCATTTACCACACTTATCATTTTGAAAACGGGAGAGCCTCCTTTTGGGCGATTTTTGAGCTTCTCAAACACACACACACTTATTGCTAGGGTTTGGGTTGTTGGAAGCATTAAAGTGGTCATCCAAGATATATTCAAGTGTTTCCTTGAAGTGTTCATCAAGATTCTCGTTCCTCATCTTCAAATCTCATCTTCCTCAACTTTTAGGGTTTCATCTTTTCTGGGTTTTGGTCAAAAATCTAGATAGTGAGTTTACTAATCTTTGTTAAAAGTAGATACACATCATTATCTTCTACTTGTTGATGTTAATGCATCTCTCAAATGTTCATGTTTAATGGTTCAAGTATTTGGGGGTTTTACCCATGGTTTTATGTATATGAAAGTACCATGTTCTATATGTGTATATCTTGGTATGTTGATGATTCCTTCTTGGAATGCTTTTTTTTTGGCGACCTTATAATCTCATGAAGTATTTGGATGGAAATTATGTCATATGTTGGATTTACATGATTAGGATGGTGATAGTGTGATCTTGGTGGATATCCGAAATGTGACGGATTGAAACGCATCTTGAGACCTCCTAAATGCATTATGTGGACGAACCAAGTCTGTGATTCACTATAGGAATGTAGGTGGGTGACATTTGGAGAATTTCCTAAGGCGGTAGTCTCCTATGTACCTAGACCTCCGCCGTCGGGGAATTTCCAAAGGCGGTAGTCCCCGGTGCGTGTCGGACCTTTGGGTTGCCAGAGAAAGTGGCTTCAAGATGCATTGCCTCTTTGGGTGAACCGGATTGGAGATATGGGTCGCTCCCGTTGACTCCACATCTACGTGATTATTTGTTAACTGTTGATAAGAACTGTAACTGTTTCTGGCATGATTTTTCTTGTTCAACTCACTAGGCTTTTTGGCCTAACACTTGTTTGGTGTCGATGTGTATCTCAGGTGTTAGCAGCGCGGCTCCTAGGCAGGTATAGATGCTTTGGGCGAGAGCTTGGGGATACGGCACTTGGACTATTTTGAGAGCCTTGGGTTTATAGATGACACCCCTTTTGTAATCTCTTTTCTAGATGTAGAAATTAGATTAGTTGGTTGTTGTTTATTTATCCGTTAAATTACAATTGTGATTAAACAGGTTTAATTGTATTATTCCCCTTTTTGGGAGGCTCTTGTTATGGCAATTTTAGTATACCTCATGTCCGTTTTTCGGATTTTTGTTATCCCTATTTTTAGGGTGTTACAAAAAATGTAAAAAAAAATGAAAATTTGAGAAACACCCTAATTACCGTTCATCTGACAATATGCAACATGTACATGTGCATACAAATAATTTGTAAGTAATTTTCTAGTATGCATATTGCATAGCATGCAAACATGCATATATATATATATATATATATATATATATATATATATATATATATAGAAAATATCTTCAATTACTTGTATACAAATTTATATCCCGTACAGACGAAATGTTGTTAAGGTATTTCTCAGTTAATCCAAATGAATGAATTAATGAGTTGTATTTTATTTTTAACGAGATAACCGAATAAAAATGCATTAAACTTTCTAAATCTTTTATTAAAAATTAAATAAAACTTTTTTTTCTCTAAGTATATATATAATATTTATATACGACAAAAACTCATCACCTTTTGTGAGATTTGAGCTTTTGACCTCCTGAGAGACCAGGCTCCACCGATGTTGGACCAATGGGTCGGACAGACTTGCTTATTATAAATGGACACACCTCATAATAAAAAAGATAAACATAATAAAACTCTAAATCTAATAAAAATTGATAATATCCTCTCACAAAAATTCACATTGTATGATAAAAAGTAATTATTTGACTTCTAAATTGACAAAAGATACATAAAGTTAAACTATACAAGATGTATCACAAGGCAAACAATTCAAGATGAAAAAAGAAGTAAAAAAATCTACATCATCATAAATTGAGAAACTGAAAGGTACCTGTATCTATTCATCTGTGCTAAAGCAGGTTCAACAAAAGTTGGCCATTGTTCATATATGGGGATCGAAATGAGCCGACTGGTAGAGAGATTTAATTCGGAACCAATGCAAGCCTTTTGGTGGAATCAAGTGAAAAACATCTTAAGTTCCTCAATACGTGCACTTCGGACCTCTTGGTCTGTTAAGGCACCAGAAATCATCCGCTGTTTACGTGCTTGTACTGCCTCCATTCGTTCTTCAACCGTTCCCTAGATGTTTAAGCGATCATTAAGGAGATGATAATCTACTTCTAATAAAAATGTTTGATCATTTGCTAAAGATCTTAAAATACCCTTTTATTTATTTATTTATAAAGATCACAGTGGATAAATAGGTAAGCCAGCAAACACAAACAAAAGGAACATTTCAGGTTTTTGTGTGTTGAAATAAGAGCAGGAAAATAAGGTATACCTTCATAATAAAACGTTTGATGGAAACACTTTTTGTTTGTCCGATTCTGTGGATGCGCATGACGGCTTGTTCCTCAACAGCAGGGTTCCACCAGGGATCCTAAGTTTAAAAAAGTTTGAAAAAGTGAGAAAACCAGAATCTTGAACTTCAACCATGTTGGTACAACCATGTTTTTTTAATGTCAAAAAAAAAACATGTTGGTACAACCACACAAGGCAATAGGAATGAAGAATGAAACAGTGTACATAATAAGCAATTGCATATATATAAGTGTGTGTGTGTGTGTGTGTGTGTTTAACAATCGAAGTTCAGAGAGAATAATAGTGAATCAAAATACTCTCTTAGTCCCAAAATTAGTGTCCACATTTCTAGTTTAGTTTGTCCAAAAACAAGTGTGTACTTTTCAATTATACCCTTATGGGATGGAAAAATTTGTTAATCCCTCTATTATTAAGGGTAAAATTGTCATTTAGTTGATTAAAAAGTGTAATAATTACAAATTATTCAAACTGCGTGCCTTTTTCATTATGAACATTTATTTTGGGATGGAGGGAGTAATCTGGAGGACAAAGATAAGCATCCATTTTGCAACATATAACTGTCATAACCACCCACTTGCTTTGTTGTATATGATATGTTTGTTATAGAGCCAAAAAAAAAACAATATATAAGCAAATGGATACATGGGTGAGTACCATAACAAATGCATTAGATGCTGCTGTCAGGTTAATTCCAACTCCTCCAGCCTTCAATGACATTAATAATACCTGTATGCGACAAACATAAAAAGTGAAGCTCGCAATATCATTGAACGCATGACTATCCCCCCCCCCCCAAAAAAAAAAATCTAAATTCACACATTCCAATCCAAAAGGTAACAGTGACTCACCAGAATGTCGCTTTCTTCTGAAAACTGCTTTATGACTTTTTCACGCTGTTGCTGGTTTAGAGTCCCATCCAGACGAGCAAATGAAATATTATTCCTGGAAACGCGTTTTAGAAGTATTAAACCCCAAAATGCACTCAATCTCTGAGACAGTGAACTTGCATAAGCTAAAAGGTGTTCATAGTTTAAAAAACTTCAGATATACATGAGGATAAAAATAGCATATATACGGTTCATGCACTAGCATGTCTCTTTCGCCCCAATTTCAGGCTTTCAGCTAAGAATTTTTTTTTACATGAACCAAAATGTACAATAATTTATTGGATAGCAGTGGCTGTTCAGTTTGTAAGTCATGAATGTATATCCCTAAAGAAACTTCCAGCACAACAATCAAGACATGTGATGAATGCAACAAACAAAAGATTTGGCCATAGCAACATAAAGTATTAACAAATTTCAAAATATTGACGGTTACCTAGAAAGAGGAATCTGTAGAAGGTCTAAAAAGGCAGTCCACTGACTAAACACGATGCTTTTGGAACCGGATGAGCGAAAACATTCTAATTCACGCAACAGTGCAGACACTTTCGATGATTCCATCCAGTTTTTTTCAACATCAACTCGAAACCGACTCTCGGTTGGTGCTGTAATAAGTTCCTGCTTGCTCACCGCCTTTCTGCCAAATAGAGATATCATCGTCATAGGTATACACACACAACCCAAAACAAAAGACTAACAATTTAATCCGACCCATAAAAAAAATATGAACATTAACGGTCAAATCAGGGAAGACTGAGCTTCATGACAAGAAGATACCTACAAACGGGACAGAGACCCGAAGTGGAGTTTCTCCAACTTGATAAGAGACATTCACGACATAACCGATGAGCACATGGTGTTAATACTGCATCTTCAAAAGCTTCAAGGCATATAGGACATTCTCCTTGCTCCCCTTTTCGTAACTCTTCCACAACCTCTTGTACATAAGCTCTAGAAGGCATTTCTTTTCCTTCTTCCATTGCGTCCTTACCACCCTTAAGAAAACGTTTTGCCAGCTTACCTAAATCTGAAAACTCTTGAGTGTCACCTCGACTGTCAAAACCATATTTCTCATCAGAACTTACAGACATGGAAGTACAAACTCCAGGATATTGATAGAAAAATAATGATTAAATAAATAAATAAAGTAAAATAATAATAAAATACAGCACCTTGATGTCAGTAATTTTGATTTCTCACCAAATTGACAAAAGTAGCAAAATATTTCATTACAGGATTATTCTGGTTAAATATGCTCAACGACATAACATTCTTGGAATGACACTGATTCTAATAGAGACTAATATTTATTATTATGTCATGAACAGGCAGATATTTTATCATTGGCCAAGTGCATTGTAGATTCTTATCCAATAGTTGTATCATTCAATGATGCCTGGAACTTTCTAGAAGCATCAAGCTTGGCATCCCGAAAAGACGATGTGGCAATAATTTGGCTACAAAATCTACAAAAGATATATACACCTCGATTCATAAATGATATTGACCCCTTACATTTTTATTCATAGAGTATAGCAAAGGATTTTTATCTAAAACTTGGTGGCACTAAAATGAACCAATTGTTCTCCTCATTGTGATAAACCAAGAAAGTAGAAGATACTCTAAGAAAATACAAACTGATGTGCCACACTTTTTTCAGATGATGGCTAAAAGATGTGGTAAAGGATCTCATGTTTGTTTCCTACCTCATCACAAGAAATGGGTGATCACAGCATTGACGAAGACGCAAAAGTAACTCCAAAATAGAAGCATAATTATGAAGAACCCGCCCTTGCTCCACAAATTGATCAAATTTCACCTAAGATCACAGGCAAACAAATTATGGTCTAGCAGAGAAGGCAGAATGCAGGATAAAGACTACAAAGTTTACCCATAAAGACAAGTACCTTGGATCTCTTAAAAAGAGCATCATAAAAATCTTTTTCAGCTTCTGTTTGTTCACAATATATTACCTGCATCTCAGCAGGTGGGAGAACTAATATAGGTCTGCCACGAAAAAGAAGTTAGTCAAAAGAATACTATATAACTAATCAATAAGACAGAAGAGAAAGCAGAGGCAATAAATAGAAAAGACTCTTTCTTATAATTACTAACCTGCCTTCTCTATCTGTGCTAAACTTTGTTCTTCTTAGCATTATTGGCCTTAAAATATTCTGGACCAAATTTAGTCCCCTAGCATCACCGTCCTCGAATGGTTTCTGGATTAGCTTGTTCCACCTATTTAGATAAGAAAGCAACACAACTGCCATTAACACAAGCAACACAAAAGCACACCAAGACACTCAAAAGAACTAGAATAAATAATGCTCAGATGAATAGAGTTGCTAATAAACTGTAAAAGCACTCAGTAATGATAGTTAGCTATGACAAACAAAGCAACTCCATTGAGATGAAATAAAATTGCTAAAACAGTAGGCATTCACGTCATCACCGTAATTTCTAAGCAAATAATTTCACGTGTGTAAGTTTTAACAACACAAATCAGATGAGACATACCAAGCTGTAATACAGTAAGGCTATTTACAACCTGAGGATTGCTATTTAAATTCCTAATCTAGTGATGCACACTATGTTCTTTTCTGCATGATTCATGTATACCATAGTTGGGAATTCCTAAATCTAATCGAGAATCGTTACACTAATTTTATGAATCATGATCAAGTTGTAGATCCACTTCAATTTTTCTATATAAAGCAAAAATATAAAACATTAGAAGTAAGCATGCATAAACCAAAAGACATTTGTATAGATCATAAGAAAACTGTCTCCTACCATTAGTCATTTGTTACACTTTTACCAAATGCTAGCAAAAAATTCTTCTTTTGACTACAAATGAGTTTTTGGTATAAGGTCTACAAACAAATCCACAAATGCAACATCAATATAGTAAGAACTCTAGGGCAAATTTATAGCAGCCAGTGACTATTCACTGACAAGAGTGCAACTCAATAATAGAATGTAAATCAATGAGATTCTGATTTGCTAACGAGACATTGTTTGCTTCATAAATTGAATTGTAAAAACTGATATGAAGATATGACAACCGAGGTAAGGTAGGCTCTCAGTACTCCTGAAAACTGGAAGGTGAGTTATTTAAAATATAATAGGAAGCCTAGACCCTCTCATAAAGGTTGAATGATATAACTGGCAAAAACTTGACATAGTATTGTGGAAATTAATGTCCACAAAGACTTGACATAATATTGTTAAAATTTGTGGCCATTACTTTTATATGCCCAGGTAAACTTCTATAGATTCAGATATCTATGTGAATCGGAAATAGAGGAGTGATATAACCTTAGTACTCATGATGTGCCAATGAAATTTGAACCTTGTAGCATAAAAAATATCTGACATGGATAACAAACTTGTAACACAAACTAGATACATATTAAAACAAAAGGAAGCCAAAACATACCATGTCCAGCTTCCCCATGGTTCAATCCTTAAGAACCGAAGTAGACTGTAAATGTCTTCCAAATTGTTCTATAACAAAAATAACATGTCAGAAAATCTGGGACAATTCATGAGAGTTATATCATCATAACCTGGAATAGACATGAAAGATATATAAATAAAAGATAACAGATGGTTATATTGTATTATCTACCAAAAAGAACTCAAAACATCCAAGTGACTTGCTTCTACAAAAAACGGCAAACTTGTGCATATAAAAACAAAGAGAACAGCCCCATCACCTAAGTTGTCACAAAATGAAAAAGCAAACACATAATCACATGATACACAAACAAATACTTCACAAAAAACTAACCCCATAATGCAGAGAGAAAAACAAACATGCAACAGGAGAGGTTACCAAATACGATATCTATGAGAGTATCTTTAATATCATCACATGAACAGAAGTCAAAACAAGTAGCAAGACATGTAGCATAATGCTTTTCTGAAAAAAGATGTAGACAGAACGAGTCATACTTGAATAGGAGTACCAGTAAGACACCATCGACGATCAGCAACAAGGGTAGCTGCAGCCATGGAAATCTGGCTTTTAGAAGATTTTATGGTATGTGCCTCATCTAGCACCACCCTAAACCATCTGACAGAATAAAGCCCACCACGTTCTTCAGCATTCTACCACAAACAAATTAAGTATTAAAATAAAATAAACAGTTTCACATCTCAATGTGAAAAAATACAGCACCACCTCATTCACAATCATTGGTAGGTAAAGAGAAAAACTTGAAACTATTTCAGTTACCTCAGATGAAAATTCTGAGGCTACAACCCCATAGGTGGTCAACACGACATCACTTTGAGCTAAAATTTTGGCATCTTTTGGTCGGCTTTGCCCATAGTGAACGTAAATAGACAAAGATCCTGGCTCCGCATGAGTTTCAATCTCTGCCTATGAGCAATGTCCACAAACATTCAGTTTAAGAGCGTGCATTATTCTCTACGAAGCTTTGCAACTAACAAACTTAACAATGTGAACAACACAAGGTTTTACCTTCCATTGGCCTATAAGAGTCATAGGACATATAATAAGATTCCCCCCACCAATGAGCGACTGTTTCTGCTTTCTAAGCTTATCAAAACCGGAAAATTTAGACGGTTTCTTTGGAGATGATGAAGTTTGATCTGAGCCATTTCCCACTTCATTGCTTTCACTGCCTGCCTGACTGTTGGTGTCTCTATCTAATGATCCACCTCTTTCGGTATGAGCAAGGAGGAGTGATATGGTCATGATAGTCTTTCCAAGCCCCATAGCATCTGCCAAAATCTTCATATGTATCATCAGGTCAAATCAACTGTATATCTCAAAAGTAATAACAAATGGAGAACAACGCAAAATTATACGCAGGAACATACTCCTCCTCTGGCCATTTGAAGGGTGCTAGGAAATTCTGTTGTAGCTTCTCCTGAAAATGCATTCACATAGACTATGAATTTCCTCCTACACGCAAAGAAGAAAAGAAAAAGAACAAATTAGAATACATAATAAATTTAAAAAATATAAGTAATGTATGGATTGTCTATCAAGCAATGCATTGGGCCTTGAAGTGCATGAAAAAGGTACGTGTCTGCAAGATGATAAGCATCCCAACATGGATGAAGAGTTGTAGCTGCATCATCGATGCATGGTCCCTTCTCCAGATGAACCATCCAATGAAGTGCCTGCTTTTGATAGGGGCGGAGATCACACAATAGAGCTGTAGGAGATTCCATTTCCTACAACAAAACACAAAATATAAACGCTTTCATCTTATTCGTCAATACATTGACATTTCTAAGACAATTATGATAACTGAATTCAAAATAATACCTCTAACTCAGAGCCATTTGCAACACCAACAATATTGTCAAGGTCATTATCTGATATTGTCTCCTCGGTTTCAACTTCACTTCCATTTAAAGATGAGTTTTTAACTTTGCTAGCATTTAACAATTGAGCAGGGACACCAGAACTGTCCTGTATATGTAAGAATGAATAATCCTTGTCTTGTAAACTGAACTAGATGCTGCAAAAAGTAACATACCTTAAGGTCTAAAGATCGTTTCCTTGTATACAAGTCACTAGGCGTAAATTCTGCCTAATCACGATCAAAGATAACCGACAATGAGAATTTTCACTACAGCATTAGACATTAGACCATAAACCTTGATATTCTCCTTTTGATCAGAGGATACCAAGTGTTGTATATCAATTAACTGTCCACAAGGAAATTTAATGCATACCTTTTTGAAAGGAACTAGTCCAAGTAACCGGAACAAGGTTGGAAGGGGTTGGATGGCTGTTTCGTCAACGGAACTGCTAGGCACTTTGAGAGAGGTTTTATGGCTTTTGTGTAACATGGAACTGTTAATGTAAACACTGTTGGAACAAACATACACAAATATTAACCTCAAACCCTCAATCCTACCCCCAAATATGGCATTATCAAAGTAAAGCACCAATAAAGTACGTGACCCTAGGTAATACACCACACACATACCAGACTCGTAGATTAATGGTATCCATAAGTCCCAAAACATCAGGAGCCGATTTACAAAAACCTTCAATCTGAACCTTCTTATCTCTAACAAGGGGCAAAAGGCATCGAGACCACTCGTTTGGGATCCGACCAATCTGCCCAAGACCACCATCAGCTTTTCAAGGACAATTAAATAGGAATAACTAAATACAGAAATGTGTACATCATCAAACAGGCAACACAATTTTGGTGTAGGGGAGTATAATCATCATAAGCATTTATGATGACATAAAAAAACCTATTGGTGATATATAAATACTTAAATCATGTAGGGTAGTACCCTTAAATCATGTTTTCTGTTATCTTACTCAACCAAACCGCACAAGATAAATGCTCTGTTCATAGTAACTGGACCACATAACAGGGAAAATAAACAAGGCACAGATATATACCTCCCCAGAAGCTAATGTAGAAAACCTCACAATCTCTGAACATGCAGTAGGCTGCCTGCCACGGCCGCCGCCACCAAACCTGCCCGGCGAGGGCCCACTCAACCGTTTCTCCGGTGGAAACGTAAAATTTAGTTGATCACCGGCCTTTATCTTACTCCCTTTACAAGTAGACAACCCCATCACTTCACAACACCCTACAAACCACCACTTACTGCTTCCATTCAACTCTGATCCAGCATTTACATTATTCACGACTTCCTTTCCCTTGTCAACTGTGAGCTCCACTGGCCTGCTTAAACTTGGATCATCATCTACAGTACAACTGACACCGTTCCTTTTTGAATTCCTAACCGCATCTTGTGTCTTTGCAGTTGCATTACGACTCGAAACTTTTGGGCTCTTTGGGGCTTCCGATCTTTTGAAACTTGGAGTGTCAAATATTATGTTAATTGCGGCAGTGGCATCGTTGTTCGCCATGTGAAGGGCTCTGACTACATCCATCTTCGAATAATCGTGGCCTACGATGGATCGAACCATTTCGATTAGTTCATCGGTTATTTTGTTCCCCATTACTATATGTTGATTGTAAATGGGAAATTTTCCCTAAACCCTAACCCTAACCGACAGAAATTGAATAAATACGCGCCAATTGGATCATAAATTTGTGTACTTCCGTGTACAGCGTGCTAAAATCAGAAGTAGAATTGTCAGAAGAACAGGGTTTTAGGGCTTGATAAACCTATGCAGATTTTCGGTCTGGATGTTAGATAGGTTTCCCGCCATTGTTAATTGTTCCCTTTTTCCTTCCTTTTTTACCTAAATACAAACAAGAGTAAAGTTCGGTTTTAGACCCTAAAGTTTCTTCAATTTAGCGGATATCGTCCCCCAACTTTATTTTTTCGTTTTCGTCTCTCATGTTTGTCCATTTCTAACGGTTTTCGTCCCTCCATCTCATTACCATTAAGTTTTTTTCACCAAATCTAGTTAAATGATATTAGGGGTGAGCAAAACCCGCCCAACCCGAAATACCCGACCCGAACCGACCCGAATAGACGGCGAAACCCGAAACCCGAAAAACCGAAAACCCGAGAACTCTCGATCCGTTATAATTCCGGGTAATATAGGATCGGGTTGGGTATCCAAAACCCGACCCGACCCGAAAATTCGAAAATATATAATATTTAAAAAAAAAACGGTTTACTTTTATTTTAATAATCCTAATTCTAAAATCTAAACCTAAATACTAATCGATCGAATCGACTTCAATCTAAAGTCTAAACCTAATCGTTAGAGACTCTCCAAGTCTCCATTCCACCACCGGCGACTCCACCGGCGACTCCATCGTCTCCACCGGCACGACGACCACCTTCTGCTCCTCCTCCTCGGCCTCACCTCACCTCCTCAGGTCCTCCCACTCTCCCACTCTCCAGACCTCGCATCGGCCCATCGCTCAGCGAGTCATCGACTGAGTTACCACCGATTGGAATCGAGGCATCGACTGACAGACTCTACACTCTTGAGTCTTGACTCTTCTCTTGATCTCTTCAGTCTTCTCTGTAAGTTACCTGTTACCAGTTACCATAAACATCGATTTTTAATTTGGGTTTTTTTTGGAAACTGAAATTTGAACTTCATTAGTTCATTTATGGATTGATATTTGATATTATGGATTGAATGGGTTTATGGATTAATATTTGATATTATTGATTGATATAATGATATAATTAATATTATGGATTGATATTTGGAAATTGGAATGGAAACTGCCCCTGCCCTGTGAGGCTGTGTTTTTGTTTTTCAGTCCTAAACGCTAAAACTCCTAATCTTTAGTTGATATTATGATTTACATCCAAAGGCCAAAGAACAAAGTAACAGGTGGTATATTAATTAGATTGAACTACATATGTTCTACATACAAAGGATGTAGACGAGTAAGCATTGATGTTGGTTCTTGAAATATATTTAGATTACCTAACCCTTGTTACGATATATGGTTTGTGTTTATGTAAGATAGTTGTTATGGTTTGTGTTTATGTAAGATATATGGTTTGTGTTCCTAATCTTTAGAATGTAAGATATATGCTTTAGAGGTTTATTTGGTTGAGTGGGGCGTAAGAAACATAATGACCATCACCGTAGACAATGCATCTAGTAACGATGTTGCCCTAGTGTTTTTGAAAAGCAAACTAGTATCTTGGGGGTGTTCATCTGTAAGAGCTCAATACTTGCATATGAGATGCATTGCACATATTCTGAATTTGGTTGTCCAAGATGGGTTAAAGATGGTTGACTCGGCACTTAAGAAGCTTAGGGATGTTGTGAGGTGGGTAAGGGGCTCTCCGGCTAGATTGCCCAAGTTTAGAGAATTTGCTACTTTACTTGGTGTTGTAGAAAGAAGCTCTCTCTGTCTTGATGTTCCTACTCGATGGAACTCAACATACATGATGCTCAGGAATGCCATTCCTTATCGATACGTGTTTGAAGCTTATGACGACCATGAACCATCGTTCAAGTTAGATCTAGGTGATTCTCTACTTGCGGATTATGATTGGGTGTATTTAGAGAGCTTCATTACCCTTTTGAAGACCTTTTATGAGATGACTATTCGGATCTCAGACTCTCTTTATGTCACTTCTAATTCTTAATTGACTGAGATATGTGACTTGGGGTTCTCGCTTACGGAGATGATTGCTTCTCCAAATTTGACTGAAAAGGTATAATTCAATCTTTTATTTTTCTTTTGATTTACAATGTACTTCACTTTCATATAGTTCTGTACTTCTGTAATTCTTTTGATTTTTCTCTAAACACAATATGGGCCAAAAAATGAAGAATAAGTTTGATAAATATTGGGGTGATGCGGAGAAGATGAATTTGGTAATTTTCTTTGCCAACATTATGGATCCAAGAGATAAAGTGGAGTACATGACATTACAGTTCGATCAGTTATTTGGTGCAGAAAAAGGTGAGGCATGTTTTAGAAAGGTAAAATCCCAACTCACTACCTTGTTTGAAGATTATGTGCAACAATATTCCGAACCTTCGCAATCTCAATATCAATCCCAATCTCAATCGGGAAAAGGTCTTCCCCTTCTTTTAAGATCACAATCCAAGTTTAAAAGTTTGTTGAGGCAACAAAAACTTGATAGTGGGGCTTTCGATGGCAAAACGAGTGAGCTTGATGTTTACCTAGGTGAGGCAATAGTAGATGATAATGGGAAGGAATTTGATTTGTTGATGTGGTGGAAACTGAATAGTGCAAGGTTTCCCATTCTTTCAAAACTTGCCTCCGATGTCCTCGTCGTACCCATTTCCACAATTGCGTCTGAATCAACGTTTAGTACAGGTGGTAGGGTTTTGGATAATTTTAGGAGTTCTCTAATGTAACACCCGGAAAATATAAGGTAAGTAATCATAATTATTAATGTGGCCTCGTTATATTTCATGTGAAGATTCTGTCTTGGTTTGATAACGTTGGGTATGCCGTGATTAAATGTCATTGTTATAAGTTTCCTTCCGGGTTAATTTATCGAAAACGTCGAAAAGCGAGATTTTGGGGGGGGGGGGGGGGGCGACAGTGACCGCGACTATGACATTGGTCATAGTCGCTTGGCAAAGTCGCGGGCCGGGGGGTGGTCTCGGTACACCCCCGGCGAGAGTGACACGCGAAAGTGACCAGGGCACTATCGCCCTGTCACAATCGCGGAATGTGTACCGCGGGCAGGGTGATGCTCGCGATTATGCCCCGCGACAGTGCCATGGGCATAGTCGCTGGGCACTGTCGCCGACGGGCTGTTTGGGTTTAAAAACCTGATTTTTAGCACATTGACTCCACTTTACTCACTTCACTTATTTGGTCCGATTCTAGAGAAGAAAAAGGGCGATTTTCTCCCCCCAAAACCCTAATCACATTTAATCCACTCCCTTGAGGTTGGTGAAAACTTGGAAGAGCATTCAAGTCCCCATTAAAGGCCTTTGGGTGTGCTAGCAACCTCCTCTCATCACTTCCTCCCCCTCTTGAACCACATTAAGCTTCTAGCTAGTTTGTGAGTTTCTTACATTACTTTCAAATGAGATACTTACTTAATATGCTTTCATGTATAGTGTGTTATTTTATGAGAAGATCTGATCACCTGATAAGTTTGACCTAAATGCTAAACTTGGTATTATTGGTATCTAGACTTGAATAAAGTTAAGGATGTGGGTGAAATTATCATACTTGATGTTTTGAGCATGTTACATATTCGTTTTGGCGAGTCATGGATTATATTGAGTATTTGCATATCTTAGAGTTTTGTACCTAAGTATGTTTGGGATTGTTGTAGTCTTATGCATGTATCTTATGAGCACGAAATGATGTATAGAGACGGACATTGTAAGTACACAGAACGAGCCATGAGTAAGTGCTAGGAGGATGTAGTCTTAGGTGCCACCGTAAGGGTATGCGCCTAGACCTCCGCCATTTGGAGTAATGCCTGGGAGGTAGTCTTCAAGTGTGTCGGGCCTTCGGGATGTTGCTCAAGCGAGTGAACATCAAGGTACATTGACTCGAGGTAAAACTCATTGGAGTGATGGGTCTCCCCCATGATTGACCCGTAAGGACTTTGGTGATTGAAGTGTCATGATTGTTCATATTATGCTTGCATTAATATGCCATGTTTTTATGTAACTCACTAGACCCATTTGGTCTAACACTTGATTGTTGGTATGTATCTCAAGTTCTAGTGGCGCGAGCGCCAAAGATGTTTAATCGACCGTAGTGGTGAGCTCGGGAGCATTTTTGGGATGCCAATATTGAAGACTATACCTTTGGACGTAGTTGACAACCTTTTGTAATCTTATGTCTAGTGAGGCCTAGATTAGAGTGTTGTCATCTATTATTGTTTCTCATTACAAATTGTAATTAACAGGCATTTATGGTTCCCTTGTGTATGAGCTCATTGCCTTGGCAACTTATTTACCACATTTCCATGTTTGCGGAAAATTTTGTTATCCCATTTTTGGGGTGTTACATCTAACTCCTAAAATAGTTGAAGCACTGATATGTACCCAAGATTGGTTAAGGGGTCCTAGTGAACCGATTGCTGTCGAAGAAAATTTGGAGGACCTTGAGAAGTTTGAGAAAGGTACGACATTACTTTATGAGTTAGTTATTATCTGTAAATTATAATTACGACATTAGTTTATAATTATAAGTTATCATTATGTGCAGAAATTGATAATTTAAGAGTTGAAACTTCTTCTACTCGTCATGAAGAAGATATTCCTAGTGTTGGTACATAGGCATCTGATTTTGGGGGATTTGAAGAAGTTGATACTGATGTTGATCCATGATTCAGAAAGGTACTTTAATTTTACATTATAAATGATTTGTTATTTGTTATTTTTTATTTTATAGGATTCAAAATTTCAATAAAAGTTGGTGTTACTTGTTATTAGTTGGTCACTTGGTTGGAACTTGGAGTTGGAAGATGAAGTTGGAACTTGGACGTGGAGTCGTGGATGGGAGGGGTAAACGGTTGATCATGGAAATTTGTAAGTGAAAATCGAATATTTTGGACCTTGGAAAGTAATGGTACTTTGGTTTTTGGTATGGTACTATGGTTGTTTCTTGTTTGTTTCAAACTTTCAATTGATGTAAGTAATGGTACTTTTGACATTTTGGTATGGTTGTTCCGTTCTTTTTGTTCAAACTTTCAATTGAATATTTGAATTAGTTGTTTGTAAAAATAGTTGTTTGTTTAAGTTGTTTGTAAAAATAGTTGTTTTGTAAAAATAGTTGTTTGTTTATAGTTGTTTTGTAAAAATAGTTGTTTGTTTAAGTTTATTAAGTTGTAACAGGCCCAAAAAGAAAGCAGCCCAAAGTCGGCCCAGACCCGATCCACCCTACCCGAACTGCCCGAACCCGAATTACCCCGAACCCGAACAACCCGAATTATTTACTGTAACGCCCCAAAAATGGGACTAACAAAATTTTCCGGAAAATGGAAATATGGTATATAATAATTGCAAAGCAATGAGCTCAAACAAAAGGAACAACCATGCCTGTTAATTACAAGTTTGTAATAAGAAGCGACATTAGATGACAACTCACTAATCTAAATCTAGCCAGGCATAAGATTACAAAAAGGTTGTCAACTAGGTCCACATGAACAATCTTCAGTATTGGCATCCCAAAAATGCTCCCAAGCTCACCACTAAAGTCGATTAAGCATCATTGGCGCTCGCGCCGCAAGAACCTGAGATACATACCAACAATCAAGTGTTAGACCAAACGGGTCTAGTGAGTTGCATAAAACATGACATAAGTATATAAAGCATGTTATGAACAATTATGACACTTTAATCACCAAAGTCCATATGGGGTCAATCATGGGGGAGACCCATCACACCAATGAGTTTTACCTCAAGTCAACGTACCTTGATGTTCACTCGTCTGAGCAACATCCCAAAGGCCCGACACACTTGAAGACTACCTCCCAGGCATTACTCCAAGTGGCGGAGGTCTAGGTGTATACCGTTATGGTGACACCTAAGACTACATCCTCCTAGCACTTACTCATGGTTTGTTCTATGTACGTACAATGTCCATCTCTATACATGACTTCATACCCATAAGATACATGTGTAAGACTCCAACCGTTCCCAAGCATAGTTTAGGTCCAAAACTCTAAAGCATGCAAGTATTCCAATATTACCCATGGCTCATAAAACACGTATCATTAAGCCTAAATATCAATAATAATCATAACCATATTCTCCACGATAATAACCAAGGCTATATCTTCAAAAGTCTCAAGAGTGACAGTTAGGTCAAACTTATCAGGTGATCAACTCTTATGTAAACAAGAAACATTAAACACGTAAATGCACAAGGTATGTATCTCATTTGAAAAATAGGAAGAAAGACTCACTATCTAGGGTTTTATACAAACCCTAGAAAACTTGGTTAGAACGGTGAGAAGGTGAAACTTGAATGAGACTTGAATGGTTCCCTTGAATGATCCTCTAGCTCCCTTTAACACCAATAAATGGCCCCAACTAATCTCGGGTTTCAATAAATGTTTGGTAGGTTTAGAAGTAGAGGAGAATCGCCCAATCTGGCTCCAAACCGGCTCCAAAACGTTATGAGATGAGAAGTGAAGTCAAAATAGGTCAAGGTTGGATTTTATACCCTCAGACATCGCCCGCGATAGTGCCCGACGATTGTGCCCATGGCACTATCGCAAGGGGCACAATCGCGCCATTCAAACGACCATCGGTACATCTCAGGCGATAGTGTCTGGCGATTGTGCCAAGGGCACTATCGCTATGTCACAATCGCGACCGCTCCCCCCCTCTCGGTACAATTCCCGCGATGGTGTCAGGCGATTGTGCCAAGGCACTATCGCGATGGCACAATCGCGACCACTCCCCTCGACACCGAAACTTGAATTTTCTAAGGTTCGATAAAGCGAAGCTAATTAGGCAGATTAACGTACACATAAAGAGGTTGACAAAACACCAATTAAGCACACAAGGAGATTCTTAATTTTAACAAAAGTCAAGGAACGAGGGGAATACTTACCTTAGATTTTCGGGTGTTACATTTACGGTCGGGTTCGTGGGTTTTTCACTCAACCGAATATCCGATCGGGTTTCGGGGTTTTGGGCCCGACCCGACCCGTCCGATGCTCAGGCCTAAATGATAAGTACTTTGGTCATTTTACCTTTTTCTTTCATTTTTTTAATTAAAAACTACAAAATAAAGTATATCATGAATATATATATACACACATATGTAGACAACAAAGTACACAATATAGGGACAATCGTTATGGTACTTTGTTTCTAGCGATCTACAAACCACACCTCCATCTCCCTCGATTTAGAAACCACAATGATCAATAAAATGCCACAACTACTTTGCCACCAACCCAAGTCAACGACCCCTCAAACTCCCTGTCTCTTCCCGTTCACCATTATCGAAGACCATTTGCAACTCCCTTGTTTATCCCGATATCACCCCATAGCCCTTAACACATTGGTTCAGCCTATCCATCTTTTACACCATTCGAATCCATCTTCTTTGCAACCCAAAATTTGATCTACTCAAAGAACTAGGGGTGGCAAAAAGTGACCCAACCGGCTAACCCAATCTAAAATTAGCAGGTTGGGTTGAGATTTTCAACTCATTTAAGTTAAATGGGTCAATCCGCCTAACCCATTTATGTAAATGAGTTGGGTTGGGTTTAAATTTTCGACCTGATTTCAACCAATTGTCAACCTGTTTTCAACCCATTTGGAACATGTTTTCAACTCACTTATAATACTACATAATTTTATTTTATTTTTAATTAATTATCATTATTTAACTATAATTAATAATTAAATATTTGTTTAATCTATATCTATACTATATTATAAAAACGACATAAAAAACTCTTAATTACAACATTTTAAGCACAAGTTACAACTAATTAAAGCCAATTACTTAATTTACAATTTCTTAATACTTTGGTACAACCTTTCCAAGCACAGTATCTCACATAATCATCTATTTGTGGAATATATACTAATTTATTAATATAACTATTTGTTTTTTTGGTGGAGGATTTTATAAAATAGATTTTATATTAGCATAATCTATTTTAAATGTAGATTTTACATTTAAATCTATATTAATGAAATGTAATATAAAATCTTTTTTCTTCCGTATTTTTTTATATTACATCTCATAATGATTTTTCTATATTTTATTTTATAAAATCTTTTTCCATATTTTATTTTATAAAATCTTTTTACATAATGAGATGTAATATAAACTCGTTTTTCTTCCGTATTTTTTTGCTAATATAAAATCTATTTTATTTTATAAAACCTACACGTATTTTTTTTCACGAGCATTAAAAAAAAAAGAAGAAGGTTGATATGAGTTAAAAATAAATTATCGTATTCTTTAAAATAAAAATATTCCGCAATACTTTTCAAATTAACCAAGTGTAAAGAAAATAAAATAGAAACGATGTAGATATAAAAATATTAATATATTTACATTTAAATGTAAAATCGAAAATAAAAATAAAATATTTTAAAATATTCTCTACATTCACTATAAATATATATAGCTTCTCTATGTATCATCCGAGTACAAGAAGAAGACGAACGGTCGGGTGTCAATGGCGGAACCTGCAACTGAACAAAAGGTATTTCACTATATTTTTGTTTCTTTGAAAAACTATTTTTTTATATTTATTTTATTTACTGAGGATTTGTTTATATTTTTCAAAACCCACAATCATATTTTTCGAAGTAGGAGAATAAGATTTATATACATATCTTTATTTTTATCGACTAATACTATGAGGTCTTGAAGTCAATAGTCAGATAAATATGTTGTGAGACATGTCGTTTGAGTTTTAAATAATATAATACAAAACTATTACCAATATTATTGCACAAAGTCATAACAACAAACAATTAAGAATATATGCAAGTTAACCACTTATGAAAATACATTCGTTTTTCACATTGTATTTCATTAACTGTTAACAGATAAATTACGTTTCATTTTAACTCGGTTCAATATTCCAACAAAAAATTTATCCTCCCGTGCAATGCACGGGCCCAACACTAGTAATTAAAAAATTAATAGAAAAAAATATGCCTCTAAATCCTAATTACATCCGGTAGCACATTGACAATTTGACACGTCGACCAAACCAAATTCTTTCTCTTTCGTCCACAAGACTCGTCGACTCCTCAAAACCCTAGCCGACCACTGAATCCCGATGCCCTTCCACGAGGACCACGACCACCGACGCAGCGACGCTCTTCCACGACCACCGCGACCCAAGGCCCTTCCACGACGACCGAAACAACTTCCATGGTTTGACTTTCATACGTTGAAACTTTGAACAATTTATTTGACTTTGTGGTTGTGTATTTGGCATGAAATTAAGTAGTTTAATCATTTTTATTTTATTTAAAATTTTAAAATTAAATGGGTCAACCCAAGTTTAACCCATTTATTTTGGGTTAAGAGAATCATAAACAGGTTCATTCACTACCAACCCATTTAAATAACACGTTGGATTGGGTTGAAAATCTCACCCCATTTAATTAAACAAGATGGATTGGGTTGAGATTTTCAACCCAATTAATAAATGGGTTAAATCCAAACCCAACCTGACCCATTGTCAACCATACAAAGAACCCAACCCACCACCATTTAACACCTTGTCCACATCATAAACCAATAACTATTATAATTGAAAAACTTCGATTTCTCTTTTCTTAAATCTAAACCCAGATATGGGAGATTCCCATTTTAATGTTTTCTGACCATTTAAAACAAGGGGGTGGGGATGGCTCCTCTTTCCTAGAGATGGTGATTGGATGTGATGACTCAAGGGGTTGGGATCGCTGAAGGGTTCACGACTTCACGTGAGGGAGAGCGGGGGATACCATCGGCGGAGTTAATATATTTTATACTTCTTCCGTCCCAAAATAAATGTCTATATTTCTATTTATATTTGTAACAAGATAAGTGTCCACTTTCAAAAAGTAGATAGCTAAATTATCATATTTACCCTTAATTAATGGACAAATATATAAGAAGTGTCAAGAGAAAGAAAAATTAAATAAGGGTAAAAATGTTATTTGACAACAAAAAATGTGTAATAATTATACATGTCTAAAACTATGTGTCAAGACAATTGTGGACACTAAAATGTTATTATTAAAATATTATAGTGATTTAAAGAAGGGAAATAGAAACTAACAAAAATACCCCTTATCTATACTATATAATGAAAATTCTATTGTACAATTACATTTACCACCCTTAATCTTTTATACAATAACATTTACTATCCTTATAATGTTACATTTATCACCCTTACAATTACTTATTTAATTTATTTTGTATCCCTTACTTTTTCATTTTACATTTTACACCGTTATCATATTAACACAAATAATCGTATATGAACAAAAATGCAATAAAAAAATACGTTCATTTTTTTACAAATTATATCATTATAATCGTCTCGTCAATACCTTCAAAACGAACCCAATATTGAATATTTTTTAATTTAACCATACTATTAAATATCAGAATATATACGAATTATCTATACTACTAAAACGGTTATTGTACAAACTTTTGTACAATTACATTTACCACCCTTACATTGTTACATTTATCACCCTTATAATTACTTATTTAATTTACTTTATATCCCTTATTTTTTTCATTTTACACATATTAACACAAATAATTATATATTAACAAAAATGCAATGAAAAAATACGTTCATTTTTCTACAAATTATATCATTATAAGCGTCTCCTCAATATCTTCAAAACGAACCAAATATTGAATATTTTTTAATTTAACCGTACTATTAAATATCATGAATATCTACGAAATAATTTGTTTTTCTGTCCATACGTTTTATTTTTTTTTCTACCGTTAGCACGTTAAAAATACATAATCGTAAAATACGTTTCATTCTTATTATAAATAATATCATTATAATTTTTTTTCGTCAATAATTGTAATATAAACTAATTATTGAATATCTTTATGGCTTTAGGTTTCATAAGTTGTGATTTTTAGGTCATGGTTGATTATTGATGAAATGTATATAAGGAAATAGCATTAATTGTTCGTTCTTTACTTACATTCCGCTGCATCGCGCGGGTATATGCCTAGTTTAACAAGAAAAGTTAATAGTCGTTAGTCGAAGGAACGAAATCCATAGAAAATGGACAAACATGAGAGACGAAAACCGAGTAAATAAAGTTTATGGACTAGAATCGTTAAAATGGACATATGTTTGGGACAAAAACCGAACTAGTCTTGATAGACTTTGTTTAGGACACGAGGAATGAAACTTGAGGGGTTAGCTGTTTCAGGCTACTTTCTAAAGTTCAACGGCTCGAGCTCCTCCAAACTATTAGGGATTTTCTCGACTTTTCTCTAAGGTCTCATCGTTATGAACACAAACTCCCATTGTATGAAAATCCAAAAGGCGGCCTGCCTTAGTGAGATACCTGTAAGCTACTCGGGATACCCACAATTAACCAAAAAAATATTAAACTTATTTTAGTTGTAATGAAAATTAATAGTTACATAATTCTACATGTATCTTCATAAATAATAAAACCTCTCCAATCTGATCATTTTGTCATTGAAATCTTTTATTAATAAAATGTAGAATTAAAATCAACTGTCAATAATCACTTTTTTTATGGCAAGTGTTGGTTATGCATGGCAAAAGTAGCTCTCAACACATCCATAGATAAGATGCAAACCAAATGCAACAATAAAGTTACACAGTCAACTTCAACCTTTGGCAATTCTTCACATCCTATTCATATTACACAACCAATTTGATGCAATTGCAACCTCCCTCTTAAATAAATATCAAAGGTAAATGTTGAAAAAACTAACCGAAAATAAAAACTTATATAAACAAATACACCCTCACCACCAAAAATGAGAAGAAAAAAACATGACCTAATAACACAATCTGAAAAAATCCCACTCATCAAACCCCTCTCAAATCCAACTCTATCGCTATGCCGCTCGTTTGTAATCTTACCTTTTAATCCCGCCGCCAGCCCACGCCACGCTTGTTTGTAACATTGCCTGCTTCTAGTATAAACCATTTTACAGTTTGTTGGCAATGGGCTTGTATTTGATGATATCCTGTTCAAAGTTTTTTACAGCAAACCAGCGAGCATAGCCCCTGGGTCTGATGCTGCAATGGCTGGAGTAGTTGGCTGAGCCACAGGTGCAGGAGGTTTGGCAGCTGTAGGAAAGCTAACTAATTGTTCCTTGATGAATTCCTTCAACCTGTTTACACATGTAGTTAGATTATGTCTCCATGTACACACACTTGTGCTTAGGTTAAATGACCTTCTGGCAGGGTTTTTTATAAAACCATAACCTTCTGACAGGTTTTGAGAATGTCACTGCTCATTAGAGAGGTGTATTAGGTATATAACCTTAAATAAGATTTTAATTTAAAGCCGTTTTTTTCTTAAATAGGCCAGGAAGGCATGAATTTAATTAAAACCACTAGGTCTTTGGCCTAGTGGCCAGCTCCCATCCGCAAACGCTCCTGCCAGTAGTTCCCATTCAGGGTTCGAATCCTGGGGGAGACAGGGTGACTTTTCCGGTGCAGATTTATGGGGCTAGGGTCTGTAGGGTCTCCAAAATGGGGACCACGGGGCCATAGGTTCCCGCCATTAAACCTTTTTTTTTCTTTCTAAATGAACCCTCATAGACAAGAATGTTTGTAAACTTAAGTCATGGATTTAAAAGAACACTTGTCAGGAGGTCTTTCGCTAAATAACCCCTATTTTTTTCTCGCATCAAAATGAAATCCAAAACTGAAAACATACTCAAATGTGAGTGCGGCATCTCCCGATGCCACTGTCAAGCGGAGTTGTGTTCTGTCAGCTGGATCGGTTTCAATTCTTACCTGGGAAAGAGAAAAGTTGCAGAGTTTAAAGCCAAGACTTGATTACAACAGAAAGCTTTAATTTGTCAGTAGGTAATAACAGATGATGATGCCTAGAGCAACAACTATGAGGTCAAGAAGAGAAGGAAAGGTGAGGCGATTGAAGCTATGATCTCCATGGGGCCAAACACCACCAAGCTTTATGCTTGACAACTATGTGATAACTGTTGCCAACTAATAACAATACTCCCTTTTTTTATCAGTTGCCTACATTGACTTTAAATGTCAAAGAACATTGACTTTAAATAACAAGGGGTAAGTACCAAAAAATCATGGTTAAAACTGTAGAAGAACAAAAAGTAACAATAACTTTTGCTAAATACAAGTTTGGCATTCAAAGTTAAAAGGACTGCAATCAATACAGAAAAGGGGGTGTAGATTGTTGTATCCTCCAAAACAAGTCAATCCAATATAAATTCCTTCTTTATAATTTCAAAAAAAGAAAAGCATAAAACCATCTTCAAAAGGAAGCCAAACGGTTCAACACAATCGGCATTAAAATTTAAATAATAGTACAAATTTGGAACAGAGAGACTCATGTAATTAGCTTTGTGCCGACTTAAAATTTAGACATGATAAGGCGTACATGTGTTCTTCTTTAGGTTTTATGGGGGTGGGGTGATTTGAGTTTACAGAAGTGAAGTTGAAGTGTGACTATATGATATATGGCATAAGCATGGTCTTTGCATCAGTGATTATGCCATCCATGAAAAAATAAGCTGAAATTGTGTATGTACTTACCAGGCATAACATGGCTCTTGTACTTTCAGAATAGAAGGTTGTGCTTGCAACTAAATTACTTGCATTTGGATCCTGAAAAGAACGCAAAATTGAAGCAAGGAACACAGTGTGTACCTATATTACGAATGCTAAAATATTGTCTTCATAATACTATAAAGAACTTACCAGTCCAGGACAAACCATCAACCTCAAACTGTTGAACAAATTTGCCATTTCTCCCAATGACATCGGTCTCACACCTCTAACCTGTTCAATTTTATGATGAAAAAATCACATAATTTCCTCAAAATGATGTAATGATGATGGAACAATACGTGCCCTAAAACTATAACAAAATTGAATCTAAAGCCTTATGGTTCTTGTTAGTTAATGGGATCAAAACATCTCTGTTTTTGCACTTGTAGTTATTTTTTGCACATAACATCTTCATTTACAGCACAGCAGTAAGTCTTGTGTTGGTACTAAAGAAACCCATGCTTGTTACAACGTAGCCTAACAGCTGACACAGCCAAAATACTACTTAACACATGCAAAAGGCACAAACCACTTCTTGAAGTTTCAAAGGCGGCCCAGTTAGCAATCTCCACTGGGGGAAAAATTCCTCGGCAGATACTTGAATTGGCTGAAGAAATTTGTTCAAGACTGCAGGAAGGCGAAGTCTATTATTAACCTGTGCAAGAGAAATTTGAAAAAGTAAATACCACTTACACCAAAACCTTTTTAGATGAAGATTGAAGAATACCCCAAAAAACATAACTACATACCAAAGTGGTCCCGAACTTGTAGGAGAAGTCGAGAACAGCAACATCCCTACTTGGGCGGAGATTTACCACTTCAAGTGGGATTTGAACCTACACAATTACAAAGAAAACCGACTTATAAAAACACCAAGATTAAATATTAAAGAAAAACAATGTGCAACCGGTCAACCAGGCATCAAGCACCAGTGCTGTCTGACCTGTGCTCGTGGAGGTACAATTTCTGGTACTGGCGAGAGCTCCAGCTTCAAATGGGATGGAGGTAATATCACTGCATGTACCGATTCAAGTGGAGCAGTATTCTTGTTTCCCAAGAAAAGGACAAGCCGACCCTGGTGACTTCGCCATTCTGCTTTGATGCCAATCTGGGATAACATCCAACAAGAATCCCGATGCAAGATTTATTACCTTAAATCCTTTTGAAGTATAACAACAGATACGATATCAAGCTGCAAAACTTGACTGTTGAATTCAACCCTCAAAATGAATTACCTGAACATAAGGATCCTCATATAGCACCCCACTATCTTTAAGGCATAATGCATGAAATCTTTCTGCAATATCTCCTATTGGCTGTAAACAGCTTAAGGCAAGGTTTAGAATCAGATAAATAATATTGAAAACCGATAGAGTTAGTCTAGATGCAAGCAAGGAGACAGTACCTGGACAGTATGTTCATGATCTCCAACAGGTGCAAGAGCTAAAGCATCATCCACACCAAGTGTACCTTCATGTCCAGAAACACTATTATGATCTGATGGAGCAGATACACCAGGAGGGCCTTCAATAGCCAGTGGGCTTAAAAGATCCCCAAGGATATCAGCAGCAGGAGCAGCAGAATGAACATGAGCATGATCCTGAGCAGAGGGTTGTGGATCAACCACACTCAGAGTCCCATTGGCCTGGGTCACCGGTTGGTCAACAGAACTATGATCCTGTAAATATACAAAATTACAGACCAATATCTAACCAGAACTAAAATTATTCAATTTCTGTGATTTTCCAGTGCGTAGGAAATCTCACCACATCGTTCATGCTAGGGACCATAACCATAGCAAGTTGGCTCACTTGTGGAGCGCCATTTGCAGGGCGCTGATCGGTAACCACCAGAGCATTAGATGCCTGCTGCTGTGTCCGCAACTTGATAGCACTTAGCTCTGCTGTATCAGCATCAGTGTCTTCGGCTTTTTTAATCAATGAGGACTTCAAAAAGAACATTAAAGTTAAAAACAATCACCATGAGTGCGCCCAACAGAGTGTAGGTGCATCCAGCAGGCTAAACTAATAGTCTAGCCGATTTCAGAAGAGTT
Organism: Arctium lappa; assembly: GCA_023525745.1. Taxonomy (NCBI): domain Eukaryota; kingdom Viridiplantae; phylum Streptophyta; class Magnoliopsida; order Asterales; family Asteraceae; genus Arctium; species Arctium lappa. Next base: position 7,337,764 of record CM042054.1, on the reverse strand, counting down.
AAGGATCCCCAATAGTCAGTAGACTGAGTTTCAAAAGAAAATTCTTTTTTGAATTTTGTTTCATGATTTATGCACTTCTGTATGTTTTGATGACTGCCTTACTAGAATGAGAAGACTTTCTCCCTCTACTTGACAGTAGTCGTGAAACGAGACTATTTTTGCTTTGACTGTTGTAAAGTACTTTGCCAGTGTGGAGAAAACGCTGAAGGATATATATGAACAAATCCAGACCATAGATATACCTGCCGCTCTGGGAATTTAGGCATTTCAGCTAATATATCCATTAGAGCTGCACCTTTCCTGCTCAATGCAAAGTACTCAACTGCTCTTTGCTGTATCTCAGCATCAATGCAACTTTCATATCTGAAGAGATGAGAATTTGTGTTTAAAAAAACTGTGAATTCATGAATATAGCATGAAGTGATCTCAAGCAATTGTAAACAGACTTGTGGTATACTGCCCAAATTTGATTCTGCAATTCTGGGTCCGGTGGCTGTGAGTGCATCAAAATCTTTGCATACGTTGAAAGAAGAATAGCGATTGTTGGTGTTCTGAAAAAATAAGCAGGTCTTAGATGATTACCCAATGACGATCACATGGATAAAGGCATAACCAAGAAGGTATACGTACGATACAGTAGGAAGCTTCTCATGTATGATGCCAAAAATTTCCTTTGGACTACAACCAGGTCTCCTGGCCAAGAGGTGGCTGTACTCTCCAAGCAGATAAGCGCTAACCTGTTCAACCAAGAAACCTCATTTCGACATGTCTCAAAATTGATCTTAGCTAATAGAATAGAAGTTGGACTATCTGTTTCAGTTTAGTTTCAAGTTTGTTTCAAAACAAAATTTAGATTTCTGAAGTGCTTGATTGGTAAGGAAAGAAACTGTTAGCCTTAACACGTACCTTATTATGAGCATGAGTTGTGATAGTGGACTTGCTAATTCAATTACATATAAATGCCCTAAAATAGAGCAACTTTGAAATATTTATATTCACTTATTACTGAAGTTGTTACTATGAACCCCAAAAGGATACATTTGATGCATAGATTCTCCTAAGATATAAAAAGGTTTAGTGATTAACTATAAATGATAAACCGCGAGTCCTTGACAGACAAGTTTTATGAAAAATGGTATTATATTCATTAATACTGAATGCAACAAAGAAAACAGGATCAATCAGAAACTGGTAAAGGAGAGCCGCCAGTCATAAATTGAGCTATAGGACGTCTCAATCCGTACAAAGATGTCACCACTATGTATATTCTGAAAATAATTTTGCCACCCAGAAAGTGCAATTTTTAACCAACTCCCTATGAAACTACGAATACTGGCAGATCGAGTTAGGCAGTGGCAACAGCCCATGGCATTTCTTTCCTTTACACAATGTCCAAACAGAAAATTTTCTGTAGTTTACATTCTCCACACTAGAAATCCAAAATTGAAGAAAATAAACAAATACAAATGAGACTTTACATACCTTCACCATTGTCTCATGTATGGCCGGCTTATCAAGATACTCTCTGGCTTTGAGTGCTGCATAAGGCTAATGAATTATATGATTAAAGTGAGTCCTACAACTTCAAAATGACTTGAATACATGTCCAACTATCAAATAATAGCAACATATCAAGGTACCTGAAGGTCCTCATTGTTCGTCACAAACTGCACTACACGAAACCAAATGTCATCACTGACAAAATCTCCTGCTTTGTCAATCAACTGAAGTATAACATCCACATACCTGAATGAAAATGATGGAAGTGAAAAACGGATACATACATGTAAAAGGATGAAGGTTTAGCCAAAGGGCAATGGAACATTCATATATAGAATATATATTTTAAAGAAAAAGTTTCTCAAATTCATGACAATCAAAAAGCAATCAAATTAGAACCAAATAGTCCATGTGAGTCGCCTATGATGTTCACATGATATTCTCCTCTGAGACAAAACACAGAGGCACCTGTGCAAAAGGTGAGCTTTGTTGTTTTTTATATATAATAAAAATTTGAACATCCTTTGCTATGACTAATTGCAATCGTGAAAAAGCAATAGGCACTAGGCTTCTCTTTGCTTTTACAGACTCTGTCTTTCTATCTATCAGCAGCCACATTACTACTAGTTTTTAATATGTTATTGTAACTTCCAACAGATGTTTCGGCATTCAACTCTAGCATGCTTAGGTAGACAGATCTTAATATTTACAGTGGTCAAATTCCCATATGTGATTGACAACAAGCTTTTTATCCCAAACTGGGGATAGGTAGTATGCTAGAAATGAGAATAAAGAGGTGTACTCCAACGGATTTGGAACATGGATCCTACTCTCCGTGCTTTCTTAGCTAAGGACAACCATTTGGTACTTCCAGTAGTTCATATATCTACTCACAACTCCCCATGTTAATCTTAGCGTACCCTTACCTCTCTTGATGTCTGCATCTAGGTACAAGTTCTAATTGGTGCCTCCAAAGGTCTCTACATTGGAGATGACCAAACCACCTTCAACGGTGTTGACTTGGGGGTTGTTTACCAAATTCTTATCGGGTAAGCACTTACAGGCAAGAATTATCACCCTCACTTACAATCATAGTTTTAAAAATCCCAATCGGGACTCGATGCGTTTTCCCTTTGCGAGGCGAGGCGTAAGCCTCGAGGTGTGTGTATATATAATATATACGTATATATATGTGTATGTATAATACAAAATATATATGTGGAAACATAATTCCATACCAAATAAAATTCATAAATACTAATAATAAGCAAAACATAATTCCATACCAAATTTTAAACGTCATAAGTTCATAAAATTACTAGTTATAAGTCCAAAAACACCCCAAAGTAGGTTTTTGTACTTTTAACTTACTAAAAGCACACTTACTTTTGCTTTTGACTTTCTACCTTTTTAAATAAAAGTACAAGTTATTTTTTTGTATAAAAATTCATGAGTTTCTCACCGAAGTCTTACCAAAAACAGAAAGCATCTAAGGCTTGCGCCTCACGCCTCAACGTCTCGAGGCACCGCCTCACGAATTGAGGCGTAAGCCTCGTCCAGGGACCATGAGGCTTAAGCCTCGTGAGCGGTTTTGGACCGCCTCGCCTCGAGGCGTAAGCCTCAAACGATTTTGAAAACCATGCTTACAATATCGGGTAAAATTCTCGGTCATGAAAATGGATTGTGGTAAACGGTTTTTATACATGCATACATATATGTGTGTGTATGTATGCATGTGCGTGTATCATATGTTTTTATTAACATTATAAGTAAACATTATGTGAAGTGCAGTTCTGCAATATAATAACATATTTGGATGTTTTAAAATTACGTAAAGCACTTAATTTAAATAGCCAAGAAAAACCGAGTACAGGTAGGCACTCGAATGGTAAAGTAGATCCAAGGATACATTCCTGGACAATTATAGCAAGAAAAACAGATACAGGTAGTAGGGACGAAGTCTTTGGTGGGTTCTACTTTTACATATCAAACTCTCAGAGATGCATTCCTGGACAATTATAGCATCCCACTAGTAATTGAACTTTTCCTATCAATACTTAAATTAACAATAACTGACTAGAACATAAAGTTCTGAATCTTCCACCGTAAAGAATTTGATCGAATTCAGCGTTACTTGAGATTTTTTTATACAAAAAACCTAATTTCACCCAAGCAATCGGTGCTTCTGAAATCATCACCATCTTCTATTGAGCACCTTTTACAGAGCCATATATAATTTTACAAACTATTCATGCCCAAGTCAACTGGACAATTTTACAGTTATGGCCTTAAATGTGATTGACAAGATCATGCCTGAGTCAACTGGGCAATTTTACAGTTATGACCTTAGATGTGATTAATTAGATGGAACTGCATACCATGATAAATCAGGGGCAAATTTCTCGGCAAGAATAGCAGCCTTCAGTGCCAACTCTTCACGCATTGCAAAATCTGCTGTGCCAAGATACTAAAACCAGATGTGTGTCAGTGGCATTATGTATTTGCTTTCACAATCACTTCATTACCATATGATAACGGATATAGAGTTTAGAAGGTTTAAGTCAAGCAATTGGGTACCTGCAATAATTCCTCAACAATGTCTTTGGCATTCGAGACATCACACATGCCATAAAGCAGATCCAGGGAACGTCTCCGAATACTGCATTTGAGAGAGTCCAACAGGAAGTAAACATAGAAATTTTAGATCTCACACATTAAAAAGTGATATGACTGCCAAATATATGACATGGTTCCTTATCAAGCAAGGAGACCCAAGAGCAAAATGTAATCTCAAAGTCATAGCCATTATATCAACCCCGTTCCTTTTGGGTCCCTCCCAGAAGATGAGCAAAACCCGTTGTCCCCCAACATCAAGAGATGGATCCTGAGTGTTCATCATAACAATGCTTTTATCCCACTAATAACAAACTACAAAGATGTACCCTCTTTCCCTCAAAGTCTCCTCTTTGACAGTGCATACATATCAAAAGAATATGAATTAAATATCAGTGAAATAATTATGCCATTTTAGTCTACATCGATACAAGATCACAGTATTTACCAAGGAAATCTATTAGCAAAGTGATGTCTAAGCAAATATGCGGATATGAATATAAAAATGAGTAAAATCACATAATTTGGATATCTATGGTGTATTGGTGTCCATGATGACATCATGTAGTGGCAAAGATTACAAGTATTAATTAAGGAGAGGTGGATAAGTATGAGAAAATATTGAGAAATTGTGATCAATGCATTAACAAAGGATCCCATCTTTGAAGAGATTGTCTCGGGGATTCCCCAAATGATTATGTAGGTAGAAGAATTTTTGATACTCATATCAAACATGTATATCCATGAATCCATGATGGTTTTTTGTCTATTTGGAAAGACAGCACTACTGTAACAAGCAACATTTGGGAGTGTGGGTGCCATGTTCCTATACCAGAACTTGAGATCCAACTGAGCAATTCAATCTGAATGAAGTAGAACAGGATGTGGCTGAAAATGCATAAAGGAAAATAATGTAGATGCAACAAGTTTACACTTAGAACAAAACTGCAATGGGAAATAATTTTATTTGTCCTTGTTGGTGAAGCTATCATTAACAAAATGTAAAACATTACAAAAAATGGCGCGATTGAAATCAAGTCTCACCTGATATCAGGATCTTTCAGTGAGGTGATAATTTGTGCTTGATGTCTTTTGATTATCTCATGAACATCTGTAACCATCAACATTCGAGTCATATTCTCCTGCACGAGCCATTTTCACCAGCTATTGCCGTTAGATTTGTAGCAAGAAAGATAAAACAAGATATACTTTATACTAGAAGCCTTAACTTTTGAGTCAGTGCACCTACAAGGACAAAAAGAGGAAAGTTGGTATCACCCCACTGCTTCATAACTTACCAGACCCAGATACCGGATATTCGGCTCACGCACAGCTATAAATTTCCCAAGCAGCGCCACACATTGAGACATCATCTCCTTCTCAGAGTCAAGATGCATGACCTGTCAGTGGATGGTTGAAGCAACATTAAGCTTAATCCAATGAATCCCAATACCAAATATAGGACTTTTAGCATAAGCTTCTTCTTTCTTTTGGCTGCTTGCAGGCAGATTTGATCCATAAAAGGGTAAATCATCCCAAAAATATAGATAAATAACAAATATGAATAACCCACTCTCGGAGAAAAAATGAAGCTATGAGTATCATTTGGCTCTTGAAAAATTGCAGGGGTCGATCTGAAACTAGTGACGAAGTTGGGGAGGTGAAGTTTTTGAGAATTCAGCAAGACTTTGGGCCATCAAACAGTTGAACTTCATTTAAGTTTTAACAGTTGAGATGTGGAAGGAACTTACAAGTGCAAGAGCTTCGAATAATACAGCATGAGAAGCATTGTTCTTATTAACATTTTTCACCACATCTGTTCCCATGAGTATTCGTTGTAGAACCTAACCACCACAGTCAAGCTTTATCAGTGTCATCTAATCTAGCACTTGACCTGGAGAGAGAATATTTCTTACTAAAATATACCTCAAACAATGCTCTTCTTGTGCTTGGATCTTCAACAGTTGGGAAATACTGGAGGGCCCTCATTGTTTTGACCTGCACAAACCAAATGAGCATTAAAATAGATATGTTGCATAAATCACCCCCTAAAGACTATCTCAATCAGGATGATACAGAGCATCAACTGAGAATAATTTTGAGCAGGTCCAATCTAGAATAGTTATGCAATGTCTATGGTTAATCCAACTTCTATCACTAAAGGGAAACCCCTGTATATATTATACAACTGTGTGTTGTGAGCCTAAACAGATGAGAGTAATAAGAGCTAACAAAACAAACAATCCAAAAACCAGAAGCAAGTCGAGAACAAAAACCCAACAAAACAAATCTGTCAAAGCAACCAAATACTCTCAGCAACAAAAGGAAAACCAACCCTTTTTTAACTCGACCTTAACTCTTTCTGTAAGTAGTTTATTTTGGAGGTACACTAAATGTCCATCTTCATTGGACTTTGTTTTTTAAACATTATCCAGGTCGGGCAATTGCTTACATTATGCTTTTCTTCCGCCAAGTAATCAAGGCTGACCAGCGAATTTGTGACGAGAGTTGCTTTGGTTATGAAGGACAAATATTGTAGGAGTTATATTTCAGTTTAGACATGTTATTACCAAGTTTCTTCAAGTGAGGTTTCTATTTGACCTTTCAGATTTTGGGATGTAGTCTTCGAATGCTTGTTAAATGGTCAATCCCCAGTGTTGTACGGCTTAGTGCCATAGAAACAAGTGACCATTGAAATTTCCCTAGGCAAGAATGCTGAATATGGTTGTGAACTCAGGCCAAACTTAGAGGGCAGATCTTGACCACCATTGATCTCTTATTGATGAAAATAAGTTGAAGGAAAGGGAGGCACAAACCTGAAGCCATGGAGAAGGAATACCATAATATGTGTATTCTTGAGGAACATCCTGGTTTCTAGCAAGCCTTTCCAAAACTTTAACACACTTTGGAAGACAACTCCAATATGCTTCATGGTTGTTGGACACTAAAGCAACAAAAAGACTCATTGATGATGTCAGAACACCAATATCACGTTCATCTAATAGTTGCGCCATCCGATCTGACCTGCAAGTTTGAGCCAAAGAATACAATCAGAGGAAAAGCTAAAGGAAATTAGGAAACAGTAATCCTAGAAACAAGCATACCAGCCATCTACATTCACAACATCAGAATTTTTCCTGAACAGCCGTAGTAGACATAGGGCAGCTTTCTTTCTCACTAGTGGTCTGCAACTACTTGAAATCTAAGGTAAACAGAGTAAGTACCATATTTTAATTTTAAGACAATTGATTCTACATTTTTTCAACTTACAAGCAACTTTTGAACGTCAGGTGCTAGTGATTCAGCAAATTCTCTACCACCAATATTCCCAACCTGTAAGAAATCAATTTCTTTAATTTTCAAATGAAAATAACTTCTTTCTCTAGCATGTACATCATACATTTATAATACAAAAGTGAACATTTGCCCATGCTAGAGTGATAAAAAAAAACTGAGGGGGAGATTGCAAGTGCATCCTAATTTGTGTATCTAGTTAAAAGCAACTGGCACAATGTAACAGCTTTACAATCAGAAATCAACAGGAAGGAAGATCGGGACACACAAAAACTAATATTAAAACATTTCTTTGTGTAAAAGTAGTCATGTTGGCAGTACATCAAGGTAAAATTCTACCATTATATACAAAAAAAAAACCTAGTTCATTAAATCATTACCCTGGAAGACAACTTCAAGAACTACATTACGACTTCTGCTTTTCGTACTTCATACCACTGCTAGAGAACACCAAAAACTGCTTCCAGCTTTTATCTTTAGATATTGCATAATAAATATTCTAGGTGAGTTTGGTAATTTTAAATCGGCATTAATAAAAAACTGCTTATTAGAATTTAACTAAAAGCCTCATGAATGTGCCAATCTATAAAACCACTTTTGCCATATATTAGCCGACCTTGATAGCCAATTCATGAACAAGAATCCATTTAGCTACAATAACATACAATCATACATGATTCTTATATAGTTCTTACTAAATGTATTTAATGCTTAAGAGTATTACCTAAGCATTAAAGGATCACCACAAACAATTCCTAAATGTTTACTAGTAGTAGCATTTAGGTCTAAGTAGGTCAAAGTCAAAATTGTGTGAACATCGCTGACATTCTTATGTATGATGGTTATAGAGAATCAAGCAAGTTTAAACCAAAAACAATAAAAGCCACATGCTTACATAAATAAATATATAGATTATACAAAATCATGGTTTATGCTAATATTTCCATACCAGTGTCAATGCTAGGCACTGAAAAGTTTCATTGCGACCAATAATATCATTACGGACTGCATTAATTGCTAATCTTAAAAAATCATGATTCTCGTTGAGCAAGCATGATGTCACTATATACCCAACCTGCGGGAGTCACATCATTGAAAGAAGTTAAAATTGAGTAGTAAAAGGGAAATCTAAAAGACTTCAGAGCAGATCACATGAACTACATTTTTTACACGTAAGAAGGGATATGTATTATACCTGCTTTTCGGGATACTTCGGTGCAGATATTAGGGAAACAGCTTCCATGTGACCAAAGTCAACATCATATCCTAGCATATATATGTATAGCATCTTCCAAACATATTTCTTCTTTTCATATGGCGTCAAACCCTGTGAGTGAGTAGAACAAGTACAAAAGATCATTGGCTGAGGGCAAGTAGGAAAGTTTTGACATTTACACTGGAATACCACCCTATCAAGTGATTTTGTCCGCAAATGTTGATTATTTTCATACTTCCACGTACCAACGCAAAGTCACAGACTCACAGTGTATCCAATTTTAAAGAATAATGATCTAGGAGTGGGAAATTTGTGACTTGTGAGGATTAGACCATCAAGTTTTAAGCGGGCTTGTATAACCTATAACCAAGTTCTGGGTTAAGACAGGATTTATTGTGTGAAGCTATTTTTTAATGATCTTTATGGTAAAAGCAAAATAGACCAACAAAAATATGCTTAAAAGTCAAAAAGAAATTCAATACATGTCCAAGCATGTCTTCGGATGCAGATATGGTTGATTTTTTTAAGGTTTTGTTGTATTCACCATAATTGTAGTTCAATGGATGATGTCTTCAAGTTCAAACTCCTATATGGCTCTATATCCTCTTCACAATTATCCTTCAGCAGATCTCATATGAACAAAACCTTGCTGGTTGCTACTCCTTATAACCTCAAAACAAGTTACTCCAAGTCTCCGACTAGTGACAACCCTCGTTTCATGATCTTCTCTGGCTTTTGTGAATTATATCAGCACCTCTTGATATACAATTTCATGCTACCCGTAAAATCATGCAAAGTAACACAATACAATTTGCAATCCCCCAAAGTCAAGCCAAGTCTTGACTACAAACATTCCTTTGCATGAATTAAGGGATGAAACCTGACTGGAGTTTACCTTGAATACATCCACCAGATGACCTAATCTAGATAGTGTTCCATTTTCCATGTTTAGCTAGAATAAATCATGCTGCTAGGTTCTCGTAAAGGAAAGCATACGTGGTCAAAAGAAATAACATAGGAATTTGAAACATGACAAGTGATGGGCGCAGCAAGTTATACAAATGCTTCCACATACACCAAGGAAAGAACATGAAGAAAAAATATCATTGCATGACACAAAGAAATTTGTAAGGTGGATGTCTAGTGATGGCTAATACTTTGGCACGTTAACTACGTAGTTATGCCAAGCCTTTTCTTTTTCACTATTTTCTTTTTTAACACTTTCTAGATAAACACCAAAGAGAATTTGCAGAAATTCAGGAGTCCCTTTACTTCATTCCTGAACAGTTCTCCTAAGCCTCCTCCTCTTTGGCGGATTAGTTTATGTTATTTTACGAAGTAGCCTTATTTCTATTTTTGCACCTTACGACATATCGCCATTTTTCCTTAGTTAGAACCTAGCTTAGATGGGTTTGGCTATTTACAATGAATTGTCCACATTTTTGTGTCCAATTCAAGTCCTTAGATTGTAATTGAATCTGTAAAGTTCCTCTACCCAACAACTCGTCTTATTTGTGGCTACCGTTATCCTTCCTTCTGGCTTCCACTTGGTGAGCATCACCATTCTTCAGTTATTCATCCCCAAGTGGATAACATATTGACCCATTTCCACTCAATTCTTGCAACAGTTGCCTTTTAGATATCCTGTTTCGAATCCATCATATGCTCATGCGGCTGCATATCCATCTTATATTTTGAAGTTTAACAACTATCAACCATATGCACGTGTTGCTTTTCGGTGCCTGAACATCTAAATCCATACAGCATGGCTTGCCACATAAACATCCGGTACAAATTACCCCTAAAAACTGTTGAAATTTAAAAGCACACACTACCCTAATGCATGTTGCAGGTTCATCCACCAGTTGTTACTTAGCCCATCCATCCCTTAAAAGTTGCTAAAATTGACCCTTTGGACGTATTAACATAAATGTTTAACAAGTAGTCAAATGTCTAAAATAGTATTCCACCATTACAAAATAGAGAGAATGTTTACTGTTTCAATTTTAGCTTTCAAACGAAAGTAAATCTTATGAACCAACAAAATCATAGAGATTTGATAACGACTTTGGAACAAAAGCTTACAGGCTTGACAAAATAGAAGTGTTTCAATTATTACCAGATAAACGAAAGTGGTTATTGTTGCATTAACGTTGTGATGGAAATATAATAAACATTAATAAAAATCCATCACTTTTTCATCATTGGTCCCAATTCCAAAGGAATGAAATACATACCTCTTAGGCAACCCTTGTGAAGAGATATCCACAACATTCCCCCCACCCATTCCCATTACACAAACCATCCCAAATTTTCTGTTAATCCAATGAGACCTGGAATTTTAAGTTGTTTTGTCATAACTACATTGCAGCAATAATCCATGTCCTAATCCCGTCTACAAGTTTGTCTGCTCTCGCGCTTTGATATTTCTTTATCGAATTTAAGCATTATGCATCTTTGAGAGCTTCCTCGGCAATTCACCTCACCAACAACAATTTGGGTAGCGATACTCTTAAACTCCAATTACACACACAACTGACAAAACCAACTAAACCTAGCTTGAAAATTCACTTGGCCTAAAATTAAACCTAATTACGCATTCACAAGTTGATATATAGTTAAAACGCAACAGTGTCTACATTAAAAATTGCACTTTTCACAAATAAAAAATTACATCAACCTAGATAAAGCCTAAAGTAGATTAGTATCCAGTAAACAAAAACCCTAACTAACCTTTTCGTTTTTGAAGCGAGTACGGATATTGCCGAGCTCTTTATCAACACGAAGGCGTTCCTGTTCTTTGTTCCGGCAATTACGAACATCGGAGATGAAGACAGAGAGACCTCTCATACCTGACAACGCCATGTGTCCTCTATACTCCGATCAGTTCCAGCAGAGAGGCGTTTCTCACTCTAGATCCTGCCCGTTCGATTCTCGATCCTAATCTAACAAAAACAGCAACTCCGATACGGCGGAGTGATCGGTTAACGGCCAATTTCAGTTACAGGTGATAATCAGTGTGCAATCGAAGTAAAGATAGGAAGATTTACGGAGGGAAAGATGCGATCTAGAGAGAGAAAGAGACCGGAGGGGGGGAGAAGGTGGACTGAGGAGAGTTTTGGAATAGCCGTCGGCGGGTATGAAGACGACTTTTTCTTTAAAAAGTTTTATTTTTCGTTTACAAATTTAATTAATTCCAAATTTAATGTGTTTTTGAGTATCATTATTACATATGCTCCTCCAGCTGGATGATGTTCTCCTTCTCGTCATTGTTATTTTTAAAAATATCTTGCTTCTAAAGGTATCGTTTGAGAAAAATAAGATAGCTTATTTTTTAGGTCTATGTTTAGATAGATATAAGTTAGCTTTTTGATAAACTACTTGAATTAGTTTATAAGAAGTTTTTTATGATTATTTTCATGCTCTCATTAGGGTTAGCCTAACGTTTTGGATACCTTGTGCGATAAATTAAATGTGACCCTCAGTATTAATTAAGTTATTTTTTACAATATTCTGACATATGTTTAATAATAAATCTTCTTTTTTGACTTTAAAAAATTTGTTCATTTTTTCTTCCTTTTTGACGTTTATAATTATCAGATTCAATTTTTCTTGTTGTAGATATCATTTATTTTTTATAGAGGTAATCAATGCCAACAGTAATTACAAAAATACATACCAACAAGAACGTTTTATAAATTTATCATCTTTAAAAAAAAGACTAATCACTATAATTAAATAATTTCCACACATCTAAAAATATTAACAAGATTTTTATAAAAAAAATCTAAATTATGTTAGATAATCAAAGAAAACTATATAAAAAAAATATTAAAAATATAAAAAACACTAAGAGCATCTCCAACAGCTATGCTAAAATAGAAAAAAGTGGGATTTTAGCAATTTTTTTGCTCCAACAACTATGCTATATCATACGCTAAAATAGAGAAAAGAGGAGAGAGAATGTAAAAATCTCTAAATTTGGAGAAATCTCTAAAACCACATATTGAAGAGAGAGAAACAATATTTAATTCTTTTCCACCAATAGGAGACATTGAAGTTGTATGTTTAGAAGAGATAAATAATATTTTATTAATATAATTGATGATAGAATTGCTAAAATAGAGTAGCTGTTGGAGTTGGTTGTAAATTTTTTAGGGATTTCAACTTTTTATACTCTATTTTAAAAAAATTATAGCATAGCTGTTGGAGATGCTCTAAATAATCAAAATTATTGAATTCAATTTTATGCCTAGAATTTTAGAAATGAAAAGGCTTAAAAACGTTATTTCATGATGCGTGATCACAACAATGGAGATTGAAAAAAATATAAAATAAAAAATAATTCAAGAATTTTGGGTTTGAACTTTAAAAATTAAATTACAAAGTAAATTATTAAAAAAAAAAACAATATAGTTTACTAATCAGATTGATTAAGAAATAAAAAACAAAAAATAATTAAATTTTTTATTAAGTAACAAAAATTCATCAATAATTTAATTAGAACCGAAGATCTCTCTTAGCAGGCTTCTCTTAACCATTAGGTCCCTTGCCACTCCACGGCTCCACCAAACAATATATCTTATAAAGGGATGTTTTGGTTTTTTAGAGGGAAAATTGCATGAAAATGGAATCAAGTTTCATTTCTTTTCTATTTTAGGGAACCAACTTTCAAAATCATTATTTAAGGGTCTAAATCAAACTTTTTGTTTATTTAAGGGTCTTATTAACTTGTTGACCTACTAATGATGACATCATCTAATTTTCTTAACAGCTAAGATTCCACATCATTATCTATACTATATTATAAAGATGACATAAAAAACTCTTAATTACAACTCACTAAACTTTATGTACTATCATTTAAAACTATCTACTTAAAATTTCGTAAAAATAACTACTAAAGTCTAATGTACTACCTGTAAAGCTTTTAACCCTGATTAATAAATTTCATCTTTATCCCCCAAAATCCTTATCTCTAATCCCGAAATCCTAAAATTATGAAATTTGAATTCTGATAAACATAATCAAAACAGAATAAACATCTAAATTTAAATATAAAAAATTTAAAATATATAAGATAATTAATGAATTTTAACAAACTACTTAATTTTTTTTATATAAAAAACATTATATTGTTAAGTCTAAATTAAACAATTTTATACATAAAAAGTCATTATCACTCAATAAAAATCATCCAAAATCGTACTATAAATCAATAAAAAATAAAAATAAACATTAAAATCGTGATGTATTAAGCATTATGTACTATTATTTAATGTTAATCTACTTAAAATCTCTTAAAAAACAATTAATGAAGCAATATTTACTACTTTTAAATGTTTTTAACCCTAATTAATAAATTTCATTCTTATCCTCCAAAATACTTATCTCTAATCACCAAATCCTAAAATTATGAAATTTGAATTCTGATAAACATAGTCAAAACAGGATAAACATCTAAATTTAAATATAAAAAATTTTAAATATATATGATAATTAATGAATTTTAACAAACTACTTAATTTTTTTATATAAAAAACATTATATTGTTAAGTCTAAATTAAACAAATTTATATATAAAAAACAATTATCACTCAATAAAAACTATCCAAAATTGTACTGTAAATCAATAAAAAAACAAAAAATAAAAATAAACATTAAAATCGTGATGTATTAAGCATTATGTACTATTATTTAATGTTAATCTACTTAAAATCTCTTAAAAAACAATTAATGAAGCAATATTTACTACTTTTAAATGTTTTTAACCCTAATTAATAAATTTCATCCTTATCCCCCAAAATACTTATCTCTAATCCTCAAATCCTAAAACTATGAAATTTGAATTCTGATAAACATAATCAAAACAGGATAAACATCTCAATTTAAATATAAAAAATTTAAAATATATAAGATAATTAATGAGTTTTAACAAACTACTTAATTTTTTTTATATAAAAAACATTATATTGTTAAGCCTAAATTAAACAAATTTATATATAAAAAACCATTATCACTCAATAAAAATCATCCAAAATCGTAAAGTAAATCAATAAAAAACAAAAAATAAAAATAAACATTAAAATCGTGATTTATCTCGCTGCATTGCGCGAGTACGCTTCTAGTTTTAATTAAAAATAAAAATCTAAAATGTTGAAATGGCACTTAATTTTTTTATTAAAAATTAAAATTCTCCATCATCTATATCTATACTATATTATAAAGACGGAATAAAAAACTCTTAATTACTACTTATAAAACATAAGGTACTACCATTTTATGCATACATTTCAAAAATCTCTTGATTCACAACTTAGTATGCATAAGGTACAAATCATTTGAAAAAAAATTGAAACTTTACTTTTTCACTACCTTCCATATTCAAGTTTTTCCCCTTCCATTTAGGGTTTCTCCAAAAGAAGAAAAATTATTTACTTGCTCAAATTAACATATTTCTTTAATTATAATAGTACATGTATTTTTTTTCATGTATACAAGTTTTTAAAGGCTTTTAAATTCTATAAAACTAACTAATAATGAACCTATATATACGTTTAGATACAAAATAATATTATCCAACATTATATTTGTTATTTTTATCTATTCTATATTTCAGTATTTTGAAAAAATATTATCATTCGTTAGATATCGTTGATTAATACATGTTTTTAAAATTCAAATATACATTTAACGATTACTTTAATATAATTTCTTAATGTTTCATGATTAAAAAAACTCAAGTTATGCGTTTATCACTACTAATACCACATAAATTATAAATTTATGATTTACTATTGCTCACCCCGATGCATTGCACGGATACACTGCTAGTAATTTAAAATAACAAAAAATTATTCCACAAAAAAATCAATATCTCGTTTTTTTCATTTGAACAATAATTAATTCAATAATTTTTTTTATTCCATATCTCGTTTTCAAAAAAAAAACTCAAAGATTAAACTGTTCGTTCTTATTAATGCAACTGAAAATTTAACTTTGAAAAATATCAAATTAAAGATTTTTATATCCAACCATTTCATACCAATTTCAAAATTTAAACTAACTTTTGTTAAACCGGAAAAAATTCACAACATTCAAATTGTCAAGATTAGAATAAAGCCGATGACAAAACATTGTTGCACAAAAAAATGGATGAAAATCTTCATTATTCGACTACTTCTTGAATTATTCGTATCAAACTTAACCATCAACTTCAAATTGTGGAACCGATCGAACTACATAAGTAATTGGTGCATCACCAATATCGCCGGAAAGTGAATTTCCGTCAAGATAAAGAACAGATAACTGGAAAGATTAGTGAATTCGGTTGGGATTTCACCTGATAACAAGTTGTTACTAGCTTTGAACACATTCAGTTTCCTCCAAGAAGAAATCCCTATCGGAATTTGGCCTGAAAACTTGTTGTCACTAATCTCCAATCTAGGCAAATTCCATGTCACTCTAGTCGGAAGCTCGCCGGAAAGTTGGTTTCTGCTGATCCTCAAGCTTGTTAGATTGAACAACGTCCAAATTCTTGAAGAAAATTCACCGGTGAAACTATTATCGTAAAGTTGGATTGTATGAAGCTTATGACATCTCTCAAGTGATCCTGGGATTTCTCCGGTGAGATTGTTCGAAAAAGCAACCACAACGAACAAAGTTTAAGTACCTCCGGTGCATAAATTCTCCGACAACTTTCCGGTGAGTTTGTTCTCCGACACCTCAAATGCTTCGAGCTTCGAGTGAATCCCGAGTTGCGAAAGTAGTTCTCTACTGAAATTGTTTCTGAAGATTTCGGAAAATACTCAGGGTCGGAATCTGAGAAATACTCGTCGGAATTTTGCCGGAAAATTGATTTGAAAACAAATTTAACACCTCCAGCTGCTGCAATTTTCCAAAATCTTCGGGAGTTGAACCTTTCAACATGTTCATAGCGAGATCAATTTGAATTAAATTTAACGACTCGATTACTGGCGGAATTTGGCCGGATAAATTGTTCTTGTACAAGAACAAATCACTCAAATTCCTCAACAGAAACAATCCAGAAGGAATTCGCCTTCCAAATTGTTGGAACTCAAATCCAACAATTCTATACCCAAACTGCGGTGGTATTTCCGGTGTCGCAAAACTATTATACGCCAAACCTAAACTTCGAAGATTGGATAAATTCTCAATATCCAGCGGTATTGTACCGTTAAACAAGTTATAATACAAAAACAAATGCGTTAACGTTGATAAATTACTGATTGTCGGAGGTATATCGCCGGTAAAGTTATTAGCTCCAAGTAAAAAAACACAACAAAGTAAAAAAAATAATACAAACAGAAACCTGATGGGAAGCAGCGATGATGAAGACCGGAAGGTCGACGACTTGCCGGAAAGGGGTTGCCTGCCGGAACGAGGAGGGCAGCGCTGTCGGAGCCGGCGAGAGGAGGGTTGCGATGGAGGGAGTGCTCGGGTTGCGATCAAGGGAGGGAGGAAGCGGTGGATGGAAACCGAGAGAGGAAAGGAGACGATTCTATGTAATTTTGATTTGTTAATATTTTATTTTTTTTAATAACTAGGCATATACCCGTGCGATGCAGCAGAATGTAAGTAAATAACGAACAATTAATGTTACTTCCTTATAGACATGTCATCAACAATCCAACCATGACCTATGAATCACAATTTATGAAACCTTAAACCCTAAACCCATAAATATATTCAATAATTAGTTTATATTACAATTATTGACAGAAAAAATTATAATGATATAATTTATAATAAAAATGAAACGTATTTTACGATTATGTATTTTTAATGTGTTAACGGTGGAAAAAAATAAAACGTATGGATAGAAAACATATTAGTTCGTAAATATTCATGATATTTAATAGTACTGTTAAATTAAAAAAATATTCAATATTGGGCTCGTTTTGAAGATATTGACGAGACGATTATAATAGTATAATTTGTAGAAAAAGAAACGTATTTTTTCATTGTATTTTTGTTCATATACGATTATTTGTGTTAATATGATAATGGTGTAAAATGAAAAATGAAAAAATAAGGGATATAAAATGAATTAAATAAGTAATTGTAAGTGTGACAAATGTAACATTACAAGGGTGATAAGTGTTATTGTATAAAAGTTTAGGGTAATAAGTGTTATTGTATAAAAGCTTAGGGTGATAAGTGTTATTGTACAAAAGTTTGTACAATAAATGTGTTAGTTTTTTTATATAGTAGTAGAGGTTTAATTCGTAGATATTCATGATATTTAATAGTACGATTAAATTAAAAAAATATTCAATATTGAGCTCGTTTTGAAGGTATTGACGAGACGATTATAATAGTATAATTTGTAAAAAAAGAAACGTATTTTTTCATTGTATTTTTGTTCATATACGATTATGTGTGTTAATATGATAAGGGTGTAAAATGAAAAATGAAAAAATAAGAGATATAAAGTAAATTAAATAATTAATTATAAGGATGGTAAATATAATATTTTTCCAAAAACCGTTTTTTCCAAAAACTACCTTTTTCAATAACCGTAATAGAATTTTAATATATAGTATAGATAATATTAATGAGGTGGCAAAACAATATTACACCTAATCATTTTATGTTAATTATTTGCCATGTCATCTAAAATATTACCGGTTACCTGTTGAACAGATAAATCAGACCCTTAAATAAACAAAAAGTTTGATTCAGGCCCTTATATGATGATTTTGTAAATTGGTTCCCCAAAATAGGAATTAGGTAAAAGTTGGTTCCATTTTCATGTAATTTTTCCTTTTTTATATACTAAAACTATTATAAATTGTATTCGATAAAAATATTGGGGCCTTGGGAAAATGTATGCCCCGTGCGGCGACACCGTCGTCACACCCCCAGGGGGCCCCTTGGCTCTCATTAATATTGATTATTATTTATTAACTATTAATTATAAATAAATATTAATTTTTAATCAAAACACTAGAAAAATGCTTATCTCCGGTGTCACACCGTAATAAGCTAAAAAACACTTCAAATAAGCAATCCCAAACACCCCTAGCACGATTGTAACACCTTAGGCATATCCCATCTCGGCCGTGGACAGGAGTGATGCTGGGTGTTATAAGTAATATATTGGTCTTCCTAACAACAACGCGTTTTGGGGCCACAAGCACGTCAGGTTCTGGGAACTCTGAGGTTAAGCGTGCTTGGGTGGGAGTAGTCCCAGGATGGGTGACCCCCTGGGAAGTTTCTCACCAGGTCGCCAGAAACAAATCCGTACGCTACACGTTGGTTAAATCCAGGGGCAAAACGGACAATATTGTTGTCGAGGCAGGCGGGATGTTACAGATGGTATCAAAGCCACTCCTGTGTCGTTCGGGATATGGGGCAAACCTCATCGAGAACGATGAGTCCCAAGGGGGGGTGTTTGTAACACCTTAGGCATATCCCATATCGGTCGTGGACAGGAGTGATGCTGGGTGTTATAAGTAATATCTTGGCCTTCCTAACAACAACGCGTTTTGGGGCCACAAGCACGTCAGGTTCTGGGAACTCTGAGGTTAAGCGTGCTTGGGTGGGAGTAGTCCCAGGATGGGTGAGCCCCTGGGAAGTTTCTCACGAGGTCGCCAGAAACAAATCCGTGCGCTACACGTTGGTTAAATCCAGGGGCAAAGCGGACAATATTGTTGTCGAGACAGGTGGGATGTTACAACGATGAAGACTTAAATGGGTAAAGGGGAGAGGAGGGGAGGTGGTGAAATGATGATCAACACGAGGGAAAAAATAAAAGCAAAATCCATTATTTAGTAGATGGAAAAAGAAAAAAAATGACAAAAAGTTGGGGGGTGTTTAGGATTGCTTATTAAAACTCCTTATTGACTTATCAACTTTTCCACACCGTTAATAAGCTATTTTAAGTGTTTAGATACTTATCAACTTTTCCACACCGTTAATAAGCTATTTTAAGTGTTTAGATAGAAAAAAAAGGGCTTATAGTTTTTCCACACCACTAATAAGGAGTTTTTGATAAGTTAAATCATTATGACTTATCAACTTATTTGAAAAAACTTGTGATTTTTTTGGTTATTTTACATGTATAAACAATCTCAAACACCTTTGAATAACAACTTGTTAACTTATTACGTTTTGGTACCACAATAAGTTAATTTAAACACTTTTTATAAAACTCCGTTTTGTCACTGCATAAGTTAATAAGCACTTTTAAATATAAAAAAAAACATAAGTTGTTTTAAATTAGCAATCCCAAACACCCCCTTAATATTAAAATCAAGGTCGGCCCTAGCCCTAGGCCAGTGGGGCAACGACCAGGGCATCACAATCTCAGCCCAAGTTTATAGATAGCTTCATTTAAGCCTGAAAAAATAATTGTTACTTTATTATATCTAAACCCAAGGCCTGCTTCAAGGGAACGAATGATACTCTCCCTCTCGCTCCTATCTGCTCTCGCTATCGCTCAACGCAAACGTAACCACACTCTCTGCTCTCCCTCGACCGTTGTAACACCCCAATTTTCGAGATGTATCATTTCAAGTTTATACAGAAACCGATATATTAAGGAAAAATAAGATATTTGATTTTGGGCTTGAATCCTTTATTTTATAGTCTTGATAGATGAATGATTCAATTACGAGTCCAACGGTTCTTTCCGGAGCGAAAACGGAGCTATAACGAAGAAGTTATGATCAAAACAGTGTTTGGATACATTTCTCGCGGTCCGAGGGACGCACGAGTCATGCGTTTTCCCTTCACTAGGGCACACGGGTCGTGCGCATCAGGAGCAGTGGGTTAAAAGCCTGATTCAGCCTCATTTCACCCAAAAACTTCATTTCCTCATATCTTTTGATCCACAGCTCCGATTTGGGTGATTCAAGTTGTTACAGTTTCGTTTTTGAGAGCTTTTCAAGGATCTAGCAAGATATTGGAAGTATAGTGTAGTATGCTAGAGTATTTTTGTGGTGGTAAGCTCTTCATCTCTCCCTATTCATCTTCTTCACCAAAGTTTTATAGGGTTTCATCCACCATTTGTTCTCCATTTCGTAGATTGGAGGTTTGTAACCATTTTGGTGAACTAAAGGTGTTTTGGTTGGTGGATTCAAGCTTGGGTTAAGATAATCTTCTATTCTCTTCATTTATGGAAGTTAGGATTTCGGTATCACTTGAGGTATTCATGTATAAGGTTGGGAAACGATTCTTGTGGTTAATTATGATTATTTATGGTGTAATATGTATATTTATGGTTGAAACCTTGTGGATCTAGGTTTTTGAAGATTTGGTTTGAAGAACCAAGTTTCTTCAAGGAAAGCTCTAAGTGAGTAAAATCTAGATTTAGTCTAAATCTAGCAAGGTGAGTTTACTAAACTTTGTTAAAACTGGATACACATCATATTTGCTTATTTGTTGTTATTATCACATATTTACTCAAAATGTTCATCTTTATGGGTTCAAGTATTTGATGGTGTTTTCATGAGATTATGTGAGAAATATGTTTAACGGGTATTTTGCCATGATTTACTCTATGGGTGAAATATTTGGGATTTACTTCATGAATGCACATTATTGGTATTTTGACATGATTTGGGTATATGTGACATAGTAGATGATAAATTATACTTGAAATGCCTTTTGGCGACCTTACATTCTCGTGATGGATTTGGTTGATATTTGGGTTAAGTGTTGAAATTGCATGATTAGGATGGTAATGTTGTGTTCTTGACTGATATCTGAATATGTTGGGTTGTAACACATCTTGAGACCTCCTATTTGCATTATGTGGACGAACCGAGTCAGTGATTCACTATAGGAATGTAGGTGGGTGACAGTTGGGGAATTTCCTAAGCGGTAGTCTCCTATGTACCTAGACCTCCGTCGTCGAGGAATTTCCTAAGCGGTAGTCCCCGGTGCGTATCGGGCCTTTGGGCTGCCAGTGAAAGTGGCTTAAAGGTGCATTGCCTCTTTGGGTGAACCTGATTTGGAGATATGGGTTGCTCCCTGTAACATCCCGCCTGCCTCGACAACAATATTGTCCGCTTTGCCCCTGGATTTAACCAACGTGTAGCGCACGGATTTGTTTCTGGCGACCTGGTGAGAAACTTCCCAGGGGGTCACCCATCCTGGGACTACTCTCACCCAAGCACGCTTAACCTCAGAGTTCCCAGAACCTGACGTGCTTGTGGCCCCAAAACGCGTTGTTGTTAGGAAGGCCAAGATATTACTTATAACACCCAGCATCACTCCTGTCCACGACCGATATGGGATATGCCTAAGGTGTTACAAACACCCCCCTTAGGACTCATCGTCCTCGATGAGGTTTGCCCCATATCCCGAACGGCACAGGAGTGACTCTGATACCATCTGTAACATCCCGCCTGCCTCGACAACAATATTGTCCGCTTTGCCCCTGGATTTAACCAACGTGTAGCGCACGGATTTGTTTCTGGTGACCTGGTGAGAAACTTCCCAGGGGGTCACCCATCCTGGGACTACTCTCACCCAAGCACGCTTAACCTCAGAGTTCCCAGAACCTGACGTGCTTGTGGCCCCAAAACGCGTTGTTGTTAGGAAGGCCAAGATATTACTTATAACACCCAACATCACTCCTGTCCACGGCCGATATGGGATATGCCTAAGGTGTTATGTAACATCCTAAATTTCAGAGTAAATTGAAACTTCTCAAAATGGGCAACATGACATTTGTACTGAAATAAATCTCCAAAAGGTATCAGTCATTAAGACTTTACAACAAAACCTGCACTGATATAGGGTTCATCAACAACTAATCTAAATATAACTACTTAGATTACATCAGTTGACAATTCAAAATTCATCAAAAGAATGGGACTTAACAGATGCCCAGCTATCAATACTTAGTCATCTCAAAATGCCTCGAGACTAAGCCCGTCTCTCAAAACCCTTGGCAACCCACCGCTAAAGGAAACCTGTTATACATATCATTTGAGAAAAAGTGTTAGGCTTAAAGCCTACTGAGAACATACAGTTTATTAATATCAAAAGACGTAAATATGTTCATCCAAACGGGAATCTTTTCAAATGAGCATTTCCAAACTAACGGTTGATAAGGATAAAATTCATTTAAAACAAGGTCATAAACCTTCTTTCCCGAACCTCACAATTTAATGCACATGTAGTTCCATATTTTGTTAACGGCCAGAACCTCACAATTTAATGCACATGTAGTTCTATAATTGTTAACGGCCAGAACCTCACAATTTAATGTACATGTAGTTCTATATTTACATTACTTGGTAACCTCAAATAATGAAATATAAGTCGACTCAAAACCTAGGGATCCGCTAGTAATGGTACAAACTTGTCACAACAACTTATGTGACCAACCATAGATAGTCATATGGTATAAACACATTTTATAAGCAAAATGTCATTTCCAGTTCAACTTCTGGTAAGAATGAAAATCATCAAAATGAGTTCATAAACATTCTTTCACATGTCCACATAATGTGTAAGTAAAACATCATTTTACTTCAAATAATATAGAATCCATCATAAAATGATCGGAACCCTAAAATCTCCCAAAAGTTAACTTATATCCAAAATGTATAAATCTTAAATCTGAAATCATGGAGATACATAGGAGTTCAAAATGTAACCCTTTGACATGTATAAAGTTTTAGAAAGGTAGTAGGAACTCACCCAATAGGTTTATACAAAAACCCTGAAGAACCAGATATCGACCCTTTAGACAAGACGAAGCTTTCTACACCGGAACCTCGGATCAAACACTTGATATAAACTACTAACTCTAAGAGAGAGAGAGAGAGAGAGAGAAAAGAGAGAATGATTTTTAGAGAGAGAGAAGAGAGAGATTGAGATTTCAGAATATGAATCTCAACTGAGATATTTTGGGTTTTAAAACTCTTAAGTCGGTCCAGGCACAGTCGCGGTTTATGCCGCGACTTCAAATCGCGGTGCAACTCGCGAAATGCCCAATAACACAACCCAACAGTGAACGTTGCGGGTTATGCCGCGACTATTACTCCCCATGCAACTCGCGACATACCAAAACCCATAACATAACAGTGAACATCGCGACTTATGCCGCGACTCTAAGTCGCGAGCAAGTCGCGGAACTTACTGGAACTTCACAACTCACCGAAACCATAAACCCGTACGTTATACTGAATATGATGATAACGATTATGAGTTAAACACGAGATTAACAAAGATATAAATGTATTGAAAATCCAGGGTGTTACAATCCTCCCCAACTTGGGAATGATTTCGTCCCCGAAATCCACATTTATACAAAAAGGTGAGGATATCTTCGCTTCATATCCTCTTCGGATTCCCACGTCACATTTGCTCCCCGGTGATGCTTCCACTGCACCTTGACCAACGTGACCTCTTTGTGACGCAATTTCTTAGATTTTCTCTCCAAGATAGCGTCGGGTTCTTCCACACAACGGTTACCCTCGTCAACTGTCAATTCGGAGAGAGGAATAACGCTTTCCTCTTCCGCCAAACATTTTCGAAGGTAACAAATATGAAACGTGTTGTGGATTCTGCTTAACTCTGGCGGTAGTTCCAATTGGTAAGCTTGCAAACCTACCCGTTTGAGCACTTTGAAAGGTCCGAGGAAACGGGGACTCAGCTTCCCACGCTTTCCGAACCGTATAATACCCTTCCACGGCGATACCTTAAGTAACACATGATCGCCCACTTGGAATTCCATCGGACGCTTCTTCTTATCGGCATAACTCTTCTGCCGATCCTGCGCCGCTTTCAATCTTTCACGTATACATTTGACCTTATCGGCCGTCTCTTGCACGATTTCAGGTCCAGCGAACTGCTTTTCTCCCGCTTCAAGCCAACACACGGGAGTTCGACACTTTCGCCCATACAAAGCCTCAAAGGGTGCCATTCCAATACTCGAGTGGTAGCTATTGTTATAGGCAAACTCCACCAAAGGCAGGTGAGTATCCCAGCTACCCCCGAAATCGATGACACAAGACCTCAACATGTCTTCCAAAGTTTGGATCGTTCGTTCGCTCTGCCCGTCGGTTTGCGGATGGTAAGCCGTACTCAACTTCACTCGAGTACCTAGCTCTTTCTGAAATCCATCCCAGAAGTTCGAAGTGAACCGACTGTCGCGATCCGACACGATCGACAATGGTATGCCGCGTTAATCTGTCAACTATCACCCAAATGGTATCGTGACCTCGAAGAGTTTTAGGCAACTTCGTCACAAAGTCCATGGTGATATGCTCCCATTTCCATTCGGGAATCTCTAAAGACTGCAGACTCCCATACGGTCGTTGATGTTCGGCCTTAACTTGCGAGCACGTAACGCAACGCTCCACATAACGCGCCACGTCGAGTTTCATTACCGGCCACCAATAATGCAACTTCAAGTCCCTGTACATCTTTGTGCTTCCCGGATGAATGGAATATTTGGACTTGTGAGCATCTTCAAGCAAAAGATCACGGTTACCGCCCACATTGGGAACCCATACACGACCGTTGAACAGTTTTACCCCACGACTGTCTTCCGTTAGGAGTAGACGCTGCTTCGTCATGACTTCCTCTTTGCGATTCTCTTCCAACAACGCTTCAACTTGCGACGCCTTGATCTTTTCAATAATACTAGACACTAGCTCGATTCTCGAATGGGTAGCCCGAATACAACCGCTATAGTCCTTCCGACTTAACGCATCGGCTACCACGTTTGCCTTACCAGGGTGGTAAAGTAACTCGCAATCGTAATCTTTAAGTAACTCGAGCCACCGTCGTTGTCTCATATTCAACTCCTTTTGATCAAAAACATACTTTAGACTCTTGTGATCAGTATAGAGTGTACATTTGGTGCCATAGAGGTAATGTCGCCAAAGTTTCAGGGCGAACACCACCGCTGCTAACTCCAAATCGTGGGTAGGATAGTTCTTTTCGTGTATCTTAAGCTGCCTCGAGGCGTAAGCGATTACTTTGCCTCGCTGCATCAACACACAACCTAAACCCATCTTCGAAGCGTCGCTATAGACCACAAAGTCTTCTGACCCTTCAGGTAATGATAAGATCAGAGCTTCACATAACTTCTTTTGAAGGACACGGAAAGCCTTCTCTTGCTTTTCAGTCCACACAAACTTCACGTTCTTTCGAGTCAAAACTGTCAATGATGATGCGATCTTTGAAAAGTCTTGAATGAATCTCCGGTAATAACCCGCCAGACCCAAGAAACTTCGGATCTCGGACGGACTCTTGGGAGGTTCCCAGTTCATCATCGCTTCAATCTTGGAAGGATCCACTTTCACTCCGTCCCGAGTGACAACGTGACCCAGAAACTGTACTTCTTCAAGCCAGAATTCACATTTGGAAAACTTGGCGTACAATCTTTCTTTTCTCAACACCTCGAGAACTTCGCGAAGGTGTTGTTCGTGCTCCAACTTGCTTTTAGAGTACACGAGTATGTCATCAATGAATACAATTACCGACTTGTCGAGGAACGGTCGGCATACCCTATTCATCAAGTCCATAAATATCGCCGGTGCGTTCGTTAGACCAAAAGGCATTACGAGAAACTCGTAATGGCCGTAACGCGTTCTGAAAGCTGTCTTCGAAACATCTTCTTCCCTTACTTTCACTTGATGATAACCTGAAAGTAAGTCAACTTTGGAAAAACATCCCGCTCCTTGAAGTTGATCGAACAAGTCGTCTATTCTCGGAAGTGGATATTTGTTCTTCACGGTTGCTTTGTTCAACTCACGATAATCGATGCACATTCTCATCGTGTCATCTTTCTTTTTGACGAATAGGACCGGAGCTCCCCAAGGTGACGAGCTTGGTCTGATGAAACCCTTCTCCAAAAGTTCTTGGAGTTGTGCCATCATCTCTTGCATCTCTGACGGCGCCAGTCGATAAGGAGTTCAAGCGATAGGAGTTGCTCCTGGCACAAGATCAATTCGAAATTCTACTCGACGATCAGGTGGTAATCCAAGCAAGTTGTCAGAAAAAACGTCTGGATACTCGCGCACAATCTTCACGTCGACCAACTTTGACTTTTCTAATTTGGTGTCGATCACGTAGGCTAGGAAAGATGAACATCCTTTTACTAAGCACTTGCGTGCCTTAGCCATTGTGATTATTGCCACATCACCTTTTCTTTTCTCTCCATAGATCATGACGACTTCGCCACAGGGATTGGGAAGTCGAATTAACTTTTTAGAACACATGATCTCGGCATGATTGTTCGCTAACCAATCCATACCGACTACCACATCGAAACCTCCGATTAACATTGGCAGTAAATCAATCGAGAATTCTCTCCCTTCGATTCCGAGAGTACACTTCTTCAGAACATTACGGATTAGAGCTTGACTACCATCAGCTATCTCTACTACTAATGCATCCTCAAGACTAGTAGTGGGCATAACAATCTTTTGACGGAATAACTCAGATATGAAAGAGAAACTGGCACCCGTATCGAATAAAACACGAGCAGGTACAGAGTTTATAAGAAATGTACCCGATACCACATCAGCGGATGCCTTGGCCTCTTCAGCCGTCATCTGAAATGCTCGACCCGGAACCCTAGGAGGGTTCTCCCTTTTTGCCGTCGCGCCACTCGACACAAGCTTTGGGCAATCTCTTTTTACGTGCCCCGATGTCTTGCACTCATAGCATACAATTCCTCTTATTGGACAGTCACGGGTGATGTGATCAGACTTTCCACATTTATAACAAGACTGAGGAGGGGTATTACAGTTACCGTGGTGCTTGGTTCGACATTTTTGACACCATCTAGTTTCCTGTTGACTGCTGAAGTTTCGATTTCCGACAAAAGGTCGGAATCTTCTAGGATGAGCAGAATTGCTCTCCCACTTTCTCTTTTCAGTAACTACCACCGCCTTTTCTGGTTTACTCTTCGCGTAAACCTCTTCCATAAACTGCGCTTCCTCAATGGTTTCCCGAAGGTTAGAGGCCTTCGAGTTTCGGACCATCGTCATCATGTCCGACGGTAAACCTTTCAGATAGACCTTAATTTTCTCTTTCTCAGTGGAGGCCACATGCCCCACTAATCCCAGCTTGTCCATGAATTGACGGGTATACTCCCTCACCGTCAAATTCCCTTTTACGAGAGTTCGAAATTCTGCCTCGATCCGATCCATAGCCATCTCATTACAATACTCCTCCAGCAGTTTTACCTTGAACTCGCCCCAAGTTAGTTGGGCCAGAACGGTAGGAGAGAGAGTAGATTGGATTACATTCCACCATGTCAGTGCGGTATCCTTGAGTAGTTGTGTACCGAATCTCACCCGCTGGTCATCACCGCACTCAGATGAACCAAAGGTCTGTTCGACCGCTCGGATCCACTTGATACATGCAATCGGGTCTTCGGAACCCGAAAACTCTGGTGGTCTACAACCCAGAAAGGATTTGTAGGAACAACTCTTCCCATCCTTCGATGTACCAATGACCCTATGCTCTTCAGATCTGACTCTGTTCTCGACACCTCCAGAGCCAACTACCACATTTTCTGCCACAACCTCAGGCCTCTTGGAGCTCGGATCTCGATCCTCTAACATCTTCAGGAAAGTCTCTTGCTGTTTCTCCATGGCCGACGTCACCATTTGCATGACACTGGCCATCATATCTGCTTGAGGATTCGCCACTGAAACAACGGGATTTGTGGACGCCAACTCCACTCTTGGCTCTGGCTCCA
Source organism: Arctium lappa (assembly GCA_023525745.1). Classification (NCBI taxonomy): domain Eukaryota; kingdom Viridiplantae; phylum Streptophyta; class Magnoliopsida; order Asterales; family Asteraceae; genus Arctium; species Arctium lappa. Next base: position 7,309,439 of record CM042054.1, on the reverse strand, counting down.
CTCCCCCAGTGAATATTGGTGGCATGCCCGGAGGAACGACTGCGGACGTTCTCACCACGGGATTAGGCTCACACGAACTAACATCGCGTAGATCTCCGTCACCCAACGGACGACCACGAGTGTTCACCATACTAACGGATGATTGCTACACAAGCAAGAGAAAGAGTAAGAGGTTGATTCTCAGGATAACACAAAACGTACTATCACGTTATCAATTGTCACAGTAATGGAATTTCAAGCACAGTTACGTATAAATATCCTCATAATAACATTAGCTAAATGGAATTATGAATATACAATACATAAAAGTTCTTGTCACCATTGCCACAACGTTCGACAACTACAATTTCCGTTGACTCCCAGACTAACTCATCTTAGAAGTTCTACCCAACTCACAAATCAATACTTAACACACTCAGTCTAAGTCTAGACATCTTACATTCATGCCTAGATCACTTAAACTAGAGCTCTGATACCAACTTGTAACATCCTAAATTTCAGAGTAAATTGAAACTTCTCAAAATGGGCAACATGACATTTGTACTGAAATAAATCTCCAAAAGATATCAGTCATTAAGACTTTACAACAAAACCTGCACTGATATAGGGTTCATCAACAACTAATCTAAATATAACTACTTAGATTACATCAGTTGACAATTCAAAATTCATCAAAAGAATGGGACTTAACAGATGCCCAGCTATCAATACTTAGTCATCTCAAAATGCCTCGAGACTAAGCCCGTCTCTCAAAACCCTTGGCAACCCACCGCTAAAGGAAACCTGTTATACATATCATTTGAGAAAAAGTGTTAGGCTTAAAGCCTAGTGAGAACATACAGTTTATTAATATCAAAAGACGTAAATATGTTCATCCAAACAGGAATCTTTTCAAATGAGCATTTCCAAACTAACGGTTGATAAGGATAAAATTCATTTAAAACAAGGTCATAAACCTTCTTTCCCGAACCTCAAAATTTAATGCACATGTAGTTCTTCGTTTTGGTTACTATATAGAACCTCACAATTTAATGCACATGTAGTTCCATATTTTGTTAACGGCCAGAACCTCACAATTTAATGCACATGTAGTTCTATAATTGTTAACGGCCAGAACCTCACAATTTAATGCACATGTAGTTCTATATTTACATTACTTGGTAACCTCAAATAATGAAATATAAGTCGACTCAAAACCTAGGGATCCGCTAGTAATGGTACAAACTTGTCACAACAACTTATGTGACCAACCATAGATAGTCATATGGTATAAACACATTTTATAAGCAAAATGTCATTTCCAGTTCAACTTCTGGTAAGAATGAAAATCATCAAAATGAGTTCATAAACATTCTTTCACATGTCCACATAATGTGTAAGTAAAACATCATTTTACTTCAAATAATATAGAATCCATCATAAAATGATCGGAACCCTAAAATCTCCCAAAAGTTAACTTATATCCAAAATGTATAAATCTTAAATCTGAAATCATGGAGATACATAGGAGTTCAAAATGTAACCCTTTGACATGTATAAAGTTTTAGAAAGGTAGTAGGAACTCACCCAATAGGTTTATACAAAAACCCCGAAGAACCAGATATCGGCCCTTTAGACAAGACGAAGCTTTCTACACCGGAACCTCGGATCAAACACTTGATATAAACTACTAACTCTAAGAGAGAGAGAGAGAGAGAGAGAGAGAGAGAGAGAGAAAAGAGAGAATGATTTTTAGAGAGAGAGAAGAGAGAGATTGAGATTTCAGAATATGAATCTCAACTGAGATATTTTGGGTTTTAAAACTCTTAAGTCGGTCCAGGCACAGTCGCGGTTTATGCCGCGACTTCAAATCGCGGTGCAACTCGCGAAATGCCCAATAACACAACCCAACAGTGAACGTTGCGGGTTATGCCGCGACTATTACTCCCCATGCAATTCGCGACATACCAAAACCCATAACACAACAGTGAACATCGCGACTTATGCCGCGACTCTAAGTCGCGAGCAAGTCGCGGAACTTACTGGAACTTCACAACTCACCGAAACCATAAACCCGTACGTTATACTGAATATGATGATAACGATTATGAGTTAAACACGAGATTAACAAAGATATAAATGTATTGAAAATCCAGGGTGTTACATGTTACACTCCCGTTGACTCCACATCTACGTGATTAAATGATTAACTGTTGATAAGAACTGCAACTGTTTCTGGCATGTTTTTACTTGTACAACTCACTAGGATTTTTGGCCTAACACTTGCTTGGTGTCGATGTGTATCTCAAGTTCTAGCAGCGCCGGTTCTAAGTTGGCATAGTGCTTGGGTGAGAGTTTGAGGAATACTGCATTGGACTTACTTTTGGTAGAAGAACATTTGGTTTTATAAATGACACCCTTATTTGTAATCTCATTTCTAGTTATGGAAATTAGGTTAGTTGGTTGTCATTTATTGTCCGTTTAATTACGAATGTATTTAAACAGGTTTGTGTATTGTCCCCATTGTTGGGAGGCTCTTGCTTTGGCAATTTTATATACCGCATGTCCGTTTTTTTTTGGATTTTTGTTATCCCTATTTTTAGGGTGTTACAACCGTCAACGCTCTCACTCTCTGCCTCTCGTTCTGATTCTAAATTGCAATCCTCGCGAGTCGTGACCTCATCGTCTCTTCTTCAATTCTGCAACCTGATGTGCTTCTCTAGTTCTCCGCCCCACCGATTGCTAGTCTTTCCCTCTGCGGCTCTGTCTACTGCCCCTCTCGAGTCTCTCTGTCTCACACTCTGTTGGTCTACACATAACAAATTGAGGTAAAATTTATAGTGCTTTAGATTTTGTATTTCTAAATTATGATTTAGGTTTTACCTTTTTGGTGTTTATATAAGCTTATTAGGTTTATAAGTTTATTTTTTACTGTTTATTTTTTAGACTTCAAATTTAGGGGTTTTGAATCTATTTGTTTACTATTGTATGTTTAAAGTTTTACTGTTGTTCTAGTTGTTTAAATCAATGATTTAAGTCATCCATGTCTTCAAGTTTTACGTCATTAAATCAATGATTTAACTTATTTTTACTAATTCTTGTTTAGATAACCCAATTTGTGGAAGGTTTGAAATTCTTGTTTAGGTAAAATGCCCAATTTATGGAAGGTTTGAAAGAAACTATTCTTGTGGCAAAGATATAGTGTTTTTTGGTAATGAGTATGAATACCAAGGAAGACATTCTACAAATTGAGTATGAATACCAAGGAGGCAATCTACAAATTAAGTGTTTGAATTGGGTTTTACAATCAAGAAGTAGCTAATATGTTTTGAATTTACTGGTATCCAGAACATTGGCCATATGCATGTGGGATTATCATACAAATGATGATAAAACAAGTTACATCTTGTTATGGAGTTGCAAATTTAGAGGGAAATTGAAAAGACTTTGGAAGAAAATTGTTAGTTTCTTTTGCTAATTTTTATGCCATTTTGATGCATTTAGTTGACTTGTACTTGTGCTTCTTCAATTCATATGGAAATAGGATTGTATGGCTACAAATTATTCAATTGAAATAATTGCACAAGTATATGTTAGGGGCATTGTTTTAGTTTTTTGTCATGGGTATCCGAAATTTCAGAACCGGTCCTGATTAAAATAAAGAAACATGTTAAAATGCCTAAAACACCTCTCATTTAATGAAGGGAAGTTAACCTTTGTTTGTGGAAGGAACTAAAATCTGACAAAAATGCAAACTTTGTATTAAATAAACTCTAGGGATCAAAATCAATATTTTTTAAAAAGTACAGGGACCAAAACTGAAATTTACACTAGATTTAAGTGTATATATCGTGTAGTTCCCCCCACCCATTACATAAAACTTACAGTTAACTAATCAGACATGAGGAAAGAAGATGAACTCGTTAATGGCGGTGAAGTCGCCGGAAAACAGAATGGCTTGCCGGCAGCTGATTTCAAGCATTTTAACCGAACCAATCCTATGTCTGACTTGTTCTCCGTCCGAAGGTTCCACCACGTCGAATTCTGGTGCTCCGACGCCACCAACATCTCCCGCCGATTCTCATGGGCTCTCGGAATGCCCATTGTCGCCAAATCCGATATAACCACCGGAAACACAACCCATGCATCTTACCTCCTCCGATCCGGTCAACTCCTCTTCCTCTTCACCGCCCCTTACTCCGCCGCCATCCACACCAATAAACCCTCCATTCCCACCTTCTCCCACGCCGCTTGCCGCGCCTTCACCGACGCCCACGGACTCGCCGTCCGGTCAGTCGCCATTGAGGTCGAAGACGCCGAGCTTGCTTACTCCATCAGTGTCTCACATGGCGCCAAATCCTCCTCACCTCCGATCACGTTGGGTGAACCGGAAAACGAAAACGCCGTCGTAATCGCCGAGGTCCAAGTTTACAACGACGCCGTTTTACGATATATCAGTTTCGCAAAACCTACCATCGACATCGCGTCGGCTTTCTTACCTGGATTCGAACCGATCGAACCGAGCTCGTCGTTTCCCGGCCAAGACTACGGTATCCGCCGCCTTGACCACGCCTTCGGCAACGTCCCGGAGCTCGCTTCCGCCGTGGACTATTTCAAATCATTCACCGGATTCCACAAATTCGCCGAATTCAGGGCGGAAGATATTGGGACAATCGAGAGCGGGTTGAATACGATGGGCCTCGCCTGCAATAACGAGGCGGTTATCCTTGGGTTGTGTGAGCCGGTGTACGGCACACGGCGGAGGAGTCAGGTAGAGACGTATCTTGAGCACAATGAAGGGCCTGGATTTCAGCATTTAGCGTTGGAGAGTGAAGACATATTTTGGACTTTGAGAGAGATGAAGCAGCGGAGTGGGTTGGGTGGGTTAGAGTTCATGCCGCCACCGCCGGCGACTTACTACCGGAATTTGAAGAAGAGGATCGGAGATGTCCTGAGTGATGATCAGGTGAAGGAATGTGAGGAGTTGGGGATTTTGGCAGATAGAAATGACGACGGCACCTTGCTTCAGATCTTCACCAAACCCTTGGGTGACCGGTAAACACATTCATCCTTTCCATACATACATGATATACAGTAACCAACGTTCAAACAAAACGTTAACTATTTAAGAAAACAAAAAATGATAGACTCAAGTTTGTCTACGACTTTAAGTCACGGCGAATCATATATGATTTTATACCGTGAATCATATATGATTTTATATATACTCAGTCGTTCTCGTGTTTTCTTAAATAAATAACGTTCTCGTATGGACATATATATATATATATATATATATAAACATGTTCAAATGATATTCATAGATAAATATTTTGAAAATGCATAAATCACTTATGAACTCATGTAGTATTCATGATATAATATTGTGATAAATATTGTGAGATATACATAAAATAAGTGATTTCTCAATTCTTAAAATATGAAGTTCTCATTTAAACATGCTCTTGTATTGTATGTATACATGCATGAAATATATGTAACAGACATGATATGTAACTCAAATATATACATACATGAAATAAATGTGTATTTATGTAATACAAACATAGGCTTAAATCAAATAAGAACCACAAAAAAATTATAAACCCGTGAGAATCGGTTACAAGTTATTTTTTTACATGATTTTTTCTCATCAGATGTTAGAATTTAAGGTTTAACTGTTTTACATATATTTGTTTCATAATGTGATAGCTTCAAATGCATTTGTTTCACACCGTGAAATTTTTTAAACTTATAACAATATCTTTTTAAATACTATTCGTTATTTTTTCGGTTACGACAGACCAACCATATTTATAGAGATAATTCAGAGGATAGGGTGCGTGATCGAGAACAATAATAAAAAACCGGGATGTGGAGGATTCGGCGAAGGGAATGTTTCAGAGCTCTTCAAATGTGTCGAGGAATATGAGAAGACATTCAAAGAATGATGATCATCATTTATATAGAGGGATGTTCAAGAGAAAACCTCAAAAAACGGAAAACTGAGGAACACTCTGGTAGCCTTTAATCTGGACGGTATGCACTTGTGCATACAAGTAATTTAGAACATGCACACGTGCATATGCACAAGTGCATAATATGCAGTTATGCATAAAAACCAAAATACAAATTAATTACTTGTATGCACAAATGCATACCGTCCAGATTAAAGACTACCAGAGTGTTCCTTAGTTTTCTGTTTTTTTAAGGTTTTCCACTGAACCTGACCCCATTTATATAATAGCTTACTATAAATTTAAAGTCAAAACGACGTTTGTCTATTATTATATATGGATTGTTTTTTTTTTCTTTTCTTTTTTTAGAATGTAATCCGGAAATAAGGATCTAAGGGGCTGTTTAATAAACGCTTACCCGGTAAGCTCTTACCAAGTCACCTATCTTACCGGATTACATTACAACTACCGAGAATCTTACCCGGTAAGAACGATGGCAAGGGCCAAAAGTCTTACCCGGTAAGTGTGGGCGGCAAGTCTTACCGGGTAATCACTTACAAGGTATATTGTTGCATACGATGCCATTTAAATGAACTAGAATCTTACGCGAGAAAGCAAGTGGAAGTGTTAATTTTTATCGGTAAGCACTTACTGGGTAAGCATTTAGGTAAACGGCCCCTAAGCATAAAGATGATTCAAGAACAATATTAATGATTGATATCCATCGCTAATCGAAAAATATTTACTTTGAAGTTGTAAACACAAGATATGGTCCACAATCCTATAGATTGTAGCTTGAGTCAAATATTAATAAAATGATTTATAAAACTTTCAATACTCTAGCTTAAAAATCAATATTCTCTCCTTCTATGCATGCTCGGTGAAGTGTTTTTAACTAAAGAGGTTGTTTGGCAATTACTGAATGATTTAGTGTTGAATGATTAAATGATCAGAATGATTAAGAGGCTCTTATGATATAGTGCAAAATGAAATATGTTTGTTTGGTATTTGTTTAGAATGAAATCATGACGCTTAATGGTTAAGGGAGTCCCAATATACAAAATCATTAAGAGGGTTTTAGAACCATTAAGAGACAAAAATTTTTTTTTGCCGAACAAGAGCCACCTCTTAGCGATTCAAATGTTACCTCTTCATGAAACTATTAAGAGGTAAACAAACAGTGTCTAACCGATGTGTGTTCTTGCTTATGTTAAAATTAAAATAACCAATTTTGTATTGTTGGACTTAAAATTCCCCTCCTTCCCGAGAGGTTGTATGTAAAGTTTAAATGCATTGCATTGATCAATAAAGTTTGTGAGTCAAATTATTTTGCCTTTTTTTTTTGTACAATTTGTTACAGGTATCATTGTAAAAGTATTTAAGAGTATCTCCAATAGCTTCGGAGAAGTAAAAAGTGAAAATCTCCAAAAAAAATCACTTTCATCTCCAACAGATTCTCCATTTTGGAGATTACACAATTAATTATAATATTAAAATATTCAATACAACTCATAAAATATTATTTCTCTCTCCTAAACATTTATTTTAAACCAATCTCATTGGTAGAATGAATAAAAAATAATTTCTCTCTCATGTGTAATCATTTTTGAAGATATCTCCAATTTTGGAGATTTTCATCTTCTCTCTCATGTTTTCTCCATTTTGGAGAAGGTTTTTGGGAAGCTGTTGGAGCAAAAAAACCCCAGAATCTCCATTTTAGTGAAGCTGTTGGAGATGCTCTAACGGTTTAACAAACCACGATATAAGTATGAGTCACTAAACATTAATATTGAACAAAACCGAATCAAATCGATTCGTTTGGTTTGGTTTGGGATGTTACGTTTTAATTAACCATGGTCCAAAATGAGAAAAACAACATAATTGGTTTATCTCAAGTCGTGATTTATGGAGAGACGTATTTGGTTATGTTCATGTTCAAAAAAACTTTGTAGTATTTTAAATTGTAAATAAAACTAGAAGCGTACTCGCACAATACAGTGAGATACATCATGATTATAATGTTTCATTTTATTTTTTGTTTTTTTGTCGATTTACAGTACAATTTTGGATGGTTTTGAGAAAGTAATAATGTTTTTTTTTTTATAAATTCGTTTAATTTAAGCTTAATAATATAATTTTTTTATATAAAAAAATTAAGTATTTTGTTAAAATTCAATGATTATATTATATATTTTAATGACATCTATAAAAAATAACCAATTACATATTTAATAATACAATTAAAACAAATTTATATTAATATAATATATTAACTAGTAGTGTGTCCGTGCAATGCACCGGGTAAGCAAGGTGTGAAGTGTTTATTATAAATGAAAAACTAAAAACCCTCAATCCTGCACCTTAGTTGGCAAAGGGTTGAGCAACTTTACTCAAATACACAACAAATTCAAATTTGAATTAGGGGTGTAAATAGGTCAGGTTGGGTTCGGGTTCAACCCATTTATTAATTGGGTTGGAAATCTCAATCCAACCCAACCTGTTTAATTAAATGGGTTGAGATTTTCAACCCAACCCAACCTGTTGGGTTGATGGGTTGGTAGCGGGTTGACCTGTTTATGATTATCTCAACCCAACCTGTTAAATAAATGAGTTGAACCTGGGTTGACCCATTTAATTTTAAAATTGTAAATGAAATAAAAATGCTTAAACTACTTCATTCCACGACAAATACACAACGACAAAGTCAAATAAATTGTTCGAAGTTTAATAAAACACAACAATAAAGTAAAATAAATAGTTCAAAGTTTCCCTCAACCACAAAGTTAAATAAATCATAGTTCCAAAAAAGTTTCTAAGTAACTCGACTTGCACTTTCATCGACTCCAATTTCACTCTCGGTATTACTTTCCTCTCGATCTTCTATCTTCTCCGTCATGAACAATGGAACTGAAGTTGATCAAGTTAAATTATAAATATATATAAGTAACAATGGAACTGAAGTCGATCAAGTTAAAATTATAAATATATATCAAGTTAAGAACTGAAGTCGAACAATGTAACTGAAGTCGATCAAGTTAAGATTACAAGTTTACCGTGAACAATGGAATTGAACTCGTCGTGGACTGCTCGTCGTGAAGCCGTGGAACAGAGGGAGTCGAGTCTTCGTGGAACAGAGGGAGAGGAGAAGAGTCGCCGGTGAAAAGGGAGGAAGATATGCGCCGGCGGCGTATGAGGGAAGAGGGAGGAGAGGAGGCTGGAGGAGTATGACGTTTCAAATTAGGAATAAGATTTACTGATTTAGTCGATTAGGGTTTTCAACTTTCAATATATAAATTATTTTTTAATCTTTAAGAATTATATTAAAAAATTCATTGTATTAAATATTGATTAATAATTAAAAATAAAATATTAGGTAATATTAGGTAATATTATAAATGGGTTAGAAACATGTTGTAAGTGGATTAGAAACAGATTGTAAATGGGTCGAAAACAGAATGAAAATTTCAACCTAACCCAAACCCAATTAATAAATGGGTTAGGCGGGTTGACCCATTTAACTTAAATGGGTTGAAATTCTCAACCCAACCTGCTAATTTTGGGTTGGGTTTGAGTTGGGTTGGCAGGTTAGATCACTTTTTGCCACCCCTAGTTTGAATCATGGATTTATTGAAACTAACCACATCTCTCAAAACCGTTTGCATCATCTCTTCATCTTACAAAGTACAAGAAAAGAAGCCAAAAATACACCTTAAAAAAATACTTATGGAGAACAAAGTAGACAGGGAAATGAATTTGTACTTGCAAGATTTTAACCCACTTCACCTTTCAACTTTCAAGTTCTAGACCACCTTTAGTTAGAAGCTTTAAAAAAATCAAATGGAACCTACAAAACCAAAAAATCGTTAAGATGTAAACAAATTTACCAAACGCGCAACGGGTAAGCGCTTTTCAGCAAGAGCACCACCTTGACTTACTTTATCGGTTAACATTCTTGGCCATCAATTGAACTATTGCTAAGCGTATTTTACCTGGTAAGTGTTGACCAGGTAAGAGTTTTCTCCTCATTTACTGAGCAAGATTCTTCGTCCTCATGATGCCTCTTAGTGGGTAAGATTCAAGATTTTTACCATGATAAACCGATAAATGTAAGTCTTATAAATCTAACCTCTTATCCGGCAAGACATAAGTGGTGAATAAGAGTTTTTGTAAAAGCAAACAACACCTAAAACATGCAATCACCTTACGTAAGAGTAACTGTAAACATAAAACACAACACATTGGATGCCATTTATTGATGTTGTGATCATTTTACTTGAAAAAAAAAAGTGCATGCATACCCAAAAGTATGTAAGAACACTCTTATATAATAATAAAAATACACTTTTAGCACAAGATTATATGCCTTGTTCAAAACAAAAGGGAAAAACAACTACCTGTAGGTTGTTATCTTTGCACCATTCAATATTATAATCAGTTTGATCTCAGAGCTCAAAGATTTGAAGTAAATGAATGTGGTCATCCCAACCAGAACCATCAGAAAGCTCTGAAGGAGGATGCTTTCTCTTCTTGTATGTACTTTTGCTGCAAATCAAAAAACAGTAAAATGAATACTTATGACTGGGATAAAACTCATAAAAAGCTTGTTGTGGAGAAGTATGATGTGAGAAATCATCCTTTACCAGTAAGGCATTATATGGTGATGGACTATTAACAAACATACATGTCAAAGCAGAAACTTAAGGGGTATAACACCATGATCATGCTATATCTGTCAAGAGGTAACTTCAATAAAAATAAAGAACATGATTGTAGATTTTGTAACAATACCATTGTGCCAGGGAAATCTATTTTTGGTTCTCTAAAGATGTTACAAAGACAAATTCTCAAGGGGTCAACATAAATCATTAGAACTATAATGAGGTAAACCGACCATAAATGCCTGAGGCAAGAATAGCAACCCCCCCCCCCCTTTTAATTCTCCTATTCAAGGTTGAGTCCTCTCCAATAATTGCAATCGGTTAATATTTTTGGAATTTCAGGTCATTCCACCCACATTAATCTCCTCTTACATCTACCTTTGCTCATGTCCTTTTGTTAGTATGCTTTCAATACTCACCGGAGCATCCGGAAGAGTTCAATGTAAATGATGCATGAACAAAAACCAGTATGAAATAGCTTCATCCACGTCATATAAGAAATCACTTTCGCCTCATTGCTAGGGCTTGAAGCTCTAGCTCCATGAAGCTCACCTTAAATTAATTTGAGTAAACTAAATTCAGCTTCATACAACATTATATAATGAATTAAAAATAGATCTGGACAAGGATAGATAGAAAAGAGAGAATCTACTCAATTTTATAAAGTACTGATATTGAACTTCAGAGGCTTGGATGCATATACCACAAGCTGCTCCCCAAGATATCTACGATAATGTTCTCGGTTTTATTCCAATCCCCCGTAAGCAAGTGAATGATTACGAAATCAAACCAAAATCACATAAATTAGAAAAGCACTAAACTGTAAACAAGTGAAGGTTGAAAGCAGTAAACTAAAACCAGAAAGCAAAAGAGGCAAAATTTCATTAAAGCAAAACCACAAGAGAAAAGAATCAAGTAAAGAAGTAAACTTGAAATCGAAAAACAAGCAAAACCCCACTAAAGAGGATATCTTAATTCAATAATCCACATAAATCGTCAATTAGTTGTGGCAAATACAACAGGGACAATAAGAAACATAACCTTATCAAAGTAATGTAGATGAAATTGAAAAGTCATCTTGGAAAGACTCTGTCATCAAGATCATTTCAAGTAATGCAACGGGAGTCCTAAATGTAAACGCTTTTGAAGCTTTGTTGTTAGGATATGCAGAAAGGCAAGTTGTCCAATTGATCGTTTTTAGCCGATTAACCTTATGATCTTCAAACTAAACTGTAATTCATCAAAACCCATAAAATGTATGTAAAACTAAGATTATAAAGTGAAAACCATGGATGTAAAAACGAACAACCAATTTATTTGACAATGATTTGTTCCTACGATCGATATACAACCCAAAATTATTTGAGCTCATAATTCTTATGGCCTTTGCTTATTGTGATCCCTTGCTTCTCTGTTGACCATGGTCTAATTCCCAACCCATGAATATGTCCAATATTGCCCAACCAATCCAATCCTAAACCATCAACGGTACTAACCCTGCCATCAACAAACTGTCTCCCACCCCTATACTCATTTTCAGAATTCTTCGGAAATGGGCTCAGCCTAACTAAGCACACGTGAGAATTTAAAGGAGTTGATAGATAAAACTTCACAATTTGCTCTTTTTGATCCTTACCCCAGCACCTACATAAGCATGTAACATGTTTACAGAAAGAATACGCAAAAAGAAAAAACAATAAATTTATCAACCAAGAATTGAAAAAATAGCAGTAGCAAGCAACATAAAGAAAAAATATCAATTAAAAGTTCCACAAATAGAAATAGTGTAAATATCAGAATTTCTTTAAAACATTGTCTGTGGTGTAATTGATATGATTCTGGTGTTTGCATTAAACATTCTAAAAATAAAAAAAACATCACATTTTACATAAAACATTCTGAAAATGTAAACTATTGTAAATAATTATGTTCTTCTGAATGAAAAAAAAATGTAAAAGAGTTTACCGGTGATTGACTTCATTGTTAAATCCCAAAGCAGGAGACATGAATAGACATCTTTCCCGAAGCAGGAGACATGAACGAACATCCTTCAAAAGGTTCAAAACCCATAAAAATTAACAAATACAAATTCAATATTTGATAATACAGATAGCTTTTGTAAAGGGATCCAACATTTATCCTTTAATACCTATTGATATCACAATAAATGAATTTAAGCGACGGTGAAATCCAAATCAATGGTGAAATCGTACGTGAGACCAAGAAAACCAAATCAATGGTGAAATCATGAAACCGTACCTGAGACCAAGAAAACCAAATCAATGGTGAAATCGTAACTAAGACCAAGAAACCCAAATCAATGGTGTAAACAGAAATTGATTTGAAGAAACAAACAGAATCGTGATGTCATAGAACAGTGAGGAGAGAAATGTTAGAGAACAGTGAGGGACTCCCTACATGTCATTAGCAAAAGTAAAGAGCTTGTGTTAAAAATAAGAGTCGCCAAAGTAACAAAAAATAAGACTGTTGGTTATCTCTCGCATCAAGAAGTTTTACATTATACTTAAACGGTTTATTAAACTTTAAAATAACTCATTTAAAAAAGGAACATACATTTACAATATTGTCAAATTCGAAGAACACAGGTTAGTGAAATCTCGGTTGTTTGAAAAACACAAGTTAGTGAAATCATAGATCCTAAGGTGCAGTTGCAATAAGAATTACAGTTTCAAAGCCTAAACTGAGAAATCAGATAGAAATATTACGGCAGCTCATTCGCTCAACACTATTTTTCAGACCTTGGTTCAGATCAAACTAAGCAGAAGCATGGCGAAATATTGTTTTAACGGTAATGCTGAGAAAGAAAGTAAAAATAAAAATAATCAAGTGTGAGCCCTTCAAACCTGTTTGGTTCAGATTTTCCAGCCAAAAACAACTCCATTGAGTTACTGGTTGTTGTGTTACCTTCATCGAGAAGATTCTGACAATACAATAACTTAAATAAGATTTACAAAGAATGATACAGGAAATTACAAAAAATAATGATTTTGCAGGAATTAATGGTGTAACCTCTCGCAGAATAGAGAAATGAACTTCATGACTCGCAAGGGCCAGCATGATGAGGTATGCATCCTGCAAACGAGAATATATATATATATATATATATATATATAATATAAGGTCATACAATATAGTTTAATAACTATATTAAACTAACGTTTAATAACGATTCTATGTACATTTGACTTGAAGAATATAGAAGTGAAAACGGACGTCGAGTTAAAAAGATAGACAACAAAAGCTTTTTGGTTGACTATGAAAAAACAATATTGGGAAAAAAAAACTTGATCAATTGTAAAGCAGCAACTGGTTTAACTCTTTAGACTCAAAATTATGTCCAAATTTTTTGGAATTCAGAAATATATTTTTCTGATAAATGAAGATTTATTGAAAAGATAATGAAAATTAACGAAACAATGAATCTGCGCTTCGTAGAATATATAAAATAAAAAAAACCATGAAACTCAAGTAAGTGTTTAGTAGAAACATAATATGAGAAGTACAAAGTTGGTATTGCTTACCAGACCGTACAAGACATGGCTCGTATTGGGGTTGTAACCTAGACAAGTACGTTGAAGCCATATGAATGACATGATTTTATGTTCTTCACCAGGAGCATTTGAATCCGAAAGAATAACCTATATATACACAATAGATTTGAGAGAATAGAGAGCAGTTTACACCCAATTCAAAGAAATCGAAATCGATTTGAGAGAAACAGAAACAAACCCTTGGTTCATATATGAAAAGAAATCGATTTGAGAACAACAGAAAACCCAAATGTGAAGAAATCATGAAAAAAAATCGTACCTAAGAGGAATACGACTCGAACAATAAACAATAAACCCTAATCGATTTGAGAGAATACAGAGCAGTTTACACCCAATTCAAAGAAACCCAAAATCGATTTGAGAGAAACATAAACAAAACCTTGGGTTCATATATGAGATGAAATCGATTAGAACAACAGAAGCAAACCCAACTGTGAAGAAATCGTGAAAAAAAAAACGTACTTGAGAGGAGTACGACTCGAAGAAACAAAGAAACCCTTTGTCCGGATACGATTTGAAGAGGTGACATTTTCAGGGGGAGAGGAGCGCACGAAGAGGGGGTGTAGGGTTAGGATTAGAATGGATTTCAAAATTTGAAGTTAGGGATAAGGATAGACTTGAGATAGTGCTTCAATAAGTTGTACCAAATCATTATAAATTTGTAAATTAAGTAATTTGGCTTGAATTAGTAGTACTTTATGCATAAAATAATGTATTTAAGAGTTTTTTATGTCTGCTTTATAATATAGTATAGATATAGATTAATAGTGATACATGGAAAGATCTGCATAAAAGGAAGGTCCTGCACATACCAAATTGATGGGTGTTAGAAGCTTGCAGTAGTAGGGTTGGGTTCACGTGAGACCAACTTGTTTTCGTGAAACCGGTGAGACCAGAAAATAACACTAAAACTTCACAGCGATTCATTGTGAAGGAACGAAAAACAGCAAACCTTCACAACAAAAACACTGTGAAGGTTTACCTTTATAATACCTTCACAGTCTTTTGCTGTGAAGGTTTAGTGTTATTTTTGTGGTCTCACGGGTCTCACGGAAATAGCTTGGTCTCACATGATCTCAAGTCTGCAGTAGTAATATGTATCTTGTGCTTTGATACTTGTAAATTAAGAGATTTTTAAAATCTTGCATAAAATGATGGTACCTTGTGCCTAATAATTTGTATTTAAGAGTTTTTTACCCGTGCTTTATAATATAGTATAGATAATATAAACGCATGCATGTTAATGTAGTCATTAAAAAACTCCTATAATTATATATAGAAATTCGGGGTTATTGCCTTGATGCGAAGAATCGTGTGAAAATTTGAGATTAACGTGAGAAGTGTGAGAAGTGAATCTAAACCGTTGATCACTTTTAATCTTATGTCCATCCATGAATTACGTCTTAGAAGATAATTGATCTGGTGCATCTCATCCTAATGTGTGTTCATTTCTCATCCAACGGTCGATACCCACTTCTCAATTTTTCACGTTAAACTCAACTTTTCATCGAAACTCAACCTTATTTGATTGGGTTAAAATATCTTCATGGTCCCAATAGGGTCACGAGATCTTTTCAAGAATCTAAAATGATGTGAAAAAAGCCTTAAAATAGTTCACTACAAAAACTGTTTACCGTTTTAAGTAGGTGAATTATACCAAAACTTTCAACTTATCTATACTACATATATAAGCATTTAGACCAAAAGTCTTAAGTGCAAACTTTAAAGCACAGAGTACAAGTAGTTAAGGCACAAAATGTTGAAATCTCTTAATTACAAATTGTGTTGCATAATGTACAAGTTTTTACTGCATCACTTTATCTTTCCATTTTACAAGCCAACTTTTGGAATGTTCAAAGCTCTCTTTTCAAATTCATATTTGTTTCTTTTCTGTTTTGACTCCATCACCGCCAGAAAATCAGAAGTGTGGCTTCCCAATGTTCTGTATCAGCTCCACAGTCCCATCGTTTTCTGCCATTCAAAATTTCAAATTTCAAATATTCAAAATTTGAATACTCATTACTATTCTTCTACCAAATAGTCTTGCTCCCGTCACATGTCTGATCTCTTGCTCCCATCTTTCACTTTCTCTCAAACTCTCCATCTAGCATCTAATTCCCCCTACAGACTTGTATCTGCATTTTTCCACCAGAGCACCACAAGCGGCAGCGACAGCGGGGGCGATGGATTAGGTTTTGAGAGGTAATCAAACATGCTCTTCCGACCATTTGTAGCAATTCTCGATTTGAAGGTAAGTAATAAAAAATGATCACCTTAATTAATTTCTACCTAATCAGTCTCAAAACCTCATTTGGTTCTCAAACTATGCTGGTTATATGAATTTTGTGGCTGCAGGTCTGGTCTAGAGTTTGGAAATTTGTTTCTATCAAAATGGGTTAGGGTTTTTAAAGGTAACCGTTGGGTTTGGGTAAAAAGGTGGTTTACATCAGTTGATATTATTCTGGTTGGAATGGATATGCATCAGATGTTGTACCCTGTGTAACATAGTTGTGTTGTGATGTTTAGTAATAGATAGTTGGAATGTTGACTTCTTAGTTGCTAATCCTTGTATGTTTGAGAAATATTTTGAAATTGCTCTCACTCAGAAACATAAATGTACTTCTTTAGAAGATCTTTTCTCATAATTCAGTCTACGGACAGAGGTGCCCTTTTTTCCCTTTTTGTTTTAAAGTTTATATGTTCTCTATAAAAAGTCGTTCGTTTTTTTTTTTTGTAAATCTGAATTAATATTTCTATCTTCTTATGCTAGAGTTGATAGTCCTAAACATCCCTTGTTTAATTTGATACCAACTGTTATAGGCTTTATGATACTTATTTTACCTTGTTTTCTACTTCAGGACTGTATCAACCGGATCACCTCATTGGAATATATGGGTACAATAACTCTCAGATTTAAAAGTTGTTTTCACTTTGCATAAGGTTATATCTTAAACATTGCAACTGTCTTGTGGCCTTTAAAAGTATGTATAAACACAAACGTTAGGATTATGGAGCTTTAGATTCTGGCCATAAAAAAGTCTGAATTAGCACAGCGGCTCTACTTTTTGAACATTATTGCTTTTGTTGATTGAATCTAATGCATGGAGATTATCCGGTAACATTAAACACTCTAACTTACTTTACTAGGTAAGATTTTAGTTCATCAAAATGGTATCGTCTGCAACAAATTACCCGATAAATGCTTACCGGTAACATTCAACACTCTAACTTACTTTACCAGGTAGGATTTTAGTTCATCAAAATGGTATCGCATGCAACAATTTACCCCGTAAGTGCTTACCGGGTAAGAGTATCACCCTCACTTATCGTGTAAGACTCACCATCCTTATCATCACTCTTACCGGGTAAGATTTTTGAACATTGCCATGTTCATATGGTAAGGTAAATGACCCGATAAACATTTACTGGGTAAGTGTTTAGTAACGACCCCTAAGTCTAAACCTTGATTAATATCGATATGGACTTGTTTGGTGTGTTTTATGTATTTTTTAGCTAAGTAGGATCACTTTGTTTTGTTATAATTCTGATTTTAATTTTGTTTTGGTTCTTTTTAAAAATTTGTGTTTTACTGTTGATCATGAATTCTTGGTTTTTGTTTTTAGAGTTTAATGATTCTATTATGGATTTTTTTTCAGGTTTCATTTGACCACTTCGAGATCAAAGGCGCATTGTGAGGATGTATCCTTTCGCATTGAGATGTATCATGGCACATTGTGAGGATGTATTTCAGAGCTGATTTAGCGATTGAGGCAAAAGGATGTATTCAAGTCATCTCCAACAATATTTGAACTTATAATCTATTATGTATTTCCTTTGGCTAATTGAGCTACACGCTCTAGGGCTTCTCATTTACAATAAAAAGTTCACACCTTACTCACCCGGTGCATTGTACGGGCACACTTCTATACTACATATATATACATTTAGACATAATGTCTTAAAACAAATCTTAAAGCACAATGTACTACCAATTTAAGCATGAAATTCAAAAATCTCTTAAAAACAACTTTTAAAGCATAATGTACAAGTAGTTGATGCAAAGCTTTTCAAACCTGACCCATACCAAAGATTTTCAAACCTGCCCGTACCTAAAGTAGAAGCTCAACCCATACTTTTCCTCTTACATCTTACCTCTTATTGACGTCTGAGAGCAGAGCCATACTGTTTGTAACAACCCAACCTTAGTTACAACAAGATAGCAACTTAAACTTAAATAATAAGGCTAAAAAAATACCCAAATCTACATCTGTAATACAAGGTTTGGAAGACAATGTTGTACACAACTGAGAATACACCAGAGACTACAAGGGAGGTCCTCTAAATCAGCTTCAACTCGCTTCAACTCTTAAAACTTAACTGCTCCTTATGCCACTCTTTACCTGAAAGGGTTTTAGATTTGAAAAGAGCAAGGGTTAGACCGAAAGGTCTAGTGAGTCCCTCTTATAGCAATATTTAACTCATAAAATAAACAATCAAGTATTTATCATAAAATAACCACTTTCAGCTTTGAGGAAAAATCTATAACTTTCAGCAACTTCTTCGCTCACACTACTGCCACCCTAAGGTGACAGCGTATCTGTGACTTACACTGCCTTTGTTGGGGACACACCTCCAACGGCATAAACGGAACACCCCCCCCCCCGGTATGAGCACAGGAGGGCCACACCCCCCGACTTTGAGCCTACACACTTAGGACCATGTATGCATACATTTCCACTTTGTCAACAATAAAATAATGTCTTTAACATTTAAATAAAACTCGCAAGTACTAAAGCAGCGTCATTTCAAAGATTGCATATAATTTATAAATGCTCATGCCATCGCATATAAATCACAGTTTAAAGTAAACTTTCGCATGCTTTCGTTAGCCGAAGGATTTAGTTCAGAAAAACTCACCTGACGTCCTTAGCTCGAATCCCGTGTCTACTCCTATAATTCGGTCCGAGACCTAAAAAGGAAACATTGACCGATGAACTCTCAATTCAATCTATTTAATAACGACTTAAATCCGTAATCCAAACGATAGTTATTCTCTATACGCAACTTACCCACCAAACACTCTACTCGAGACAAGGTGCCTGGGTCCAAGAACCAAAATAACACATGGGCCGATCAACCACAAAACTAAGCCCAACATTAAATTATCTATAGGGAATATTTGGGCTTCGGCCCACATTCTGGACCAGCGGATGTAACACTCTAAAATTCAGAGTAAATTAAAACCTGGAAAACTTGGCAACATGACAACTGCATTGCTATAAACTTCTCAAAAAGGTGAATCAGTTGAAGCGGGAGAAAAGCAGTTCGCCGGACCTGAGATCGTGCAAGAGACTGCCGATAAAGTCAAGTGCATTCGTGAAAGAATGAAAGCGGCTCAGGATCGACAGAAAAGTTATGCCGATAAAAAGAGGAGACCGATGGAATTCCAAGTAGGCGACCACGTTATGCTTAAAGTGTCGCCGTGGAAGGGCATTATTCGGTTCGAAAAACGTGGGAAGCTGAGTCCCCGTTTCCTCGGACCTTTCAGAGTGCTTAAACGTGTGGGTTTGCAAGCCTACTAGTTGGAACTGCCACCGGAGTTGAGCATAATACACAACACGTTTCATGTTTGCTACCTCCGGAAATGTTTGGCGGTAGAAGACAACGTCATTCCCCTTTCAGAGTTAAGGGTAGACGAAGATAACCGTTGTGTGGAAGAACCCGACGCCATCTTAGAGAGAAAGTATAAGAAGTTGCGTCACAAAGAGGTCACTTTGGTCAAGGTACAGTGGAAGCATCACCGGGGATCAAATGTGACGTGGGAAGCCGAGGAGGATATGAAGCGAAGATAACCTCACCTTTTTGAGTAGTTGGGATTTCGGGGACGAAATCATTCCCAAGTTGGGGAGGAGTGTAACACCCCGAAATTCGTTTGGTTTTGCGATGTTGTTTAGAGGAAAAGGGGGTTTCTGCCTCTGTCTACAGGGCACACGGGTCGTGCGCCCTCCTTCAGAGAAAACGAACGGGTCGTGCGTATGAATCAGTGTGCGAGGCAGTGGCTTGCGCACGGGTCGTGCGCATTTCCTTCTTTGAAGGCGCACGGGCCATGCGCCCTGTAAGAATGCTTTTTGTGATTCTCTTAAATATCCAAGATTTGAGATATTTTCTTAATATCTCAAATCTCAGTTCTCTCTCTCTTCTTTTTCTCTCTCTTTTTCTCTTTTGATCTTCAAGGCTAGTTTAGTTGGTAGTTTTCGGTGTTTCTAGCAAGGGGTCGGTGTTTTAAGCTTCACCTCTTCGCCGTGATCGTTATCTGGTTTTTCGGGTTTTATTCTGAAAACCTACCGGTGAGTTCCTACTACCATTTTACAAACTTTATACATGTCAAAACTCTTATTTGTGAAATCCGAAGTATTTCTACGGTATGATTTCATGTTCTCTACATTTTGATATAAATGAAGTTTTTGGTGATTTTCGGGGTTCCCGATCAGTTTTGACCAAAATGACGGGTTCCGCCTTATTGAAGTAAAATGATGTTTTACTTGCACATTATGTGGATATGTAAAAAGAATGTTTAAGGACTCATTTTAATGATTTTCATTCTTACCAGAAGTTGAACTGGAAATGACATTTTGTTTATAAAATGTGTTTATACCATATGTTTAGTTATGGTTGGTCACATATGTTGTTGTGACGAGTCTGTACCATTACTAGCGGATCCCTAGGTTTTGAGTCGACTGTATTATTTGGATGTCATATTCCCCATTATGTAGCTATGGATGCATATGTTCCTCGAGGGCAACTTGGTACGGTTATGTGAGGCCGGATACTAGCCATGGTTCATAGTGATCCTAGGGAAGGAGTATACATTGGTTTTGCTTGGGGCTAGATCTCACTTTGTAGCACAGACTTATGTGTTCGTATCCTCGGATTCCAATTGTTTAGCTCATAACTCGGATTGGTGGTCTACTTTGTGTTACACCACAATCCTTGGTAAAATGGTCCTTTTGTCATCGTTTAATGAGTTTTGGACCGAAAAGGCCCGGTTGTGGCGAAATGTTATCTTTTATAAACTAAACCTTTATGAAAAGATTTCCTTATGATACTGATGTTTATATCTCTGATTTTGAATAAACTGTATGTTCTCACCAGGCTTTAAGTCTGACACTTTTTCTCAAATGATATGTATAACAGTTTCCCCTAGCGGTGGGATGCACTGGGTTTTGAGAGACGAGTTGGGTCTCGGGGCTTTTGAGATGACTAAAGTGTTGATAGTTGGGCATTGTTAAGTCCTATTCTTTTGATGAATACTGAATTGTCAACTGATGTAATCTAGATAGTTATGTTTAGATTAGTCTGTTGATAAATTCTAAATCCGTACAGGTTTTTGTAAAGTCTTAAGGACTGATTCACCTTTTTGAGAAGTTTATAGCAATGCAGTTGTCATGTTGCCAAGTTTTCCAGGTTTTAATTTACTTTGAATTTTAGAGTGTTACAGTGGACCGGGGTGCCGCCCGGTGGCATTGGTGACCGGGGTCTCCCCCCATGCGCTGCGCTCACTGATCGGGGTCTCCCCCTCATGCGCCGACCGAAACTCCCATCGACCGGGACATTCTATGGAACTCGACCGGTGTTTGAATGAGTCGACCGGGGTCCTCTCTTATCGACCGATGTCTTTGAGGCTGACCGGTCTCCCCCTTTCCGACCGGTGCCTCATCGCCCGGTGTCCAAGACTTGACCAATGCCTAACACTCGACCGGGGTCCTCTGTACTTCGGTCCCCGAGGTTTAATCGAACAACCACAACGACGATTCCCAACTAAACCCACGACCTTACTTTCAATCAGTCCTTGGGATCCATATTTTCTCCCCCAATCGATAACCACACAGAAGGAAATAAAAATCTCAAATCCCATAATCCACATTAACCAAAATAACAAAATCCCAACCTCCCAAAACAGCAAATTAAACAAACCAACCCAAGCAACACCACCATTTCTATAAACATCTAGAATAGAGACTTTAAGTTACAAGAAGCTTTACCTTAAAGTGCAATCAATTCGAGCTTGAATCCTTGTAGAATCGTCCTCTTCCTCGGTCTCTCCCAAAATCGCCCAAGAGCCCCCCTTTTTTTCTCTAAACCAACCGCCACAGGCTACAACCCTTGCATCTAGGGTTAAAAATCCATATTTTCCCATTTTTTTCACTCTAGACCCTTTACGAGGGACTTTCCACTTTCTTACCCACACTTTTAAATTATTTACTTTTAGCCCGGTTATTACAATATCCCCCCTCAAAAGAATTCCGTCCCCGGAATTCCTTCGTCAAACAATCTGAGATATTGGTTCCTCATAACCGACTCTAACCCCCAAGTCGATTATTGACTCTTGAGAAATTGCCACTGATTCTTCGACATAACATAGGTTCTCATCTATTCGAACGTCGCCTAAGGGTACCGCCGCATCCACCTCCGCTAGACACTTCTTCAAATTAAATACATGAAATGTAGGGTGAATACCTCGCAGCTCCACGGGTAGATCCAACCTATACATTACCTCCTCAACGCGCTCCACGATAGCAAACGACCCAACAAATCCAGGTCTTAGCTTCTATTTCTTCCCGAAACAGGTCACACCCTTCCAAGGCGATACTTGTAAATTTACATTTGACCCCGCTTGGGATTAATGACTTATAATTCTCAATCTAACCAAATAGTATCGTTCGATTACCCAAGCCATTCTGATCAATACCTAGCCACACGTAACCATCAGATTTACCCCTCGATTACAACAACTTCCATAACCGATAAAATTTTACCGGAGTCAACACTAAGACTACATACACCACTGATTACACAATCACTTCACTCACCAACATAACCCATCAACAACTGTAGACATCACCTACATCTCACCGCCACGAGTTTCTTCATCATGCAACTTGCCATTGCATGCAACCACTCTTAGTATAGTATAAGTCCAACGCAGATGTACCTTCTTTTTCGACCCACATTGATCTCAACTCCTCGACAATATCCCAATATCACACACACTAATATACCTCGCTCCGATGCCATCACTTCAATTTCTCACATATTGGTAGAGACTTCCGCAATTTCCAAAAAAAAAAAAATCCTCGCAAACCACCAATTCCAAATGGCCAATTAATGCAACACATACTTCCATCTCTCATTGCATCCACAATCACCCGACCAAATGCGCAATAAAACCCAGTTTCACCCACTCGGTACGGAGTGACCAAGCTCATGCAACTTTTCAAATAATCTAACACCGAACAACGGACTCACTTGGAATCCCTTTTTACAAATTGCCAAAACTGACACTATGGTCATTCGCTCCGAGCACTATATCCCAACACCTCTATCTTCCTCCTTGAGGATTTTTAAACCCACTTCTAATGGCCGACTCCCTGATTAACAGTGTGAACCTTTGGTTAATTGCACGATTTTGATTAATCACACTCACACCGCCCAGAACGCCATAATCCCTTTCTCATACCCGCGCTAAGGATTTATAAACTTGCTAACAGTAGAATCTAAAACATACCTCCACATTTTGAGTCACTTGCCAAGTCCTTTTTCTCAGATTTCCCACCTTTCCGACATGATAACTTCCCTCTCTCCTCGCTGCAAGAAACACTACTCACCCAACATTGCTTACTCTAATCCTCGATGATTCCACACGTGCCGACTTACATTTGCATTACTTTGCTTGATCACTCGACTATCCGCAATTCTCACGCGAGATGAACAACCCAAATCTTCCAAAATATTACCCACTACTCGAAAGCGCCACATACTTATCGCTCGCCAAACAGGATCATCCAACCTGTTATAATCCCTTCACCCCCAAATAATACTTCAACGTACTCACGGATTTCCTACCTACCACACAACCCCTTTTTGAAATAAGCAGCTCGGCACTTTCAACAATCAGTCTAGGGATAAGATATTCCCACCCAAAACCTGCCGTAACTCAGAACACACTGCTCC
Source organism: Arctium lappa (assembly GCA_023525745.1). Classification (NCBI taxonomy): domain Eukaryota; kingdom Viridiplantae; phylum Streptophyta; class Magnoliopsida; order Asterales; family Asteraceae; genus Arctium; species Arctium lappa. Next base: position 7,285,262 of record CM042054.1, on the reverse strand, counting down.
TCTCTTAAATAACCGCCAACCACCATTTGAAGATTAATCTCAACTTAGCAATATCCCGATACTAACCAACCATTCGCACAACCCAACCACATACTTACCACCTACAGACATTCCCCAAAGATCTACGAACGAGGGTACTCATCCTATAAAAATAATGTCAGACTACTACATATCATCAAAGAAGCTCCTTACCACTTTAATGGTTTGCACTCCCAGATATGTTATAAAGACGTCTCCAACTCATGGTTGCAACCATCACCCTACTACCTCGTCCCCTAACAACTGCCAGAACTCCATGACCACTTGGCACCCAACATATGCCGTCCTACTCTCACTGGTCGAAATACTAAAATCGGGTTTCATGGCATTTCATGATCTTGTCTTTCTCGAACCTGAATATATCTCAAGACTATGATCCTCAGAACCATCCAACAAGATATCACTCCTTGCCGGCTCATCACGACCTGCTGAAATCAAACTCCAGTAGCCTGAAAATTAAGCGTACTACCCCGAAGAATTAAATGTTCAAGGTGCAACCCATTCCAGATGTTCTATATATAAACTTCACCCCCACATACCCATCAAAACCTCATCGATAAAGAACCACCTGACTGAACTAGCGATCTTTCCATTTTGTAAGATCCACACAATATTGTCCAACATCACATTAGGTACACACCTCTTCTGGTTAACTCTTCACTTCCTCTCAAAACTCCTCAAAACTAACCATAACTACTCCTTCATTTCCAGCGTCCCGCCATTCACCACAAAAATGGTTTCTGACTTCCACGACAACAGTCGACGTTGAGATACTTCCACTATACCTCCAACCAACAAAGATTCCCAATGAAACCTACATCTCCCACTGTAGCAGTTAATTGCCAAATATATCTTTACGACTTCAATTTCCACTCCAGACACAAACATTTGCTGACATCCATAATCCAAGTCACGGAGCAAACGGTAAGCCATTATAGCATAATCATCCTTAACGTCATAGGTTAATGCCTCCATTAACCATCTCCGCTATTCACCACCATTACTTAGAAGGATATCAATTTCGAGTACCTTCTACCCTCTGATCGAGCAACACACTTACACTCTCAAAACTTTCATCATTCCTAATTGCAGCCTTTCCCTATGACCTAGAGAGTTCATAACCTTCATGCATGACACACAAATATTTAAACCCTCGATACGTTTGAAAATTTTAGAAGATACCTACATCAGAAAGCAAACTTACGTGTACACGACACAACACTGACTTAGTCATGCACAACGATTTCAATAATCGCTCCACCTCATCTCCACAACAATTTCTCTTCACCACATCCCAATATCGGGGTTGGCACATTTAAAAATATTTTCGATGAACTCTACACACACAATTTATAAAATACTACAAAATTGCTTACACTTAGCGTGCCAACAACTCTCACCCTCGTTGATGTGACAACATATGTTTGTACCAAACTCACTTACAAATTCATGCGATCAAATGTTGTTTTGATTTTCATAACCAAAAGTCAACTCATTTATATAAAAAAATATATAATATTTCCCCCATACCAAAAATCGAAATTTATCACCCAAAGTCAAAAACTTGTCTTTTCAATTCAAACACATATTCGCATGTGTCGACACGTTTTCAAAACAACTACTTCGTAAGGCACACCCACGCCAAAATATCTGATGTGAAAGATATGAAAAACTCTAGCAATTTATTTAACACACTATGCATGAGACTCAATAACATTGAAGGCTATTCACTCTAACAAGGTCAAATGTTTGCATTCACTGTAATTTATCCCAAACTCCTAGCTTCCGACCCAACCAGTCGGAGTCCTCTACTGTGCCACAACCTCCGACACCATCGTCTTCTAACAACCTTGGAAGTCCAGCAATTAGTCACCACCGTGATTATTGATTCACAAATCAAGCGGTAACTCATTTCTATCTGATCCTCACTACATATTATCAGTCAACACTGATATCGTCTCTCAGCCACCATTCAATTAACTACAGCTTTAGAAACCTCATCTTTATCCTTCGATTCTTAGATTAACACTGTCCTGTTTCATACTAATCGACATACCATTTTACCAAACCGAAGACTCCCTTGGAGCGAAAAGCTCACCTCTTATCCTCATTCTCTTCCTTATGGACGCAGGAGGTCCTTTCTCACCGAAATATCTACATCCCGCACGATACTCATCCTAAACGGTATTAATCTTACCACCAAAACGAACTTCCACCACACACTAGGCTAACACTATCAATCTATGGATATAACTCTCTACCCTGAACCACACTCAACAATAGCAATTGAGTATGCCCATGTACCTGTAAATTCATAATGGCATTGGCCAGATGCGATTCTGAATTTACCTTACATGAGGGTACTAACTATTGTTGTCACACCTCACGATTATCAAGGTCTTTCTTAAAGGCTTCCTAAATCTCAGTTGTGTCCACCTACTCCACAGTTTAAGTTTAGGCCCATCCGGTCACCTAAATCCCTTAAACTATGGCTCTGATACCAACTGTAACAACCCAACCTTAGTTACAACAAGATAGCAACTTAAACTTAAATAATAAGGCTAAAAAAATACCCAAATCTACATCTGTAATACAAGGTTTGGAAGACAACGCTGTACACAACTGAGAATACACCAAAGACTACAAGGGAGGTCCTCTAAATCAGCTTCAGCTCGCTTCAACTCTTAAAACTTAACTGCTCCTTCTTATGCCACTCTTTACCTGAAAGGGTTTTAGATTTGAAAAGAGCAAGGGTTAGACCGAAAGGTCTAGTGAGTCCTCTCTTATAGCAATATTTAACTCATCAAATTAACAATCAAGTATTTATCATAAAATAACCACTTTCAGCTTTAAGGAAAAATCTATAACTTTCAGCAACTTCTTCGCTCACACTACCGCCACCCTAAGGTGACAGCGTGTCTGTGACTCACACTGCCTTTGTTGGGGACACACCTCCAACGGCATAAACGGAACACCCCCCCCCCGGTATGAGCACAGGCGGGCCACACCCCCCGACTTTGAGCCTACACACTTAGGACCATGTATGCATACATTTCCACTTTGTCAACAATAAAATAATGTCTTTAACATTTAAATAAAACTCGCAAGTACTAAAGCAACATCATTTCAAAGATTGCATATAATTTATAAATACTCATGCCATCGCATATAAATCACAGTTTAAAGTAAACTTTCGCATGCTTTCGTTAGCCGAAGGATTTAGTTCAAAAAAACTCACCTGACGTCCTTAGCTCGAATCCCGTGTCTACTCCTATAATTCGGTCCGAGACCTAAAAAGGAAACATTGACCGATGAACTCTCAATTCAATCTATTTAATAACGACTTAAATCCATAATCCAAACGATAGCTATTCTCTATACGCAACTTACCCACCAAACACTCTACTCGAGACAAGGTGCCTGAGTCCAAGAACCAAAATAAAACATGGGCCGATCAACCACAAAACTAAGCCCAACATTAAATTATCTATAGGGAATATTTGGGCTTCGGCCCACATTCTGGACCAGCGGACCGGGGCGCCGCCCGGTGGCATTGGTGACCGGGGTCTCCCCCCATGCGCCGCGCTCACTGATCGGGGTCTCCCCCTCATTCACCGACCGAAACTCCCATCGACCGGGACATTCTATGGAACTCGACCAGTGTTTGAATGAGTCGACCGGGGTCCTCTCTTATCGACCGATGTCTATGAGGCCGACCGGTCTCCCCCTTTCCGACCGGTGCCTCATCGCCCGGTGTCCAAGACTTGACCGATGCCTAACACTCGACCGGGGTCCTCTGTACTTCGGTCCCCGGGGTTTAATCGAACAACCACAGCGACGATTCCCAACTAAACCCACGACCTTACTTTCAATCAGTCCTTGGGATCTATATTTTCTCCCCCAATCGATAACCACATAGAAGGAAATAAAAATCTCAAATCTTATAATCCACATTAACCAAAATAACAAAATCCCAACCTCCCAAAACAGCAAATTAAACAAACCAACCCAAGCAACACCACCATTTCTATAAACATCTAGAATACAGACTTTAAGTTACAAGAAGCTTTACCTTAAAGTGCAATCAATTCGAGCTTGAATCCTTGTAGAATCGTCCTCCTCCTCGGTCTCTCCCAAAATCGCCCAAGAGCCCATTTTTTTCTCTAAACCAGCCGCCACAGGCTACAACCCTTGCATCTAGGGTTAAAAATCCATATTTTTCCCATTTTTTTCACTCTAGACCCCTCTACTAGGGCCTTTCCACTTTCTTACCTGAAAGGTCATTATTTCCCATAATCCATCCGGGTTACATCCATCCCTTCCAAGATCCATTGACCGTAAGAAAACAAGTTGACGCCTAGGACTAAACGGTGACCTCGAAAACGTGAACATCCCGCCCTAAACTTCATTCCAGGTGGATGGTCGCACCAAGGTTGACACCTAATGGAGTGCTAAAATTCCAAATCTTACGTTTCTAATAGACAGATCGCCAAAGTTTCCTTTTAATCGCGAAACCCACTAAGACGGTATATCGACAACACATCCCATGATGTGACACCGACTAGCAATCCATCAAAAAGAATCCCAAAATAAGCGCAGATAGTCACATAAGACCTTATCCCGCATGATTACCGAAGTATAAAATCACCCCTTAACTAGTTGAGAAGACTTAAATCTACTACTTCCATAAAACAAATGTGCACAGACTTAAAACTGAAACTCAAACTTTCACGACTGACCGCAAGTCGGAACATCCGACGCTTCCGATTCCAAGGACTCCCTTAGTCCCTAATTACAACTGCTCTTACGACAGGGTTAAAATCTATAGGCCTAATGAGTTCAAGGTTTTTCAACCAGTATGCCGATTTAAGTTTATAAAACTTTCGAATACAAAAGCTTCCTAACGATTAGACGTGCGGCAAAAATACACTACCATCCATGCGATAGGTTTCAAAATTGATTAACCACACAACGCATAAGAAAACATTTCAAAAAAAACTCGTTTGTTCAATACTTACGCTAGTAGTGACAATAATAACATGAGCAATTATTTACACTGTAATTGTAAAAATAGGCTCCTGCGCCACAACACGTGCAAATAAAGGTTTGAACAACTCCAAAAGAGAACTCACAATTTTTATCTTTAAAATTCTGCCTCTTTAATCAAAAGACGTTGCGACATGAGGATATCAACAACTCTAAATGTAACGGTTTTTCCCAAAGCCCAAAAGAATAATGGGAATGCCAATAAGATTCCAAATCGAGTTTAGGCTTTAAGCCAAACAGATACACACACTTGACCCAACAGAAACTTCAATGACAGGAACGCCGCTAATTCGATAAATGCATTGCGGAAAATTTCTAACAGTAAAAGTGGATGATTAAATTACGGTCAGAACAAAAGTCCTGCTTGATATAACGAAGATCTTTTACAAGTTTGCTCATACCGACATTATAACTAAGTCCAAATGCAAATAGTATGCAACGAATGACATTTGTATGAAATCCAACATTTAACGCACACAATGATGCATATGCACATGTTCTCAAAATTATTTTACGCAACGCAAAATGACGTAAGACGAGGCACCCTAAACCCAACTGAATTTTCGCAAAACTCGATAGTGCTAAAATCATGCAATGACAAATTTTCATTTCTCAACAAGAATGTAAGACGACAATATGGCTAAAACATTAAGCCTTTAAGAGTTTTCTCCTTTAATGCAATGAAAGGTAAAATGACATCCTTTAACAAAATTCACATGGGACAGGACGCCAATTAACTCGTAAGCTTAAAGGAACAAAATTAAAACTCACGCATGAAAAGACATCGCATAAAACAATACTCCATGAAATTTCAACAAAACTCACACAAACTAAAATCCCCAAGAAATTCCGACTCAACACGTGGGAATAACTTTTCTTTTAAAACCATTGACATATGTGGAGGAGATCCAATGCCTAGGTTAAAATCTCATAGCTACCTGCCCAAAACTCAAATGACCTTAAAACATGGATATTACAATATCCGCAAATAGCGTTAAACAAGAGACGTGAATAAAGAGATTTTTTATAACAATTTGCAATTACGTGCAACAAAACATTTTCATGAATGCTTAAGCTCACAGTTTAAAATCTGGCGAATGCTACATGCGTTACTAAACCTTATAATGCAGAACACAAACACTTTATGTTTTACGAACATAAGAACAATTTATGCAAATCTATTTCGAAAATAAATTTAGTGCATGAATTTGATCGGCACTTGGGCATCATAGGACTACACTACACTTCCCAAAAACCCGACATACTATTGTCATCCGGATGCATCAAACATCTTAAAGCCACAATCTCGATAATTGATAAACTTACGAATTCTCTTTGAATAGGATCGGTCTACCAACTCACGAATCTAATCCAACCAAGATTTCCGACCCAAGAGGATCAACTTAGTGACCTCCTCGCACTTAGCTATCACTCCCAGGTGACCTTGATATACACATCAATCCTTCCTTAGCTAACTCGCTTAGGAACTTCTCACTACCCCAACGGTCATCCTCCCGAAGTAGATCAAGTATACATATGTAGCATGTAGGTTCACCATGACACTGGTCAGGTGCCATTATGAACGCACAATACACAATCATCCTTGAGACCCTCGACAAGTTTCCCGTTTCTAACGACTTGGTCAGCCTCAAATTATCTTATCTTAAGGTACCTAATGTGCAACTCCACTTATCTTTGCTTATAAGAACGCTAGCTTGAGTCTAGGCATCCTAAAATCAATACCTAAATCTCTCAAACTTAAACTCTGATACCTAGGGGTGTCAAAAATAACCGAAACCGAATAACCCACCCGAACCGAATGAAATTTGGGTTAAACGGTTTCGGGTTAAACGGTTCGGTTAACCGAATAAGGATCCTTATTCGGTTCGGTTTTCGGTTAAATTTTTCCTAATTCGGTTAAACCGAATAACCCGAATAAAATATTCTACTAATATTTTATATATTCCATGTTTATAAAATATAAACCTAAGGCATGTTATACTATTATTATTTTACATATGTTATTGATATATAATGTTTTTTTTTATTGAGAGTAGATAATGTTTTTTATTATATTACATTTTCTGCTTGAATCACATCGTCGCATGAAGAAAAATAATGTCATATGGTAGAAATAGATTTTGGTAGATGGTGTATTTTACTTAATATAAGTCAATTGTTGAGTATGAATGTATGATACAATTGTATATTATAAGTAACATACACTTGATTTGAAAACATTATTTGAGCAAATGTCCAACAAAAAAATATAAATACTTATTCGGTTTAACCGGTTACCGAACCGAATAACCCGAAACCGATTAAACCGAAGCTTATTTGGTTTGGTTATCGGTTAGTTTTTAAAAAGATTATTGATGGAGATTCCATAAATATTCCATGAAAACAGATTAACCCGAACCGAATAAACCGAAAACCGATTTAACCGACCGAATAACACCTCTACTGATACCAACTTGTAACACCCTCAAATCTGAAAACAACAACTTATTAAAATTCTCTAAATACATCAATAAATACCTCAAACTACAAACATAAATTGAGCAGCAACCTCAATGCTCCCATTCATCCTATACATACATTCTATGAAAAGAACGGGTGTTACTAAACCCAATACCATATACTAACTCCGTCCTGCGGAAGGCTTCGCCGACTACTCACTCTTGAAGGCTAAGGCTCAACTCTTCATAGCACCGCTAGAACTGAACCCCCGCTAGGAACCTGATGCACATGCCGACAAATAAAAAGGTTAAGCTTAATGCCTAGTGAGCTCAAGAGTTTTAGCATGAACAACTATATCTTTAAAAGCAGGGAAACCAGTTTAAAGCGAGATCATTCGAAATAATATACTTTAAAATGGAAACGCCACATTTTCCATAATTTGCACTTTTAAAGACAATGCTCACAAACACACATTTCTTATAAAACGATGCAACCCCAAACTCACCCAAAACGGGGTCATAGTTCAATACTCAAATGTGCAAAAATGTAAATAGTACGTCATGGAAAACCCGTAACTCAAAATAATACCCACACGACCATAAAATAGAATGAACTCAAAATATTAAAACGCGGACAATTAAATATCCAAAATACGACGGGCCGATGACGGGGGCTTCCCGTATCCGTTGAGAGTGGAGGAACACAAAAGTATGCCACTCATACAACGTTAATCGTATGACACTTCACGACACACAAGCCCAAGTGTCCCTACGACTCCCTTCAAGCTACACCAAAGAGTCAACTGACCTTAGCGATATATTAACGAAAATACCGCTCCAAGGCCCGACCCAAGGGGAATACAACCAAGGCATTGCCCCACCTGGCGGAGGTCCAAAACGCCCATCCAATGGCTACTCCACGCCATGATAGCACCACCCGGACTCAGTCCTCTTAGTGTACTCCTTGAACGGACAAGGTCATAAAACATGTGTCCCGGAGTCCAACCCCGTACCACCCAAATGACCATCAAACATGACTGACTCATGTGCCTATGGATCCAAAGCAACACAGTCTAAAATTACCCGACTATACCTGAATGACAACAACACTCGAGCCTGTAATTATAAATATGCAATAAAATGCATTCAGACGTAAACCAGAAAATGGGACTCTACATCGAGCCATTAAACCCGAACAATTGTCCATAAGACTCTTTAAGCCAACATCGAGCTAAAATGCTCAAAATCCATTTGACCAATATTTAATGGCCCCCCAAATATTGAAATGTCTTTAAACAACGTTTACGAAGACACATACCTCAAAGACGAGATTAACCCGAAACTCAACGCGTAATGGGACCAAAGGTTTTCCAAAGGGTTTATGAATGCAAATACACCAAAATGCATATAACATGAAATAGACTCCATTTGTACAAAATCCTCTAAGGTGCATAAATCATAAGATAAATCTTACTTGTACAAAATCACCAAGACTACGTGAATCATGTTATTTAGTTGTCGAAATGTTCAAGACCCAATATAAGCATTTTAAGAGGTTAACACAACCCAAATTTACTAAATATGAAAACTTACCAAAATACTCACTCTTTGACATAAAACCAAGTAAAACATATTTTTACTTCAAAATACACAAAACTTATCAGCAGTTAACCATTTTATATAAAACACTTTAAAATAAACATTTTGGCATGTACACCGTTTTCACAAATCAACTTGAACTCGTCTTGCTAGATTTAGGCTAAATCTAGGTTTCACCCAACGAGCTCTTTTGACGGCCATTTGAATCCTCAAGCCGGAAACTTCCAAAACCTAGATCCAAACATTACAAACCATAAATACCCATACTCAACCATTTAGAAGCATTTCCCCCAAATAATATACCAAAAACCCCAAACGAGATCAAAACCCTAGTTTTCTCCAAAACTTACCAAATCCGAGATTTGAGAAACCAAACACTAAGAAACCATCAATGGAACATTTATAACCTTAAATCAAAGAAGCTTACCACTAGAGATGACGAGACCTTCCGAGAACACCCAATCCAACTCTTCAACCCGAGCTCCCCAAACATCGAACTTGCATACTCCTTTATGAAAAATCCACCATGGATGCTTCCCAAACTGAGATTAAAGCTCTCAAAATCGCCAAGTGGAGAGGAGAAAAATAGAGATGGTGGCTAATGAGAGAAAACCCTAGAACCTGGGTTTAAAATCGAACAGATGACTCCCGCGGCCTTGGCCGCGACCTTGAAGTCGCGGGCCAAGCCGCGCGTGCTACAAAGTTGCGCACCACAGTGGGTTACGCGGGTTTAGCCGCGGCTTTGAGACCGCAGGATAAGTCGCGCGTGTCACTGGAGTCCCTTCCCACTTCTCGTGCTAAACCGCTCACCGACCTCTTCGCTCAGTCGATCGCTGACTGATTTCCTTAGCTGGTCATAAACCGATCTTTAGGGAAATTACGGGTGTTACATTATCTTATTGAGGATGTATGATACGTTAGTTACATTTTAATTGTCTTGAATAAACTTGACAGTTAATGTTAATGTCGTGAAGTTATTATTTTGCGAAACATAACGAAGTTCCTGATATCTGTAGTTTGAAGATGTTGGTTCTCATGGCACAAAAGTCATCATATACAATTTATGGCTTGATGAGGATGGTAATATGGAGCTTGATTTTGAGTCAAATCCTGAGGTTTTGATCCTTCCCTTTTCCATTTTCTGCATTATATATATATATATATATATATATATATATATATATATATATATATATATATATAGGGGAGCGATCAAATGGAAACCACTCTAATTTTGAAAACCGTGGAAACCCTCGATTTCATTGGTTAAGTTAATGAAATTGTTTCATGAAATTATTTAATTTGATAAAATTGTTTCATATAATTCTTTTATTGATGAAATCGTTGCATATATTTGTGTTTTTTATGTAAAAATGAAAAAGTTTCATCAGACTGCAAAAATACATTAAACAATTTCATCAAAATGAGAAAAATAGATAAAACTACATAAAAAACACAAATATATGAAACAATTTCATTAACAAAAGAATTATATGAAACAACTTGATCATATTAAACAACTTTATGAACCAATTTCATTAATTTAACCAATAAAATTGACGGTTTCCAAAGTTTCCAATCTAATATGGTTTCCAATTGAAACCACCTCTCTCTCTCTCTCTCTCTATATATATATATATATATATATATATATATATATATATTTACACACACATATAGATACACCATAGGCTAGAAACAACTTTGGGAATTCGGAACACCTATATGCATGAAAAATCAATTGGTCATGATCCAATTTGATATTTATGGGCCCTTCATTTAATCAATTCAGAAACTGCAAAAGGGGGGCTTAGATTTTCTGATTCAATCTTTTCAATAAAAAATGGGTTTACATGATTAGGTAACAAAAATTTTGACATTGCGACTTAATTATTAATATCCAGTTCACCTGCATCATTGCATCCATCAGAATATGTCATTCCGTTGCCGCCTGTCCGGGATAGTGGGCGCCTTTTTTAAGGTAGCCACGGGCCGAGAATTGGGCTGTCCGGAAGGTGAAGTTTGACTGTTAGATGTTGTCCAAATTGACGGGAGCACACTTCGGTCACAGGGTGTTGTGTTGCTACGACCTGAGTCGTTGCTGGTTGCTAGATGTCGGTGGATTCGAAGCTCGATCGAGGGACTGCTCAGTGCGGCCACAGGTGGTCTGTGGTGGGCTGCCCAAGCCCGCTGCTGGTGTTGGTAATGGACTTTTCCGTTTGGTTAGCGTCTGCGGTGGTTTTGATTCTCGCAAACCCCGTTACCGATTTTTGTTTCGATGTCCTTGGTAGTTTAGTCTTGTGTATCGTTTAGTTATGGTTCTGTTCATTTGCGTTTCGATGGGATCTGTCCCAGGTTTATCGACTTTCTCGATGCTTGTTTGGTAAACTTTCTGGTTGATTTGGTAATAAAAATACTTCTGTCGTTCAAAAAAAAGGTTCATTAGTGTATTTGAATCATGTATTCAGGTGGCATCCTTGATACAGTTTTGGTTCTAGATGTGAGCAATCAAAATATTGCATATTTCAAAAGCAACCACATCATCAAACGATTATACAAGTAATTTGATGGCACTAATAAATTTGGATGTTAGTTGTATAACCATATGCACATAAGAGTTGACTTGGATTTGTCCAAGAGGTATGGATTATGGAAGTGTGGGTTATACGGGTGGACTAGGGAAAATATTGTCCTAATATTCTTTTTATTTTACAAGTTTATTATTACTAACTTCTTCTTGGTTTGTAGAGGTTTTTTTTGGTTATATATCGTGTCTTCTCAAATGAAGTTGGTTTAATTTTCTAGCCGCTAGAGTTATGAAGCAGTGTAGATGATTAGCTTTGAAAGGTGGATGCTTTGGTTTCCTTATTTTGACACAGGAAACTGTTGCCTTGAGCTTATTCGCTTTTCTCTACTACATTCCATGAATTACGTTTTAGCTAATGTTAATTTTGTAACCTACTTTGCTCGATTCTATTTGATTCGTTTGTTGTTAACCCAAATACAACCTTTTTTATTCGTAGGTTTTTAAGTAGCTGGTGTCGTTATTTGATTTTCATAGGCCTTGAAGTTTTGAACTGACAAAAATTGGTGAGGGTGATAAACGGATAATAAAGTTGGTTACAAATGCCACCATGTTTTTGTAGCTGCTGGAGGATATGGAATTCTCATTAACTTATCAATAAGTTTTGAACCAATTGTCCTGTAGATTTTAACTCTACTTTTGGTTTTATATAATGAATAATTTGTTATATACCATCAAGTTTTAAAAAAATTTAAAATACAAGTTTATGATTTATTTATGATTTCTTAATTCATTTTGAATTTCATACATTAAGTATTAATCAATTTGTAAATATATTTAAATACAGCATAAAAATTGAGTTTTACTAACTTGATCCTTTGATTCTATATCCAAATCTCGAGCATCTTCTTATTGTTCTTTTAAATATGTGATATATCAATCATGTTTTTTATAAGTCGATCAACAATTATTATCATGATGTGCGGCAAACAAAATAAAGTAGGAAGTAAGATTAAAGTTTGAGATATCTATTTAATATGGCTTCATTTTCTGTTTTGATCCAAGTTAAAACATAGTGCTAATTTTAAGAGGGATTATAGTTGTATATCTCATTTTTGTAAGAAAATATATTTGAATAGATTGATTTTAAAGAATATAGGGGGTATAGGATTAGTCCTTCACATAAAGGTTTACCAAATATGTTTTGGTTAGACAATTTTAGTTTTTGAATTAGGCATTTGTGTATGCTTTTGATATAGCTTGTTTATTTTAAATGGATGTATTTATGCAAACATACAATATCATGCTCGTGAATTTTGTTTACAATAGCTATGATGAAGATAGGTGATTTTAACTCATGAAAAAAAAATGAGGCACAATAGATTTTTTGAAGTCAAACATACTACCTTTTATATCCAAAATTGTTCCGCATTTCATTAAATTATGGAACACCAAAATTTGTGGTAATAATTGGTATTTCCTATGGAATGTAAATATGTAATGTTGCTATCACTCTTTTGGAACAACTTTTTTTTGAAATTTTCATTAGATTAGTGATCAATTAATGACTTAGGTGTCGTTTGTTTTTTAAGAGGTCTAAAGTCTGAAATCTTATTTTAGTTATGATTAATAAGAGGTGGTGTGTAAAAATGTCTGAACGATTCGGACTTAAGAGTCATTAAGAGGTTTTTTTCAAAAAACAAACGACCCCTTACACTTCATCTTAACATAGTTACATTAGAAATTAAAAGACGAAATAAATAAATTAATACTTTGATAGTTTGATGTGTGAAAATTGGAATTTAAATAATTGGGATAAACAAAATTAATTGATTTAGTTGATCAAAAGTTCTTTTTATGTTTATCCAAAAATGACATTATTCAAAGTATCAAACTGAAAAGAAAAAAGACTTTGATATGACAATCAATAAAGTTTATCGTCCAACAATTTTGAATGCAAATGTTCATCCGTAATTGGTATACTTAGCTTATATTTATTCAAATTTTACATCTCGTCGTATTGCGTGAGTACACAAGTAACATGATTCAGCGGTAAATTAATGTTTCAAAATTGTGATTCACCCGCACTGCATCGTGCAGGTATACCACTAGTATATATATATATATATATATAGAGAGAGAGAGAGAGAGAGAGAGAGAGAGAAAGAAGCAAACTAATTTGTGAGAAGACGAGAAGGAATGTGAGTCACATAATTTATTAATTAAAAAAACCATAAATAAAAATTAAAAAATAGTTTTAGAAACTAGGATATTTTAATTATTTATTATTATTTTTTTCTAAATATAATTTTAATAAAAAAATTTCACAATTTTAACCAAATATCACACGTGATATCATTATATGAATATTTATGCATATCACATATCATATTATTACATGTGATAATTATATATATATTTTAGTTAATTATATGTGATTATGTATACTTCTATTTATAGATCTTTTTGTGATATACATATTATCACATGTGATTATACGTCATTTATATTCAGACATATATTATCATATGTGATATTTACAAAAATCCACTTAGTGGTATCATATGTGATACATAATAATATATCACATGTTAAACGAAGTTAATCACATGTGATTCAAAATGTAAATCTAAAAAATAGAGGAAAAAATGGTGAAATAAATAATGAATTAGTTATGGATATCACATGTGATATTTGATGAAAATTATGATTTTATCTAGAAAATAATAATATAAATTTGATAAAAAAAATTATGAATTTATTAAAATTAAAAAATAAATAAATTTAAAAGATATTATGAGATTTTTAAGGATTTATCCAATTCAAATTGTAATTATCCTAATTTTTAAAAAAATAATTTATTTATGCTATTTTTTAATTAATAAATTATGTGGCTCTTATTTCTTCTCGCCTTCTTGTAAATTGACTACCTTCTTGTTTGAACCTTTTATATATATATATATATATATATATATATATGGAGAGAGAGAGAGAAGGAGGGGGGCTATTTCATATACAAATACGAAAAATGTTATAAAGTATGTAATTATATCTACATTATACCATAAAAAAATATATTTATTTATTTTATCATAATTTAATAAGTTACATAAATTAATAAAAAGATATAAAAATATAAATAACTCACTATGATTACTTGAAAGTTTTAGTATATTTCACCATCTTACAAAAGTAAACAATTTTTAGTGAACTATTTCAAAAAAGTAACACAAATTATAAGATATTGTGAGCGTGACTGCGTGACGGAACCATAAATGTATTCTAAGTTTCTAACCCAATCAAATAATACGAAACCCCGAATTTCTAACATGCATATGCATAATTGTAACAAAATTTTAATATATTATAATGCATTATATAAATATATTAACATATGTTTATATTATCTTCTATACCATACAAAATACTAGAAGTTTTAACTATAATTCATGGCTTAAAATAAACTCAAATTTTCTAACAAAAAGTCATTCGAAATCAACAATAGGCATGCCGATAACCCATAAGAATCTGACGTATGGTTTATTAATGTTAACCGAGCATATCCAATTTTAAGCTTGCGTATCCAAAGTTCAAAGATATCATTAGTTAATATTTGAGTAAAAAGCTACAGATCATTGACCATATTAATTTTGTGTTTATAACCTCAAAATAAATATCTTCCGATTACACAAAGACAGCAAATATTAATATTGTTCTTAAATAGAACAAATTATTATTTTTCGTTTACATTACTAAAAGAAAGACAATCCACACATAATAATATATATATATATATATATATATAAGCGTCTTTTTTATTTTAAATTTAAAATATATTAAAGGAGGTTTTCACAAACGATGATCATTCTTTAAATGTCTTCTCATATTCCTCAATGCTTTTGAAGAGCTCTTGAACATTCCCTTCGCCGAATCCTCCACATCCTGGCTTTTGATTATTGTTCTCGATCACGCACCCTATCCTCTGAATTATCTCTATAATTAAGGTTGGCCTGTCGTAACCGAAAAAATAACAAATTAATTGATCATAATAGTTTCAAAGTATCTAAAGAATTAATTATCGATTACAATTCATCCTACATGATGTATATGTTTGTATACATATACATATAGGTGAATGATTGTGTGAGAAGTTGAGGTTAATGTGAGAACTGGATCTGAACCGTTGACCACTTTTAATCAAATGCACTCCCATGAATTGCGGATTAGAAGGGAATTGATCCGGTGCATCTTATCTCGGTATCATAATATGCATCCATTCCTACATTAACTTTAACTTCTCACCACAACCCAACCTTATATGTATATTTCATGTGTATATATTTGAGTTACATATCATGTATGTTACATATATTTCTTGTATGTATGCATACAGGAGCATGTTTAAAAGTGATTTACTAATTTTCAAAATATTTACGTCCAATTCTCGTTTGAACATACTTAGCTCTCAATATACATACATATATGTATAGAGTAAAAATCATGTGAAGTTAAATATTTTATCAAAGTTGAGAAATGTAATATCATATATTCATATATGATTACACAGTCTGTGTGTATTTAATTATATATGATTAAGTTTGTGTATCATATATGATATCACACTTTTTGTCTTATCGCAAAATGTTTATCTTCTCCGTTTAACCTCCCCATATATATATATATATATATATATATATATATATATATATATATATATAGTGTTTGGTTCATTTGAAAAATGGTAAATATATGATAAATAGAGAAGTAATCCTAGTCATTCATATGGTCAAGATCGGATTTGACTAGTCAAATATTGCGGCTTTAACCGGTCAAAAGTTGCGGCTTTGACTGGTCAAAAGTTGCGGCTATCCCAAAAATAGAAGGACAATTTCGTAAATTTTACAAAACACACGGGCTGTGTTCATATATGAACATGTATAATTCACATATGAACTATATGTTCATATATGAACCAGTGTAATTCACAACTGAACTCTTTTAAATGATTCATATATGAACCTTTGTGATTCATATATGAATCTGTATGAATCACAAAGATTCATATATGAATATGTATGAATCAAAAAGATTCATATATGAACCTTTGTGAATCACAAAAATTCATATATGAATATGTATGAATCACAAATATTCATATATGAATCAGTTGAACTAATTAACAGATTCATATCTTTGTGATTCATACACATTCATATATGAACTCATCCCGTAATTTTACGAAATTACCCATCTACCTTCTATAGACCACACAAGAAATTATTCGGTGCTTCGCGGTCAAAGCCGCAAATGTTGACCAGATGAATGGCTAAGATTACTTCTCTATTTCTCATATATTTACCATTTCTCAAATGAACCTCTCCATATATATATATATATATATATATATATATATATATAGGAAAGTTCAAATGAAAACTCATTTTTCATTGTGCACGTGAGGACAAATCTTAGCCACTCAATCTCTTTTGATCCAACAACTCATATTAAATAGAGTTTGTAATTTTAAAATGTTTAGGGATAAAATTGGAAGAAATTTTAAACACACGCCTACCATATTTGACTTTTTATTTTCTTTTTTAATTAAAAACTTTTTTACCAAATTAAAGTTTAAAATAAATTATCTTAAAAATTACTAATATTTTAATCAAACAAATTACATCAAAAAAACGAGAATTTCGTGCTCTTCGATATGACATCCATCTCGATATAGTTTTTTTTGTCGTTTTAACCGTTTTTTTACGTGAAATGCTATATATGTGTTATATTCATTATGAATATTTATGTACGTTAAAGTTTGTACAGCGCCTCGACACCGTAAGTATGTAACTCGAATCACCTTTTTCACCACTTTCGTCAACGTCGTAAGGCATTACATTTCTTCAGCACCGTAACCCAATACCCATCAAGACGAATCGAGAACCTATCGAGTAATTCTGTTGTGAATCGGGGAACAAAAGAGAGTGTGTCACGTCTCCACATCTTCACAAGTCATTCATATGTTATTCATCATGAATAATGTATAATTCAGGATGAATAATACAACAATCAGGGTGAATAATTCACGATTCATGAATTCGTGTATTATTCGTCATGAATGTTGTGTAATTCATTCTGAATACTATATTATTTATCATGAATAATGAATGAACGTTCACATTTGTTATTCATACTGAATGTGGGACATCCGGGGATGCGCATACATATTCATAATGACTTAAAACCAAATTTCGGTTGTGAATTGAGAAACAAAAGAGAGTGCGCTATGTGTCATACCTTCACGGGTCATTCATATATTATTCATCATGAATAATGTATCATTCAGTATGAATAATAGAATATTCAGGGTAAATAATACACGATTCATGATAATTAATACATGAATCATGGATTTGTGTATTATTCATCATGAATATTGTATTATTCATCATGAATATTGTATTATTCATCCTGAATACTGTATTATTCATCATGAATAATACTGAATAATATCTTTGTTATTCATACTGAATGTGGACACCTCATGTAAAAAACGGTTAAAACGAAAAAAATCCTGAATATTGTATTATTCATCCTGCATACGGTATTATTCATCATTAATAGTGAATGAACGTTCAACTTTGTTATTCATACTGAATGTGGACACCCGAAGACGTGCATGCATATCCATAATGAATGTATCACGTATATAGAATTTCACATAAAAAACGGTTAAAACAAAAAAAAAACTATATCGAGATAGATGTCATATCGAAGAGCAGAAAAATCTCGTTTTTTTGATGTAATTTGTTTGATTAAAATATTAATAATTTTTAAGATAAATTATTTTAAAGTTTAAGGGGGTAAATTTTTTTAATTAAAAATAAAATAAAAAGTCAAAGATAGTAGGCGTTGATTCAAAATTACAATTATGTCCTTAATCACTTCCTAATTAACCTTATTATGTATTAACCATTGATTAGTTTTCTAAGTTTTGATCAATGGTTAAAATTTGTCCTCATGTGCACAATGAAAGATGAGTTTTCATTTGAACCCACCCATATATATATATATATATATATATAGTGTTTGGTTCATTTGAGAAATGGTAAATATATGAGAAATAGAGAAGTAATCCTAGCCATTCATATGGTCAAGATCGGATTTGACTAGTCAAATATTGCGGCTTTGACCGGTCAAAAGTTGCGGCTTTGACTGGTCAAAAATTGCGTCTATCCCAAAAATAGAAGAACAATTTCGTAAATTTTACAAAACACACGGGCTGTGTTCATATATGAACATGTATAATTCACATATGAACTATATATTCATATATGAACCAGTGCAATTCACAACTGAACTCTTTTAACTGATTCATATATGAACCTTTGTGATTCATATATAAATCAGTTAAACTAACTAACAGATTCATATATGAATCTGTATGAATCACAAAGATTCATATGTGATTCATACAGATTCTGGTAATTAGTTCAACCGATTCATATATGAACCTTTGTGAATCACAAAGATTTATATATGAATCAGTTGAACTAATTAACAGATTCATATATGAATCTTTGTGATTCATACAGATTCATATATGAACTCATCCCGTGTATTTTACGAAATTACCCTTCTACCTTCTATAGACCACACAAGGAATTATCCGGTGCTTCGCGGTCAAAGCCGCAAATGTTGACCAGATGAATGGCTAAGATTACTTCTCTATTTCTCATATATTTACCATTTCTCAAATGAACCTCTCCCTATATATATATATAGGAGGGATCATGCGAGGAGAGGAGTAAAATAAGAAAACAAAGGGAGTAATCTCAACCACACATCTTCGGTTACGGTGGAAGCGATCACGGAGGATTGACGCAATTCATGGGAGGGTTGAGATTATTAAAGAGGGGGGACCGGTCAAAGCCGCCATTATTGACCGGATGAGTGGCTGAGATTCATTCTCGAATTCTCTTAAATAGTTATTATTCTCGTTTGATCTTTTCTCTCTCTCTATATATATACACATATATATATATATATATATATATATATATATACACATATATATGATGTATTTGATTACCGGTCACCCAAGGGTTTGGTGAAGATCTGAAGCAAGGTGCCGTCGTCATTTCTATCTGCCAAAATCCCCAACTCCTCGCATTCCTTCACCTGATCATCACTCAGGACATCTCCGATCCTCTTCTTCAAATTCCGGTAGTAAGTCGCCGGCGGTGGAGGCATGAACTCTAACCCACCCAACCCACTCCGCTGCTTCATCTCTCTCAAAGTCCAAAATATATCTTCACTCTCCAACGCTAAATGCTGATATCCAGGCCCTTCATTGTGCTCAAGATACGTCTCTACCTGACTCCTCCGCCGTGTGCCGTACACCGGCTCAGATAACGCCAGGATAACCGTCTCGTTATTGCAGGCGAAGGATATCGTATTCAACCCGCTCTCCATCGTCCCGATGTCTTCGCCCCTGAATTCTCCGAATTTGTGGAATCCGGTGAATGATTTGAGGTAGTTCACGGCTGAAGTGAGTTCCGGGACGTTGCCGACGGCGTGGTCAAGGCGGCGGATACCGTAGTCTTGGCCGGGAAACGACGAGCTCGTTTCGATCGGTTCGAATCCAGGTAAGAAAGCCGACGCGATGTCGATGGTAGGTTTAGCAAAACTGATATATCGTATGACGGCGTCGTTGTAAACTTGGACCTCGGCGATTACTACGGCGTTTTCGTTTTCCGGTTCACCCAACGTGATCGGAGGTGAGGAGGATTTGGCGCCATGTGAGACGCTGATGGAGTAAGCAAACTCGGCGTCTTCGACCTCAATGGCGACTGACCGGACGGCGAGTCCGTGGGCGGCGGTGAAGGCACGGCAAGCAGCGTGGGAGAAGGTGGGAATGGAGGGTTTATTGGTGTGGATGGCGGCGGAGTAAGGGGCGGTGAAGAGAAAGAGGAGTTGACCGGAGCGGAGGAGGTAAGATGCATGGGTTGTGTTTCCGGTGGTTATGTCGGATTTGGCGATAATTGGCATTCCGAGAGCCCATGAGAATCGGCGGGAGGTGTTGGTGGCGTCGGAGCACCAGAACTCGACGTGGTGGAACCTTCGGACGGCGAACAAATCAGACATAGGATTGGTTCGGTTAAAATGCTTGAACTGTGCTGCCGGCGAGCCATTTTGTTTTCCGGTGACTTCACCGCCATTAACGAGTTCATCTTCTTTCCTCATGTCTGATTGGTTAACTGTAAGTTTTGTGTAATTGGTGGGGGGCAACTACACAATATATACTTAAATCTAGAGTAAAGTTCTCTTTTGGTCCTTGGGCTTTTGCAAAAAAATTGGTTTTGGTTCATTAGGGTTGGTTTGGTTTGCTTAATGTTTTTGGATGTAATGAATTTAGTTCAAGAAATTTGATTTTGAAGAAATTGAAATGATATGTTATTAGATTTGACCATATGTTTGGTTCACATGCATTGGAATGAAATTTATTAAAACAATTGGAATCTGTTAGTTTGGTTGGAATTGGTATAAAATATGGGTAAATGACCAAAATACTATTTTTTGAAAATTTTGAAAACAAAATCCAACTATTATGGTTTAGATTGGTGGTTCGGATCGGTGGTTGTTCAAATTGGTGATAGTATGGGTAAATCATGTACGAAAGATGAGAATAATTTTGTCTTTTTGAGAAAAATAGAATGGAATGGATTTGAATTACTTTTCAATTGTGATGGAATGTGTAACATCCCGATTTTTTGGAAAACACCCACAAAATATATATATATAGGACAAAGATAATTTACAACCCATGTAAATCTTACAATTCATGCAACCCACATTTTAACCGTTGGATTCATGAAAAATGGTTATTTTGTTTTTATTTTTTAAAATTTTTAATTGAAAATATTGGACCCACATGTATTGTAACCGTCGATCATTAATCCAACGGTTAAGATGTGGATTGCATGGGTTATAACATTTTCATGGGTTGTAAATTAAACTACCCCTAAATATATATATATATATATATATATATATATATATATATATATATATATATATATATATATATATATATATATATATATATATATAAGATAATCAAAATAAAAATAGTGCAAAGTCAAGGGGGGTTTCATGAATTTATAAAAACCTAGTTTTAATCATTGAATCATGTCTCAATCTCAAAGGACCTATTTTATAAATTTATGCTAAAAGTAAATGACACGTGTAATGTCAAGAAGTTGGATACGTGGGTATCCATTGTTATACGTGTCTAAAATCCCTCTAATACGTGGTCGAATTGAAAAGTTTTCTTGAATTTATAATAGTACTCGTTTTCATCACTTAAACAAATAAGATGCAATGGTTGATTTGAAATATAATGGAGAAACGAGCGATGTTTGAAATCGAGCGGGTTCAAGCTTATATTTGGGGATAATCTTGATGGTTGACATATCTTTAAGCACGAAGGTTATCAAGGTGAGTTTCATGATGTTTTTATAAAAATGAGATATATGCAAAAGTTCAAGTTTATATTCATGCATTTTGTGATTTATGTTATGTATCGTTGATATATATGAAAGGTTATGAGATATGTATGCATGAATATTTTAAATGACATGCATGAAACGTTTTGTTGTCCACATGTGGAAATGCTCGGGACGCCGGGTCAAAGTTAAATGACGGGAAACCGTAATGAAAGGGGTTTAAGTGTATGTGATTTATTCCTACACATGAAACGTAATGGATGATTTTATAATCACTGTCAAATTGATCCACATGGTGTATACAACACAAAAGGGAGATCTCCGTAATGAAATGATTTATTTTGGTATGAAAATGTTTATGATGTTTCTAATGTTGCATAATATGTTTTACGATTGTGATATGCATCTTATAAAATCTCATGAGCTCATGAGGCCTTGGCTGATTGTTTGTATTTTAAAAATTATGCATGTATTTCAGTACCAGGTTTCATTAAGAACAAAGATAAAAAATCTCATGAGCTCACGAGGCCTTGACTGATTGTTTGTATTTTAAAAATTATGCATGTATTTCAGTACCAGGTTTCATTAAAAACAAAGATAAAGAGAAGATCCAAGTATCAGAAAGATTAGCCAAGAAGCAAAAGTTTTTTATCTATCCCTTAACAAGGGACCGAAATTGCTAAATGTTAAGTTATTTTCCGCTGCAATGTAAGATTGTGATCATAAGAATCAGATCATTATATGGTTATTGTACGTTTAAAATGTGAGTGATAGTTTGGAAAAAGTGGGTGTCACAAAATGACCATGAATGGTATAGATTGTGTGGAATTCAAACACCCCCTTAGGGTGCGTTTGGTTTGCGGGAATGGAATGGATTTGGAGGGATTTGGATTTCAAATCCATTCCAATCCTATGTTTGGTTTGCAGGAATGAATTTTATTGACCGGATTTGAAATCCTTTGACTCTTTTAAAATCTTTTAAATGATGGATTTGGAATTCCTTTGCAATAGGCCGGGATTTTAAATCATCCCAAATCCAAATCCCTCATTGAAATACAATCCATTCCATTCTAATCCCGCAAACCAAACGTGCCATTAGAGTTTATTTAATACATATTTGTTATCTCAGTTTGTAGGTTTGTCTTATTTTAGTCCCTCCTAACTAACGAAGGTTAACTTCCATCTATTAAATGGGGGTATATTCAATGTTCTAAAAAACTCGTCGCACAGCCGTCATGGCGCGCCATGGCACCAAGGCTTGTGTGTCACGCCACGTTAAGCCCATGGCACACCATGGCCTAATGCGCAGTTATCGTAATGAGATATTTGATTTTTCTTTACGTTTTTAATGTCTTATTTGCAAGTTTTTAATATATAACCTAATTTAACTTGCTTATTACTATTGACTCATTGAGTAACACTACAAACATACGTTTTTATATATAATATTATATATGAATTAGAAATTTGACGTCATAAGTCACGCCTTAAAAACGCCATGGCTTTGCCGTGGCTCCTAAGGCTTGAGGCTTGGCCTCGCCGCCACGCCACGCCTCACGCCATTTAGAACCTTGGGTATATTAAGATCTTTCTCCGTTTTAATGTTAACTTTTTGTCTTTTTCCATTAATTAAATAATGGATTTTTTGCTTTTATTTTCCCCTCATGTTGACCATACTCCCATCCCTTCTCTATGTAATTCTCTTCTCTCTTACCGAAACTCATACCTATATATGTTAAAAAACCTCTACCTTGATCTTCTCCAACGAACACCAACGACACTAATCACCACCAACGCCACCACCATCACCACCTTCTCTCAATCATTTACCGTCTGTGTTATAGATATGCCATCAACCTCCGTATGTAACTGTTATTACAACCTCCCTTTTTCTCTGTGACGATACTGCATGAACCTTCGACTTTCCTTTTTACATCCATCATACATCCCTCACAAACTCCAAATTAAAATACCCTAGTGTCCTTTACAATTAGGTGTCTTCTTCTTTGATTTCATATTAAAATATGGCAAACCATGCAACCTTGATCTTAGCCCTTCATGATTGCATCTACGGTAAAAAATTATTAGATATTAATTACGTTAATTAATATTTAATTGTTAAATGAATTTCAATGAAAATGTTGTTTGTAGGGGTAAATTTGGAACCACAAATTGTTTAGAATTGCATCATCTCATATTATATATATTAACATTTAACAGGAATGATAGAACAATAACTTACAGATTTGGTCCTTGAGGTTTTTAGTAAATTACAGATTTGGTCCTTGAGGTTTTATCTCCCTGTTAGATTTAGTCCTATGTTTGTAGAGTTACAGATTTGGTCCCTATAGTTTTATTTTCCTCTTGGATTTAGTCCCCATAATTTGTTGATTCCAAAATAGACTTTCGATTTTGCATTTGCGTAACGTTTTGGTCCTCGAAACTAAAAGTTGTTAGCTCCTGACCGTTAAGTAAATGACATTTTCATCATTTATAACTTTTTCATTTTTTAATTTAAATAAATAAAAGTTATATTATAAAAATTATTTTTATTATATAAGCATAAAATAAAGATCCCTTAACATGCATCGCATCTCAATGACTGTGTCTTCTCCAACCCAAAACCTTCCGCCTTCCCCATCAATCCAAACACATAGTCGTAGATGATTCACGCACCAATTTTTTATTTATATAATTTATTTTATGTTTAATAATGATGTAAAATTTGTTTAATTCATATTTTTATTATAATTTAATTTAGGTTTAATAACAATGTAACTTTTTTTAGGTTTAATGATGTAATGTATCATCTGCCAATTTATTTTCGCTTCCTATCATACACACACATCATCCTCATAGGGCATTTTGTAAATTATAGTCATGCTGCTAACAGACACAAAATGTTTTGTTCTTATAATTGGTCATGCTCAAATTTATGGTCTTAATATTTTTTTTCATCCGCAGCAACGCGCGGACATTAATCCCACCTCGTTATTTACAAATTACACCCATGAACCATGAAAGGACTTCATATATAGGATTCAATAGCATACTATTAAATGAGCTGCAACTCATAAGCTGCCTACATATTCATCGAATTAAATACTTGGTTCAAATTTGTTATATCATTAGCAATGACCCTATTCATCCCTTCATGAACATCTGCGACATCATTAGTCATAAACCCAGAAAATGAACCAAACATAACACCGCTATCGACAACTTCTTTTACAACTGGTTCACAGTTACCGTCTACATCTTTGAAATCTACTACATTAACTGCATTAATAGGTTCATGAACGGTAGTACGACCAACATCCATAAACCTAGAAAATGAACCAAACTCCTTTCATGCATTACTGTGATTCCCGACTTCATCATGAACTTCATTTACAAACCCAGAAATCGATCCAAAACCAACGTACGACCTACTCCCTCGTTCATTAACGACACTTTATATACCTTTAACGTTAGGGTTCATTATGATAATCAATAGCTTCACGATTTCACGATGATGAATTTAACAGAAAATCATTGGCTTAATAATGAAGAAAATCAGCAACATATAATAGATAAAACCAAAATTTAGAAAAAATTAACTGTATAAAATTCATTAATGATAATCCCTATATTTTAGGAAAATGTATGACATGCTTAAATCTTAATTAAATAGAAAAAATAAAACAAACACATCACCTAAACTACCCTAGTGTTTAGAAACCAAATTAATATATATCAATCTACTTAAGAACAAAATTGATGGCTAATATGTGATTTGCAAGGTTTGCCACCTTTTGGTGGTTTGCAAAATATTCATGGGGAGGTTTAAGGAAAAACCTCAAAAAAAAAAAAAAATTGAAGAACACTTTGGTAGCCCTTGATTTGAACGGTATGCACTTATGCATACAAGTAAATTAAGTTATTTTTTGGTTTTTATGCATGTGCATTATGTACGTGTGCATGTTACAAATTACTTGTATGCACAAGTGCATACCGTTTAGATGAAAGGTTATCAAGTGTTCTTCAGTTTTTTATTTTTTTTGAGATTTTCCTCTGAACCTGACCCTATATTTAAATAACATGTACATAAAAGATAATATATAATATAAATAAATACAAAAGAATAAAAACTAAAAGGGCAAAACGATTGAATGTTAAAATGGAGAAATATGTAAAAAGACGAAAATGTCTCTCACTTAAGCGAATGAAATTAACATCGTTAGTGGGAAGAACAAAGTCTAACAAAAATGTAAATTGTGATGGAAACATGTATTAAATAAACTCCAGGGGCCAAAAATAATTTTTTTGGAAAAGCACAAGGCCCAAAATTGAAGTTTACTCCTTAAATCTATTTATCCTTCGACATTTTTTATTATTTCATGGGTTACAAAAAAAAAAAAAAAAAAAGGGGGGGTGAAAGGATTTATTAAAGAAAATGAGTAATTATTTATTGGATATGTTTAATAAACTGGCCGATCTAAGTAAGCAGATTAACCAATTACTTTTGATGAAATAAATTGACAAGTTAGTTAAAAATAAATTGAAAAATTGCATCAAAATGAAACAAACTTTGAGTTGATTCATATTTTAAGGAATCAACTTTCAAAATTATCATTTTAGGGTCTACAAAAACTTTTGAGTAAACTCCAACTTTGGTCCCTGAGGTTTATTGATTTCTTTGAAAGAGGTCCCTATGGTTTCATAATTCAAGTTTACGTCCCCAGGGTATGGATTTTGCTCTGAAAATGGTCCCTGACCCCTAACGACGTCAAAATGGTCCGTTAGTGCCAGGGGTATTTTCGTCCAACCATCTTTTTGTCCTCTTTTTGCACTCTTTCTTGTTTCTTCTTTTTATTGTGTAAAATAATAAAAAATTAAGGACCAATTTCTAAATTTCTTCTTCTTCTTCTTCTTCTTCTTCTTCTTCTTCTTCTTCTTCTTCTTCTTCTTCTTCTTCTTCTTCTTCTTCTTCTTCTTTGTGCAGTGAGTTAACACCAACCCAAATAAACAACATGAATTAATAAAGATAATTGTGATAAGAACATAGATCAAAACCCAAAAGCATCAAGAAAACCTTGAATGTAAAGTCAAAACTCAAATAATGTAAAAATTTATTCCAATAACGTAACTATTAAACCAAATAATAACATCAAAATATTAACCAAGATGAGAACATCAAACAAATAATATACAGATTCACTAAAAAAAGATCAAATCGATTGATAGAAGTTTTAATTTAATGTCATTACTGCATCCAAATACAATTATGAGATCACAATAGAATTGGGGATTTAACGGTCAAGGTTTATCAAATTCTAAAATCTATCACAATCAACAAAATCAAAATTGAAATCAACCTGCTTATTAGTCTAAGAGTAATCAACGAATTCATGGTAAAGAAATTCAATGTCGAGCAACTTATTCAGAAGTCTCTTCCCAGATTCAAGATCATTCCCATTTTAATCAAACCCCTTTGCTCATTCGTTTCAAAGACACTCATCGTTTCTATCATCTCCACGGAGCCATGATGTTTTTGGAGATAAGTGGCATAGAAATGGAGGTTATGGAACGGATATAGGTTCGAGAAGTGATATGCCTTTCTGCAACGATTTTTACCATGGGTCGTCATCTGGGTCGAAAGAACTATCTGCTCACTTGCCTTTGGTTGGTTTTGATTATCGAAACTTGCCTTCGGTTGGTTTCGTCGTACACGGTGATGGGTGTGGGGAGGTATGAGGGAAGATGATGCTTACGAGTTTTGATTCACTGAAAAACCCGATCTGTGTTATCGAACAGATCTCGTCTCAGTGTTTTGGAGAAGACGAAGGACAGAGATGGATGAAGCACAAGGACGACATGGAGGAAATGAGTTGGTCAGTGACTTCGTCTTCTCCAGCAAGTTCATCTTCTCCGGCGATTTCGCCTGAAACCCAGGCGACCGTCGTTTCTTCTTCAACATTTTCTCGAGAATTTTTGAGAGATCTGGAGTCGAAGGGAATAACTCTACATAGCGTGACCCAATCATCATCTTGTCTTTCGACATAGCTTGCTTTGCATCATCGGCTGATTCAAACTCCACATACGCCTCTCTTGTTGCCTTCCCATCTGGCCTGCAACCAATGTGTACTTTCCCATTTGTAACCTTAAAATCTTTGAAGAACTCAATAATGTCTTACTTCTTGATGGAAAACGGGAGCCCTTTTAATTTTAGTATCTCGGTATACTCTAGTTGAGTCTTGTCTTGAAATCTCTTTGAACAAGCGGATGGTGGCGAGCTTCCATGGTAATCGTTATCATAGATTCCTTCGTATTTCACCCCAGCCGCCATATATCTGGGTTTCCATGGGTTCAAGAAAACATGAGTTTTATTTTTACAAATTTAGTCCTAATAGTTTGAGATGTTTTAGAAATATAAGGAAAACAAAAAAAAGTACAAAAAGAGGACAAAAACATGGTTGGACTAAAATGCCCCTGGCACTAACGGACCATTTTGACGTCGTTAGAGGTCAGGGACCATTTTTAGAGCAAAATCCATACCCTGGGGACGTAAACTTGAATTATGAAACCATAGGGACCTCTTTCAAAGAAATCAATAAACCTCAGGGACCAAAGTTGGAGTTTACTCAAAACTTTTTGTATATTTAAGGGTCTCGTTTACCTGTTGAACAGGTAACCGGTAACCACAAAATGACATGGCAAAAAAAATAATTTTATTTTAAAAATTACATAAAATTCATGTCATTTATAAAATAAAATCTAGCCTCCTCCAAACCTCCATTCTCCGGCCACCATTTTCCGGCCACCATTCTCCTCCTTTTTCACCTTTCCGACCTAAGATCCCATGTCCTCTAAACTCGTCCATTTATGTTTTTCATCAATTTCTTAATCTTAAGAAATATAAAACCCACAAGGAAAGAAAGAATAAAACCCATAAAACCCACAAAAACCCTCAAAGATTTACTAAAAATGCTCTCTTCCCTTTATTAATCTGCAATAATCCCCATTGATACCCCGGGAACGTGTGTGTGTTAACTTGTCATTCAAAATAATAATAATAATAATAATAATATCCATTGATAAACCTCAAAACTTCAAAGAAAAATTGAATTTTTACATCAAGATAAGTCTTAAGGCCATAGAAGAAGGAATATGAAGGAGAAGAATAGTGTTTGGGTTTAGTTGACGAAAAAAAAAGAGATGATGGAAGTCTGAAATTGCAGATACCCATAAAATAACTCGCCGGAGTTGTTGAGCAATGGAGGAGACGGGGGCTTTTGTTAGAGCATCTCCAACCTTAGCACAAAAAAAACACCAAATTTGGTGGGCCCATCAACAAAAAAAAAATTCAATTTCAACCATCCTCTAAAAAAACACCAAATTTGTAAATCCTACATTAAAATAACATTATTTAATATAAATATGTTAATTTTAAAAAGTAAATTATTATATATTTAATGAATTTTGATATTAAAAATAAAAAAAAGTGGTGGGGTCCCTGGATTAGAGTTTTTGCCGTGTGGAAAGTGGCCGGCATAAATGTGAAGACCGGCAAAAAATTTTGCCGTTTGCCGTTTGATTGGGGGCCTCCAACCGACAAAAACCCTGATTTGGCGTTCGATTGGAGATGCTCTTAGGGATTGTAGGGTTGTGTTGATTTTATTTTATTTGGTTTCTTTTGCTTTGTTTTGTTTAATCTTTATTTTCTATTACTCTAGTTTTTTTTTGTTTTTTTAAAATGTATTCATTATCCTAGAAAACATGTATATTGAATTATTAATATGAATTTTGAGTGTGTTAATTTTTTTATTCAATTAAAACTATGTATGAATAGAATATATTTTTTTGATTATTTATTATGTGGAATTTTGAGTGTTTAATATAAAGATTATGTGACATGTCATAATTATTGATGTCATGTCATTTTTTTATATTTATTATTTTAATTTTAAATATGAGATGGAATATTAGTTGGCATTCATTTAGGTCACCTCATCATCAACATGTCATCAGGTTAATCAGACCTTTAAATAAATGAAAAGTTTGTTTGAGGCCTTTTAAGGGTGCGTTTGGTTTGCAGACTGGTGGGACAGGACGGGACAAAAATTCACTGTCCCATGTTTGGCGTGATATGGGACAGGACAAAAGTTCACTGTCCCATGTTTGGCGCGACATGGGACAGGGACAAAGACTGGACAGGGTGGGACAAGATGGGACAAAAAGGGGTATTTTCTTGTTCCACCAAAACAGGTGGAACAACATGGGACAGAAATGAGACATAAACTAAAAATCACTGATTTACCACCATTTGATAGATAATCCTAATATGATATTAGTCTTAAGGGTCACCACTACCCATCGGCGCTACTACCACCATCGGCGACCACTAGTAGCCACCGTCGGCCACCTCTACCTATTTCTCCACCATAACAACCTCCTCCACCACGTCCACAACCATCGGTCATCGCCACCACCACTACCATCGTCGACCACCTCCACTAACACCGATCACCACCACCTATTGTCGCCACCACCATCGACGGCCACCGGTAGCTACCACCAACCATCGTTGACCACTTCCACGTATTCCTTCACTACTACAACAACTTCCTCCACCACCTCCACAACCACCACCCATCGCCACCTACACCAATCACCACCACCCATTGCCGCCGCCGTCACCGACGCTCACCGCCAACCACCGTCGCTGGCTGCCACCACTGTCGCTCGTCGTCAACCATCGTTGGTAATCTCCGTCTCTTCCTCCACTACAATAACCTCAATTACCACTGTGCACCGCCACCACCACTACCTCTATTACTATCTTTCACCTTCTTCACAACTATCGTCTTTCACCGGTCACCCATAGTCTTTTATCTTTACTCGTCGCTGCAACTATGCATCCGTCAATTCATTAAGATCTTCCAAATTGAATCAACTATTATATTTTTTTATATGAATCCGATTTTTTCGAACTACCATCAATTATTTAAGATTCTTCATTCAAATTTCCTACTATTGTTTTTGTATGTATTTATATGTATGAAAATTGTGTAAAAAATTAATAATGTTTTTTAATTAAATTATTTAAGAATATTTTTTATTTGTGTTATTTATAACTATTATATGACATATAAAATTATCAAACAACTTTTAGGGAAACTTGTCCAGTCTTGTCCTATCCAGTTCTAGTCGTACCAAACACAAGACAGCCATTTGTCTTGTCCAGTCCTGTCCAGTTCTGTCCTAGGCTCTTGTCCTGTCCAGTCCTGTTCTGTCCAGTTCTGTCCTGTCCAGTCCCGTCCAATCTTGTCTGCGTACCAAACGCTACCTAAATGACAATTTTAAAAGTTGGTTCCTTAAAATAGGAATCAAGACAAAGTTGGTTCCATTTTGATGCAATTTTTCCAAAATAAATAACCAAAAAATACATACCAAAAATTGAATTAATTGATCAATTATATAATGTAGTAATATAATATGTTAACTAATATGAAATGATAAAAAAATATTAAATAA
The DNA here is from genome assembly GCA_023525745.1 of Arctium lappa. Classification (NCBI taxonomy): domain Eukaryota; kingdom Viridiplantae; phylum Streptophyta; class Magnoliopsida; order Asterales; family Asteraceae; genus Arctium; species Arctium lappa. The sequence goes on along the minus strand of CM042054.1, from coordinate 7,253,574 downwards.
TATAATATGCTAATTAATATAATATTACTTTGATTATATTATTATTATTATTTTGAAGTAAATTATTATTATTACTAGCAGTATACCCGTGCAATGCATCGGGGTTAGCAATTGTAAATGAAAATAAAAAATTAATGTAATGTAATAGTTTGTCAGGAAAAAAAAATATATGGAGTAAATCATATATTTATGGAGCATTAGTAGTGATAAACACATAACTTGAGTTTTTTCAATCATGAAGCATTAAGAAATTATATTAAAGTAATCGTTAAATATATATTTGAATTTTAAAAACATGTATTAATCCGCCGATATCTAACAAATGATAATATTTTTTCAAAATACTGTAACATAGAATAGGTAAACATAACAAAGATGATGTTGGATAGTATTATTTTGTATCTAAACGTATATATAGGTTCATTATTAGTTACTTTTATATAATTCAAAAGGCTTAAAAAACTTGTACAAATGAAGAAAATACATGTACCATCATAATTAAAGAAATATGTATTAATCAACAACATTTGAGGCTTAAATGGTTCTTTTATAGACCTTAAACAAAATATTTTATAATATAGTATAGATTATTTAACTAATAAAAATATATATGTTGGTCGGTCTAAGGTTTGATTACGGTTATGAATTGCTTTAGATTTTCAAATCTTTTATTGTTTGATGATTAAAAGACTAAAATCTTCCCTTATTGAACTTGCAATCTATAAGAATCTGTAGATCACATACATAGGTAACATATGTGGAAAACAACTCTAATGACACAAAATTTACAGTAGTATATTAAACCCAAAAAAAATTACAGTAGTACTGTAAAACTCCCATCATCAAACCCATTGGAGGAAAAAATCAAAATATTGGTAAACATGGCAAACGATTATCATTGGAGGAAACAAACCCGAAGCAAGTTAAGCAACACTACCAGCATCTTTTTTTAATCAATCATCGGCCCTGGATGTTCTAGATATAAAAACATGTTAAGAAAGATGTTATAGATATAAAAACATGTTAAGAAACCTAAATGGATTCTCAGAAAACAAAAACAAAATATTAACTATAAAAAGTTGAAATTGATGTTAACCAGATAGAAATCGAAAAATGAAATTGATTACTCCATCCGAATCAAGCAACGTTTTCTGCAAAATAAAGAACCAACAGACAACATTTGTCACACAAATAAAAATTGTTCAAATGGAACAAAAAGGGGACGATGAAGGCAGAAGATGACGTAGAATATGAAAACTCTGTTGTTGGTTTACAAAACTCTATATCAGTGATTCTACGAGAAGAGAATTTCAGTTTGAATTTGAATTTGGGATGTGGGAGGGATTTTATTATATACGGGAGATTTTGTTAATTTGAATTTGATAGCATTTTGGGAAGACAAGCTGATCCTGGAAACCTGGACTCAAAAAAGCAAATTTATAAAAGAAAATGAGTGTTAATTTGAGCAAATAAAGAACTTGTCTTATTTGGGAGAAACCCCAAATGGTAGGGAAAAAACATGAATATGGAAGTAAGTGAAAAAGTAAAGTTTGAATCTTTTCAACTTTGGTGGATTTAACGGTGGTGCATTAAAGAGTTGTATCTTATGCATACCAAGTTGTGATTAAAAGATTTTTGAAATATATGCATAAAATGGTAGTACCTTATGTTTTATAAGTAGTAATTAATAATTTTTTATCCGTGCTTTATAATATAGTATAGATTATACATATAATTATAGATGTAGACTTCTATAACCAAATACGGGTTTTAGAAAAAGTTTTATATTAATTAATGATTTTAAAAAATCGTTATACATAGTATAAATAAAAACAAAGCTTATCAATTGTATATATTTTTGTTAATTAATGATTTTAAAAAAAAGTAAGTTTATAACCATTTGTTAAATCTTATAAAAAAATTATTTATTAAAGTTTTATTATTTCATGAAAGAAAATAAATATAGTTTTAATGTTAACGTAAATTATCAAATATTTCTAAAATTGTCATATTCGATTTTTGATCCACTAAATCTATTAAATAATAATAATAATCACCATGGTTACTAATAATTCCAAATAATTAATAACTAATATTAATTAATGTTAAAGGGAAAAAAAATGGAACAACAATATGGAGAAAATAACAATAAGACAGAGAGAAGAAGTCTTTATTTCTCATTAATCATAAGCCCTTTAAATAGGGATGAGTTACAAGTAGATAACAATAAGATATTTCAGTTCTAATCTAACTCTGATATACTTATCTCTATATCTATCTCTATCGTCATATCCTTTAGACGATGGCACACTTATCCTACAACACTCACCCTTGTGCCGAGTTAAAGGAGTGGTGGTGCACAGTTGTTGCCTCGTTAAAACCTTACGCCAAAATAAAACCCAGTGGGAAAAAATAAAGTATGACGAAGGAAAGAGTACAACGCACCAGTTTCCTTTGCAATACATAGACTTATCCTTCAGTCTAGTTTTCTCTTAGATTCGTACTTTAATCATGAGAGTTAGGAAAACATGATGGTATATAAACAGTTGCCTCACTAAAACCTTACACCAAGGAACAAAACCCAATGGGAAAAATAAAACCTTGGTTGAAGGAAAGAGCACAACATACCAATATCACAAATATAGTAGACTCCCCCTTTTGTCTACTACTCCCCCTGATTCGTGCATTAACCAAGGGAATTTGGAAAATATTTCCATTTACTTTCTACACGTTTCCCAATATATGGTTTTAGGTAATGACTTGGTAAAATATGTCACATTCTTTTGACACCTTACTTGATTCACTTGAATATAAAGGAGAGTCTTTTATTGCTGATTGTATAAAAACTTAAGCAGAATATGCTTTGTGTTATTACCCATGATGTATCTTATGTTCATTTCTTCGATACATGATACATTATTTCCATATATGCAAGTAGGATACTAGTTGAACCCAAAATTACTAACTCCTCTAATATATGTAATGATAATCCTTAATCATATACATTATTTTATTATCTCATGGAGAGTAATATTCTTGGATTAGTTCAAGGAGGTAATTACAAAGGATCGCTTAGTTTACTTTCAAGCAATCGACGTGTTCATTGTGGTAATTCTTTATTTAGTTTGGGAACATCATTTGTATGGGTCAGACAGATACCTAATATCAGCAAACACATACCAAGACATTATTTGGTGTTTTTCTATAAGAGCTAGCTAGTACTTTTGCTGCTTACATTCTAAGTAGGTATTGAAGTTCCATTATCAATCTCATTTTTCTTTCTATAGGGAAAGTATAAACCATGTCAATGGTTCCAAAAGATTAATTTAATATCATTCCAATGATTTTGCGTTGGCGCTGAGCTAAATCTAGCTAACAAGTTCACTGAGAAATACAATATATGGTCAAGTGTATTATGTTAAGTACGATAATGCGCATATTGTACTTAAATAGGGAATTCCAGCTCCCAGCATCTTTCGTCATCATCCTTTAGACGAAATTGATCTTTCCTTATATCCGACACTTCGACCGATCATGGGAGTGCTAACCGGATGCGTTTTGTCCATATTAAATTGCCTGATTATTTTCTGGACATATGCGATCGGTGAATTAATATTTCAAGTGAAATAATATTTCACAAACTCGGTGTCCTAGCTCAAATATCTAGACAAAACCAAGTTTTCCCAAGATCTTTCCTCTCAAAATCAAATTTCAAGTAGCTTGTGATTCCTCTCATTTCATCAAGAGTGCCTATTATGTTCATAACATTGACATATAGAGCTACTTTGAAAATCTGGAACTTGTTTTCCATAATAATTAAGCAAGAGAACAGTTCATCGTTCTTATATATCCTTTCCCAATCAAGTATTCCATTAGGCGGGTATACCACATCCGCTTATATTGTTTTAATCTATAAAGTGGACGTTTCAATTTATTGCAAACGCATTTCGTGGTTTAGAGTTGTTTGATTTTGGTAATGTAATATCATCAAGCACTTTTATATATCTCTAAATATAGATCCCCATAGAGATATGTGGTAACCACATTCATGAGTTGCATTTCCAGTCCTTCGGAAACTACTAGGCTAGTAAATTATACGGATGTCATAACATCCATCATGAGAGAGTAAGTTTCCTCGTGGTCAATCCAGGGCGTTGTGAGAAACCTTGCGCCAAAGGAGAGTCTCATACATTATGACTTAATTATTCTCATTACGCTTTAAGACAAATGATTTATCTATGTCTTACAGGCTTTACACTTGGTGGGTTAGCACTACCAAACCAAATACCTGTTCATTTGTCAAATAATATGATTCTCCTGGATTGCTTATTTAGGCCAGTTTGCTCTTTGTTGATATTTTTCAACTGAGCATGGTTCGATGTCAATGTGCTCTATCACCTAATAAACAATAATATATGCGAAATATATCATCAATAATTATATATGATTTGTCCATCGACTCATATGTGCTCTCATAGTTCATTTGAGATTAATATTCATCTCTAGAATCAATATTAACTTCGGAGCGTCCTCCAGTGATGATTCATAGACATAGTTTAATCAGAGACAATCTCATGAGAGGTTTATGTATTGATGACAAATAGTTGTGCCTTACTCTTCTCTTCCTTTAGATGAGTATCTATCGAACCAAGTAGCTTCCCCCATTTCCGTTTGGGAGCTACGACCTCAACCACACCTCCACTATGTGTGATTGCAACGCACTTTCCAATGGCGTTGTGCCCCTGTTGGGGACTTTTTAACCTTGCAAGTATATTTGCAGCTCGTATATGTGAGCTTGTCACTTTTGGAATATTAAACGTATCAGGTATCGAGTCTGATTCGTTTGACTTCAACATTATGTTGTGAAGTTTTGGGGATCGAAATGAGACAGAGTGGGAATATTCAATGACACTTCATGTCGTTCCCATGGAAAATCCTTTTTCCTATCTCCCCCTAACGACAGGAAGACTGTCTCATGAAAGTGACAACCCGCAAATCTAGCGGTAAAGAGATCACTAGTCAAATATTATAATTAGCGGATAATTGTTGAGGATTCATATCCAACATATACCAAATCGTCTTTAAGGACCCATTTTGATGCGCTGTGGGGGCACAATTGGCACATATAATCAAAATGCGTAAATGTAAAGTATCAGGCTTATATCCAGTTACCAACTGGTACACATGAGCAAGTAGTGGGTCTAAAAACGAAAAAAAACTGCATATAATAATTGCATAACCCCAGGTAGATGTGGGTAAATTGGTGCGCATTACTAATACCCTAGATGTCATCATATTCTTTTGATAACAACTTCTATGAGACCATTTTATATATACACATGGGGTATAAGAAACTTTACATTGATCCTAATACATATGCAATTAACATCAAATCCTTATGATGTAAATTCTCCAGCATTCAAAGTCATGTAGACTTGATGAAATAATCAGGGTGGTGAGACCTTAAACGTATAGTTAGTGCTAGGAGTGCAGTATTTCATGTGGACAATAATACGACATGCGTTCATCGTGTCGAAACCAGAACCATAAAGTACTTTAATGGCCTGCATTCTGGATGTTTATGTCCATAAATATCACCTTGTATTCGTTGTAACAATGGAATATTTTTGTATTATGTCCTTAGCTTTAGGATAGTCTCAATCCTGTCTTGGCTAAGGAGTAGGTTATATACAAAAGTTTTAGGTATTCGAGAGGGCATATAGCAATGTTGTTTCTTATGCCACAGAAGTCAACAATTGCAATTTTCCTCATTCTGCCTTTCACTCGAAAGAGAATGTGTCTATGTGTATTTTGCAATACACGGATCACTATGTCATAACCACGGTGTCCCGCATGGTCATGCCAAAACATATATGTGTTATTGCCCCCAAAAGTTCTTTATTGGTGACAAAATATGTTCCGATGACCCAATAATCTACTAGTTTGACACATTAGTTTCCATGATATATGTTTACTTTCATATATTCATTAGAACTTATGTATATATGCTCATTTCCATTTCCATTTGATATGAATATCTTTACAAGGTTCCTATTAATTTTGTACCAACAAGAAAGTGACAGTCCATTGTCTAAGTAATTTGGTTGGATGTATTATAAAACAAGTATTAGTCTATCTTTTTTTCAAGGGTGTGATAGGTAAAAAAAATCAATTCTCCTCGATACATTCCTACACGGAACGGAGAATATTGAATTTTTTTCTGTATTTGTTTTGATGTATTTCTTTACATCTATAATGGTTACATATTCGATTTTACTTTAGCAAATAAATTATTTTTTGGTACTTGAAATTAATTTCAAAGAAATATATGCATAATCAATATTAAATATTAAAACAAATATGTTATATTTCATTTTCAACGTGTTCCCTTTTTTTTATAGAAGCACTTTTTAGTGCATATCTTATTTGATTGTCCATTATCACCTGGGTAGTAGTTGTATCCTACTCCAGGTGTTGAAAAATCCTTCCTGACTCTTACCAATACCCTGACCCTTTCTAGGGTCTCGTCCACATGGTGCAGAAATGTCATATGTGTGAAATGGTTTTTAACTCACAATCATTTGGAGTTGTTTCCACCTCTAACACTTTCATTATTGATATCAGGAATTTTCTTTATCCCGATATATGTGGTGTTATTCGAAAGAACCTTGTTGTGTCTCTCAACCACTTGCAGTAGGTTGATGAGTTTGTCTAAATGTTACATTCCAACTTATATTGGTTCATTAATATTTACTTATATATGAAATGTGGAAATGATATTAGGAATCATGTCATCTTCTGTGAGCTCCTTGCCACAAAGATTGAGACGCGTTTTGGATATAACATTTCTTTGTTGAAATCAGTTACCTTTTTGTAATCGAGTAAGTGGGTTTCATTCCACTGTACGATTAGTTCGGGAAGTACATATTCATAAGTACTCCCGATTATCCCTTTTGGAACATCCCACATTTCTTTGGGGGTTTCTAGTAAAGGTATCATATGAAACTTAGGATTTATATGTCGTCTCAAAACAGGGGGGGTATTTGTTTGTACCTTTTCAAGAGGTTGATTTTAGAGTCAATGGGGAGTTGATGGACTTTAGGTATTTTCTTGTACCTTTTCAAAAGGAGGTGTATGTACTCATTTATGATACTCATATTCTTTTGAGTTTATGACGTTGATTTTGGGATGAGTTGTTTCAACCATTTACATATATAAATAATAATATATGATTTTCTTTTTGATAAGGAAATGGATTTTGGTTATGAAATTTCATTATCATAACAATATTGGATTTTTGTATGCGTATATTTTATTGATAATACTTCATCAATATTTTAATTTGTGAAAAAGAAATCACTCAATCTATTGGATTTCCAGGTAGTAGGGGAATCACATGGATTCTTAAATCCCTACAAACCTTAGAGCTGTTTACACCCGTTTGACAAAATCCAGTCGATATTTTGTGATTCATTTCATTTAAATATAACATTATTAATTATAGAGATTTGGCATGAGACCAAAATGACTATGAGTTTGGCATATGAAACCAATTTTAATATTTTAATACCTTAATAGTATTTTTAAAGCTTTTGGTAAAGACCAAAATATATGGGGTTAGAAGTGTAACTTCCAAAATTTAATTATATAGTCTAAAATTACGAGTAGGAACTCACAATCAAGATAAATGTTTGAATTTAACATTTTCATGTTATTTTTGGACCTTTTGGCAAAATAACAAAAGTTATGGGGGTTGGAAGTGTAACTATCAAAGAGTAATTATAAGATTATTAATTATTTATAATTATGATATAAATCTAAATATTATATTTAAGGATAACAATCAAACATTAAATCCATACTTATCTCTTCCAAAAAGAAAAGAAAAATCTATAACCAAATTAATAATAATAAATCCGGATAATAAAATAAAATGGTAAAATAGTTAAATAAATTAATCGTCAATTTAGGTAATAAATGATTATCATTAGTTATTGAATATTTTTTTTTTCGTTTGCTTTTATTTTAAAATCGTTTGCATTTATCGTAACATAAAAAAAACAAGCACATGATAAACAATCACAACAATTGATAATATATGGTTAGTAATAAGATATATAGCAAAATTATATATACAATAATATACATGTTAGTAATAAGATATTCACGAAACATAATTTTAGCAATCAAAATCAAAGATTAATTAAAAGAATAAACTACCTATAATAATGATATGTTTAAAACATTAATTAAACATATAAAAAAACTGAACAAGAAAAAAAACAAAGAAAGAAAAAAGTTTATAAACGATGGGATAATATAATGTAAATAATTATCCATTTAAAATATTATATGAACAAACAAAGCACAAGTAAATATAATATGTTTAGCATAATTAAAACCTTTTTAAAAGGATGGATAATGAAGTCGATTTTTTTTTTTGTTAAAAAAAATATGGATCCTCATCTTATCCTAATCGGTATTGAACTACCTTTTTTTTTTAGAAAAGCTTTTGATTTTTAGGTCTATTACAACAGTAGTTCCAAAAACGGGTTTTAGGCATTATGAAATAAATTAAAAGAATGGTGCTTTTCGGTAGTTAATATGTGGGATTTTTTTTTTGAACAAACGATAAGTTTACAATAAATGGTTGAACTTCATATTGAATTGGAAAAAAATCTAGAAGCAAAGGTACAGTGGCATCTATTATAAAATAAGATTATATAATTATTTGATGTTGCAATGATTTAATAATTAGAGTCCTAATATTTTATTAACCAAGAGATTAGTGTTAATTTTGTTAACCATTCTCAATCATCAATCATTTTAATCAATGGTTATGATTTAATGGTAGGTTATAAACTTATGAAAAAGGAAAGGAACTAAATAGAACTAGTGTTATACCTTTAATCTAGATTCAGTTATTTGATTAGTCATTCTTTTCATCATTACCGAATGTTGTTTTTCCATCGAGCAAGAAGTTTAGTCAAACTATAAACGGATTTTCGTGCCTTTGACTCTCAGTTAGGTACCGAAGGGTCCTTCTGTATCTTTCATAATAGATCATAGGCAAAGAAGCGATCGAAATCGGATTACCCTTCTTGATTTTAAGATTTTCGTGATCTCAAACTTGAGTTTTTCAAGCGAAACCGGGTGAATACGCAACTTGATCGTCGAGTTCATTTGAGTTAAAATCTGATATCAGTTGTCCATGAAAGAAACTTATAGTTATTGCCATGTTTACAATGCCATTTACTGATGTCATTCAAGAGAATAACCATATTCCATTCTTCGATGTTGCTTATCGGATTTTTTCTTTCTCCTTTAGCGTTTCTTTCTCCTAATTTATATTTTGATTCTCCTCATATCATCCCAAATCTTCCATTATCTTCTCATATTGCATTCCACGGAATATTTTAGATGAAGCACAAGGGTTCATGGTGGAATTAAGGTTTATCAAGACAATGGTGGGAAGGAGTCAAAGATGGTGGTGCTTGGCAACGGTGGTGGTCATCAAGCCACATATCTACGATTGTTACTATAAATGGTACATGAATATTTTTATTTATTTATTAATTTCTCATATGATTTTAGTTTTTTAGCGGTGGTAGGCACGTATAACAAATGTATAAGCATTTGAGATCTAAGCGATGGTGACTCAGGATAAGCATGTTTCCATGGATTTCGGCCTCCCATATGGGTTTGGGAGATGGGCGACTCAAGACAAGCATGTTTCAATAGATGCATAAAATTGAGAGAACAAATATAGATTAGTGTTTATTTTTTATTTAACGATTCGATTGTTGTTTGAATTCGATTTAGGTTTTCAATCTGCATTCGATTTTTATTTGAATTCAATTAGGGTCTTGATTTGTATTGATTTTGTATGAAAAAATGATAATAAATTTGATTTAGAAACCAAAAAATTTGATCCTCCCGTGATTATGTGATGTTTAATGGCGGGGACCCATGGCCCCGTGGTCCCCCTTTTGGGGACCCTACAGACCTTATCTCCATGAATCTGCACCGGAAAAGACATCATGTCTCCCCCAGGATTCGAACCCTGAATGGGAACCCCTGGAAGGAGCGTTTGCGGAAGGGAGCTGGCCACTAGGCCAAAGACCTAGTGGTTTATGTGATGTTTCTTTAAAGTTCATAATGTTGTTTCATTTATGAACTTTTGATTGTTTCAATTTTTTACAAACTTTCATAGGTGAAAAATGATTTTATTAATGTTGTTTCAACTATGAACTTTGGTTGTTTAATTTTCTTTTTAACAAAGTTCATGTGTGAAATCAGAAAGTAAATGAGATAATAAAGAAAGGTTAAACAAGGTTCGTATATAGGTGAAACCAAAGTTCATAGGTGAAATAATGATTTTTTATCCAAAGTTCATATATGAAAGACAATAATTTTTAAGTTCATAGGTGAAACCAATGAGTTTTGTTTAAAATTCATAGGTGAAACAATGAGTTTCTGTTTCATGTATGAACTTTGGGTAAAAAAGTGTTTTATAGGTGAAAACAATGATTTTTATTAGAAAGTTCATAGGTGAAACAATGATCTTTGTTTTTTTTTTTTGGAGAGGGTATCGCAGACCACATTGGGCCCAGACTAATCCCTGGTAATATGGGCCGAAGCCCGACTGCTAAAGCATGCAGCCCGGGGTCGAAGCCCCCGTATCTCCAGGATGCGTCCCCCAGGGTTCGAACATGAGACCGCTACTAGCTAGTCCACAAGCCTTACCACTAGGCTAACACCCTTTTGGTAAAAATTTTCCATGTATAAATTTTGTTTCATGTATAAATTTTGGTTGTTCCAAACTTTCTTACCAAAGTTCATATGTGAATCCAAAAAGTGAATAAGATAATTAAGTAAGTTTAAACTGGTTCATATGTAAAATCAGAAAATTCATAGGTGAAACAATTAAGTAAAGAAAACTTCAAGTGATATTTCTTAATATTTAAAAAATATAATAATTAAGAAATGTAATCTATACTATATTATAAAAACGGTATAAAAAAACTCTTAATTACAACATTTTAAGCAGAAGTTACAACTAATTAAAGTCAATTACTTAATTTACAATTTCTTAATGCTTTGGTACAACATTTTCAAGCACAGTATCTCACATAATCATCTATTTGTGGAATGGATACTCATTTATTAATATAACTATTTGTTTTTTTGGTGGATGATTTTATAAAATAGATTTTATATTAGCATAATCTATTTTAAATGTAGATTTTACATTTAAATCTATATTAATGAGATGTAATATACAAAAAAAATTCTTCCGTATTTTTTTATATTACATCTCATAATGATTTTTCCATATTTTATTTTATAAAATATTTTTCCATATTTCATTTTATAAAATCTTCTTACATAATGAGATGTAATATAAACTCTTTTTTTCCGTATTTTTTTTGCTGATATAAAATCTATTTTATTTTATAAAATCTACACGTATTTTATATTAGCATAATATAAAATCTACACGTATTTTTTTTTTCACGAGCATTAAAAGAAGAAAAAAGAAGGTTGATATGAATTTAAAAATAAAAAATAACGATATACAGTAATAAATTATCGTATTCTTTAAAATAAAAATATTCCGCAATACTTTCCAAATTAACCAAGTGTAAATAAAATAAAATAGAAACGATGTAGATATTAAAATATTCTTCCATATTTTTAATATATTTACATTTAAATGTAAAATCGAAAATGAAAATAAAAGATTTTAAAATATTCTCTACATTCACTATAAATATATATAGCTTCTCTATGTATCATCCGAGTACAAGAAGAAGACGAATGGTCGGGTGTCAATGGCGGAACCTGCAACTGAACAAAAGATATTCCACTATATTTTTGTTTCTTTGAAAAACTACTTTTTTTATATTTTATTTTATTTACTGAGGATTTGTTTATATTTTTCAAAACCCACAATCATATTTTTCGAAGTAGGGGAATAAGATATATATATATATACATATCTTTATTTTTATCGATTAATACTATGAGTTCTTGAAGTCAATAATCAGATAAATATGTTGTGAGACATGTCGTTTGAGTTTTAAATAATATAATACAAAACTATTACCAATATTATTGCACAAACTCATAACAACAAACGATTAAGAATATATGCAAGTTAACCACTTATGAAAATACATTCGTTTTTCACATTGTATTTCATTAACTGTTAACAGAGAAATTACGTTTCATTTTAATTCGGTTCAATATTCCAATAAAAAATTTATCCTCCCGTGCAATGCACGGGCCCAACACAAGTAATAATTAAGTGAAAAACTAGATATTTAAGGAATGTAATAATTAATTGAATAAGATATTTAAATAATGTGGTAAATGCCCTGGTTAACAAAGTTAACACTAATTATTTAGTTAACAAAAGAAATGGACCCTTAATAATTAATCATTAAACAATAATTTAATATTATTTATAATTTAAATAATTAATATTAGTTTATAATTAAAAATTAATATTAATTAATTAACATTAATTAAGTAACAATTGGTAATTATTCAATGATATAATAGAAGAAAGTTACAAAAAGCTTATATGTCTTATTGGAACGTTGCTATTAGCGGTGTTTGAATATGCTAATTGCTAGCTTGAGTATGGTCATTTTCGTAAAAGCTTAAAAGATAAGGTTAAAAATGCCATAAATAGAAAATTAGCCACAACATGGTGGACATTTTTTTTATTATTTCATGGGTTACTAGTGAACAAACAGAAAAGGTGAGGGGCCGTTTATAAAAAAAAGGGGTAACTGTTTATCGAGGTAACCAACTAACCATGGTTAAATTAAGAAATGGCCGTATGGTCGAATAAAAATGGTTGTTTATAGGGGTGCTAAAAAAACTGACCAACCAGATCAACCTAATCTGACCAACCCGAGAAAAAAACAATCTGAGGTAATCCAATATTAATATATAATCGATACAAAATTAAGACAATCCGAAGCTATTGGGTTGATATTGGGTTAGACTCAAAGTAACCCGATAAACGTTTTAGCGACTTGTCTAAAATTATTTATATTTCTCTTTAATATGTATAAGTTACCAAAAACAACTCGACAATAACGAACAATGGAACTCATAAGAGGACGTTATTGAAAAGTTAAATGTAATACCTAAATATTTGATGAACTCGTAAATTCTTTTGAATGATTGATCGTATTTCTAGGGGCGGACCTACCCTTCCCAAGGGGGGAGTCTCGTGCACCCGCTCAAGTTCGTTTCGTAAGGGCGAATTTTTTTTCGGTACGTAAGGTGCACCCGCTTACCTACAGGAGGTGTTCCGTGATATATACGTTTTTGAGGGGTGAAAGATGTACAAGTCCCAAAAAAACCAAAATTTACTCTCGAAATCAACCAAAAAATTGAAAAAATATCTTGAAATCAATAAAAAAAAACCCAAAAAATCGATCGAATCAACACAGAAGCTTAAAAAATTTCTCGAAATCAACAAAAAACATAAAAAAGTCCCCCCAATAGAGGAATTCGGCTAAAAAGACATCGACAATAATTTCTTAAGCTTTTTTAATTTATGCACCTGCTCACCGAAAATCCTAGGTCCGCCACTGCGTATTTCAAAGAAAAATTTCTTTATTTTTATGTTTTCAATATTGCTTTCACTTTGTGTAAACATAACCCGACCAAACTGATTAACCCGAACAAGTTGGGTTGGGTTGAAAATTCTCAAATCGCCAACATTGGGTTGAATTGCTGAAACGCCTTCAACCCGATCAATTCAACACGTAAGCACCCCTATTATTTTTTATTGATTTTTTTTTAAATATTTAATTACATTAAAAATATTTATCTGATGACATCGTTGTATCATATTCATTGAATATTTTTTTCCATTTTTGGAGAAAATTAATCCCAAATAAGTGTTAATTTATTTTATTATTTTGTTAAAAGGGGATAGAATCCCCTAAAAATCTTTATTTAATAAACAAATTAAATCGGACATACTTTTTTTCTGTAAAGCAACTTTATTAAGGTTTGCAAGAAGCAAACCCACCCAAAATCACAACAAAGATCCACAAACACAATTTTTTAAAGCAGCAGAAAAGAAACAAAGCAATCAATAATAAAAAAAATATGTCACGACGACACCGAACCGAACGTATAACAACCCAACTGCACGACCAGTCCCGCGCCGTATCAATATTCGATCCGTTTGTACCCAAGTCTAGCAAGTCCTTGACCGATCTAACGTTTTTGATATCCATCTTCTACTATCGTGCCACCTCTTGCCACCTCTTATTGACCTCTTCGCAATGTATTAACACATGATCCACCGTTTCAACAAATTTGTCACACCACGGACAAAGGGTAGAGTTGATGTCCACTCCCATTTTGTCGAGAATTGCTCTACACAGAAGTCTCTCCATCCTTGCTCGCCAAATTAGTATACCGATCTTCTTTGGAAGAGCTTTCGTCCATCTTGTCTCCTCCCCGCAATCCACTCTATTCGCCACCTTTTCGTCGATTAATGTCTTTAACCCACTTAACGAGAACTTCCCATCCGTCCCGAGCATCCACTTTACTTTGTCAATGCCATTTTTCTTTATATTCACAACCTGCAACAAAGAAAAGAGATCTTCAAGCTCACCCCTTTCCCTCCCCCTCGGCTCCCTCCTCCATCCCCAACTCCACAACCACTCATCCCCTACCCAACTCCCTCTCTCGAAAATGTTAGCATCCTTCTTGGTTTCAAGATGCCAAAGTCTTTTAAATATATTTTTCAATACCTCATTTCCCAACCATGTATCCGACCAAAAACTCGTTTCCTTTCCATTCCCTACTTCTTTTCCAAAAGAATGCAAATCTATCCCCAATTTCTCCAAGTCGTTACCAATCTTCACAATACCCTTCCACACCGATCTACCCCCCCCCCCCCCGGCGCGGACTCCGTTGTCACTACCCGTAAGGCCTCCCTCACTCCCGTGTATGCTTTTAACCAAAATTCCCCAATTGGCCGATTGTAAGCTCCCCACATTCAAACCGCCTATTTTAAAGTCTTTCAATACTCTTTCCCAATTCACCCAAGCCAACCCTCTCTTATAATTAGACCCATTAGAAGAAGACCCAATGTCCCCACCCCCCTAAAAAAAACTGACTCCTCGCCCTCTCCAACTCGCTAATCACTCCTCTCAGGGGCGAAACAACGAGAAATAGTACAACGAGATACTACCTAGGACCGATTTAGTCAACGTCAATCTACCTCCGAACGACATGATCTTAGCCTTCCACGTAGCGAGTTTGTTTTTCAATTTCTCCACCACAATCTTCCAATTATCTATCTGATTCATCTCCGCTCCCACCGGTAAACCAAGATATATAAACGAGAGAGTGCCACTTCCGCATCCCAATCCCCTAGCCCATTCTAGTTCTCTCAACTCCAACTCCCACCCCGTAAAGTTTACTCTTTCCAATATTTATCTTTAGACCCGACATCAAATGGAAACATTTTAAAATCTTCATTAGATTTTTTACATTTACGGCGCTCCACTTACCGAAGAAGATTACGTCGTCAGCGTATTGGAGATGAGATATCACCATTCTTTCTCTTCCAACCATGATACCTTCGAATAATCCTTTCACCTTTGCTTTCGTCATAAACACGTTCAAGCTTTCCGCCACCACTGGGAATAAAAATGGTGCTAAGGGATCTCCTTGTCTAAGACCTTTCTCCATTTTGAACTCCTTCGTTTACCAAAATCGATACCGTAGAGGAAGCTAAACAAAAGGAAATCCCATTCTACACTATCATACGCCTTTTGGAAATCTACTTTAAAAACCATGCCTTTTAGAAATGCAAATTGTGATTTTTCTACTAGTTTCCCCAAAACTTTTTTCATACTCTCCGCCAAGACTTTCTAAATAATCTTATAAAGCACACCAATTAGGCTAATTGGCCTAAACTCATTAAGTTCAATCGGGTTCGGATTCTTTGGAATGAGGGTAACGAACGAAGCGTTACAACCTTCACTAATCTCCATCTCCTCCCAAAATCTCGATACGGCCATCAAGAAGCCTAAATGACATCCGTTTTTCCTAAACATTTTTTAAGAAGGCATTTGGTTTACAAACGGATCCTTAGTATGTTTGGTTTGTACAATT
The DNA here is from genome assembly GCA_023525745.1 of Arctium lappa. Taxonomy (NCBI): domain Eukaryota; kingdom Viridiplantae; phylum Streptophyta; class Magnoliopsida; order Asterales; family Asteraceae; genus Arctium; species Arctium lappa. The sequence goes on along the minus strand of CM042054.1, from coordinate 7,237,410 downwards.
TGAAATGAAATTGAACTTCATTCTTTGTAAATAAATTATAAAAATTCAGATCCCTCCAATTCCAAATCCTTCCACGAAATTCAAATCCCTCCGAACCATTCAATCAAACAAAACGCCCCCTAAATGTATTTGCCAATTTTGGCAACCTCTATAAAAACAAAAGAACCCGTTAGGTTTGTAGGATTAACTAGGATTTGGAATTCATTTTTATTCCAATCTCATGTTTGGTTTGAAAGATTGTCTGAATTTGGAATTCCCGGGATTTCATTAAAATCCACATGGGATTTAGAAATCCCATTAAAATTGTTGTTATTTTATGAGATTTGGTAGGTTTTGTGTATAATGATGCTCTAAAATATGTTAAAAACATTTATTTTATAATAATCAATTAATAAGATAGTAATTTTTTTATAATTTATTTTTATAAACTACTTATAAAAAATAGAATTCAATTCCATTCCATATCCAACAAACCAAACACACTAAAGATTTTCAATCCTTTCAAGAAATCTGAATCTCTCAAAATCAAATCTGAATCCCACAAAATCATTCCACTAAACTAAAAAGTCTTTGGCATTAGACATAGATTGATGTGCATAACCCTTTCTATATAACCCAAATGTTTTTCATTTTAACCGATCATTTTTATAACTCCTAGAAACAAATTCATTATGAATCGCTTCACCTTAAAAATCCAAATCACCAATCTTGCAAAAACTGATTATGGAATTACCCAGTCACCAATCTTGTACAATGAAAATTTGATTGTGGCTCGATCTCACACCATATGCATGATATTTCTCCTCCATAAAGACCATTGAAGGCATGTAACTTTCAACAGTTATCTATTGATTCAATAATATGGTTGATTTTTTTTTTAAAACATTTTTAGCACCAATTTTTTAACCTATAAGCCTTGTCATGTATATTGAAGATGAGTACTGATTTTCTGAAAGAACTATATATCTCTCATCAATTATAAAATCAAGCAAGGTGACTGAAAATATATAATTCATATAAAAGTTGTCTGCCAATATAAGATGCAAAGAAAAGGAACCCATCATGTATCATTTTGGAGATGCAGAGAAAACATGAGAATCTGATCTACAATTATTTATTCATTGGAATTGGCATGGTGCCAACCCCAAAAGCCATCTGTTTGACGGATTCAGAAGGGCAAATGAGCAGATCTTCCATGTGACAATCCTTGGTAAAGATGCCTACCCACGAGAGAAAACATGTGACTATTATGAAGATAATCCATATTGAAGAATACAATGAAACCTGTGATGTGAATTGAAAACATATCAACACAGAGTGCAGCCGATTGCAGACCAACCTTCAAAGGAACAAACCCCAAAAGGAGATCCATGAAAAGGTATATCTTTGTGTGATATCGCTTTAGATACGAAGAGTGAGCACTAAAAACAAATTTTGAACAGAGGAAATTGGACTAGGAATTAATCTCACAATAGGAAAGGAAAATTTGTTGGTAAGCTATTGTTGGAGATTGAAGCAGGCAACTTTTCATGGAATAATTTCAAGGTGTTTGTAAAATGCATGGACATTGAAAATAGAATGTGGGTGTGAGATCATCTTGGGTCAAAATACATACCAATATTCAAATAGAGCTGAACAAGATGAAATAAATAATAAATTATAAGATATTCTAAACAAGAAAAGAATACAACACAGTCGACCTTAGCAAGAAGAGAGAGAGAGAGAGAGAGAGAGATGAACTTGGGAGAGCAAAACGGGGGCTCTCCTTCTCTGGTTGTACACAGGCAGAGTTCCCAACTACACGTTACAAAGTACAAATTTCTTGGCAACTGGAACCAACTAAAAAAAGGTGTATGAAAAAGATAATGTTGTGTATATGATGAGTAGAATGAACCAAATAGATATTTGATAGGGACTTTGAAAAAGAACCAAAACAGCACCTGCAGCTCGCGACATGAGAACCAGAGTCCTTTTTTTTCTTTCAATTTGCTACTGGTTTTGCAATTGCTTGCTTGATGGCTTCAGCATATGTCCTGTGTTGATATGTAAGTGTGGATTCCAGCAAGTCCCAAAGCGATGTCTTCGGATTCCAACCTGGCATTCATGCAAAACAACTTCCCATAAGAACTACTTATCCCAAATAAAGAGTTCACCTCCAATTTTTACTTTGAAATTTTTATTGGACTTGTATGGATGCAGATTAAAGAATTGACTATTACATTAAAACTATAAGGTACTAGATTTTGAGAATAAAGAACTAGAAACATTCAGGTCAGTATGAGAACTCAAAATTCCAAGGCTTAATTTTTCAGAATCAGAAGTCCAATCTTTTGGAGACGGGTGAGTATTGATATAGCATAGCGATCAGACATCTTTCATCAATTAGTTTGTTTGTGGTATGTATTAGCAGTAGAAAAGGTCATCTAGAAGATCAATAAAAGATTAAAATATCAATTTTCATCACATAAAACAAAGAACAATTTGATTCTGTGATTGTCTATTGCTTCATTGGCATTTGGCAATGGGTACTATAGTACTGCAGAATGTCCTCTCAAATGCAAAAGTTCATAGTTAATCTATCTATGGCTTTATAATTCATTTTCATGGCTTTCAACCTTACCACATTCAATAGTTTAAAAATTGTTAAAAGGATTAACATCATGAACAGGGCAGTGGTCGGGCAAGTGATTACACCTTGTATCAATACATGATGGATTACATATATCTCTGTCCCAGATATATGTAAAAGAGAGTCCACTTTCCAATTCTTTTGTCAATAAAAGAATGCTGCTATGATTTATGTATTTCATATCTATTATTTCTTCTAATACAGTGATATCTTCTGATATATGTATTTTATTATTTCAGTTAATATCTATTAGTATATCCAAGTACGAAGTACCATCAAGGGAGTATACAATGTAATGTAGTTTTTGAAAGATGAGCATATAATGTAGTTTTTCATCTTTCTACTTTCTAAAACTTGAATAAAAGATAAACTTTTATGTTCCTAAAGTATCCTTCATTTTTTAAAAGATCAGATAAAGAGCCATTTTGTTAGGTTGTATTTAATCAGGTGTTAGATTGCCCAATAAAATTGCTCTTCAATCCTTTCTAGATATCTAACATGGTTATGTGGGCTCTTCTGTTGGGGAAGGGGTATCATTAAACATCCATAAGGTTCCTTAAGACTCTTTATTTACATACATCTGTGCAATTTATATTATATTGTTTGCAAAAGCAAGTAGCAAACACAGATGCGAAGAGGATCAAACCTAATTGTTTGTTTATAATGGTCATGTCTGGAATTCTCTTGTCACTATCATCATAACCTTCCCCATAAAATTCTTGGGAGCTGACATCAATGGTGGGGGTCTCTATTGAATCTTCTCCGCTTACTTTTGAATATACCTGCCCAAAGCAAGAGAAACTATATCAATACATAAGAACAAACACAACTCAAGCTTGATTTTATTAACAAGCTTCAGTTCCCCAGGATACGTTTGCCCCACAAATACTTGTGCAAGCCAAAATGACATTAGCAGGGTAAAAGATTTACTCACCTGAGTCATCATTTCAGCAAGTTGTCTAACCGTGACTTCATTGTTAGGGTTGCCCACATTGAAGATATGACCACTAGCTCTGGCCGGATTTTCCTGAGTAGTACAGAGAAGACAATAGTAACACTTGTCAAAAACAATATTATCCATATGACTATATGTTAACGAGAAAAGATTAAACATACAATCATCAAAAGAACAGCTTCAATAGCATCCTTGATATACACAAAGGTTCTTTGTGATTCACCCCCATCCACAAGCTTGAGAGGCTCCCGTCTGAGGAGGTTCTGGGTAGAAAAAAGGAACATCATTAGTACATAGTATTCCAAGAAAATGAAACTAAGAATGAGAAAAAACTCAAGTCCCTGCATTTAAGGTTTAAACTAACATTGCTAAAGCATGCCAAAACCCTTGGAACACCCTCACTTGGACCATCAATCCCAGGAATGAAATCCATCCTAGGGCCAATCCAGTTGAAAGGCCTTACTATCGTGAACTCAAGACCATTCTCCGCACCCTCAGCTGTGAAGGAAAAAGAAAGTAAGTGAGCATGCCCCTTGTGCTATTAGTAAATGAAAGAGAATATGGATTAAGTTTGCTCACCATAGATTAACCTCTCTATCAACTGTTTCGCACATGCATACGACCATCTCTGCTTCTCAACTGAGCCAAATATGCATGGGGAAGTATCTTCTTTAAGAATATAGTAAGCAGGATCCTGTACATATCATTGTCCAAAAAAAATATTTGAAAAGCAGCTAAGATTTGCCTATCAGAAAAGAACGAAGGAGCTAAAAGATTGCAAGGAGAAAACACATACACAAATAGGCAGGATATTGTAGATAGAAGTGTTCATATACATGGAGATGGCAGATAAAGCAACAAGATGATATCTAATCGACACAAATACACGATTTGAGTAAACTATATATCATAGCAAGCTCCAATTTTTACCTATTAATTTACACAACTGTTTCGCCACATAATTAGAGTAACTACAGTGACAAAGATCATCACCAAAATGTCAATGCAACTCTCAAGAATCAAGGATTATAAATTTTATTCTAGAACCCCATCACATGAAAATGAATTCAGATGGCTGACCTAAGAGGCTTAAATATGGTATAATAAGTAGAGAATGTAACTAGAGAGAGAGTTGAATCCAATCTTGATTGAATGTAACTAGGGGGATTTTGGTTCGTTTCAATGAATGGAAATGGGAATGAAACTCATCCTCCCCCCCCAAACAATTCGTCGAGGAATGCTTCATTAATCGGTAACTGGTAATGACCTGTTCCATGTTAAAGACTTGAACAATGAAAATTAATGGCGAGTGCCTGATCGAATTGATCCCAATTGGTTGGACCGTAGGTGCGATGATTTACTTCAATTGCATCAAACCAGACACCGTTAATGATTTTCATTTCCATTCTCCATCCCCTATTAGACTATTACTCCCAACCAGGCACCCCCAAAAAACCTATTCCACCAAACAGAATACATATTCAACCTCTGGCAAGTTTGACTAATGGTTAAACACCAGTAAATTCCACCACCAAAGCAACAAAAACAAATCATACTTCCTAATTCCAATAAACATGTCACCCATTCACATTCCTAATGATAAATTTTAGTTTCATGACAACTGACATTACATCATGAGGTGAGAATGTTAATAAGCAGGTTTCAGAGGAAAGCCAGTATAATTAACTTAAATAGCCTAAACGATGATAATTCAACTCAGTTATCTCTAATTAGAGATCATACCTACAAGTATTAAGCGATAAAAGTTTCGGTAGAAAACAATAAAGCTGAAGAATTCTAATATCTTTGAGATTTTCAAAATTGTATACAAAGTTCCAAGTGAAAACACACACCATAATGAACTCTTCAACAAGTAAAAAACACATAGATACCAATATATCTTTAACCAAAAATTGTCTATAACACATTACAATGTATTAAACCGAAGATTTGAAGCTTACCTGTCGCAAGGGGCTATCTTTCGGAAGATAGCTACCTATTGTTTTCCCATATACTTCACACGTAGAGAAGTGGATGAGCCTCTTGTTATTCTCTGAGCAGTACTTAACCTATAAATGAGGGTGAGATAGTTGTCATCACGTAAAGTAGAATTGCTTAAAGCATACTTCCACTGATAACAGTAGTATTGGCTTTATAATATACAGACAATCAAACGGAAATGTCAAACCAGTATAAACGAGATGGAACACATACCACAGGGAGCGCATCAATGAAATTGCTGTAAATCGTGTCAAGAGGACGCGTATTATAATCCGCTGGAGTACAAATAGCGGCCAGATTTATCGTCTAAATACAAATAAAAATGCAGAAATTAGAAAATTCAGCACAAAGTAGTAATACTCAAAACCGATCTGCAATCTTGGATACAAGATCCCGCAGTTTACTAAGTACTAACCATTATTAGCATTTGCTTAATCTATTATCGACTATCTTACACTTCAAACATATAATAGAATGAAATTAACGAGTTCTTAAGATATTACACACTTGAACCGTGTAACTGACAAAAAAAACCTATTAACCTAATTTTTCACTTCCAAGCAGAGAGTTAAGGTATGGGAAGTGAAGTGAAGTGAACATGAAGATCCGATAAGATTTATGTTACAAAATACAGACTGTAAAACAAACATATCTGGAGAAAGTGATTGACAGTTTACCAGATCGGAACACTTGATGAGTCCTTCCAGGCGAGAATCATTCTTGATGTTAAGACGATGGAACTGAATGCGACCGGCCCAAGGCAGAGAGTCCGGTTCAAGTAGGTGCTTGATCTTGTCATTATAAACGTCAACAGCTAACACCGTGTGTGGTGTCTCCGTCAACAACTTCTCGCACAAGTGCGAACCAATGAACCCTCCGGCACCGATCATACATATCGTCATCGGATTTATCGTATTTCCGTCCAGATCTACCCTCACCGTAGTCGATGCCATCTCTCTCTCTCTCCCGCTTTTCTCTGCGCGTTTCTCTGCACGTATAGATTTTCTCTCTCTATCTCTCTCTATCTCTCAGCGAGATTGGATTGGATCGGATCCGGTGTCGAAGGGAAGATTTTGGGGGAACGGGGGGAAGGTATTTAAAGCAGATGGAAAAAAGGAGGGAGGAGGAGGAGGCTCACACTTCACACACCCGCTTGCAATGTGAAGTCCAGCTATTTGTCATTTTCTACTCTCACGAGTATGATAATCGGTATGGTACTTTTGATCTGACGACGCGGGGGAGGCGGTTGTTCGTGATTTAGCGTAGAGACGAGGGCACTGGATCGCACCGCTTGAGGCTGTTTGTCGGTTACGTATAACCTAAATAGTATTGTTAAATGTACTGCTCAACATGGTTAATTTGGTTGAAAAGTTGAGGTTAACGTAAGAAAAGTGGAAATGGTTATTAATCGTTAGATGAGAAATTAATGTACATTAGGATAGGGGCGGACCTATCCTTCCAAGGGAAGGTCTGTGCACCCGTTCAAATTCGTTTCGGAGGGACGAAGTTTTTTTGGTACGTAAGGTGCACACACTCAACTACAGGGAGTGCTCCGTGATATATACGTTTTTGAGGGGTGAAAGGTGCACAAGTCCCAAAAAAACAAAATTTATTTTCGAAATCAACCAAAAAATCGAAAAAATCTCTTAAAATCAATAAAAAAAAACCAAAAAAAATCTCTCGAATCAACACAAAAAAATCCAACGAATCAACACATAATCTTAAAAAAATTCCTCGAAATCAACAAAAAACATAAAAAGTTCCACAATAGAAAAATTCGGCTAAAAATACATCGACAACAATTTCTTAAGCTTTTCGTTTGTGCACCCCCTCACCTAAAATCCTGGGTCCGCCACTGCATTAGGATAAGACGCATCCATATGGACCGAATCAATTCTTTTATAAGACGCAATTCATGAAAGGACATAAGATTAAAAGTTGTCAACCGTTCAGATTCACTGTTCATGTTTCTCACGTTAACTTCAACTTCTCACACGATACTTCGTCTTGATGTCTATTACTAATTTTCTTCTTACATGTGGATATAAAACTTATGTTTTTTCATTCTTAGTACATGATTTGATCTTATTTTGATATAAAAAATAATTAACATAACATATCCTATTACCGAATATTTTTAATAACTTTAATTAGTTAATTTTTATGATATTTAATTTGTTATTTGAAATTTTTTATTAAAAAAATCTTATAACAAATTAACATGATCTAAAAGCAAAATAATAACATCTAAAACTTGATGACATTATCCTTTTCTAATTGTCCCTTTTATTTTTTGATGAATAAATTTATTTTAGGTTTTAAGGTATAAAGAGACTATCAAAATTTAGTAAAAACCTAAAAATATTTATTCATTTATTAGAAACACGCATTAGACCATCTCCAACCCATACACTAAAAATTACACCAAAAAGTCAAAAACATTAAAACTGGTGGGACCCTTGACACTAAAAAAAATTCCAACCCCAACCATACTTCAAAAAAAAACACCAAATCTCCTAAACCCAAATAAAAAAAAACATTTTTCATTATTATTAAACATTTTTAAATACAATATCTATTATTTATAAATAATTATTATAGTAAATAAATACTTAATTAATGAGGTCTCGGTCAAAATAAAACGATAATTTCTTAATTAATAAATTTTACATTACTAGAAAAAAAAATACATCAATTCAAATTTTACATTATTAGTTGATGTTATTTCAGTTGTATTTTTAATTTATGTTTTAGTTTACGTTATATAATTTCAAGTATTATGTATTTTTAATTTGTTATGAAATTAGATTTTGTCAATTTTATTTAATGCTATATTTTTTTTAATTTAATTTAATATATAAAATAACATTTATTATAATTAAAATTACAAATTATATTAAAAAAAATAAAAAATAAACAATTTAAGTGGGCCATGTATCTTTTGTAGTATGAATAGTGACACACCAAATTTGGTGTGTTTTCATCCCAATTCTTCATGGACGGCAAAAAAAAATTAAAGATGAAGTATGGTTGGAGTTGCCATACTGCAAATTTAGTGATTTTACAGTATGGTTGGAGATGGTCTTAGACATCAAATTTTTATTGTTTATATTAAATTTGGTATGAAATAATCGTTGTATTTTTTGGTTCAATTCTAAATTAAATCTTACATGAAAAGTAATACAAAGTTCAATTTTTTAAATTAGAAAATTAATTAAAATTAAAATTTTATATGTACAACACAAGTGAAAACAAAACATAAATTCACGTGCAAAAATATTCAATGTAAATTTAAATAAACTATTGAGCTTCATGGTTACTTTTCGTTCACACAATGTCACATATTGTGTCCGTATTCACATGCATATCATATGTATGCAATGAAAACATGTATCCTTGTTAATTAGAAATAGTTTGGTTCAAATGGGCGCTACACAAACCTTGTTGATATCCTCTACAGGCACCATAGCCCGTCTACGATGTCGTTGTCCCGGTTAGTAATCCCACACACGTACAAAAATAATACGATTTAAAAACAAGTAAAACATATATGATAAATAGCATCGTAAATAACACCATATACATGTCATGAACACATATTGCATAAACATGTATTAAACCATGCCTCGCAAAATAATATGATAAACCCCATTACACACAGACATGTGTGTGTGGGCATGTACGTCTATTTAAAGTCGCATGAATACTCATCTGAATAATACAAGTTTGTACTATTGTGAAAACAACCTACACATGCACCATCAATGTATTTAGGTTTATGTTTTATCTATATTTTTTCAATATATCCTAATTGTACCTAACGAATTGGACAACTTTCTGCAGTGGTCTGCAACCTTTTTTGGTCAATCCTATGCATAGAAAAACTTAAGCTCGCCGCCTAAGTTAGGTTGTGGCGGCCTCCCACGCAACCTCTGATGCAATCTCCCATGGCCTCTCATGCAACTTTGTGAGATGGTGCACGAGACGCAAGGTTGCCCCTAGGTCACAAGCTTCGCCTGTTTTGCATGGTTCTCGACACAAGAGGCTCCAAAAACCACCAAGATCCATATTAATTGCAAATTTACATGTCAATTCGTGTTCAATTTAAAGACTTCATCTTACTTTAACTTAACCATAGCAACTATCCACTTCTTATGCTCCTAAGTTAGCCTTAATGCCTCATTTTTGTTCCATTTCATCATTACAACTCGTCTCCACATGTGAACCGAGTACATGTGAAACAATCACCTTGTGAAACACATGTATATTATCCACTACATTAAATTATATTTTTATGATTAGTTTTCATTTAATTACAATTACTATTGTAACAAAAATTACTAAGGATATGTATTACTAAATGCAACTTGTAGCACTCAATTATTTATCTTGGAATGAGAATATTGGGATCTAAAAATATGAACAAGAAGGAAGGAAAGAAGGAATAAGAAGAAAGTGGTTCACGTGGAGTGTCATCTTGAATTATTATGTGCACATGCTTGATGACTATTTTATATTCCAAAATTTAAATAATCAAGTAGACAAACTAAAATTAATATAACAAGTTTTTGTAACAATTTAGACACACTTTAATAATATATTTGTCCTTTCAAAAAAAAAAATTTGTTTGCGTATTTATATTTACTTAAAATATATAAATGGAACAGAAAACAATGGCCAATATGATATTTGCATTTCGAAAGTGAAAATCAATTCACAAAATATTTTTCTTTTATATTTTAATAACACGTTTTTTAAACATATATATCTATTTCAAGATATTGTCTTACAATAAAAAGGATACATAGTTTTAAAAATATGCTATTACACTTTTATTTAACAAAATGAAATTTTTTTCCATAATCATAAAAAGATAATTAAATTTTATCCATCTAATAATTAGGAGTAAAATGAGAAAATAGAAATTTACTTTTGAAAATGAATATTATTTTGTGAGAGGATAAAATAGGTATGTAGACATTTATTTAAGGATGGAAGGAGTATAATTTAAATGATTCATTTTCATATAATAATATTAAAATATTTTTTGATAAATTATTGAGTAAACTACAAATTTGGTCCCTATGTTTTGTTGGTTATACAACTTTTTCCATGTAGTTTCAAAATAACAATATGACCATCATGGTTTGCAAAAATCGGATCTAGTCCCTCCTTTCAACTATCGTTAAAAAATAAGTTAAACTAGAGGCATTATAGTTCTTTTTTTCTAAACTTTATGTCATTTTTCCTTTAAAACAAATAAAAAAGATTTATAATATATATACTGTAACACCCTCAATCTGGAAATAACAACTTAATTAAAATTTTCTAAATACATCAATAACTTAATCATTTACAACCACAATTTAGATTCAATTTCAATACACATACACCATCTATACAACAATCTATGGTAAAGACGGGTGCTACTAAACCCATGTATAGTCACTATCTCCAACCTGCGGAAGACTTCACCAAATATTTACTCTAGCTCAAGGCTAAAGCTCGACTCCTCAAAGCACTGCTAGAACCGAACCCCCAACAGGAACCTGATGCACATGCCGACAAATAAAAAGGTTAGGCTTAACGCCTAGTGAGCTCAAGAGTTTTAACATGAGTGAATAAATCTTTAGAAGACAGTAAATCATTTGTAAAGCAAGATCCTTCGAAATATTATACTTCAAAATAGAAACGACACATTTTCCTTAATATACACTTTTAAAGACAATGCTTCCCAAAATATGCACTTCTTATAAAACGATGCAACCCGTAACTCACCCAAACGGGGTCATAGTTCGATACTCAAATGTGCTAAAATGTAAATAATACTTCATAGCCCGAAACACCCAAAAACACGGGTGGAACATAGTACTTGACCCTTAAATAACGGAAAACAATCCGTATAAATATGATACACCAATAACACACGAACTGAAGCTTAATACTCACGCGACCATAAAATGGAATGAAATTCAAGTATCAAACATGGACAATGAAAATATCCAAAATACATCGGGCCGACGACGGGGGATACCCGTATCCGTGGAGAGCGGAGGAACACAAAAGTATGCCACTCAACCAACGTTCATCGCATGACAACTATCGGCATAAAAACCAAAGTGTCCCTACGAATCCTTGACAAGTTTCACCCAAAGAGACAAAGCACCTTGATGCCAAAAAGACACCCGAAAGGCCCGGCACACCCGAGGACTACAACCATGGCATTACCCCGACGGCGTAGATCTAGGCACACACCCACACAGTGGCGCCCAAGACTACTTCCTCCTAGTGCCTACTTGTCAAGTAGTGGTCATAAAACATGAGTCCCGGAGTCCAACCCCGTACCACCCAATTGACCATAAATAAGACTGACTTATGTGCCTATGGATCCAATACAACACAGTCTAAAAAAATACACGACTACCCATGAGTGGCAAAAGCACTCGAGCCTGTAATGATTATAAATATGCAATAAAATGTATTAAGACGTACATCACAATTTGGACTCTAAACCGAGCCATTAAAACCGGACAAATGTCCTTAGTACTCTTTCATGCCACCACCGAGCTAAAAAGCCCAAACCCCATTTGATCAACAAATAACGGCTTCCCAAATAATGAAATGTCTTTAAAACAACGTTTACGAAGACACATACTTCAAAAACGAGATCAACCCAAAACTCAACACATAATGGGACCAAAGGTTTTCCAAGGATTTTATGAATGCAACTACCCAACATGCATATAACGTGACTTAGACTCCATTCGTACAAAATCATCAAAGATGCATAAATCATAAAATAGATCTTGCTTGTACTAAATCACCAAGAGTACGTAAATCATGCTATTTAGTTGTTGAAATGTTCAAAACCCAATATAAGCGTTTTAAGAGATTAACACAACCCCAAATTTACCAAATCTGAAAACTTATCGAAATACTCACACTTTGATAAATAACCAAGTAAAACATATTTTACTTCAAAATACTCCAAACTTATCAGCAGTTAACCATTTCAAGTAAAACACTTTAAAATAACCATTTTGGCATGTACACCGTTTTCAAAAATCAACTTGAACTCACCTTGCTAGGTTAAGTTAAACCTAGGTTTCAATCCACAACCATTGGCCTCCAAAAGCATAGATCCCACCCAAAGCTTTCCGAAGACACCCATTCCAACTCTTCAACTCAAGCTTCCAAAACCTAGATCCACACATTTCATCCCATAAATAACTATTTTCAACCATAAGGAAACATTCTCCATACATAAAAATACCAAGATCTCAAACAAGATCAAAACCCTAATTTCTCCAAAAACCATCAAATCCGAGATTTGAGATATCGAACCTTAAGAAACCACCAATGGAGCATTTACAACCTTATTACAAGAAAACTTACCCTTGAAGACAAAGAGACTTCCGAGAACACCCAATCCGACACTTCAACCCGAGCTCCCGACCATTGACTTGATGAGGAAGATGAAGATGGAGGTTTTGTGGTTCAAGGTTCCAACTAGTTAGATGATGAAGGATCATATGGTTCAAGGGGATAAACCATCAAAATGGGTTAGGGTTCGGTTTTAGGGTTTGGGAGAGAAAAGGGAAGAAGGTAGAAATGAGAAAATGAGAATAAATGGTGAAAATCGCAACATTTAACCCACTGGTACGCGCGGCTATAGTGCCAGGCGATTGTGCCAGTGGCACAATCGCTGGCACAATCACCAGAGATGTACCGCGGCTCTCAGCCCTTGGCGATTGTGCCAAGCTATTGTGCCCTCTGGCACAATCGCTGGCATAATCGCCCGGGTGCCCCCGAACTCCAAAAATCCGACTTTTTCAATGCCCAAACTCCCGATACTTCGAGGGACTTTAAACAATACATTTCCCGACTAAAACCCCACTGTTTACAGGTCACAGGAATGTCTGGGTGACATTTACTTGCCGAAAATTACGGGTGTTACAATCCTCCCAACCTTAGAATGATTTCGTCCTCGAAATCTAGATTCCCATGGAACTTTGCCCACAAAAGGATTTCCCTTAACTCTTCTTCCAACACCACTATTAGGACCTTTGCACTGATACCCACCTATGTTGCCCCTCTTGGGCACAATGTGCTCATAACCGAGCAACACTTAACTCTCCAAAGTAACCTTTTACCCACAAGGTTACGGTCGTCTCCCAACCTTGGATGACAATTACTACTTCCAGGTAATTTTGTGATCCCAACATTACACTAACCAATTCCCTTCGGATCTACACGGTTCCGAACTCAACCGTAACCAAGCTTCCAAAATCCTCGGAGTTCAGCTGATCCATTCCTAATATCTACAAAGATATTCTCCCAAGGCGCACCAATCCGTCCTTCAGGTAACTGTTTAGCCCATATTCGGTCACACTCATTCCGTCCCAACACCAACCTCACAACATTCTCCAACATAAAGTCCTTATCACCATAGGAATGCTTAACACATCGGTACTTGCTCATCCACACCTAATCTTCTTTCAAATTTCCAACACCGCAAGGTCATTATTTCCCATGATCCAACCGGGACATTTCCGAATATCCCAAGGTCTTTTTGACTTCAAGGACACAAGTCGACACCTAGGACTAAACGGCGACCTCGAAAACGTGGGCATCCCACCCAAAATTTCAATCCAGACGGAGGGTCGCACTAAAGATGACACCAAGCAGGGTGCTAAAAATCCCAAGTCTTACATTTCTAACAAACGGACCGCAAAATTTCCTTTGATTGCGAAGTCCACAAGGACGGTACACCATCACATAAACTATGATGTCACGTCGACGAGCAGTCCACCAAACGATCCCAATCTAATCGCAGACAATCACATAAGACCTTATCCCGCATGATTACCGAAGTATAATATCACCTCTTAACTAACTGGAAAAGCTTAACATATCATCTCCATTTACCAAGCGTACCCAGATTCAAAACTGAAACCCAAATTCCAAGACTGACCGCGAGTCGGATCATCCGACGCTTCAAATCCCAAGGACTCCCTCAGTCCCTAATCATAACTGCTCTCATGACAGGGTTTAAATCTATAGGCCTAATGAGTTCAAGGTTTTTCAATTACTATGCCAATTTAATTTTATAAAACTGTCCAATACGTAGGCCTTTTAACGACCAAACGTGCGATAAAGATACACTATTGTTCATTTGATAGAGTTTAAAATTGATCAACAACACAGCGCATATGAAACCATTTCCAACATTTGAATTGTTCAATGCCTACGTTTATAAAGACAATAATAAAACATGCACACAATTTACACTATATATATGAAAATAAATTATTGCACCACAACACGTGCAATAAATGTTTGTAGAACTCCAAAAGAGAACTCACAATTTTATCTTTAAATTCTGCTCCTTTAACCAAAAGACGTTGCGGCGTAAGATTAACAACAACTCTATATGCAACAGTTTGATCCCCAAAACCAGGTAAAATGATGGGAATGCAAATAAAATTTCAAATCGAATTTAAAGCTTTAGGTCGTAAAGATGAACACATTTGACCATAACAGAAATTACAACGACATGGATGCCACTAACTCATTACAAGCATTGCGGAAGTTACTTAGCGGTAAAAGTTGATGATTGAAATACGATCAGAACAAAAACCATGTTTTAAAATAACGTAAGTCGTTTATGCAATCATTCACACCAACGTTACACTTAAATCCAATGACATGGCATGCGACGATTGACGTTTGCATAAAGCCAAAGATAATTTACATGATAATAAAACCCCCAAAATAACATGTAGGATGACGTCAATTAACAATATTCATAAAATAACGCACACCATGATGCACAAGTACACGATCCCAAAATCGTTTACGTGATGCAAAAGACGTAAGATGAGACATCATAAACTCAACTGAACTTTCGCAAAACTCATAGATGCTGAAATCAAGTGGTGTCAAAATTTCCATTTCTCAACAGTGTGTGCAAGACGGCAATATGGCTAGAATATTAAACTTTTAAGAGTTTCCTCTTTTGAATGCAATGAAAGGTAAAGTGACACCTTTTTGACAAAATTTACATGGAACACGACGCCGAATAAACTCGCAAGTTTACACGAAACAGAATTTAAAACTCACACACCAAAAGACTTCGCAAAGCCATACCCCATGAAATTTAGCAGAAATCGTACAAACTAAAATTCTCAAGAAATTTCAACGCCAAACATGGGATTAACTTTTTCTTTAAAACCATTGACATACGTGGAGGAGATCCAATGTCTAGGTTAAAATCTCATAGTTACTTGCCCAATACCCAAACGACATTAAAACATGGACATTACAATATCCGGAAATAGCGTTAAACACGAGGCGTGAATAAAAGAATTTTGATAACAATTTGCAATCATGTGCAACAAAACAATTTCATGCATGCTTAAGCTCACAATTCAAAATCTGCTGAATGTTAAATGTTTTACTAAGACTTTATAGTGAAAATCACTTTATACTTAGCGAACATGAAAAACAATTTATGCCACTCACTTTAGAAATAAATTTAGTGCATGAATTTGGCCGACACTCGACATCACAGGGCTACACTCCTCAATTTCCCCAGACCAAAGGTCCTCAACTTTCTGGTAGACTATTGTCAGCCGGATACTCGCATATCTTAAGAACAAATCAAGGATCTCATAGGTTCCTCTCACAATTTCTCCTCGAAATAGAAACGGCATAACAGACTTATAGTTCTAATCCAACCAATAAATCTGACTTAAGGTGATCCACTTAATGCGTTCACCGCACTTACTATCACCCCAAATTGATATTGTTATAAACATCAATCATCTCTTAGCTTACTTGCTTAGAAACTTTCGCACTACCCCAATGGTCATCACACCAAGGTAGTTCAATATACATATGTAGTGTGTAGGTTCACCATAACACTGGCCAGGTGCCATTATGAACGTACCGTACATAATCATCCTTGCGACCCTCGACATGTTTCCCATTTCTAGTTATTCTATCAACCTCAAAGTATCTTATCTTAAGGTACCTAATGTGCAACTTCACTTTCGATCACTTATAAGAACTCCAGTTTGAGTCTAGACATCCAAAGATCAATACCTAATTCTCTCAAACTTAAGCTCTGATCCCAACTTGTAACACCCTCAATCTGGAAATAGCAACTTAATTAAAATTTTCTAAATACATCAATAACTGAATCATTTACAACCACAATTTAGATTCAATTTCAATACTCATACACCATCTATACAACAATCTATGGTAAAGACGGGTGCTACTAAACCCATGTATAGTCACTATCTCCAACCTGCGGAAGACTTCACCAAATACTTACTCTAGCTCAAGGCTAAAGCTCGACTCCTCAAAGCACTGCTAGAACCGAACCCCCAACAGGAACCTGATGCACATGCCGACAAATAAAAAGGTTAGGCTTAACGCCTAGTGAGCTCAAGAGTTATAACATGAGTGAATAAATCTTTAGAAGACAGTAAATCATTTGTAAAGCAAGATCCTTCGAAATATTATACTTCAAAATAGAAACGACACATTTTCCTTAATATACACTTTTAAAGACAATGCTTCCCAAAATATGCACTTCTTATAAAACGATGCAACCCGTAACTCACCCAAACGGGGTCATAGTTCGATACTCAAATGTGCTAAAATGTAAATAATACTTCATAGCCCGAAACACCCAAAAACACGGGTGGAACATAGTACTTGACCCTTAAATAACGGAAAACAATCCGTATAAATATGATACACCAATAACACACGAACTGAAGCTTAATACTCACGCGACCATAAAATGGAATGAAATTCAAGTATCAAACATGGACAATGAAAATATCCAAAATACATCGGGCCGACGACGGGGGATACCCGTATCCGTGGAGAGCGGAGGAACACAAAAGTATGCCACTCAACCAACGTTCATCGCATGACAACTATCGGCATAAAAACCAAAGTGTCCCTACGAATCCTTGACAAGTTTCACCCAAAGAGACAAAGCACCTTGATGCCAAAAAGACACCCGAAAGGCCCGGCACACCCGAGGACTACAACCATGGCATTACCCCGACGGCGTAGATCTAGGCACACACCCACACAGTGGCGCCCAAGACTACTTCCTCCTAGTGCCTACTTGTCAAGTAGTGGTCATAAAACATGAGTCCCGGAGTCCAACCCCGTACCACCCAATTGACCATAAATAAGACTGACTTATGTGCCTATGGATCCAATACAACACAGTCTAAAAAAATACACGACTACCCATGAGTGGCAAAAGCACTCGAGCCTGTAATGATTATAAATATGCAATAAAATGTATTAAGACGTACATCACAATTTGGACTCTAAACCGAGCCATTAAAACCGGACAAATGTCCTTAGTACTCTTTCATGCCACCACCGAGCTAAAAAGCCCAAACCCCATTTGATCAACAAATAACGGCTTCCCAAATAATGAAATGTCTTTAAAACAACGTTTACGAAGACACATACTTCAAAAACGAGATCAACCCAAAACTCAACACATAATGGGACCAAAGGTTTTCCAAGGATTTTATGAATGCAACTACCCAACATGCATATAACGTGACTTAGACTCCATTCGTACAAAATCATCAAAGATGCATAAATCATAAAATAGATCTTGCTTGTACTAAATCACCAAGAGTACGTAAATCATGCTATTTAGTTGTTGAAATGTTCAAAACCCAATATAAGCGTTTTAAGAGATTAACACAACCCCAAATTTACCAAATCTGAAAACTTATCGAAATACTCACACTTTGATAAATAACCAAGTAAAACATATTTTACTTCAAAATACTCCAAACTTATCAGCAGTTAACCATTTCAAGTAAAACACTTTAAAATAACCATTTTGGCATGTACACCGTTTTCAAAAATCAACTTGAACTCACCTTGCTAGGTTAAGTTAAACCTAGGTTTCAATCCACAACCATTGGCCTCCAAAAGCATAGATCCCACCCAAAGCTTTCCGAAGACACCCATTCCAACTCTTCAACTCAAGCTTCCAAAACCTAGATCCACACATTTCATCCCATAAATAACTATTTTCAACCATAAGGAAACATTCTCCATACATAAAAATACCAAGATCTCAAACAAGATCAAAACCCTAATTTCTCCAAAAACCATCAAATCCGAGATTTGAGATATCGAACCTTAAGAAACCACCAATGGAGCATTTACAACCTTATTACAAGAAAACTTACCCTTGAAGACAAAGAGACTTCCGAGAACACCCAATCCGACACTTCAACCCGAGCTCCCGACCATTGACTTGATGAGGAAGATGAAGATGGAGGTTTTGTGGTTCAAGGTTCCAACTAGTTAGATGATGAAGGATCATATGGTTCAAGGGGATAAACCATCAAAATGGGTTAGGGTTCGGTTTTAGGGTTTGGGAGAGAAAAGGGAAGAAGGTAGAAATGAGAAAATGAGAATAAATGGTGAAAATCGCAACATTTAACCCACTGGTACGCGCGGCTATAGTGCCAGGCGATTGTGCCAGTGGCACAATCGCTGGCACAATCACCAGAGATGTACCGCGGCTCTCAGCCCTTGGCGATTGTGCCAAGCTATTGTGCCCTCTGGCACAATCGCTGGCATAATCGCCCGGGTGCCCCCGAACTCCAAAAATCCGACTTTTTCAATGCCCAAACTCCCGATACTTCGAGGGACTTTAAACAATACATTTCCCGACTAAAACCCCACTGTTTACAGGTCACAGGAATGTCTGGGTGACATTTACTTGCCGAAAATTACGGGTGTTACAATCCTCCCAACCTTAGAATGATTTCGTCCTCGAAATCTAGATTCCCATGGAACTTTGCCCACAAAAGGATTTCCCTTAACTCTTCTTCCAACACCACTATTAGGACCTTTGCACTGATACCCACCTATGTTGCCCCTCTTGGGCACAATGTGCTCATAACCGAGCAACACTTAACTCTCCAAAGTAACCTTTTACCCACAAGGTTACGGTCGTCTCCCAACCTTGGATGACAATTACTACTTCCAGGTAATTTTGTGATCCCAACATTACACTAACCAATTCCCTTCGGATCTACACGGTTCCGAACTCAACCGTAACCAAGCTTCCAAAATCCTCGGAGTTCAGCTGATCCATTCCTAATATCTACAAAGATATTCTCCCAAGGCGCACCAATCCGTCCTTCAGGTAACTGTTTA
The DNA here is from genome assembly GCA_023525745.1 of Arctium lappa. Lineage (NCBI taxonomy): Eukaryota > Viridiplantae > Streptophyta > Magnoliopsida > Asterales > Asteraceae > Arctium > Arctium lappa. Next base: position 7,217,596 of record CM042054.1, on the reverse strand, counting down.
GCCCATATTCGGTCACACTCATTCCGTCCCAACACCAACCTCACAACATTCTCCAACATAAAGTCCTTATCACCATAGGAATGCTTAACACATCGGTACTTGCTCATCCACACCTAATCTTCTTTCAAATTTCCAACACCGCAAGGTCATTATTTCCCATGATCCAACCGGGACATTTCCGAATATCCCAAGGTCTTTTTGACTTCAAGGACACAAGTCGACACCTAGGACTAAACGGCGACCTCGAAAACGTGGGCATCCCACCCAAAATTTCAATCCAGACGGAGGGTCGCACTAAAGATGACACCAAGCAGGGTGCTAAAAATCCCAAGTCTTACATTTCTAACAAACGGACCGCAAAATTTCCTTTGATTGCGAAGTCCACAAGGACGGTACACCATCACATAAACTATGATGTCACGTCGACGAGCAGTCCACCAAACGATCCCAATCTAATCGCAGACAATCACATAAGACCTTATCCCGCATGATTACCGAAGTATAATATCACCTCTTAACTAACTGGAAAAGCTTAACATATCATCTCCATTTACCAAGCGTACCCAGATTCAAAACTGAAACCCAAATTCCAAGACTGACCGCGAGTCGGATCATCCGACGCTTCAAATCCCAAGGACTCCCTCAGTCCCTAATCATAACTGCTCTCATGACAGGGTTTAAATCTATAGGCCTAATGAGTTCAAGGTTTTTCAATTACTATGCCAATTTAATTTTATAAAACTGTCCAATACGTAGGCCTTTTAACGACCAAACGTGCGATAAAGATACACTATTGTTCATTTGATAGAGTTTAAAATTGATCAACAACACAGCGCATATGAAACCATTTCCAACATTTGAATTGTTCAATGCCTACGTTTATAAAGACAATAATAAAACATGCACACAATTTACACTATATATATGAAAATAAATTATTGCACCACAACACGTGCAATAAATGTTTGTAGAACTCCAAAAGAGAACTCACAATTTTATCTTTAAATTCTGCTCCTTTAACCAAAAGACGTTGCGGCGTAAGATTAACAACAACTCTATATGCAACAGTTTGATCCCCAAAACCAGGTAAAATGATGGGAATGCAAATAAAATTTCAAATCGAATTTAAAGCTTTAGGTCGTAAAGATGAACACATTTGACCATAACAGAAATTACAACGACATGGATGCCACTAACTCATTACAAGCATTGCGGAAGTTACTTAGCGGTAAAAGTTGATGATTGAAATACGATCAGAACAAAAACCATGTTTTAAAATAACGTAAGTCGTTTATGCAATCATTCACACCAACGTTACACTTAAATCCAATGACATGGCATGCGACGATTGACGTTTGCATAAAGCCAAAGATAATTTACATGATAATAAAACCCCCAAAATAACATGTAGGATGACGTCAATTAACAATATTCATAAAATAACGCACACCATGATGCACAAGTACACGATCCCAAAATCGTTTACGTGATGCAAAAGACGTAAGATGAGACATCATAAACTCAACTGAACTTTCGCAAAACTCATAGATGCTGAAATCAAGTGGTGTCAAAATTTCCATTTCTCAACAGTGTGTGCAAGACGGCAATATGGCTAGAATATTAAACTTTTAAGAGTTTCCTCTTTTGAATGCAATGAAAGGTAAAGTGACACCTTTTTGACAAAATTTACATGGAACACGACGCCGAATAAACTCGCAAGTTTACACGAAACAGAATTTAAAACTCACACACCAAAAGACTTCGCAAAGCCATACCCCATGAAATTTAGCAGAAATCGTACAAACTAAAATTCTCAAGAAATTTCAACGCCAAACATGGGATTAACTTTTTCTTTAAAACCATTGACATACGTGGAGGAGATCCAATGTCTAGGTTAAAATCTCATAGTTACTTGCCCAATACCCAAACGACATTAAAACATGGACATTACAATATCCGGAAATAGCGTTAAACACGAGGCGTGAATAAAAGAACTTTGATAACAATTTGCAATCATGTGCAACAAAACAATTTCATGCATGCTTAAGCTCACAATTCAAAATCTGCTGAATGTTAAATGTTTTACTAAGACTTTATAGTGAAAATCACTTTATACTTAGCGAACATGAAAAACAATTTATGCCACTCACTTTAGAAATAAATTTAGTGCATGAATTTGGCCGACACTCGACATCACAGGGCTACACTCCTCAATTTCCCCAGACCAAAGGTCCTCAACTTTCTGGTAGACTATTGTCAGCCGGATACTCGCATATCTTAAGAACAAATCAAGGATCTCATAGGTTCCTCTCACAATTTCTCCTCGAAATAGAAACGGCATAACAGACTTATAGTTCTAATCCAACCAATAAATCTGACTTAAGGTGATCCACTTAATGCGTTCACCGCACTTACTATCACCCCAAATTGATATTGTTATAAACATCAATCATCTCTTAGCTTACTTGCTTAGAAACTTTCGCACTACCCCAATGGTCATCACACCAAGGTAGTTCAATATACATATGTAGTGTGTAGGTTCACCATAACACTGGCCAGGTGCCATTATGAACGTACCGTACATAATCATCCTTGCGACCCTCGACATGTTTCCCATTTCTAGTTATTCTATCAACCTCAAAGTATCTTATCTTAAGGTACCTAATGTGCAACTTCACTTTCGATCACTTATAAGAACTCCAGTTTGAGTCTAGACATCCAAAGATCAATACCTAATTCTCTCAAACTTAAGCTCTGATCCCAACTTGTAACACCCTCAATCTGGAAATAGCAACTTAATTAAAATTTTCTAAATACATCAATAACTGAATCATTTACAACCACAATTTAGATTCAATTTCAATACTCATACACCATCTATACAACAATCTATGGTAAAGACGGGTGCTACTAAACCCATGTATAGTCACTATCTCCAACCTGCGGAAGACTTCACCAAATACTTACTCTAGCTCAAGGCTAAAGCTCGACTCCTCAAAGCACTGCTAGAACCGAACCCCCAACAGGAACCTGATGCACATGCCGACAAATAAAAAGGTTAGGCTTAACGCCTAGTGAGCTCAAGAGTTATAACATGAGTGAATAAATCTTTAGAAGACAGTAAATCATTTGTAAAGCAAGATCCTTCGAAATATTATACTTCAAAATAGAAACGACACATTTTCCTTAATATACACTTTTAAAGACAATGCTTCCCAAAATATGCACTTCTTATAAAACGATGCAACCCGTAACTCACCCAAACGGGGTCATAGTTCGATACTCAAATGTGCTAAAATGTAAATAATACTTCATAGCCCGAAACACCCAAAAACACGGGTGGAACATAGTACTTGACCCTTAAATAACGGAAAACAATCCGTATAAATATGATACACCAATAACACACGAACTGAAGCTTAATACTCACGCGACCATAAAATGGAATGAAATTCAAGTATCAAACATGGACAATGAAAATATCCAAAATACATCGGGCCGACGACGGGGGATACCCGTATCCGTGGAGAGCGGAGGAACACAAAAGTATGCCACTCAACCAACGTTCATCGCATGACAACTATCGGCATAAAAACCAAAGTGTCCCTACGAATCCTTGACAAGTTTCACCCAAAGAGACAAAGCACCTTGATGCCAAAAAGACACCCGAAAGGCCCGGCACACCCGAGGACTACAACCATGGCATTACCCCGACGGCGTAGATCTAGGCACACACCCACACAGTGGCGCCCAAGACTACTTCCTCCTAGTGCCTACTTGTCAAGTAGTGGTCATAAAACATGAGTCCCGGAGTCCAACCCCGTACCACCCAATTGACCATAAATAAGACTGACTTATGTGCCTATGGATCCAATACAACACAGTCTAAAAAAATACACGACTACCCATGAGTGGCAAAAGCACTCGAGCCTGTAATGATTATAAATATGCAATAAAATGTATTAAGACGTACATCACAATTTGGACTCTAAACCGAGCCATTAAAACCGGACAAATGTCCTTAGTACTCTTTCATGCCACCACCGAGCTAAAAAGCCCAAACCCCATTTGATCAACAAATAACGGCTTCCCAAATAATGAAATGTCTTTAAAACAACGTTTACGAAGACACATACTTCAAAAACGAGATCAACCCAAAACTCAACACATAATGGGACCAAAGGTTTTCCAAGGATTTTATGAATGCAACTACCCAACATGCATATAACGTGACTTAGACTCCATTCGTACAAAATCATCAAAGATGCATAAATCATAAAATAGATCTTGCTTGTACTAAATCACCAAGAGTACGTAAATCATGCTATTTAGTTGTTGAAATGTTCAAAACCCAATATAAGCGTTTTAAGAGATTAACACAACCCCAAATTTACCAAATCTGAAAACTTATCGAAATACTCACACTTTGATAAATAACCAAGTAAAACATATTTTACTTCAAAATACTCCAAACTTATCAGCAGTTAACCATTTCAAGTAAAACACTTTAAAATAACCATTTTGGCATGTACACCGTTTTCAAAAATCAACTTGAACTCACCTTGCTAGGTTAAGTTAAACCTAGGTTTCAATCCACAACCATTGGCCTCCAAAAGCATAGATCCCACCCAAAGCTTTCCGAAGACACCCATTCCAACTCTTCAACTCAAGCTTCCAAAACCTAGATCCACACATTTCATCCCATAAATAACTATTTTCAACCATAAGGAAACATTCTCCATACATAAAAATACCAAGATCTCAAACAAGATCAAAACCCTAATTTCTCCAAAAACCATCAAATCCGAGATTTGAGATATCGAACCTTAAGAAACCACCAATGGAGCATTTACAACCTTATTACAAGAAAACTTACCCTTGAAGACAAAGAGACTTCCGAGAACACCCAATCCGACACTTCAACCCGAGCTCCCGACCATTGACTTGATGAGGAAGATGAAGATGGAGGTTTTGTGGTTCAAGGTTCCAACTAGTTAGATGATGAAGGATCATATGGTTCAAGGGGATAAACCATCAAAATGGGTTAGGGTTCGGTTTTAGGGTTTGGGAGAGAAAAGGGAAGAAGGTAGAAATGAGAAAATGAGAATAAATGGTGAAAATCGCAACATTTAACCCACTGGTACGCGCGGCTATAGTGCCAGGCGATTGTGCCAGTGGCACAATCGCTGGCACAATCGCCAGAGATGTACCGCGGCTCTCAGCCCTTGGCGATTGTGCCAAGCTATTGTGCCCTCTGGCACAATCGCTGGCATAATCGCCCGGGTGCCCCCGAACTCCAAAAATCCGACTTTTTCAATGCCCAAACTCCCGATACTTTGAGGGACTTTAAACAATACATTTCCCGACTAAAACCCCACTGTTTACAGGTCACAGGAATGTCTGGGTGACATTTACTTGCCGAAAATTACGGGTGTTACATATACCATATATATATACACAAGCATTCAACCATATAAGCCATCATCTTCCTCATCATTGAAGTCGTTGTCTTCATCACCATTGGGCGACCAAGTCTGCAAAACTACAACACCAGACTTGAAAACAGAAACGAAAAGCGTTTAAAGACCCAAACACACCCATCAGAGCACTTCGATTTGCACATTCACATGCATCGTCAATTTCTGGTATCCTAGCTACCCCCATCAGAGCACCTCGATGAAGACCCAAACACACCCCTCCTCTCGATGAAGACCCAAACACACCCGTTATATATGCAATCGAAGGTTGGGTGATGCTTCATCGTCAACCGAGACCCATTTCCACTATTAAACCCATGAACTCAATAAACCCGTATCTGGAATTATGCGATTACTTACTTCTGGTATTTTTAGTGTACTGGATGTTATTATGAATGAGGTGAGGGACTAGGACACCTAGTTAACGTGGGTTGGACTTTTTGATTCAGAAAGGGTAACCTGAGGTTTTTTTTCGTGTTTTGATTTTTTATTTTAGTTATGGGTTGATTTTGTTGCAGGTTTTCATTTTTGATTTTTTGGTTATAGATTCCCTTAAAATCCATGTGTTTGTTCTCTTAATACTTTTCACTTGTTGTAGATCATAGTTCAATGTTTCAATGGTGGTAGTTCTGATTTTTGTGGTGGTAGCCAGAGAAGATGTTGGTGTTGAATTGATCGGAGACGCAAATTAGGGATAAGTTCATTAATGATAAAATGACAAAATATTTGATAACGAATGACAAAAAAATGAAGAAGACCGAACCACCCCTTGTTTATCGGGTTTTTTTATAGCCGTTAAAGGGAAGCTCCAAATTTGAATGCTCTTACAAACAATGATGGGCATATTATAATTTCAAAACTTTATGAAGTAAAAGTGTTATAATCAACAAACCATGTAAACCAACTTTGTAGTTACTCTAAATTATTTGTACAAGTTCGAAAAGTGCTTGAGAAGAAGAAATATGATGTCATAAAATGATAATAATAATAAAATACTAAAAATAGGGAAAAAGAAATAAAAAAACTAAAACGTAGGGAATTCATATTTTGGGAAAGAAAGAAAATGCAAGTATACATAATACATGTGCATGGCACGGTACCACCGACAGCAAAAATAAGGACAAAAGTCAAAAGAAACCACAGGAAGGGTTTGACCATTATACGATCATCACCAACGCTCCGCATGAGCGCGTGGGAATTCTACTAAAAGGGTATGATCTAGTAGGGGTGTTTAAAAAACCGACCAACCCGACCAGTCCGATCAACCCAATCCGTGAAAAAATCAATTTGAGGTAACCCGATATATAATCGATTTATAATTAGAACAATCCGAATCTATTGGGTTGATATTGAGTTAGGCTCAAAATAACTCGACCAACCCGATAAACGTTTTAACGACTTCTCTAAAATTATTTATATTTCCCTTTAATATGTATAAGTTACCAAAACAACTTGATAATAACGAGCAATGGAACTCATAAGAGTACATTATTGAAAAGTTATATGTAATACTTAAATTTTTGATAAACACGTATATTCTTTTGAATGATGGATAGTATTTCAAAGAAAATTTTCCTTATTTTTATGTTTTCAATATTGTTTTTACTTTGTTTAAACACAAACCGACTAACCCGAATGGGTTGGGTTGGGTTGGGTTGCACTTTTGTTTGGGTTGGGTTTGGTTGAAAATTCTCAAACCGCCAACATTGGGTTGGGTTGTTGAAATGTCTCCAACCCGATCAACCCAACCCGTGAGCACCCCTATGATCTAGTGTTGCTACCGACAAAAGATCTTGGTACAGCGTAGCGTTGCCATTGCTATTTATGCGTTTGGACGAACTTGCTCTAAGGTAACGTTTGGTATGGAGACCGAATGAGATTGAATTGTATAGGACATGACAGGATTAATTGTCTGTCATACGTTTGGTATGACTAGAACACGATAAGACTATTTGTTTGTTTTGCATTTCCTAAGCTGGATAGGACAAGACAAAACTGTTAAAATGATCGTATACCTTTAAATGTTGTTTAATGTTATTTTATCTCATATAATGATTGCAAGTGACACAAATCAACCAAAATATGTTTAAATAAATTTATCTGTAATATTTATATTATTTTTAAAATATGTATATATGATTTATAGGCGAAGGATCGTGTGAGAAGTTGAGTTAACGGTGAGAAAAGTGAATTTGAACCGTCGATCTATTTTAATCTCAAGCTCTCCCATGAATTGCGACTTTGAAGGGAGTTGATCTGGTGCATCTCGGTGCATCCCATCTCGGTACATCTCATCCTAATGTGCGTCCATTTCTCATATAACGGTCGATAACCACTTCTCACATTTCTTACTATTGACTCAATTTCTCACCGGAACCCAACCCATGATTTATAACATTCTAACACAAAAAATGTAAATATGTAAATAATGTAAAAACATTCAAACATAACAATTGTAAGTATATACATAATTTAAAAAATTTCCAACACAACAATGCTAATTACATACATAATTTAAAAGACATTCAACTTAAAAATACTTTAAACACGTGTCATACCATCATCAAAAGTTTAAATATTTGAAGACCACAATTGTTTTCATAAACTTGTCAATTGTACCAAAAATAATTTAAAAATTCCAAGACAACAATTGTTTTCATCATATTCTAATACTTATTATTTGTATTAGAATATACCTCAGGAGACGATGATGAATGGTGGAGACAATGAAGACCGATTTGGATGAGACAATCGTAAACTCTGGTACTAGAGATGGAGGCGATGAATTGATAAAATTAGGTTTAGGTATTAGATAGATGGTGTAAAAAAAGGGTAGTATATTAATTTTTCAATTTAGTACTATGTTGTTCCACCTATTTTGGTGGAACAAAAAACTCAAGTTTTGTTCCATGAAATCAACTTTTTGTTCCATGTTGTTCCATCTGATTTTTGTCCCCTAACATACCAAACATCAGACTATTTTTTTTTGTCCCGTCCCGCCCCACGCAATCTGCATACCAAATGCACCCTAAAAGATCATGGGGTTGCTCAACAACCCGACCAATCCGATTAACTCAACCAGAAAAACTCGAAAAAAACAACACGAGGTAACCCGACATATAATCGATACGAAATTAGGACAACCCGAATCTATTGGGTTAGGCCTAAAGTAACCCGACCAACCGATAACACGATTGAAGTTTTAGCGACTTCTCTAAAATTATTTGTATTTCTCTTTAATATGTATAAGTTACCAAAAAAAATGGGCAATAACGATCAATATAACTCATAAGAGAACATTATAGGAAAGTTACATGTAAATACCTAAAAATTTAATGAATTCATACATTTTTTTGAATTATTGATCGTATTTCGAATGAAGGGTTCTTATTTTTATGTTTTCAATGTTGTTTTTACTTTGTTCAAACACAACCCGACCAAGCCGACAATCCGAACGGATTGGGTTGGGTTGCAGATTTGTTTGAGTTGAATTAGGTTGAAAATTTTCAACTCAACCCGTGAGCACCTTAATGATATTTTTTTATCTTCTTTATATTAGAATTAAGTTAAATTATGCATTAAAATTTTAAAAAAAAATAGACTTTGATGTTAATATGTATGAGGAGGAAATTACTAGGTAAGGATGCAATTATCTTCGCTTGTATTGTAAGATGAATTCTATTCATACCCTTTTTATAAGAGCATGTGAAGAAGGCAGGGTGTAAGAAATAACATGACATGTGAGTGGAAAGGGAACATGAATAGTAACCCCATTTATTAATATAATTTGATTATAACTATTTTTATTGTATATTAATTAGTTTAAGTAAACTAGTTAAATTTATATTTCTATATCAAATTAAACTATTTTTTTGTATATTAATTAGTTTTGGTAAATTATTAAAATATATACTTTTATATCTTATTATCTAACTAGCAATGTGCCCGTCCAATGCACCGGGTGAGATAAATGAAAAATGAGAAGCCCTTGAGCGTGTAGCTCAGTTGGCAAAAGGGATACACATCAGGTTCAAGTTCGAATCGTGTAGGAGACGAGTTTGAATTCCTCTGTTAATCTCAATCGCTAAGTCAGCTCTGAAATGCATCCTCACATGTGGTTGGGAGTGTTTGGTTTGATCTAAGGAATGGGAAACGGAATGAAAATGAATGTATTGTCGGCGGGTATGGAATAGTGTATATTCATCGCATTATTTTACATGCTTTTACATTCCTTTCCATCGTTAATGTTTAGAGATAAATAAACCCTTGAAGATTTCGAGATTATGGAGCAGATCAATTTTGAGCATTCAGAGCTTATCGATTTCGAGAGTTTGCAGCAAATCAAGTTTCGAGATTGAAGCATATTTTCTTTTGTAATCCAGTTCTAGCTACCCTAAATCTTCATTTGAAATCAAATTTGATTGGGTGTTTGGAGTAGATTGATTTCAATTTTTAAAATAGGTATTTTGGACTTTAGATTAGATCGATTTCAAGAGTTTGGAATTGATCAATTTATATTTTGATTTGTAACATCAGTCTTCTAAAATTCGCAGTTTGGAGCATATCGATTTTAAGAGTTCGGAGCGGATACATAGTTGAACCAAATCCAAAGCACCGTCCAAAAAAACATGAAATAAAACACACAAAGAAATACAAACATGATACAAACACACAAACGGAGACTTCATCTTAACACCCTTCTCCGACAACCTGAAACCGGAGGCTGGATGTGTAGGATTCTTACCTCTCGTGTGTGTATATATATGCACACACAAAAAGAATATAGTAACTGTTTTTATAGGATACAAACAAAAAAAAATAAGGTGATAAAAGACTAAAATGTCATTGATTTAACCAACCCTTTGAACCACGGGTAACAAGTATGCCATGCCATTCATTCCGGTCTCACCCATAATTACAAAGCCTTCTACAAAACAAACTTCAAAAACACCAACTTAACTATAAAAATTTAAATGAAGTGGAATAAATTAAAGAGGGTATATATAATGTCAAACCCCAAACACTCGTACAACTTGTAATCTACAACTTACAACTCCTTAAAGCATCATCCCAACTTCAAACTGTTGAATTTGCACTACAATTCTTGGGCTTCTTCACTATCAAAACTGGACTGATATTCTTTACACAGTGATTGCTCACACTCCCTAAATATACCATGCACCCAATTTCAGACTTAGTTCTTTTAAATTATCAACTGTGTAATAGGTTGTTTTCCGCAAATCTGATCTTGTACTCGGATGGTTGAGTTGGCATTTTGGGCCATTTTGGCGATTTTACTTACTTTTCGTTATTTTGCTTGAATGCTTGAGTTGGGTTGTTACACGGAGACACCTTAGCACCAAAAGGTGCAGTGACACCTCCTCACCCTTTTATTTTATTTATTAATTTTAAGGTCCACTTTTTAAAATGCAATGGTTGTGCCCCTTCTCTCCCATGATAATATTCTCAGATTCTATGTATCTGTTTTTTCCTGCCTCTACGAATATCGACATTTTCACAAAAACAAAACATATGACTGCTCTATTTGTCTGAATAAATATAGACATTATATTGTTTAGGTCATTCATATTTTTCAACTATTTCTTACAACTATTCTTAAGACAATTATTTATTAAAAAACATATAATACTAAAAAGAGTTTTTCAACTTTGAAATCATGATTTTTTCTTTTTACATTATATTTTTTTTGGCTCCCCCCCCCCCGGCGCAAGAGTTTACGTGCACCTCGACTAAACCCAAGAATTGTGAAAATGGCGCAATGGAGATAGCGCAGAACGGATCGACAAGCGTCAAATCCGAAGGATAAACGAGTCTACCAACCCAGAACCCGGAAAATAAGAGAAAACTCTTAAACTTAGAGATAAAACTCTAAAAATAACTTTATTGATCAATAATCTAAACTCTGAATATTAAAGAAAACATTCAACCATATTTATAGCCAAACTAATCAAGCAATAACTATTAAACTTAAATTCAAATATAATCATAATTCTAAACCAACTAAGAAACTAATTAGTAAAAAAAAAACTAAATAATATTCATAATAATAATTAAAGCTAACAATAATTATCCTAAGTTTAAATAATTAAAATAAGGAAATACGTTTCGAGAGTTGTCCCAAGACTTAAGTCTCGGTGAAACTCTCGGTAGTCTTTGGAAGCGAGAGTTGTCTCCAGTGGTCACCGAGACTTGTTCCGAGAGTTAAGTCTCGGTGTAACTCTCGGTAGACTCTGGAACTCAATGGACACCGAGACTTATCCCAAGACTTAAGTTTCGGTGAAACTGTCGATAACTTCTGTTTGCCTATTTGATGATTCCAATTTCTGAGCCTCTTTCGAGCTCGTTTTTTTCTTTTCCAATTATTTTTGAAAATCCATATTACCTCTCGAATTCTCCCCGTATCAAAAAAACAATAGGAAAAATCCACAATAGGAAGACTCAAACTGGTGATCTACAAAAAGCCCAAGTGCCCAAATTTTATTGCATGTTAAACTAATCACGCAAGGTTAAATAATGATTCGTGGCATAAAAATATGAACTTGTGCAGGCTGGTGGTTGCTCTACTTGAAAAATAGTAATTAATAGACATAAATATTGCAACCAAATAGCATAGAATAAATAAAAAGGTGAAATGTAAAAAACATTTGCGTTGTGTTTAGGTATCTGTATCTCCTTTTAGATTAGGTATTTAAGTATAATCTCTATCTATACATATAATAAATAAGTAATTAGAAAGATAAATGTCGCCTTTTGATGAACTTATTTTTTCATTTTCCCGATGAAACATGTATCTGGACGTATTTTACATTATAAGTTTATTTATCACATCTACATTCATTCCTCCTTAAATATTTTCTTAATTCAATTTTTTAATGTATACATTACATTTACTACCCTTATAATCAGGTATGTAATTTACTTTTAATCCTTACTTTTTTATTTTTTATTTAGACTCTTATCATATAAACATAAATAATGTATATGAACTAAAATGCATTAAAAACATTTTATTTTTTACAAATTATACCATTGTAATCGTTTCGTCAATACATTCGAAATGAGTCAAATATTGAATACTTTTTGATTTAATTAAATTATTAAATATCATAAATATATACGAATTAATGTGTCGTGATTAGTATGAGATTTGTTAAAATTAGTATGAGATTTGATACAAATAATCACTAAATTGTCGTGATTTTCTTTTTGCAATTTCATATCAATTTTAACTATGTACTTTTCCATGATTTCATTTACGTTCTATTAAAAATTTTGTTTTATAAATTCTTAATAGTTATTCATATTTTTTATTAATTTTTTGCAAAACATTCTTTGTGAAAACTGCCTAAAACTAAGACATTTTGTAACCAACTGTAAAAAAACAACTCTGAAGGAAAAAAAGATTGGAAAAATAACATCGTACTTTCGATGATCATTCATATTTATAAGACTAGTTGTGTACCCGCGCAATGCGGCGGGAGTCGTGAATGTTAACGATTTCGAAACTTTATTGCATTTGTTAGATTAGATTTTAACGACGATATGGTTTACACTTGGTGTTTACATATTAATATATTTGAATAGGCGAAGGATCGTGTGAAAAGTTGAGTTAATGGTGAGAAGTAGACCTGAACCGTTGATCTTTTTTAATCTCAAGCCCTCTCATGAGTTGCGGCTTAAAAGGGAATTGATCTGATTCATTTCGGTGCATCTCATCCTAATGTGCGTCCATTTCTCATCCAACGCTTGATAACCACTTCTCATACTTCTCATGGTTAACTCAACTTCTCACCGGAACCCAACCATATTTGAATAAATATGAGTTATGGTTCTAATTGTAGTTGGTCGATGAAAAATTGTATGACAGTTTAAAATCCAATATATTTAAATCAATCCAATCTATTCTAATTATCTACTCAAGTATAAGAAAAAGAACTTAATTTATAGTAATTTGTATTTTGCATCTTGGTGTAGAAATATGGTTAAAATGTTTCGATTATGGATCCAAATATTCTTGGATGAAACCAAACCAAACCAAATCAAACCAATTCAATTATATGGTATTGATTGATAGTGCAAATTTAGTTGGATAAACAATTGATATACATGAAACAATTATCCACTTCTTCATCTTCTATAAAACATGAAAGGATCAAAATAATAATTTGTCGTTCTAACAATAAAAGTAAGGGCACATTCACATTCATAAACACATATATCCCTCTTGTCCACGCCCTTAATCGCACCACGACGACAATTTAAAGCATATCCCTCGCAACAAAACATCTCATAGGAGGATATTCAGCAAACGTCTCCACCACCATGGGCTTGGTCAGAATCATCTTCACCATACCAGCATCATCATTTTTCAGAAACTTTGGTTCCTTCTCAAGCTCCTTACCCGACCTTCTGTCAATCTTGGTCAACGGCTCAGCAAACTTAACGGCAATGTGAGAAGTATGGTATTTTAGGACAGGTGATCCATTTCCGCTTTGGCTATGGTGGTTCATGATAACATGAGCAGTGAAGTTTGCAGCATCCTTTGCTGGATCATCCTTGGAGTTTGAGCAGCATAACCAGGCTTAACATCCTTCATTATATGCCAAAAATTCCTATTTAAAAGTCGAAACACTAAAACAAATCAATGTCCACGGATATTTCTTCCTATTTCCTATGAAAAAATATTATATTATAACCCAAACATGGGAATGCTAGATTGCCAAGTAAAAGAGAGGGATATAATCCATGGGTCGGAAATCACTTGCCAGATAAAAATGTTGAATATAATGTTAGACTAAAATCTTAACCGGTAAGTTAAGTGAAAGTATTGACTATTACCGTTAACCACTTATCGGGTAAGCGTTGGGTAAACAACCTGAATGCAGATAAACAGCCTATTAACGGTAACCATTAAAATCCTGTTTCTGTTGGCTATATTCCTTGAAGTCAGTTGTGATCCAAGTGCCTCCTATTTTCGTTTTCAAAATTAATTCATTAGAAACACAAGCACATGAAAGAATGAAATACTTTCGAAGCCCTTCCAACCTAAAACGACCAAAAACCATTCCAATCATATCAGATGTAACACCCCGAAATTTTAGAACTTGGTGTTTGATGTTATCATGTTATGAAGTACCATGTACTGGGATTTAAGTGTATTTGATGTTTCGATCAGTTTTGGTCATCGCGGGTTAAAATATCAGAACTGGAAAAATTTGGGCATTCGGTACCTTTTCGGCGACTATGCCCGTGATAGTGACATGGTCACAATCGCGAGGGCACAATTGCCCCGCTCGTACCGTAGGTGGGGAGATCCCCGCGACCTTGACAGCGATAGTGACAAGTGTCACTATCGCCGGGGCATAATCGCCGACAGCTAACTGGGTATAAATGCTTCATTTACGGGATTTCTTCATTTAGGGTTAATTTTGGGAGCTGATAGAGGGTTTCTCTCCAGCGATTTTGGTGTGGTCTTGGGAGGATTCTAGCTTGTAACCACTCCTCAAATCTCCAACTTCTCATCTACCACTTTAGGGTTTGATTCCTTGTGAGAAATCACCAAGGTGAGTGTTTCTTGACTCTTCCATTCTCATACATGTTTAATAACGTGCTAGTATTTATGTGCATTTTGGTTACTTATTTATTAGTTCATGTGGAGTTAACCTAAAACCCTAATGGTGGGTAAAGTTGTAATGGTAGAGTGTTAAACATACTATTTGGCCAAGACATGTAGTAAAAGGCATGTAAGAGTAATAAGTTGTATGTTTAGTTGCATTTGGGATTTGATATTGATTTAAGTCTCGGCTTGAGTTGCCATTTATGAATAGACTAAAGACCCGGTTTGGGTTGAGGTCATGAATAGGCTAAAGACCTGGTTTGGGTTGAGGTCACAAACAGACTAAAGACCCGGTTTGGGTTGAGGTCACGAATAGACTAAAGACCCGGTTTGGGTTGAGATCGTAAATAGACTAAAGGCCCGGTTGGGGTTGATGTTGTGCGTATGCTAAAGACCCGGTTTGGGTTGAGTGCTCAAATAGCTAAAGATCTCGTTTTGGTTGATGTTGATCAAGTTAAATGATCTGAGAGAAATCATAAACGCATTGATAATATTACATTGTGTTTCCCCTTTTATGACAGGTGAAGCAAGTTGATAGTCTGTCATGTAAACACGGTGTTATTGTACCGAGGCTACATTTTATAAATTAAATTGTATTTATGCGCTCTCACTAGGCCTTAGCCTAACGCTTGTTTCTTTGGTTGTCATGAATGGCAGGAAACTCTAGTGGCGGGAATCTACGGGAGTGAGTGGTCGATCGTGCGATCGAGAGCGGTCATTTTGGGAGATCTAGAGACCGGTATACTTGATGAATAGTCACCATTTTGTGGAGGATAGCGACACCCGATTGTAATATGATAGGGAAATCTAGATTATTTAGGTTGTCGTAACTTTATGCCTCATTTATTTAGTTTGTACACTTTATGCTATATCCCCTTTTTGGGTTGATACTTTGGGATACCTTGGCAGGTTTTGTACAACAGATTTCATCAATTTACAGTCGTCATATTGCCAAAATTTTAAGTTTTAAATTCCCCCAAAATTTTAGGGTGTTACAAGTTGGTATCAGAGCTCTAGTTTAAGTGAACTAGACATGATTGTAAGATGTCTAGACTTAGACTGAGTATGTTAGGCAACGATTGTGAGATGGGTAGAACTCCTAAGATAGAAGGGTCGTAGAGTCGACGATGGTTACATGAATTGAAAGTTATAGTGATAGAAACGAAAATTCTTGTGTATTGCATGTTCATAATTTCGCCTAGCTAACGTTATTATGAGGATATTTTACGTGATTATGCTTGTTTTCCGTTGTTATGATAATTAATGAATGTGGTAGTACGTTTTCTTGCTTATAAACGGTATAGTCTCATCTTATCTTTATTCTCGCGTGTGTGGCAGACTATGGTCGATACGCGTAATCGACCAGAAGGGCAGGATGCGACAGCGTCTACGGCTGACCAACCAAGGGTAACGATTAATGAATTGCCCCCACCTCTGGTGAACGCATTGGGTGGAGGACCGGAGTTCATACCCCGTCGTAACATAGCTACAACTCATCTGGTAATGGAAGAAGTGACACCGGATACAAGAATGATGGACAGAATGATGCAAGCCATGAACGCAGCTATGGCGCAACAACAAGAAATGTTCATGAAGTTACTGGAAGATCGGGACGCCAGTAACCGTAGACCTGAAACAGTTGCAGAGAATGTGATTTTGGCGGGATCCGGAGGTTCGGAGCCCGTTGTCCCTTCTAATGAAACTCCTCCTCCCGGTCCGCCTAAGACTTGTACCTTTAAGACATTCCTTGGATGCCGACCCCCAGAGTTCAAGGGTACCGATGATCCATTGGTGTGTATGAACTAGGTAAGAGAAATGGAGCAGGCCTTCAGATCAAGTGAATGCGGGGAGAGTCAGAAGGCAATTTTTGGCTCTCAGATGTTGAGGGGAACGACCCTATCGTAGTGGAACGTTTACTCCTCGTCAATAGAGGCCACGGTGTTGGCCAAACTGAGTTGGTCAACCTTTAAGGAGAAGCTGATGGAAGAGTTTTGCAACGAACGGGCCTTGGATCGATTGGAGGAAGAATTCCGAAATCTGAGGAAAGGGAACATGTCATTGAGAGAATATAACCATCAGTTCATGGATAAGCTCGGTCTGGTGGGACATCTGGTCCCGACCGAGAAGGAAAAGATCAAGGCCTACACCAAAGGGTTGTCGAGTGAGATGAAGAATCTTGTTAGAGTGTCTAAAGCCTCTACTCTCCGTGAAGCTATCGAAGAGGCTCAATTGGTGGAAGACTCCTATGGCCCAAACAAATTAGAGAGGAGTGGACCGGTTGAGAAGAGGAGGTGGGAAGGAAATTCCGCACCTCCAAGAAGGACAAAACCTTTCAACAACAACTACCGTGGGAGCGAATCGGGACGCAAAGCTAGATGGTGCTCTAAGTGTCGGAGCAAACATGTTGGCCCGTGCCATCCGGGAGGGTCAAATTGTTTCAAGTGTGGAAAGGCGGGTCATGATCGTCGTGATTGCCCGGTCCGAGGGATTACATGCTTTGAGTACAAGGAACCAGGTCATATTCGGAGTGAGTGTCCGAAGTTGAAGACGGGGGGAAAGGAAATGAAGAAGGTGGATCCTCCAAGGGCGACTGGAAGAGCGTTTCAAATTACCACCGAAGAAGCAAAGGCTTCGACTGATGTAGTGTCGGGTATGTTTCTTCTAAACTCCGTACCTACACGTATATTGTTTGATTCCGGCGCGAGCTTTTCGTTTGTATCAATTTCGTTTTGTCAAAAGTTATCTGTGCCCACTAGTAGTTTAGAAAATGCTATAGTGGTAGAATTAGCGGACGGCGATCAAGTAATGGTTCGGAATGTTCTGAAAGATTGTAAGTTGGAGATTGAAGGGAAGGAGTTTCCGGTCAACCTAATGCCGATGGTTATCGGGGGATTTGAAGTGGTAATTGGGATGGATTGGTTAGCTGATAACCAGGCCGAAATCCTTTGTGCAAAGAAACTGATTCGAATTCCGATCACGAATGGCGACTCGGTAACTGTGTACGGTGAAAGACGGAAGAGCGAAGTAGCAATCATTAACTTGGTAAAGGCACGAAGGTGCTTAGCGAAAGGATGTCCATCCTTTTTGGCATATGTGATAGATGCCAAACTCGAGAAGAATAAGCTAGAAGATGTCGAGGTGGTAAGGGAGTTTCCCGATGTATTCCCGGACGACTTGCCTGGGTTACCACCCGACCGACAAGTGGAATTCAGGATCGACCTAACACCGGGAGCGTCTCCTATAGCCCGAGCTCCATACCGTTTGGCCCCATCAAAGATGAAGGAAATGATGAGTCAATTGCAAGACCTTTTAAAGAAGGGGTTCGTAAGACCGAGTTCCTCGCCTTGGGGAGCATCGGTCTTATTTGTGAAGAAGAAGGACGGTACCATGCGGATGTGCATTGACTATAGGGAGTTGAACAAGGTGACCGTGAAGAACAAATACCCACTCCCTAGGATCGATGATCTATTCGACTAACTGCAAGGAGCGGGTTGCTTTTCAAAGGTCGATCTCCGTTCGGGTTATCATCAAGTGAAAGTCAAATAGGAAGACATTCCTAAAACTGCTTTTAGGACGCGTTATGGCCACTACGAGTTTCTAGTGATGCCATTCGGTTTGACGAACGCCCCAACGGTGTTCATGGATTTGATGAATCGCGTGTGCCGACCGTTTCTTGACAAGCCGGTCATCGTGTTCATCGACGAAGTTCTTATCTACTCGAAGGATGAGGCCGAACATGCGCGTCATCTTCGTGATGTGTTGGAAATCTTAAGGAAGGAGAAGCTCTATGTAAAGTTTTCCAAGTGCGAGTTTTGGTTAAAGGAAGTGCAGTTCTTGGGGCACGTAGTTTCGAAAGATGGAGTTAAAGTGGATCCAGCCAAGATTGAAGCTATGACGAATTGGGAACCTCCCAAAAGCCCCTCCGAGATTCGAAGCTTTCTAGGCTTGGCGGGGTATTACCGAAGATTCATACAAGATTTCTCCAAGATTGCTTCCTCGTTGACAATGTTGACCAAGAAAAATGTAAAGTTTGTGTGGACCGAAGATCAAGAGAAAGCATTTCGGACTTTGCAAAGGAAATTATGTGAAACTCTGATCTTATCCTTGCCGGAAGGATCGGAGGATTTTGTGGTCTTTAGTGATGCATCCAAAATGGGGCTTGGATGTGTACTAATGCAAAGAGGGAAGGTGATCGCGTACGCATCTAGGCAATTGAAAGTGCACGAGAAAAACTACCCCACTCATGACTTGGAGTTGGCGGCGGTAGTGTTCGCATTAAAGTTATGGAGACATTATCTATATGGTACAAAGTGTACCTTGTACACGGATCACAAAAGCTTGAAGTATGTTTTCGATCAGAAAGAACTCAACATGAGGCAACGAAGGTGGTTAGAACTACTTAAGGATTACGACTGTGAATTACTTTACCACCCGGGTAAAACAAACGTGGTGGCCGACGCCTTGAGTCGGAAAGAGTACAGCGGGAAGCTTCAAGCCAAACTCGCCCGGATTGAGTTAGTATCGAGCCTCATAGAAAGGATCAAAGGAGCGCAAGCCGAAGCCTTAAAGGAAGAAAACCTCCAGGAAGAAGTGATGACCAAACAACGGTTACTTTTGACCGAAGATAGTCGAGGGATCAAATGCTTCAATGGACGAGTTTGGGTACCAAAGTTGGGTGGTTGCCGGGAGCTCCTTTTGGAAGACTCGCATAAATCCAAGTATTTTATCCACCCGGGAAGCACCAAGATGTATCGAGATTTGAAATTGCATTATTGGTGGCCGGTTATGAAGTTGGATGTAGCTCATTTCGTAGAGCGATGTGTAACTTGTTCACAAGTGAAGGCCGAGCATCAACGACCCTATGGAAGCCTTCAATCGCTTGAAATACCCGAGTGGAAATGGGACAAGGTTACCATGGACTTTGTGACCAAACTACCGAGGACCTTGAGAGGGAACGACACTATTTGGGTTATTGTCGACCGTCTGACTAAGAGTGCTCACTTTCTAGCGATGCGGGAAACCTTGGCAATGGATAAGTTGGCAAAGCTCTATATAGACGAGGTAGTCTCTAGGCACGGTATACCTTTGTCGATAGTTTCCGATCGTGATAGTCGGTTCACGTCGAGGTTTTAGGGATCTTTACACCAAGAGTTGGGCACGCGGGTAAATTTAAGCACGACTTATCACCCACAAACGGACGGACAAAGTGAAAGGACCATTCAAACGCTTGAAGACATGCTTAGATCTTGTGTGATCGATTTTGGCGGTAGTTGGAATACCCACCTACCTTTGGTGGAATTTGCGTACAACAACAGTTACCACTCCAGTCTTGGGATGGCACCTTTTGAAGCCTTGTATGGGCGAAAGTGTAGAACCCCCGTGTGTTGGTTAGAAACGGGGGAGAAGCAGTTTGCTGGTCCGGAAATAGTACAAGAGACGACTGACAAGGTTAAATCGATTCGAGAGCGGTTGAAAGCGGCGCAAGATCGTCAGAAAGTTTACGCCGACAAGAAGAGAAGACCGGTGGAGTTCCAAGTGGGAGATCGCGTAATGTTGAAAGTATCTCCTTGGAAGGGTTTGATCCATTTTGGGAAGCGTGGGAAGCCAAGTCCCCGTTTCCTCGGGCCATTTACTATTCTGGAGCGTATTGGGTTACAAGCTTATAAGCTAGACTTGCTACCCGAGATGGATGGAATCTACCCTACGTTTCATGTGTGTTATTTGCGAAGGTGTCTGGCAGAGGAAGAGAGCGTCATACCGCTATCTGAGATTCGTGTGGAGGACAATCGTTGTGTGGAGGAACCCGAGGCTATTTTGGAAAGGGAAACTAGGAGACTTTGCCATAAAGAAGTCGTGATGGTCAAAGTGCAATGGAGACACCACCGAGGCACGAACGTGACATGGGAGTCGGAAGAGGACATGAAGCGTAGATATCCTCGCATGTTTGCATAGTATAGATTTCGGGGACGAAATCGTTTCCAAGTTGGGGAGGATTGTAACACCCAGAAATTTTAGAACTTGGTGTTTGATGTTATCATGTTATGAAGTACCATGTACTGGGATTTAAGTGTATTTGATGTTTCGATCAGTTTTGGTCATCGCGGGTTAAAATATCAGAACTGGAAAAATTTGGGCATTCGGTACCTTTTCGGCGACTATGCCCGTGATAGTGACATGGTCACAATCGCGAGGGCACAATTGCCCCGCTCGTACCGTAGGTGGGGAGATCCCCGCGACCTTGACAGCGATAGTGACAAGTGTCACTATCGCCGGGGCATAATCGCCGACAGCTAACTGGGTATAAATGCTTCATTTACGGGATTTCTTCATTTAGGGTTAATTTTGGGAGCTGATAGAGGGTTTCTCTCCAGCGATTTTGGTGTGGTCTTGGGAGGATTCTAGCTTGTAACCACTCCTCAAATCTCCAACTTCTCATCTACCACTTTAGGGTTTGATTCCTTGTGAGAAATCACCAAGGTGAGTGTTTCTTGACTCTTCCATTCTCATACATGTTTAATAACGTGCTAGTATTTATGTGCATTTTGGTTACTTATTTATTAGTTCATGTGGAGTTAACCTAAAACCCTAATGGTGGGTAAAGTTGTAATGGTAGAGTGTTAAACATACTATTTGGCCAAGACATGTAGTAAAAGGCATGTAAGAGTAATAAGTTGTATGTTTAGTTGCATTTGGG
Source organism: Arctium lappa (assembly GCA_023525745.1). Classification (NCBI taxonomy): domain Eukaryota; kingdom Viridiplantae; phylum Streptophyta; class Magnoliopsida; order Asterales; family Asteraceae; genus Arctium; species Arctium lappa. The sequence continues at coordinate 7,195,788 of CM042054.1, read as the reverse complement.
ATTTGATATTGATTTAAGTCTCGGCTTGAGTTGCCATTTATGAATAGACTAAAGACCCGGTTTGGGTTGAGGTCATGAATAGGCTAAAGACCTGGTTTGGGTTGAGGTCACAAACAGACTAAAGACCCGGTTTGGGTTGAGGTCACGAATAGACTAAAGACCCGGTTTGGGTTGAGATCGTAAATAGACTAAAGGCCCGGTTGGGGTTGATGTTGTGCGTATGCTAAAGACCCGGTTTGGGTTGAGTGCTCAAATAGCTAAAGATCTCGTTTTGGTTGATGTTGATCAAGTTAAATGATCTGAGAGAAATCATAAACGCATTGATAATATTACATTGTGTTTCCCCTTTTATGACAGGTGAAGCAAGTTGATAGTCTGTCATGTAAACACGGTGTTATTGTACCGAGGCTACATTTTATAAATTAAATTGTATTTATGCGCTCTCACTAGGCCTTAGCCTAACGCTTGTTTCTTTGGTTGTCATGAATGGCAGGAAACTCTAGTGGCGGGAATCTACGGGAGTGAGTGGTCGATCGTGCGATCGAGAGCGGTCATTTTGGGAGATCTAGAGACCGGTATACTTGATGAATAGTCACCATTTTGTGGAGGATAGCGACACCCGATTGTAATATGATAGGGAAATCTAGATTATTTAGGTTGTCGTAACTTTATGCCTCATTTATTTAGTTTGTACACTTTATGCCTCATTGTGAGATGGGTAGAACTCCTAAGATAGAAGGGTCGTAGAGTCGACGATGGTTACATGAATTGAAAGTTATAGTGATAGAGACGAAAATTCTTGTGTATTGCATGTTCATAATTTTGCCTAACTAACGTTATTATGAAGATATTTTACGTGATTATGCTTGTTTTCCGTTGTTATGATAATTAATGAATGTGGTAGTACGTTTTCTTGCTTATAAACATTCATCAAACTCAAGTTTCCATGTGATTTTGGGTTGCGTCACTCCAAAATTTCATCAATAAGATCAAATTAATCAAATATGAACAACTTTCAACGTAACAAAAATGGATCATAAAACTCAGTTGTATTGAATTTATGCATTGTCAAAGGACTTTGCATAAAAGTAATTTCAAGCTTTTATACACATATGATAAAGAAAGAAAAACAATGATAAGATTAAAAAACATAGACTCATTCAAATAGTGTATATATTAGGTTTAGTTATTTCTTATTTATGCATAAAATTCAATTCATTTCCAGCATCGAAATAGGTATAGACAACTATGTAAACTACTCTGATAAGAAATTTGATATTTTGTGTATTGAATTGAAGCAAGGAAGCATTCTAAAAGAAATTTTAAGTTTATACTTGTCTTTCTTGTAGCACAATGCCTTTCCCAAAAGCTGCAAGCCAATGTTTTACGTGTAGAATTTAAAAGCTACATAATCAATCAACTCCAAGTTGCAAAGAGACTCACAAATGTAAAATATGCTTGAAACCAATATACTGTTAACAAGGTTGTCTCAAATAGCTTGATTCAGGAGCATATCTTATAACATATTATGTTGTCACACATTCAAATCAATACGCATTAAAAACATAAGATTATTGAAATAGAAAACAAATATATTATCGGTTAAGAAGCACAAATTCATAATTACGGTAACAAGAACATAGGAGATTATGAGGTTCCAGGATAGGGAACTGAAATATATGTATCTTTCCCTATCAAGTCTAAACCTCTCCCTCTTCTGTCCACACTTCCCCTCTCCCCCTTAGTTCAGTTAACAGGATTATTTAGAAATGGATGAGTAAAGAAACTCGAATGCAAAATAGAAACGGTTGAATCTTTTATTCTATTTTATAGTTCCTTATTTCTATATGAAAGTAATTTCAAGAACATCTTCAAGAAATCCAAGATTTTCAAGAACTCTAAATAAACAAAAACCAAGATAATACCATAAAAACACCCATCAAGATATGAAGTGGGTTTGCATAAGTGATTCAAGAAACAAAGAATATGAACATTCTTTTACCAAAAGAAAAGAAAATGTAGAAGGGTTTGTTGTTTTACCAAATCGTGTTCCAGGCTGCTGATTTCATGAGAGGGGTTTAACTTCTGCATTGTTTTCTTTCGAAAAAACAAAACTGAAAAATGGTTATTAGAGGAGTTTAACTAATGAAGGTATCCATTTATATAGAACGGAGCTAAAGATGCTTGTTTTGTGGTAGCAAAAGTCGATACTGTAAAACCCCACCCTTCCATATATGTAACTTAAAAAACAGTAGCTTCTGTTGAATTTTTTTAAAAATCAGAAAATTCAGTTGTGAACAATAAAACAGTTTATAAATAAAAAATACAACTTTATTTATAAAGATCACAAATTTATTAATAAAGATTCAATCTTTATTTATAAAGTATTAAACTTTTTAATAAAGATCAACAATTTATAACACAAATTTATAAATATTATAACGTGAACCTAATACCGAATCTATCCTTCGCGATAGATCGTTTAGAAGAAGGAGTAGAGTTAGAATGTCCACTCTAGTGGACGAAAGCAATAACAATGCAGAAAACGTAAACGAGACACCAACCTGTGTAGAAGATCTCCAACAGCAACGAACAAAAAACTGTACGGTTTAATGGAAACCTGTCCTTAAAGGTTTTAACGATTCTCTATGAATGCTGTGAGAATTAAGATCGCTAAACCCCCAGGATTTGATACAGTTTTGTTAAGCACTAACAACTATAATGCTCAACTATAACACAAAGTCGAGGCAGAAAAAGAAGGCAGAGATCGACCGAGAGAATTGAGCAGCGTGAGAGAGAGCACCAACGATGTATATTCCAGAAAGCTTTGTTTTCAGTATATCAAACCCATATGAGAAGGTTCTAATTTATAGTTAAAACAGAGGGAATAAAAAGGAGAATATTCTCCAATTCCTCCCCAAGAAACGGGATTGGAAGTTAGAGTTGGAGAATAAGTCTCCAACTGAATAAACCCACGTTTTATTTAAAATAAAATTATTAAAACGAAACTTATCTGGAATTAATCGAGCTGCATAAATAATTATCTCTTATATATCAATCTGTAAAAAGAAAGCTCGTAGCAAGTGCAAAGTGCGCGACTCTTCGCGAGAACCGCGCCCGCGCCCTCGGCCTCGGCCACGGCCACGGCCACGCGCGCGCGCGCGTGCGTTGCACTTCTTTGAGACCCCCACCATAAGCCTACCAATTTACTCAACACCCACTTGAGATGATAGACTTATAAGCTACAATTTCTTTTGTGTCTCCACCAATGTGGGATGAAAAATTCCAACCTCACACTCAATTTCCAACAATCCCCCACCAGGTTGGAAAATTTTCTGACATTCAATAAAAGATGATGTCACAGTGGTGTCACTAAGATTAAACCCCGTTTAATGTGAATATGCAAGAAGGAATCAATTCAGAAGTATCCTTAGGATTTAAACTTTGAATCTTGCGATTACTTCGGCTTATTCACACACATCACCTTTTGTCTTTGCATTCTCACTGAGCGCAAATATGGTCATGCGCTAAAACCCTGTTTCATGATCTTTTAGAAGAGGAACCACAACTCTTCATTTGAGGCGGCACCACCTTTCAGTCGTATAGGCAAAGTTCTATAACACCTTTGTTGCTAAGATGCCTCTAAACTTTGTTAAGAGAACTAACTCATCCTTGTTCTCGGCAACGACGTACTATCACATACCTTACACGGGTCTATCATTCGATAGTACCTTCTATCAGCTAAGTAACTTGTTATTACCCTTTAAACTTGAGAGATAGGAGCACTAAATTCAAGTTGGGTTCCCATCACTAACTGATTCTGAGTGGTTTCAGACCCATGTCTCTGGTAGTTGATCCTACTAAGTCTCTCGTCAGAGGCTTAGTTAATGGATCTGCCAAGTTTCCACATGACTTGACATACACAATACTAATGGTACCATTTTCGATCAATTCTCGAACATAGTTATGTCATAGACCTATGTGTCGAGACTTCCCATTATACACGGCATTGTACACTTTTGACAGTGTGGCCTCACTGTCACAATACATGGGAATCGAGGGAGTTGGTCGAGGCCACAAATGGATATCTGTCAACAGATTTTTAATCCATTCAGCCTCTTTTCCTGCAGCTGCCAAGGCAATTAATTCGGCTTCCATTGTTGAATGGGCGATACAAGTTTGTTTCTTGCTCGCCCAAGAAACCGCTCCTCCAGCTAGAGTATAAATCCACCCACTTGTGGATTTAGAGTCACCTGAGTGATCTATCCAACTGGCATCAGAATATCCCTCTAATATTCCTGGATGTGTAGAGTATGTCAATTCTAGATTACTAGTCCTTTTCAAGTAACCTAATACTCTACTAATTGCCTTCCAGTGTTCTGGACCCGGATTACTAGTATATTGACTTAGTTTACTCACAGCAAAAGCAATGTCCGGTCTAGTGCAATGCATTGCATACATCATGCAACCTATAGCACTGGCATATTCTAGTTGAGCCACTGCTCTTCCAAAGTTTTTATCAAGTTTTACACATGAATCAAAAGGTGTGTTAAACTCCTTTATATTCAAGTGTTGAAACTTTGTCAATATTTTCTCAATGTAGTGTGATTGACTTAAAGAAATTTGTGATCCAGACCTCTTCACTTTTATTCCAAGAATAGTGTCTACTTCTCCTAGATCTTTCATCTTAAAGATAGAAGAAAGGTAGTTCTTTGTTTCAAGGATACCTTCAAGGTTAGTACCGATGATCAACATATCATCTACATAAAGACAGATTACTACAGTGGATCCTTTTGTGCATTTTGAGTAAATGCATCGATCAGCCCCGTTATGTCTGAATCCGAAAGAAGTGATAGTCGTATCAAATCTTTCATGCCACTGTTTAGGCGCTTGTTTCAACCCATAAAGAGATTTAACAAGTCTGCATACCTTGTTCTCTTGTCCGGGTATCACAAACCCTTCAGGTTGCTCCATATAAACTTCCTCGTTTAGATACCCATTCAAAAAGGCTGTCTTCACATCCATTTGATGAATGTACAGTCCCTTTATGGCTGAGATTGCTATAAGAGTTCGAATAGAACTAATTCTAGCAACCGGAGCATATGTGTCGAAGTAATCGACTCCCTCTTTCTGTCTATATCCTTTAGCCACTAATCTTGCCTTAAAAGCTGATATTGATCCGTCAGGATGCAACTTTCTTTTAAATACCCACTTGGAACCTATGGGTTTCACTCCCTTGGGTAAATCAGCCAATTCCCAAGTTCCATTTCCTATAATGGAATCCATTTCATCATTTATTGCTTCCTTCCATAGTGGAGCGTCCCTTGAAGACATGGCCTCTTTAAAAGTCTTAGGATCATCTTCGATGTTAATCGATAAAATGACTTCTCTAGTCACTTTCTTTTGTGTTCCTTCTACTAGGTAGGAGAAGAAATCATCACCTAGACTTTTCTCTTTTCTTACTCTAGTACTTCTACGTGGTTCATCAACCTTGTTAGAGGTTTTTGAACTATCATGAGATGTACTAGGAAGATTTGAAACCAAATTTCTCTTAGTGTTCTCAGCATCTTCTGAAAACTTGTCTTCAAAGAATTCCACATCCCTGGATTCTACTATTACTCCTGATTCCTTATCCAACAACCTATAAGCCTTGCTATTTCTAGCATATCCTACAAATATGCTTTTAATAGCACGAGCTCCCAGTTTGGATCTTTTAGGGTCAGGAGTCCGATAGTAGGCAACACAACCCCAGACTCTAAAGTAGTTCAGGTTGGGTTTTCTACCTTTCCATAGTTCATATGGACTAGTTGGAATCACACGACTAGTGATCCGGTTGTGAATATGACAAGCGGTCAATAGGGCTTCTCCCCACAGGTTGTTTGGCAGACCCGATTGGTTCAACATACAGTTGACCATCTCAACAAGAGTACGATTCTTTCGTTCCACTAAACCATTCTGTTGAGGGGTGAACGGTGAGGTGCGTTCATGTTTGATACCATTCTCTTCACAGAAAGTATCAAATTCTCTGTTAAAGTATTCCCCGCCTCTATCTGATCGAAGTATTTTGATTCGTTTTTCAAGTTGATTTTCCACTTCAGATTTATAAAGTTTAAAAGCATCAAAAGCTTCGTCTTTTGAATGTAATAAGTAAACGTATAAATACCGACTGAAGTCATCACAGAATGTAATGAAATACCGTTTACCACCACGGGTAAGTATTCCATTCAATTCACAGATATCGGAATGAATCAACTCTAAAATGGTTGTATTCCTTTTAACTGATGGAAAATGTTTCTTTGTAAACTTTGATTTTACACACGTCTCGCATTTTCCAAAATCTTTGTTATCAACTTTAATTAAACCTTTATTTTGCATTTTTTTCAATATTTTTAACATTGGTGTGTGCTAGACGTTTATGCCATAAAGATATTGAACAAGCAAAGTACTCAAAAGAATTGACTTTATTAAAATCGTCAGAAAGAGTTACATCAATAGTAGAAATAAAAACTTCATCAGAAATGGCTAACACATCACTACCCCCACTTGGCCCGGCCTCATTCTCATCATCACTCAAGTTCAACCGATACATACCCGACAGGTTGTATCCTTTTCCTATGAATGTCTTCCGTTTGTAAATCAATAGCTTCCTTGCCTCGATGTTGATTCCAAACCCATGTTCATCGAGTTTGTTCCCAGAAACGAGACACTTATTGATGGAAGGAACATGAAGAACATTCCTCAAGGTAACAGTCTTCCCGGAAGTGAACTTGAGTAGCACCGTACCCATTCCCGCAACATCGGCTTTGCCGTTGTTCGCCACGATTACCTGTTTTCCTTCTCGAACAGGGCCATATTCAACAAACTTGGACCGGGAGTTACACACATGAACTGTTGCTCCCGTGTCCAAGTACCAACCTCCTCTACTAGCAGTGATTCTGGTAGCTGCCTCCGAGATCATATCAATCTCCTCCATATGCAAGTTTGCAACAAGATTCTGGATTCCTTCAACAGAGTTGGCTACTGGCGGTCCGGATTTCCTCTCCTTGCATTCTCGGGCATAGTGTCCCGTCTCTCCGCAGACGTGACATTTCCCGGTTCTCTTGAATTGTTGCACAGGTTTGGATTGTTGTCCGGATCTTTTAAAACTCTTCTTTTGTGGACCAAGGTTCCACTTCTTACTCGGACCTCCAGCCTTTCCCTTCCCTTTCTTGTTGCCAGCCTGCACGCTGTTTGCAACCATCACAGACTTACCCCTCTTATCCCGATTACGAGTCTCTTCTTCGATCCTTATATGTTTGAGCAAGTCATCCAAAGAATAGTCTTCAGATTTGTGCATCATCCTTTTTGAGAAATCTTTCCAAGATGGGGGCAATTTATCAATCACCGCCCCCACTTGGAAAATTTCTGGAAGAGTTATGGAAAGTGCCTTTAGTTTATTTGTAATAACCTGGAGTTCGTGAATCTGCTCTAGGATTGGTTTTTCATCAATCATTTGAAAACGCAAAAACTTAGACACGAGGTACTTATTGGTGCCCTCCTCTTGAGTTTTATATTTGAATTCAAGGGCATTCCATAACTCTATTGGATCGGTAATCGGTGAGTATAAGTCATAGAGCCTATCGGATAGAGCATTTTTTATATGACCGCAGGCCAAGGATTTCTCCTCCTTGCGGATTAGCCTTAACTTATCAAGCTCGGCTATTCTTTCCCTATCCGGCTCTTTTCCTTTAGCAGGAATGGGATCGTCAGGGATAGGCGGGAGGTTCGCGTCCATAACATGATAGAGTTTTATTACCATTAGCATAAACTTGACCTTTTCAGCCCAACGAGTGTAATTACACCCGTCGAACCGGTCAAGTTTCACGATCTCTTGATTCATCACACGTATGTTGGTAGAGCTTCCAAAATCCATCGGCCTAAAACCTTTAAGATTGTTGAATTTTTTTAAAAATCAGAAAATTCAGTTGTGAACAATAAAACAGTTTATAAATAAAAAATACAACTTTATTTATAAAGATCACAAATTTATTAATAAAGATTCAATCTTTATTTATAAAGTATTAAACTTTTTAATAAAGATCAACAATTTATAACACAGATTTATAAATATTATAACGTGAACCTAATACCGAATCTATCCTTCGCGATAGATCGTTTAGAAGAAGGAGTAGAGTCAGAATGTCCACTCTAGTGGACGAAAGCAATAACAATGCAGAAAACGTAAACGAGACACCAACCTGTGTAGAAGATCTCCAACAGCAACGAACAAAAAACTGTACGGTTTAATGGAAACCTGTCCTTAAAGGTTTTAACGATTCTCTATGAATGCTGTGAGAATTAAGATCGCTAAACCCCCAGGATTTGATACAGTTTTGTTAAGCACTAACATCTATAATGCTCAACTATAACACAAAGTCGAGGCAGAAAAAGAAGGCAGAGATCGACCGAGAGAATTGAGCAGCGTGAGAGAGAGCACCAGCGGTGTATATTCCAGAAAGCTTTGTTTTCAGTATATCAAACCCATATGAGAAGGTTCTAATTTATAGTTAAAACAGAGGGAATAAAAAGGAGAATATTCTCCAATTCCTCCCCAAGAAACGGGATTGGAAGTTAGAGTTGGAGAATAAGTCTCCAACTGAATAAACCCACGTTTTATTTAAAATAAAATTATTAAAACGAAACTTATCTGGAATTAATCGAGCTGCATAAATAATTATCTCTTATATATCAATCTGTAAAAAGAGCTCCGATGCGAGCGTGCGAAGTGCAAAGTGCGCGACTCTTCGCGAGAACCGCGCCCGCGCCCTCGGCCTCGGCCACGGCCACGCGCGCGCGCGCGTGCGTTGCACTTCTTTGAGACCCCCATCATAAGCCTACCAATTTACTCAACACCCACTTGAGATGATAGACTTATAAGCTACAATTTCTTTTGTGTCTCCACCAATGTGGGATGAAAAATTCCAACCTCACACTCAATTTCCAACAGCTTCTTACCTGAATGTTATTGAGTTCTTCCCAAGTATTTCGTTTCGAAGAATCTTGAATCGAAATCAGATGCATGTTCTGAAGAATCCTGAATCAAAAACAAAAACAAGATCAAAATCAAAATCCGAAAGTAAGAGTTAAGGTTTTCGTACAGTACCTCAAGGCTCAAATCAGAAGAGGAGAAGCTTGTGATGCAATGTCTTGAAGAAGCTTGTGTTGCGATATGATCGAGAGAGAGAGAGAGAGAGAGAGAGAGAGAGAGAGAGAATCGATGTAAATGTAGTAAAAAAAATTAAAAAAACTCCAAACAACAATCCTAACCCACCCCCACCCTCAGAATCGATCCTAGAAGGCAGCAACAAAAAATCGCAAAAACACAAGATTTAAGGATCAAATTGAAGCAAGGAGAGCCATACCACAAAGAACCTCTAAACATCGATTGCCTTCGATTTCAATCGGTGGTCGTCCAGATTGTGAAGAAAGGATGATTCTTGGGAGCAGGAATAGACGAATGGTGTTATCTCAGACACATATCTATACTACGTAAAGCATTGGGTTGAGTAGAAGAAGAAAGGTATGGCTCTGGTAGAAAGCATGGCTCTAGTATAAAATAGAAGGGTATAGCTGATAGAAATCATGAGCTTTGGTAGAAGAAAGGTATGGCCTGAGGAAAAAAAGTATGGGCTGCAACTTTACTTTTATTTATTGAACCAGATTTATACTCTTGCATCAAAAAGTTGTACATTATGCTTTAAAAGTTGTCTTTAAGAGATTTTTGAATTTCATCCTTAAATTGGTAGTACATTGTGCTTTAAAATTTGTGCTTAAGATATTTGGTCTAAATGTATATTAATATAGTATAGATAAATTTTCTGATATGATTTAATTTTTTAAATTACCCCGTGTAATACATGGGGTCGAACCTAGTTAAAAAATATAGTAATACGTAAATGTATATTTTTTACATTGGTTTTGAAAAATTACAATACAAATGGAAGTTGTTATTTATATTAAAATCAGGTCAAATCATGTATTAAAAATATAACAAATAAATCCAAATATTGATCTACATGAAAAAAAAATATATTAATAGATAAAAGTATATTTTGTTATGAATGAATATGAAATGGATGTCAATCCCCCTTTGTATTTGGTAAAGATATGTACCATATATGTATTGTGTTTCTTGGTAGCTAAGCAATATGTATTTATATATATGTATCATCTATTGAATAAGAGAATAAGCTTTTGGCTCTCATATCTCCATCTCTCTCAATCTCGCCATCTCTCTCTCTACTCTCAGTTATTCATAACACGTTATCAGCAAGAGACTCTTGACGAAGGAGACTAGGCGACACCAAGAAGAAGCAAACGACGAAACAAGAACGCTCAAATCCCCTAGGGTTTCACCTTTAAAGGTCAGTTTTAATTTTGCCCCGCAATCTTTTTTTCGGTCAATCTGATTCTACCCCATTCTTCTTACCACCCTATCACAAAAGATAAAACCACGTTTAGGCTTATTTTTCCACGTTTATCAAATATAAAAATCTGTCTTTAAACATCAAAACAATTAATTTTATAAATAAAATTTGCAACTTTAGGCATAAATTTTGATATTTTAGCGCACAAAGATTTTTTATAACAACCAAACTTGTTTTTTTACAATTAATTGTATCATTTTTTTTTCTCGAAAAATAATCAAAGCTTTATATTCCTAATTCATGTATCCAATTCAAATAAATTGTTTATGGAATCGGAATTTTGTTTAAACAATTGAATCGTTATAAAACCATAAAAAAAATTATTAAAGTTATTAACTTTTATATTTTATGATAGTTAAACATGGCAAATCTTGCAAAACTTGAATTTTTGGCTTTGGATATCACCGGGAAAAACTACTTGTCTTGGGTATTGGATGCTGAAATACATCTGGATGCTAAGGGCCTCGGAAAAACAATCAAAGAGGGAAACCAGGAAACTACCCAGGATAGGGCAAAGGCGATGATTTTCTTACGCCATCATCTACACGAAGCCCTAAAAACTGAATACCTCACTATAAAAGATCCACTCATCCTCTGGAAAAATCTGAGAGACCGCTACGATCACCAAAGAACCGTGATATTGCCAAAGGCACGTTATGAATGGGTTCATCTAAGATTTCAAGACTTCAAGTCAGTAAGCGAGTATAACTCAACTATGTTTAGAATTACCTCTCAATTAACCCTATGTGGGGAAAAGATCAATGATGAGGAGATGTTAGAAAAAAAAACATTCTCCACCTTTCACGCCTCTAATATGCTATTGCAACAACAATACCGTGAAAGGGGATTTAAGAAATACTGTGATTTGATCTCATGATTACTAGTAGCTGAGCAAAACAATGAGCTCCTTATGAAAAACCATGAGACCCGTCCTACAGGCACCGCCCCATTCCCAGAAGCGAATGCGACAACATATAATGATCAAAACAGAATTAGAGGACGCGGTCGGGGTCATGGTCGGGGTCGGGGTCGGGGTAGAGACCGTGGTCACGGTCGCGGTCGAGGAAGTGGTCGTGGAGGATATCCTGGTGTCCAATTTAATACTCCAAAGCTACATACCCATGAAAAGAAAAACTCATATAAGAAGAAAGAAAAACCGACAAGTAGTACATGCAATCGTTGTGGCATGGAAAATCATTGGGCCCAGACATGTCGAACAGCAAAGCATCTGGTTGAACTTTATCAGAAATCCCTCAAGAATGAGAGGAAAGGGGCAGAAGTGAATTACACTTATGAGCAAAACGAAAGCCCTGATGGTCCTGAAGACCACAACAAAGCAACTCACTTGGATGTTGGAGATTTTATTATCAATGAATGAGCACTATCCTAAAATTAAGAAATATGTCAAGTTTTTTTTCTTCTTTTGTTTTCATGTATTTCCTATTTTAGTAAACGAGCAAGATATTTATGGAACTTAGTGATGAACATCATATTGTATGAATTTCTAAAACAATATTCTCATCTTATACAAACTTGAAAAAAAAAATCAAACAGTAAGTTGCGCGACTCATACCGTGGGCAAAGCCGCGGGTATACCCGCGCGACTCACTGTTTCACCTTGACATTGTAGTCATTTATTATACAATCCAACAAAACCTACTCTATTTTACTTGCTGGAAATTTATGAAATTTTAATGTTTCCTTTTAGAAAATATGGATTGCTTAAAACAACCGGATATTGATGACGAGGACATATGTCTGGTGGATAGTGCATCAACACACACAATCCTCAAGAAAAAAGAGTTATTTTTCTCACTTATCTATGCAAAAGGCAAATATCAACACAATATCCGGAAGTACAAATATAATTGAAGGTTTTGGAAAAGCACATGTGCTATTACCAGGCGGTACTAATTTGGAAATTGAAAGTGCACTTTATTCCCCCAAGTCTCACAGAAATTTACTGAATTTCAAAGATATCCGTAAGAATGGATACCATATTGAGACTACAACAGAAGAACATACTGAATATATTCACATTACAAGTATGATGACAGGAAAGAAACAAGTGTTGGAAAAATTGCCTATGTTTTCTTCCGGTTTATACTACACTAAAATAAGTTCAACCGAATCAAATGTGGTCATAAACCAGAAGTTTATGGACCGAGAAAAATTTATCCTTTGGCATGACCGGTTGGGCCATCCCGGGTCAGTAATGATGCGAAAAATAATAGAACAATCATGTGGGCATACTTTGAAGAACCAGAAAATCCTTCAAGCTAATAATATCACTTGTGTTGCTTGTTCACAAGGAAAACTAATCACTCGCCCATCACCAGCCAAAGTAGGGTTTGAATCCCTTAATTTTCTGGAAAGGATACAGGGGGATATATGTGGGCCAATACACCCCTCTTGTGGACCATTTAGGTATTTTATTGTTTTAATTGATGCATCAACCAAATGGTTACATGTGTGCTTATTATCAAGTCGCAATCTGGCGTTTGCGCGATTACTTGCCCAATTAATACGATTGAGAGCACATTTTCCAGATTACCCTATCAAAGCAATTCGTTTAGACAATGCTGGTGAATTCACATCCCAAGTATTTAATGACTATTGTATGTCTATTGGGATAAAAGTTGAGCACCCTGTAGCTCACGTTCATACGCAAAATGGGCTTGCTGAATCGCTTATCAAGCGACTACAAATGATAGCCAGGCCAATGATTATGAAAGCTAAATTACCAGTTTCTGCCTGGGGCCATGCTATCTTGCACGTAGAAACACTAATTCGCATCAGCCCAACAAGTTATAATGCCTCATCCCCTTTAAAAATGGTTTTTGGTCAGGAACCTAATATTTCCTATCTAAGGATTTTTGGATGTGTGGTTTATGTTCCAATTGCTCCACCACAACGCACAAAGATGGGACCTCAAAAGAGGTTGGGAATATATGTCAGATACGAATCAGTATCTATAATCAAATATTTAGATCCATCAATGGGGGACTTATTTACGGCTCGATTTGCTGATTGTCACTTTAATGAATCAGAATTCCCAACATTAGGGGGAAGGACTAAACAACTGGAAAATCAAAGTAAAATAAGCTGGAGTGAATTATCATTATCTCATCTTGATCCTCGAACTAAACAATGTGAACTAGAAGTTCAAAAGATAATTCACTTGCAAGGACTTGCAAATCAATTACCAGACGCATTCACTGACCCAAAGAAAGTGACAAAGTCACATGTGCCAGCCGCTAATGCTCCCGTTAAAATTGATATCCCAAAGGGGCAAGACAACTTAAGCAATGAGTCTAGAGCACGCCAGAAGCGTGGTAGACCAATCGGTTCCAAAGATAAAAATCCTCGAAAGAAAAGGGGAGCTAATAGCCAAGATGGTCAAAATGAGGTAAGAGAAACGCCAGAAGAGTCTCCCGAAGAGACACTAGACATGATGGTTCCAGAAGAACCTCAGGTACCTGAAAATGAAGAGATCTCAATAAATTATATCATGTCTAGAAAAGTATGGAATCGAAACAAAACCGACATCGATGATATTTTTGCATATAATATAGCGCTGAATGTGATTGAAAATGAGGAGCATCAAGAACCAAAATCTGTCAATGAATGCATGCATAGAAAAGATTGGCCAAAATGGAAAGTGTAACGCCCTAAAAATCAGAGTAAATTAAAACCTGGAAAACTTGGCAACATGACATCTGCATTGCTATAAACTTCTCGAAAAGGTGTATCAGTCCTTAAGACTTTACAAAAACCTGAACGGATTTAGAATTTATCAACAGACTAATCTTTACATAACTATCTAGATTACATCAGTTGACAATTCAATATTCATCAAAAGAATGGGACTTAACAATACCCAACTATCAACACTTTAGTCATCTCAAAAAGCCCCGAGACCCAACTCGTCTCTCAAAACCCAGTGCATCCCATCGCTAAGGGAAACCTGTTATACATATCATTTGAGAAAAAGTGTCAGACTTAAAGCCTGGTGAGAACATACAGTTTATAAAGCTCAAAAGATATTAACATCAGTATCATAAGGAAATCTTTTCATAAAGGTTTAGTTTATAAAGATTACATTTCGCCACAACCGGACCTTTTCGGTCCAAAACTCGTTAAATGGTGACAAAAGGACCATTTTACCAAGGATTGTGGCGTAACACTAAGTAGGCCAAAATCCGAGTTATGAGCTAAACAATTGGAATCCGAGGATACGAACACATAAGTCTGTGCTACAAAGTGAGATCTAGCCCCAAGCAAAACCAATGTATACTCCTTCACTAGGATCACTATGAACCATGGATAGTATCCGGCCTCACATAACCGTACCAAGTTGCCCTCGAGGAACATATGCATCCATAGCTACAAAATGGGGAATATGACATCCCAATAATACAGTCGACTCAAAACCCAGGGATCCACTAGTAATGGTACAGACTCGTCACAACAACATATGTGACCAACCATAAATAAACATATGGTATAAACACATTTTATAAACAAAATATCATTTCCAGTTCAACTTCTGGTAAGAATGAAAATCATTAAAATGAGTTCTTAAACATTATTTTCACATATCCATATAATGTGCAAGTAAAACATCATTTTACTTCAATAAGGCGGAACCCGTCATTTTGGTCAAAACTGATCGGGAACTCCGAAAATCACCAAAAACTTTATTTATATCAAAATGTAGAGAACATGAAATCATACCGTAGAAAGACTTCGGATTTCGCAAATAAAAGTTTTGACGTGTATAAAGTTTGTAAAATGGTAGTAGGAACTCACCAGTAGGTTTTCAGAATAAAACCCAGAAAACCAGATAACGATCACGACGTAGAGGTGAAGCTTAAAACACCGACTCCTTGCTAGAAACACCAAAAACTAGCAACCAAACGAGCCTTGAAGATCAAAAGAAGAAAAAGAGAAAAAGGAGAGAGAGAGAGAACTGAGATTGAGATTATAAAAGGAATCCAACAAAATGAGATATTTAACAAAATATCTCACTCTTCCCAACACAGCGCACGGCCCGTGCGATTTCAAAGAGGGAGGGCGCACGGCCCGTGCGAAAGCCAATGCCGGACCCTGACCCTTGCGCACGACCCGTGCGAAATTTCTGGAGGAGGGCGCACGACCCGTGCGCCCTGTAGACAGCCACAGGAACCTCTTTTTCTCTAATCAACTTCGCAAAACCAAACGAAATTCGGGGTGTTATAGAAAGACGCAATGCAGGCAGAACTGAATTCACTAATGAAACGGGAAGTTTTCGGACCTGTCGTCCGTACACCTGAAGGTATAAAACCTGTCGGGCATAAATGGGTCTTCATAAGGAAACATAATGAGAAAAATGAAATTGTGAGATATAAAGCACGGCTAGTAGCACAAGGATTCTCACAAAGACCCGGAATCGATTATGAGGAAACTTATTCTTTCGTGGTGGATGCAACTACTTTCCGATATCTTATAAGTATGGTAGTACAAGAAGGGATTGATATGCGTCTAATGGATGTCGTGACAGCTTATTTATATGGGTCACTTGACACTGATATTTACATGAAACTCCCCGAAGGATTGAAATTGCCTGAATCATGTAAAGTAAGTTCTCGAGAACAATGTTCAATCAAGCTAAATAAATCATTATATGGTTTGAAGCTGTTGGGTCATCTAAGATTTAAAGATAACCTCTCCATAGGCTTTATTGATGATTGAACCTTGTATTTTGATTTATGGTTCTTTGTAATAGCTTAGTTAGTTTAACAGATCGGTGAGTCGAAGATAAACCGAATCCAACATGAAGGAAGTCTACAATGCGGATTGAGATGAACTTCAAAAGTGAACTAAGCATAGTCTGCCGATTTCTTTTCAGTAGATCATACCCTTGCCGATTTCTATATCGGCAACCCTTGTCCTTGCCGATTTACTGTTCGGCATTCATTCCTTTTGTGTCGAGTTCCTCTTTCGGCATTCATTCCTTTTGTGTCGAGTTCCTCTTTCGGCACACATCTCTGTTACCGAATTCCTATTTCGGTAGTCCTCCTCTTAAAAGATTGCTTCTTTATCTTGTAAGAACATTTATGTTAAATCCTCATGATTTGACATACTTCCTCTTTCCCAATGATCTTCTGACAATGGGAATGGAAGCTTCTTTCTTCCTTGAGAAGATATACAATTATTCTTAACTTGATTGAGACGTATATTTTCTATTTGATCTCAAAAAGATTTTCCCATAAATATTTTATAGAGATATTGTACTTTCATAGTACAAAAGTTACCTTTTGTATTGTGATAAGTCACATCAAATATCTTATAATTTATTGACAATATCTCAACCACCCATGCCTTTACTCCTACTTGTCCTTTGCACTCATTACATTGAATAGTATATAAAGAATGGAAGTAGCACCTTGCTACTCATGCTTTCAGCTCAAGTTTTGGCAATTCACAAGATTTCAAGCAGGTTGATAGTTGTCTTTCATTTTCTTAAGGTTTAAGTCTTTGTGTTCTTAATATCTTCTAAGTGTTAGATTGTTTAGAGTAGTTCTTAACTATTCTTATTCCGCAACAATCTTTATTTTCTCTTTGTGTAATTCTTGATATTCATTATCAACAAAAGAATTAAAATTAAGTAATTTTGTGTTATTGTATTCACCCCCCCCCCCTTCTACAATGCTTGTTTACTTCTTTGGGACCAACAAGTGGTATCAGAGCGGTTGGTTTAATCTAATAAACCAGATCCGTAATGACTTCTCCTTCTACAAAACCTGAGTCTTCTTCTCAAAATTCTTTTTACTCTGACAATGGATCTACTGTTAAACCTCCTAAGTTCAACTCGAACAACTTCTCCTTATGGAAAAGTAGGATGATGCTCTTCCTTGAAGGAGCTGACAGTCGGTATCTTACCATCCTTAGTGACGATCCTCTTATCCCAAAAGTCTGGGATAGATTTGTCAAAACTCCTAAGGATAAAGAAAAGAAAAAAGGACAATCTCTTTCAAGTTTTCGATGACTCATCAGAGGAGGAAAGAACTTCTGCAACTGGTCGATATGTCTTAAAAACGACCAAAGAATACAATGATGAAGATAGGCGCATGGTTGGACTTGATTCCAAAGTGCGAACCATCATTGCTCAATCCCTTCCTGATGAAGTATACCAATCTCTTGTCAGTCTTAAAACGGCAAAAGATATGTGGTCAACTCTATGTGTTTTGTACGAAGGTACAAATGAAGTAAAGAAATCTAAAAAGATCTCTCTCGTACGTAGATACGAATTTTTCTCTCATGAAAAAGGAGAATCTCTTCCTTCTTATTACAACCGTTTTAACAGTCTCTTAAATGAGTTAAAACTTGTTGGAAAACTTTATGACAACGAGGAAATCATATGCAAATTCATGGATGGTCTTCCAGATTTCTGGAATACCCTTTCCACTTGCATTAAGACTTCCAGGGACTTGGAAAGCCTTCCTCTCACAATCCCTCTATGGCTCTTATCAGTGATGGCTCCAAGAAATCTGCGTGTATTCCTCGTATAACCTACCCTTCTGATGATTCAGATAGAGAAAGTCATGAAAATCTGAATCACTCCTCGGAAGCTTATCTAAGTGAAGCTGATGATGAAGGAGAAAATCCCTCTGTCAATCTATTGACAGAGGAAATGGGTATGCTTGCTAATTTCTCTAAATTTCGAAAAAATTCTTCTAATAAATTTCAAAAAAGTAGAATTTTTTCTTCTTCTAGAAACTCCTTGAACAAATCCAAGGAGGATTGCTATGCATGTGGTAAGAAAGGCCATTTTGCATCTGAATGCAGAAGCAATCCTTCTAGGATTTTCATATCTAATTCTTCTTCCTCTTCTAACCCTAAAGGACCCACCTCAAAACGGGTTCCAAAAGACTAATTTGTTCTTATCTGCAGGTCTTTGAGCATCATCAAACTTGGTATCTTGATAGCGGATCCTCACGACATATGATTGGGAACAAATCTCTTCTTCTAAACTTTGTGAAAGAAAAGGGACCAACTGTAACTTTTGGTGATAACTCTCGCGGTTCCACTAAAGGTTATGGAACTCTTTCTAACGGTTCCATTACTTTTAACAAAGTTGCCTATGTGGAGGGACTGATGCATAATCTTTTAAGCATTAGTCAGCTATGTGATTTAGGTTTCTATATAATTTTCAGAGAAATTGATTGTCTCATCACTGATAAACAGTTTCACACTGTCCTATCTGGTTTTAGAAAGGATAATGTGTATGTTATCAATATGAATGACAAGTCAACTAAAAATGAAAGCATCTGTTTCATTTCTGAAGACTCTGAAAAGAAGAACTGGCTCTGGCATAAACGTCTTTCTCATCTCAACTTCAAGACGATACATGCTCTCTCCAACAAAGAGCTTGTTGTTGGCTTGCCGAAAATTTCTTTCTCAAAAGAGAAGCTTTGTGCAGCTTGTGAGAAAGGCAAACTGACAAAATCTTCTTTCAAATCAAAACAATGTTTCTCTATTTCTACTCCTCTACAGACGCTGCATATGGATCTTTGTGGGCCTGTCAGCACACCTAGCCTAGGTGGAAAAAGGTATATTCTTGTAATTATTGATGAGTACACACGTTACACTTGGGTACTCTTTCTCAGGTACAAAAGTGATACACCTGAAGAAATCATCAACTTTATCAAGAAATCTGAAGTTCTCAACGGTCAATTAGTCAGATCTATCAGAAGTGACAATGGAACCGAATTCAGAAATGCTACTTTAGAAGCCTTTCTTTGTGACAAAGGTATTTCTCAAAACTTTGCAGCAGTAAGATCTCCACAACAAAATGGTGTTGTGGAAAGAAAGAATCGTACGCTATGTGAAACTGCAAGATCCATGCTAAGTGAATCAAATCTTCCAACCTATTTTTGGGCTGAAGCTGTCAATACAGCATGTTTCACTCAAAATCGATCTATTATTGTGAAAAGGCACAAGAAGACTTCTTATGAAGTCTTCTATGGCCGAAAACCAAACATTGGTTTTCTTCATGTTTTCGGCTGCCTGTGCTTTATCTTGAATGATCGAGAGCATCTTGGGAAATTTGATCCCAAAGCTGATGAAGGTATATTTGTGGGTTATTCTCTCTCCTCTAAAGCCTACAGAGTATATAATCTAAGAAGAAAATGTATTGATGAGTCAATACATGTGAAGTTTGATGATCACAAGACATCGTCTCTATCTTGTGATGACACTGAACTTCATGAATGGATTATTTCCTGTGTTGGAGACGAATATCCATCTACTCTAAATTCAGGACCCCTTTATGTACCATTCTCAGTGTCTTCCTCTTCCCTACATCATGGTTCGACAGCTCCCTCCTCTGCTACCGAACCCATTGCTACTACCAAACCCACATCTCCCACCAAACCTACCTTACATTCTTCACCTATCCAACACATGCAACCTATATCTACCGATCCTTCACCTTCAAACACTTTTCCAGCACCTCTTCCCCCAGCTTTAAAATGGACCAAAGATCATCCGATAAATCAAATTATCGGAGATCAGCAAGCAGGTGTCCAAACTAGAAGAGGTATTGGAAATATCTGTCTCTATGTAAATTTTCTATCTGTTTTCGAACCCAAGAAAATTGAAGAAGCTCTAGCAGATTCTTGTTGGGTCACTGCCATGCAAGAAGAGTTGTCTCAATTTGAGAGAAACAAAGTCTGGAGACTTGTGCCGAGACCTTTCGGTAAAACCATTATAGGTACTAAGTGGGTTTTCCGAAACAAAATGGACGAAGTCAGTACAGTAATCCGGAATAAAGCCAGGATTGTTGCTCAAGGATATAGGCAGGAGGAAGGTATTGATTATGATGAAACCTTTGCTCCTGTTGCTAGACTTGAGGCAATAAGAATCTTTCTTGCTCATGCTGCTCACAAAAACTTCCGGGTTTTTCAAATGGATGTTAAGAGTGCATTTCTCAATGGAGAACTTGCTGAAGAAGTCTATGTGAAACAACCACCTGGTTTTGAAGATTCCGCTCAACCGTACCATGTGTTCAAACTTGACAAAGCTCTCTATGGTCTGAAACAAGCTCCTCGTGCTTGGTATGACACCTTGTCTGACTTTCTTCTATCCAACCGATATACCAGAGGTAAAATTGATAATACTCTTTTTCTCAAGAAAACAAAAGGTAATATCATTCTTGTTCAAATCTATGTGGATGATATCATTTTCGGTGCCACTAATGAAAATCTTTGTCAGGAGTTTGCCTCTCTCATGAAAAGTAAATATGAGATGAGCATGATGGGTGAACTTACTTTCTTTCTTGGTCTTCAAATTAAACAAACCTCTGAAGGTATTTTCATTTGTCAGAATAAATACATTCGTGATCTTTTGAAAAAGTTTGATTTTGAAAATTGTTCTTCCATGAAAACTCCAATGGCACCACCTCTAAAGATTCATGCAGATTCCACCGGCAAGTCGGTAGATATCACGAATTATAGAGGAATGATAGGGTCTCTTCTTTATCTTACTTCTAGTAGACCTGACATCATGTATGCTACGTGTCTTTGTGCACGTTATCAAGCCAACCCCAAGGAATCTCACTTGGTGGCTGTGAAACGTATTTTTCGGTACCTAAAAGGTACCATGAATCTAGGTCTTTGGTATCCCAAGGACTCAGGTTTTGATCTAATTGGCTATTCAGATTCTGACTTTGCAGGGTATAAGGTTGACAGAAAAAGTACAACTGGCAGCTGTCAATTACTAGGTGGAAACTTAGTCAGTTGGTCCAGTAAGAAGCAAAATTCGGTATCTACCTCCACTGCCGAAGCCGAATATATTGCTGCTGGAAGTTGTTGTGCTCAAATCTTGTGGATGAAGAACCAACTACAAGATTATGACAAAGTTTATTCTCATGTACCGATTCTATGCGACAATTCTAGTGCCATAGCCATTGCCAACAATCCAGTACTGCATTCTAGATCTAAACACATTGATATTCGGTATCACTTTATAAGAGATCATATCTCTAAAGGTGATATTGAACTTCACTTCATTCCTACAGATCTTCAACTTGCAGAACTCTTTACAAAACCACTGGATGAGGCACGTTTCAACTTCCTTGTGGGATCCTTAGGTATGTTAAATTTATCGTAAAAAAAAATTCCAATAATTGACGGTACCTCCTTACCGAAGATTACCTTTCGGCAACTAACATCGGTACATACTCTCTCTTCCTGCCGATATCTCTTCCTTCTAATCATCGGTATCATTATATACCGAACCCATCTTCGGTTTCTTTCTTAATCGTCAAAATTCGGTATCTCTACATACCGATTTCATTTACCGAAATATCTTTCATATTTCGGTACCTATTACCTTCGGTAACTCATATTTCCCAAATTTTTTTTGCATCATTCGGTATCCCTTTCTACCGAAGTATCTCTCATATTTCGGTATCCCTTTCTACCGAAGTATCTCTCATATTTCGGCATCCCTTTCTACCGAAGTATCTCTCATATTTCGGTATCCCTTTCTACCGAAGTATCTCTCATATTTCGGTATCTCTTTCTTTCGGTATTGTTTATGATGTGTCATGCTTATCCACATCACACATACCGAATCAATTCGGCACCATTTCTTTAACGAAAGATTGTATGACACGTGGCACCTTCGGGATCGTGTGTCAGTTGATCGGGCGTCCACAACCTGACATTTCGCCATTTTACGGCTATTCCACTTCCCAACTACGCACGTTTGCGTCATAACATCATTACCTTTCAACGTTTTGAATTCCGTCATTTCCCTCTTCCTTTTAAATCTATAAATACCTCTTCTCTTTTCCTTTTTCCTCTTTACCTATTTCTATCATCTTTTTCTTTCAAAACTACTTCAACCTGCAACTCTTTTCTTCATCAATGGCATCCTCCAAATCGACAAAGGCTTCCAAGGATACTTCTCTCTCTCGAGAATCTCTCATCTTTCATTCTTGCAACCAGGTTGCTCGTCTCTCGGCGGATGCTGACTACCCAGAGTTCAACCAAGTTTCCATTTTTCTCCAACGATCTCCAATCTGCCATGCTCTCACTGCCTCCACCAAGATGAGCAAAATGCTCCTTGGTAACTTTTGGCTAACCTGTAAGTATGATTCTACTACTCACCAGGTGTCTGCTTCTGTTCTGTCCTTTGAAGAGCACCCCGATCTCTCTTTTGGGGTGGATGATATTCGCTCGGTTCTTCAAATTCCAGAATTCAATGTGTATGCTCCATTTCCTACTCATCACGAGCATGATGAGGTCGTTGCTGCTCTCCAATATGTACACGAAGGAAAGACTAAGGGTTCCGGCACTCTTCTACGAAAGAATATGGGTGCTCTCTGGAACTACTTCTTCTCTCATCTTCTTTACTGTCTTTCCCACAAGACGTCGGGGTGGGATCAATCTCCAGCAGCTATTACCCGACTGGCTCATGCTCTCATTTTTATGAGGCGTATAGACTTTGCTCAGGTATTCTTCGATTCCTTGATCACCGCCATCTCTCCTCCCAGGAATCACAATGTGGCTCTTCCTCGCTTCATCTCTCTCATCATCAACCACAAGCTTTCTACACAACTAAGTGCCGATGCTGCTCTCCCCGAGCCACGGATCAAGTTTGACTTTCCCATTTCTCAAATTAGCAAGCAAACGATTTTCAAGAACACAAAGCCTACCGACTCTCCGCTCACCTCAAGTATGCTTTCTTTCATCTCTTCTCCCAATCCGATTTGGGGAACGCTTGACGAAGGCGAATCCGAAAGGCCTTCATCTTCTCCCAAGCCATCCAAATCGGTGGTCCCTTCTCCCCCAAAACCTTCCCGAGCTAAGACGGTCGCACTTGCTCTCATGACTCTGCCACCGACGAATCCTTCGGTGGCTACCCCAGTCATATCCCCTTCTATTTCTGTTAAGCGACGGAGCTCCAAATCCCCTCCTAAGTCTCGTTCTAAGAAACTTAGGAAACCTTCGGCCGAGACTCACACTCCATCTACCAATTCTCAACAATCGGTAGATGTTGAACTTTCCCCTCCAGGGCCACGGGGATCTGTTAAACCCTCTCCCATCTCCTCCAAACCTTCTCCACAAGATTTGGATGTACAAAAGGAGTCCCCAAATATTCCTTCTCCTCATCCTCTTTATGTGGAGGTTGAAGATGAGTTGGTCTTCTCTCCGGACCGACATTCTGCTTCCTCACCACACAGCCTAACACCCGGGGTCAATCCCGTTGATCTTGCACAAACTGGGGTTTCATCCCAGGATATGTACCGACGGCTTTTCTCTCCCACTTCCTCACCAACGAAGACCCCTTCTCCACAACCATCGCCGAAGAAATCACCACCGAAGAGATCTCCTTCACCAAACCCTTCTCCTGCAAATATGGTTGGGTCTTCTACCCAGGTACCGGTCACAATATCTGCCGAATTTCTTGCCGACATCAGTGACACCAATCGGCAGGTACGAATGCTTGGTACCCAGTTCAAAAAGCTTCGCCAGTCTTTGCGTGAACCGGCGCTCCTTGAATCTCTGAACGCCAACAACATCTCTTTGGAGGAACTTCTGCAGCTCGCCAAGGAGCAAAACTCTGAGGTTGTCGCTCTTAATCGCGACATCTTTCAGTGTTTGGATGTCATGCATAAACAGATTGACGGTCTTCGTTCTCCTCTATCAGCCGCCATGGATTCTATTCTCAAGGAGGTGGTCAGACTTAATGATCAAAATACCTCCTTGACCTTTTCAATGGCTGCTCTCAAGGCCGCCTCGGATGCTAGGGATCAGGATCTTATCCATCTACGGCAGCAGCATTCGGCTCAGGAGTCTATTAATTCTGAAATTCTCAGTGCCTTGCAGAATTTAAATAGGCGTCTTGACTCTATGCCTGCCGATCTGGCTCAGTATTGTGCTCAGTCTCTTGACATTGATATCACTGAGTCTGCATTCACTCCTGCCGATCGCCATGTTTTGGAACGTATTGATCGGCGAGTAGGCCGTGTGTCAGCCAGATCCAGTGTTTCTTCCCCGACTCGTATTGAGGGGGAGAAACAAACTGAGGGGGAGAAACAGGCTGAGGGGGAGCAACTCCGTTCTCAGGTTCATATCAGTATGAGTCAGGAAAAACCCTCTACTGCTGCCGAAACCGAACCATCTGCTTCCACCGAACCTTCTGCTACCAAAGAGAAGGGAACCGATCACCCCAAGGTGGTCGAAGAACCTGAGGGGGAGAAACTGCCCAAAAAGGATAAGGGCAAAGCTATTATGTCACCGGATGAAGTAGTTGCTGAAGAAAAGCGTCGTAAAGATGCTCTTTTAAAGAAAGTTGCGGATGGTGCTGGTTTTCATCTTCCTCCTCCAAAGGTTACCTCTCTTGATCTAGGCTTATCTGAAGAAGAACCGAAAGTTGCAAAGCTTGCCTAGATTGCTCGTGACAGAGATGTCGAGCTAGCGTTGAAGATTGCTGCTGAAGAAGATCCTACCAATACAATCAAAACTCAGATGAGCGCTCTAGAGGACTCGGTGAAGAGAAATGAGGAAATAAAGACTATGTGTATCGATTGGTACCGCAAAACCCTCAACAAACGCCGGTGCTCTGCCAAAATCACAGATGTCAAAATAATCAAACCGTCTGCAAGCTGCAAGGTTATTCGGCTAAAGATTATCAGGGATGATGCTTCTTTGTCTATGGACCGACTAGACTCTCTTGTTCGGTTCGGAGTATCAGAATGGGTAGAAATTGGTATCTGCTTGTTAAAAAGCCAAAGCTCTGCAAAAGCTGAGGTTGATAAATACATTGCAGATCTTCAAACCAAGTTCAGAACCTACCGAAAAAGATACAACATTGTCCATACTCCTGCCGAAGAAGAGATTATCAACAATCTAATGTCTGGTTGTCCTCCTCCCAAATCAAAGTCGAAATCCAAAAAGGAAGACGTGTTTGCCCAAATGGCTAGAGAAGGAAAGGTCCCGGATACTTCAAATCTTGATCTCTCTTTACCTATTCCGGTTCCTCATCCTTCAACAACTGTGATTTCTGAGCCGACTCATGGTATCTTCTTCAACAACGCGCTTGGGCAGATCTCCTTCTTCAGATCAAGCCAAATCCCTATTGCCGACACAACCTTTCTCCACGGGATTATTCAAATAATTCCAATATCGGCTAAGGATTTCTATGTGGCTACTACCGACGAACTAAAGAAGAGGGATGCTGAACCGCATTTTTCTTTTGAATAAACTCGGTAATTTTTTTTTGTATTTATTTTGTTTTCCTCTGTATTGTAATCTTCTTAAAAAGATTAATACATTGAGTTTTTATGTCTTATCGTAAATAGCTTGTACAAATCTTTATTTCATTCTTTTATACTTGTAAATGTCGGATACTTAAAAATATATATATATAAACAAAAAGAATGGTCTATGTGAAAAAGAACCCAAAAGAATATGAAAAAGGGTCAAAATGCATTATTCATTAACTTTCTAGTTGTATGAGATGTTATCATCAAATAGGGGGAGATTGTTGGGTCATCTAAGATTTAAAGATAACCTCTCCTTAGGCTTTATTGATGATTGAACCTTGTATTTTGATTTATGGTTCTTTGTAATAGCTTAGTTAGTTTAACAGATCGGTGAGTCGAAGATAAACCGAATCCAACATGAAGGAAGTCTACAATGCGGATTGAGATGAACTTCAAAAGTGAACTAAGCATAGTCTGCCGATTTCTTTTCAGTAGATCATACCCTTGCCGATTTCTATATCGGCAACCCTTGTCCTTGCCGATTTACTGTTCGGCATTCATTCCTTCTGTGCCGAGTTCCTCTTTCGGCACACATCTCTGTTACCGAATTCCTATTTCGGTAGTCCTCCTCTTAAAAGATTGCTTCTTTATCTTGTAAGAACATTTATGTTAAATCCTCATGATTTGACATACTTCCTTTTTCCCAATGATCTTCTGACAATGGGAATGGAAGTTTCTTTCTTCCTTGAGAAGATATACAATTAGTCTTAACTTGATTGAGACGTATATTTTCTATTTGATCTCAAAAAGATTTTCCCATAAATATTTTCCCATAAATATTTTATAGAGATATTGTACTTTCATAGTACAAAAGTTACCTTTTGTATTGTGATAAGTCACATCAAATATCTTATAATTTATTGACAATATCTCAACCACCCATGCCTTTACTCCTACTTGTCCTTTGCACTCATTACATTGGATAGTATATAAAGGATGGAAGTAGCACCTTGCTACTCATGCTTTCAGCTCAAGTTTTGGCAATTCACAAGATTTCAAGCAGGTTGATAGTTGTCTTTCATTTTCTTAAGGTTTAAGTCTTTGTGTTCTTAATATCTTCTAAGTGTTAGATTGTTTAGAGTAGTTCTTAACTATTCTTATTCCGCAACAATCTTTATTTTCTCTTTGTGTAATTCTTGATATTCATTATCAACAAAAGAATTAAAATTAAGTAATTTGTGTTATTGTATTCAACCCCCCCTTCTACAATACTTGTTTACTTCTTTGGGACCAACAGAAACAGTCAGGGCGTATGTGGTACAATCGCCTTAGTGAATATTTACTAAAGGAAGGTTATAAGAATGATTCGATTTGCCCGTGTATCTTTATAAAAAGATCTGGACCCGAGTATGTCATAATTGCCGTGTATGTGGATGATTTAAATATAATAGGGACTCCTGGTGAGCTTCCTCGGGCAATAGAATACTTGAAAAAGGGTTTCGAAATGAAAGATCTTGGAAAGACAAAGTTTTGTTTAGGGCTACAAATCGAACACCTTAAAGGTGGAATTCTTGTGCATCAAGAAACTTATATAGAGGTGTTGAAAAGGTTTTATATGGATAAATCACATCCAATGAGCACCCCTATGGTTGTGAGGTCGCTTGATGTTGAGAAGGACCCTTTTCGACCTCCAACAGATAATGAAGATATCCTTGATCCTGAAGTACCATACCCAAGTGCTATTGGGGCACTTATGTTTCTCGCTGGTCATACCAGACCGGACATATCATTCTCTTTGAATCTACTAGCGAGATATAGTTCGTGTCCAACGAAGAGGCACTGGAATGGAATAAAGCAAATATTTCGATATATTCAGGGTACTAAAGATTTGGGTTTATATTTCGCTAACCCATCAAAAACAGGTTTAATTGGTTTTGCAGATGCTGGATACTTGTCAGATCCTCATACTGGTCGATCACAAACCGGGTATGTGTTTACCGTTGGTGGAACAACGATTTCCTGGCGCTCCAGAAAACAGACTATAGCAGCCACTTCATCCAATCATGCTGAGATCTTAGCTATCCACGAAGCCAGTAGGGAATGTGTTTGGTTAAGAAATGTAATACAACACATTCGTGGATCTTGCGGTATTATTCTTGATAAGGAGTTACCAACAGTCTTGTATGAAGACAATGCGGCTTGTATCGCTCAACTCAAGGAAGGGTACATTAAAGGAGACGAAACCAAGCATATACTTCCAAAGTTCTTCTTCACACATGATTTGCAGAAAAGCGGCGACATCAGTGTTCAACAAGTTCGTTCGTGTGAGAACCTAGCTGACCTATTCACCAAGTCACTTCCAAACTCAACGTTTCAAAGGCTGGTTCATGATATTGGGATGCGTCGACTGAAAGAGCTCAAGTGATGTGATTTTCAGGGGGAGAAAATACGCATTGCACTCTTTTTCCCTTGATCATGGTTTTGTCCCACTAGGTTTTCCTGACAAGGTTTTTAACGAGGCAACAACCCCAAGCGTATTTGGAGTAATTATGTACTCTTTTCCCTTCAATAAGTTTTCCCACAGGGTTTTACTTGGTAAGGGTTTTAACGAGGCATAGTACTCTTGATAGACATCCAAGGGGGAGTGTTATGAATGAATATGGAATGAATGTCAATCCCCTTTGTATTTGGTAAAGATATGTACCATATATGTATTGTGTTTCTTGGTAGCTAAGCAATATGTATCTATATATATATGTGTGTGTATCATCTATTGAATAAGAGAATAAGCTTTTGGTTCTCATATCTCCATCTCTCTCAATCTCGCCATCTCTCTCTCTCTACTCTCAGTTATTCATAACATATTTAACAATATAAAAATACATTTACCAACAAATATAAAATTGCCATTTGGATAGAAGCTCTCTAAGAAGCTATGACAGCTCACAATCACGAGTCAAGAAATTTATTTGGAGGTTGGAACCACCATAATTTAGTTTGTATTAATTTTGGGCTAAAAAGATTAAATTAAATGGTATAGGTAACGCAAACGCCAAATCCCATGCTGACAAAAGACTCTGTACCAATTTTCCATTTACAAGAAATATTTTGAAGTGTAAAATTTCATTTCTAACCACTTTATATATAACTATATATATTATTTTTCCTAAAAAAATGATTAAATTACTTAATTTAAATAGTCTAACAATTTCAATATTTTTATAAAAAATAAGACAAAATGTTATAATAAAAGTTTGCTTCTAAAAGAATTATAAAAACTATATTTGAACAAGTAAGATTCTATTTTCTTCTAAAAATGTTACAATAGGCTTATATGATGTTTTCGAGAAAAAAAATGTCATATTAGCTATTTTATATGATATTTTTGAGAAATGTCTTAAAACCCCATCTTTTTATAGGACATTTGTGTTTATAGGATTTTCAAATAGTGTGTATAAAATAGTTAATACGACACTTTTAGCTTTAAAATATTTTTAAAAACTTGTTAAAATGCCCAAACGCGTCTTATAAAAATTATTGTAACGCTTTTAGATATGTTGTTTTATGGTTTGGTACTATAAACTTATAAGTCCTTAAAGTATTTTATTATAACGCTTATATATTTTATGTTTCCTATAAAACCAATTTTGTTGTACTAAAAGATTAAAATTTCTTTAATGCAATTTTTTGTTAACATACAATTCAAGAACTTTAAAATAAAAGGCTTACAAGTCATTCAAATAACCAATACATCTCAAATTAAATATTATATTTGTTTGATATATATCTTGTATAAATTTCCACCCTCTTATTCACAAACACACAAATTGGTTTCCTCTTTGAAAAAACAAACCAATTGAAATGGCCATGGTAGAAACCTCATCTTGGAGAGTTTATGTTCTTCTTATGTTGTTTTTAGGTGTTTTACTTTTATCGAGTATCGTAGGGAATGGTCAGCCGTTAGTTCCGGCACTCTTCATATTCGGAGACTCCGTTGTTGATGCCGGAAACAATAACCACCTCGAAACCATTGTCAAATCAAACTTCCCTCCGTATGGTAGAGACTTCACCAACCACCATCCCACCGGCCGGTTTTGTAACGGGAAACTCGCCTCTGACTTCACCGGTAAGTAGCTAGTAGATCTTTCATGCAAGTTGAACAAAACAATCAAATTTGTTGAAAATGACATCGGTGTCCGTGTGCATATGCAAATGCTAGAGTAAATGCGTGCAAACACTACAACAAAAAATTGACTTTATAAGACACAAAACATGTCTATATATATATTCTTATAAACTGTTTTATAAAAGATTTTCGTCTATAAGTTGGTAGGACTCTTTTGGTCGCCTTAAAAAGTTTTTTAACACACTTTTGAGATTCAATGTAATATTAGCCTTTTTCATATTATATCATTTTAAAAAGTGTTTTATAATAATATATCTTCATGACACTTTTTAAAAATGTCGTATAAAAAAATAATATGACATTTTATTTTTAAAGTGTTCTAAAAAGTAAAAAGCTTGTTACAACGTACAAAAAAATCATATCAACTTATTGCAATACTTTATATAGGGGTTACAATTGTAGGGGCATGTTCAAACGAGAAGTTAAACATTTTGTGAGAAAACGAGAAGTGTGATATCATATATGATATACAAGCTTCATCATATATGATTGAACACATGTTACATTGAAAATACACTGACGATTAATCACATATGATTAAACACACCCGTATGCCATGTAATCATATATGATATCACACTTCTCGACTTCTCACAAAATGTTTAACTTCTCGTATGATCATTCTTTTACAATTAAATTAATATGGCCCTACAAACACAATTAAATACCATAAAACAGTTTATTAAGACATTTAAACTTATTTAACGTCCTATAAAACTTATTTTGTTACGATGATGACATATATATAATTACAACCTGTATGGTGCAGGTGAGAATCTAGGATTCACTTCGTACCCTCCACCCATACTAAGCAAAGAAGCCAACGGGAAGAACCTTTTGTTGGGAGCCAACTTTGCATCTGGTGGCTCCGGATACTATGAGACCACTTCCAAGCTATATGTAACACCAAATTCCGCTTTTTTTTTTTTAATATTATTAAGCCATTTATTTATCTCGTATCGTATTATTTATATCGGGAAAATTGTTGAAAAATGAATAGAATACAATTCCATTGAGCAAGCAACTTGGGTACTATAAGGAATATCAGAAGAAGCTGATCACGATAGCAGGACAGTCCAATGCTACATCAATTATTACAGGTTCAATATACCTGCTTAGTTCTGGAAGCAGTGATTTTGTCCAGAATTATTATATCAATCCACTTCTATACAAAGTTTACACACCTTACCAGTTTTCAGACATCCTGATTCAAGCTTACTCGCACTTCATCATGGTAATCAATAAACAAAATTCTAACTTTTTAAAAGATGGTTTAATTAATTATGAATAAATTATATGATTTTTGTTCAAATTTTGCGATAGGAATTATATGGGCTAGGAGCAAGAAAGATCGGAGTGTCGACTTTGCCACCAATCGGTTGCTTACCGGCATCCATTACAATTTTTGGCGAAGATAGTAACGAGTGTGTTACGAAGATGAACATGGTAGCGGTGTATTTCAATAAGAAGTTGAATGCAACATCTATATCTCTAAAATCCAAACTCTCGGGCCTTAATCTTGTGGTGTTAGATATCTATCATCCCCTTTATGACCTCGTCCAGAAGCCTACTGATTATGGTATGATACAATTAATGCATGGATATTATGCATATATATAATACATATATTTATCTAGAAAACTGTGAAACCTATATATTCAATGATGCATATACACATGCATAATATGTACTGATGAATATACTCATTGACGAAATACATATTTTGATAGTGTATATAATGTACAAGTTCTTACTATTCTCAAAATCTAATCATATATATACAATGATTCGATGATTGAATATATATATATATATATATATATATATATATATCGTATTATATAGGGTTCTTTGAAGCAAGGAAGGCATGTTGTGGTACCGGGTTGGTGGAGACATCATTTCTATGCAACAAGGAGTCACCGGGGACATGTGCAAACGCATCGGAATATGTTTTTTGGGACGGGTTTCATCCGTCGGAAACAGCAAACAAGATCTTAGCAGATGATTTGCTCCTTGATGGAATCTCTCTTGTATCGTGATCAATTTATCAAAACCACTACATACTTATTCACACATATATATATATTTTAAACCCATCTTGTTTCTTATTCTATTTTTTCTCTTGTAATTTCTCTTGATATTTTTCTTTATTAATTATTTCTACTATTAATAATACAGTATATGTATATGTTATTATGTGTTTCAGTTAGTAATGTCTAGTATTTGAATAGTTAAAACGTGACATATGAGATATTAAGATACGATTTAAAATATGTTGTATAAAATAAAAATCAAATAAAGAAAACTTTAATATGTTCATTAATTGAGGTGGGTTCATACGAGAACAATTTCTATTTAAAAAAGCACGAGAACAACCGAATACATACAAAATCATATATGATTCACACGATTATGTCTCGTGACTTAAGTCGCGGCCAAAGTCGTTTGCGTCCAGTTTTTCACGGTTAATATAAAATCACATATGATTTTATACATGATTTATTATTTTATTAAATAGTTATCGTTCTCATTTAAACATTTATTTGTGTTCTTTTACATGTTATTTTGAAAACGAAGAAGAAAACCAACTTTTTTAAAAGTTAGCGGTAAAGTATCACGAGAGCTACGGTGGATAAAATCCACGTGGACAAAAGATAACCACCAGAAACCTCCATGGTCGACCTCCTCTGCACCAACCTCCACCACCACCACAACCACCACCGGATTTCACTTCACACACATAGAAATTCATATGGAATCAGATTCCTGAACATAATCAGCTTTACCAGTTGAATTTAGGTTTTGATATGGCGCTAAAAACTGTAATTCCAAATTGTTCCTCCTCACACTTCCCGCATTTATCGGTGGTTCATTCGCCGCCCTATAACAGATACACCTTGATCCGGACAACATATCCGGCGATTTCTCTGCGGAAGAGTTGCTATTTTCTGTTCCCGATTCCACTGGAAATCTTGTCGACTGGTAGGTGTAAGCGTTATGTGAAATCAACGGAAGAGAGTACGGAGGAAACTTCTGCTGGTAATGATGATGATGATTCCGGTGAAGAGAGTTATCAAAGTTCGGACGAGCTCGACAAAGTTACTAGCGGTGGTTCGAGGAGGAATACTTCGTCTTTGTCTGATGCTCTTAACCTTGGGAGTCGTGATCCCGTTTATGAGGTTTGTTTGGATCTTACAAAATTGCGTTGTTTCGTAGCTTATGCAGTTTAGTTTTGATTTTCCCAATGTAATAGCCTTTGACACTGAAAACTTATTCTTAAGGCAGTGAGATGCACGAAACTGAAGCACAAGAACATACTTTGGGTCATTGAATAATCTTCGCACGACATACTTGAAGTTACTATAGATTTTACTTAAGAGTGTACAAACTATAATGACTATAATATGTGGTAATGGAGTCTCATTGCTCATTAGTGTTAGCACAAGTTATTTGGGAATAATGTACCAGCAAGAACATTAAAACTTTATTCCAAATTAGTTGGATTAGGCTAAAAATAAAACAAAATTATTGGTCATATTGATATGGAGAAGGTGTAATTCTAAAAGGAGGGTTCTTATGATTTCTGCCCAAAGTTCCTTGCACCTTATGCGAATATAAACACCGGTTTCGTTTTGTCTTGAGGACAAGAGACTACTCCTAGTCGCGGATCTCCTGCTTTAGGCATAGCAACAAATTTGAGAGTAAGGGTGAAAATGTAATTGTTTTAATTACTATAAAGAGCTAAGGATAGATATGTATGCATAAATATTCCAGTTATTATATCTACAAGGAAGAAACATCTTTAAAACTTCAATGTTAATATGCGCATGTGGTTTGAGACTTTGGCTGAAAAAGGGTTGATTTTGAATGCATGATCTAGCATTGTTGGTTTTTTAAATTAGATTAAGCTTTATGTGACATACTGACATTCTTGTGACTCTTCAATATGATTAGTTATAAAAATACTTCATTTGCAATTATTTCATCATAAGTTCATCTAATATTCTTACATATGTGTTGTTCTTCTCTTAAAGGTTGTGGAAGTGAGTTCAAAAGGAATGGTCTCAACCAGAAAAGTTCACAGACGGCATCTACTAAAGTCAAGTGGTGAACACTCCACAAATAATGATTTATTTGCTGTGGGGATTGGTTTTGCTAGTTGGCTGAACTTTTCTTGCTTCTTCTTGCGGCTCTGTTCAATCTAGAATTTCATTACGAATCCCATAATTGTGATTTGTGAATGAAGCTCTAATGTTCAAGCAACCTTAATATTCATATATTTATATGTGCAATTCTTCAAATAGTTAGAATTATAACTATGTTCTTCCTAGTTACATTTTTCTTTCTTATTCTCTGTGCATCTTTTTATCTAAGTAATTCCGCAACAACTGAGTTATGTTTATTGTCAATACTTAATTGGCATGTCTGAATTTAAGTTTCTGATTGCAGGTCTTCGTCCTCGTGACATACGGAGTGTTGATCCATCATTATGGTTGACAAACACAATGCCTTCTTTGCTGGTATAGTGCCAAGCCAAGCTACTGCTATGAAGTCATACAGGATGTAGATCAAAATCTTATTTGTACGCAGGTGGTACTGATAGATGCATTTCCTTGCAAGATGCCTCTTAGTTTTGCTGTAATTTTGCAGCTTGTATGTTATACATACATATATTATTATGACTTTGGTAGTTGCATGCTTTTAGCAGTAGGCCAGTAGCATACATATGATCACAGAAGTTGGCATTTAGCTTTCTCCCAAGAGTTTGTGTTTGCATTCGTAGAACCATGAGAAAAATGTGTCTTTCGAACATGCAAAGGAATGTGCCTTTCGAACATGCACCTGTTTCCTTCCCTATTTATTTAACTAGAAGAGAACACCAGCATAAAGATCGATTACCTAGTTAATGACTTATGCATTTAACATATACAAACTTTTGAGAGTTATTTCATATGAACATCTCTGTAGAATAAACAAGTAAACAACTGTCAGCTAGCTACTATATTGAACAAGACTTGACATTTTTGGGAGCCACCTGCTACTTCTTGTTTCTGTTCTTAATAATGGAGCTGCTGAGTACTTTACCGCTTTGGGGAGTACTGCATTTTCCATACTATCAAAAGCATAAGCAGCATGATTACTGGTCAGCACTAATACACACATCTTGTGATGTCTTTTGTAGGTTCGTGAAAATGCCATACTATTGAATTTGGGCTCGCTGCGGGCAATTGCAATGCAAGAGAGTGTCTTTATATTTAACTATAACCGGTAAGCATTGGTTGTATGAAAAGTCATCTGAGATAAACTCCTTTCATTTTCGTACTGAATTAAGGTTACTGGGTGGGATGGAGGGAGGAATCAACTACTGAATTGACACATTTTTTTTTTGGTTTATCTGTTGAGTATTGCAGTAGAGGAGGAAAGGCTTTTATTGACGATTTATTACCTCGCTTAAATCCTAAAAGTATGATTGGAGGAGGCCTAGTAATGCCCTTTGAGCTTGAGGTTGGTTTTGTTCTATATAAGTTTTCTGGGTTCACCTAGTATATGACTTTTTCCCTTTCTCTGGATTATATTACCCAAGTTGCTTTTATTCATCTAGTGTTTCTGTAAGCTTTGATGGCTAAAAATTTCTTCAGCTTTCATACCCATGTTCGCATGTGTTTGCTTGCCATTGAGTTAAACCATGGCCTTTCAGGTCCTGTCCTTTCATCCTTTGTGATTTGGCTTTTGCCCCACAAGTGAACTTCACTCAAGTTTCTAGATTATGGATTTTACCAAGGTTTAACAAGAACTATGAACTTGGAATTTCAGGTCGTTGAAGCCGCCCTTCATTCACGAATACAGCACTTTGAGCATAGACTAATGGATTTAGACCCACATGTGAGTATGGAAACATTTTTGGTTAATTCTTAGTATAAGATCAAATATCGTAAATTTTGGGTGGTAAAAACCAGAGTATTGACCAACCACCTGTGTTTCAGTGGTTTGTTGCAGCTGCCATTTTTGGAATTATATATCCTCTAGTAGTATTACAAGTAACATTTGGCTCGAATTTGTATCTCTTTTTATGCTCCACAACATTTAGAGTGGACTGAGCATTGAACCATTCAAGATTTCAAGCAACTTGATGTAATATGCTTTATGAATATTGTTTTGCTCCGTAAGAAGCTGAAATCCCATTAGACACTATTCTTAATTTTCTGGTCTTGTAATTCAAATCCCAAACTTTTACTGTTATTGCGAAGAACATCGTAGAGCATCACTCACTGTCTAACTTTACTGGCATAAGCGTGACCTCTCTAATTTGAACTTAAAGACTTGTTCTTACTCCTAGTTTGTGAAAAGACCGAGTTCAGTCCTCATTGTATGCACAAAAGTTGTGCAATAAAAGACTTATAGCACTAGTGTATGCAGATTGATTAATTTTATTGCACCCGCATACTAATTGGTAAAGAAACCTTTGTATTGTGCTTCAGGTTCAAGATCTACTTAAGGTTTTACCAAACCGATTAACAGCTAGTATATTGGAACAACTTCGTATTTGCAAGCAAACCTTGGTACCATTAATTAATCACATCATCTTTTCCTTGAACTTGCATGCCTATTATGTGAACTGGAAATAAACCAAGTCCCTATTTATTCGCATGGAAGGTCGAGCTGGGATCAAAAGCAGGGGCACTCAGACAAATGCTGCTTGATATCCTAGAGGATTCTCAAGAAATCCGTCGTCTTTGTATTGTGGGAAGAAACTGCATCCTGGGTAGAAACAGTGATGTGGAATGCTCAGTTCCACTTGAGAAGCAAATTGCTGAGGGTAAGTATGTTGCCTAGTTGGAGATATTGTTGTCCAATATTGATAACTCATTGTTGATTTCATCATATGCAGAAGAGGAGGAAGAAATTGAAATGTTGCTCGAAAATTATCTTCACAGGTAGATATCTGGTCTGAGAAGAACTTGAGGGCAGGGTCTATATTGCAATTTGTGGGGTATGCTTAGCAATAAGTTGAATACTCTTCCTATGATTGCAGATGTGAATCATGTCATAATCAAGCAGAAAGACTTCTTGATTCTGCAAGAGAAATGGAAGACTCGATTGCTGTTAACTTGAGGTTTGCATTAGTTTTTGCCATTCGATATCACTTGAAGTAATTTAGTGTGAGAACTTGTATGAACTCTTAGCTTTTACCTGAAGTTGAAGCCGAAAGAGAACCACCCAATTTCCATGGGACATCCTCAAATGGAATTTTTTGCAATGAAAGATGAGGAATAAATGATGAAATAATTCACTTAATTTGTAAACACTGTCTACTGTTTTTACCAGTTCCCGGAGGCTTCAGGTCAGCAGATTTGAATTGCTTCTTCAGGTTGGGACCTTTTGTCTTGCAGTTGGTGCTCTGGTTTCAGGTTCTTACTTTTTTGCATAAATTATTCTACATGCAAGATTCGACTTTATGCACATATTAATCAAAGTGTTTAGTGTTATTAAATCAGGAAATGTTAGCGTAAATTTAGTTTTAAGGAACGAAAGGAAACATTTGAGCATCTCAGAATACATGAACAAATTTGGCTATATTCTATGAAGTACTTTAAGTTATCAGACTAACAACCGAATTCTATTTGATTTTCTTAGAGTTCTAAAATTAGGCATTATTTCTGTTCCAATGCAGGAAGAAAATCGGCTAATTCTATGAAGTTAAGAGCACCAAAAACTCACTTTTCATTTTGTTTGTAGGTATATTTGGTATGAATTTAAGATCCTATCTTGAAGAACACGTGGTACTGTCTTCTTATCTTCAAAAATCTTTAGTGTCCTTCCTACATATATGGGGAACAGAACAGTCGACACCTTATAACACTCGTGTAATTTATTGTATGCAGTTTGCATTTTGGCTAACTACAGCAGGAATCATCTTTGGTGCTATAGTCGCATTTTTTCTCACGTACTCGTACCTCCGGGTGAAGAAAATTCTTTAGGCTGCTGTTGCAGGTTACAGCTTCATCTGATTAATTATCATTTCAGCAAAGAAATTATATTTCTTACATAACCACAGACAAGGAATACAAAAGCAGAGATGAAACCATTAGGATCTGCCATTGGAGTTCTTGATAGCAATCACATCAATCAAAAAGATTAAGATCTGGTTCCATTCGAGGCAACACATGCAAGATTATAGCAAGATAGCAGAGTAAATATATCGTGTATGTAATTCCTAAACATTTGTTGTGTGTATATCAAGTGTATCATATGTTCTTATCGGTTAAAGTTTGTTGTCAGGTCAGAAGCATAATCCATGGATGGTTTCTGAATAAGAAGTTATGGACTCATTTATTGTGTGTAAAAGATAAAGAGTATTGGTAATAACTTTGGTTGTGAAAAGTGAAAACAACACTGCTAATAAACCACATTTTTTACAATGCAACTGTTGACACGTATGTTTGGTAATTATTGTTGTAACGAAACATGTTGGGAAGGCTTTTGTTTGGAAGGGTTTTTCATAGATGGAAGCAATGCATAACTGGCCAAATAAGTTGTAAATCCTATTAAAGCTCATTAAGTTGCTAACATGCCCTTAGAAGTTATTGATTCAGCTTACCTATTGTGGCTTAACAAGCAGGAAAAAAAAGAAGATAACCCTGTGTATCATAGTTTCACTCCATGTCTTAAGAAAATCAGGCACAAACTCAAATAAAATGTATGTTTGTTACCAACCACAATACAAACAATACCAATATTGTCCCTCCAGAAAATTCCATAAATTGTACAAAGAATACTTGTAGCTACACATCATTGAGCATGCTTCACAAAGGACCTCATTCACAATCCGCATGGGCATCAATAATATACTAAACTGAGTGCGTTTCATCTTCCA
The DNA here is from genome assembly GCA_023525745.1 of Arctium lappa. Taxonomy (NCBI): domain Eukaryota; kingdom Viridiplantae; phylum Streptophyta; class Magnoliopsida; order Asterales; family Asteraceae; genus Arctium; species Arctium lappa. The sequence goes on along the minus strand of CM042054.1, from coordinate 7,157,002 downwards.
CCATTTTATGGAGGAGAAAATGCATAGAATCTGCACCATCTGTTGATAAATATTTGGGTACTCCATCCCTGAAATGTAGGAACAAGATAAGCAACAACAAACCAAAACATTTTTCAAAAAGGCATACAATTTTCCTTAATGTCAACGTGATTTCTATTTGGTAATAAGATCAAACACATCTAGCAAGATGATATTGTCCCATAAATAAGATATGAAAATTGAAAAAAGAAATGGAAACTATATTCATCATGAAGGTGAACATGCATGAACTATTCATGATATGAATGATACATTATTCATGATGAATAACCCATAAAGGCGTGTGGGTCACATGGCATCATGTCCTTTGTCCCCCCTGGTTCACAACCTAAAATCGTTTTGCAATTGAACTCCCCCTATATATATATATATACAATTTTGTCGTTTTCGTACTTTTAAATAGTTAACATTCTCGTCCGATCGTCCTTCTCTCTGTCTGTCTCTCTCTCTCTCTCTCTCTCTCTCTATATATATATATATATATATATATATATATAACTCATTGAAATTCATTAAGAGGCTATTTGGTTCAGTCACGAGAATGAAAATGACAACGAATGGAAAAAAAAAAGAATGAATTTTCATTCCCCCCTTGTTAACCTCGAATGAAAATTTGGGCTTATGGGGAATTGGCTCATTATATTATATAAAATCAAACAGTTTCTTTTATTTTCAATCTCATTAATTACTGCTTAATATCTCTGACCAAACACCCCTTAAGTGTATATGAATCAATGAATTTACTGGTTCTCTAAATATTTATGGTTCTACTTTGAACCTCCCCTAATATCAAGTCAGATAACAGTGTCCTGTTTTATCACCAAATTCTAAACAAAATTAAAGGAATTGAGGTAATATTATGGAGAACAAAAAGCAAAACAAGAATGTTACCTGTGAAATTTAGCAGGCTTATCTTAGTGCTGGTTTTGAAACTCCTCCAATTGCTATGTTCCCCATTCCAACCTCCATTGCTTCCCTCTCATCTTTCTCTCTGTTATTTTCCAAAGTCTTGTTATCAGTTGCCTGGGGCACGACAGAAGCAAGATGCCGAGGTACACCAGTGATCCATGGGTGAGTAAGGCATTGTGCAGCAGTAGGCCTCTTCTCAGGGACAAATTCGAGTATAGGAACAAGAAAGTCAGCCAACTCGTTTGCATCTTCTTCACTGAACTCGTATTTCTCCATAAGCACCTTCTTTAGAGGCCAAAAACGTAACCGGCGGATATGTCTCAAATCACCATGCCGGTTGAAGAAATCCCGAGAGTAGCGCCCACCTAAAGCTATCTGCACAATACCACGTAATAAAGACATTTTCAGTTAGAAACCTACACGGAAAAGTATCATCACATGAATTTGTGGTCCAACTAAATGGATTAAAAACAAAATTTAGTAAATAAAAATACATAATGTCCGACCTTTCGAGGCATCATTCCAAGAAGTTCCATCATTAGGGCCAAGTGATCCTGTGAAGTATAAACAAAATTTAACAATGATAAACTATGATAAAAAAACACTTGATATGAAAAATAAAATTAGAAGCTAATATTTGATCAGATAACAATACATGATATTCTTTTATATAAAAACCATCTTAATTTTTTATTCATATACAAGAGAAGGCGATAGTACATACACGCATACATATAACAGATAAGTAATTGAGTGATGATGACCTAAACTATATGTTAGGAAAAAATGATAGAAGACCAGTATATATTCCGTGCCCAAGCTAAAAGTACACTATCAGTGTGATGAAATATTAACCTTTGTTTTGGATGAAGGCTTTGTTAGGTTGCATAAACGCCGACTATTTACTGTTTTATCGAGCCATTTAAAAGAAAAAAAAAACTCAGGTGATTTTGACTTGAAAGCCAAATACAATAAGTACTACAACTCATTTCTCTACCATGCTTTTTCTATCAGATTCGAGGTGTCTTGAACTCATCTCAGATAAGAAAGGAGAATATGTCCATATTTCTTCATGTTAAAAACAAAAACTGGAAAGCACAAGGACTCTTTCAAATGGGAAAGAAACAGTAGCTCATTTAGAGCAAACCACAATTCTTTCATGGAATATCAGTTGCTAACAATGTCTGTTGACAAGCATAAAAAACTATTACTTGCCAAATGGATGAACAGGTCAAATGGTTGATGTCAAGTTCAATACTAATAAAGTAGCCAAGTGGGTGTGTTGTTATTTCATAGAAAAGTATTCCAGAAGACAGCTTATACAACAAGAGAACACTAAGGGGCTGTTTGGTAGCCTCTTAATGGTATCAGTAAGAGGTAGATTCTGAATCAAAAAGGGAAAGATCTTGTTTGGCAAAACAAAAGTAAACTCTGAATTGATTTTTTTCCCTCTGAGCGATTCTTTACATAGGTGATAGCAAAATCATTCAGAGCCTATACTATTCCCACAGTACCCTCGCGCCCTCATCTCCCACTCTCTCACGCTATCATCATCTCCCACCCTCTCATCTCTATTCCTTTTTTTCTTTTTTTGGGGGTTCATGTTCTCACACACATATTCATGTTCTCTCTCTCATACACGTATATATAGATTGTCTTTTTATTTTTCATATTCATACTAAATTATTTTTATTTTTCATCTTTATCCTAAATTATTTTTTGTTTAAAAATTTCATATATTAAATTGGACCATTAATTACTTTCTATTTTTTATTCATAAATTTTATTTAAAAGCTTTTGTCAAATGTTAATTTTCCTTCAACATAATACTGGGGTAAAATAGTAATTTTATGTTATTCATACTGTTGATTCAGAACAGTTTCCAAACAATCAATTTCTAACACAAAATCACACAGATCCTCTAATCATTATGGCCACTTAACTATTCTGCACTAAATGATTCTGATGCTGCCAAACAGCTCCTAAGTCCTCCAAGTTACTAATAGACATTCTAGGACCAACGCATGAACATCGATTTCCCATTTGTTCCCCGCTGTCAGCTATATAGAAAGATCTGCAAAGAAGTAGCTGGGAAGAATTAACATTAAATAGATCATCCTAAGTGTTCGACACGCACGGGGTTTAACACTTGAACCCATGGCTCTTCAAATATAACCAGGTATTTGTAACAATTGACCATGAGAGAAGTTTATTTCTTAGGTGCCATTTACCAAACGCTCACCGGGTAAGCGTTTACCCGTAAGAGTCACCACTCTTACTTACCTTATCGGGTAAGATTCTCAGCCATCAAAATGGCATAGTAGGCAATACAATAATAATCTTACCCGGCAAGCGCTAAACGGGTAAGAGCCACCACCCCCATTTACCGATTAAGATCGTTGGTCCTTCTCATGCCTCTTACAGGATAAGATTCTCGGTCATTGTCATGCTTACGCGGTAAGGTAAGTGAGCAAGTAAGCGCTTACCCGGTTAGCGTTTGGTAAATGGCCCCTTAGAAAACATTTCTCCTTTCCAACTTGAACTTAGTGAGATAAAAGCCAATAGTGTGCATCGCTATTAGAACCAAATACTCTGAGGAAGATCTTGATAGCAACTGAAGACACATGTGACACAAACATGCTTGAATGACTTTCTACCAAATAATGGGGCCCTAAGAAAAAGCATCAAGGGGGTCTACAATGTGCAGAATATGGTTGAAGCACAGGCAATGTTGATGACAGATCCAAACTAACCTTCCCCAGTGATCACTGGACTCCTTCCCTATTGCTGACCTAATAAAATTCCATATCAGCACCACCCATAAAAAGCATCAAGATCTATATCTCATTTTTCTGGTTTGTTTGGAATCAATACATGCACACACACACATATAAATAATAGGCTTGCACTAGATGAAATTTTTTTATATCTTTCAATGCAGTTGGCATACTTGGATCCTCGCTGCTTAAAAATAAGACTGAACAACTGAAAGTAATTTCAATTATCAAACAAGTCCAGCAAATCCAAGCTACCATCACCATGGTAAAGAGAAAAGGTGAGTCCTTCTCATGGAACTCAATTTCTTGAAACATGATTTGGAAATTTATTCAGAGTCGCACAATAAATTTTTATATGAAGCATGCAACTGATGTCAAACGATCATACATTTTCTTTGCCACTTAAAAGTTGAAGTTGGTAACAATGTTCAAAAGTAATATGTTGGCTCAGAATACAGTCGTGCCAGTGATTTCATATTTTGTGGAGGTGTGATCAAAGGCTATCTGCTAAAAGTGTAAAAGAGGAGGAAAACAGCACAGCATATATTTATTTAAGTAGCCTTGGTCACCATTATCTCAACATCATAAATCCACATAACCATTTACTTGTCAAACAGAAACTAGAATTGGGTAGTAAGATATTTCAGAACCTCCAGCATATGTAAAAATCAAGCTTTCAAGATTAATAAGTCCTGAAATTCAATTTTCTTAGCAAAAATTAAAGCCAAGAGTTCAGTAGAGAGTCAGATTCCACACTTCCAACTTAAGTTTTACTGAAAAGAGAGATGCATTAATGGATCTTAATTATGTTGGTTGAATCGATACAAATGGGACTCTACAGCTGTCACACCAACCAAAACCCTGAAGTACACATCAAAGTGCTTCATCATATTTAATTTTGTTTATTGCTTGTTTCTGAAAATTAGGTTGGCGAATTTAGGTATATTGACCACTTATCAATTAACTTCTTAAAGAGAATTTAAAACCAATGCTATATTTGGATGATCATCAGTTTAAGAGGCCGAGGGAGAAACTCGGTATAATTATTTAAACGAGTTCTACATGTGCATCACCATAGCTAATGACTCAACTCCAACCAAAGAATGACCATTAACCACAGCTTCCAAAAAAATAAAATCCCGGAATACAATGGTATTGTGTGCAACTCTTCTTCCTGTAACCAAAATTTTCATGAAACTATTAAACTGGGCCTTTTTTCCAATGTATAAAGGTTATAGTTGTGTGACCAAGTATTCAGGCCTTGAATCATATCTTGTATGTGCTAGAAACTTGACATGATCATATCTTCCACACAGCCGTCCTCTTCAGACTCAAGATACACATTAATATCTAATTGACCAAACGCATAATTTGTACCATGGGAGAATTATCAACTTTGACCCCTATGCATCAACTGCTTAGAATGCGCATGAGTACCCTAACCATTCAAGATGACCCCTTAATGAAGCAAGGTCCAAGTTATCCAGGTAAAAGTGAAGCTACTGATAGGACTCCGATAATCTGATTAGATGCATCAGCAGGAAAAAAAAACTGACACTTTCTTTGTGAACTGGAGTACAATCTAAAGTAGTAAAATGTGACGATAAGAAAACTGAAGGTAAGAAATCATCTGAGATGCAGGAAGGGTCAATGATATAAAATGGACACACTACTGCCTGCATAAATTGTCACAGTGACTATAGAAGAATCAAACATTTAAAAATTGAATGCCCGTACCTCATCCCTGTCATAGTTGTCACCGCTATGAGGATCAAAGAGAACATCACCCGTGACCAGCTCGAAGCATATGCATGCAAATGACCATAGATCAGCAGATGTAGAGTATTTGGATCCAAGTAGCACCTCTGGACATCTGTATTGCCTAGTCTGGATGTCACTTGTAAATTGCTTATAGGTCCAACATGCATTACCAAAATCAACCAACTTGCACTTAACGTCAACTTCTGCCAATAGCTTCTGCCTTGTTGAGCGGCTTCCTCTCCTACGAAGTTGGTTTCCCTGTCGAGAATCCCTTGCTTCAGAAGAATCATTGGATTCATCTTTTACAACAGATGCAGGGGCATGCTCTTCAAGGGAATCTCCATTTGATTTCTCATTGCAACAAGAATTAGCACCAGTTATCACATTAACAGACTCAACTTCCTCAGGTTCTTCCTTTCCAGCACCATTGTGGGCTGCCTTTTTAGCCTTTTTCCTTATTTTCTTTTTCTGGTTCTTGGTTAGATCACCATTTGAACTCTTAACGTCTTTAGAAGCTCCGGAATCGGCCAGAACTTTTTCCTTGCTGGACGGAAGAACGAGAGGTGAACCTGTTTTTCTTGGATCTTTTTCGGGATCAATCGTAGACAGAAGTAAAATATTTTCTGGTTTAAGATCGGTGTGAATAATGGAAAGCTGACGATGCAAGTAATCCAAACCCCCTAAAATGTGGTAGCAAATTTCTTTAACCTTGTGTAGAGGAATCCCTCGATAGTCCGAATACTTTATTAGTGTCAAAAGATTGTCACCCAAATACTCAAAAACCATACAAACATGCTGCCCATTTGGTCCAGAGTGTTTGAAATGATCTAAAAGCTTCACAACACACTTCTTGTCATCAGGGTCTCCCTCGGCTATCTGCTTTAATATTGTGATTTCATCCATTGCTGCCTCGGTGTAATGTTGTGCACTCTTTTGCACTTTTAAAGCTACATATCTCTACAAAACAAAACCAATATGCTGTTTGAGCTCCTCCCCTTGTACCCTCAAATGAGATAAGTAATAAAACAAATTGCAGATTATCCTAATATAAACTCATGCAAATCCTAATACTTCTTTCATCCACAAGAATCATACATATATTAAACTATAAGAAAAACAAAAACAGCTTCCCAAGTATTAGCCTTAAGCTTTTAATCTTAAAACAGGTACACATGCTGGCTATCAGATCGAAATCATGACCACAGGACACGAAATCATAGTTCAATTTTCTAATTATCACCTCAAACAAGTGTGATCACAACCTAGATAATTAACCATATGACTACCATTTAACACGTTATTCCCTTAATTTTACAGTTACTGAGAGTAATAAGCTGTTGTTTCATACTAACTCGGACTCCAATTTCGAAAGTTTTTTTTTTTTCAGAATGGATTTTGGTACTGTTTATACGAACAATCAACTTAAACGAAATCAGAGTGCGTGTGTGTATTAGATGATATGAAATACATGAAACATTGAAACGTACCGATTTATGAGTGTCCCAAGCGAGCCACACAGTAGAAAAATGACCCCAACCGAGCTTGCTCTGAACAACATATCTCGAATGCTTAAACGTATCACCGATACGAACAGCATGATAACCTCCTCGCCTGTAATCCTCCGTCCCTTCGTCCTCCGACGTGTAATCGCTTGCCTCACTCCGATCATCGCCGGCGCCGCCATTTCTTCTATCGTTATTAGATTCCTCTGCCATCAGATGGTTTAACACTCTGCGATTGGATGCCGGAAAAAAGGAGGGAGTGAGTTGAATTTTTCAAATCAAACCGATTGCAACTGATCTCGAATCGAAATCCCAAAGTAAAGAGTATGTGTATCTAGAACTCGGATTCTAGGGTTTCTATATTTATATTTTTTTTTTTTCAGGGTAGAAACGTATGCAGATAAACTAAATATGTAAGAACAAATTTGCTATTTTCTTTAGGTTTTGTTTGGCAAATTAGCTTATATAAGCTAGCTTGTAGCAGATAAGTTAGTTTTTTTTTTTTTTTTTTTTTTTTTTGCCAAACATAGCCTTAATAGATAATTGAGAAATGGTGATTAAGATGGATTAACAAAAAGGCAATAATCGTTACTAAATTTTAAATTGAATTTTACGAAAATGATAACTTTGAAAACGGATGTAGTATGTCTTATTTTACATGATTTTTTTTTATCTACGGCTTTGATTTAGTGTATTAATTGATATATATATATATGTGTGTGTGTGTGTTGTACATAGGGGTGTGTTAAAAAACGGAAGACCGATAAATCGAGTTGAACCGTTTGTTCACAAACTGACAAACGGAATATCTGGAAAACCGAAAAAATCGGCAGTCATAGGTCGGTTTCGGTTTTGAATTTGTGGTACTCACGGGTACCTGAACTGAACCGGATATAATGTATATATAATATCTAATTTACATTATTTATTAACATAAAGTTAAATAAGTAAAAATCTTTTACGTTTTGTTTTCAATCATTATGGTGGATGATTAAATTTTGACTGTATAAATTCGTGAAAGAGTTGACATTAACCAATTTTTTGTAAACAATTAAACTTATTTTAATTTGTAGCAATTTGATTATTTTTATTTATTTGGTGTGTAATTGTTTTAAATGTTATATTTCAATACCAATTTTACATTGTAAATGATATTTTTTGTAACTTCGGGAAACCATAAACCAAACGGCATATAACCGCCTTATTTATGTTTATGAAACAAAAAATACAATTAATAATTTTTACATTGTAAACCGATTACAAATGAAACAAATACACTGTAAAATAAATATGTTAATTAAAATATAAAATTATAGTTTTAATATGTGTGAAATAATATCTTACAATAATAGTTTTCATATTTATCATAATATATAGGTTTCTTAAATGATTTATATTTATGACTATTTTGCATATGAAAAAAATTGGAAAATACGATTATATATAAGACATAGACATACAAAGTAAAAAATATAAAATAGTATGAATTACTCCCTCCGTCCTAAAATAAGTGTCCACAATTGACTTGGCACACAGTTTTAGACATGCATAATTATTACCCCTTTTTGGTATCAAATGACATCTTTACCCTTATTTAATGTTTCTTTTTCTTCACAACTCTTATGTATTTGTGTACTAATTAAGGGTAAATGTGAGAATTTAGCTATCTACTTTTTGAAAGTGGACACTTATTTTGGGACAAACATAAATAGAAATGTAGACATTTATTTTGGGACGGAGGGAGTATGATCTAAATTTAAATTAAAACTTATAAGATTATTTAATTGGTTTCAATAATTGTGACATATATATTAAGTTTATATGGTCCCATTAATAATGTGCAATAATATTTTGTAATCAAAACGCTTCTTCAAATAATATTTTTATAAAAAGAAAAAAAACATGAACATCTTTACCAAATATAATTAAAGATTGGGTTCCGGTGAAAAGTTGAGGTAACGGTGAGAAGCGTGAGAAATGGTTATCAACCGTTGAATGAGAAATTGAAGCACATTATGATGAGATGCATCGAGATGCACCAGATCAATTCTCTTATAAGCCGCAATTCATGTGAGGGCTTGAGATTAACAGAGATCAACGGTCCAGATCCACTTGTTACGTTTCTCACCGTTAACTCAACTTCTCACAAGATTCTTCGCCTTATAATTAAATACCGTTTTTATTTTTTTAACCTAATATGGATTATATATAAAATATTTAGATTATGATATAATTTTTTGAGTTAAACAATATATTAAAAATCGATAATTTTATTCCTCTTCAATTTCACAACCATATTTTTTGCTTTTTGAGTTTTTTTTTTTTAGTTTTTAAAATATTATATATTCATTTTGTTTACATGGATATTGCGAAAAAAAAATGATGAAACACATCGAATCAGTCTGGATTTTCAGCATTTTTGCGGACTTATATAGTTGTTTTTGGTATTTTCACGAGGTAGATGGATATCACATCTTCATCGTTTTGTGGTATATTTGAAATGTGGTTAAACAAACACATCAAAAAATAATAATCATACTAGTTACATAATTAATAAACTTCTCAATTCTTATACATGGTATTGAATCGATGACAAGTGTCTGACTAGTTTCAAGCGTGGCATCAACTATTAGCCACCAACAACTACACGAGGTCGTGATTTTACTAGGGTTGAGCACGTCATTTGCATAATCAACAACATAACAGTTTGTAGAGGTGTTATTACATGTTGGCCATAAGCTTGACCTCATGTATGCCAAGAGGGCATTCGTATATTGGTACTTCGGTGAAGGCATGGAGGAAGGTGAATTCTCACAAGTCCATGAAGATCTTGCAGCTTTAGAGAAAAATTATGTGGCTGCTGCTGAAGGTGTAGATGATGAAAGTGGGGGAAAAGATTATGAGTGTTAAGACGATGGTTGTTTTTTGTTGGTTATGTGAAGAAACTTTAATTTGAAGACTTTAACAATTATATCAGCAAAATTAAAAAAAACGTTAAATGATTAAACCAGGGGTTGAAATCATAACTTTAATGTTTTATTGGATTTGGGTTAGGTTACAGTGAGAATGAAAATTATGGTGGGAAGAGTAAGAAGAGTTGTCCACCCTTAGACCAATTCTAATTGAAGATCAACACTAATGAAATGCACTTGATTAATTCCCTTCTAAAGTACAATTCATAATGATCAAAGGTCTAAATCTCTTCTTATACTTCCCAGTAGACGAATGTCTACTGACTTCTTGATAAATTATTAAAATTTACGTAATTTAAATCGTAGCCAAAATCGTCATTTTAATTTCGTGAGTACCTTTTGGCAATTTCCATATATTTAAAAATAGGGGTGCTATTTGCACCAAAAAGGTTCAAATAGTGAATGATTGTTTTTCGAACCAATCATTTTTAAGAAAATGTCATTTTACTTTTATATATTATTATTATTATATGATATATATATATATATATATATGTGTGTGTGTGTGTGTGTGTTTTGATTTTATAAATTTATAAAATTTGTAACTTTTGATTTTATTTTATTTTATAAATTTGTAACTTTTGATTTTATTATAACTTTGTAAAATGTAATTTTCTTTTAGGGACCAATTCGGTATAACTTGATGGAAGAGTTAGATACATACACGACAAAGTACATCAACGCTTTTGGAGGTGAACATTGGGATATTACTTACAACACTTTAAATTTTTTTCGATCAGATCACGGTGCACCATTTGAACACTGGATGACAATGCCTGAAATAGGTGTCTTGATTGCTTCAAAATATAATGTGATATTACATGTTATAAGTATGACAAGCAGTGGGACGTACTTGCCGCTTAGGTCCACTCCGCCAGTGTGGTATGAACATGTTGTTTTTACAATTGGGTACGTTAATGGTAACCATTATGTGAAATTAGATATGGCAGAAGGATACCCGTTTCCACAAATTGTAGAACATTTTTTCCATTACAGTTATCTGTGTGCTGCTGAATGTGCTACCCCGTATTCAGAGCGAATAAAGAATTGCATGCAGTTTTTACGTGTTAATTGTACTACGTATAATGTTATTTTAGAATAATCGAATGTAATATAGATTATTTTATGTTCTATTTATATGTTAAATCGCAATATTTATGTTTTATTTTTATATTTATATAATTATAAAAAATTAGTGATATTTATATTTATAAATATTTATTTATTTTCAAATCAAAACAAAAAATAAAAAAAATCTTTTAAAACTATATAATACAAATAAACAAAAATATATAATAAAAATAAAAATGAAAAAAGAAAACAAAAAGACGAAAAAACAAAAAAAAACAAAATCATTGCACCAATCATTTTGATGCAAATAGCAAAAAAAAAAAAAAAAAATATGTGCAATTAGCCTACCCTTAAAAATTGGCAAAAGTTGCATTTGCAGATGTAGTTGTTTGGGGTTAACTGTTACTTTCCATAAACTAAATTAAATTAACAGTCGCATAAATATGTATTTTAAAAAACTTAAAAATATAACTTGTAATATAGTTGTTTACTGAAAATAATAATATTCAACAATTACTTAATTATATATACCATTACCATATTATAATGCATGCATAAAAAATTCTTAAAAATAATTGTTAAAACTTAATATACCGTTATTTAATGTTAATTACTTAAAATCTCTTAAAAACAACCATTAAAATTTTATGTATTACATTTAATGCTATTTATTAACTTTCAATAATTATCTATAACCACTTTAACTCACCTAAAATCACTCCCCGCATAAAATTTTAAATATAAAAACTCTAAAATATAATTAAGAAAATCTAACAGAATATTTATTGTTTATTTTATAAAAAAAACATTATATTATTATTAAACAATATAATAAACTCTTAAAAAAAAGCTTTTATGTATTAAGTATTGTTTATTGATACACATTACTTAAAATTTAGAATTACAAGTCATGATGCATGAGTACAAATTTCTAAACCTATATGTTTGAATTCATAACTAACTGATAAACATAATCAAAACAGGATAAATATTTGAATTTAAATATAAATAATTTAAATTATATAATATAATCATTGAATTCTAACAAAATACTTATCTTTTTTTTATAAAAAAATATATTATTAAGGCTAAATTAAACAAATTTATAAAAAATCATTATCACTCTCTCAAAACCATTCAAAATCGTATTGTAAATCGACAAAAAACAAAAATTAAAATAAAATATTAAAATTGTGATGTATCTCGCTGCATTACACGAGTACGTTTCTAGTTATTTTTTGAATAAAATAAAACAATTAATAAGAAAAGTAATTCATATGTCGACGGGGCTCCGAACCCGCCGATGTATTCGCTCCAACAACAAAGCAGGACCAATACATGTCTGGCTGCCATCCCAGTTCAGTAGGCTTAATTGGGCCGGTCCAAAATACAGTTTTAGTAATTTTTCGTATTAATTGTTTTTCTTATTTTATACAATTTTATAATTGTAAAAATATCATACAATTTATAATTGTAAAAATATTATACAATTAATAAGAAAAATAATTAATTGTATAATATTTTTATGTAAAAATAAAAAAAATATTTTATAATTTTTCAAAAATCATAATTACTAAAAGTGTATAATATTTTTTGTGTTATTTTATAAATACTTGAAAACTTTTGAAATTTCGGATTGCTGTAAAAACCGTTCCAAGTGCCAGAGGTCCGTCCGAGTTTGGCCATCGCTATTACCCACATGAAATCATCAATTTTTTTGAAGTATATATAATATTTATATACGACAAATGCAACAATAAACTCACACATTCTCCTCACATTTTGTGAGGATTGTGTTGGTGATTTTAGTGAAATCATCGGTTCATTTTATGTAATTGGGTTCACAAAATAATAATGGGGTTGGTAGCTAAGCTATAACACGAGCTAGAAGGTGTGGAGTGCACACTCGTGTAAGCTAACTAGCACCCATGATTGTTGGATGGTCATGATTGGAGGGTTATTAAGGGGTTGTTTGGTAGTTGCTGAATGGTTGAGTGCAGAATAGTTAAGAGGTCAGAATGGCTGAGAGGCTCTGTATGATTTAGTGCAGAATGAAATATGGTTATTTGGTAACTACTCTAAATGGACGGTCTGAATGACAATAAATTACCATTTTAACCCTCTAAATGATTTAGTTCTGAATGACAGATAATTGTTTGACATCTTAATAAAACAATTATTTTACAAATATAACTACATAATCAATATTATTAAATCCTTTGCTCATTTGTTTGATATGGAAATTATAGAGAAGAAGAACATCCTCGTCGGCGATTTCATGCCTAGCACTAAATTCACCGGAGATCGCCGTATTTGTGCTTATCTCGATACGTCTGAACCTCAACATGAGCAGGTACGTTTCAGTAATTCTACTTAATTTTTCTATCGATCGCCGGTCTTATTATCGCATTTCAATCCGTTCAATTTGGGGCAGATCGGCGATTCATATATTTTTCAACGATTTTTTGGAACAATTTACGAGTTAAAATCTGATCGAATCTACAGTAAACACCGCCTGAACATTTTCTGTTGATACCTGCAAAAAATTAGCTGAAAAGCTAGTACAACAAAAAATTCAGATGGTACCTGCAGCTAAAGAAGAAAAGAAGAAAAAACCTAGCTTCTCTCGATGGTACCTGCTAACTTGCAGCCAAGAAGGGAGATGCGATGGGAACGCCGACAGAAGTGGAAGCGAGGCCGGCGAGAGCAGGGAAGCAGCGCCGGTGAGGAGAATGGAAGCGACGCCAGCGAGGAGAAGGGAAGCGACGCCGACGAGAGAAGGGAGAAGGGAGATGTGTGTTCTTGGGAAAAGGGAGAAGGAGACACGACTTCCTATAAAAAAAAAATTTAAACAAAGGGTAGCAATGGAAATAACAACCATCTGAATGGTTGAGGGGAACCCTATACACAAAATGGTTAAGAGGTAATTGTAACCATTAAGAGGACAAATTTTTTTTGCCAAACAACCTCTACCTCTTACCGATTAAGAGGTAGGCTCTTAATGGTTACATTAAGAGCTAACCAACCAACCCCTAAGTGGAAATGATTTGGTTGACAGTGTCTGGCACGAGTCTCCACGCGGGTTCACTCGCACGACAAGTCGTGCAGGACTCTGGAGGGTAGGGGTGTTCATCCAAACCGCATAAACCGCCCACACCGCACCACACCACACCTCAAAACACGGTTTAGAACTCTCGCGGTGCGGTTTGCGGTTTTGAGTTATCAAACCGCACCGCATATTTTATATATTTATTTTTTAGTTTTGTATATAAGATATATATATATATATATATATATATATATATATAATTACTTATTTATAACTTTATGTAATGTTTTTGAACTTCAATAAACAATTAGCTAATTGGGAGTCGGGGCTTAAGGATCGAGATGAAATAAAATTTGGGCATGTCGCAACTCACACGTATAATTTTGTTTGAAGTTTATTTTTTTAACTTCTTAAACTATTAATAATTATGCAATATGTATTTGGGAATCGGATGTATTGAAACTCTTTATTTTTTTGGACTACGATCACTTTACGTTGATTTTATAATGTATTTTTAAACTTAATAAATTTGGATTGCAGGCATAAAGTGCGATAGGGACAAACCGCATAAACCGCACCGCACCGCATTTTATGGTGCGGTTTAAGGTTTATGCGGTGCGGTGCGGTGCGGTTTGGGAAAATGCTCAAACCGCATATGCGGTGCGGTTTGCGGTTTCGTCCCAAACCGCACTAAACCGCACCGCGAACACCCCTACTGGAGGGTTCGATAAACAGTGCTTGGCGCGGCTCTATCTGTGCCACGAGTCGCGCAGGACACTGAAATGTTTGTCGACTAGTGTTTGGCGCGGGTTTCCGCGCGGGTCCACTCACCCTGCCAGTTGCGTAGACCTCGAGTTTTGTAACTGTCAATCTTTATGAAAATCATTTTGTAAACTCCAAATCATTGTGTAACCATCAGACAATCAATCCCATTAAATGATAATTTATTATCTTTAATAATATAAGATCAGTTACGATTCTCTTGGTGTTTAAATATGATCGATTTCTGCCAGAATCGATACCGGCGAATTGAGATTATCCTCGAGTGAATTTCGTGATACCCAGGTAGAATAGGGTCGAAATATCACTTAAGGAAAACGAGCTCTCACACGATCTCACATTCTTATCCAAGTCGATTACTCTCTCTTCTCTTCTCTCCATCGATTTCTGCACCCCCACTCCCCAACAGTTTGAACCCCTAACCTCTTAGGAGGGAAAGAACTCATATACCACTAGGCCAAAGGCCTTTGGTATCATAACATAAAACATAATATGGTGATGTATTATAGCTAAAATATATAAAAGTCACCTAAAATATCGAAGTTTATCTTGATTCCACGATCACTTCGTTCTAAGAAGCGTACGTATTGATAACGTGTTAAAAGGAAAACAAAATAGAACAACAATAAATAAAGAGTGAATATGTCATTCTCATTAATCATAAGTCATTTATAAATGGATGAGTTACAAATAGATAACTATAAGATATTTCAGTTCTAATATATATTTGATATATTTATTTCTATCTCTATTTCTATTTTTATATTATTTAGACGATGACACACTTATCCTATAACAGATAATAAATTGTAAACTTTAATTTTAAAAAATATAAAAACATAGAATACATGTTTTGTAATATAATTAAGATATCGATATAAATGTACTCTGATTAAAGTAAAAAAAGAAACCCAATTAAATAATTAGGAAAAAATATATCCATATAAGCATAAAACTAACCATATAGAAGAAAAAACTCGTTTTTTTTTAATATAATTTGTTAGCTAAAAATCAATCACATTTAAAACAATTTAAATCTAAAACAAATTAAACATTTATCTATACTATATAATGAAAAGTCTAATACGGTTATTGTATAAACTATTGTACAATTACATTTACCATTCTTAATCTTTTATACAATAACATTTACTACCATTATAATGTTACATTTATCACCATTACAATTACTTATTTAATTTATTTTGTATCCCTTACTTTTTCATTTTACATTATACACCGTTATCATATTAACACAAATAATCGTATATGAACAAAAATGCAATGAAAAAATACGTTCATTTTTTTACAAATTATACCATTATAATCGTCTCGTCAATACCTTCAAAACGAGCCCAATATTGAATATTTTTTAATTTAACCATACTATTAAATATCAGAATATATACGAATTATTTATACTACTAAAACGGTTATTGTACAAACTTTTGTACAATTACATTTACCACCCTTACATTGTTACATTTATCACCCTTATAATTACTTATTTAATTTACTTTATATCCCTTATTTTTTTCATTTTACACATATTAACACAAATAATTATATATTAACAAAAATGCAATGAAAAAATACGTTCATTTTTCTACAAATTATATAATTATAAGCGTCTCCTCAATATCTTCAAAACGAGCCAAATATTGAATATTTTTTAATTTAACCGTACTATTAAATATCATGAATATCTACGAAATAATTTGTTTTTCTGTCCATACGTTTTATTTTTTTTCCACCGTTAGCACGTTAAAAATACATAATCGTAAAATACGTTTCATTCTTATTATAAATAATATCATTATAATTTTTTTCGTCAATAATTGTAATATAAACTAATTATTGAATATTTTTATGGCTTTAGGTTTCATAAGTTGTGATTTTTAGGTCATGGTTGATTATTGATGAAATGTATATAAGGAAATAGCATTAATTGTTCGTTCTTTACTTACATTCCGCTGCATCGCGCGGGTATATGCCTAGTAGTTTATTAATTAGTTTTCATCCGGTTTTATAGAAATCATACATAAATTATAATAACTTATAAACTTAAATTTTAAAATATTTATATCACTGCTTAATTGAAAACCAACCAAAGATCCCCATATATATTATATATAGAGAGAGGCCCCTTTAAATATAAACCATGCATATGTTGTACCCATTACAAACCAATATTAACCCTTGATATATATCTTCAAAGGTTTCATACATGCATTATTCACATTTTTCAACTTTCGAACTGTACACATTATTCACATATGTTATTCCTATTTATGGAATTGCATATGTGAAAATGCAATTTCTTCATATGCAACTATATATTTCCTGTCTATATGCATAAACGAAATTGTGAAGAAACTCATTTGATTGATGCATATATGGAAACTGTCAATAATATCAAGGGTTGAGTTTGTAAGGGATGAAACAAATATACAATTTTTATTTGATTCCCCCCCCCCCCTCTCTCTCTCTCTCTCTCTCTCTCTCTAGGGGGTCATTCAAGGTAGAACTCGTTTATTTGTGATAACTGTGAGATCCAATCTCAACTACAAATCAAAGAATAATTTAGGAAATTAATAATTTTGGTAATCTGATTAAATTTTTAATGAAAGAACATTTTAGGTATTTAAAAAAAAAATTCTAAATCCTCTATACGACTTCCTTTCTTTGGCCTTCGGTAACATTATTCCAACGATTGTGATACCTACTGTTATGATACTCAAAATAAATACAATAACCATTGTGATATTGTGATACCCAATGTGATACCAGTGTGATACAAAATGTGATATCGTTGTGATTTAAATTGTGATACCAGCTGTGATATCATTGTGATACAACCATATGGTTCGTCGTTTTAAAAGAAGGGTGGAACCACATAGACTAAATCGGCAGGATATCCATCTCCCTCCCGTCGGCAAGGACCAAATCGCTGGAGAAGATGGACGCCACCAAGTCGCCGGAGAAGATGGACCAAATCGTCGACAAAGATGCCACATATCGGATGGACCAAATCTCCGGCAAGGACCAAACACATCCTCCCTCTTTCTGTTTCTCTTCTTGTGTGCACGGCGAGAACGACTTAATGCTTGATGGATCTCCATTGAAGCGCCACCAAGATAGATCTGAACCAGAAGCAACGAGATGCCGAAGATGGATGACATCTTGTAGACTAGAAGCAACGAGATGACGAAGACGCCGCCCTGCTCGTATCGGGGAAGGACATCTTGCTGCTGGTTTTGTGGTGCATCTGGTTTTGGGGTGCATCTTCTGTGCGGCAGGAATAATTCTTGTTGCTTCTGTGCGACATGAATAATTCTTGAACTATAAAATATATGATGGTTATCAAGGAGCACATGGGGGTTTTGGCTATGGCATGAAGAATTCTTGTTGCTTCTGTGCGACAGGAATAATTCAAAAAGATGGTCAATCGGCGCACAAAATTAGGGTTTTAATTAGGAGTTATCAAAAAATATAAATTACCAAATTACCTTTTATTTTATTTAAGTAAATAATATTAATTATCTAAAATAATTGGCTCACATTAGATATCACGTTCATCACAAACTACACAAATAATTGGGTCCATTTCTTTTGTTAACCACCCTATTGGTACTAACTGTGTTAACCAACCACAACCGTAGATGCATCAGTTCAATGATTAGGATTAATAAGGGTAATTTTGGCAAGTCACACGTGCTTTGTTCTTTGTGCATATGTGCAAAGGGGTGATTTTGTCAAAACACAAGAATCATAAACATGACAAGTGTTATTCACGGTAACTAGTTCCCAAAACAATTAATTTGTGCATGCATAACCAAATTTAAAAAAGAGAAAAATATGAAAACAATACATGAAGGAATCTTGAATTTGTGCATACATGAACAAATTCAAAACCAGACATTAAACCATTATTTGAAATTCATAAATAAAAAATAAATAAATTAATACATAATATAAAAACTTAATTTGTGCATACATGCACAAATTCAAAACCAGACATTAAACCATTTACATAATTTATGCATATATGAACAAGTTCAAATGAAATAACTACCAAATTTAAAAAAAAATTATGGAAACAATACATGGAGGGAATTTTGAATTTGTGCATAACATAGTTAGATGGTTAAGTATTTGTGTATGTTAATCGATATATTTTTTTATATTAAAAAATTATTTTAAATAAAATAGATTTTGAAAATAAGGATAAACACAAATTTTATATTCTTCGATTCCATAAAACACATATGTTTCTTCACTTTCATTATGAAAAGTCAAACGCAAGTTTGATAAATTTTATGTTTGATGTTGATCCATTAACTTATTAAGAAAAAATAATTACAATATAATATAATTAGATAACTACCAAATTTAAATATGAAAAAGTTATGGAAACTATTTAATCAATTAAAATACCAAAAAATACCTTTACAATATTACTAGGCATCAAATAGACATAAATTTTTGATGGAATTTTATTGGTTAGGATTTAGTTAACACAGTTAACATTAATAAGATTATTAACAAAAGAATGGGGCTATA
The DNA here is from genome assembly GCA_023525745.1 of Arctium lappa. Classification (NCBI taxonomy): domain Eukaryota; kingdom Viridiplantae; phylum Streptophyta; class Magnoliopsida; order Asterales; family Asteraceae; genus Arctium; species Arctium lappa. Next base: position 7,137,579 of record CM042054.1, on the reverse strand, counting down.
AATATATTAAACATTATTTTAAAACTATGTAAAACTTGATACATAATAAGAGCATCTTCAATGGGAGCTTATTGTAAAGCTTTTTACCATTTCAATAAATTATTAGAATCATTTTTTACCATTGGAATGAAACTAATTGAAAAGTTGTTAGTTCATCAACGAGTCATTACACAATTCAAGTAATATTTTACCCCTTTAATTTTACACTTTTATCTTTTATTTCAATATATTTTTCATTTTAAACCTTAGTATATTATAATTAAATAATCTAACTCATTAAATATTTATAATAAAATCAAATATATTTTATAATAAAATATATTATTAAAAAGCTTTCATTAAGACTATCAAAATGACATGAATAATTAAAAAAAATATAAAAATCATATAATATATTTATCGTCTTCAATTTTTTTAACGAATTCAATTTTTTATAAGTTAAATAATTTTTGTTAAAACGAAAAATTAAATAAAGGACTTTTACAAACATTTTAAATAGATGACGATAGATTATAATGTAAGTAATGAAAAAGCTTTTAAAAAGGTTATTAACGTTTTTAAGGATATGTTTTTTTTTGGGAAGGCATAGCGGCATCGAACCAACGAACGGCTACCATGAACTCACGCACACACGCATGCACGCCTCCCCGGCGGTATCGAGCATCCACGGACAACCCACTAATTCGCCGCTGTCCCGGCCCAGCTTATGCTGAACCTAGAACCCAACCACAATTTAAGACTGGGCTGGGGGCAACCCAGTCAACGACTGGACCGACCCAAGGACTGGGTACTCCTCATGCCCTCAAATTGACTCCCCTTGGATTCGAACCCGGATAGGTTAGGATACCATCCACAACCCCCCAGGATATTATCGTCCTTGAGGAAACCAAGTAAGCTAGACATGATTTGTTTTAAGGATATGTTGATATGACAAAAATAAAAGGACATTGAATGACTCATATGTAGATGTAGATGCTCTAATAAAAATAGATTCTCATTATCATATATTTTAATATATCGATTAATTGGGCCCTTTTGAGAAAATGGTGGTGGCGATTCCGAAATGAAAAAAAAGCGTTTTGGGTAAAAATCATAAAAAGCATATATGGGGAGGGAGGGGGGCTGTTTGGTAATCATGTGTTTGGTATTGGTGCAGGTACGGTTTGGAGCAAAATAGCACGGATTGGAGCGGAAATGGACAATAACGGAGTTGCATTCACAAATTCGTTCCGAAAGAAAGTTGGAGATGGGAAGAATACAAGCTTATGGAAATAATTATGGACGGGCCCAAGAACTTTTAAAGAAGAATTCGGTAGACTTTATCGCTTGGAAATGGATCAAGAAGCAAAGGTCTCGGAAAGAGGAAAGTGGTCGGAAGAGACGTGGAATTGGGAATGGAAATGGAGAAGACCACCGAGGGGAAGGGAAGTCGGAGAGTTGGAGAATCTCATGAGAAGACTAGAAGAAATCCATCTAGAAAGAGGGTGCGAAGATAAAACGGTATGGTCACTAGACGAGACAAATGGTTTCAACGTCAAGAAATTAAGAGAGCTCATGGAAGAAGGAAGGCCAAATTATAATGGAGCGGTGGAACCTACGAAGTGGATGAAAATCATCCCGAAAAAGATATGTGTTTTCATTTGGAGAGTAAAAAGAGAAAGAATCCCATGTCGATCGGTTTTGGATCGAATGGGAATAGAGTTACATTCGGTTTTGTGTCCAAGATGTGGTGAAATGGTTGAATCGGTGGACCACGCTCTAGCCTCGTGCCCGGAGGTAAAACAACTATGGATTTTAATTGGAAGATGGTGGAAAAGAAACTTGGAAGAAATAACATCGGTAAGAGAAATTCTCCAAGAAGGAGCGAATTCGATTAATAACAACTCTAACGATTCGCTTTGGAATGGAGTGATTTGGGCGGTCTTGTATTTGATTTGGATGAACAGAAATAGTGTGGTATTTAGGGGAGATAAAAGGAATATCGTGGATCAAATATACGAGTTTCAAATGATCATAATGGAATGGGTCAAAAGACGTAAAAACATCACAACGTTCGATGGTACACGGTGGTTCATGGACCCTAACTCTATATCGTAATTCAGCAGGGGCGACGTCGATAAATGCGAGGTGCGAGAAGCGGTAACTTGACAGCAGTCGATGGAAATGTAAGTTTGCTCCTCGCGAACTGGATTCGAGCGCTGCATCGGTTCCGTATTTCCGTAACTGAGTATTTCCTTTACTTTTGTACACTTTGTTTAGCCCTCTGTTCTTTTCGTTCGATCAGACCTGCGGTAGTAAGCTGAAAATGGGTCTGTTTCTTTGGTTGTATTTGGGTACGTGAGTTTTAATGCAATTTGCCTTTCAAAAAAAAAATCATATATTTTAAATGCATATTTTCATAATTTAATTTTACAACAAACAATTAAAAATAATAATAATAATTTACAACAAACATTGACGGGATTTGACTATATATTCTGAGTCATATGGGTCTGTATATTTTCCATATTTATCCCTTAATTTTAGTACTTGTATAAATAAAAGACGCCACCACCACCCTTTCTCCTCCCACAACCACTTCACCATTCACTCATCCAATCCATCCACCCACTTCTCTGAAAAACCGTTTTGCGATCTTCAATCGATCGTTTAACAATGTCAGGTCGAGGTCGTGGACGCGGTGGTTACGGCGGTGCTGGCCGTGGACGAGGAGGACAAGGCGTCGGACAACAATCGGCGTCGTTTCATCCTCAAGGCAGAGGCGCTGGCGGTAGAGGAAACGAACAATCGTACGGTTACCGTGCCATAACTCCGGTGGTTGCGTCATCTTCGACGGTGCCGACGATGCAATCGAGAGAGTTGCAGAATGTTTCGTTTGGATCGGCGGCGGAAGGATCGTCTAGGACTTTTGCGTCTGGTTCGGTTCAGCCACAACCGGCAACGCAGCGGCCTCCGGTACAGGTTCCGGCGGGAAGTAGTGTTGGTCGTGGACAAGGACGAGGCGGTGCACAATCGTCTCCGGTTGGAGGAATTGTTGGCGGATCTACTGCGGTTCCGTCAGTTGCGTCGTCTTCGACGGATCTGACGCCATCGAGAGAATTGAAGAATCTCTCACTTGGTTCGGCCGCACCAGCAGCTGTTGGTACTACTGTTGCGTCTGCTCTGGTTCAGCCACAACAGTCCATGCAGCAGCGTACGGCTCAGCCAGATTTGTCGGTCTCTACGCAACAATCGAATGTGGGATCGGGTTCTGAGGCCGTACCTTTAGTTCCTTCTTCATCTAAGCTTCATAAGGCTCCTGCTAGACCAGGTTATGGTACCGCCGGAAAAAAATGTGTGATCAAGGCGAATCACTTCTGTGTTGAATTTGGTGATAAAGACCCCTATCAATACGATGTAAGTTTTTAGATCTCTATGTTCTTATATCTTTTTCTATCACGACTGTATATGTATACATGCGATATAAGATATATATACATACATTATACATATAGATATACACACACACCAAGAAACCCATTAAAACATTATATGTATACATGCGAAATAGGATATATATATATAGAGAGAGAGAGAGGATGCTTTTCATTTGAAAAGCAATCAATTCGTGGAGACTATGCAAACCATTGTTTTAGGAAACAATATATATATTTATGGAAAACTATTATGATTCATTAATAATGATTGTGATATATATGAAAGATGATAAGATTCATTTATTATAAATGACTTTAGATTAGGAAACTTAACAAAATGTTTTCTAAAATAGTGGTTTGCAAAGTTTCCACGAATTGATATATATATATATATATATATATATATATATATATATATATATATATATATATATATATATATATATATAGATAGGGGACCTTTCATGGGAGACCCTAGTATTTTGTGGTAACCATGAGATCCAATCTCATCTATCCATCTTAGTAATCAATGGTTTAAAATAAATAAGAGATATATTAATAAAAAACACAATTTTAGGTCATTAAAATAGGTAAAGAGGGTAAAATTGTTAAAAAACTTTATAATTCATTGTGATCTAATTTAGGTGGGTCCGATAATTTTGGAATGAAATCAGATAAGATTATCTCAAAATAATGAAACTTATCATTCAATCAAACTTTATCCGGTGAATACAAAAAATATAGTGTGTTATACTGTGATTACCAATGTGATACACTCAAAGTATATTGTGTTACACTGTGATTAGCATTGTGTTACACTATGATTACTATTGTGATGCACTCAAAGAACATTGTGTTACACTGTGATTACTATTGTGATGCACTCAAAGAACATTGTGTTACATTGTGATTACTATTGTGTTACGCTGTGATTACTATTATGTTACACTGTGATTAACATCGTGTTACAATGTGAACGATGGAAATGATGCATAATTTAAAATTTCATACGACCAAATTAAAAAGTAAACAGAATATCTTATAATCAGTTGATTGAGAAATTTTAGGAAACAATATATTTAATTTATAAATGATTGATTTTTTCAGTTACAATTTTGTTTTTAATATTATTTAATTTATCAAATGACCAAAATATCCTTCATTATTAATAAATAAAAAAATAAAATAATATTAGATGGATGGATGAGATTGGATCTTATAGTTACCACAATCTAATAGGGTCTCATATGATTAGGCCCATATATATATAGGGTCCTTCTTTTATTAAACATTAGTGTTAACCTTGTTAACCATCAAGATCTTTCATCTTGTTAATCAACAGTTCATATTAAATCAGTTTTTTTTCTAAATGAAATAGGTGAACATGAGGATTTCATATACGAAGAAGTGTAAAGTAATAAAATCAAAATTTTGGAAAAAGGAAACCATATCACTCCATATTTCATGTCTCGAAGAAATAGGAAGGTTTCAAAAAATTGAACAAATATTTCTGATTTTGATGTTCATCTGTTCATAACTGTTTTTTGATACAGTTTGAAACATATTCATACATGCACATACGTGTAAAGTTTATTTGATCATATATGAACAAATATATAACTCTAACATGATCATATTGAGCATATACATATCTAACATGTTCGTATCCGCATATATGTATACATATAACATTTCATATATGCACATATGAACTTGTTCATTTCATGTGCATATATGAAACACCAAAAAATTGCATAGATGAACATTATTAAGGTGAATATTGTATATGCAAAACACTAGCATAAGACTGTTCGTTTGAGTAAGACTAAAACTGTGTCACATAAGATATAATTAAGAGAGAAGAAGATGAAGATTAACATTAATCTTTAAAAAAAAATATACTAAATATACATAAAATTATTAAAATATTAAAAAGTCTAGATGTGATGTTAGGAAACAAAGTATACCTAAAATAATTAAAATATTAAAAAACCTAAACTACCAATTATCTTAATTCCTATTGGTCCAACGGGAATACGAATTAAAATCACACGTGATTTTACACGTGAATTAGAAAAAAGAGGTGTTAGATTGTAGGGCAAAGTCGCATATACGTGTAAAATCACATATGTCGCCGTTTTCGTATTCTCTTAGATAGATATGGTTCTCGTTTGATACCGACTATATATGTATAGGCAGATGGATGCACACACAATAAATGTTACAAACTGTGAAAACAAAATTTATCATTTGTTTCATAGATGAAATAGCCAATGTGAACCAAATAAAAATCAACCAAAACTATATAATAAGTTTAATTTAAAGTTATGATTCATATTGTTTTATATTTTTATGTGTTGTGCCTGTGTATGAGTTTGTCTGTGAGGCACTTATTGTGGGTTTCAAGTAAAAATTAATGTATATTTATGTTTTTTAAACATTTATGTTCATGAATCGATGTACCTGTCCCGATGGGGACGGGGATTCTTCCCAAAACCGGGGATTGGGGATGGGGATCTCCGAAAGTTAAAAACCGGGGATGGGGACGATCCCACCCCGTCCCGTCCCTGTATATTATATATATTATATAACTATTACTAAATATAATATAATATAATATATATCTATTTTTAAATATATTATTTATAAAGATTTAGATGCATTATCTTTTAAATTTAGAAATGATATTTTGATCTATTTTGTTACAATTTTGATCTTACTTGTTGAGAACGGGAATGGGGATGTGATCATCACATAACCGGAAAAACCATGAAAAAAAGATCCAAAAACATATATCTATATGGATGTTTAGGTTAAAAAATATGTTTAGATAATTATAGTACTTTGATACTTTATTTTTTAATTTTCTAATATTTGTGTAGGATGTATGTATCCTATGTAATTAAAGAAGAGTACCATGCTTTGATGGTTAATTGATGAGGTCTCATTGATCATCGTGAAGTCTTTAAAATTCATGGCAAACGTTTGATTCTTTGTGTTTACTTTAAATTTATATACATATATTAGTTTTATATTTCGTTTGTAATTCATAAAATATTTTAAATTTTATGTAGGTGACTATTACTCCGGAGGTGACATCAAAAACAAAATGCAGGGATATAATGAAATGTTTAATTAAGGATTATCGGGTATCCCACATGGGAAATCGACCGTTGGCTTATGACGGAAAGAAAAGTGCATTTGTCGCTGGGCCTTTGCCTTTTGAATCCAAAGAATTTGTCATTGTTGTCCCGGAGAAAGATGGGTATATACTTTTTTGGTCCAACGTCAAGTATTTTTATTTAATGTTCTTGTTTTCTTGAAACTTATCATTTCATTAATTTGTAGGCGACAACGGGAATTTAAGGTCGCCATCAAATTTGCTGCGAAAAAAGATCTTCACCATCTGCGCGAGTTTTTGAGTGGTAGACAACTCGATAATCCTCAGGAAACAATACAAGCTCTGGATGTGGTTCTTAGGGAAGCCGCTTCAAAAGGGTAATATTCTTTTCTTTTGCTACGTAGTGGATCGGAATTTAAGTTTCTTATACTAGTTATCTTCGAATTGTAGGAGGGAAATTGTTGGAAGATCAATATTTAGCACTGCATTTGGCAAAGGTTCGCTTGGCAATGGTATCGAGTATTGGAGAGGCTTTTATCAAAGCCTACGTCCGACACAAATGGGCTTATCACTTAACGTTGGTGTGTATATGTGGTCTTCGTTGTACACGCGTGCATACATTTATATGTATCTAACTTCATGTTCGTTTGTTCTTGTGTTGAATATCATCTTTCGCAGATATGTCAGCCCGGGCTTTTTATGATTCCATTCTAGTATCTGATTTTGTTATGGCTTATCTTGCTAAAGATGTAACAAGGCCACTTTCGGATCAAGAACGAATTAGGGTATTGTTTGCTAGCTTTCGTATACGATCTAAATGTTTAAATTACGAACTACTACTATACCCGATGTTTTGAAATATCAGGTGAAGAAAGCTCTGAGAGGCGTTAGGGTTCGAGTTACTCATGGGGGATTTAATAGAAGTTACAAAGTTCATAGCATAACAACACAGACAACCAGCCAGCTAACGTAACCTCGCAATTTTTTTTTCTGATCATTTGATATTGTCGTTAATTATGTTTTACAATCAGTCTATTTGTACTCATCTTTGTTTATGTCGTAGTTTTCCTATTGATGAATCCGGGACAGTTATATCTGTCATTCAATACTTTCGCGACAAATATAACTTCACCCTTCAATTTCCATTCCTCCCTGCAATTCAAGCCGGCAACGATGCAAAACCAACATATCTGCCCATGGAGGTTTGTTTTAACATTGTGTTATATGGCCGCTTCAAATAAAAAGCTAAATATTGCGAGTTAATTTAAGGTTCATAAGTGAATAATTGAAAAAATCCAGTTGGAGATGCATATGTGAATCCATATGAATAATATGTAATAGTCGTTCATATATGCATCTTCAAATAGATTTATTTGAATTTTTCAATGGATTCACATATGAACCTTTCTTTCTTACATTCTGACGATATTTAGTCTTATTTTTTGAACCTCCCACCACTTGTGATATATTGCTAGTATATAGATTTGTAGCCTTGTTGATGGTCAAAGGTATTCAAAGAAGCTAAATGAGAGGCAGGTGACCCAAATGCTCAGGGCTACTTGCAAACGTCCTAACGAACGGGAGAACGAGATTAAAACCGTATGAATTTTAACTACGCTGATTATAAGTTGTTTTCGGTATATATTATGTGTCAAGAAAACCAAATATATTTCTTTGCTATGTTGTTGGTTATAGGTGATAAGAGGAAACAATTATGCCAATGATGAACTGGTGAAAGATTTTGGTCTACAAGTTAGGGAGCAACTTACCTCAATTGAAGCCCGAGTTCTTCCACCTCCACCTGTAATTATAAGTTTATTTTTTCTAGTTTCTTGGTTTGTTATATGTTGTTTTTTTTGTTATATTCACATGTGAATTTGATCACATTCATCGATTCAGCTCAAGTATCATGAGTCGGGGCGCAAATCAGAGGTTTACCCGTCGGTTGGTCAATGGAATATGATGGATTTGGTAATGTTTTAATTTTTCATATATGTCTTTCTCTCCTTTTGACACTTTTCACAAGCTGAAAGTCTTCATAGGCCCTATTATTTGCATCAATTCACCATTGTTTTTTATTGTATAAGGAATCTCCGATCCAACCACTAAAAAAACAACACTATAAACACTAAAAATGTTGATCCCTATGAACACTAAAAAATACCCAACTCCAACCATACAATTAAAAAACACTAAAAACATCTTTAATATTATTTTATTATAATCTATACTATCTATACTATATTATAAAGATGACATAAAAAACTCTTAATTACAACTCACTAAGCTTTATGTAATATCATTTAAAGCTATCTACTTAAAATCTCTTAATTAAAAATAAATATTAAAGCCTAATGTACTACATGTAAAGCTTTTAACCCTAATTAATATATTTCATTCTTATCCCCCAAAATCCTTATCTCTAATTCACAAACCCTAAAATTATGAAATTTGAATTCTGATAAACATAATTAAAACAGGATAAACATCTCAATTTAAATATAAAAAATTTAAAATATATAAGATAATTAATGAATTTTAACAAACTACTTAATTTTTTATATATAAAAAACATTATATTGTTAAGCCTAAATTAAACAAATTTATATATAAAAAAATAATTATCACTCAATAAAAATCATCCAAAATCGTACTGTAAATCAATAAAAAAACAAAAAATAAAAATAAACATTAAAATCGTGACATTTAAAATAGATTATGCTAATATAAAATCTATTTTACAAAATCCTCCACCAAAAAAACAAATATTTATATTAATAAATGAATATCCATTCCACAAATAGATGATTATGTGAGATACTGTGCTTGGAAAGGTTGTATCAAAGCATTAAGAAATTGTAAATTAAGTAATTGACTTTAATTAGTTGTACCTTGTGCTTAAAATGTTGTAATTAAGAGTTTTTTATATCGTTTTTATAATATAGTATAGATATTACTAAAAATTTGTTTTAATTATATTATTAAATATGTAATTGATTATTTTTTCTAGATGTCATTAAAATATATAAGATAATCATTGAATTCTAACAAAATACTTAATTTTTTTATATAAAAAACGTTATATTATTAAGCCTAAATTAAACAAATTTATTAAAAAAAACATTATCACTTTCTTAAAACCATCCAAAATCGTACTGTAAATCAAAAATAAAATAAAATAAAATAAAACATTAAAATCGTAATGTATTTCCCTGCATTGCGCGAGTACGCTTCTAGTATTATAATAATAAAATAATAATATTACTTAATGTATTGAACCATTAATCTATATATAATTATAAACGTTGAATATAATATTAGTATTTATTTTTAGAGGCCTATTTTATTGACCTCCATATATAGAGGGATACTTTATTGACCTTTATTTTTTTAGTGTTGCATTAAGGCATCCCCAACCCAACCACTATAAAAAAACACTAATAACATTAAAAATGGTGGGTTCCCAACACTATAAAAAATACAACTCCAACCATGCACCGAAAAAACACTAAAAACATCTTTAATATTATAATAATAATAAAATAATATTATATAATGTATTAAGATATTAATCTATATATATATATATATATATGTATAAAAGTTGAATAAAATATCATAATTTAGTTTTAGAGACCTATATTATTGACTTCAAATAGATGCCTACATTTATTGATCTCCATTTTTTAGTGTTTTAGTGTTGGGTTGGAGAAGAAAACACCTCCATTTTTGTGTTTTTAGTGATGGGTTGGAGATGGTCTTAGAGATAAAAACACATCCATTTTAGTGTCTTCCATTTTAGTGTTTTTAGTGTTGGGTTGAAGATGGTCTAATAACTGTCTTTTCTGTCGTTTGTAGAAAATGATAAACGGGGGTACTGTAAATTTCTGGGCCGTTGTTAATTTTTCTAGGCACAGGCAAAATGCAGTTGACAACTTTCGTGATGGACTTATATCAATGTGTATAGAGAAAGGAATGGTATGAATCTTGATCCTCATTTTGCCGTCATTTTATGTTAGATTCGTCGTTTTTGTGGTCACTATATGCTGGTGTGTGTAATTACAAACGGTTTATTTGTTTTGACAGGTTTTCGATCGTCAACCTTTGATTCCAACGTTTAACGCCTCCCCTCAAAGTATTGAAAAGGCGCTCGTGGATGTTCACAATCAATGTTGTGCTCAATTAGCACGAACTTCTCGTGGACATTTTCAGTTGTTGTTTGTGATTCTACCTGAAATTAGCGGGTCATATGGCAAGTTGCTTATAACACAATCTTTGAATCTTGAGAAGATACGAAGAGAAGGTCAAAGGAAGGTTCATATGTGAATTATCATATAGATTAATTTTTTTACGTGAAGACGCATACGTGAACCAACGTTACATATTATACATATGAGTTCACATACATATTCAAAATGATTTTTTCAATGATTCATGTATGAACCTTTCTTTAACCTTTCCTTCTTTTCTTCTCAAGATATTTAGCTTTTGATTCTTATGTATACCTTCCGTTATATATATATATAGAGAGAGAGAGAGAATAAGAAACTCCGTTAGTGATAAAGCACTTTCAAAATCACAGGTGATTTTATAGTAATGGTCACATGTGTAAAATCACATGTGATTCGATTGTTTTCTTATTTTATTACTGTTTTTTATCAACCTGATTCTATATATACATACGTATGTATTTATACATGGTTTATTGATTTGTGTTGGTTTTACTTCAGGAAAGATCAAAAGAATATGTGAAACAGAGTTGGGAATTGTTTCTCAGTGCTGTCAACCCAAGCATGTTATGAAGCCCAATAGACAATATTTTGAAAATGTAGCTCTCAAGATTAATGTGAAGGTGTGATACTTATAATCTTACATACATTTTTAGTGTTTCATTTTTATTGAAATCAATTTTGTTCTCATTATATACCATTGATGAGTTTATAGGTGGGGGGAAGAAACACCATTTTGTCTGCAACACTTAACAAAATGCTTCCTATGGTCACTGATCGTCCAACGATCATTTTTGGAGCGGATGTGACCCATCCGCAACCAGGGGAGGATTCGGGACCCTCTATTGCTGCTGTATGTCGCTATTTCGATCTATTTTTGCAATAGTATCTTTCACTTTTGCTTAGAGATCATTTTCTAGTTATAAACTCACCCGAACTGATTCTATTTTATAGGTGGTTGCTTCGATGGATTGGCCATATGTTACGAAATATAGAGCATTGATGTCTGCACAGCCTCACAGACAGGAAATCATTGAGGATCTCTACACAACATATACTGATGCGCAACGGGGATTGGTTCATGCAGGCCTGATTAGGTAAAGATGATTACTATCTTTTGGGTAAATGTCTTTTGGATAAATGTCAGGTCTGCGTACATTCCTGGACCCCACCTCTCGGTGGGATATTCGATATACTGGGCTGGTTTGGTTTGGTACTCTGTTTTTGTATTTTTGTATCTCAAACAATTTGTTTGCTTTTACAGAGACCATCTTATAGCCTTCAAGAATGCAACTGGACACAAACCTCATAGGATTATATTTTATAGGTTGAATCTTTTACTTCCATTTTTTTTTTCAAACTAGTTTTAGGAGCCGTTTACCAAACTGTTAATTACTGGGTAAGAGCTTACGGACAAGTGTCACCATCCTTACTTATCTACCTGGTAAGCTCTTACCCGATAAGCGTTTGGTAAATGACCCCTTACTCTTTTATCATAGCATGTTTATCTAATATTAACTATCACAGAGATGGAGTTAGTGAGGGGCAGTTTAGTCATGTTTTGCTACATGAGATGGACAAAATCCGAAAGGTACGTAGTTTTTATTTGGGGGTTATAATTTCGAGCGTGTCGTTGTTTTTCTGGATGTTCGTTAAAATGTTTTCTTGGTGTTTCAGGCTTGTGTCTCGTTAGAGGAGAACTACCTCCCTCGTGTTACATTTATAGTCGTTCAAAAGAGGCATCATACACGCCTTTTTCCCGCGAATCATGGGGATAGGCAAACCACGGACAGAAGTGGCAATATTCTTCCAGGTTTCTATTTTCTTGAGTGATGGTTTTATTAGCTTGTCGATATATTCTTGCGTGACGATCATAGACTTATATACGTTTTCTATTTGTTAACTGTTATCAGGAACCGTTGTTGATACGAATATATGTCACCCTACTGAATTTGATTTCTACTTGTGTAGCCATGCTGGTATTCAGGTAAACTACCATGTCCATTTGCTGGTTTTGTTTTCTTTCATTATTTTTTTGTTGTATCGCTTCTTGAATAATCTGATTTTTGTGCAAAAACCGAAGGGAACAAGCCGTCCAACGCATTACCATGTGCTTTATGACGAAAACAAATTCACTGCCGATGGATTACAGACGCTTACCAACAGCTTGTGCTACACGTACGTTACTAACCCACCCGTGTTTCTTATCACGTTTTGTTGGAAGTCTTTTTTTGTTATTGATATGATATGGAAACCGTTTACATTTCAGGTATGCGAGGTGCACAAGATCTGTCTCCATAGGTATGCAATCGACTCTTTGGCTTTTCGTCAATTTGTTTGTTTTGATGAACTGTCTCGATGATTTTTTATTACCATCGACCATCATTATCTATACAGTATATGGGTCCTTTAGATAAGATAAATGACCTAAAACGAGTTTTCAGTTAGGACCATGATCTTCAAAAACGTTTTTTTTTAGCTCAATTCAAAACATTCTGGTCTTGTAAAAACTTTGAAATACACTAAAGGAGTAAAGGGTCATTTTTGCCAGCTTCCCGAGAAAGTCATCGAGATAAATAGCTTACGTAAATTGGTAAATGTGGATCTTATTAGACGTTAAAGAGTCTTATTTTGGATTTGTTCTCTTTTGCAGTTCCTCCAGCATATTATGCACACTTGACCGCCTTTCGTGCACGTTATTACACGGAAGGCATGGCATCGGAGAGTGAATCTGCAGTGGGTGGCAGGGCGACGAGAGAAAGGACGGCTGAAGTTCGACAACTCCCGATGATTCGTGATAATGTGAAGGCAGTTATGTTCTACTGTTGAGTGATGCCTTGTGTTTTGGTGGTTGGCTTTTAAAGCTCTCGTGGTTTTCTTGGTATTTGATCAAGCATCTGTTAAACGCTCTTCTTTGTTGGTGGTTCAGTCTTGGTATTTTGGTGGGTTGTTCTTGGTTTCTTTTGGTGCATTTGGTGGTTAGTTATGACTTATTGCATGCATTTCCTATATTTGATACAAAAGATCCAATGAATTTGATTTTAAGTTATGAGTCATATTTATTCCATATGCTTTGTTCTTGAATGTGTGTTTTATATATGAATGTATTTTTTTTGTTATTTCATATGTAAAATATTCTTTAATGTTTCACAACACTTTTTTTAAAATTGTAAGTTCACTAGTAAATCATGTTGAATGGTGCTTTCATATCCTATTGTTTTTTTACATAATCTATTAAATTTGGGCATGGACGTGGGCGCGCAGCTTATTCCATCCCTGCCGGCCGTGCCAAACATTGCTTTTTAGAGGCAGCAAGTTTTTGAGCTGTTCGTGGGCGTGGGGATTTTAGGGGCGTGGGTGCGAGCATTATTCACAAAAGTCGCTTTTCTGCTGGGTTTTCATTTTCCTAATTTAAGGAATTGTGTTAATTTTAAAATCATAGGATAAATTTTAGTGCTTAGAAGACCATCTTTGCCATTCACTACTTAAACCATTTTGGCTTCTTCAAGCTTACATTCCATTTATCCCTTTTGAGTGTTTCTCAGAATAGATGGAGCTCATAGGATAAATTTTAGTTGAAGAACATGTATAGGTATCACTCATTTTATTATTTCTATCTCTAGATACACACACTCACCATAGTTGTGATTCTACTCCTTCAAGAGCATTGTAATCTTCATATTCCACTAGTGGATTTCTCTCGGTGGTCTCCTCCACCCGTTGTTATCTTCGATTTTGTTTTTCACGTAAATCTTGATGTTGTCTTCTAACTTTGTCTCTTTACTGTTGGATGCATATTTAGTAAGTGAATCATCATATTCGTATGTTTTAGGAACTTTGTCTTGTTCGTTAGGAACACCCTTTTGAGTGCTCTTGTTTGACTTTGGTTAAACTCTTTAATTTGGGATTAACTTAACATTATCTCTATTCCGTTTTACAACACATCACTGTGCTATTTGATATGATTTTTTTTATCTAATGTTAAAATGTAAGTTATTGATTATCATATATTTATTTCATAATGTAAAAGTTTGTGTTTGTGAAACAAAAAATACACCGTAAAAAGTTTTTACATTATGAAGTGAGTACATTGAAACCAAAATAAATAAGAAAAAGAGGCGCGTCTAATCGATATGAAACTCCGACATACACAATGGGAACGAAATTGCAGCAAATAGAAGGCACAAAAAAAAAGAGATATCGGAAACCATAAACTTTACAATGAACAATAATACATCAATCGTATATACATTTATAAACTCCGTACGTATAGGAGCGTATGTTAAACTGACCTGCCTGTTGCTATTTAAATAAAAAATTGTACTATACACGATATAAAACAAAATAAATAAATAAACAAATAATATTTTCTTTTGAAAAACTAAGACAACGAATAAACCATGAAATTATATATATACCGATCATAAATGTAGCATGGAAGCAATAACGATGATGGTAGTCAGCCTGTAAAGTGTACCATATGGACCATAATTTGAGATCCTTGTTGGTGCAGAAGACACGTTAACAGGTGTTCTACCTATAATATGTGAAACATCGTTAGATTACTCTCCAAAAGAGCCCTTGAAAAACTACAAAACAGAACGTCTTTTCTGACGAAAAAAATCGTCGGAAATCCATCAGAAAGGGCTATCAGCGGTGGATTTGCGGCGAATAAAAATTCCGTCACAAATCCGTTAAAAATGTTAAAGAGAATACATACATACATACATACATATATATATATATATATATATATATATATATATATATATATATATATATTCAAGTTTCATTAACGGATTTGTGGCGGATTTTCGACGGATTTACGGTGGTGTTGACTTTTGTGGATTCCACCGGAAATCCGCCGGAAACGGCCGTCGGTAATAGTCCTTTGTTTAGTAGTGAAAAGAGAACGGGCGTTCCAACATAATTAGAAAATAAAAGGTCCAGGTCTTGGTCGACGTGGGAGTCCAATGCGTCCCCTCCAACGAGGCATAATTAAGAGTGTCGAGCCCCTAGATTAATCTCCAAAAAAGGAGATAAGGGAGGTTCCACATATTCTCAATCTATGCCCGTCTAGCCTCCATTAGAGGGGGCGTGTTGGAGTCCTGCATTGGCTAGATTGAGAATACGTGGAACCCAAAACGTAATGAAAAGAGGACTTACAGTCGTGGTCAGCCCATCCGATCCGTTGACCACCTATGTCGTAAACCACACTCTTGTCTTTCAAAACAAGGTCTACACGAAAATAAGAACGCGTTAAAAGGTAATCAAGAACTTAACATAAAGAATATGAATACGTATTTTTTCTTATACCTCCTAAAATCGTCATTCCTTCACCCTCTACCTTCTGAAACCCCAAGCACCATGCCGATTGACCGTCCTAAACGGATGTAATTCTTGTTCAAGTTAGCAACGTAGAGAAATGCAGCATTAACTTCTTTTTTCCAATTAGAAATAGACAGTTTTTATTTTAAACTTAAATGGTAATCTTTAGCATTGCATACCACACTTTTCTGTTGCAAAAGGTAGTTTTGAGGTTTTAAAATCATTACAGCATCACCGGCAAAATGCAAGCGCACAATCGGAAATGCTTCAGCGAGTCTGAAATGATATTAAAACGATTAAACAAAAGTAGTAAAATCGTTAAGAAAGCCATGAATTTTTTAGATAACAAAGAAACCTAGTTGAAGTTACAAAACATTGATATCCCTTTGCATCAAAAGGCTGGACAGATGGAGCAACGGACTTTTTAATCTGCAGCAATAGAAGTGATACTAAAATTATGCAAAATCAGTAGTCATCAGGAGAAATGTGTATATATATATATATATATAGTTTACGACACGTGGGGCTGGTTCCGTTAGGAACCTAAAATTGATTAAGAACCCGCGAACTTCCCACAACGCAACACATGACATGTTAATCAGGAATATGGACGTGTTATTGATCATGAATGTTGTAACATATTCATTATGAATGTGTGATTCATGATGAATAACACTTCCATATTCATTATGAATGTGTTATTCATGATGAATATTCATCCTGTCAATTTTGGGTTCCTAACGTAACTTTTCTCTATGATACATTGCCGTTCTTTTTGAAGTATATAATATTTATATACGGCAAATACTCACACACACTCCCCACTTTTGGTGAGGTTTCAACCCTTGACCTCTTAAGAGGTTGGGCTCTACCGGTAATCCTTATCCAGGTACCGCTGGGCCAATGACCCTTTGGTGACACATTGTCCATTCGTACTTACAGCATCAACGAAAGGTTGGTAGGCCTCTTCTGTTAGGTATGCAAGAGTTGTTCCAGAATCGATTATGGTTCCTTTTCGCTTTTTTGATATTCCAAAAACTGATGGATCAATCGGCACTACTTGGCCGTTCACAGAAATACTCAGCAGATTTAGATTGTAATGTGGCCTGCATGGACCATGCAATGATCAAATGAAAAATCATCCAACTGCATCAACAGTTTGCAAAGATCTTGAACATTCATATACAAATCTTTTTAGATACCCATTTGCAATTTTCAACTAAAAATCAAATCTTTTTCACAAATTAAGCAATCAAAATATGATTCCATTATGGGTTATTTAGCTAAATAAGAGCATGACCTTCTAACAAGTTTTTAGGCATTCTTGTGTATAGAAGTGACATTCTCAAAGTTGTCAGAAGGTCATGAGAAAACTTACTGTGATGGGACAAGTGGAGAATAGACCATTTTTGGATCAATTATCTGACCAAAGACCAAAATACCCCCTCCATCACCACCACCAATAAGACAATGTGAGAAAGAATGTGGAGCTTCCCCTTGTGAAGCAAGTTGTGAGATAATAGATAAGCCTTGCTGACCAAACCCAAAGATCCCATCAACCGCTCTGTCCGGTGTCGACAACTCTCCAGATTGAGATGTGCTACAACTGTTTCATAACACTGCTAGGTCAACAAGGGTTTGACCAAGAAACTGTTATGGGTACCTTTGGAACGCAGGCGTAATTGGACAGAACTGGAAACGACATGACCTGAGAGGACAAAAGTGAGGTTTTAGGATTTTAATTTGACATGGGTAAGGGTAGTTTAGTAATTTACCAATCTTGTCTCATTTCCCAGGTTTTTGTTCCACCAATTATGGTGGGACATAACATAAAAATTTGTCCCACTCAGATCGAGTCTTGTGTTAGGTGGCGTTTGTTTGTTAAGAGCTCTGAAGTCTGAAGTCTTATTTCACTTTTGACTAATAAGAGGTGGTGTTTTAGTCTGAAATCTGAATCAATATAACTGTTTGTTTTTGTAACGTTTGGAGACGTCTTGAGATAAACGAGAGCATATGAAATGAGGCGGCGAGAAGAGGATTTAAGAAGTTAGGTCACCACTTCTTATTTCAGATGTATTTAAGAGTTAAGAGGTTCTAAAAACTGGGAAAAAAAAAAGAACAAACGGTCTGAATGTAAAAACGTCTGACCAATTCAGACTTAAGAGCAATTAAGAGGTTTTTAAAAAACAAACAGCCCCTTAGTCTAATGTCTCACCAAACATGTGACATTAAGTTTTTGTACTGTCTTGTCTTGTCCTGTTCTATCCTGCGTACCAAACGCACCAAGGGCCTATTGATATGGCGGACTCATTAGTAACTGACCCAAACAAAACAGTGGATGAAGTATGTGACAATAGGCTTGTTTCATCAGAAAACAATTCCAATTGGAGTTTATCAGATACGTAATAACCGGATGTGGCACTACCATCTCCATATTTGAATGTGTAATTGCAGTGGTTGTTTGTATTAGAACAACCAGCAGAAGCAGAAGATTGGATTCCTACATTACACCTTGCATCATAACAGGAGATCCAAGTAGATGTTGAAGAGCTTGAAGGGTCATAAAGTTGAATTGGAATCTATTGGTAGAAGAAAAATAGTGTCTCCAATTAGTAATCATGAAGTCAACCATAATGAATCATATATACTACAAATGAGTGGAAGTTTAAAACTATACATTGAGTCCACTTGATGAAGGGCAACCTTTGCAGCCTTTGCAACTGACCCACAACACATCACTTCCAGTGTCAACTTGTACATGATATTCCTTTGGAGGAGAACCCAAAAGGACTTTTGTAAAATAAAGCCTACATAGATAAAGAGATATGATCTTCAAAATAAAGAAACTTACATATTAAAGAATTGTCATCTTTCTCATCAAAATAAGGAAAAAGATTGTATCTCCTCCCCCTCCCCCCCCCAAAAAAAAACCCCACCCAAAAAAAGTCTACAAGGAATCTTTTGGAGAATAATTAATGGGGTTTCACATATTCCAACAGAAAATATTCGAAATAAAGAATTGTCATCGTTCTCATTAAGACAAGGAAAAAGATTGCAAACCCCCCCACCCAAAAAAAAGTCTTTAAGGCTATGTTTGGCAAACTAGCTGATAAGAGATTCCAACCGATAAGCTAGTTGGTGGCTGATAAGCTAGATAAGCTAGCTAGTAGCTGATGAAAAAATCACGTTTGCCAAAAACTAGCTTATAAGAATTTAAATTACCAAAAAGGACATTAATTATTTATTTATAATTAAAAGTTAATATATAATTATGAATATTAATGAGGGGCATAATTGGAATAATCACAAAAAGCTCCTCATAAGCTACTCCAAGTAGCTTATCAAAAAGCTAACTTATGGTCATCCAAACATGTACCCAAAAAATAAGTTAACTTATTTTTGCCAAACAATGCCTAAAGCTCTTTTGGAGAGTAATTAATGAGGTTTCACATATTCCAACATAAAAGATTCAACTCATTCAAATAAGGAAAAAGATTGCTTCCCCCCCCCCCCCCCTCCCCTCCCCTCCCCTCCCCTAAAAGTCTACAAGGGCTCTTTCGGAGAGTAAGGGGTTTGTTTATGTAAATGCTTACTCGGTAGGGTCAACACTTTAATTTATTTTATTGGAGAAAATTGTGGTACATCAAGATGGTATCATATGCAACAATTTACCCGGTAAGCATGTACCGGGTAAGACTCTCCATCCTTATCATTGCTCTTTCCGGTTAAGATTTTTGGCTATTGCCATGTTCATCCGGTGAGGAAAATGACCTGGTAAGCACTTGTCGGATAAGCGTTTAGTAAACGATCCCTAATTAATGGCGTTTCACATATTCCAACAAAAAATATTCAAAATTAACATATTAAAGAATTGTCATCTTTCTCATTCAAGTAAGGAAAAATATTGCATCTCTATCCCCCAAGGCCCCAACCCTAAAAGTCTACAAGCAAAGCAAGAATCTTTTCTATTGGAATACGTGAAACCCCATTAATTACTCTCCAAAAGAGTCCTTGATAGAGAGAAAAGAGGTTCCAACTTATATTGTGCAGAAATGGTCCAAGTCCAACCGATGTGACATTTTCCTTTTGTTATCATTTGGGAATTGAAGCAACTAATATCAAAGAAAATAACCCATATATACGGTTTTTACGTTTTGAACAAAGAGATATTTTTTTCAAAATCAAAATCAAAATCAAAAGATGAAATGAATCAAGAAACTACCCAACACGATAAGGATCATAAGTGCCTTGAAGTGGGAAATCAATAATATCTTCATTCATCAAGATCCTAGCACGTCTTAAATGATCTCTATCTCTGAGTTCACTCAAATCCATCTGATTGTTGTGTGGAAAAACTCTCTCCAGCTTAAGACTCGCCGGAGCCTTACAAAGAACCACCACCCCTTGCAACAAAATGGCCACCGCAACGCCGGACAACCTCAAAGTCGCCGGATTTCTCGAATTAAAAGAATCCCACATCCCTCCTTTATCCTCCCTCCTACCCTTGTTCTTTGAGGCTTTTTATCAAACACCAAAACTGCAATCAAGTGTTGATCAATTATACACACACAATGTGCATATAGATTGCATGGATTGTGTAGATATAATTACAGGAAAAGATTCAATGGAATGAAGGGGAAGAATTGCGTGGAAGGATTTCATTTAGAGGGGTTCAAGAAATGGATTACACTGGACTTATGAAAAATGTGAAATCCATATTCGTTCTGTAAAAATCATTGGTGTTGGATGAACGATGATAGCAACCCCTAAATTTGAAAAGGCCGCGAGATCATATGCACCAAAAATTTTGTAAATACGACACCAATCCCGTTTCGGTTTCCTAAAAAATCTCTCGCCATGGATGCGTTCTGGTTTTTATTTTCTTGGATTTGCATTTACAAAGAGTTCGCTCTTTTGCTACAATCTCGCGTTATGGTAAATTACATAAATGGTCCACTAACTATTGATCAAGTTTCATTTTGCTGTCAATGGATTCTTAATTTTTCAGTTACAATCCTTCAAAAAAATCAAACATTTCGTCTTTTTTTCTTGTTAACCGTGGGTGTCCGAGACAGCTTGCGCACACCTCGACTAATCCCAAGGGTCCTAAAGAACAGTCAAGAAAATTTTCAATGGTCTTACAGGACTCAAACCTCGTCTTTTCTAATTCCTTTTTTGGTTACAAAAAGAACTCATAATTTTGTACATAACAATATAGAAAATGGGATTGGACTTCTCAATTGGTAGTGTGAAAATGGTTGTAATTCTCTAGAACATTAGTGTCTTGAGATCACAACTTTTGGTATAGTTCGCAAATTTATTGTATGTGTCAATGAACAACGGTAAATTATTCACCTTTTTTAATGTAGTTTTCTAAGCATCATGGAAAAAATGATACAACCCTAATTAAATGAAAGAGCGAATCGGGGTTGATGTTATTGCACAAACTTTATATGGAATCAGCACCTAGAACGTAGTATATCTGGTTCTCGAATGGTATTTGCGCAAGCTATATTTGAATTTGTGTATTCGATAGTATAAACCTTATATATGGTTGGTTTAAATTGAAGTACTTAAGAACAAAAAAAATGAACTTTGAAAATCGAAAAAGTGGTCTTAGTGTGATTTGTCCAAAATAAAAGGGTAATATATAACGTTTTAAGAAACTTCAAGGGGTTATGTTGAACCATCACATAATTTACTTTTACAATGAGCAAATCTCTTTTCCCTCCTTTTCTTGAAGACTTTTAAAAGTGTGGACCCAAGTCAATTTTCAATTTTAACTTCTAAAATAAATCTCTTTTATTACATGATGACATGTCAAGTAATTTGTCTTATAAACATTATTATGAAAAATATAAAAGTATTATTAAGAAATATTTTATTAAAACATATTAATAAATAATATAATAACAAAAAATATTATGATTATTAAAATATTAACAGCGTTTTTGGGTGTTTTTCTAATGGTCGGAATTGAAAAAAACTTTTGTTTTAAATGAAACACACTTTTTGTGTGTTGTGGTTGGAGTTTACCACTTTCATTTTGTTAAAAAAAACACACACACACACTTTTTGTGTTCTAACCAAGGAGAATGCCAATAGCTTAGCAATTGATATAATTATATAAATATGCTTATGTTATTAACAAATCTTGTTACTTATATATGTAATTTAAAATATAAAAATGAATACAGAGAGAGAAGACATTTCAAATGTAACTTATCTCATATATACAATCAATGCAACCCAAACAATTGAGATATTTATATAAATGACAGGATTCATGTATTATGATTTAGATACTCCTTCATTTGTTAACCACGACATTGGTGCTAACCAATTTTCGACCAATCAAAAGCTTCCTAGAGATTATGTCATGATATTAATGATTTTAAATATCAAAGGGCAATATTGGTATTTACCAATTCACGCCCCATCCAATCTCATTCCATATTTTGAGGAGTTTATTATGGTAATTATCTATTCTTTAAATGTAATATTTTTAAATTAAAATTTGATGTCTATCAAGTTAATATAAAAGTTATCTTCTACCTAATTTTAAGCATCCAATAACTTTCAAACTGCATGAACATATGCTCATATGCACAACTCCTAATGATAACTTCTTACCATATTCCCATATGCACAATTACCAAACAATGCACATATGCATATACAAAATTATAAAAGTAGTTATCTATGTGTATTCAAAATGCATAGAGAACTAAAATGCATATATGCACTGCAATGCACATATGCACAGAAGGTGCAAAACATTTTACACATAAAGATGTACACTTCTCAGGTCTATACTGATCTCTACTACCATATGCTCATATGCACAACTACAAATGATCAGTTCTTACCATATACCCATATGCACAACTCCAGAACAATGCATATATGCACATCCAAAATTATAAAAGTAGCTATCTATGTGTATTCTAGGTCGACCTCAACAAGAGTTTCCATCATGTTCTTGAATCTTGAAAGACCACACTTCTTGAAAATCCTCTCACTAGGCTTTCGTACTGCAAGAATGGTGTCAACAAGGTAGATATAAGTTTAAACCCCTTTTATATACCCTAGAAAATTAGGTTTTTACCTCTCATTCGTCGATTCCCGCCTTCAATTTCATCTGTAGTGCGCCTATTTCAACCTCGATTGAGGTTGTGTTTCCGTTTTTCTCGATTATACGAAGCAATCGGTGGATGAATTCTAAGTTTCCCTCTTCTTCTCATCAACGATTCCATCTTTTTTGCCCGGATTTCGAAATCATGAAGCAATCGTATTGTTATTTAGTATAATCTAGATGAGAGGAATCCCTAATTTTGTGCCTAATATTTTTGGTAATGTGTGCATATGTTTTAGAAATGTTATTTGTATTTTTACAATTTTAACCCTATGCTCTTATGCACCATAATTTTCTAATCTTTTAATTTAATATTTCTAAAATTAAAATTATAATTAATTGTGAACCATTGATCTAAATAACTAACGGTCCAGATTGGTTAGCACGGTTAACACTGATGTCTTGGTTAGCAAATGAATGAGCCTATATATATATATATATATATATATATATATATATATATATATATATAATTAAAAAAATAGAAAAATAAAAATAAAATAACCGCCGATCATGAATCCGACGGTTAAGATGTGGGTTGCAAGGGTTGCAACCTTTTTAAGGGTTGCAAAATATCCTTCCACTATATATATATATATATATGTGGAAGATAATTATTAGAGTACATTAACTATGATCAACTCTTTATATTAAGAAACAATCAAGATATTTATGAAACCATATATTCACTAGATTAAATGAACGGTTGAGATTGAGTTGCAATGTAGCAACGATTTTACATACAATGAAATAAGAAAATAGACATAATGTAGCTGAAGAGGCCAAACAAAACTTTTGATTGAAAATGTCAATGGTACAAAATCTGATTTGATATGCAATTTCGCATTCGGTATCATTTTCTTATGAGAATCACAATGTCTGAAATCAAATAGTTCGTGTCATTCTGCTGAGGTACAGAAAGCCACTTCAATTCACACCATTCAAATACGATGAATGCAATAAATCCCTCGAAAAATCCATGGTAGCATCGCCCGACTTGGGATTTACCGTTGGTCATTCTTCTTCCAGCAGAACTGAAGTACATGATAGAAGTGAAGACAACTCATCTTTCGTCGCCGATCCAAAACCTTGCCAACGTATTCTACCAAATTTGTCGAGCAAAAACATGTAACTGTACAATGAAAAGAGTTTATTTGAGGATGAAAAATATCTCATAAAGCTAATAAGTTGAAAGATACAAGAGAATGAAAAGATTGATACCCAGTTAGAAGGTTGAGTATTTTTAGTTCTTTTCTGAAGTAATAATGGTCGCCAAAAGCATACGCTATTCGTCTCTGCAGCACACCATCACTTTCTTGGGGTTTTGACTTCTTCAACATGCGAATCAATAGCTTCCTTATCGGGGTTAGAGATAACAGCCACGACTCAATGAAGGATATCTGAAACAGAAAACACTTTTCAGTTTGGGGGCACACCCTATGCTTCTCAAGTTCTGAATCGCCTAAGCGTGTTCACCAAGAAAGGCACCATGGTGCACTAGAGCCATCCATGGATTAGTAGTTTCTCGAGTATCCTTAGATCTCCCTTTCTTTTAGTTTTGCATAAAATATGCTAGAGTACTCTTGATACTTGAATTAGGGTAGCCAATTTAGTAGGCATATATCTAAAGTGATATTGTAATTTAGAAGCATCCCAGTAGAAGTATCGATGTAGCAAAGTGGACTCAAGGATAAGAGCACAACATGACCAAAGATGGGAGAGCGTGGAGAGATGCAAATTTATGGTGTACCCATCTACGCATACACTCCACTTTTATCATCTATATCTCCTCACTCCGACTTTGATATAATTAGAATCATGTTAGATTTAGCTGAAAGAGACAATAACATCGTAGGGTTATTGTCAATATCTTAACCAATTGTACAGCCTATGGCACTCTTTGAGCCTAGATACACCACACAGTGGCCATTCAGGCACCTAATATGCACCTACTGGATCGCCTTCAAAGCATATACCAATAAAAGCTGTGTGCATAAGAGTCATCTAGGGACTAGTAGGTCTCCCTCATTTGTAACCATCCAAGCTTGAGATCAAGAAACATAAAAATAAATACAAAGAGTAATCTGGGTGTGCACCATATAGTATGTGTGCACACAAAAAATGATCATAGTGTAGCATCTAAGGTAATTATGTGTGCACACACTATGGCCAACCAACTACAACTAGAGTACCAACAGCCAGCTGTACGTTAAAACCCAATTATAAATTTAAATGGAAACTAAGAAGCTAAGATATGAAAGGTGTTAATTAAGTCCCAAGATTGAAATTTAGAAGCCCCACAACAAATTTTATTATAAATCGATTGATACTGTTACAATGTAATACCTCATATAACTGAACTTTCTCTGAGCCACTGAAAGCTTCAGCAAAAGGAACACTCCAAGAATCAATCATTTCCTGTAAAGATATAGTGTTTCAGTTCCAATTCAGCAAGCATATAACACAATGATTACTTGTTCCAGGTTAAATATTTGGTAATTCTACAAACAGTTGGCACAAAAGCATGCTAGAGTTTCCACTGGCCTTCCCCATTAGTAGCCTGACTTCACTTGCTTGTTCCAAGAGTGTAATATTAGTGAGTGGAGAAGAACAGAAGTTTCTATCTGCTCCAGTCACCTAGTATCATCTATTGCAAAGGTACACTATCAAGTACATGAGATACTTGTCTAACCATGGACATAACTAACCAAACAAATTAATTCACTGTATTCTAACTGGTAAAATGAACTACTTATGTTTTCATCTCTCCTAGAGTTTGAATGCTTAACAGTAGGCAGTAGGAAGAAAAGAACTACGCCTTTATCAATGTAATATTTACGTCGAATTGTGATTCATATCATTTATCATACGACATTGACAACTATGCTATTCAATTGGCATCGGAAAAACACATATCAGAAGTTATCAATGATCTAAAACAAATATCAACAAAGATTAAAGTTATTCCTTTTACTAAACCGACGAAAAAAGCAATTATTTTCGAACCTGCGAAGTTGCACGGAATGAAAGACACATCAAAGTTGCTTTTGGAATATCAGCCTTCATTGATTCATTGTCACTTCCAAAAGTAGTGATTGGTAGTTTGAAACATGTGCCATTTGAATAATTTACTTCTAGCTGAGGGAACTTCACAGCTGCCATTGCTGGAATAATAACCTTATTTGCGGCAGCAATCTGCAAATACAAAACATTTCACAGCAAAAAATCATAGGCCAAAACTTTGTTTATTCATCAAGTAAACAACTCAACTTTCTGGCCCGATAATCTCTTACAACTTATCTTACCTTACCACCATGTTGTTTGAGTTCTGCCATATCTGCAAAATATCCCCTATTCATTTCATCTTTACTGCCCTAAATCACATAAATTTCACAAAAAATTCAACCACATCTTACCAGATAATCAACACAAGAATCAACTACAGTTATTACACAACACTAAACCCCGAAACTTACAGCCGAGCACGCTCTTTCTCGATCGCATCCTTATTTCCAATCTGCATTCAAATTAGGCTTCATTACAACTTACAACATCGTAACCCTAACAATTTTAAGAAATAGAACACAAACTAATTCCCGCTTCACAAATCACAGCACTATAAAATCAATCAAATTCACGCTACACGACTTCATTAACGCCTAGGGCTCGGTTTCCAGAAATTTGAATTCAAATTAACTTACCTCATAAAAATTGAGAAAGCGAATTGAGGTCAACCGTATGGGGATGCTGGCTGGTAAAATTACTTTATTTTCTTCTGTGAACAACAGCCGTGAACTGAGAGTAACAACCGATCTCGAATAACTCAATTGCTTCAACCTCAACATCGTCCCTATGGCTCCGTCGCCGGCGAAGACTGTAATTTGGCGCAGGGTTTTGAGTCTCGGCGTAACGCCGAAGCCGACTACGCAGATCTTGGGTCGATAATTTCGGGTAGACTCGCGGATGAAGATTGACCCGAAGTTACAGACCCGGATATTGGGCTCGAGCCCAAGTTGTACATCCCATATTCCCATTCAAGCCCAAATGATAAGGATGTATAGGATTCGAGCTTTTAACGAGCTTGTTTATCTTGATTCGAGCTTAAGTTGATGTCAAACACAAATAAAATTCATTTAACTTAACGAGTCGAGCTTCATAACATAAATGTTTGACTCTGCTCGTTTGAAAACTCGGTTAAATTTTCCGAGTCGAGCCGATTCGGGTAATTTTTTCGAGCCAAATATTTTTATATGTTCATAAATCATACAATAAACCTTATTAAGCTCGAGTCAATAAATGAGTTAATTGATTGTGAGTTCGAGCCCGTAAACGAGCTTCGAGCTCGATAATTCCAAAAATATTAGAGTTCGAGCTCGAGCTTTACTTTGAAGAAGTTATTTGAGGTTGAGTCGAGCTCGATCATGGTATTAGTTTTTTGAGCCAAGCTCGAATAACCATAATACTCGGCTCGACTTGCTGATCACGGGCAAACAGGTTAACCGCTCAGTTTTTCAATTGATCACGACCTATTTGAACCGGTCTCTATACCAAGGAGAAAAAAACAGGGATTGATTGTAACCAATCCGATCTTTTATAAATATTTGTTAATTTTTTTATGTTTTTTTTCAATATTTATAATATTGTTATTAATAAATATGTTAAAACAACATATGTCAAACAATAACATATTACGAGTCGTATTAATTTGTGAACGACATATTATAAATAATTATAAACTCTTATCATTCTTATTAATGGGTCTTATAGTCAGTTTTACTGGAAATTTACATAATTGGTCCAAACTGACCAATCTAACATAACTCGTCCCAAATTTATCCCAACCAGTCTTCGACTGGTCTAGTCCCCCTTAACGGTCCCAAATACCCGTCTCTGAGTATCACAGACCCAAGGCAGATTTAATTACTCCTTTATTCTTTATAGTTAATATTTTAGTTTAAAATCATAATTTAAAGAGGTTTGTCTTTAAAATAATTTATAATCAATTTATTACCCTCATGATTCACTCTTAGGGACTGTTTGGTTGGTTTTCATTAAGTTATGTATAGATAAAGTTGTCTGTGTGGATTAATCTGTCTGTATAGATTTAGAAGGTTTTTATTTGAGAGAGTTTATTCATAGATGAAATTAACGTGTTTTTTTAATGAGAGAGACTGCTTTGGAAAAACTTGGCTTTCTGCATAAAGCTCCCCTTTGAAATCTTACTGAATAAGTCACTTTCTATATCATTAAGCCACTACCAAACAGACATATATAGCTAACTGAATAAGTTGTGAGTCTCATTAAGCTCATTAAGTTGCTAACAAACATGCCCTTAGTTAAGTAACGAGTGTAAAAGGATTCTTAGTAAAGTTTAATCCATAATGACTTTCAATTCATATATGGTTTATCTTGAAAAAAATGACAAATTCTTTAAACAAGCTCCCTTTTGGCTGTCCAACAACTTGACGACTCTCTTTTCTTGAGGAACTACTATTTTCATTCTTTACTAAAGTTTGTATTTCTAATTCCAATAATCAGTAGCATCCATCTTGCGGGGAAATATTTGGCATCAAGGGTGTGGATATGTTGCTAGCCATCCTTCTATGACTTTGATTTCTGTCATTCGTTGTGCAATCAACCATTTGGGGTCACTAGTTGATGGAGTATGCAAATCCGAGCAATGGTGACCTTATGATTTCCAAAAAAGATACAAAAATGAAACCTTAATGAAATAAATTTATTAAACATGCAAAGAAAGAAAAAAGAGAAGGGGGCGGGGGATAGTCGTAGTTCCACATACCTTCTTTTGTATAAACAACAATTATAGTATCTGATATATTTTGAAGAACTCTGTCATTTAAAAGAAGTTTTAGAAAATTGATTTAAGTAATTGTAAATAGTTATGAGGGTATAAATGTTTAAATGAGATACTTGTTCTCTTACCCTCCGGAGCTATACGGATCTCGTAATCCATTGGAAAATATAATGTTACTTGCAAATTTTTCTAGCACGTTTCTTATATCCTGTCAAACAAAAAAAATCAACTATATAACAACACAAATCCATAATTTATTGGCTTTATTGATTCAATGGAAAAAACAAAGGAAATTAATGTACATGGCCTCCGAACTCTATTGGAGCCCAATACGGTCTTGGGGTAACACCAAACACTTGTTTGCATTCTTTTGTGAAGTTAGTCATATCAAAAGGCTTCGCCTGAAAAATCGTATCATTTTCACCGGTTCCCATTGGCATTACCATTTCTGTACATGACTACATAAAACACAAACTATATTAGCATATCGTACAAAGCTAATGTTATAATTAGAGATCCACAAAATGCTCAAAGCGTTGCCCGATTGCCTCAATTTATCTTTCAAAAAGCCTAAAGAGCCCGGGTTTGAAAAAGGTTGGAAAGACCCTGAAAAGCCCAATCGAACTAATTTTTACACAAAAGCCTGCGTTTTTTTTTTGTTTTTTTTTCCTTACTAAAAACGGGCTTGGAATGCTCGGGCACATGCTTAAAAAGCTTGGGCCTCGTGCATATCTAGTTATTATTGTTGATGCATCCACCTGCCAATCCCATCCGAAATCCTTGTCGAGACCGTCATCAAAGACTCGAATGCATCTTTTCCCATAAACCGCTCTGTATCCGGCCATTATTTTATCGAGAACATATATTTCAATCCCAACTGCATCTGATGCATTACAGAACGTCTGTAGGTAATTATCTATCGTGTTATCATACTGAGCCATATAACTATATCGACCCTCCAAATGGTCTTTGAGCTCTTGTGATGTGTTCAACGGTCTCCACACAAACAATATTAAAATTAATGTCGAGACAAAAAAAATAAAAATTATCTGAGATAATATTTAAAAAAGAGCTAAAAACATTAGAGGATTAATGATAACAAATGCGACTTACAGGCATGTGTTGAATATTTGGGAAAGGTTCAAGAGCCCATTGGGCTGAGCAGCAACCCTATCAATTTCGAACCAAGACTCTCTAATGGACTTGTAGCAAGTCTCACTTGTACTCTGTGCATTAAAATTATGCCAACGACATTAATATTTACGACAAAATGTAACAAAACTTGTCTTAGGGGCTGTTTATCAAAAACTTATCGGGTAAGTGCTTACCAACAAGAGTCAACACATTTATTTACCTAATAAGGTAACATTTTTGGCCAACAAAATGAATTGATGGTAAACGTTTATAACCCGTTAAACTTTTAACGGGTAAGAGTCATCACTCTAACTTACCGGGTAAGAGGGAAGACAAAGAGAAAAAACAATTGCAAACAAAAATATATTTAAAATAATAAAGAGAAAACAATTGCAAACATGTAAATAAAGAGAAAAAACAATTGCAAACAAAAATATATTTAAAATAATAAAACAAAACTAATTAGATTATAGGTTTTAATATTATTAATTGTTATTAAAAAAATGTAAAGTAAAAATATAATAAGTTTTTTAATTATATTGATGATTTTTATTTTGATTTAAATGAAAATAAAATGAAAAGTTATAGTATTTAATGTATTTGAACTATTTAAAAATAAATCAAAAATAGGAGAAAAAAAGATAAATAGCCAAAATGGTCTCTCTTTGATTCTCTATCCTAAGTCTTCTTTTATATATATATAGGGTCAGGTTCAGGGGAAAACCTCAAAAAAACGAAAAACTGAGGAACACCTTGGTAGTCCTTCATCTGGACGGTATGCACTTGTGCGTACAGGTAATTTGTAACATGCATTTGTGCATATGCACAAGTGCATAATGCACTTGGGCATAAAAACCAAAAAATAACATAATTTATCTGTATGCTCAAGTGCATACCATCCAGATGAAGGGCTACCAGAGTGTTCTTCAGTTTTCCGTTTTTTTGAGGTTTTCCCTTGAACCTCCGTCTATATATATATATAGTGGAAGGATATTTTGCAACTCTTGAAAAGGTTGCAACCCTTACAACCCACATCTTAACCGTCGGATTCATGATCGACGGTTATTTTATTTTTCTTTTTCTTTTTTTTTAATTAAAAATATTGGGCCCCATATCTGTTGTAACCGTCGATCATGAATTCGACGGTTAAGATGTGGGTTGCAAAATATCCTACCCCTATATATATATATATATATATATATATATATATATTGATTTGACAAGTTGACCTTCGTATTATCAATAGTTACAAGATTTTTTCTTACATTAAAATCGTTAGAGACCACTACGGCATATCCGTTTTCCGGAGTGAGACCTTCAAAATAGAGAATTGGGGCCGATACCGCCAATGCACCGTATGCGACGTGCGGATACTTCAAACGGAACCACGAGGCTAACACTAAATCCCGAGCACATAAATTAGTTCTAAAAAATATAAAAAAATAATCGTATCATGTGAAAAATATGTTTTAAAATTTACGCCATATACGAATGAAGTACAACTTACTTCCACCGTATGATCCTCCAACGACAATAATTGGACAATTTTCCGCAGACAAATTCCGCTTAAGATCTACAATTAACTGAGCGTAGTCAGCCAATGCTTGTTCCGATGTAAAAAATCCAAGGCTATCAGCATCTTTGTACGCTTCGTCTTCCGATCCAAACGGCATTGATGTCCCGTAATATCGATGCTGTCGTTATCATCTATTATAAGAAAACACCGTGACATGATATTATCAAAAGACGTTACAACATTCTACCTACAGATCTTACCTCTATATACACCAAGAGACCGTTGAACCGCAAACCGAGGTCCACAAAAAATCCCGACACTAGCGCTTCCATAATAACGTCTATCTCGGCGCCCATATAAAGAAAGATCGGAGAGCTCGTATTCACCCCACCCCAGTACTTGAAATTAACGATATATCGTTGTTGGAAGGTCATGTAGCTTTCGGGCTTACAATTGAAATGATCGAGTGTTTGTGTATAATTGTGGAATTCGAAGTCGGGAGTGAGGGGATCGAGGACAAATTTTTCATTCAGAACACTTAATCGTGGCTTATTGGGCCGTGCCGATGTTATTTTGACAAAAATAAGGACCAACACTAGTATTTGAAATAATAGTCGACTCATTTTCGATTTAGTGTGTTTAATGTTAATAGAGAAGAGTTTATGTAGTTTTTTTTTTTTGTTTATTCGTGAATTTTGGAATAATCATTAATGTTGAGACAAATTAAACATAGAAAATAACTATTTATCGGTTCAATTAAGGCTGCAAAAAGTGAACGATGCACAGCTGTAAGCAATTTGGTATTTGAGGACATATATTAAGACGATCCACACCGATACAATATTTAACTAATTGTTTGGTTGATTTTTCATTAAATCATGTACAAATAAAGTCATTTGTGTGAATTAATTTGTTTGTATGTATTAAGAATTTTTTTGTTTGAGAGAATTTTTCATAGATGGAAAAGGCGTATTTTCTTATTTGGAAAAACTTGGTTTTCTGTATAAAGTTTCTCCTTGAAACTTTAGAGCATCTCCAACAACAATCCTATAATTTTTCTAAAATATAGAACCAAAAGTGAAAATCTCTAAAATGTATTACATTCAACTCCAACAGATTTGTTATTTTAGAGATTTTAAAACAACTTATATTATTATAATATTATCTAATTTATCATCCTAATACACTTTTTAAAAAAAACTTAAAATAAAATGATAAAAATTGAATCTTATTGGTGAGATTGTATAAAATAATCATTTCTCTCTCCTACCATCAAGTTTTAGAGAATTCTTTAAATTTAGAAAAAAAAAAAAAGTTTTTTCTATTATAACAAACAAGATTGGAGAGGTTTAGAGAAGAAAAACACATTTTTTTTCTATTTTAGCAAAGTTGTTGGAGATGCTCTTACTAAATAAGTCATTATTTATATCATTAAACCACTACCACACAGTCACGTTAGTTTTATCAATTATTATTTACACAAGTACAATATTATACATTTTTCAAAAGTTTCTCTATTACCACATCAATAACTAAGTTATAATTTATAAGTATATATTTTACTCATTTGTAATTTAATACAGATATATACAAGATAGAATTTTTTACTTCAATTTCATAATAGAATTAATTTTATAATTATAAAACTTATGTTTACAAGTAATAATAATCCTATAATTTGATAAGTATTAATATTAATTTAATAGAAGTACTAAATTTTGAGTATTAGCATTAATTTAATATCAGTATTAGAAACAATTCATAATTTATAAATTATTTTTATTTCAATAATAAAGTATATTCAATCTAACAATTAAATGGGCAACAATGGTCATTTGTGAGATTGGGTGATACTTAATACTTTGAAAGCCAAACTAAAAGGACCTTGAAAAGGCTCGTGTAGTGATGTGGATGGTCTAAGAATAAGGGGTTGTTTACAGAATCTTATCCGAATCTTACCTGGTAAGTGTTTACCGGCAAAAAATCCACCTTCATTTACCTTATCATGTAACATCCTTGGCATTGAAAATGGATTGTTAGTAAGCATCTTAAACCCGGTAAGTGCTTACCGGGTAAGAGTCATTTCCATCACTTACCAGGTGAGACTATTGGTCATTACCTTATCTCTTACCGGGTAAGCTTCTCGGTCATTTCCATGCTCAATCAATAAGGTAAATGATATTGGTAAGCGCTTACCCGATAAGTGCTTAAGTAAACGGCCCCTAAATATTATTGGAAACGACCTCTTTCTCTTCTTGAGTCAACCCCAGATCTTATATTCAAATGAGATATACTAAAGAGTTGTTTACTAAAAAGATTTGGGTAAATATTGATTAAAGTAAAAAGTCACTTGAGATAAAAGCATCTCCAATAGATTTTGCAAAATTTCTCCAAAACGAAGAACCAAAAGTCAAAATCTCAAAAAAAATAATTACTTTAATCTCCAATAGATTCTCCATAGAATCTAACATTAATTATGATATTAAAATATTCCATTCATCTATTAAAATAATTTTTCTTTCTCTCCATATTTTTTTTCAAAGTTCCCTATTGGTCCTCACTTGGTAATCATTTTTGGGGGATCTCCATATTTGGAGAAAAAATTCCCACTCCTACTTTCTCCATTTTGGATAGTTTTGGAGAAGCTATTTGAGTAAAATATTAGCTCAAAATCTTCATATTCTCCATTTTCTCCATTTTAGAAAAGTTGTTAGCGGTAAGTGTTATAGAAAATTATTTTAACCAAATATTTTGTATCAAGTGCTTATTAAGGAAAAAAAGACCATTATACCCTTCAACCTCATACCAACAATTTAACCCATCGCTCTCTTGAATGATTAAAACAATTACACAATACGGAATTATAGCAAAAGGGTGATTTACCCGATAAGCACTTACCGATAATAATCAACACTCTAACTTACTTTACCACGACAGATTGTAGTCCATCAAAACGATAGCGTATGCAACAATTTACAACCGAGTAAGATTCTCGGCCCTCGTTATGTCACCCGGTAAGGTAAATGACCCGATAAGCATTTAGCAACTTTCCCATTGATTACAAATTTAAGATATGCTGAGTTTGTTTAATGGATGAGATTCATAAGAAGATGAATCCTTACAGAAAAATGAGTTGCAATTAATACATAAATTTTACTTGTATAATTCCTTTCTCCTGTTGGGAATTTAAGGGAATAAACACATCAGTGACTTCTCACCAGTCAAATCTCTCTTAATTTAACACTACAAAAAGCCTCATTTCCTCAAAAACCAGCCACTTACACTCCACTCCACTCCACCACCATTAAATAACACCAATACATAATATACAAACACTACACATTGAGAAGAAAAAATATATAGATCATCAACCAGCAGCTGTGGTACACAATATGCATCGCATCCGAGAGGCACCCGTTGGGGTATCGTCGTCATTTTCATCATCCTCGTCATCAATGTAGTCACCATTGTCGTAGGAGTTAGCAGATGCCCCTTTTTTGGTGGTGGTAATGGAATTGGTTGAATCCAAAAGACAATGCAAGTGGTAGGCATGACAGCAAAAGAATACGATAACCGATGCATTCTGAATGGACAAAGGGTCGAAACAGATGCAACACCTTCCGCCTGCTCGGGTTTTTGACTTCCCCTCCATGGATTTCAGGACCGGGGCTCTGTCCATTGGATTACTGCCCTCATTGTCCATGTTTGAACGTGTTTCCTTTTCTTCGTTGCTCAGGTATATTGCACGTCTTGCTTCTTTGTAATATTTGACTAAAAGATTAACGATATCGGCCTGCCAATATACCGTTAACAGATTATCTTATGGAACAAATTGCAATCAACAGTAGTGCTAATTGGAAAAATACCTTGAGTATATCGTTACAACCATGTCTTAGAGAAGTTTCCGTCCTGTAATCAGTGATAATTTTGACTAAACGGTCCCTCAGCCTGAAACGAATGCATCAACATGATCAAATCATTTTCATCATTACAAGGCATTGAGGGTATGATTGATACGCGGAGGGGACTGGACCGGACTGAATAGGCAAGAGTGAGGTAGGCGGGTGAAAAAACTGTGGAAGGTTTTAGGGTTTTAATTTGACATGGGTAGTTTAGTTTTTTACGAAGCTTGTCCATCTCCCTGAATTTTGTTCCACCTATTTTAGTGGGACACGAAAAATGCATTTTTATCCCGATCTAATGTTGCACCAAACGTGGGACAACAAGTTTTTATTGTGTCTTGTCCTACACTTTCCCGCGTACGAAACGCACCCTAAGCTACCAAAATCACGCAAGTTTGATTTTCCATGACAGTTGAAGATAACAGTGGAACTCATGGCAACCGTCAAAAAAAGAAAGAAAAAAGTAAACAATGGTTATACTAACCGAGGGATCTCCAAGCCATTGGGTACAATATTGACAATATAGAGAGGATCAAGATTGCCAACAGTATGCTCTAACAAAACACCTACCTGCCGAGCAAAGAAAGATGATAAAATGTAATAAAAACTATTCAAAAAGATGATTGGTTGTGGTATATGTGTACTTGGACAGTTAAAGAAGTAAATATTCACCATTTCGGGCTTATTAAGACATTGTCTAATAAGTTCTTCCCACAGGTCGTCATCATGCTGCATGCTAACAAATTCTACAGCCTGTAAAATGTTATGTTAGAATACTTGAGAAAGACGACCAACAAGATTTAAACCCAACAAGAGAAAAATGGTGGGTACCTCTTCTATATCCCCCTGTTTGTCAATAATAACAGCAAGGGCTTGCTTTGTGTTCCCCATTCTTCCAAGGATGAAAACCTGCTCGCTTAATAGATCCCTCTTAACACAAACCTCGTAGGCCTAAATGTTAGGCGATGATGTCAGAATCAAGAAAGAGATAATGTAATATCAGAATTTCACAGTCATCAACTTTGCCTAACCTTTTCGAGCCTGTAATGCTGACTGCTCCGAAGGAAAGGAAGCAGCATCTTTTGATCATACTCCGCATAAAGCTCAACCTGTTTAGTTGGACAGAAGTGTGTGATCAAATAATAAATAAATGTTGCAGTTGCAACTGGGACTGGGACTTCCCTACATTAAGTGTTAATCCACCATATATGAATATCTCTAACTGTAATCATTTCAAGAGTACATATGCTCTAGTGCACTCACAAGAAGAAAAAGAATCATAAAATCTAGAGTACGGTGATCATAAATGTAAGAAGAGGTCAGGTATGCGTACAACTCAACTCCCTCTCCCTCCCCGCCCCCCCAAAAAAAAGGACCCCACCTTCGGGTGGGATATACAGGGCTTGTTTGGTTTTATGATTGTTTTGCGTTCCCGGCCAAGGACAGCAGTTATTGTAATCATCACTTTTTGTTCGCGTAATTGAAGGTCAACATATTCTATACCTTTTTCCTGAGAAAAATTATTTACAGTCATGAATTTTGCTAACAAAACAAGTATTGTTCAAAAACTAGTTTATATTTCTTTTGGCCCACACAAAGTCACCATTTGACTACATACACAAATTTAATATTACCAGGTGCTTCTGCCACATGATCGAAACACCCTTCAAGTAACTTCAACAGTCAAAGAAAGTAAATCTCATGAACCAAACTGAGGCCTAATTACTTTCATAATCGTTAAAACCAACACAAACTGACCCAATATATCTCACTCGATGGCAAATAGGTAATGTAGCTTCAAATTTTTCCAGAAAGAAAAATGATGCAATGCTTGTGAGATTAAGTAAAATTTAGACGGGATAACTTACCATTTCCTGTTAATTATAAAAGCTATTTAAATGCCATCTTCAAGATGCTAGATGACAAATTGAATATGTATCTTTTTGAAGAATAAATTATTAGTTGAACCGTAGTGGTTTTACCTTAAAATTATTTAAGGTTCCCTTCAATATTTATATTTCGACCATAAAAACTTATTTATTTGGGCAAGATTTGCAGCTCACTAATGGGTCAAGTTAACATAACGTTTATACTAAGAAGCAAATAAGATAAAAGAATTCCTCATCCAAACTCTTTCAACATACCTGCATATCATGAAAATCTCTGCCAGCATGAGGGTTGACTTCAAAAAGTGAATGCAAATACTCATGCAGATAGTATCTAGAATTGCATTGCTTTCTTGAAGCCAGAAGTTGGGAAACAACTTCAGCGGGAGTAATCAAGTCCCTGTGCTGGATTAGCAGTGTGACTGAACGTTTATGATCAATCAGCATCAGCTGGACGACCTGTAAATAACATATGGGTTTGTAGATTCAAAAATCAGATGATCAAACAAACGGACAGCAAACATATCCATTATGCCAGTTTGAGAAATTAGAGAGAGTTGGGTATTTTTTTTACTTCATATAAGATAAGAGAACATGAAGTACAATTTGCTTCTAACACGACATTTCTCACAGTACTAGCATAGCAGCAGTTTCCCTATACAATAGTCAACACACCTTATCACGGATGGCATCATGCAAGCTATGCTTCTCGATAAACTCAAAGATATCTGGCTTCATAAGCTGAAAACAGAATTTTATAAAATGCAAACAAGTTAATGCCAAATCTAAGAAAAATCTACAGCATGAGTATGGAAGATTTATAAAAGCATGCATCCTATGATGCAACTGGTACCATAGATGATAAGGGAAAACTTACATCCGCATAAAGTGCAAAAGCTTTCTCATATTGCCCATCAATTTCATAGAGCACTGCCAGTGCCTGAAATAGCAATTAAGCTGAGAGATGTAATATGCTTAATATAGCTCAAATACGTACATATGGCAACAAAATTACTTGCTCTCACCTCTTTGAGTTCGTCAGTCATGGATGACGTGTTGAGTTGGGGCTCTATAGCTGCAATGACAGGCACTACTGAGTATATTCCAGGTGGCCAAGATTTCACAGCAGACAGGAGATCCTTGTGGGAAGATGGAATTGTTGCCAGAGCTACAAGAGCAACCTGCATTTGTTAAGCAGAATAAACCATCAGAGTAATCAATGATATGATGCATGTAAAGTTTATGCGATCATACATATCACATACCTCATAAGCAGTATCACGTAGTACTGGGTTTTCTGTTGGGATGTATGGGACCAATACGGGAAGCTGGCGAAGATGAGCAAAGTGGAAAACCCATCTGTGAGAAGTAACCATTTTAACGTTCCTTCTCTTTTTCCATTCTCTTAACTGAACTTCTTGAAATATCAAATATTCTAGGAGAAGCATTTAACTTTGAAGTAGGGTGGAGATGGAATTTATAATTATATCATACAAATTAGTAGTTTAATTATGTAACTTAAAAAGTGTTATATGATTAGGGGAAAAAATAAACTAATAACCTATTCACATTTTTACACTTGTGCAGATAACTGATGAAAGATGCCACCCTGCTGAGCAAGGGCAGTTTTAGGAATTGCTGTAAAAAAATATAGGTTTTCTGACTCCCAAATTTTATCTTATGGCACATGCCTATCAACTGAGTTATGCTTCCCTTTGCCAAATCAGATGAACAAAATAAATTCGTTATTGTTGTAAGAACATGTAGACCTTTTTTTATTACTGTCATTCTTTGAGTGCTTCATTAGTATTTTAACTGCACTCTTTTAAGTCTAACTCATTAGATCCAAAAAAATTGTGTAGTTGATGAACTCTACACTAGATTTGTTTTAGATCATCCCCATTTTAATGAGACCAATTTGTTTTCTTATAAATGTATTCATTAATTTCCAATTTTGTACTTTCGAATGAGATTTAATTTTGAATATTTAAACTTTTGTGACGTGGATGCCAGTTTGACTTTTCCGGATGCTTCCAGATGCAGATGTGGCTTCAAAATCTGGATGCAGACAATTATATTGCAATACCGGTTTGTGATCCTATTTAAAGGGCATTTCTTACCTCTCCCATGCTGCTGCAGAGCCTCGCAACACTTTGGGACATAAAGAAGCTGCTTCAGCATATTTCCTTTCTACAATCAAATGATCCAGATACCTCGACCCCACCTGATCAAATAGTTTACAAGTTATGGGAAGATAATAATTGTACGTACTAAATGAGGAAGTGTTTATAAAAACAATATAACCTAGTCACAGAATATTTATAGTTCTTACAAAGTCTGTCTCTTTGTTGCACGTTAGGCTGCTAGGCAAAATGGTAATACATTCAAGTAACTGCTATTGTTACAGGCTTCACACAAAAATTAGCATGAAAAAATTGCTGAAATTTAGAATAGTCCTCTCTAGTTCTGTCTACTTCATCTCTGTTCTTTCTCAATTACAATGGAACCCACAGGACAAGCTTTACCAGGCAAATTAAACTTTAATAGTGAGAATTAATCCAATGGCTTAAGCATATTCTTAGTTCCCCCAAAAGGGATGTGACCTCTTGTGACAGGCTAGACCCTAAGCTTAAGCAGATTGTTTATGCAAAACATCAAGCTCAGTGGTAAATATAAAAATAGGAAAACCAACTTGCCTCACTCCCTAAGATACATTGGAAGCAGTGATAATAACTGAAATCATGGAAGATTTGAGACATCACATCACAAATCCCTATTCACCATCTGTCGAGACATTTTCCAACAAGATCAAAGCACAATGTAAAGTATATAAACCACTCACGTTCATCCTCAACATCAAATCGAGGATCAACCGGTCAACGTCTCCACAACCATCTTAATGGACTGTAAATCTTACAAACCCACACAAAGCACTCTGATCCGAAAATTGATCGATCCAAGGCCTTGCTTAGACTTCAGCAAAGACTGGAGCTAAGAACTCATACAAACTATAGAGAGAAAGAGAGAAATGGGCCAAAGACCTGTCCTTCTAGAACAAGAAAAAGTAGATTTAGGCCTACCAAAGACCTAGATCAAAAAATATAAATGTGCTCTACACAAGCAGCTTAAGATACCATTTCACACGCTACACTAGAGAAGTAAGCCTTACCAAATAACAGAGTTAAATAACCTATATGCTCCACACATCCTCAAGATCAACCCATAATTTGACAGGCTCAGCTCACTCATATTCAAATTGAAGTCATTGAGAGTGGAAGGAAAAGAAATGCAAGAGAAGCAGTCAAGGTTGGACAGTGAAGCCCAGACAAAGTTACCAAAAGAGATACATGACATGAAAGACAATCAAATGCTTAGGTTGACACAATCTGTGAACATGACCAGACCCAACAGAGTGAGCTGAAAAGATATTTAGCCTCCACATTATAGGTTGAATTCAATGAA
This sequence comes from Arctium lappa, assembly GCA_023525745.1. Classification (NCBI taxonomy): domain Eukaryota; kingdom Viridiplantae; phylum Streptophyta; class Magnoliopsida; order Asterales; family Asteraceae; genus Arctium; species Arctium lappa. The sequence continues at coordinate 7,096,635 of CM042054.1, read as the reverse complement.
AGTTACACAAGATACCTCATCAAGTAGCTCACTACGCCCCTGTCCAGCTTCAACAGCTGCCAAAGCTTTCTCATGCCATCCGTGTTGAAGAAGCCAATTAATATGATCTTCTGCATCCCTGACAATGAGGAACATATTGTCATCTTGAACTGAAAACATTACATGGTATACTTCATATGTGACAAAATAGTGGCAAAAGAAACTAGGCCAGAATAATATAGCTTTGCAGAATGTGTTAATATTAAACTTAAAAAATTATCTTTTAGAAGCACTTGAAATGTAGATGTCAATATGAATGCTAGTCAATTAATATGTTGGATTAATTGACTATCTTTCCAAGACGGTTTTACTCACTTCTAAGGCATCATATTCTTGCCATGTGTTGCTCAATATACTACACCGGATTGCATGGGAGGACCTTGATTTGTAACTAGGACCCAGATAGTAGGCTAGCAATAAGGAAATCAAAGCTAAAAGGAACTATGTCATATCATATTATGAACGTCATTTGTCATCACATAGATATGAACATCATCAGCAGCAAGAAACATATTAATAAATGGCATCGTATTATCGTGAGCTAGTAGATGCGAGATGATAGAAATTGATCAAGAGCAAGGGACAACAGATACCCGGCCATCACTCATGAACCCACTCTTATGACACAAAATCCTAAAGGGCATCAGGAAAAAAACCAACATACTTTCTTTTGTGCGTATGTGAATTCATTTCCACAAAATCAAAAAATTGTTAATTACCTAGGTTTGGCAATAACTACATCTTTTGGAGATACGACATAGTATAATGGTTCATCACCAGCCGCCCATTGACCCCCTGCATAGCTGCTACCTACATCCAAATTTGTAAGTACCTTATGTTAAACGAGAATAACCAGAGACGAGCATGAACATGTACCTGTGAAAGGAACATGAGCAAGAGAATAATCCTTTGCCTTGTAATGCTCAAAGCCGAGTACAGGTAACGCATCTGTCGCAAGCTCGTCATTGTTCCATGTCACTACATGCACTTCGGGTCTTTGAGCATTCCCCTGCTTAAAATAGATTCAGACATCTTAGCCAATTTTGTCTGCCTATTTTCATCTTGTCAAAACCACACTACCACAGTATTAAAAACGTGGTCATTCTTTTCGATCGAAAATATTGTTTCTGAAGAAACCATTGAGAGCATGTTCACGACTTCACAGACTGTTGATTGAGAAACCATGGGATGGAAGATATATATCACAGGACAGAAGAGAACCAGCAGAAATGGACAATATTTCTGATGGATGAAGTGCATTTAACACCGTCACCTGTATAATAATACAGTACTAAAAAAAATACTAGCATCTACATACATGTTATTACAGCGGTGAGATTATCTGTGAAGAACCCTTGTAAGATGAGACAACCTATGATGAAAGGGGAACCACAGCATAGTTCATTGAACTCTGAATTGCTATCTGAATTTTAAACTCTGTAGTTTAAAATGTAACGTGATTACAGCCAGGAAGATGCTATTCATTAACTTCTGAGTTTAGAGGCCCAATAGTATATCTATGCTATCGTTCTTCACAATTTATGTTTATTCTAACGTTTCATGCTCCGTCTTTAACCTCAATATTACATGCACAGCATGTTCCATTATCATTTCCCTTCCCATGTGTAGTTTATCCTTTATTTCTCCGTTCACTTTGACAAAGCTGAGCTTATAATTTCACATAATTGCTTGAAATAAGACTAGTAATCTTCAATCCTCTCAATTGTACACCTTAAGTTGTTGGCATATTGATGAGTAAAGAGATATTATGGCTGGGTGGGTCTATCAGCATTGTCTGTTTGCAATCAAAATCTGTTCTTATATAGTGCTTATCTTTGGTCTTCAAGTATATCTTGATGTTTTGAACCTAATGGTAACAAGAGAACTTTATCTGAAAGGGAGATAGTACATGCCCAATCACCATCAGGGGAATCTTGTTCTTTATGCAGTTGCAGTTCCAGTTCCGTAGGTCACCTACAGAATTAATGCTTCAAATACAACCATAGCACATTATTTGATGCCACTTCCACACTCTCCATAGACCATAGAAAATTATCTAACCACCGGTCATTGAGCAATACTCCAAAATTCAAGGCATGAATGCATGATGCAGAAAGCATTCTGACAATTAGTATCTGCCTCGGTATTGGACTAAATACATCTGAATGGAACCAAGAAAGTCAACTTAGAGCTGATAACTGGACACCTGGCCTTTCAGCAATCGAGAGGAAGAGAGAGCGCCTTGACTATATAAAGCCACATAATAGGTGAAAACGCAGCCAGCATATGTTCCAGATGGACAAACCACCAAGGATTAAAAGAGGCACCTCACATCAGCAAATTAAGGCAGCTAAATGTCACCACCTGGGATGAGAATACAGTGATTAATTTATGATGTGCGCTCTTCCTCCAAATAGTTAACTTGGGGTTTCCCTTGGCTGCCACTTGCCAACGGTTAATGTAGATATGGCTAGCGAATATCCTCACATGCCCCAGCTATTGACACCTATGCTCATGATAGAACACAATTTAAAGTGCCTCACTGCTCAAAAGTGACATCCTCATCTAGATTTGATAAATTAAAACATATATGTGTGTGACAAATATAAAAAATAAACTTCCGCCATAAATTTGTAAGTTTTCATCACATGAGGCAATGCACCCACAATCCCACATGCTTGAAAATGAGAATGATGCAAATAGGCAAATAAAAAAGAATGAATACAAGGAATCAAGCCTGAAAAACGCAGCATGAGAAAAACAACTACCTGTCGTGATGGAACACTGCTGCTAAATTCTTTCTCTCCATCTTCTTCCCCCGGTATATAAGCTAGAACAACCAAAGAGTCGCCAAAGGGAGCGACCCCTGATATGAAATAGCTGGTTTGAAAAGATGCCACGATATCAACTTGGTTCATGTTGGAGGTTGTCATTTGCCTATATGAGCCATTGACACCTCTGGCCTGATTAGTTTTTATTGATGCAATTTTTATAGTTGTTCCCCAGCCAATAACAAGGAGAGCATCATCCTGAATATCACAGAACAGAGTTTTAAGGTTGCAAATCTTCTATGAGGTAACCAACTTAGTGTCACTTATGCAGCATGCACAAGTTAAATTGGAAATCTTTATGCTAATGTGCAGCCTGCAGTCCTTGAGGCTGTTAGACCAAACTGCAACAACAGCATAGATGATATCATGATAGAACTGTGTCAAAGTGTGCATAGTGGTCGTTTCTTTACCTGCCAAACTAAGTGGGGAAGTAGAAGCTCAGGCCGTGGGCTTCCTCTGGGTCTCTCAATAAATGTAATACGTTGATCATTAGCAGCATCATAAACTTTTACTCCGGCATCATTGGCCCATGCAATTAGACTTGTTCTCCATTTCACTGCATGGATAGGACCTTCCCCAGAATGCAAAACCTATGCAAAAGGATGTATTATGTTTTTTTTCCTTTTAGAAGACAAGAAGAAGGCATATGACCCTCGACGTTTTTCTAACCCACATGGGATAAAGTAATAAATGACAAAATGCACGACAAAATACCTGGTCCCGATATCCTAACCATTTTTTCACATTAAAATATAAATTTCCAGCCAAACCACCAGTAACAAATCTCCTAGATGTTTTCCTTGCATAATCTGGATCTATTGCAATGGCCTTCATAGGACGATGATACTCAAATTTCTGAATCTCATCGGTGAAAAGACTAATTATCACAACAGACCCATCGTCTGAACAGCTTCCAACAAATTCACCATCTATGTCAAAGCAAAGATCATTGACAGCAGCCGTATGAGCTCGAAATTCCTTAACCTGCCAAGAACATTAGAGACCTGCTCCTTCAAACTTCAATAATGTTACTCTTACTAGAGAAGGCCATCTACATAGTTTATAGAGATTCAATTATAGTGAAAATAATATATATGTGAACATTTACTAGCTTACATGAAAAGAGAATAACTAGGGAAGATAGAGAACTTGCATAAGTTTATCACATACTTTCTGGTGAGATATAGGCAATACATGCTATGATGCTACACATCTTGCCATCCAAACGACACAAAACTACTCAACCGTCACTTGCAACAATTATCTGATCAGTAGAGTTATTAGCGACCTATTGCCACAAACATACTTTAACACACGTCAATGAAGCATGTAATAGCAGGAGTTTAGCTCAAGCTTTGTGTGGAAGAAAATTACTACTGTCCCCAATCATCTTGATTTCCAAGAATCAGGTCTGCATATACGAATTTCTACAGAAGACTATGGTTTGTAGTACGGGATATCTGCAACGAACATTGCTGCTTGGAGACCTAATACGACTAAGATGAAGAACCAAATCACCAATGTCAGTCAAGCCATCCTAAAGTTCACTTCTTTTGAAGTCTAAAGTGGCCATGTCCATAGAAGATGGGAGGAACGTTGGTCCACATTCAATTAATTGAACTTATGGGTTGCACAATAATCCTCTACACGTTATCATCCACATTCATGCATCCATGTGCTTGGAAACAATTGTGCAGCTTTAATGCTCAAGTGTTTCAATTTAAAAATAACTTGTAAAAGGCTACAGAAACAACTTAGTTCTTCAAGTCATTCATCCAAACTACACCAACTGAGAAGAAAGGTACCAAAGAAATAAAAGTAACAAAAGCATTACCACATAAGGATTCAAGAACCAGAAAACGACCTTTGCGAGCGACAATAACATTTGTATGATTCCCAATATGAAATAAAACCTTCCCCGCAATAAATATTCACCCAGATCCAAATGTCCAGTAATAATCTCCCACAGCCTAGGAGGGTACAACGGTTTTCTATCAAATCATCAGTGTATGTTCGGTAATCATACCCTCTTCTTTATGTGGCCAAAACCCACTAATAAAACCAAATCATAGGAAAAGCTTCCACCTAAATGACCAATTCAAGTAGACATAAAAGTCGACTAGGACTCTTTTCATTTGCGAATAGATGTGGTATTTGTTCATTGCCTAACGACAACGTGTGAACTTATTGAAGCAAATTGTTCTTTTACTATAAGAAACAAAAGGCATCTAAAACTAGTCGTTCCTTCCTACTACCACGTTCAGATGAAACAAAAGGCATCTAAAACTAGTCGTTCTTTCCTACTAGTAGGCCAAATAGAGAATGTCACAAAACTACTGAATATAACAACAACTGAGCTTCAGATCTCGTATCAAGCTACAAAAGGTTAAGTCAATCAACTAAAATTCCTAATTAACATACCGCGTAATTGAATTACAAACCTATAAGATGTGATCGGGTGAAACAAAACAAAAACAAAGGCACAGTTTACCTGATTGCCAAGGAAATCAAGGATATGAACGGAACCACCATGTGTGCCAAGAGCGATCATCCGTTCGGCAACGGCAACACAAGAAGCGGCGTCACTGGATATAAGAGAAGGCACGGTGCCTCCCATTCTCTGGTACTTAAGCCTGGGTTCATCTTCCTCATCCTCTTGTTCTTCTTCTTCGTCCTTGTCCTCTTCTGTATCTTCTTCGCCTTCTTCCCTCTCGTCGTCGCCTTCGGTTCCGTTCTCTGATGGCCTCGGAGACATTTTCGTAGCTGTAGAGAGAGAAAGATGAGATAGAGATAAAGAAAGGGATGATTGATTGGGGTTTGGTTTATGTTCTGATCAGGTGGGGTGGTTTCTTGAACCAAATTGAGGGAGTTTGTGTTTGGAGGGTTGCGAGTTTGGAGTGTCTGTCAGATCAGAAGGAAGAGAATCTGATGATATAAAACGGACTCCTCTCTCTCTACCTTCGTGTTGGGATCGACATTATTTTCTTTCTTGGGTAAATACGTATAAATTTATATGTCAAATCTTGTTGAAATTTAAAAATATGTTACATCCAAGAACATGACCTAAATGTAATGTAACAATTTTGGTTTGTTATTTATAATTATATTCGTCTTTTAGTCATTTGTTGTTTCTATTTCAGATCATTTTTTTTCTCTGAGATTAAAGGGGTGTTTGGGATTGCTTATTTATTTTGAAAAATGTTTATTTGAAAAAGTGCTTATAAGCTTATGTGGTACTAAATCGGAGTTTTTTAAAAAGTGTTTGGATTAGCTTATTGTGGTACCAAAACGTAATAATCTAATAAGTTGTTATGTAAAGGTGTTTGGGATTGCTTATACATATAAAAGAACCGAAAAAGTCATAAGCACTTTTGAAATAAGTCATAAGTTACAACAAAATGGCTTATCAAAAATGACTTTTCAGCGGTTTGGCACCGCTATAAACTGTTTTCTTTTTGTTTCATCCAAACACTCAAAATAGCTTATCTGCGGTGCCAAATCGCAATAAGCTAAAAAGCCCTTCAAATAAGCAATCCCAAACACCCCCTAAGAGGCATAGAAAAGTTCGTTAAAGTAGGGGTAATATGGTCTTTTTAGTTTTTTTATTTTATTATATCTTTATATCATTATAAATACTATTAAAGCTTTAGTACAAATTATTAAAGTTTTTTATAAAAAATAATGAAAATAAAGTGTAGTCTATTCCACCCTCAATGCTTTTCCTTTGACTTTTTTCCTTTAATACAAATTACTAAATCTTTAATAACTTGTGTAATGATATAAGCAACTAATAAAAAAAAGCTAAAATAACATATTACTTTTAAATTAATGGACTTTTCTAACTTTGTTATGAAAGTATGTTGCTAGTATGTATGTTTTATTTTACATGAAATCTTTTCGCGGGTGTTTAACCTTAAACTATGAACTAATTTTGGTATAACACTCATCAGTATTGTGTATCTCGTGCTCAGTTAAAGCCAATAGCAACAAGGGGAAAGACAATGTTTAACGTTATGCACTAGTGCCAAGTTGGTTATGATTTAATATTTGGCACACTCGTGCCAAGTTGGTTATGATTGTTGTTTACGTTTATTTATGATACAATTGTGTATTTTAGTTTACTTGTTGTTGACTTATGTACTTATATTTATGTTTTTCGATGTGATTGTTGTCATCAAATTGTTATATTATCATCTAAAGATTTTATGTTAATTGCAATGTTTTAAAAACCGGGTCGACCCGACCGGGATCTGGGAAAGATGGAGGGTCAATTGCAACCGGGTTTATGGCAATTTATGACCTGGAGTGAACCGGTCGGTTTTATCAGAAAACCGGTTGAACCGATCGCTGAACCGGTTGAACCAATTGATGTATTTTGATTGATGAAAAAACTTATGTTCATGTCAGTTATGTGTGTTTTTTTAATGTATTTAGTTGACCCGATAGTTGAACCGTGACCCGATCACTACACTTGGTCAACCAATAAATCGAATTTTAAAACATTGGTTAATTGGTAGATATCATCACACTAGGGAAAATTGAGTGTCACACGTAGTATTATGGTTGTTATTGCTAAATAAAGCTAAATTACCATCAACTTAATAGTTTTGTTAATGTATGGTCAAGTACTCAAGTTCCATTTGAGAAATATTGAAGATAAAAAATAAAAAAAAACATTAGCAATATATTTAATAATTTGGGAATAGTGTTGTTTAGCCCTTGATGTAACATCCACTCTCTTAAATATGCTTCACTAGTGAGTCTAAATATGTATTATATGATAAAGCATGTTTTATGTGTTAATATTGTAAAAAGCGAATTTGCTAAGATGTTAAGTGTGCTAGTGAGCTATAAGTAGAGCCCATTTTTGGAATGAGATATAGGAGATAATATTGGTGCTAACACCTCACAAAATACATAATTAGATGATGTGAGGGTTCAAAATACAAAGTGCATTGCTCAAATGAAAATCGGGTAGGTCACTAGAGTGTCAAAATGGGAAAATCTACCCAAAACTTGAACGGATGATCTAAAGGTTGGAACACCTTTGAATAAGTAAATATGAAGTGACGGAAGTCGAAAAGGTCGCGTAGATTGTATTTTATGCAAGTTTTACAAAATACGTTGTTATTTCGGTAAACTACACGCACAAAACTCAAACGAGAGGTGTTTGATGAGATGTTAAGCTTTGGAACTAAGTTTTGGACCTATTAGGAGTTGTTGGAAGTGTCGGGAAACTTTTACGGGATTCTAAGCTTAAAATCAAAAACGACGAAATTGCAAAGGAAAGCATAACGTCCACAAATATGTAAAATTGCTTTTATTGGTAGGTCTTTTCTGAAATATTTTTGTTGGAAGTTGTTCATTATCTCGTTACGAACGCGTAGGCGAAAACCTCATCGAAAACGGAGTTCCGGGTGAAAATTTATGTCATTTTTAGTGTTGAGTGGTCAAAATGGGTACCCAGGCGGGTCAAACCCGACCCAACTCGGATTCAGCTTGCAAAAGACGAATTTTAGGCCCAATTTATGCCATTTTCAGTTCAAGAACTTCCACACACACTTAAGGTGCGGTTTTCACACACTTAAGCTCAAACACATCCAATCCTTGAAGAATCAAAACTCAAAGTAATGAAATCTTGATGTATATGTGAAGATTATTGAAGGTATACTCCTAATACTAAGCTTAATCATTATAATTAGTGTTAATTAAGGAGATTAGGTTTTGCATGTTTGTGATTAGTGGATAATTTTGTAAGATTAAGGTTTTATGTTGGTTGATTTGCAAGAAGATGAAAAGGAAAGTGAATTTTCATAAAGAACAAGTTAACTCTTTGCTATACAAAGTTGGATTTTGATGAAATTGGTAGAAATTGATGAATGAACCATGGTTTCTTGTTGATTTTACCTTAATAATGATAAGTTAAAGTCAACAATTGATAATTTCATGTAAAACACATAGATGCTTTAAAATAAACATTTTGGCATGTACAACGTTTTCACAAATCAACTTGAACTCACCTTGCTAGATTTAGGCTAAATCTAGATTTTACCCAACGAGCTCTTTTGAAGGCCGCTTGAATCCTCAAGCCGGAAACTTCCAAAACCTAGATCCAAACATTTCAAACCATAAATATCCATACTCAATCATTTAGAAGCATTTCCCCCAAACAATATACCAAAACCCCAAACGAGATCAAAACCCTAGTTTTCTCCAAAACTTACCAAATCCGAGATTTGAGAAACCAAATCACTAAGAAACCATCAATGGAGCATTTTATAACTTATTACAAGAAAACTTACCCTTAAAGACAAAGAGACTTCCGAGAACACCCAATCCAATATTTCAACCCGAGCTCCCAACCGAAGAACTTGATGAGGAAGATGAAGGTGGAGCTTCTAATATTTGTTAGGTGGAGGAGAACACTTGGAACATCATGGATTTGGTGACTTGAAGGTATAAAACCGATTTTTTAGGGTTTGGGTTCGGTTTCTAGAGAGAAATGGGTGAAATGGGTTGAGAAATAATGAGGTGGGCTGCTCAAAGATCGATTTTAAAACAACCAGAGGCCGCAGGCGATTGTGCCCGGCGATTGTGTAACACCCCGAATTTCGTTGTGTTGCGGCGATGTAAAGAAAAAGAGGTTTATGAAGCTGTCTACAGGACGCACGGGTCGTGTGTCCTCCTTCAGAGAAAACGCACGGGTCGTGCGTAGGATCCAGGGATGAGGGCTAGTGCTAGCGCACGGGTCGTGCGCATTTCCTTCTTTGAGGACAGACTGCTTTTTGAGATTGCTTTTAATATCTTGAGTTTTGAGATATTTCATAATATCTCAAACTCAGTTCTCTCTCTCTCTCTCTTCTTTTCTCTTTTTTTTCTTTTGATCTTCAAGGCTAGTTAAGTTGCTAGTTTCCGGTGTTTCTAGCAAGGGGTCGGTGTTTTAAGCTTCACCTCTACGTCGTGGTCATTATCTGGTTTTTCGGGTTTTATTCCGAAAACCTATCGGTGAGTTCCTACTATCATTTTACAAACTTTATACATGTCAAAACTCTTATTTGCGAAATCTGAAGTATTTATACGGTATGATTTTATGATCTCTACATTTTGTTATAAATGAAGTTTTTGGTGATTCTCGGGGTTTCCGGTCAGTTTTGACCAAAATGACGGGTTCCGCCCTATTGAAGTAAAATGATGTTTTACTTGCACATTACGTGATTATGTAAAAGAATGTTTATGAACTCTTTTTAATGATTTTCATTCTTACCAGAAGTTGAACTGGAAGTAGCATTTTGTTTATAAAATGTACTTGTAACCATATGTTTATTTATGGTTGGTCACATATGTTGTTGTGACGAGTCCGTACCATTTCTAGTGAATCCCTAGGTTTTGGAGTAGACTGTTTTGTTGGGATGTTACATTCCCCAAATTTGTAGCTATGGATCACATGTTCCTCGGGGGCAACTTGGTACGGTTATGTGAGGCCGGATACTAGCCATGGTTCATGGTGATCCTAGCGAAGGAGTATACCTTGGTTTTGCGCTTGGGGCTTGATCTCACGTTGAAGCACGGACTTTGTGATTCGTATCCGCGGATTCCAATTGGTTTAGCTCGTAACTCGGTTTGTTGGCCTAACTTTGTGTTTCGTCACTCTCCTTGGTAAAATGGTCCTTTTATCACTGTTTAAGAGTTTTGGACCGAAGAGGCCCGTTGTGGCGAAATGTTATTTTTACAAATTAAACCTTTATGAAAAGATTTCTTTATGATACTGACGTTTATATCTTTTGAGCTTTATAAACTGTATGTTCTCACCAGGCTTTATAGTCTGACACTTTTTCTCAAATGATATGTATAACAGGTTTCCATTAGCGGTGGGTGCCGGGGTTTTTGGAGAGACGAGTTTTGAGTCTCGAGGTTTTTGGAGATAATTTAGTATTGGTGTTGGGCATTGTTAAGTCCCATTCTTTTGATGCAATCCCTGTATAGAATTGTAAAGTCTTAAGGACTGATCCCATTTATGGGAAGTTAATGGATTTATCTTTGTCAATTGTCAGGTTTTAAATGTTTTATTTTACTCTGATTTTTGAGGTGTTACAGATTGTGCCCAAGGCACTCTCGCCAGGGCACTATCGCCCAAACTGTACCGCGGGCACCACTCTGTTGGCGATTGTGCCCGGCGATTGTGCCCAGGGCACTATCGCCAGGGCACTATCGCCCCGAGTGTCCCGAGCCCCGATTTCTTCTATTTTCATCCGGAGCACCCACGATGCGATAAGACTTAAAAGGTAAGGCGTAAGGGATGAAATTCCATGATCAGAATCAAGGATTCCTCAAAGGATTGGCTTTCACAGACAGGAATTTACGGATGTTACAGTTTGACTCTCAAATTAGAGAATCTACCGAAGATAGAAGTAATTTATTTTAAAGACTTTGACTTTTAATTGTCTTGTTTAATTTTGGAGCTCTAAGAGTATCTCCAACAACTATGCTATAATTTTTCTAAAATAGAGTATAAAAAGTTGAAATCTCTAAAAAAATTACAACCAACTCCAAGAGCTACTATTATATTTTAGCAATTTTATCATCAATTATATTAATAAAGTATTATTTCTCTCTAATAAACATACAATTTCAATGTCTTCTATTGATACGAGGTTTTAGAGATTTCTTTAAATTTAGAGATTTTTACCTTATGAGATTTTTTTTTGCTAAAATATGAGTTTTTCTATTTTAGCATTTTCTTTCACCTTTTTTGAGACAGGAGTGGAAGAACAATGCAGGGGAATGGCAGAGAAATGAAGGTCAACTTAGTTTGTCAGACTCACAGATGTGCGAAAACCAAACCATTAACAGTTTCCACAGATCACACACAGTAACCCCGACAAAACTTTGATCTCTGTTTCACACACACACTTCTCTAAACCCTCAACCATCACCGATCTCAACATTTATACAACAAATGGGGTTTCAATTTCACCTGAGAACCCCGATTTGAAATGCAGCCAAGTAATTTTCCAGCATCACCATTGGCGTTGATTCCAATTGCTTTCAATCATGGCAATTTGAGTCCTGAGGGTTTCGAGCTTTCCAGGGTTTGGTTATTGGGTTCGCTTCTCTTCTCTCAACGAGGTGCCGGTGATAGCGGTGGTGGGATGGATTTGACGAAGGTTGGTGAGAAGTTTTTCAGTTCAGTCCGCTCCGCGAGATCCATCAGTCTTCTTCCTTCTACGTCCGATCGGCCGGAGGTAATTGAAAAGTTATCGTGCTTATTTACGCACACATTTCTTACGTAACACACTTTCAGATCACTCATCACTCGTTTTGGATTTTGTTGTATGAATTGATCTGTTACTTAAGTAATAGATTTAATCATAATGTAGTGTTATTTCATCAGTTACTTGAGTTACTTTGCAAACGTTCGTCACATTCAATGGTGACCGCCTTGTTATACTTGCATTGTATTATTGCAAAAATTAATTTACTCCACAATAATAGCATCTTCACAATAACTAGGTTTTAGTGGGATTATTATGTTTGGGTTTGAACCCACATATATCCTTAGTTCACCTCTTGAATTTTGTTTCGTAGGTCCCATTCTATGTTGTGATGATAATGGAGATGGAAACCACAAAAATGGAGATGAGAAATGGGCGTATATGCACTTAATAGATGGAGTCTTAATATACAACTTAACAGAGACAGGGACAGATCACCATGGAGTGGAGTATCTTGGGGACTACTAAGATATTAGAATGTATGAATTATCAGACAGGCTTAAAGAATATGTGTTGTATATGATGTACCATACCATGATTTGATAAAGACAAGCAAACATGCATTGAGTGTGTAGAACCATAAGACTCATTTTGATAATTGAAAACCTAGATACATTTTATATATTAGCTGTTGCGACCTTGCATTTCAACAACATTACATTTTCATGACCTTCTTCTCTTGGGGTCCTTTGACTTTTCTCCAAAAAGAGGACATGACATCTTATATAATAGGTAATAGCATACAGCTCCAAGAAGCTTTTAAGGTCTTACCCATGGAAGAAGTCAATATGTTCATGACTCTATTAGCTAGTCAAATTTATTGCCCTAGATCCTTTTTCAAGAATGACTATGACTCCCTCCTTCCCATGAGAATGCAGCATTCCATATGTCCCAAGTTAATTGCAAGTTTCTTTTTCTTTCTAAATCTTAAATTACAATTAGCTATTCCCCTTTGCCATAATTACAATGCTATGGTGGCACGGATTTTGGCCCAAAAGGATTCTCCAGTCTGTCATTGTTGAAGGGTAGTTTTGATACTTCACTAATAATCAAACACTTGCGATGAAGTATGCCTGGAGTCAAACTTTGCAATTTCCATGGGATTCAGTACTTTGTTTGTAATGAGAATTGATTCCAAACAAGTTAAGGAACCCTATAAAAAAGTCTGTATATGAATAAAGTTGTAAGAAAAAGAAGAGTAAAGCAGACAGAGGGGTTCCAAGCCCACTTAATGAAGACACTAAATCAGCTTGGTAGACTGTAATAAACTTTGAGCAAAACTTCCAGTAGTACAAAGTACAGCCTACAAGTGCTAGATTCACTTCTAACTCTAGTATGCTGGTAGAGATACCATTCTTACTCTTTTATTTGCTTTACTCAAGTAATTTAGTGTTGAATAGCTTCCACCAGTCGATGAATGTTTAGTGCGAGAGTAAGTGGTCTTCTTGGCATATTCAACTTAGGCCTTTTTATAAGTTGCTTTTATTCTCCTCTGATTGGAAAAAAGTTATCCATCTCTAGAAGCCTTTCCCATTGTCTTTTACTTCTTTTCTGTTTGCAAGTTTGATAACTCTTCTACTCAACTGCTGTTTTAGCTAATAATCTGGAAACTAATGCTCACCATATGATGTAATCATGTCTACAACATACATTCATTGAATAGTTGCTTGATGAAAAGTTTCCCAATATGTCTTTGCAACATGATCGGATGCAATTTTTTTTGCAGATTCCAGCACGGGCTGCAACTGCAGCAACTATTGCTCGTGCACTTGCTTCAATCCCTCCACATCATAGGCAAAGTCTCTCTTCAAGTTCTGAAGAACTGAGTTCAATATATGGAAGCACGTCCCGTGGCCAAGTAGTGGAGGAGCTCGAGGAAGAATTTTATGAAGAGGTTTAACATCTTTGGGATTTGTAAATTTTCACTTCAGGGTGGTCAAAGCATATTCAGTACTGTCTTCTCGTTGATACCACGTAGAAAAATGCTACACAAATGGATCATTTACTACATGTCACTTGTTGGGAAATAGACCTTTTTTTATACTGAGTAGTTATTTCTGTTGCTAGTACAATTGCCGCACTTTTTATTCACTTAAGATTTCAGACATGCTATATTTGCACTGTATATCATTAATCAAGCAAATTGGTGTCAATTTAGGTGTTTGGGGAATATTCGTTTACCATATTATGATAAGTTGAGAGATCCATCTGCCAACCAAGATCATATCTCAACCCTCCCAATCTCCATTAGTATATTATCTTAGCAAGTCAAAGGTTGTTGTAGAGGCTGTCAACTGGCCAAAGTGGGACAAGTGTGCAAGATGTGTAAATGTACATCCTCAACCCGACATCGCAAGGCTCAAGGTTTAAATGACATGACCTTAACAAATTACATGAGAATGGTTAACACAGTCTTGAAGGTCTTGATTTTTTAAGGCCACAAAGGGAATGATTTTATGTGGCAAAACCAAAGCTGCTTTTTGCAGCTTAACCTTTAATGATGCTTACTTTATGTCCTCAATGCACAGAGGAAGGAGAAAGGAGAATCCCTTGTATAATAGCATGGCTATTATCTTAAGGATGACAAATCGATCAGTTGACATTCTTTATTCTCAATAACGCTTTCATATTTGTTCTCAAGGATGGGCATACTCCACCTTTCATCACTCATTAAAGTAGCATGGCATTGCCTTTCTAAGCATTCGTAGTTAGTACTCATATTGCATCTTCTACAACATAAAAAGGAAGAATTGATTAGATCTTACATAGACTTGTCACTAGTTTGGCAAGAGTAGAATCCAAAAGGTAAAACGTCAGTCACATAGTGAAGATGATGCTTACTCCATATATCTTTAGTCTGATATGGATAAATCTCATAAGCCTGTCTTACCTTTGTGTCAGAAAATTAGTCCATCGCAGAAGATTGCTGAGTTCTGACATTTCTCAAAAGATTTAGCTGATCTTCTGTTATTTGGATTTCAACTATTCGTTTCAAATGGTTATGATGTGAGCCTAATTGATCGATCATTCTTTAGTTTCAAATTGCTTCAGTAATGTTTAGTTTTGATTCTTGTTCAATCACTATAAAATTGTGCCTAGCCAACCCACACTAGTTTGGTTGTTGTTTGATTGTTTCTATTTTATTGGTATATGTGTTTATTTACTTATTCATTTGTTCATCTTTAGGGTTGGGGGTGGGGTGGGGAGGGGCACCAAACTAAATCTTTTGAGTTTTGCTACTTAGATAAGCATGTAAATAGTGCATCATACCAACTTATATAAATGTGCCGCATTTGCTAAGAGCTGCTGAATTTATGTGCGTAGATGTTTGATCCTGTTCGGCACACTTTAGAGAATCTTCCATCTCAAGAAAATGAGCTCACGTATTTTGAAGGGAAGGTAATATTATGATTCATTTCCTTCAAATAATGAAAGTTGTTAAGGTTTCAGTTCCTGTTTGGCAATTAAATATTCTGTTCATTTTTCCATGGGTCGTACTACATTCATCTAATTTTGGTTGAGCTTTTGGAACTGGATTGGATTTGAATGCATCTTGTTGTTCTTATCTTTAGCATGTTTATGTGTGCTAAAAACGGATCCCCTTCCATACTCTCTCTTTCCCCTTCTTGTAACCTCATCCTCAAATTCATATGGCATAATTCAGGACTATGATGTTTGGTCGTGGTTGTGCCATGCACATCGCAGAATAAACCACGTGATCAATGAAAACATTTGTACTAGTTTTACCTAAAAAATTGTAATATTTCTTTCATGTATTCTGTGGGTGAGTGTGATCTATATATATGTATATATATAGATAGATGGATAGAGAGAGAGAGAGTTCCTTGTACCTACTTATGTTTTTATGTTCTTGCTTGATATCTTATAGCCTTAGTTCTTTAAAAAATAGTTGTATAGTTCTTTCTGGTCTCAAGAGCTTCACTTTTGAATTCTTTTTTCCCCATATTCTTTGAACTTTTTGACAAGTTTTTTGAAACTCTCAGATCAAGTTTTTTTTTTTTTCCTTTTTTTTTCACACCCACTATTTCAAAAGCGGTGGTTTTTGCAAACCCAGCTGCTCTACTCTTTGGAGTAAAGGACAAGACTGCATACATCCCCCTAGACTCCACCTCGGAGTGGGATATGCTTGGCTAGTTTGTTCTTGTTTTGTTAGCGCTAAAAGTTTGGGGTTAGCTTTTTAATTTGCTTTAAAGTTAGGTTCTGCCATATGTTGTTTTATATGCTGCTCTTAGATTATACAACTTGACAAGTAACATAAAGTTTCTCTTGCCAAATGATGAAGCACCTGTTATTTAAATTTGCAAGTTTGAGGAATAAACTACTCGGGTTCTCTTCCATCCCTATTCTCTCATTCCTTTGACATGCTGCATGTGTATGATGTCTGGTTGTAATCTTCGCATGGGAAGAATATGTTGCTTGGTTAGTAGAAAAATGTGTATTGATCTTTCCTGAAAGCTCTCTAATATGGATATTTCCAAGAGCAATCTATCGCCTTGTAAGAGAGAAAGGGATTCATGGGTCTGCTCAACTGTGCGAGTTGGTTTTCTACTTTGCCATGTATTTAGATTTGTTGATGTTTATTATTTGAATCTGGAATTTGTTGTTTATAGGCTGCTCTTAGGTTATTACAGCTGGATAAAGTAACCGAAAATCTGTCGCGCCAAGTGATGGAGCACCATGAAGTAATGGGTAAGATGATTACCAAGTTAAATTCATCTGTTGCTTATTATTACATTGGTTTGCTGTTCTTCATAATCTAGCCAGAAAATGACTCACATTATATTTTTAGTCCTTATCATTTCTTTCAAGTCGCAACTCTTTGGTGCCAATTGGGATTAGGTTATCTCTATTTTTCACATGCACACACACACACACTCTCTCTCTCTCTATATATATATTTATATATATATAAGTGCATTTAGTTTGCTATTTAATGTTTAGCAGTTGAATAGTAATAAGTGGTTTATGACTGTTCCAGGCTAGGTTTAGATAATTAAGATCCCAAAGTCCCTTAATGATGTGCTTGGCTGAAATTATCTAGACATTGAAAATTCCGTTACCTAGGTTCAGTTCAAAGTCCTGTTAGGCCGTGAAAGTCAAACAATGTAGTTATACTTTCACTTGTTTTCCATCTGTAGAGTCGATTCTATTTTTATAGCAATTATCATTTATCATTTACGGGCCTCTTGGCTGTTTACACAGTGATGGAGTTTGGTTGGATTGTTGTTATAAACAAAGAAATTTATACATGTTAATGTGTAGCAGGCAGTAATTTGTCATTTCTTTGCAACTTTACCATGAAGCTATCTATCTAACCTTGTGGGATTAGCTCAACCGGCAATAAGGCTTGGGCCTTTGGGGGTTCTCCTCATAGGTCACTGGTTCGAGTCCTGCAAGACCGCTGGGGATTTTCCTGGCTGTTCCGTGGGATGAGTCGAGGTGCGCGCAAGCTGGCTCGGACACCCACGGTTAACAAAAAAAAAGGTCTTACCCCAAACCTTGATATCAATGTAAAGAATAAGGCACAAGGTTCGAACTTGACAGTTCTTCCTATGTCAGAGCTTCAAATGCTACATTGCACCATAACATGGATTATTGTTTCATCAAACCATCACTAACTAGAATCAATTATAAGAAACAATTTTACCAACATGGATTGCAAAAATTCATATTATGCATGTGCATCTTTTACCAAGTTTTCTAGATTATCATTCCCTGCCTAATATGAAATATCAGTGGCAAAATACAATAACTAAGAAATTTGGACAACACTCCAGGGAATCAAAGAGGGCTTACCTATGCATTTTCTTCTCATTGGTGATGTAAATGAAATCAGGCATTTTGTTTATTAGTTGGTGAAAAATATCTGATGGCTTTCGAAAAGTTCCTCGTGATAGATGATGTTCATCATCTATATTTCGATTTCTGAGTATACCATGGAGGCCATAGACCTTCCGTGGTCATAATATCTGATATGAGTTCTTGGAGATGCATCACTAGGGTAGCAGATTATTTGTAGGGATTATTAGCTATTGCAGATTGGGGGTGGGGGGTGGGGTGGCGGGGGGTGGAGACGTAGAGGGTGGGATGAGGGGAGGGTTATAGATCCGCTAGATAAGCCAACAATTTCCTAGGTTAGATAGAAGGGGGGGTTTCGGTCTTGGTAGTTAGGAGTGCCCTATGTCTATGTGCATGGTAGCTAGGTAGGTCTTGGGGACTTGCCGAACGTACTTGCTACATCATTCTACTGCCTTTATTGTACTTCACTTTGGTGCACACTCTAATTTGACGACAAATTTCTGCTGTCTCGTGCTCTTTAATAACTTTTCAAAGTCTTACCGAACTTTTTCATGACTTCCCAAAACCTTTTCTCAGGTGGGGTTCAAGAAAGCATCTCTACTCCTTGGAGTATAGGAAAGATTTGTGTACATCCTCCTCACTACCCTACTCCTTTTCTCAGTGCGTTTGTTTTGGATAGTATAGAACTGAACAATACAGGACTCATCTAACTACCATCTTATATGACTACTTTGTTGTTAATAAGTAGCATCCCTACAAATTTTTGTTAATGGTATGCTTCTCTATGGTAGGACATCCTAAAGTAGGTTCTGCATATTCTTCGTTAATGTGTTTCCTATTGATATATGTATCGTGGAGAACATGCTAGTGATGTTCTGTTTGCCTGTATTACTCTCTTCTTTTCTTCTGGTAGTTGAAATGTGTATTGTGGAATCCATCTTCCAGTTCCGATCTGAATATGTAATGGATATTGGATTTCTATGGATGGCTGTTATTGCGTCACATAGATCAAAAGGAGATGCTAATAGTTATTTTTTATCAGTGAAAGGAATGCATTTAGTAAAAGAGTTGGAGAAAGACATGAAGGTTGCAAACGTCATTTGCATGGTAAGCAGGTGATGGTGTTTACATTTATCCACCTTAATCTGATTTAGTTGAGCCATAAGCTTAAGGTAACTGGAGCCTGGAAGTAGTATAGCTGAATAATTTAGTATGTGATTAAGGTAGGATTTTTTTGTCTCAGAACTTGTTATGCTTGTTCATTCATACTTGCAGAATGGACGGAGACATTTAACTTCTTCAAGGAATGAGGTGTCAAGGGATCTTATTGTTAACAGAAATTCTAGAAGGAAACAAGCTCTTTTGGTATTGCCCATCCTCTAAGACCCTTGAAAAATATTATTTCTGGTTATATTAATTAGCTTTCATGTATTCTTGATATAAGCTAGATTTTGGTGAAAGCAACAAACGACATGCAACCTAGGTGGTCCTGGAATTGTTCCTAGATTCTATGCATGGTATACGTTGTTGATCAGAAGGTTCACAAAGTAAAAACCGTGATCTGGTTGATTTGAATCAATTTGTCTTGAACAATCCTTTGAAACTAACCATATTGATAGGGTAGTAGTTTGAATGTTTTTTGAGGTGTAAATCTTTTGAATGTATATTCTGTTAACTGGTGTTAAAATATCTACGGATATATTATCACAATCTGAATTTTTATTCATGTATGCACCAATAATTTAAGCCATCTTTGCTCCCAGTTGAAGTTCTCCATTGAGGACTACTCTTTTTGATAGAAAAAAGATTGTATTTATGTATCAGTTTTGGGAACAAGATTCCTCCCTTAGATGAAAAAGGAGGAAAATATTCCAGAAACAAAAAGAAAGGGAATAAATTTCATCCTCATTTATCATATACAGTGCGCTTTCTTCCTTCGATATAATTATGTCCCCTTCAGCTTAATAATAAGAATCCCCTGCGTATAAATTTTCAAATAAGCAGGTGAAGTGTAATTAAATTGGTTTAGATTCAATGCTGAGTTTTAGTAGGTTTGTGTTTCTGTGTGAAGATCTCTCTGCTTATGTTCATATAGTGCTAGTGTGTTGTTGCAATCTTCATCTGTTCATATGTGGAAAGTATGCAAAGAAATTAGTAAGTAGTAACAAACTGAAGTTTGTTAGAAAGTTAGGGGTTGAAGATGACGTGACATTGGAGTTGAACTTGTTCTTCTCTTCCATTGTTTTTTGAAGCTACTGTGGAGAGGGAATTGTTTTAAGATGACTAACTGTATATCCACACCCCACAAAAAATTGCAGGACATACTCCCAGTTTTAGCAGAGCTTCGTCATGCACATGACATGCAAGTAGAACTTGAAATCCATGTTGATGAAGGGAACTTCTTTAAGGTCTGAAACTGCTTTTCTATATGATGACAATTTAGTTCAAAAGAATATTATGCATACATATCTCTATTCAAGAGTGCAGCTTTATGCTAGACTGCTTCACTCCACAGGCATTCCAGGTGTTGTCTGAGTATCTTCAACTTCTGGATGGTTTCTCAGAGCTTTTGGTCATACAAGAGATGAGTCGCGGTGTGGAGGTAAGAATATCCATCTCGGTAGCATAGCTGCTATTTCTGGGATGAGAAATCAACCTGGCAACTGGGTTACATACTAGTGGCTTGTAGGCATCTTAAACAATTGAGGGCGAGAAAAATTGCGTTGTTCTGAAATAAGTTTACACAAGGGTTGCATATTCACTTGCATGCCATTGTTTTGTTAAGATACCGTGGCAAAAAAAGTTAAAATGTCTGATTTATGAAAAGAGGCTACAAGATAATCTAAGAGTAATATGTAGGAACTCCTCCATTGTTACATGAAAAAGAGTTTGGTCTTTGAGTAAAGACATTCGAAAATAAGTGCATGCATACCACAGTACCACACCGAGAGACACGAAAGCGCAGGTAACGCCGGTTGGCGAAGTGGCGTTAAGCATCCCCAACGGTACGAAAAGAGAGGTCGTGATGATATCATCTACGTCTGTACCACTCCTCATGGTAAACTACTATTTAGTGACAAGAGGCAAATAGAGAATGCAAATTAACATGTTCACTTTTTACTCGAAGGGAAAAAGATAGAAGGTTTAAATATGACATTGTTGAGTTGTATTTAACTATTTATATGTGATGTAATGTGATAATCATTAGGTCAACCAGTTTCATGCAGTTCAACAACTAGAGGTTATTAATAACTATATATTACGCAATTGCATTTCTTGAAAGTTTGGTACTAGTGATTCTGGAACTCGATACAATCTTGTACGTGGCTGTAATTTTTATGAATATTTTTGCTCAGGTGGTGGTTTGAGCTACATAGAATTAGCTTGGGTTGTTGTACAATTTAAAGAGAGTTCTGATCTCTCACACAGGTCATGCATCAGCTTGGTTACTGGTTTCTTGCTTATTAATGTGCTGGGGTTTGGTTCAAATGGCTGGGATGGCCCAAACATCCTTGTCTGGTAGAAATACTTATGATGCTATTTCCTTTTTGCTTATGATTTTTGTTCCAAGACTCTTCATCTTTGCTAGGATATGATAACCTCACCTATTTTTTGTTGTATACATCTTTTCTCTTCTTGGTTTCGTCCATAACTGGATTGATCCCTTTACGATTTCCTCCAATACTGTAAAATATCAAACTACACTCTGATGTAGGCATTTCTTCTTGTTAATGCAGATCTGGCTGGGAAAAGCTCTACAGAAATTGGATTCTCTTTTGCTGGGAGTGTGCAGAGACTTCAAAGAAACAAGCTTCATAACTGTGAGTACATTTATTTATTGATATGATGTTTTCTATTCTTTCATGGGGTCCAAAAGATAGTTAATTTCTTTGTATGATCATATATGATATACTGCCTTCTTTTACTACTTGGAGTTTCTTAAGATTAAGTCACATTCAGCGGTGATGTCGCAAGAGAGATCAGTTGAACTGGGGGAAAGTTTTACATCAGAAATTTTCTTTCCAGTGGGGCCTTGGCACAATAAGTTGCGCTACTCTTACCTGAAGGTCAATGGGTTTGAATGTTTGATCACGTAAACAACTTTTGTGCTTTGATGTTGAAGGCTGCATCCATGATTTTCTCACAAATCCCATAGTGGTGGGAACATATGCGGTTTGCACTGGATTATCCTTCAGTTTCTTATTGTCATCTTCATAACCCTTGCATCATGGGAGGTGACTATAACCATCTGAGCTAGGTACTAAGATGGGTTATAATTTATTATGAGAAAATGTTTCTGTGTATTTTCCAGTGCTGGAACAACACAATATATATAGTACAGGATACAACAAACTACAAACTGATCATAAAGATAAGGAAACAACCTAAACCTTATCTATTCTATCTCAGAAGATTAGGCTAACATATTACAAATGATAAAGCTTATCTTCTAGAAGGATCTGTATTTCTAACACTCCCCCTCAAGCTGGCAGGTATATGTTGATCATGCCAAGCTTGCCAGTAAGTTCATCAAACAACTTTTTAGTGAGACTTTTAGTCAGGAGATCAACTACTTTTTGAGGGTAGGTATACCATGCACATACTCCCAGAGTCTATTTTTTCCTTTATAAAATGACGGTCAACTTCCACGTGCTTGGTTCGATCATGGTGAACCAGATTGTGGGTTATACTGATAGCAGCTTTGTTGTCACAGTAGAGTTTTATTGGTGGTTCGAGTGGTACTCGTAGTTCCTCCAATAATCGTCTAAGCCATATTCCTTCGCTTGTTCCGTTTGCTATTGCTCTAAACTCTAACTCAACGCTGCTCCGGGATACAACCAGTTGTTTTTTGCTTCTCCAGGTCACAAGGTTTCCCCACACGTAACTACAGTACCCACTGGTAGACCGTCCATTATTAGTCGCTCCTGCCCAATCGGCATCAGTGATGTAACACCCTGAATTTTAGAGGGAAATAAAAATTCGAAAATTGGCAATATGACGGTTGAAAAATGAATAAACCCGAGTAAAAGATGACTTGTCCAAACAATCCCAAAGTATCATCCTGTAAACGGAGAAATATGGTTGTGGCCTTACAAAATTAAGTCAGATGAAGAATAATATCCAATAACCTAATAATCTAACTTAGACAAGAAAGATTAAAGCCGGGTGTCGCTATTCTTCCAAAAAGTGTATTCACTATCACTGATGTGTCGGTCAATGTATCTTCCAAAAAGACCGCTCTCGACCCCAAAGTCGACCACTCAATCCCGGCGAACCCCGCTGCTAGGATGACCTGTTAAACATGCCATTTTAAGAAAAAGTGTTAGGCTAAAGCCTAGTGAGATCAAACATTTGTATTTGAAGGTAATTGACAATAAGCGTAAGTAAAATTTAATTTGTGATAATGAAGATAATACATCTTTACCATAAGCAAATACCTCTTGGGTTAGCGGGGGAGACCCGCTTACTAACACAAGTGACGAAACACAAAAGTAAGCTACTTGACAAGTTAGTAAAACCAATACACATATAAAGTACACGCAAGGGATGTTAGGCTTGGTGGCTTTAAACTTACACCCACGGAAAGTCAACTTCAACTACATAGGGTCCTTACGTTGAAATCCTCATCCAATATCGTAATACTTAGCACGCAGGACTTATAACCCAATCCGATGCCTAAACGTGCCTCAACGTGAGAAACTAACGTCCCAACGTCGGACAAAATGCAACAATCAATATGGGGTCATGACTCCCAATGAAACCAAATATGCCACATAAAGCTATTAAGCTAACCGGTGATTCAACATATGATTACATCAACCAAAACATTTACAAGTGAAAGTTTTCACATAAGTACTCACGTAATATTACCAAGAGGTTCCAAGTTGCCATTTGATTCATATTCCCATATTCTAAGTCTAATACTTCAAGTGTCATCCATTCGGTTCGCTTTGATATTTCAAAACCCTAGTTTTGGATTCCAAGTGTTGAAACCAAGATTATAATAAAACAAGTTCCCATGTACAAACTTATCAGCAGTTCAACTTTAAAAGTTCATAAATCCAAAAAACCATAGTCTTACCATAATACCCCAAAAGCTCCAAAAGTTAGGTTTAGGTACAAAATTCATGTAAATGCAACAAATGAGGATGGAGATGTTTAGATGGTGAAAATTCACATTTTGGCATGAATAAAGTTTATAAAAGTGAATGAACTCACCTTAGTGGCTTTTAAGATGAAAAGCCAAACCCTAGAATGGAGAAGATGGTGGGTTGAGGTTGTCCAAGCTTAACTCTTCCACTTAATGCTTAAAAACACCTAGAGAAGAAGATAAATGCTCAAGAGATGAGGTAGCTAAGAGCATTAATGGTGGAGTGTTTTTGGAAGGAACTTACCCACAAACAACAGAGAAAAACGACCTAGATGCTTCTCCAAAATCAGATTGAATGAATTAAAATCTATCAGACTAATTAGCTTGCCTAATTTCAGTCTAATTAGCTTGCCTAATTTCATATTTCCTTTATTATTCAAGGGTGCTAAGTGTAATTATGTTTTCTATATATTTGGGTGTATTCCTCCTCTTTTGTAATCAATCAATCAATAATATAACCTATTTCAACTTGGTATCAGAGCCAAGTCCTAAACCCTACGGCTGCCAACCAGCGCCGCCTAAACCCTACGACAGCCAACCAAGCGCCGCCAATCATCACCACCACCACCACCACCACAACGCCGATCATCACCACCACGACCACAGCGCCGATCATCACCACTCTTCACCACCAGCGCCGACCATCACCATCTTCAACCAACAGCGCCGATCAACCCACACCCTAATCATGGCAACCATCATCCCCTTCTCTCCTCAAGAGAAAACCATACACAACTCTCACAAATTTTCCTTCTCTCTCAAACCTACAAACTATGGCTATTGGCGATCCATGATAGAAGCCTTTCTTACATCTCACAACCTTTTTGGTTATGTTGATGGAACTGTCCCATGCCCTGACCAAAAAGTCACCACTGATACAGCCGTCACCGACAACCCTAGCTACATCCCGTGGATATCCAACGATGCCCATATTCGGATGCTTATCATCGCCACTGTATGCGAAAACTCTTATCAACATATCCAGGGCAAAACATCACGTGACGTATGGCTATCGCTTGAACGCGTTTATGCCCCTGTTATAGCCTCTTATGAATTTACCCTCAAAAATCAACTCCTTCGAATCACCATGAAAGGTGATGAGAAACCAGCCGACTATCTGAGCAGGGTTCACGAATATGCTACTGCCCTTGCTAATATTGGAGAACCGATGAAGGACAAAGACCTAGTTATGCTCACTATTGCCGGTCTTCGCGACGAATACAACGTCATCAAGGGCAATCTTCTAACTCGCTTACCGCCTGTTCGCTTCAATGAACTGCATGGTCTTCTATGTGATCATGATTATGTCTTCACAAAGAATCTACCTCCACAGGCTTTTCTGGCTCCTACTGCTCCAACTTCTCAGCCTCAACCGGCTGCTTCGGCTTTACAACCTACTCTTGACCAACTTCAACAACAACTTCAAAGCATTCAACTTACTGCTTCTCAGCTTGGTTATCAATTGAATCCTCTTCCTGCCCCACGGGCTCAAGCTTACTATGGCTCTCGGTCTTCCAACAATAGTCGCGGTGGACGGGGATCTCGTGGTTCCTCTCGCGGTCCCTCGCGTCATGGTCCCAACAATCGCCCTCGAGACAACCATGGCTCCCGCCAGTTCTCTTGGGCTTCAGCCCAAAACACCGTTTATGGCCACTGTAACAGGTGTGGGATAGGTCATCTACCCTCCCAATGTCCGAATCAGCTGAATCAGCATGCTTCCGCACCACAAGCCAAATTTTCGGCCCACTATGATGCTGCCTCCTCTTCCGGCTCCACTTGGAAACAGACACTGGTGCAACCCATCATGCCACACCAGACCTATCTAGCATGGACAACTCGGAAGCTTATTATGGTAACGATTCTTTATTTGTTGGTAACGGTAACTCTATACCCATCGTTCACATTGGTTCATCCAAAATACACTCGCCAAACAAAACCTTTTCCCTAACCAACATTCTTCATGTTCCGCAATTAAAACAAAATCTTTTATCTGTTCAAAAATTTTGCCATGATAACCATGTTTTCTTTGAATTTCACTCTTCTTATTTTGTTGTCAAGGACGAGTCTACACGCACTACCCTCCTTTCGGGTCCCAGTGAACAGGGCTTATACTCCATCCGTCTTCCTCAACTCAAGTCACTACCCAAAGTCGCCTTCACTGCCGTCAAAGCTTCTTCCACCATTTGGCATCAACGTCTAGGACATCCGCATGCTCAAGTTTTTCGTTCAATCGTTTCTTCTTGTTCCTTACCGGTTTTAGATAAACTATCAAATAATTTATGTTCTTCTTGTCAATTAGGGAAGTCATCAAAGTTGTCTTTACCAAACTCCACTTTTCGCAGTAATAAAATCTTAGATCTTATTTATTGTGATGTTTGGGGTCCTTCTCCACAACCCTCTCTCGATGGTTATCGTTATTTTCTTTTGTGTGTTGACCACTTTACACGTTATATGTGGATTTATCCTTTAATTCACAAATCCGATGTGCTTCCTGTGCTCACACAATTTATCAACATGGTCGAACGTCAATTCACCACCAAATTAAAAAGCCTTCAATCTGACTGGGGGGGGGGGGGGGCGAATTTCGACCCCTCACCACTCTCTGTCACAACCGTGGCATTATTCATCGACGTTCTTGCCCTCACACCAGTGAGCAGAATGCCTTTGTTGAACGCCGTCATCGTCACGTTGTAGAAACTGGACTGACTCTTCTCGCCCAGTCCAGCCTCCCTCAACGTTTCTGGTTCTCGGCCTTTGACACCGCCGTCTATCTCATTAATCGTCTCCCCTCTCGTGTATCCTCCAACAAATCTCCTTATGAACAAGTCTTCAACCGCAAACCCGATTACTCCTTTCTCCGAGTATTTGGTTGTCAGTGCTTCCCTTACCTCCGACCATACAATCATCACAAAATCGAGTTCCGGTCCACTCCGTGTGTTTTCCTTGGTTACAGCCCTGTTCACCACGGCTATCGTTGCTTTGACTCGTCTAATGATCGACTTTACATTGCCAGACATGTCCGTTTCAACGAACATGTGTTTCCCTACCAACCCTTACCACCCCCACCACCCCGTCCCACTCCTCCTTACACCTCTATCTTTCCTGACCCACCCCTCTCCTTTCCACCCGAACCTCCCTCTACACCTCCGCCCACACCCCTGTCGCCTCTTCCTCTTCCTCAAAACTCACCCATCCCACCTCCCTCTTCCGCTCCACCACCCGCCCCTACTTCCAATCCACCACCTGCCCCTCGACCTCGGCCTTCAAACCTACGCCCCAATCCCAAGCAACCTGACCGTTTTAACCCAGCCGCTTATTCCACCACCACCTCCTCATCCTTACCTCTTGAACCCACTAGCTTTACCGTTGCTAACAAATGTTTAGAATGGCGCCAAACAATGGCTGATGAGTTGTCTGCACTTCATAGGAATGGCACGTGGACTCTTGTGCCCCCTGTTCCTAACGCTAATGTTGTTAATTGCAAATGGGTTTACAGGTTAAAAACTGATGAAAATGGACAGGTTACCAGGCACAAAGCTCGCCTTGTGGCCAAAGGCTTTCATCAACAGCATGGTGTCGACTATCATGAGACCTTCAGCCCGGTCATCAAGCCCGTCACTATCCGCACTGTTTTGTCTCTTGCTGTCACTAACAAATGGCCTCTCCGATAGTTGGACATTCATACTGCTTTTCTGCATGGTGACCTCAAGGAAACTGTTTACATGAGACAACCCCCTGGTGTCATTGATCCAACCAAACCTGATCATGTTTGCTTGTTACACAAGTCGTTATACGGGCTCAAACAAGCTCCCCGTGCCTGGTTCATCAAACTGTCCACCGCTCTTCATCAGTTAGGGTTCTCTGGTTCCAAAACCGATCCTTCACTCTTCATCCTTAATTCTCCAGGTTCGCTTGTCTACCTGCTGGTTTATGTTGACGACATTATTATCACTGGTAACAACTCTGTCGTCATTACCTCGATCGTTAATCAGCTCAACGCTCTTTTTAAACTTAAGGATTTGGGCCAACTGCACTATTTTTTGGGAGTTGAAGTTGTTCACAAGGGCGCTGACTTAATTCTCTCACAACGCAAATACATTCGTGAGATCTTACATCGTGCTGGTCTTGCAGACTGCAAACCGATTGCTACTCCTATGAGCACCTCCATGGTATTGTTACCGGACGATAGCCCATTGCTCGATGACCCTTCTCGATATCGGCAAACCGTTGGGGCTCTTCAATATGCCACTCTTTCTCGTCCTGACATTGCTTTTGCCGTTAATAAAGTTTGCCAGTTTATGCATGCTCCCACTGAGAATCATTGGAGCGCTGTCAAACGGATCTTGCGTTACCTACAGGGCACCGTAAACTTGGGTCTGTGGATCCGTCATGATACGGGATATCAGCTTCATGCCTTCTCCGATTCTCATTGGAGCCCCAATCTTCAGGCTTATTCCGACTCCGATTGGGCTGGTTGTCCAATTGATCGTCGATCCACGGGGGGATTTGCCATATACTTGGGGTCGAATCTCATCTCTTGGTCTGCCCGCAAGCAGAAAACTGTCTCTCGTTCCTCAACGGAGTCCGAGTATAAGGCCATTGCTGACACTGTTGCTGAGTTGATTTGGTTGAAGTCTCTCCTACGAGAACTTGGTTTAAATAGCCAGGCACCCACACTTTGGTGTGATAATCTTGGTGCAACATACCTCACTGCTAATCCTGTTTTCCATGCACGAACCAAGCATGTTGAAGTCGATTATAACTTTGTTCGTGAGCAGGTGACTCAAGGGAGGTTGAATGTCAAGTTCATTTCCACCGATGACCAAATTGCTGATATTTTCACCAAGCCCTTATCCTGTCAGAAGTTTGAGTTTCTACGGTCCAAGTTACAGATCGCTAACCGCGCTGAACTTGCGGGGGAATATCAGTCTAATTAGCTTGCCTAATTTCAGTCTAATTAGCTTGCCTAATTTCATATTTCCTTTATTATTCAAGGGTGCTAAGTGTAATTATGTTTTCTATATATTTGGGTGTATTCCTCCTCTTTTGTAATCAATCAATAATATAACCTATTTCAACTAAATCGGATCCCCTTATTTTATAAAATGGCTCCGTCGGCGATTGTGACATAGCGATAGTGACAGGGTCACTATTGCGGGCATAACCGTCGAGGTTGTACCGCGACTCAACTTCCTTTTCCGCGATTGTGCTTTGGCGAAAGTGACATATGTCACAATCGTCGGGCACTTTCGCCCCAAACGTACCGCGGGGTATAACCTCCCCCGCGTTTGTGCCCAGCGAGAGTGACACTTTGTCACAATCGCTGGCACTCTCGCCAGCCCTGTACCGAGCCTTTCCAAGGCCAAAAACTTAACGGAAATACCGGTTCAATCGTACGAGTTGATTTACCAAAGCAACCAAGTGCTAAAATTATAATTATTGAATCAACCTTGGGCATTCATATTCTTACAAATTTCAGGGTGTTACAAGTGAACATTTCAATAAATCTGTTTTCTCCTTTCTTGAAGAGCAATCCCTTTCTTGGAGTACTTTTAAGTACCTTAGAACTCGATAATCAGCTTCCAAATGCCTCTCTTTAGGTGCGTGCATAAATTGACTTATGACACTCACAACGAAAGAGATATCAGGTCTTGTGTGTGAGAGATAAATGAGTTTTCCCACTAGTCTCTGATATCTTTCTCTGTTAACAGCAGGTCCGTCAGCTTCGGTTCCCAATTTTTTGTTGAATTCCATTGGAGTATCGACATCATTCCTGTCTCCTTTAGTAAGTCGAGAACACACTTTCTTTGTGAGACAGAGATTCCTTCTCGGCTTCTAGCTACCTCCATTCCTAGGAAGTATTTGAGTGGTCCGAGGTCTTTCATTTCAAATTCTAAGCTGAGGTAGGCCTTGAACTTGTTGATTTCATCCGAATCATCACCTGTCAATATTATGTCATCAACATACACAATAAGAATTGCAATCTTACCGTTTTTCGAGTGCTTGAAAAACAACGTGTGATCAGCTTGCCCTTGACTATAACCTCTACTTGTAACTGCTTGAGTGAATCGAACCATGCCCTCGGTGACTGTTTTAGCCCGTACAATGACTTTTTCAGCTTGCATACTTATAACACCCTAAAATTGGTGTGATTTAAAACTTAAAATTTTGGCAATATGACGACTGTAAATTGGTGAAACTTGTAGTACAAAATCCGTCAAGGCATCCCAAAGTATCAACCCAAAGAGGGGAATAAAATATAAGGAATACAAGTTCACTAAGTGAGGCATAAAGTTACGACAACCTAAATAATCTAGATTTCCCTATCAGATTACAATCGGGTGTCGCTATCCTCCACAAACTAGTGACTAAGCACCAAAAATGCCGGTCTCTAGATCTTTCAAAATGACCGCTCTCGATCGCTCGATCGACCCCTCATTCCCGTAGATGCCCGCCACTAGAGTTTCCTGTCATACATGACAACCAAAGAAACAAGTGTTAGGCTAAGGCCTAGTGAGAACACATAAATGAAATTAAATCATAAAAAGAGATCACAATACGAGATCATTATAATTTTCACGGCGCTCTACCAATGTGCTTCACCTGACATTAATCAATATGCAACAAACAATATCATCAACGCAATTTATAATGTTTTCCCAAGTCATTAAATCTTGACTAGCATCAACCCAAACAAGATCTTTAGCTAATTGGCACTCAACCCAAACCGGATCTTTAGCCTGCTTATGACCTCAACCCAAACCGGATCTTTAGTCTATTACTGACCTCAACTCAAACCGAGTCTTTAGTCTATTCATGACCTCAACCCAAACCGGGTCTTTAGTCTATACTTGACCTCAACTCAAACCGAGTCTTTAGTCTATACTTGACCTCAACTCAAACCGAGTCTTTAGTCTATACTTGACCTCAACTCAAACCGAGTCTTTAGTCTATTCATATGTGGCAACTCAAGTCGAGACTTAAGATCAATATCAATTCCCATTTAACGATCAAACATACAACTCATTACTTCTACTTGGCCATTACTACATAACTTGGCCAAATAGCATATTTAATACTCTCCATTTGCATTTTACCCCCAAAGTAGAGTTTGAGGTTAACTCCACATGAACAAGTAAGCGAATAACTAAAATGCACATAATTACCAACACATTATCAGACATGTATGAGAATGGAAGAGTCAAGGAACACTCACCTTGGTGATCTCTCACAAGAAATCAAACCCTAAAGTGGTAGGTGGGAAGTTGGAGACTTGAGAAGTGGTTACAAGCTACAATCCTTCCAAAATCACACCTAAGGAAGCATTTATTCCACCATTAAAACCACCATAGGATCATTAAATGATATGGTTGAAGTTAGGGTAGAAACCTTACCAAAATCGCTGGAGAGAAACCCTCTATCAGCCCCCAAAATCAACCCTAAATGAAGAAATCCCGTAAATGAGGTATTTATACCCCTGTTGCCCGACGGCGATTGTGCCCCGGCGATTGTGACATCCGTCACTATTGCGGGCAATGTCGCGAGGGTTCCCCACCCCGCGGTACAGATGGGGCGATTGTGCCCTGGCGATTGTGACCTATGTCACTATCGCGGGCATAATCGCGAGGACTCCCCACCTCGCGGTACAAGTTGGGCGATTGTGCCCTCGCGATTGTGACCATGTCACTATCGCGGGCACTATCACCGAGAAAGGCCCGACTGACCCAAAATTTACTAGTTCTGATTTTCAACTCGCGAGGACCAAAACTGATCGAGACCCCCGATACACTTAAATCCCAAAACATGATAATTCATAACATGATAATATCAAATACCAAGCTCTAAAATTTGGGGTGTTACAATACTTTTCCTTCTGGGTTTTGAAGTCCCGGAGGAAAGTCCATATATACTTCCTCACTAAGTGCACCATTTAGGAAGGCATTTTTTACGTCCAGTTGCATTAATGGCCAATCAAGATTTGCTGCTAGAGAGAGTAAAGCCCGAACTGTGTTGAGTTTTGCCACCGGTGCAAAAGTCTCTTGGTAGTCAATACCATGGGTTTGGGCGTACCCTTTAGCCACTAGCCTTGCCTTATGTCTGTTTACACTTCCATCACTATTGTATTTGGTGGTAAAAAGCCACTTGCACCCGACAGTTTTCTTCCCACTCGGTAGATCAGTGAGTTCCCAAGTGTCATTATTCTTGAGGGTTGTAATTTCCTCACAAACAACAACCTTCCATTTTGGGGATGACAGATCTTCCTCTATGTTTCTTGGAGTTTCAACCTGGTCAATATTAGTAACGAATGCTCGTCGTGTTGGTGACAACTTCTCATAAGCCAAGAAGCTGGAAATGAGATGTTTCGTGCATGACCGACTTCCTTTTCGGAGGGCAATTGAAAGATCTTCGTTAGTATTGACATTTGTGGCAGTTGACACTTGGACTTCATTAGAACAGTTTTCAGGGGCTGAATCTTGACAATGTTGAGTCTTTGATTTTTCTATTCTGTTAGAGTTATGCCTCCTTGAATAAACAAGCAATTCTGGGTGTTGTTGCGAATTTTCTGGAATTGGTAAAGGCTGAATTTCAGGAATGTCAAATATTGGCAGCGGAATATCAGGTACCTCATGTTCTGGTTGATTGTCAGGAAATATGTTTGGTTCGAGAAGACCATTTAATGACTCATCTTCACTCAAGTTCTCTCCCTGAAGATGAGTTAGGGAAAAATAGGGTTCTGATTCGAAGAAGGTGACATCTTTAGAGACAAAGACTCGACGCATGGTAGGTGAGTAACACTTGTATCCCTTTTGTGTGGAGGAATATCCAATAAATACACATTTTTGTGCACGAGGATCAAGTTTGGACTGACCTAGGTTACGAGAGTGGACAAATGCTTTACATCCAAAGATTTTTGGTTGGAGAGAGGAGACTTGAAATAACGGGAATGCCTTTTTTAGGGTAGAGACCGGAGTTTGGAACCCGAGGACCTTTGATGGGAGCCAATTGATGAGATAACACGCTGTGAGGACAACTTCTCCCCAAAGGTATTTGGGAATATGCATGGTGAACATTAGGGCTCGAGCTACTTCTAACAAGTGGCGGTTCTTTCTTTCAGAGATACCATTTTGTTGAGGGGTGTTAGGGCACGAACTCTAGTGAATAATCCCATGACCAGACAGACAGGTAGGTTCCTAGGTTGGAGTTGAAATACTCTCTTCCGTTATCGGTGCGGAGCGTTTGAATGGTGGTTTGGAATTGGTTTTGGACCATGTTATAAAATATTTTGAAGGTATTTGAGGCCTCAGATTTATCAGTGAGTAGGTAAACCCAACATAGGCGGGTATGGTCATCAATGAAAGTGAAACCATTTTGATCTCGAGATATTTTTTATCCGGCTTAGCCCCTAGATATCACTGTGGACTAAGGAGAAAGGCTTAGATGAGACATAGGGTTTGAGAGGATACGAAACACGTATATGTTTTGATAATTGACAAATTTCACACGTAATGGAACTAGCATTTTTATTAAGGAATAATTTAGGAAACAAATATTTGAGATACTTAAAATTTGGATGCCCTAGTCTACGATGCCACATCAGGATAGTGTCTTGATTGAAATCTGGAATTGTAGATGTAGAATATGCTTGTTCATTCTTGGAGTCGGGATTCTCCCAGATATAGAGTCCATCGCAGACCTTAGCATTGCCAATCATCCTCCCCGATCCCTGTTCCTGTACAAGACAATCAATAGGCGAAAATTTAGCATGACATTGATTATCTTGTGTGAGCTTATGTATAGAGAGCAGGTTGCATGTCAACTTTGGAACATGAAGAACTTTATTGAGAGTAAGTTGTCTTGAGAGGCGTACAGAACCTGTGCCTGCAAACGTCGAGAAGGAACTATCTGCGATCCTTACTCGAGATTGATTGTGGCATGGAATGTACGTGTGAAATAAGGATGAGTTATCGGTCATGTGATCGGAGGCTCCCGAGTCAAAAATCCATTGAGAAGTACCATTAATTTTTGTGAATACATTAAGAGCCATACCTTGAACAGGTTTGTTAAGAAGTTGGTGTAGAGTTTCCAACTGAGTTTTGCTCAATTTGACATGTACTACCTCGTCTGATGTGGATGCTGTTTCTAGAACAGGATCGGTGGCAGTGTGGTGTGCCTTAGCCAGGGGCTGATTTTTGTTTGTTTCAGGGTAGCCATGTAGCATTTTTCTCGTACATGACCCGCTCTGTTGCAGTGGGTACACCACCCTCGATCACCACGATCACCGAGTTTGTTATCCCCTCCTGATCTAGCCTTGAAAGTGGGTGGTCCTTTGGCGATTAGTGCAGAGGTTTCTAGAGGCTGGGCGTCACGTCACTGCTGGTGATTGGTTTTGCTTCCTTTTGTTCTCCGAGCATCACCCGTCGGCGATTTTCTTCATGACGAACTTCAACAAATGCTTCCCCAATGGATGGTAAGGGAGTTCGACCCAGAACTCTCCCACGTACCTCATCTAAGTCTCGGTTCAAGCCTGCTAAGAAGTCATAGAGACGCTCTTTCTCTAGATGAGCTTTGAATTTAAGGTGTTTTTCAACTTCTCCCCCATCAGCTTCATAAAACATGTCAAGTTCCTGCCATAAAACTTTCAAACAGTTATAGTAATGGGTTACCTCAGATGAACCTTGGCGAATGTCCTTCAGCTTCATTTTGATCTCAAATACTTGAGATGCATTGCCCAAGTCGGAATAGGTTTCATTGACAGCTTCCCAAATATCTTTGGCAGTCTTGAATAGAAGATATGTGCGACTAATGGAGATTTCCATAGAATTGATGAGCCATGCCATTACGATTGAATTGTTGAGTTCCCATGTAGCATACTGCTTATCGGTTTGAGTTGGACGAGGAATTTCACCAGTGAGATACCCTAGTTTCCCCCTTCCACGAATGACCATCAAAACCGATTGCGACCACTGCAGAAAATTTTTCCCGTCGAGTTTGTGATTGGTAATCACTAGTGAGGAGTTATCAGCATATGCTGTGTGTACTGAGTGTTGCTGGTCGATGAACCAGATGATTCATAGGCTTCTTTCGTCATGGTGAGAACTCAGAGGCAGATGATTAAACGTGCTGGATTGCAATGATTAAAGAGGACTAAGATGAAGCGTATGGATCTTAGTGCTCTGATACCATATAATTTATTATGAGAAAATGTTTCTGTGTATTTTCCAGAGTTGGAACAGCACAATATATATAGTACAAGATACAACAAATTGATTCTAAAGATAAAGAAACAACCTAAACCTTATCGATTCTATCTCAGAAGATTAGGCTAACAGATTACAAATGATAAAGCTTATCTTCTAGAAGGATATGTATTTCTAACATGGGTATATGGTCTTGTTTACCATGGTGATAATTAGATGGGTAGAAAATTCTAGTAGCCTGGAGCTGGGGTTCATGTTCTGAGTTATAAGTGGCATTCTTGGAGATGTATGGTGTTTAAATATATTGGTTTAATACTCTTTCTATCCAACATTAATAGTTGCTAGAGTAGTAAACATTCCCCTAGTTCAGTGGCTCCTAGGTCCAGAGGATCTCTTATGCACACCTTAGCCATTTGGGGTTTTTCTTTTTCTTCTTTCCTATCATTCGTTTCCTCTTTGATGAGTTTGTTTCATTGTGCCGCACATTTAATTCTTTAATGTTTGCAAGTCATGTTTTGGGAATTGTTAGAATGTGTAATTCTTTACTTAGGCCCAATTAGCTCGCGGGCCCTTAGGGTTTTCTCTTTTAGGGTTTCCTTTTCTAGCTTTCTTGCCTATATATATCCTTGTACTATTTCATTGTATTGATAAGAAAATCAATAATATAATC
Source organism: Arctium lappa (assembly GCA_023525745.1). NCBI lineage: Eukaryota > Viridiplantae > Streptophyta > Magnoliopsida > Asterales > Asteraceae > Arctium > Arctium lappa. Next base: position 7,060,654 of record CM042054.1, on the reverse strand, counting down.
TCTGATTACATGGTATCAGAGCCGCCGCTCCTAAAACCCTAATAGCCGTCGCTCCCAAAACCCTAATAGCAGCCGCCCTACTTTCTGTCGACGTGAACAGTAATCCGGCGTGAACAGTAACTCCGGTATGAATAGTACTCCGGTGTGAATAGTGATTCCGGTGTGAATAGTAACTTCCGAGATTTTGGTGTTTTTTTTTATCAATGTTCGCTTGGTACGTTTTGTCTGGATCGAAGATTTTTCCCTTTTTTTTCCGCTTGTTATGTTCGTCTTCTAGCACCCTGTGAGTGCGTTGTTTGTTTTCGTTTTTGTTCGTTGGTTTTCTGGCACCCTGTGAGTGCATTCTTTGTCCAACTTCAATTTTCTGGTTTGTGATTCATTGGAAGATGACCGAAGAAGACAAACCATCTGGTAGTACGGTTACTATACCCGCAGAAGAATATGCTCGACTTTTAGGGACTGAGAATTCCACTGCTCCGACTGCTACTTTTGCTGAGACAGGTAACTCTAGTACATGCCTATTATCCTCTGCCTCCAAATGGGTCATTGATTCAGGTGCTTCAGATCACATGACAGGTAATCCCACTATCTTCTCTAATTTCAATAAACACACGTCTCCATCACATGTCACAATTGCTGATGGGTCTATCACACCTGTCCTTGGTTCTGGCACCATTGATCTTACTCCATCTGTTTCGTTATCTTCTGTCCTTAGTCTACCCAATTTCTCGTTCAATTTGTTATCAGTCAGCAAAATTACTCGTGCTTTAAATTGTTGTGTCACATTCTATCCTGATTTCTGTGTCTTTCAGGATCTGTCGACGAAGAGGATTATTGGTCAAGGACGGGAAACTGACGACCTATATATATTTGAACATCAAATACCTTGCTCTTTGGCTTGTTCCAACTCATCGTCTCCACTTGAAGTTCATTGTCGATTAGGTCATCCTTCTTTACAGAATTTGAAGAAGTTGTGTCCTGAGTTTTCTTCTTTATCTTCTCTACAGTGTGAGTCTTGTCAGTATGCCAAACATCAACGTATTCATTTAAGTCCTAGAGTCTATAATAAGCGGGCCTCGTCTCCATTTGAGTTAGTCCATTCTGATGTTTGGGGACCATGTCCGGTCACTTCAAAACTTGGATTTAAGTATTTCGTTACTTTTGTTGATGATTACTCTCGTACTACTTGGCTTTACTTTATGAAAAATCGATCTGAGGTGTTTACCCATTTTTGTTCATTTTATACTGAGATTAAAACACAGTTTAAAGTCTCCATTCAAACTCTTCGTAGCGATAATGCAAAAGAATATTTGTCTCAAACATTTCGGTCATATATGCTTCAAAATGGTATTCTTCATGAGTCTTCCTGTGTTGACACACCAGCCCAAAATGGGGTTGCTGAACGAAAGAATCGTCATCTCTTAGAGGTGGCTCGGGCTCTATTATTTCACATGACTGTTCCAAAACTCTTCTGGGCTGATGCTATTGCTACTGCTTGTTTTCTCATCAACCGAATGACATCTGTTGTTTTGGATGGAAGAAGTCCTTTCTCAGTTCTGTTTCCTACAAAGTCATTGTTTCCTGTCGACCCAAAGATCTTTGGTAGTACCTGTTTTGTCCGTGATACCCGGCCACACATAACTAAGTTGGATCCAAAATCTCTGAAATGTGTCTTTCTTGGTTACTCTCGACTTCAAAAAGGGTACAAGTGTTTTTCTCCCACGCTTAATCGATACATTGTATCTCGAGATGTTACATTCCATGAGAATATACCTTTCTTTCCTGTGTCCACTCCTTGCAATCCAAGAGACAGCGATGATTTGTTGGTATATATCGTACCAGTTATCGAATCCCCTATCCTATCCGACTCGACACAACATCAAGAGCCTACTAAACTACTGATAGTTCATGTGTATAATAGGCGGCAACGACCTACGTCAGATCCCGACCCTATACCATCTTCATCATCGTCTGCAGATTCTTCTAATGATGATCCTACTGCTTCAAGTGATCCACCACCTTCCGATACACAGGATCCTGATCTTGATGTTCCCATTGCCCTTCGGAAAGGTAAGCGCTCATGTACTTACCCTATTTCTTCTGTTGTTTCCTATGATAAACTTTCTTCTCGTTCTCACTCTTTGATCTCCACACTTGATTCCTGTCCTGTTCCTAAAACGGTTGGTGAAGCTTTGGCTCATTCTGGATGGCGGGGTGCCATGATTGAAGAGATTAATGCTCTAGATCATAATAACACATGGGATTTGGTAGAGTTACCTGCAGGTAAAAAGGCAATTGGCTGCAAATGGGTATTCACTGTGAAAGTTAATCCAGATGGATCAGTGGCTCGTCTGAAAGCACGGTTGGTAGCTAAAGGATATGCTCAGACTTATGGGGTCGACTACTACGAGACATTTTCTCCTGTGGCTAAGGTACCCTCCATCCGCTTGTTTATTTCATTAGCCGCTACTTATGACTGGGTCCTACACCAACTGGATGTGAAAAATGCATTCCTGCATGGTGATTTACATGAGGAAGTTTATATGGAGCAACCACCTGGGTTTGCTGCTCAGGGGGAGTCTGGTAGAGTCTGTAAGTTACGTAAATCATTGTATGGTTTAAAGCAATCCCCTCGTGCTTGGTTTGGACGGTTCAATGCTGTAGTGACTGAGTTTGGCTTACGGAGGAGCTCTTATGATCATTCTGTGTTCTTTACTTCATCCCCTTCTGGATGCATTCTACTAGTGGTGTATGTTGATGACATTGTGATTACTGGGAGTGATGGGATTGGGATCAATAAGCTGAAAGATTTCCTTACGTCTCGGTTTCAAACAAAGGATCTAGGTCCCTTAAAATACTTCTTGGGAATTGAAGTATCTGGTACTCGGAAAGGGATCTGTTTGTCTCAACGGAAATATTGTTTGGATGTATTGAATGACTCTAGGATGATTGAAACAAAACCATGTGAGGCCCCAATGATTCCGAACATGAAATTGAAAGCAGACGATGGAGATCTACTTGAGGATCCAGAAAAGTACCGAAGAATTGTGGGAAAGCTAAACTACCTGACGATTACACGTCCTGACATCGCTTTTCCAGTGAGTGTTGTAAGTCAGTTTATGTCATCTCCAAGAACTCCACATTGGGAGGCCGTTAGACATATACTGAAGTACCTAAAGGGTGCCCCTGGTCTTGGTATTCTTTATCAAAATCACGGTCATCATGTCATAGAAGGGTTTACAGATGCTGACTATAATGGAGATCCTACGAACAGACGGTCTACGACAGGCTATTGTGTGTTAGTTGGAGGAAATCTAGTCTCGTGGAAAAGCAAGAAACAGAATGTCGTTTCCCGGTCAAGCGCTGAATCTGAATATAGGGCTATGGCCCAAACCACTTGTGAGTTGATATGGTTGCATAATCTGCTAGGTGAACTTGGGTTTGCTCAATCTAAACCAATGAATCTATATTGTGATAATGAGGCGGCTATCCACATTGCAAATAATCCCGTGTTTCATGAGAGAACAAAACATATTGAAGTGGACTGCCATTTCACTCGTGAAAAGCTAGAAGATGGAACTATCTCAACTCCCTTTGTTCGAACAGGAAGTCAACTTGTCGATGTCTTTACCAAAGCTTTACCTGGTTCGCGGATCTCTTCTATCTGTAACAAGCTGGGCATGATTAATATCTATGCTCCAGTTTGAGGGGGAGTGTTAGAATGTGTAATTCTTTACTTAGGCCCAATTAGCTCGCGGGCCTAATGGATAAAACTTGCAAGGTGTAACTAATAATGGTTCTTTGGGGGTGATCTTGCTTCTGGCTTGATTATAGATATTAGCTCGTATCGTGTAAAACATCAACACCATCTGACCCAACCATAAATTTGAGGGCAAATGGCAAACAGGTTTTGCACTCTCATGCTAGTTACATCTTTGGAAGTCCTTGTTTTTTTTTTCCTTTACTATGATCAAAATATCTGGATGAGCTGGTGAAGATATTAGAGAAATTGTGTGCTGATCCTAGTTAAGCATTCATTTCCATATTTTCTTTATATTTGTTTATCACTTCTGGTGGTAGTAGGTGATTAGGATTGTGTTTCCTAGTTCTAAGAGATCCAGACTTCAAGAGCATCTCTTCTTTAACATGTATAGATGCAACTCCCCTGTTGTTTAGTATAGAGGATTGCTATTTGATAGTGTGATGTGCTTTCCCTAGCAACTGTTAGTGAGGGCATTCATCATCTCTTCCAATTTTCTCGGTTTCACCTCTCTATTAACCTTCTCTATGTTGTCATACATCACATGGGATGTATTTCAGTCATTTGATTTCTATATGTATATGTAGTATATATGTGGTGTATCAAACATTATATTTTATAACTCATACCGTATCCTGCCCGAGCTACCATTTTAGATTGTCTGGTTTTGTGTTTGACATTTCATGCAGTTCTTACTGGTATATCCATGAATCACAAACAATTCTTCGTTACATTTTCAAAATTTAGGTTGTAAAAAAGCTATTCCGTGGTACCAATTGTACTTTCTATATGTGTGTTATTCTGTATTCCCACTTCCATAATAAGGAATATGTTGTGATATTTACAGGTGGTTGATGCTTATGCATTGATTGGTGATGTTCCCGGTCTTGCTGAAAAGATACAAAGCTTCTTTATGCAGGAAGTTATATCTGAAACCCATGCGGTACTGAAGAATATTGTGCTGGAGGTACAAGTTTTTCTACCAGTTAGTGGAGAGAAAAAAAAGAAAGAATATAACATACCACACAAAAGGGGAATGCATCCATGACTACATACGTACTTGCATAATCAAAGATAAGCCATGAGCATAGCAGACATAAAACACTAATAAAAAATTACCCTGTATCTCTCTTATATACTTTGTTGCTTATGCATTTGTAAGATCTCAGATGGCATGAAGCGTTTGTCATTCCAGTTTTTGAGCAACACATTTTCTGAACCTTACTAGTGAGATGATGTTTGTGGAAATTGTCGGAGTTCACTTCATATAGAAAAGACATTGACTTTTTGTCATATTGATGATCAAGGATGTTCTTAGGGGTGGATTGAGACATATTTAACCTTGGGAGTGTGTGGTGGCTTATTTCTTGATCGTAGTCAATACCTTGGGGTACTTAACCAGGTCTTTTGCCAGTGCACTAGGCATAACCAATATAAACATGTCAAGCATTTGTTATTTAATAGCTATAGCCATCTCATTGATAGTTAACTAACACTGCTATGACTACTTGAATGTGCAGGATCTAGAAACTGCTGAAATTCTAAGCACTAGGTATATATATTTTTTTGGGTACTTTCAGCAATTGTTTGATATACTTAAACTGTCCTTGATTTACATTTGTTACTCAGTATCTTTTTGTTTGCATATTAGGCTTACATATAGTGATCTATGCACACGGGTTCCTGAATCCAAGTTTAGGGAGTGTTTGTTGGCAACACTAGCTGTCCTCTTCGACTTGATGTGCTCGTATCAGGCAATCATGAATTTCAATTCAGATAATAAGGTATAAGTCATAGTTTCTGTTGCTTTCTTGATTTACACTTAACTTGGGTTTATTACTCCTACCCAAGGACTAATTCTCTGTGATGCATTACTGTGGTTGGTTGTGGGTGATTGATAGACTGGTTATTTGAGATGTTCACGGTAGTTTTCAGGTTCATTTTCTTTCATGGTTTCACCTTTTAGTTATTGTCCTCCCTTTAACTACTCATTATTTGTGCCTTTTGAGGACTGCTAATCCAAAACTCTCTCTCTCTCTCTCTCTCTCTCTCTCTCTCTTGCATGTGCTTGTGTTGGCTTGAGCAGCTCCTTACTTTTTCAGGAAAAAATTGGACATGGTGTTATCTTAGTGCCTGCTTATGAGCATGCTCAAATGCCCTTGTATTTGAACCTAGTAGTGTATTTAATGCAAGTTGCCTCTGGCAGTCTGGCTCAATAAGGGATCTTGCTGAACCGGTTCCCATTTTTGGGACTTTACACTTCTGTTTTTCTGGTTCATATGTTTTTATGCACAAACTCATCTTATGGCTGAACTCTAATCCCTCTTTAGTCATGGTATAAAAGGATCATAGATCAAGCCCAGGCAATCCTAGGCTAGACTCGGTGGGCTTATGAACAAGAAAGTTGTAATACTCCCCCTCCGTCCCAAAATAAATGTCCACAATGAAAAAGGCACACTGTTTTAGGAATGTGTATTATTGCACTTTTTAATTAACAAAACGACAACTTTACCCTTAATTATAGAGAGAGGAATAATCTCCACCTCATAACTAAGGGTAGAATGGGAGAGTGAACATTTATTACACATATTTTGGGATAAAATAAAATAGTACCGTAGACATTTATTTTGGGACGGAAGGAGTAATATTCAGTGATCTCAAATGTTTTTTTTTTCTTTTACTTGTTTAAAAATATAACCCATCATATATAGAATGGTCATGTGAGTTTTTATAGCTGTCACTTGGGGGATTTTTAGGTTATGTGGTTTCATCAATTGTCGTGGGGGGGTGTATATGTTATATGGTATTGACTCTCGAAGCAGTGTGAAAGGTAAATATCAGCTTGAACAATTCGAGAATCTATATAGAAAATTATGTCAACATTTGACATATTACATCCAATTATATTCGTGCCTCATAAGTCCTGTAACAAGTGGAGATTTGTATTAGTGGGGTAGAAGCAGCAATTAGAACCATGTTTAAGCATGCCTAACTAGTTTGAGAATTCATTGAGTTACTGATCTAGCCTGAGCATCTGCAGTGGCGTCACTAGCTACCATAAGAGTTTCTTGTCAAGAGTCTGGATGGGGCTAAAGATGTTCCAATCATGATTATTGGAAGTTGGGCTGTGACAATGGTTCGAAAGCCTGAGGTTATTTCTTAGCTGAGATCGTTGGGCAATAACTAAGTAGTTACTGAGGTTATTTTGGTAATTATTAGATTTGGATTTCTTCTAACTTCTTTTGTGTTTCATATAAATTGTGTCTAACACTAAGCTAGTATTGGGTTTGTATTGGTTGATGATCCTCTCCACTTACAGGTTCAGGGAATTTTTACATCAAATTTTTCCATAATAAAGTAGCAGATCTTAATCTTATTTAGGGGTCTAGCTGTTTTGAGATTACATCGTCTCTTCTATTTTCTTGTCACAGGTTCCATTGGACCATTTATCACCTGCTATGCAGGAAGAATATGAAGGGACTGGTTCTTCTAAGAATGTCCAACATGCTGATCCATCATCACAAAACTGTTCTAGTCCCAAGTCAGATGATGGTTCTCTCTCTGAACCATTGGGCCAAGTGCCCAATTTAGCTTCGGTGGAGGAGCCTACAACATCTGCCACCACCTTATCTGATGCTAGTGGAATCAACATCTCGCATGATCCTTCTGGTTCAGAACCGAGGGATGATGGGACTGGAGCTTCAAGCAGTGGATCCTCTTGGTTTCAACTTCGGAGTGATGCCACCACATTTGTTTCACAAACATTACAGAGGGGTCGCAGGAATCTTTGGCAACTTACAGCAAGCCGTGTGTCAGTATTACTTTCTTCCGATGCAGTTGGATCTACTAGCATTCATCAGTTTTTGAAAAATTATGAAGATCTCAATACCTTCATCTTAACCGGTGAAGCTTTCTGTGGGGCTGATGCTGTTGAATTTAGGATGAGAGTGAAAGCTATTTGTGAATGTTACTATACATCTTTTCACCGGCAAAATATATATGTAAGTTGGCATATATAGCCTGCACGTATTCATACTAATAAACAGTTCATTGATATGTTATTGTAGCTTGTCAGGAAATAGACAAGAAAGAAAAAGAAATAATGGATATTGCATAATATAGAGATTACTTCTTATGATTTTTCTGCCACATTTAAAAGTTCTTATGGATTAAACGAGCCTTAAGTAATTTCTTCGTTGGGTTTTGTAAAAATAGTGACAGGATATGGTAAGCTCAAGTTGAAGTAAATGAATTAAATGAGCTCTAAGAAATCGTTTGTGATTCCGTAGGTTATATGAAAGAACTAGAAAATCATCATAAATGTATGTGAATGAGCTACTTTGACAACGGAGGATTTTTACTCAAGTTTTTTTTTCTTTTTTTCTTTTTTTCTTTTTTATGTTCAGTAATAGTCTGCGTTAATATTTAATTTGGAAATTTTCTTCTTAATAGAACTCAGTCAATTTAGCAATAGGTCTTCAGTATTTATTAGGAGCTCGTCATATGTATTTTTGGTCTCTCATATTGGATATGAATTTTGCTAAAGCATGTGTATAGTGAAGGAATAAGATCTTTGTTTATCTTTCAGGCTCTAAAAATGGTTTTGGAAAAAGAGAGTTGGTTTATGATGCCACAAGAGACAATCCAGGTAGTTAGTTTTGCAGGCCTTGTTGGTGATGGAGCTGCATTGATTATTCAATCTGCTACCTCCTCCACTTCAAGAGAGTTGCAGTCCCAAAAATCAGCAGATTTGGTGAAAACCGTCCCCAAGCAGAGTGGGTTTTCCCATTGGATTAGTAGTGGAAATCCATTTGATCCAAAAGTTGCTTTCAAGGAGTTTGATGATTTGTCTCCACGTGCTGCATCAGCAGTCTCAGAAGAAACCAAGGAAAATTTTAATGAGGCATCTCACAAGAACAATTCGTCACTCAACAGTCATGCAAATCATAGCAATGGCCATGCTGATCTTGAAGATGAAAATGAAGATCTCCATGCAGATTTTATTGATGAGGACAGTCAACTACCGAGCCGGATTTCAAAGCCCAACCGCTCAAGAAACCACTCTTCACCATGGAGTTATGAAGAGATGGAAGCACACACAGGATCTTCAATATGTGTCCTAAGGTTAGTTATTTCTCCAGACTCTTGGATAGCAAGTGTTCTTAGTACACTATTCTGAATATTATTTTCATGCAACAGGCTGATGGATAAATATGCGAGGCTAATGCAAAGATTAGACATAGTCAATGTTGAGTTTTTTAAGGTATGCTCTTATGTGATATCATAATATTTGTTCATGTTTTCTGGTTTGTCTTTGCATCTTTATTCTTACTATGCTAAATAAGTTTCTTTTACCTTTACCCAACTTTGTCTAAGCCAACCAATTCTTACAGGGGATATGCCAGTTTTTTGGGATATTCTTTCATTTTGTTTTTGAAAGCTTTGGGCAGCAGAACACCAATCCTGGTGGTAAAGGATTGAACGACGCTCTTGGTTGTGAGTATTCTTTAGCTTCTCCCTGCCTATTTCTCACTCTGTTTGCTAAGTTTTCCTCTCCCCAGAAACCAAATATTAAGTAAAGATATAACTTTACCGAGTTCTTTAACGATCTATTACCTACTATTCTGGATTTATGCTTCTTGTGTATATGAGTTTACTTTGTGGTGCTCAGATCGGCTGAAAACTGCCTTATCCAGAATACGGAGAGATTGTGATCAGTGGGTAAAATCCCCATCTACTTTTTCCTCTTCGTCTACGCCTTTGAATACGCCATTGTCTCATACTGACGCTGCGCCTAATGGTATACCCAATTCGAATCTTTGTCATGTGCCCAACACCTCTTTTGGCCTCAAGGTACCTTACCATACGGTTATTCGTTGTATGCCGTTTTCATATGCCGACAACTGCTTCTTTTCTTTATATGTTTAACGGAAGCTTTGTGTTTCTTAAGGGTGCGTTTGGTTTGCAGACTGGGTGGGACAGGACGGGACAAAAATTCACTGTCCCATGTTTGGCGTGACATGGGACAGGACAAAAGTTCACTGTCCCATGTTTGGCGCGACATGGGACAGGGACAAAGACTGGACAGGGTGGGACAAGATGGGACAAAAAGGGGTATTTTCTTGTTCCACCAAAATAGGTGGAACAACATGGGACAGAAATGAGACAGAAACTAAAAATCACCGATTTACCGTCATTTGATATATAATCCTAATATGGTATTAGTCTTAAGGGTCACCACTACCCATCGTCGCTACTACCACCATTGGCGGCCACTAGTAGCCACCGCCAACCACCGTCGGCCACCTCTACCTATTTCTCCACCATAACAAGCTCCTCCACCGCCTCCACAACCATCAGTCATCGCCTCCACTCTTTTCTTTATCAGTCACGTGGGTGGGAAATCATTAATAATCCAGTGTTGTTATACTTCCCTTTGAAATTTTAGATGCACATTAAACTTATCACTTTACGGTGTATAGGTACAAAAATGTTAGAAAATTATACACAAGCATACAACATCAGGGTGCTGTCTCTTAGAATATGGATGTTGGATTTTTAATTATGTCTTAGGATAACGTGACTTATAAAATTACAGGTTCAAATATTATTTAGATATCTCCAATCTAGGAATATAGAGCAAAGTAAACGGCTTTCTGATAATTGCTTTGATGAAGTTTGAAATTACTGTTACAATGCTTCCTCACTATCTGTGTCCACACACATTTACACAAAAGCATGTGTGCATGTGACTGGAGAGACAGATGTCTGGAATTCCTTCACAGCATTAAGAAGAAATGGACAGAGAATTTGCACATATAAAATATATGGCTGCTGTTATCTTCTATTGGTTCCACAAGTTTTCTTTAACAAAAGGAAACAGCTCAAGCCTGTGTTTATACAATGCTGGGATCAGTGTTTCACGATAAAAACGATGGAGCAGATAGTAGGTTCATTTATATAACCAATCAAAACACTTCCAGTTGTGCGACTTGTTATTTCACTTTTCTTTGGCAACTGGATAGCTCATGCAAAAATATAAGCATTTATGGAACTTGGCAATCTCAGAAATGATCTTTTTTCAGTTTTGCATGGTAACAATCACTAAAATGTATTTTATTGGTCAAACACATTTTCAGGACTTTGAAGGGTCAGGTACATCTCTCGTTTTGGTAAAAGTCATATCTAAATGGTCGCCCACTTATGCTTTAAAAATTGAAGGCTTCTTTTGCCATTTGCCACTCTGTTTAGGAAGCAAGGTTTGCAATTGCAATCAGCTGTTAGATCTATTATATCGGTCCGATATCCTTTGTTAGGAACATAGTTTGTACAAATTTATCGCCGGCTGGGATGATATAAAAATGTATGGAGTAAACTATACATGTCTTTGTTTATTAGGCTGCAAAATTGAACAGTTCTACTGTTTCTTGCTTAGTCAATTTTTTTTGTCAGTTTGTTTCTGAATCTGGATTAATTAACCTATCAAAATTCAATATTTGGTTATGTTGCAGGAAAGATGTGCAGGAGCTGACACTATAACTCTTGTTGCTCGATTGTTGCATAAATCTAAGGCTCATCTTCAATCAATTCTTCCAAAGAATAATGCAGCAATTATTGAAGACTTTTATGTGCATTTGGTACACTTCAGTTACTTAGTTCTAAGGGAGTCAAAATTTGAGATAGCTTTCGATGTACTCGTATTTTAGTTATGTAAAGCTGTCATCCTTTTCGACCCAAAGTATAATTTGGTGTATAAAACCTCAGTTGCAATGGGAAAAAGTTGCAAAATACAAACTGAAACATACTCTACTCAAGTAGCCAAAGACTATTCTAACGAGACGAACCAAACGAACTGCAAACCCTAACATATGCATATATTCCTATGTGGACAAATGAGGCACAGCTCCCTGTTAGCATGCATCCCGTTAACTGTTGCACTTATTATTGGATGAGGGGGGATTTTTTTTTCCTGATTACCAATTCCTTTCCCATGATGCAGGCGGGGGATAAGTGTAAAAGCACTAAATTTTCCTTGCATCTTTTGACTTCTTTATAAGAAACGACCTTTAAGATGGATAGAAATAATCAAATAGATGTACTGTTTGGGTATTTTATGGATGCTCGCACCACTTGGTTTTCTTTTCTGTACAATATTCAAATTTTAGGTCACCTTGATGGAAGTACTTTTCACTTTTTATCAGATCGGTTCAGTGCCAGATCTTGTGGAGCAAATTCATAGAACAACCGCAAGATTACTTCTTCACATTAGCGGGTAAGACACCATGTGGACCAATTGGATGCATTTTGTTGATAAAATAAACTACATTATCTGATCATTTGATTATCCAAGGAAAAATCTATGTGATCATTTGAGCGCAAGTTATGTTGCAGTACAGAATTCCGTGGCACTGAGCTGCTTGATATTTATCATTATCTTAGAACAATAATTGCCATTATTCTATCATCACATGCTGTCTTCATTCATATATCTGTTTCTTATGGTGTTCTGATTGCTGCATTTGCAGTGATCTTTCTCTCTGCATCATTAAAGCATACAAGGAGTTCTATGTGTTTAACCTGGATCACTTGGCAGGTACGCTGATCGAATTGCCAATTCTAAATGGGAAGTTAAAGAGCTTGGAATGGAACATAATGGGTAATTATGTCTTGCTCCGGCATTTTTAGACATCAATAATTATCTCTAGACTCATACTACTTGGTTAAAGATGTTGGTATAAATGATAAGGTGGACATTTATGGGCTAACTCTTGTACAGATCATATTTTGTTACTTTTCCCTTGTCATCTGCATGCAATTAAGACTGAAATAATAACCCTCTTATCTATTTTCTCGCATTACGTTGATAATGACCTCAAACATGATTCTGGTCCTGTTTGTCTGTTTAAGTCTTGAAACATCTAATCCAATCACCCTGAGAAAAAGAACGAGCTACAATTAGTGTGAGAAACTATTCCCACTAATCTCCCCTCTTCATGAATGAACGAACTATTCTTCAGTGGGCTAAATCATCATGGTCAATAGGTACGTTGATCTATTGTTGGGAGAATTTAAGCACTACAATACAAGGCTTGCTCATGGAGGCATTCAGCAGGAGGTAAAGGCTGGCAACTTATTTTCTGTATTTTTTTTAATTGTTTGACATATACCAGTAAGTCTATGCTGAAGTTCTCCATTTCTTATCTTTGCAAAATAACTGATTCATGAAAAGGCTAGTGATCTCATCACTTTTGAGCTGTTGATGGCATTTGGATTAAAGATAAAAGACACCAGCGTTTCGCCCAGAAGAATACTAACTTTTGTTACAAACTATGTACGTAAACCCAGGTTCAAGATAAATTAATAGGTTATGGACTTGAAAATCTTTCCGAAACCATCGTTGAAGGTCTATCGCGAGTGAAGAGGTGTACTGATGAGGGACGAGCTCTAATGTCATTGGATTTTCAGGTTTTCCTTAAATTGCAACTTTATTGATTATGCTGCTTGCTTCTTCTGTTTCTGTATTTCTGTCCTTCGTATGTCAAAACTGAGGGTCTCTGTTGTTGATTCAGGTTTTAATCACTGGCCTTCAGCATTTTCTCATCATTAATGTGAAGCCGAAATTACAAAGAGTTGAAACTTTTATCAAGGTAACCAACAAAGACTGATTTGATTGAAGAGTTTACAGTCTTGGGTACTCTGCGTTATTTAATTTTAAGAAATACCTTTTTTGTTATACGGGAATAATTTGTGTTTCTCTCTCTGTCCTGCTATAACAGGCATTTTATCTTCCAGAAACTGAATATGTGCATTGGGCTCGTGCTCATCCGGTAAGATAGTCTTATTCAAGTCTTATTCCTACATAATTTGTACACATAATCTACTTTATTTCATTGCTTGAACTTCTTTACCATATAAATTTGGGCAAACTCCCCCGGGGCAACTGAGCTACACGCCGAATGCAATTAGAATAACACTAAAATGTTAAAGATCATAGCTACATCCGCACTTCTGTGATAAAGTTCCATGCTAGATGACTTTTTGCGAGCTTTTATCACCACCAATGTTTTTTTTACCTCTATCCCATGCCTTGTATATTTTGCCCATAAGTGGCTGCTTCTTACCATCAACAAGTCTAGGGGCTTTGAAGCAGACAGTTGAGTATTTTGCCCATGTCTAGTCTCCACTACATTGTTTTTTTCTGCATGTACTTTTTAAATTTTAGAAAACGACAAGAAATAAGAAAGTTATATGTGGGGTATTGAGATCCATAGATTCTAAAAATTAAGGGGCCAAATCGTAGCAGAAAGAAATCACATGACCTTATACGCTAAATATATTAAACAAACACATACTTAGACTTAGGTCTTAGCTTGCGTTTACTTATGCTTGGTGCACTAATTATTCTAAACATATTGAGAAAAAATGTGTTGCATCCACCCTCCTTTCTATTTAACAAGCATAAGACAAGTTTTAGCCTTAAATTTTGATCTTCATCTCTAATTTTATAGTTTGTGAATTTGCATCTCTACCTTTTCATAGATAATAAAAGTCACCCCTCCCATCCAAACCCAACAAAACAGACAATAGTAAATCCCACGTGGAGGTAGGGTCTGGGGGGTAAGATATACGTACGGCCTTACCTCTATCTCAGGGGGTAGAGATGTTGTTTCCGTGAAGACCCCTGGCTTGCAAACAAAAGTTGCCCCTCTTGTATCCTCAAATCTTATCAGCCAATTTAGTAGTCGATAAATCGGGGATATGGTCAAAACTACACCCCTGAAGCACCCATTATGGGGATTTGGCAGGGGGTAAAAGCGCAAACACTTGGCCTCGCACAATATGTGACAGAAGAGCGGCAACTGTCCTGCTGCAACAGTTTTTATGTGAATGCATTAGGTTTGCAACTAATTTTACTAACATATATTGATTGCACAATCATGCAAATGTTCGTTACTCTTGCAGGAATACACGAAAAGCCAAATGATGGGGCTAATCAACCTTGTGGCCACCATGAAAGGTTGGAAAAGGAAAACCAAATCTGAAGTGCTTGAAAAAATAGAAGCAGCATGTGGCTTCTAGCTAATGTTATTTGTTTTGAAGAGAAACTGTGGTTCACCCTGCTATTCATACCTTTTCAACTCCAAAGACCGCGAAATCGTACATTGGACCTGCAACCCTGTCATTGACACAAAAAAGTTTTTTCGTCACTATATATGGAGGTTAGCTTTCAGATGCTTCATTTTCTCTCCTTTTATGCTAATATGGTGTGTCTAAATTGAACCCATAAATCAAGGTGCAATATCTTGTCTCATTTGTAATATAACAGGTTCAAGTTGTCATTTTTCACAAATTAATTTCACCATTATTTTTAAGTTTCAAATTTACATTCTAAACCATTGATGGCATAAAGTTTTGAATGAAATGGCCAAGGTAAGTGTTGATATTTGCTTCTCATCATTGCTGTTTGAAGCTACCAAATTGTAGCATGCAATATCTTTCTGTTAATCCTTTTTCCGGGCCAAAAATGACTAATTTTAAAAGAAATGTTGTGTTCTTAAATATGTTCTTTGTTTGAATTTGGCCATTGTTTGCTTTGGAATAAGACTTATTTTTTACCTTCATTATGATCATTTCGTGAAACCCCAAATCCCAAGCATCATAAGTTCATCATAAGCTTTGTTTATATTTTTGATTATTTATGTATGCAAGCAACAACACTCATCAAGCCCATGTAGAGATGCACAAGACCCAGGTTTTTTCGGTCCCGGACTCGGGCCTTTTAAGCCCGTATTCAGTGAGTAAAGAAAAAGGCCAAGGCTTTTTTAGTCCCAGATCGAGGCGGGTTGGGGTTTGGGGGTCGAAAAAGGGCCCGACCGGGCTTTTTCAGGTCAGACTTAATCGGGGTTTTTTTTTTGGGGGGGGGGGGGGGAAGCGGATGGAACCCACCCTGGGAAAAAAATTATTCAAATGGAGAGAAAAAATTACATATTACGAGGGGCATATCCCAAGGTTTACAAAATGAGATCCCAAAACATCTTTGGTAAAAAACCAATGTTGGGACCAAGCCCAAGCTCAATACCAAAGACAAAGCCACCATCTATACAAAGATTATATAACAAAAGAATAAGCCCACAAAAAATTATCCACATCTTTGGGCCAAAAAAATTTCGTATACCAGCCTAACAGAGGAGAAGAATTATCCATCCACTGTATCCAATCAATATGGCTCACATGGAGAATGAGATATTCACTCCACTTACAAGCCATGATCCAAGTAAAGAAGGCCCAAATTATCAAAATATTAGAATCAACCCATAAGCTCTCTAAAGCTCCCATCCACACAATAGTCATTCTCCACATAATCTATCTCCACTTACAAAACATGACCATTAGAATTGGCTTTAATACAAAAGCTTCCATTTTCCAATCCAAGCCCCCAGATTTCAGCAACTCTTCTTGTCTGGGAAGAGTTTTTAACTTTAAGCCCAAGCATCCTTAGCTTTATCAAATTAATAATTTGCCTAGCAATGCAATCAGCAGATCTATGGCAATCAGAATGCAATCTTTTATTCCTTTCTTGCCAAACAAAGTAGACTACAGCAGCAAGAAGCAGTCTATGAAGCACACTCCAGATGGAATTAGTACATGGAATATTTGATAACCTCCCAATAAGCATGGTCCAGCCATCAACAGTTCCTTTTAGGCTCTGTATCATTCCATAGGCCCTAGAGAAGCCTTCCAGATGGTTCCAGATCTCGAGTATAAGGGCAGTCAACAAAGAGATGATTATGAGCCTCAATCCCATTATGGCATAGCACACAGGTGTTATCATCAACAACATTCCAATTATATAATCTATCTAGAGTTCTCAATCTCCCTTTAATAGCTAGCCATAAAAAGAAAGCATGTCTTGGGATTCCTTGACTAAACCAAACCATTTTGGCCCAAGGAACTGTCTCATGGTTCTCATACATGTCATTCCACATATTGGAGACTTTAAGATCTACCAAAACTCCATTTTTACACTTCCATCTAACAGTATCCTCAACACTGTCATTGAGGTTAGGCATGAACATCTGTAGGATAGTATTGTGTTCGCTCCAAAACCAAGAGGCATCCAAAACTTCCCCTACATCCCATAAATTCCTTCCTCTCAGTCTATACTCATTAGTCCACTTAACCCATAATGATTCCTCATTAACAATGATTTTCCAGGCTAAGAGAACTTTATTCCAACATTTTAGGTCCTTAATTCCCAGACCCCCATTAGCTCTTGGCAAGCAAACTGTTTTCCAAGTCACTTTTGCCTTTTGCTCCATAAAAAATTCTTTAAAGTCTTCTCTATTTCCTTAACCACTGAGATAGGCAAAAGAAATAAAGAAGCCCAATAAACACTTATTGAGGACATAACTGAGATAATGAGTTGCAGCCTTCCAGCAAATGAGAGGCTTTTATTCTTCCAATCCAAAATCCTTCTCTTTATTTTATCCATCAGCCTAGCACAATTATTATGAAATAATTTTGTAGAGAGCAAAGGGACTCCCAAATATCTGACCGGTAATGAGCCCAATTTAAATGGAAGAATCTTTAATATTTGCTGTCTGTTGAAGCCCACAACATTACCAAGATAAGAAGTACTCTTACCCATGCTTGGAATCAATCCAGAAACTTTGCTAAACTCCATCAAGGCCTCTTTAAGAATTATAACAAACTCCGCATTCCTATGACAGAACATGAGAAGATCATCTGCAAAGCACAGATGGGTGATGCTCAATTTCTCACATTTAGGGTGAAATGTGAAACCTTCATTCTCTTTTATCCTTCTTTTGACCATAAGTGTCAACACATCCATAACAAGAGTAAATGATCTCCTTATCTAATGCCCCTCATGCCTGGGAAGAAACCATGGTGGTCTCTATTAACTCTTATTGTAAAAGTTGTAGAAGTGACACACTATGAATCATGCAAGGATGGAATCCAAATTGATGAAGGATAAACTTTAAGAACCTCCTGTTGTTAACAGTGTCATATGCTTTCTGAATGTCAATTTTAAAGGCACACCTTTTAATACCTCTTTGTCTATGATAACCTCTCATAAGTTCTTGAGCAAGAAGGATGTTATCACTAATCTACCTTTCAGGAATGAAGGCAGATTGATTTGGATCAACAAGAAACCCAAGTGAACTCTTAATCCTTTTCACAATAATCTTACTGATGCACTTAAGCAGAACATTACAACAAGCAACTGGTCTAAGGTCTGCCACATATTTTGGACACTGCATTTTAGGGACAAGAGCTAAAACATATTTTGGGTTTTTTTCAGGCTTGACCAAGTTTTTGTTAGTCTAGGCTTTTTCTGACCGAGCCTAGGCTCGCGATTGCCCCTAAAATTTCGGCCTAACCAGGCTTAGAGGGTTGGTCCGGCCTGGGCTTCGGGCTCACTAGGCCTGGACTTTTTCACGCCATGCCTAGACTGAGTTTCCGACTTAGGCATTTTTGTGCATTGCTAAGCCCATGTAATGTATATCGATCCTTGGTCTCATAAATCACTTCGCATATTTTCAAAAAACGGAAGGTGACTACATTTTTCATCTGAAAATATAAAATTCCAGTTATTCAATTTCATATATTATCACTTAAAATAAAAATAAAAAACCTACTTCAAGTTATTTGGAATTTCATCACAAGATTGTTGGCAAACGACGCTGCAGCCCACCGCCACAAATGTACCAACATTGTCATCCGATATAAAAATATTGAAATCCTAAAATCATCAACTCCATCGTCTGTATTCCTTTTATAATTTTTTTGATTCATAGTCATTTAAATCATGTATTTTGGATGTATAACCATTCAAAATTTGTCTCTTACATAAGCATCGAAGCGTTTTCATTGAGCAAAAAAAGGTCCGGGCATTTCTAGGAACGGGTTAGGGGTAAAAAAAGGGTTCAGTCGGGTTTTTTCGAGTTTAACCCGAGCTTTTTTTGGATCGGGCCGGACCTGGGCCAAGCATCGGGCTTGGACTTTTTTGACATTTTAAATGTTTTCATAGTTTATAAATGGTTGGCCTACCGTCCTAGAATAAATTCAAAACAAATATTTTTTAAATTTATATTTTTACAATTTACAAAATATTTGATGATATTGATTTTTATTTTCAAGATTTTTTACACTAGTTATCTATACTATATTATAAAGAAGACATAAAAAACTCTTAAAAACAAGTCTTAAAGCTTAATGTACCGTCATTTAATGTTAATTACTTAAAAAACAACCATTAAAGCTATGTGTACTACATTTAGTGATATTTATTAATTTTCAATCATTATCTCTAACCATTTTAACTCTCCTAAAATCATTTCCCACTTTAACTTTCTTAAAATAACTCTCACCATAATTAAATATAGAATAAAAATCAAATTTTAAATATAAAAAATATAAAATATAATTAAAAAAATCTAACATAATATTTTATAAAAAAAATTATATTATGAAACCAAAATAAATTACATTATATTATTAAGTCTAAATTAAACAAATTTATATACAAAAACATTATCACTCTCTCACAAACATCCAAAATCGTAATGTAAATTGACAAAAAACAGAAAATAAAATGAAACATTAAAATCGTGATGTATCTAGCTGCATTGCGCTGGTACACTTCTAGTCATTAATATAATATTTGTATTTTTAAATAATAATCAAAATAGTTATAATAAATTATACATTAAATCAAGTATTATAGTTATTAGTTTTAAGAAAAAGGGTTGGCATATATAGTTTTTTATCTATACTATATTATAAAACACAGATAAAAAACTCTTAAATACAAGTTATTAGGCACAAGGTACCATCATTTTATGCAAGATTTTAAAAATCTCTTAATTTACAAGTATCAAAGCACAAGATACATATTACTACTGCAGATTTCTAACACCCACCAATTTGGTATGTGCAGGGATTTCCTTTTATGTAAACATTTTAATGTATCACTATTAATTAATATGGAGTATTATATTACTATAATTTTGTTTTAATTATATTATTAAATATATAATTGATTATTTTTTTTCTAGATGTCATTAAAATAATAAGATAATCATTGAATTCTAACAAAATACTTAATTTTTTTATATACAAAATATTACTAAATTAAACAAATTTATAAAAAAACATTATCACTTTTTCAAAACCATCCAAAATCGTACTTTAAATCGACAAAAAAATAAAATAAAACATTAAAATCGTGATGTATCTCGCTGTATTGCGCGAGTACGCTTCTAGTAAGAAATAAACAAACAAACCTAGCACGTGATTAGTATCTATCTCGATTGTGTTTGCTAATTCATTTAATATTCGAGACTTTGAGTTGCGTCTTTGAATTATTTGTCTGTTTTGCTTGATGCTTAATTTCATTTAGGGGATGTTTGGTAGTTACTGAATGGTTTAGTGTAGAATGATTAAGTGGTCAGAATGGTTAAGAGACTCTTATGATATAGTGCGAAATGAAATATGGTTGTTTGCTAATTGTTCAGAACGAAATCAGTGCTCTGAATGGTTAAGGCATGGTCAAGATACAAAATCATTCAGAGAGTTTTGGAACCATTAAGAGACAAACATTTTTTTTTGTCAAACAAGATTTACCTCTTAACGATTCAGATATTGCCTCTTAATGAAACCATTAAAAGGTAAACAAACTATAACATCCCAACCAGAAATAAACAAGTGGATCGATTCTTAAAAATAAAATTCTCAAAGATCAATAATAATCCATGCCAAAACGGTCCCAAACTTACAATAGAAAATTAAGGTTTGCAGTAAACAACCTATACACAACTGAGATAAAGAATAATAACTAAATGACGGTCTTCTATCCACCCCCGCTAGACTTTCTCCTTGCCTGCATTGTCTAACTCACGACGACCTGAAATTTTTTTTAGTTTTGAAACAGCGAGGGTTAGACCATAGGTCTAGTGAGTTCCCTCTAACAGTTAAGCAACAAAACACTTTCCAGATTTAAATAAAATAACATTTAATAATGGCACATGAATAAACACGCTACGTACCACACGACCGTCAGAGACGATGTGTCTAACTCGCGTTGCCTTAATGTTGGGACACGCCCCCAACGACATAAACGAGCCACACTCCCCGGCACGAGTAGGCGGGCCACACTCCCCGACTTAGGTCACGTAACCCACAAATAATGTATGCATACATTTAACAACAACAATTTATAACACACTTGAACAATTTAATAAAATCATGCCATTATAAATAAATCAAAGTTTAAAATAAACTTCACATGCTTTCATAATTAAAAGGTTTAGTTTAGAAAAACTCACCTGACGTCCACCGCTAAAATCTCCCGCCTAATTGAATAGTCCGAGTCGAACCTATAAAACGAGACATCGCTCGGTGAGTTACAACACTTTCTAGTTGAACAAGGTTAATCTTGACACTCTCATCCCAACTCTAACTCCATCTAACCTTTGACCGAAATTTATCCCGCTAAAACTAACTCGAGACGACATACCCAAAACCTTAAATAACTAAAGTAAATTAAATAAATTTACAAACAAATGTGGGCCGACCACTAAGGTCCAACCCCAAAAATTGTGTTCCACTAGCCGGCCCAAGATGAACTAAAATATACGTGACCTCAATTTGAACACACGTGGGCTTCGGCCCACTCTTCTCCATCGCGGCCGATATGGCAACCTCGGATCGGAACAGGGTAATACGACCGGTATTAATTTTCATCGGTCGACCAGTACTCACCAATAACATCGACCGGTATTACATAAATTTGACCGGTAACAACTCTCGACCGATATCGACTTATTAACACAAATCGACCGGTAACAACTCTCGACCGATACTCCAGCGAACAGTAAACCCAGAAATTGGAAGCTCAAAACTGCAGTTCTCAATTAATTCGTAAAATCGATAGTAGCTCAATTCAGGTTCCAAAGGGAAAGACAAACTTAATTTTACCAAAATTTCCTTAACCACAGAGTTAATCATATATCGATTTCTCATACAAACTCAAACCCAGAAAATCAAAAAAAAAAAACTTAGATTCATCCCACATCCAAGTGCTACTAATAAGATAAACCAATAATAACTTGAAGAGTTTTGAATAACAAGGAAGCTTACCTTCAATACAACTGATTCAAATATGGAATTCCTTGCAACTATTCTTTTCTCCGGTCTCTTTCTCCAACGTCGCTCCAAGGTCTCTCTCTCAAACCAGCCGCTTCACACAAAAGAATGCACAAAACCCTAAGATAACCCAATATAACAAGTATTTTCACCTAGCCCCCCACAATTAAAGGTATTGACCACCCTCCACCCCAAACTTTGAGCTTATCGTTTTTTAGTCCGGGTTATTACAATATCTCCCCCTCAAGAGAATTCCGTCCTCGGAATTCTTTCTGTGAACAAACTGGGATATTGTTCCTTCATAACCGACTCTAATTCCCAAGTCGCTTCTTGCCCCTTATGGAATCGCCACTGAACTTTTACCAAAGGAATTTCCTTGTTCCTTAACTTCTTCACCTTCCAATCCAAAATATCTACCGGTTCCTCTACGTAGCTTATCTTTTCATCTAATTGGACATCCTCTAATGGAATAACAACATTGCTATCAACCAAACATTTCCTCAGATTAGATACATGGAAAACAGGGTGAAATCCTCGCAAATCCGTCGGTAGATCCAATTTATAAGCTACCTCTCCAACACGCTTCGTTATAGGAAATGGTCCTACATATCTCGGTCTCAACTTGCCCTTCTTGCCGAAACGAACGACTCCCTTCCATGGTGAAACTTTTAGCATCACCCTGTCTCCTATTTGAAATTCTATCGGCTTCCTTCGCTTGTTTGCATACATTTTCTGGCGATCTTGAGCCACCTTCAACCGCTCCCGAATCTGATTAACCTTGTCGGCCGTCATTTGCACGATTTCTGGTCCCGCTAACTGTTTTTCACCCACTTCATTCCAACATAGAGGTGTTCTACACTTTCGCCCATACAACGCTTCAAATGGAGCAACTTGAATACTAGCGTGGTAACTATTGTTATACGAGAACTCTATCAGAGGTAGATGAGTCTCCCATGAGCCTTTGAAATCGATCACGCATGCTCGGAGCATGTCTTCTAAAGTCTAAATAATTCTTTCACTCTGGCCATCTGTCTGGTTATCAATACGCTGTACTCAACCGAAGTTGCGATCCCAACTCTCTTTGAAAGCTTTTCCAAAACATTGATGTGAAACGAGCATCCCGATCTGACACAATAGAAATCGGCACTCCATGTCTGGATACGATCTCATCAATATACAATTTAGCTAACTTCTCTAGCGGGTAAGTCTCCTTGATCGGTAGAAAGTGGGCCGATTTGGTGAGTCGATCCACTATCACCCAAATAGCATCGTGCCCCTTAGGTGATCGCGGAAGTCCCGTCACGAAGTCCATTGTTATATCATACCACTTCCATACTGGTATCTCCAACGGCTGCAGTTCTCCGTACGGTCTTTGATGTTCCGCCTTCACCTTCAAACACGTTAGACATCTCTCCATGAAAAATGCTACATCCTTCTTCAAACCTGACCACCAATAACTCCGCTTCAAATCCCGATACATCTTATTGATCCCCAGATGTATCGAGTATCGCGACTTGTGAGCTTCTTCCAATACTCTCTTCCGAAGATCTCCCCCCTTTGGAATACACACTCTTTGCTCATAACATCTGACTCCACGATTGTCCACAGTTAACAAGTCAATGATTCCCATGATTCTTTCGCTTTTCAAATTTTCACTCGACACGACTTCCTCTTGATACTGCTTGACTTCTTCTAGAAAGCTTGAAATCGCTTCAACTCGAAACGCTACTACTTTGGATACCGAACTATGCTCTTTCCGACTTAAGGCGTCCGCTACCACGTTAGCTTTACCTGGGTGATATAAGATCTCACAGTCATAATCACTCAACAATTCCATCCACCTTCGCTACCTCATGTTTAACTCCTTTTGATCGAATAAATGCTGAAGGCTCTTATGGTCGGTATAAATTTGGCATTTAACCCCATACAAGTAATGCCTCCAGATCTTCAATGCGAACACCACGGCTGCCAGCTCCAGATCGTGCGTCGGATAATTCCTTTCGTGCTCTTTCAATTGTCGAGACGCTTAAGCTATTACCTTTCCATCTTGCATCAACACACACCCTAAACCAAACTTTGAGGCATCACTGTAAATTACAAATCCATCTGTACATTTGGGTAATGACAGGATTGGTGCGCTACTCAGTCTTTTCTTCAATTCGCTGAACGCCTCCTCCTGAGTTTCCTTCCATGCAAACTTAACATTTTTCCTTGTTAGCGCAGTTAATGGTGTGGCTATTCTCGAGAAGTCTTGGATGAACCTTCGATAATAGCCCGCCAAGCCAAGGAAACTTCTCACCTCGGACGGCGTCTTTGGTGTTTCCCACTCCTCGATTGCATTAATCTTCGCTGGATCCACCTTGATTCCGTCCTTCGACACCACATGACCTAAAAACTGCACTTCCCTTAGCCAAAATTCGCATTTCGAGAACTTGGCGTATAACTTCTCCCGCTTAAGCAACTCCAATACAACTCACAAATGTACTTCATGGTCACTCATGGATTGTGAATATATCAGTATATCATCAATGAAGACGATGACACACTTGTCCAAGAAGGGACTACATACTCTATTCATCAGATCCATGAACGTTGCCGATGCGTTCGTCAACCCAAATGGCATGACTAGAAACTCGAAGTGTCCATACCTCGTGCGAAAAGCAGTCTTGGGTACATCCTCCTCTCTCACCTTCAACTGATGATATCCCGAACGCAAATCTATCTTCGAGAAGTAACTCGCTCCTTGCAACTGATCGAAGAGATCGTCAATCCTGGGAAGAGGGTACTTATTCTTAACTGTTACCTTGTTGAGTTCTCGGTAGTCTATGCACATTCTCATAGACCCGTCCTTCTTCTTGAAAAATAATACTGGTGCTCCCCACGACGACGTGTTGGGTCGGATAAAAACCTTTATCCAACAACTCCTTCAGCTGAGTCATCATCTCCTTCATTTCGGCCGGAGCCAAACGATAAGGAGCCCTTGCTATTGGTGCCGCTCCCGACACCAAATCTATCCTGAACTCCACTTGCCTATCCGGTGGCAGAGTGGTTAAGTCTTCCGGAAACACCTCCGGATACTCACACACTATCGGAACGGATTCTAAACTCTTCTTCTCTTTCTTAGCGTATATCATATACGCTACGAATCTCACACACCTTTTCACCAAACAACGCCTAGCCTTGATCATCGAGATCAAGCACGACTTTCTATCCCGACGGTCCCCATAAACTATAACTTCCTTCTGATCCGGCAAAGCTATCCGGATTAGCTTCTTATTACAAACGATGCTGGCATCGTTAGACGCTAACCAATCCATCCCTACTATGACGTCAAATTCTCCCATGCCCATCGGATACAACCGCAATGGGAAGGTATGACCGTTAATGTCTATACTACACCCATCATATACTTCTCCCACTAAGACTCGACTATCATCGGCTACTTCAACTTCGAACTCTTGACTAAGCTTCTTAGGTTTCACTAGCAGTTTGTGCACGAAATTAGGTGACACAAACGAACGGTTTGCACCCGAATCAAACAATACCTTAGCATAAATCGATTCTATGGGAAAAGTACCTGTTACCACATCTGGCGTCTCAACCACCTCCTCAGCTGTCATGTTAAAAGCACTTGCTCTCGCCCGAGCTGGTTCTACCTTCCTCTCGTTCCCTTTATCAACAAATACCCCAGCAGTTCCCTTCTTCAGTTGAGGGCAATCCGTCCTGATGTGATAAGGAGACCCACATTGGTAACACGACCTCGACCCGCGACAGTCCCGAGCCATATGCCCCGTTTTCCCACATTTGTAGCACCCTTCTCGATCCAACATACACTCCCCCTTGTGGACTCTATTACACTTGCTGCATGGTTTGCTCTCAAACTTCAAATTACTCCGATGATCAGGTTTTGTCGATTTGAATGTCTTGGAATCACGGTTAGGCCCTTCCCATTTCCGTTTTTCTCCGCTTCTCTCGGTGGCCTGACGATTCTTTTCCTTCTCGCGTAACTCAGCTGCATTTACCGCTGCCTGGAACGTTGCCGGATCCTTATTTGAAACAAACTCTCGGATATTACCTCTTAACCCATAGATGTACTGTTCCACTCGTCTCTCCTCGTTAGGCACATAAATCTCAGCGAATCGGGATTTCTCAATGAACTTGGTTGTGTATTCCCGAACTGTCATATCTCTCTGTTCCAAGCTTAAAAATTCCTCCTCCAACTTTTTGATTGCCGCCAGAGGGAAAAACTGCGCCTTGAACCTTTTTACAAACTCAGTCCACGACATCTCCCTAGCCGCCGCTGAACCCTGTCCGCTGGACTCCACATCCCACCACATAACCGCCTCGTCCTTCAGCATAGCCAAGGCGTAAACAACCCTGTCCCCTTCCAAGCACTTGCTGGTGTCGAAAGCTAACTCCATTCCTTTCACCCATTTCATTGCTAGGACCGGGTCACATTCGCCTTTGTAAGTAGGAGGTTTGCAAGCAACAAACTCCTTGAAGCTACATCCTTTTTCACCCATCGATTTGGTCATTACTGCAGAAGTTGTCTGCGAGTGACTCCCTACCATAGTCACCGGTGAATCCGCCACATCAGTTGCCTCTTTGTCCCCACTCTTTTCTTTACTTGCCGACACCTCATTAGATCGTTGAGTCAACAACACGTTCAACGTTTCTTGCAGTTTCCCCATTTCAGCCGCAAAGGTTTCTTGTGTAACAAACCCCTGCGTTCGCCCCCCACCACGATTCTTTGTCTGTCTTCGACCCCTTACCGAAGCTGAACTTTCCTGATGAGAGGTTTCCAATTTTGGTTCCGCATCCACGCTTCTAGCTCGACACGCAACACGAGGCGTCTTTCCACCCCTATCCCCCACAGCTGTCTCATTAACCCGCGTAGTAGCTTTCTTGGTTGCCTTCCCTTTTGGTCGTCCGCGACCCTTACCCCGATTAGCAGCTGCATGGGGAGGAGCAACTGGTCCGTCCTCCATAGCTTCATTAACAGGTGCCACCACTACTGTTGGCACTGATCTGCTCCTAGTTACTCGATCTGACATAACTACAATTTAAACACCAATAAAATCCCGTTAAGGTAACCCCTAAAGCAATAAAGCAAGTTAGGCACGCACATGTACCTGTAAATTTACAATTACACTGGCCAGATGTAATTCTAAATTTACCTTACATGTTAGTCCTCACTACTCTATCACCCGACTTCCTACGCCCGCCACATAAGCCAGGTACTAAGGGTAACCCTTCGCTAAGAACTTGTGCGCTTTAAGGGAAGAGATGATAGGGTTATTCCCCTTCCCTTTCTCCCCGTAGATGGTGACCACACCATTCTCCGGCGAAGGCACTTGGATCATCTTCTTAGAGCAAAAGATGTTCGCCTTATGTCTAATCAACCAATCCATGCCTATGACCACATCGAACCCTCCTATAGTCATAGGTAATAAATCTACTCCGAAAGAATTCCCATCAATTTTTAAAGTGCAATCACAGAATCGATCACGGATGATCACTTGATCTCCATTAGCTATTTCTACTACTAGCGCATCGGAAAGGACACTAATAGGAATGGTGAATTGTTTATAGAAAGCATCTGACACAAAGGAACACGTAGCACCCGAATCAAACAATACACGAGTTGGCAAGGAGTTTACTAGAAACGTACCCGAAACAACATCAGCGGTCTCCTTTGCTTCCTCGGTAGTCATCTGGAAAGCTCGACTCGGCGCCCTTGGTGGTTGCTCGACTCTAGCCATCGAACCCACAGAGTTTCCACCATTTCCTCCTATTAGCTTCGGGCAATCCTTCTTCATATGCCCCGGTTCTCTGCACTCGTAGCACACCGACCCCCGGATGGGACACTCTCGAGTTGTGTGGCTCTTCTTACCACATTTGGCACACCCTGCTGGACCGGAGTAAGTTCTTGTAGCACATGGCCCCGAGTGCTTTGACTTGTACTTGTGGCACCACCGATCCTCACGACGTTGATCACCCGCTCTCCTGCCCACAAAGGGTCTCGATTGACGAACGGGCCCAGATGGCCCTTCCCACTTCTTGTAACACCCTAGGAACTGCGGAAATAAAATTTTGAAGAAACAATTCGGCAATAGACTAAGTTGCGGAATAAGGTGTGACAATATTCATTACACAATTAACCCAACGGGTATAGAGTAGCCAATATTGAGGTAGATAACTGAAGTATAAGACGACATCCTATTAATCTACAAAATATCTAGATTAGGGACGGGTGTCGCTACACTTCCAAAATAAATCTTCAAAAGAATCTCTCACGACCCCAAGGTCGCTCCCTCAGTCCCGACGAGCCCCACTGCTAAGATAACCTGCCAACATGACAACCAAGAGTAAGCGTTAGGCTAACGCCTAGTGAGAACAAGCTAAATAAAAGAGAGTACTAAACCCAATTGGTGCCACGCGGTAGTATAGCCATGAGCTAAGTCAAGAAATCCAATAAACCATTAGTGATTAAACATGGTATAAGTAATACCCAAAATCACATAACGAGCTCAACCCCTCTAGATCTGTTGCTCAAAACATTCAAGTCAACCCATCTGGATCTATCCTTGAGAGTTCCCAAAACAGGGGGAACTCAAGCACATAATGGGATTTCACCTTACTGCACCATGAGACGCTGCCCGACCGTATAGGCCCACACCTTACTTATCATGGCAACCCGATGCCTATCCCGTGCTAAAACGTGAACCAAATGCCCAAAACAGGGGACATAGGAACACAGTGCCTATGGATCCATTGCACTAAGACTCAAAGCCAAAGCATGTCATTTCAGAGCATGCTCATATTAAATCAGATATACAGGCAATTCATATGAACAACGGTTCAATTCTATAAATTGTGATTCTTGAAAATGTGAAATCTTTAGAAGGTATTTCCCAACAGAGTCAGTTACTTTGAAACCAGGTTTTCCACATTTAAATAATACATTTGTCACATAGCATTCGTAATACAGACCGATTTAGCTTAAGGACTCACCTCAGATTTCTTCCTGATTATAGCCTGCTTCAGACGATTGCTACCTATGACAACACCGATAGTCGGTAAGCCAAAATAAAGACAACTTAATGACTTAAAACTCCAGAATACGAACACAACACACTACCAGAAACTCAGTACCGGTCGAAGGACACAACCGGTCGAACCCTGACCTCGGTCAACACGACCTCGGTCGAACCCTGACCTCGGTCGAACACGACCTTCGGTCGAACAAGACCTCGGTCGAACAAGACCTTCGGTCGAACATATGTCCGGTCAAAGGACACATCGGTCGAACGACCAATCGGTCGAACGGCCAACCGGTCGAAGGACCATCGGTCAAATGACCATCGTCTTGTTTCATCAAGAACACCATAAACAGATCGATGCAGAACCCAGATCCAAAATGAGAAATACTCAGATCTCACAATGGAACGGTTTAAAACCTTCACAACAAGATTATACGCGGCTAAAAGCATTCAGATCAAAGCATTAGGCTAGATTCGTACCTTGATTTGGAGAAAACCCGAAGAACCACTTCACTGCTTCTTTTCTCTTTCTCTCTCTGATTTCTCAAAAACTGATATTTGTGATATTTCCAAAATATCTAAAATCTGATTTATATTTATATAACACAAGTTACATTTTACCCCCTTGGACTTTGGGTAATAGTCAACTTTTCACCCAACCCCAAAATAGCGGGTGTTACACTTCTGTTTCTCACCAACCTGCCTCTTTTCTTCCCTTTCCGCATTGATGTCATCCTCAATGAGCAAAGACTCTTCGATAACCTCTTGCAAGGTCGAACCCCTAGCATTTCTTACCGCCGTTCGCATCTCGGCCGGTAAACCTTGTTGATAGGCCTTTATCTTTGACTTTTCATCGGGGACCAGATGTCCCACCAAGTTCAGTTTCTCCAAAAAGAGTTCGGAGTACCCGACAATAGACAAAGTCCCCTTCTTTAGATTTCAGAACTCCCGCTCCAGCTTATCCAACGAATGATCACTACAATATTTATCCATGATCTTCTCTTTGAACATCGGCCAAGTTAACTTATCCAGAACTTCAGGAGTGAGGGCGGATCGAGTGAGATTCCACCAAATCAGAGTCTCTCCCCGAAGTAGCTGAGAAGCAAACTTGACCCGTTGAGAGGGATCGCACTTACTGGACTCAAAGACCATTTCTACCTCCTTGAGCCAATACATACAAGCAACCGGGTTTTCTGAACCTGCAAACTCTTTAGGGTGACACCCCAGAAACGCCTTGTAGGTGCACCCCTTAGTCTTTGCCTTAATCCCATTATCCGCTAGATCCTCAACAGATACAACAATGTTCTCCGCCATTGTCTCTGGTTGTCGGTTACTGGCGTCTCAATCTTCTAAAAGCTTCATGAAGAACTCTTGTTGTTGGGCCATGGCTGAGTTCATGGCCAACATCATGCTATCCCGAATCCGGGTCTCCATGGTTACCTCCTCCATAATGGCATTATTAGCAGTAGGGTTTCTGCACGGAATCTGCTCAGGTCCTCCTCTCAAGATTGGGGGTACGGGAGGTCCATCCGAATTTGCCCCCACATGAGGTTGTTCGACTGTAGACTCCACTTCCAAGTGAGCCTCTGGCGTGTTCGGTAGCCTACTCCGAGTGTTAACCATCTCAATCTGCCATACACGTACGAGAAATAGATTGAGAAAAGACTAAGCGAGTTGAACTCATTGTACGTACTAATACCTTCATCAATCATCATAATAATAGTAAATCAAGTATGCTCACGTAACAATGCATTCATAATAGCAGTAGCTAAGTGAAATTATGAACGAACCATACACAAGAATTCTTGTCACCATCATCATAACTTTTAATTAAAGTAATTCCGTAATCCTAACGCTCTCCCCACCTAGGATTCCTACCCCAAGTGGACAGTGA
Organism: Arctium lappa; assembly: GCA_023525745.1. Taxonomy (NCBI): domain Eukaryota; kingdom Viridiplantae; phylum Streptophyta; class Magnoliopsida; order Asterales; family Asteraceae; genus Arctium; species Arctium lappa. Next base: position 7,029,789 of record CM042054.1, on the reverse strand, counting down.
AACCATAAAGTCTAAAGCTTAAGTCTAGATATGCTAAAACAATACCTAGTTCACTTAAACTAAAGCTATGATACCAACTTGTAACACCCTAAAAATAGGGATAACAAAAATCCGAAAGACGGACAGATGGTATGAAAAATTGACATAGCAAGAGCCTCCCAAAAATGGGGAATTATACAAACCTGTTTACTTACAATTGTAATGTCAACGGACAATAAATTAACAACCAACTAATCTAATTTCTACAACTAGAAAAGAGATTACAAAAGGGTTGTCATCTATAGTTCCAAAAGTTCCTGTATCCAATGTATGTCCATTTGAAATTATTCCCCAAGCTCTCCCCCAAGCAACTATGCCAGCTTGGAACCGGCGCCGCTAGAACATGAGATACACATCGACACCAAACAAGTGTTAGGCCAAAAAGCCTAGCGAGTTGAACAATAATAAGCATGCAAGAACAGTTACAATTCTTATCAGCAGTTAACCAGAGTTCAACATATGTGGAGTCAATAGGGGAGACTCATAGCACCAATCAAGTTCCACCCAAAGAGTCGATATACCTTGATGCCATCTACCAAGAGACACCCGAAAGGCCCGGCACACCCGAGGACTACAACTAAGGAAATTCCTCGAATGACGGAGGTCTAGGCACATACCATCACAGTGGCGCCCAAGACTACATCCTCCTAGTGTCTACTGACTTTGTTCGTCCAACATAATTTATAGGAGGTCTTTAGGTATATTTCAACCAACACATTTCGATACCAACCATGGGTACAATGTTACCATCCCAACACATAGTCCAATATGAGACCCATATTCCAACATAACCAATGTTTAGATACAGTATTACCAATAAAACATTCCAAGTAGAATTCATCATCTACTATACCACATATATCCCAAATCATGCCAAAATACCAATATTGTATATTCATGAAGTAAATCCCAAATATTCGACCAATAGAGTAAATCATGGCAAAATACTCATAAGAGATATCCCAACATATTATTCATAAGACTATCACCAAGTATTTGAACACATAAAGGTAAACATTATGAGAAACGTTACAATAATACAAATAAAAGATTATGATATGTATCTAGTTTTAACAAAGGTTTGGTAAACTCACAATCTAGGTTTTGAACCAAAACCTAGAAAAGATGGAAACCCTAGAAGTTGAAGGGATGAGACTTGAAGATGAAAGATGGTTGATCTTGAAGAAACCCTAGAAAATCTCTTTGGAATGGTAATAAATGCATCCACCACAACCCCAACTACCAAGATGATTGATATTAATGAGGGTTAGGGTTTGGTGAGAAAAGGGAACTGATTTGAGAGCTCTTAAAATCGCCAAGGAAGAGAGGGATCTGAAAGTAGTGAAAGAAAATCGGATGAAAAGGGGGTTTTGGGGACTGCAGGTCGCCCCGCGACTTGTGTCGCGACTTACAGCCGCGGCATAAGTCGCCCGTTTCCTCTGAGGGTTGCACTCCAATGGATTACGCGACTTGTGCCACGACTTCCACCCGCGACGTAAGTCGCGTAACTCTCTGTTTTACAAAGGATGGTTCAAAACTTCCAATTAAAGCCCATAACAACATTTCAATATAACAACGATCATTAAATGCATACAAAGGCTCATATTTGCAAATAAACACAATTAACGTATTAAGGGAACAAATACTTACCTTATGAATTTTCGGGTGTTACATTATCATTGTTTAAAAAGTTTAAAAGTATATAAGTTAAGGTTCTTATAAGGTCATTTTTTAGACCATAAATATAATATATAAAACAAATATAAGTGAAATAATGTTTCACTTGATAAAAATAAGTGTTTGCTTCAATTAACACTGTAATATGAAATATTCGTCTTTTTTTTCTAACGGTCACAAACAAAAGTCACAAATATTCATGATTTTTTTTGTGTTTTATTCTATAATCTCTAAATATTCTTAATAATCCACTCATGACAACTCAAATTTCCTCTCAAGTGGCACAAGACTTCCACCAACTAACACTAATTGCATTTAATCATTTATCACATTAACATTCTGTTTAAATACATTCGGTCGACAAATTAAGTTCTTTCCACTTTACATCTCTAAGCCCCCAAGTGAGAATTCGGGCTCCGCCACTGCTTATTGAATAACAATTTATATGTTTATGTTATTAAATAACAATTTATATATTAGATCAATTATATATTAAATTATCTGTAATAATAAGTTATCATTGTGATCTCAGATAATTAACGATAGATTCTCTTGCTTTCTCAAAACCACACAAAGTTATAACATAAAATCATGAGAGACGAAATGAAGATATTTTACACTAATTATGCAGATACACTTCTAGTCTATAATAAAAGGTAACCGGTTGTGATCTTTACTGCATAATCTTCTAATGAGATCCAAGAGTCTCCCAACGCAATTCTACAAATAAAGTTATTAAAAGAATATTTGCAATGTTGTAAGAAAACCGTTATAGGTACCTTCGAAAGTATCCCATTTGTTCTGATTTTACGACCATCATGGTGAAGGTAAAACGTAGTGTTTTAAAACAAACATGTAGACAGGGTCGAAATTTAAGTTTAAAAACTTGTTGTGAAACTCCATTCTTTTTAACATGTATAAATAATTGCACCTATCAAAGTTCCATTTGATATAATCAATAAATAATTACAATCAAACAAATGAGTTATTGGTCCACCCTGTAACCTAAGAATTATTGAGCATGGCTTGTTTGTTTTGGTCTTGAATTTTATAAGGACTTTTAAAGTACCAACAAAACATGTGACTTGTAAGCTTCTGTTTTCAAAAACATTAAAATCTTAAAAGATATGCCTTAAAAATCCAATTAAAAAAAAGAAAAAAGGAAAAGCCGGCCCTTCTCCAGAGCTAAAACTCTAAAGGCCGGATTAAGGGGTTGTTTGTTTACCTCTTAATTGTTCTATTAAGAAACAACATCTGAATCGCTAAGAGGTGAATCATGTTGGGCAAAAAAAAAGTCTGTCTCTTAATTGTTCCAAAACCCCTTAATGATTTTGTATCTTGGATCTCTCTTAACCATTAAGTGTCTTGATTTCATTCTTAACAATTATTACCAAACAACCATATTTTATTTTGCACTATATTATAAGAGGCTCTTAATCATTCGGACCACTTAGCGGTTGTTTGTTTAAAAAAAAAAACTTTTAATGGCTCTTAAGTCTGAATCGTTCAGACCTTTTTATACATCACATCTTATTAATCATAACTAAAATAAGACTTCAGACTTTAGACTTCTTAAAAAAACAAACGACACTTTAATCATTTTACACCAAACCATTCAACAGCTGTCAAATAGCCCATAACTTTGTCTTATGACATGTACATAATGCAATGACAGTTGTATTATGCTTTGGATTTAGGATTTTTGACTCTGGAAAAAGGACTCACAAGAAAAGACCACAGTGGGTCTGATTGGAGGATAACCCCACTTCTTTCTGATCTGTCTTGGATCCCATGCTTAAGCCAATGGCTAATTTATTTAAATACTGGATTAGCTTAACTGACAATAAAATTTTGACTTTTAAGAATTTTTCTTAGATGTTACCGATTTAAGTTTTACAAGACCATCGAGGATTTATTTTGACTGTTCTCCGGAGTCCTTAAGATTAATCGAGGTGCGTACAAGCCAGTCTGCACACCCACAGTTAAAAAAAAAAAGAAATAAAGAGGAGAGGAGAGGAGAAATAATTATGAGGTTTCTCCATGTAAAAAAAATCCACCATAATCAACAAAAATGCAACACCTTCCAAGATTCAAAAGGGTCTCTCAAAATGAAGATTTGAAAGTATTTATATCATCTCAAGCAAAATAAATGGTGACATTACACAAAATCATATTAAAAGATGATCATTGTAAATTTCATAAAATATATTATATAATGTAATTACCACAGAAAAACATTTTCAAATAAATATATCAAATGGCGAAATGGTTTCGCTTATAAGGACAAATGTTGGGAATTATGACTACATAAATAAATGTCGTATGTAAAATGACTTAAAATTTCAATTAAAATGCAAATTAACACAATTATTTTATATCTCGATAGCCTCCCTTCCTCTCCGAGTTTTGTTAAATGTATGGCTTCTAATTCTTTATTCTTCATGTTTCTTTCTTCGGATCTATCTTTTATTTTGTAGACACTGATGAACGAGTAATGCTTCCCACCATTGCCAATGCTAAACATGGTTGATCTACGGGTACCTGAAAATTACAACGTTCCAAAAGAAAACATGATATCGATGGGAGATTCTAAAATATAAAGAGTTGCCGAAAATATCAAAGGTTTAAAAATGACCCTTCTATTATTAATAAATTACAAAACTGACACCATGAGATGTTTCATGATACCTATGCCCCAAAATGAGTGTCTGCATTACTATTTTAGTTTGTTCAAAAATAAGTATCCACTTTCAAAAGTAAATGTCTAATTTCCCATTCTACCCTTAATTATGAGATGAATTATCTCTCTGTAATTAAAGGTAAAATTGTCATTTTGTTAATTAAAAATTGCAATAATTACACATTCCTAAATCTATGAGTCCTTTTATTTGTGGAATTTTTTATTTTGGGACGGAGGGGGTAGAATCTTGTGGGTAGTATATATATCGCTCTACTCTTTGAGGTAGAGAATATGTTTGCATACATTTACCTTCGATCACCTTACTTCCGAATAGGATGTAATACTGGGCTAGTTTTATTTGACTTCAAATATATGATGAGTACTAGAAACATAATGGGGGGTACAAGTGTAAAACTTACAAAGTGACCAGCTTCAAGTATCCAATAGAAGTGTAAGTTTCTGTAAGACTTGGTAAACCCTTTAGTAATTTTATCATCTCCACAGTATAATGGAGTTCTATCAATGCTCAAGAATGTCTTGAGACCTTCCCACCTTTGTCATGAAAGAAACACACCAAGGGTAAAATAGTAATTCTACATTGGATATACTGACATATCAAAATGAGAGTAAAAAAGTGATTTTTACTTGAGTTTTTCCACCCATGCTTCTGTTCCCTTTGTTGCACATATAACATCAAGCTACAAAAACACAAACTCATCATTCATTGATCTTTTTTACCATCAGGTTACCAATCAATCCCAACCTCAATTGATAGAAGTATGTGTGAGTTTTGCTGTATGTAAATATTATATATTTTAACAAAAAAAAGAGCAAAAGAATCTTACTTGACCATTATATATAGTCACATTCACCCCCTTATTCAAGAGTTCATCAACCTATTCAAGAACAATAAACAAAACGAACGTTAATTGAACTTTTCGATCCCCAATTTAACGATATCTTGTTCTTGATCTTTAGAATCTTGCCTCATTGATTCTTGGTCGCATGAAATCGCCTTCTAAGTATTCAAAAACAAGATCCGACTGTCCTCCCCATCTGTCAATAAAACATAACTCAAATCTATAACTTCGGACCAAAAAGTTTCTTTAACGAATGGTTGTTTTGAATTTAAGAAAAGAAGGTAGACTCACTCCACGTTGTTTGGGATAATCCCAAGTTTCTTTCTAATGGCACCGTTCATCAAGTTATCAAGATCGCCATTTGAACCTGGAGAAGTCTTCAACGAACCAAGATATCTTGAGTAACTCTTCCTCGCGGCTCCTCTCACCAGCGTTGTCGCTGTCATTGATACCGGATCCATCCCCGTATCCAACAAGAAATTGTAAAAGTCCTACAATCAACCCAAAGTCATACAAGTGATTTGTGACATGCACACGTGCATAAAAACCAAAAAACAACTTAATTTACTTGTATGCACAAGTGCATATTATCTAGATTAAGGGCTACCAGGGTGTTCCTCAGTTTTCAATTTTTTTTAAGGTTTTCACCTGAACCTCCCACTATTAGGGGCAGGTTCAAACGAGAAGCTAAACATTTTGCGAGAAGGCGAGACGTGTTTAATCATATATGATACACAAGCTTAATCATATATGATTAAACACATGTTATATTGACAATACATAGACGTTTAATCATACATGATTAAACACACTTACAAGTCGTGTAATCATATATGATTAAACACTTCTCGCCTTCTCGCAAAATGTTTAACTTCTCGCATGATCCTCCCTCTATATATATATTGGCCCGATTCTTATTTTGGAAAACGTATTTCCAAATCCTTCATTTTGGTAGCTCATATGTGATATCTCAAACATTTAGACCAAAGTACGTTATACAAAATATGAATCATACATTATCATGCAATTATGAGATGCAACTAGATACCAGATGTCACATCTAAGGTACCAAACTCAAGGTTTTGAAAAGTGCGTTACATCTTCATGCAATTTGAAGTTTAAAAAAGGGAAGAAAGTGAGATAGGTTGCAAGTTATCGAGTATAAAACATACAACGGAGTTGCTACTCGCGCTAATCACTTCTTCAAGATCACTCCATGTTTGTGTAGCATCTTTCCATTTCTCATCAGCTATTTGCTGCTTTATCTTCTCCACTAGACTGTTTCCTGATATGGGTTTGTCAGATAATAGAAAATAACCAATTCTCAAGTCTCCATACCATAACACACATTCACACACACAAACACTACAATTCACACACTTGTTTATGTACCTGTTTGATTGTATCAACCCACTGTTGTCTATCCTTGAAACATCCTTCAGAAGAGGACCCCATGATACCTTAACATTTTCAATTTCAAAGACTTTAGAAAAATGAACATCATTTTTTATATGTTCTAAAGATTCATATTCACTCAAGTAAAGTTACCACAAAATCTTCAGGTGAGATCCAACTATCTCCCAATGCAATACCTGAAAACAAATCATAAAAACTGAATAAAAAATGGTGTTCTTTAACAAGAAAAATGGTTAGTTTGCAATAGAAAGATGCATACAATCAATTAATGTTAATGTGAAAAATTGTGTGTATACCTCCAAGAATGAGCTTTAACTTTTTAGATTCAATGGCTTTGAGAGCAGAGAGTCCAAGAGTGACTGCATATTTGCCACCATAAGATTCTGCCACTATATAAAGAGGGCTTTTTTGGAGGGTTTCATTTCTATTGAAGATTTCAATCAACAATGTGGTTAGATCAGTTGCAGCTTCTTCATCAGTTTTCACCAGTAGCTCTTTATCTTCAACAAAACTGTATCCAGTCCCAACTGGATTATCCTAATTTCCCACCAACATTATCAAATAATTTTAGAAGAAATTCAAGAAACACACTTTGGGTAAATCTAGAAAAGGGTCCCTTTAGCCTAATTTCCCACCAACACATTATCAAATAATTTAAACCAATTTCAAGAAACAATGTGATAAATCTAAAAAAAGATCCTTTACTCCTTAATCCTAATTTCCCACCAATATTTATAAATAATTTAAACAAAATTCAAGAAAAAACTATGGTAATTCTAGAAAAAGATCCTGAAAATAAAATAGTTGACCAGTAATTGCATACCACAAACAAAAGGTCTGCCTTTCTCAACCATGTAGAATTTCTTGGCTTCAAGAAAGAATCCAATGGCCCCACCTCTTCAAAATTTCCAGTCCCAACACCTGAAGCTCCCTAGATATATCAATATATATATATGAAGAACACATAAAGATTTACAAACATATGATTTAGAAACAAATTGCCCATTTGAATAAAACACAAATACTTACAGGTCCACCTTGCAACCAAAGAATTATAGGCCATGAACGGTTTGGATCTTGAGTTCTATAAGGACTTTTATAATACCACCAAAACATATGAGCTTCTGTGTTCATAAACACCCCAAAAACAACACACAAGAAATCAAGAATATCAATCCCAATTGAAATCTTGAAAATGGGTTTTTGAAAAAAAAAACAAAAAAAAAACAGAATCATTGAATCTTACTAGGTCTGACTTCAACATAACCCCATTGTTCTGATCCATCTGGGGTCCCTGCAGCCATGCCCAATCCTCCATGGAAAAGTGGAAGAAAGAAAATCACAGCTGAAACAATGAACAAAGCAACAAAATGGGACTTTCCCATTTTCAAGAAAATGTGAAAGATTCACAAACTCACTTCACCCACTTGTTGAAAAGCTATGGAATGTAGATTTGAGAGACAAATTAAGGTATTTATTTATATATAATTAAAAAAAAGGACAATTATTACTCAAATCTATTACAGAAAGAACAAATCCAGGGATGATTTTTTACTATTTAAATCCCAAAAAAAAAACCTATCTTTCAGGGGAGTTGATAAAAGTTCAGAAAGATTGCAGTGAAAGTGGGTGGATTTAAGAGCAAGTGATAAGATTGGTGAAGATGGAGTGTAAAGAAAGGTCAACTGCTGTCAAGAATAGACTTTACATAACTATTCTTCTGATCATAAATATACATTCTGTATTCAATATTTAAAAGAAAAAAAAAATTCAGAAAAAATCCCAACAGAAATTACTGGTCCATGATTATGTTCATGTCATTATCCTTTCGAGTTTTTTTTCTTTTTAATATAAAGTTGATAATCAAACTCGTAATAAGATTGAACACTTCAATTGATCATAATATTTTAATATTTTTTAATAAATAGTATATATGAAATGATAGACTATAGATGGTGTGAGAAGTTGGGGTTAACATGAAAAGTATGAGAAATTGATTTGAACCGTTGATCACTTTTGATCAAATGTTTTTCCATGAATTATGGCTTAAAATGAAATTGATCTGGTGCATCTTATCTCAGTATATCTCATCCTAATGTGTATTTATTTCTCATCCAACGATTGATAACCACTTCTCACATTAACCTCAAATTCTCATCAAAAATCAACCCTATGATGATAATGCTTAATAATTAGATATCGGATCAAGATATTAATGATAATGTTTAAAATTTTAATGATAATTGAATAAAGACGATCCACAATTTAACTCGCATGGTATTAAAGAAAATGTTTAAAATTTGTTGGATAAAGATGATCCATTTAACTAATATGATATTAATGATATGGTTTCCTTCCTTTGTTAACTAAATAATTAGGCATTGTTTGGTAAAAATAAGTTAGCTTATTTTCTGAGTACATGTTTGAATGAACATAAGCTAGTTTTTTGATAAACTACTTGGATTAGCTTATAAGAAGCTTTTTTAATTATTCCAAATATGTCCTTATTAATATTTATTATTATATATTAACTATTAATTATAAATAAATATTAATTATTAAAATTTATTATTATTAATTAATAAATATTAATTAATATTATCTGAAAATTATAAGATAAATTTTAATTATACATTGATATTAATTTTTAATTGTTTAAAATTATTGATAATTATATCAATTTTTTTAATATTGATTAATATATTTTAGTTATCAATTATTATTATTTTTATAATTATTATTTGATTATTTTTTCTATATTATATATAACGGTTATTTAAAATCATAAGTTAATACAAATTTTTTTAAATTGATTTAAAATTCAAAAAATTTAATATACATAATAATAAATTTCAAATTCTTTTGATTAACATATTATATTATTTACTATCTTATTTGTATTAGTTAATATATTATATTAATATAAATTTGTTTTAATTATACTATTAAATATTTTAATTTATTATTTTTTCTAGATGTCATTTTTTATAATTTTACATGCTCATAAGCTAGCTTTTTTGTCAAACGTGACTTTTTCATCAACTAGTTTATTAGCTATCAGCTAGTTTGTCAAACATAGCATTAGTGTTAACTTTGTTAACCGATGTGGGTTTTTTTTCCATATATATATTGATACCACATTCCTTAAATATCTTATTCATTTAATTATCATATTTCTTAAATATTTGGTTTCTTCTAGTATTTATTACATTCCTTAGTTACCATCATCATTAAATATAAAGAAATATCACCTAAATTTCATTTACTTTATTGTTTCACCTTTGAATTTGTTTATCCTTTATTATTTCATTCTAGTTTCACTTATGAATTTTGGAAAAAATTTGAAACAACCAAATTTTATACACAAAAAAAAAATCATTGTTTCATCTATGAACTTTCTAACAAAATCATTGTATCACCTATTAACTTTCTAACAAAAATCATTGTTCATCTACAGGGGCCGAGGTGGGCTTTTAGGGGGGGCCCACTCAAATGTAAAAAATTTAAAATTTGTAGGTAAAATTTTGTTTTTTAATTGTTATGTGTTTAGTTCCCCCAATCATTTTTTACGGTTCCCCCTAGCCGCCTAATCCGTTTTAATGAAACCCCCCATTCTTTTGCTTGTCAGTCGTTTTATCCGTATATTGTTACCGCCAATTCTTGCAATCATTCTACAATTATAGCTTTGGTTGATGATTTTGTTAAATATATCTTAATTTCTTGGTATTTTAGTTTTATATATGTTTGAACAATCCATCTGGAAGGAAATTATATAAATTAAATAATACTAGTATGTTTTGTTATTGGGTTAACCGATATGGTAAAAAAAATCAAAATCGAAATTTACCTTATTTGGTTAATCTAACCGTTTAACCCGCAAACCGAATAACCCGAAATCGTTTTGGTTTGGCTGAGTTATTCGGTTTCGAAATTTTTTATACCTCAGGGACCTCAGTCGCCTAAGTTTTCGGATCTGCCACTGTTCACCTGTGAAAAAGAATAATTGTTTTAATTATGAACTTTAAACAAAAATCCTTGTTTCACAAATGAAACTTCTGGTTTCATCTATGAACTTTGATTATCTTGTTTCACTTATGAACTTTAAACAAAAATCATTGTTTTAATTTCTGGTTTCAGTTATGAAATTTATGGTTTTGCCTTTAAAATTTGATGATAATTGGATAAAGATGATCCATTTAATTAACTCGCATGGTATTAATATTAATGATAATGCATAAAAGAATTGTGATAATTGGATGAAGATGATGTATTTAAGATGATTTGGGTGACCTAATAAAGTAAACTATTAATACATTTTCTTCAAGGTATATGTATACAATTGAAAAGTCATACAAATTAATACGTAATTAATTTTACTATTTTGTCAAAACCATTAACAAGATATCAAGTTTCTCAACAACAAAAATGGTATTTTGCAATTTTGCAGTTCTCAATCAATCATTATTTGGAGGACGTTTATTACTTTTTTTTCCTATTAAATCTTGTATTAATTAAATTGTTTATCAAGGGCGGAACACGGACATAATAGTCTCGGGGGTCGAAAAATAATATTATAAAAATATTTAGTAACACAAAAAATAATAATATAAAGTTATTGATTTTTTTTAATCATGGTCTACTAATAAAATCTCATCAAAAAAACTCTTTAAATCAATCAACAAAACCGAAAAAATATCTCGAAATCGATTAAAAAAACTTAAAAATCTCTCGAAATCAAACAAAAACTTTAGAAATCCCTCGAAATAGTGGAATTATGCTAAAAACACATCATACAATATTGAACGTCGGAACAAGATGAAAGATACGTCGATAAAAGCCCTGTTTTTTGTAATTATTTTTTGTCTATATTATATGGTGTCACCTAATTTTTGGGTCCACCCCTGTGTTTGTTAGCACTTTAATGATATAGAAAATAGTTTATTCAATAAGCTTCTAGGAGAAGTTTTATACATAAAGTCAAGTTTACTTTTTTCCATACTCACCCCTCCTGAAAAAAAACACGCTTATTTCACCTATGAAAAAACTCTCATAAACAAAAACATGTTCAATTTATATAAACAGATTAATCTACAAATACAACTTTATCCATACAATACTTAATTGAAACCAATCTGATAACCATGGATGGATGGTGGCATGGGTGACACGTGCCACCGTATCTTTTTTCCGACGAAGGGTAAAAATTTTAGTTTCGTGAAAGGTGCAACCGTATCGTTTTGGAAGGTGCTACCGTATTATTTTGGAAACTTCAAGAAGGTGCAACCGTAACTTGTAATCAACCAAAAAACCAAAAAAAAACTTTTAAAATCAACCAAAAAACTTTAAAAATTCCTCGAAATGGTGGAATTAGGCTAAAAAAACACATAAGACAATGTTTAACGTCGGTAAAAAGATGAAGACACGTCGATAAAAACTGTGCTTTTTGTAATTGTTTTTTGTCTATATTATGTGGTGTCACCATATAAAAAAAATTTCTAGATCCGTCCCTGCTGACAACCATAAACGAACAAATAACAAATCATATCTAGCTCAGTTGGTTTCCCCCAAGGGCAATAACATCCGCCGGGGGGGGGGGGGGTGGATGGTATCTCAACCTACCCGAGTTCAAATCCAAGGGGAGTCAATTTGAGGGCATGAGGAGTACTCAGTCCTTGGGTCGGGTCCAGTCTATGTTCAGCGTAAACTGGGCCGGGACAGCGACGGATTAGTGGGCTGCCCGTGGAGGCCCGATACCGCCGGGGAGGCAGGCATGCGTGTGTACGTGAGTTCGTGGTAGTCGTTCGTTGGTTCGATGTCGCTATGCCTTAAAAAAACAAAAAAAAAACGAACAAATAATTTTACCTCATAACCCACTTTACAAATAGATACTATTGCATTTTTTGTTTTTTAGTCAATAAAAGTTGAACTTTTTGTGAAATGTCTAAAATAAAAATTATTATAAATTTATGAAGACGTAAAGGATATGATTTTGTAATTAAAGGTTAAAAGTCGACTGACCATATAATTCATTATTTATATATTATTATAGTAAAGTAATATTTTAATTACGCTAAAAATGCGAATTCCTTTTGCACATATATGTAACTGCGAGTTGGTGGGGTGGCAAAAACATTGATGACGAATTGACGATTGAGACGTTTTTTTGTTTTAAAAAACAACAAACACATTATATATTATTGACTATTTATTATCTAGAGCTTTTAGAATTAATATTTAGATATTCATAGTTAAAAAAAATCAACAACTAAAGGAAAATATGTTAATATTTTTTTATAAACAAGTTAACGTAACCTCAACAATCATGGAAATATTTGAGAAGTGCTCCTATTGTTTCCTTCATCTATTACGTAGAAGTAATGTATCTCTTATAATTTAAATTGTGTGGAAATAAAGCACGATAGTGATCGAAGGTGTGCATATGACTTTATGTACATATACATTTGAGATGGTTCTAGCTAGATAGGCTGGAGAAAATGTTTTTATAGTTGATGTTTAAATTAAGAAATAAATATGTATATATTTTTAATATAAATGCAAGTAACTGTTACATTATTGGGAAAATTTTACTATTATAAATTAGTTATAAAAAAAGTTAAATAAATATTGACAGACGTTCTCTTCTTCCTGTTTTCAGATTTTGATTCGTCTTTTTTGTAAATATTTATTTGATTGATGAAAAAAAAAGCTTCATTCTACGTCAGATGTTTTGGTTTTGAAATAAAATATTTTGTAAATTTTTAATAAACAATGTATAAGTAAATTATTGTAATATTTCAAGAAATACCACCTTATCAAACAAAGTTGACTGGTTTTATTTGCTTGAAAGTTAACCCTTTACTTCAATTGGTGTTTTCATAAATTAAAAAAAAATAAAAAACATAAAATAAAAAATCAGTATTTCATTTGGTTCTGAAAAATCTATATTCAAATTAAGATGGTTATGTTTGTGGTTACAATTATAACCAATTCAAAACGATTTACATTTCTATTCTCTCAAGATAATTGCTTGCATAATTGAGTACCACACATAAACGCATTTTGATGTACTCGGCATATCAGGTTTTTTAATTCAAAAAAAAATCTTATTAAATACTTCATCAAGATAACCTAAAGATTTCAAATATTAAAATTATGTGTTTGTTCCATTCCAAAATAAATGTCTACAATAAAATGACACAATTTTAGGATTGTATAACTATTATATTTTTTAAATAACTAAATGACACTTTCATAATAGAAATAGAAATTTTAAACATTTTATAATTAAAGGTAAAATGAAAGAATGAAAACTTACTTTTAAAAATAAACATTTATTTTAACACAAATAAAAATATAAACACTTTGATTTAGGATTTGGGACCGAGGAAGTAATACACAGTGCCTACTAGTTTTTATATGTATAATTTTTATGTTTTCTTGACCGACACAAGTTTCAAGGCCCAACACAAGGCTACGTAGCAATAACCCACCATAAAGCCCAGTTACAAAGGCCCATATGGTTTGTAATTTTATATCAAAAAAATGATATTTATTTTAGGTGAATTCTATCCCTACTCCTTCTTATAGGGTATGTGATTGAGATAGGGAGGGGGATATGGAGGGTTTTGTAAGTGAGGAACGGGTAGGGATAACTACGGGTGAACATGGTACGATACCAAGTTTTTTTTCTTAATACCGTGTACCAACCAACTATAATTGGTACAAAAAAATTTATACCATGTACCAACCAACTCTAGTTGGTACCAACATTTTTTGGTTAGTACTTGTTGGTACGGTTTTTTACCAACAAATTTACAAAGTTTACAAACCTAACGTCCTAAACATGTTATCCGTAACATTTTTAGTTGTACAACGATAAATTGCTTGAGTTTAGGTCTTTGAGTTTGAGGGTCGAGTAAAACTTTTAGTCTTTTACTAAAATTCTTTTGTCGTTTTACTAAATAATTAAATCTATTTAAAGAACAATCGAGTTATCATAAGATACATAAATAATACATTAATAATCAAATATGTTTTATTTCATTGATTTTTTATTTAATGCATATTTAAAAATAATATATATATATATTATAAGTCGGTACGGTACGGTATTACCATGGTAGACGATTTCCAATACCACGTACCAACCAAGTTTGTGAAGTTGATACGGTAGTACCAACCGATTTAATTGGTACGGTTGATAATAAATTAGTTGGTTTGTCATGGTACAAATTTGACACCCCTAGGGATAACACCCTTATTTTAAGTTATTTTAGAAAAAAAAATTCATTATTTAAGAGAAACATTGTTAGAATTAACATATGATATTATACAAATTCTAAATATTTTTAAGGTAAATATCATTCTACATACATCTTATCTTATGTAGATTCTACTTTTGAATAATGGTTACTAGGTCATTTTGATTATTTTATTTTTATTTATCATACAAATACTTAATGGGTTTTTTAGGTTTATAAGTTGATTAAATAGAAAATAAAAGCATGTAAAATGAAAAACCAAAATTGTAATTATAAAGTAATTATTACAGATATCACAGAGTAGCCTATAATTTAAATTGTGTAAACAAATAAAATATTACCAATTATATATTATATTATAAGTGATAACATTTGTCAGGAACAAATGTTATTGTTTATGAACAGTAACTTACATATTTGGTCATTCAGGTTTTTAGTAAATTACAGATTTGGTCCTTGAGCTTTTATCTTTCTGTTAGATTTAGTCCTATGTTTGTAGAGTTACAGATTTGGTCCCTATAGTTTTATTTTCCTCTTGGATTTAGTCCCCATAATTTGTTGATTTCAAAATAGACTTTCGATTTTGCATTTGCGTAACATTTTGGTTCTCGAAACTAAAAGTTGTTAGCTCCTGACCGTTAAGTAAATGACATTTCGATCATTTATAACTTTTTCATTTTCTAATTTAAATAAATAAAAGTTATATTATAAAAATTATTTTTATTATATAAGCATAAAATAAAGATCTCTTAACATGCATCGCATCTCAATGACTGTGTCTTCTCCAACCCAAAACCTATGTAAAATTTGTTTAATTCATATTTTTATTATAATTTAATTTAGGTTTAATAACAATGTAACTTTTTTTTAAGTTTAATGATGTAATGTACCATTTGCCAATTTATTTTCGCTTCCTATCATACACACATCATTCTCATAGGGTATTTTGTAAATTATAGTGATGCTGCTAACAGACACAAAATGTTTTGTTATCATAATTGGTGTTGCTCAAATTTATGGTCTTAATATTTCTTTCCATCCGCAGCAACGCGCGGGCATTAATCCCACCTCGTTTTAATACAATTCTCAAGGGTGGATGGGACCCACATGTACTGGAGGGGCATAATTGTAATTACAATAGTCATCACTCTCCATTCTCCAAAGTCCAATCTCCACTCCACTCTGCGACTCTTCTCAAGCACAAACACATAGAAGACATAGAAAGGGAAGACTAACCGCAATCATTTGCATATATTCTCCATACCCCTTCTTTAATCAAATCTTTTTTCAAGTTCCATAAAACCTAAATTTTGTTTTCGTCTTCAAGAATCTAAACCCCATTTCTTCATTCGATTTAGAGTTCTCAAAAACAAACACAACCTTACCGCTTCCATCTCAACTTCACCCACAAAAAAATTGGTTTACCGGTGGAAGAAATTACATCGCATTTGGGAGAAATCAGAGAAAATTGAGCACCAAAAGCTTCAATTTTAGTCCCACATCGGGATGAGTCGAGAACACCAACCGATTTATAAGTAGAAAATGGAGTCGGATTGTTGCCGGGCTTAGTAACGTGAGCCTGTGACTCGAGTGAGGGCATGAAGGTGGCTGGACTGTGATTGAGCCCAGATTGGTTGGGTTCGGTGGCTGCAAAATCTGGCTTGCCCATTCCAAGTTTGGAGTTGGACCATGTGGTTTAGGCGAAGGCCTTGGGCTTCATGGTTCCTAAAGTCGGTGCTCCTTTGGCCCAAATGACCAGCTGGGCTCCTTCTGATGGACTCCCACTTTTTTTGATCAATTAAATGTTATCAGTTATACTTATATTATGCAGGTAAACAAGAACTGGTTTCCATTGTAGACATATAAGATGTTCCACATGTATTTATGTTTCTCAATAGTTATTGTTAAAATATCTCTATCACGTTTTTTTTTGTAGTTCATTTTACACTTGTATATAACATTTACCAGGAAACATAAACAGTACTTATTTTGATTTTTTATATAATTTTTATTTATTTACAGATTTGGTCCTTGAGGTTTTATCTCCCTTTTAAAATTTAGTCCTATGTTTTTAGAGTTACAGATTTGGTCCTTATAGTTTTATTTTTCTCTTGGATTTAGTCCCCATAATTTGTTTATTCCAAAATAGCCTTTCGATTTTGCATTTTCGTAACGTTTGGTCATCGAAACTAAAAGTTGTTAGCTCCTGACCGTTAAGTAAATGACATTTCGATCATTTATAACTTTTTCATTTTCTAATTTAAATAAATAAAAGTTATATTATAAAAATTATTTTTATTATCTAAGCATAAAATAAATATCCCTTAACATGCATCGCATCTCAATGACTGTGTCTTCTCCAACCCAAAACGAAGGAACGTGTCAAATAAGACTTTTTGTTTATAATATTAATTTCAAATGAAATGTTTACACTTTATTATGAATATCATTTTTCCACTTTATTAGAAGAGTACGATAATCTTTTCAAAAATGTTCAAGTCTTATAAAAGGTTGCGTACAAAGTTCCTAAAATGGAAATGTAAGGGACCCTCGAGGTGATAATATTAAAATGGAAATGTAAGTGCACAAAGTTCCTAAAATTCATGTTTAAAATCACTCCTATCATCAATAAAATAATGAAGTCCCTAACCATTTTTCTAGTTTCTTTTAACTACGTATTAAGCTTGTATTCTAAATCATTAGATTTTAGAACCACGCATCCGTACTTGTAAATAAAGAAAATGAAACATTGAAATTGAAATTGTTAAGCTATATACATCAATTGAATTTGAATGAGCCTAAACACCAAAATGTTGTAAAACTTTTTGTTTGCATTTTGGTAAATTTAATCGTTTGAATTTTTTACATTAAAACACATAAATTTCCAGGAATTATTCAATTCAAATGTACGTTGTTGAAGTCTCACATCGATTAAACTTGAATCAGTTCTCTTGTATATGTACCATAATCTCTTATTTCTCCTCAAGGGCACTTTTCTATATAACCCTTGTGTGATCTTCATGTTTGTCCTGATCCAAGGATTGTGATGGTCTCTTTAGAAGCGCTCTGTTGGATAATAATAATATGGAGGTTCCCTATACTCTCACATGATATCAGAGTCAAAACTTGTCACTCTAAGAATCTGACACTTTAGCTAGCCCCCTCTTGATGTTTTAGGACAATTTATGTTCATCTAACCTCTGTTAGAGGAACGTGTTAGAGTCACACATCAGTTAAACTTGAACCAATTATATATATATATATATATATATATATATATATATAAAATCTCCTCTTTCTCCCTAAAAGCTCTTTTAAAAAATAAAATTTTAATTTCCATATATTCTCACACACACAAATATATACAAGAAAATTTCTTATTTAGTTATTTCCTTCACCAGAATATCCAAAATTAATATCTAAAAAATATTTAACCTGGATAAAACTTTTGACAGTTTTACCACACGTAGCAGTTAAACTCCTCAACCTCTCTCCACGTGTCCTCCACGTGTCTTCTCCACAACCCCTCCACCCATGCAAACTCCACCACTTATACTTATAAACCACTCGTCACCCCACCCAAAAATATTCAAACAAAATGGCCCCAAAGAGAAGTACAGTGGTGAAAACCACCAAAAAAACCATACAAGAATCGGTCCAAATCTCCATAGTCGAGCAAACCACCCAAAAAACACTCACCAGAGGGGCCAATTCCACCGTCTCATCAAAAGAAAATATCGAAATCTTCACCGTCAAAACCCCACAACAACAAGAAACCCTACAAGATGATGATGATGATGATGATGAAACCCAACAACTAGAAGAAGATAATGAAGATATTAATATTGTTAATAATGGTAGGGAAAGGAGAGAGATAAAAGTTCAAGAAGTGAGTACTCCGAGTACCGGGGGCGGCAGGGGGCGGAGGAAGGCGGCGGCAGAGGGCGGAGGTCCGGCGAAGAAGAGGAGGAGGAGGAAGGTAGGGGAGGGTGGTGGTGGTGGTGAAGGGTATAAGAGGTATTTGTATAGGGTGATGAAACAGGTGCATCCTGATTTGGGGATATCGTCGAAGGCGATGACGATTATCAATAATTTGATGGTGGATATGTTCGAGCGGGTGGCGGAGGAGGCGGGGCGGTTGTCGGGGTACGGGAAGAAGATGACGATGACGGCGAGGGAGATACAGGGGGCGGTGAAGTTGGTGTTGCCCGGAGAGCTTGGGAAGCATGCGGTGGCGGAGGGAACGAAGGCCGTCACAAATTACGTGTCCTACGGGGGCGGCAGGGGCGGTGGTGGTTCGAAGGTTTAATTGGGTTTCGTGGGTTAATTAACCACCGTTAATGTTGGTTTAGAGTTTTAGTTTGTAAATAGAGTTGGAATGTTGTTGACGTAGCTAGGAGTAGGGGTTTGTTGTATACATTAGGATTTGAAGTATAATCTTAGTTTTTCTTTTTTCTAATTTTGCTATAAAAAAAATATATATATATATATATATATATATATATCTTACATGTTCAGCAAAGAATAATCGAGTTATAGTTTATATGAAAAAATAGGAGTTTTTTGGTACATATGAATCTTTAAACATTGTAAATATATTCTTATTTTAAAAATGACACGTAGTAGAAATTGAATTCCTTGACAGTTGATTTTCCAATTGGAAGCGTCAAAAAATGGAAAGAAAAAGTGTGAATTTCTTTGTTATTTTTTGAAATATCTTTCGAATGAAAATGAAAATAAAAATAAAAATCGCATATAATTTGCAAATAGTGGGAAAAGTAGAACATATTATTATTTAAAATCAGAAAGTCTATTTTGAGTTTTTTCTTTTTAAAATGATGTCAGCATCCATTAAAAAATGTTTTTGAAAAACAAAACAAAATTAAGTTTTGGTTTAAGTGTGAATTTGATATTAAGGTATCCGTACGATTTTTGTAAGCAAGTTAAAATTACGGGGCCATGTACTACTTTTATTTTGGGCTTGGAAAATTAAATTATTACAGTATTTTCTAACATATTTTTTAAAATAGAAAAAATAAATATTATGTTTTGTTTCAAGAGATTTTTAGCATTATTTTTTGAAATAGAGAAAACATGTATAAGTTTAGAATTTTCTTATGATTATTTTATTCATTTTTCAGAAATAAAATTGAATTATTATTATTATGTCATATTAATTTCATTTTTAAAAATGTAGGAATTGTAAAATTATATATATTTTTGTAATAAAATTAATGTTGAAACCTCTTAAATAAAGAATATGTTAGAGTTAATTATGATTGTTTTTAGAATCTTAAACTTTTAGTTATTTATTTTAGAAAAATTATAATGAATATAAATAACCAAGTTGTACTAAAAAATTAGAAATTAACAAACTTTCGAATTTAACAATATAAAATTTTATATTCGATATATAAGTTATTTTTCATTTTACTGGTTATATGATTTTAACGGTACTTATAATTTTAATTTTTTTAAAAAGTTAAATATATAACAAGTTTATCAATTACTTTTTATCAAACAAAAAATTAGTTAATCAACTTATTTACACTAGTTTATTAACTATCCACATCCACAATCCAATCCAATCTTTATTAAAAAAATAATTTCTCTATCTTCCACCTACTCAATCTCTAATTCAATCTAATCTCATATTTTTTAACTTTTATCCACAATCCAATTCAATCTCAAATATTCTTTAAAAAATATTAATTTTTAATATTTTATTATATCTATCATTTTTTTTAATATAAAAAATATATTTTTTAAAGTATTTGATACTTTAAATCATAATCTTAATTAAAATAAACTTATAATTGAAAATAATTAAAACAAGTTACAAAAGAAAATACAGAGTTTTCATATTGTGTGTTTGAGTTTTGAAGGTTATCAGGATATGGAGAACTGAAAGGAAAATTTGGATAGTTTGGATCCATAACAGAAAATGAAGAGAGTATTCAAGATGAAGATAGTATTGAAATAGAGAGAAATATTTGTGTGATAAAAATATGTCAATATTGGTCTCTATTTGTAGGGAATTGAAAAATATAAATTTTGGTATATTTTTTGATTTTTTGATTTTTTGATTTTTTGATTTTTTTGATAAGCTTATCCTTTTAATATGATAAGGTTATCTAAATAAAATCTAATAATAACCTATCAATATATGACATGTGTCATGTTTGTTAATAAAAAAAATGAAAAATACAATCTCAATCTGAGATCGTGAACCTGTTCGGTCAAAAAAGGTATTGAATTTTTTTTTCTTTTTAATAAACCTTTTGTCCTTTTTCTTTCTCAGATTGGATTTGATTGTTATTGGTGGTGGTCTATAAGTATGTTCATCACAATCCCATAAACTAATCAGATAAATTTCGGTAAATTAAATATACAAATATATTCAAATTTAAACACCGATTTATCGAGTATTGTTTATTTATGTAATATATTTTAAAATTCAAAATTATGTTGTAGGATAAGTGTGTCATCGTCTAAAGGATATGACGATAGAGATAGAGATAAAAATATCAGAGTTAAATTAGAACTGAAATATCTCCTAACTATCTACTTGTAACTCCTCCATATTTAAAGGTAGGTGAGATAAATATATCAGAGTTAGGTTGGGAATCCGAAATGATTGATCGGACTTCCGGATTGTAATAGAACAAAAATCGTAGGTGAAAACCAAATAAAAATTATAGGTAAATCGAACCGTAAGAAATGAATAGAAATAACGAGATGCTAATGAGAGAATAACACACAAACAATTTAAACAGCAAAGTAACTATATATTGAATCGATCCAAAAAGAGAGGAATCTGACTTTGTGAGCCTAGGCTTGGGTTGCACTAGGAGCCTCATGTCTCATTTACCAAATTTTTCTTAACCGTGGCTAATGGGAACCAACAAAAGAGGAGAGAGTTTCCTAAGATTTCTTGTTTCAAGTAACTAGCAAGATGGGGGGTCTCCTCTATCTTAGCCAAATACTCCTATTTATAGGCTAAGGTGGCGTTTGTTTTTTAAGATGTCTGAATTCTGAAGTCTTATTTCACTTCTGATTAATAAGAGGTGGTGTTTGTTTACAAATGTAATAACCGAGCTAAAATCCATAAATTTAGTTTTTGGGTGAAAAAGTAGGAGACTTTTGTGAAGGGGTCTATATGTAAAAGTGAGAATGATAAGGATTTAACCCTAGGATCAGGTGGTATTTGTTGGCGGCTGTCATTCCTGAGGAAAGAGCGAGCGAGAGAGAGAAGCTGAAAAAGATCGGAGGAGAGCAGAGGGCTGATTTCTCAGTGCTCATCAATCTCCCAAGGTAAGACCCAATCCTATTTCTATCTTTTATCAAGGGTCTGGCACTTTATCTCGGATTTTGTTGGGTTTGTATTCATATTGGAAGTTCACAGAAGATTGGGATATTCTGGGTTTGGGTTATTGGAAATCGTTATAGAAATATTTGCATGATTAAGGGAATGATTGTTGAAATTGAGTTCTGCATCTGATTAAGGGTTATTGGGATAGATTGTAGTTAATTTCTAGACTTTAATATGAGGTCGTGGCACTTGAATATCGAGCCACTGGGATGCATTCGGATTTCGGACCGAACCAGTGACTCCGGTCACCGGCTTTCTGAAGCATCGGGCGACCCTTTTTGGTCAGACCCCGGTTGTGGGAAAAGGGGGACCCCGATTGACTTAGGGGGAGACCCCGATCGACTAGGGGGGGGGGGAGACCCCAGGCATGGGATACACCGGGCGACCAAGTGAGGCCCCGGTCCCCGACTTCACTATGTGGGCCGAAGCCCAACCTCTTTTTAATTAAAATCATTTCGCTGTTGGGCCATTTTTAGAGGACAGACCCATTTCTTTTTATTTAAGGACTCAAGTATCTTGTTTTAAGTAGAGGTTTTGATGGGTTAAGTTTCGTATAGAAGATAGATATGAAATAGATTGAATTGCAAGTTCATCAACCAATATTTCCTTTATAGGTTCCGGACCGAACTTTAAGGGTAGGCGCGAGTATTAAGCCGAGGACGCCAGGTGAGTTTTTTTGAACTAAACCTCTTTGGTATTAAAAACATGTGAAGTTTAATTTTTAAACTTTGATTTATTTACGATGGCATGATATCAATGAAATGTTTTAAGTGTGTTATAAATCGTTGTTGTTTAAATGTATGCATACATTATATGTGGAGATTATGACCTAAGTCGGGGAGTATGGCCCGCCTACTCGTGCCGGGGAGCGTGACTCGTTTATGCCGTTGGGGGTATGTCCCAACATTAAGGCAGCGCGAGTTAGACACATCGTCTTTGACGGTCGTGTGGTCAGTAGTGTGTTTATCCTTGTGTATTTATTAAATGTTGGTTTTATTCTGGAAAGCTATTTTATTGCTCATCTGTTAGAGGGGACTCACTAGACCTTCGGTCTAACCCTCGCTCTTTCAAAACTAAAAATCTTTTCAAGCCGACGTGTGTTAGGTAGAGCTGATAAGGGCAAAGAGAAGGTATAGCGGGAAGAGTAGAAGACCGGCAATTTAGTTTGTTCTTATTATATCTCAGTTGTGTATAGGTTGCCCTTGCAAACCTTGGAATTTATTATATCATGAACTTTTAGTGTTAATGTTAAGATTTAAATTGTTATTTTGTTATTCTCTGGTTGGGTTGTTATAACAAAGGTCACCACTTTTAATTTCAGATGTATTTAAGAGTTAAGAGGTCTGAAATCTGGGAAAAAAACAAACGATCTGAATAAAAAAATGTCTGAACGATTCAGACTTAAGAGGTATTAAGAGGTTTTTTGTAATAAACAAACAACACCTAAGTGAACAAACAGGCCAATGGCTTTCTTAGAATGGTCATGGGCTTCTTTGATTGAGTCCAACCAAAGCTGCCCAAGCAAGTGGTAAAAAAAATTATATCTAAAGTTTAGGCTATACATGCATCATCCAAAAGCTAGAAAATTTCGGCCCAAGTATGTGTTTGCCGGAACCCAAAAGCTAGCCCATCGTCTTCAAAAGTTGATTCATCATCGATTCAAAAGTAGGCCCAAAATAGGAGTCCCCGCCTTTTTTTTCGCATCTTGATTATGTTGGACTTCTCATGGCCACTTTCTTGAACCTGAAATATGCATAGATAAATAAATAAGATTTTTATCGTATTTTCCGTGTAAAAGTGATTTATATAAAACCAAAAGCAATAAACATTAATCTAAATAATAAAGCCGTAAAAACAAATTAAAAAACGTAATGGGGAAAAGAAAAAATAGCTCAAAATTATAAAAAAAGGACTAAAAATAGGTTAAATAAATTTACCCTATCACAACCCCAAACTTGAACGATTGCTCGTATTCGAGCAATTTTTATTAGAAAATTAAAAATTTGAGCAACAAAAATGTTTGATTAACAAGAGAATCTTTCCGTACCAATCATCATACACACACCCACAATCTATTTTGTCAAATCCATAACAAATGTGGTGATAGCCCTTCACAAATGATTTTTCTCAACTAGATTGAAATAAAATCAACCATGAGCTAGCCAAACAATTATTTGCCTAACTAGGATCAACAATGCAAAAAAAAATGGATGTGCATTTGGATTTTTCATACTTTTGATTCAATGCATTGTCTTTTTCCAAGTTTTGTATTTATCTCTCTTTATGGTACCATTTTTCTACCATGGTACCATCTTCTGATCCGATCTGGCACCACCAGGAAAAAATATTGGATCTGACACTGCCCACTTACCTACTATTGTTCTTCGACATATATCAATCCATATATTTAAATATATGATTTAATCTGATTCTAACATAAAAACAAAAGAAAAAAAAATATTATAACTACTCCAAATTTGATTATGGGGGTGTTTGGGATTGCTTATTTAAAACAACTTATACTTATTTTAAAAAATGTTTATCAACTTATGCGGTGTCAAACTGAAGTTTTTAAAAAAGTGTTTTGATTAGCTTACTGTGATACCAAAACGTAATAAGCTCATAAGTTGTTATTTAAAGGTGTTTGGGATTGCTTATACATATAAAATAACCAAAAAAGTGATAAACACTTTTCAAATAAGTTGATAAGTTAAACCAAATAACTTATCAAAAAGTGATTTTCAACGGTTTGACACCGCTATAAGCCATTTTAATTTTTCCTCATTCAAACGCTCAAAAATTATTATCTCCGATGTCAAATCACAATAAACTAAAAAACACCTCAAATAATCAATCCCAAACACCCCCATATATCGTTGTAAAACCAAAATAATCTCTTCACGTTAAAACAAAAAAGAGAAAACGTAATGATGAAAACGATCAGGTATAAAATAAATACATGATAATAAACTGAACATCAACAAAACCTTCCAAAAATGGAGTGTCAGTAACAACATGACCATGAAAATCACCACTTCACCTCCAACTCCAACTCCAAATAATCCTTATTCACCATCACCACCACCACCATCATCCTTCACACTTCCTTTGGGCCACCATGACTCACCGGACCTTACTACAAGAAGTCGACGACACCACCAGATCCATCGGATCTCCGACGCCGCCGTTCGCCTCCACCTCTCCTTTCGATTCCTCATTAGCTCTCACCATCCTCGTTCTCCTCACCGTCCTCTTCTTCATGGCCTTCTTCTCTCTCTACATCCGCCGTTTCTCCAACAACAACAACAACAACCACAACTCCGCCGATCGCGTCGCCGGACTCCGCCAAACGCCGTCGCATTTCCGCACCGATAAACGCGGCGGACTCGATCCCTCCGCCGTGAGAGTCCTCCCGTTGGTTCCGTACGGCGGTTGCGAATCGAAGATTTGGAGCGAATGCTCGATCTGTTTGAGCGAGTTCGAGGAGAGAGAAACGGTGAAACTGATCCCGTACTGTCGTCACGGATTCCATCCTCTGTGCATTGACACGTGGCTTTCATCGCACGCTTCGTGTCCGCTTTGCCGGTCGACGAAGCTGTTTGTGGCCGTCGATGAGGTTGGAGTGAGTGTCGATGGTGATCCGACGGTGGTGATGCGACGTGAGTGAATGATAATTTTGGGACCCGCGTGTTTACGATTGAGGAGTAAGACAAATTTGCCGGCAAAAACATTATTTTTTTTGCAGGGTAGCACGTGGGAGAGTGGCACGTGTGACGTCATGTACATAAACGTAACATTTTGTTTTTGATTTATTAATTTTATATTTTGTGTTACCTTGAAATTAAGTTAAGTTAATAATAAATAGTGATGTGGACATTAGCGGAGGAGATAAAACACTTGTGTCGTGTGATACGATTTGTGGGTCTCACATTGTCTAATCCAACTAGAATATGCCACCTGGCAAATAAGAATTGTTTGGTACCACCGTAAGTACATCTTTATCCAAAGTTTGATTTAAAAAATAAAAATCGATAAATTCATTTTAGATAAACGTGTGGTACTTTGATTCCGACGGTTTTGTATAGGAAAATTGACACAAATAAGCATATTACACCTTTATTTTTACCTCTTAGTCATGTCTTTTTCGTATTTGCAGATTTGGTCCTAGGTCCGCAATGGAGGACCTAGGTTTGATTGTGATTTGCATTAATGTTTGTTATGGGGATGACACGTGTCGGGATATACCATAGGTCTGCAATGGATGACCTAACTTTGATTGTTGACTTGCATTAATGTTTGTTATGGGGATGACACGTGTCAGGATATTGCGAACCTAGGATCAAATCTGCAAATACGGGAGATACATGACTAGGAGGTGAAATTGAAGGTGTAATATGACTATTTATGCCAATTTCCCCTTTTGTATATTAGACCATCTCCAATGTATAAGTCATTCATGACTTTTTATTATTATAAAAAAGTTTTGAAAAAGTTTTTATGCATTAGAGTAAAAAAAAAATTGTAAAAGGGTTGGTGTGTATACCGGTCTGTTATTAAATTAGCTATTTGGTATAAAGATTGATAAAAGAAAAGTTTTTGGAAAAGGTTATACATTAAAGAAGGTTTTTAGGAAGAAAGTTGATGGAAATTTATGTGACAAAGATAAAAAGTCATTAAATGACTTGAGGATTGTAGATGCGGGTGGTGGGTTAAATGTATTTTTATTTATTATTTTTGTTTTTATATATATTAATAACAAGATTTATATTTTGTATTTTTAATATATGTTTTTAGTTGATTTTAAAATAAATAAGGTTGCATGTAACAATGTTTCAAATATATTTGGGGTTGTTATTATACCCTCTTACTTATATTCCGCCCATTAGAGATGTTCGCGGTGCAGTTTTGGGTTAAATCGCAAACCGCACCACATATGCGGTTTGAGCATTTTCTCAAACGGTAAACCGCACTGCATAAACCTCAAGTTAGGGGTGTTCAAAAAAACCGCTGGACCGCTCAAAGCGGTCGAACCAAGTCAAACCGGACCGCTTTTGGCGGTTTAGGTGGTCTGACGGTCTGGTCTGGTCTGAAAATTTGCCAAACCGGGTGGTCTGGTCCGATCTGCGGTTTGGAGTTTTTTTTTGGCGGTTTGGACCAAACCGACCGCCAAATATATCTATATATATAATTTTTTATTTTTTATATGCATCTTTATATCATTTATTGTTTAGCCCAAATATCCAATTTATATTTAGACTTAAATATATACGAAAGACCCAAAGATAATTTTAAATCGTTATGAATTTTATTTGCACTTTGCATATTACTTTTTTTTAGTGTTTTGTCTTGGGATATTTTGTTAACTTTTGTGGACTTTGTTAACATTGTTGTGGACTTTCTTTATTCAAATGAAATCAATCTAATGAACCTTTAAAATTCAAAATTTTATATGTTTTTTATGTTTAAACTTTAAAGTCCACTAAAAGGCCTAAACCGCCTAAACCGGTCGACCAAACCTCCTAAACCGCGGTCCGACTTGACCGGTCTGGACACTTGATGTCAAACCGCTCGGTTTGAAAAATCAATAAACCGCCACTAGCGGTTTGGTTTGTGGTTTGAGGGGTTAAACCGCCCAAATCGGACCACGAACACCGGCTCAAATTGCATGAAACCGCACCGTAAAATGCGGTGCGATGCGGTTTGTCCCTATCGAACTTTATGTCTACAATCCAAAATTATAGGTTTAAAAATACATTATAAAATCAACAATAAAGTGATCGTAGTACAAAAAAATAAAGAGTTTTAATACAACCGATTCCCAAATACATATTGCATAATTAAAATTAGACTAAAAAGTAAAAATAAAAAAAAAACTTCAAACTAAATTAGACATGTGAGTTGTAACGTATCCAATTTTATCTTTCATCTCGATCCTTAAGGACCGACTCCCAATTGGCCAATTGTTTATTCAGATCCAAAAATATTACATACAGTTATAAGTAACTAAATACTAAATTATTCTATACATATGTTATATACAAAAATAAAAGATATACAAAATATGTGGTGCGGTGCGGTTGGAACCGCGGTTTGATAACTCAAAACCGCAAACTGCACCGCATATTACGGTTTGGTAAAAATGCAAGTCGCACTGCGAAAGTTTTAAAACGTGTTTTGCGGTGCGGTGTGGTGCAGTTTGTGCGGTTTAGCGATTTGGATGAACACCCCTACCGCCCATATTACATAACCTTCATTATTTACATTATTCATAACTCATACTTTATCTTTATTTAAGTGCTACTGTATAGAAAGGGTATAAATAGAACTGACCATAAATTCATATCATAATAATAGATGTTTATAGTTTGTAACAATTATTTCGTCTATGTTGGCTTGGTAAATTGAGTCTCGATTGCTACTCATCAAATTTGAGGCTCTGATTTTTTTAAGGAAAACAAATAAAAGAAAACCGTGACTTGAAAGATCGTTTTCCCGTCTATTTGATCGGACACCATAATCTTATAAGAGAGATTCATTCATCATTATAATCATTATTAAATACTAGAGGTGTATTCGTGCAATGCAGCGAGATACATCATGATTTTAATGTTTCATTTTATTTTTTTGTCGATTTACAGTACGATTTTGGATGGTTTTGAGAAAGTGATAATGTTTTTTTTTTATAAATTTGTTTAATTTAGGCTTAATAATATAATGTTTTTTATATAAAAAAATTAAGTATTTTGTTAGAATTCAATGATTATCTTATATATTTTAATGACATCTAGAATAACCAATTACATATTTAATAATATAATTAAAAGAAAATTATAGTAATAATTAATAGTGATACATGGAAAGGTCTGCATAAAAGGAAGATCCTGCACATACCAAATTGGTGGATGTTAGAAAAGTCTGCAATAGTAATATGTATCTTGTGCTTTGATACTTGTATATTAAGAGATTTTTAAAATCTTGCATAAAATTATGGTATCTTGTGCCTAATAATTTGTATTTAAGAGTTTTTTTTTTCGTGCTTTATAACATAGTATAGATAATTGCATTATTAAAAAATGTGTAATATTATTAGACTTAATATAAACAACAAAAAAAGATGGATAAATTTAACATTAAAAAATTCAACTCCAATAATACACTAAAAATATCTATAACATTATAATAATAATATTAACTATTAGAAAACATTAGTATTATTATTATTATTATAAAATAACATATGTGTATATCACAGCTTATAATATATAAATAGTTTTTATAATTAATAAAATAACTATTACTCGATTTTTAATATAATTTATTTTATTTGTTAAATATTTCATTATCATACAAATGGTTTATTTGTGTATATCTAAATCTTTCCTTAATTAAATCATAATAAAATTATTCACATTTTGGGATTATATTATATTTATTTTTTTAAATGATTATTATTTATATATATTTACAGCTTAAAAAAAGAAAATAAACAAATTATAAACTTTCATACACAAGGTCTTTTCTTTTAAATTTTTGAAGGCAAAAGATAAATTAAAATATCTAAAGTTAATATCTATACTATATTATAAAAACGGCATAAAAAACTATTAATTACAACATTTTAAGTACAAAATACAACTAATTAAAGCTAATTACTTAATTTACAATTTCATAATTCCTTGGTACAACCTATATTTAATGGACGATTTGATCAACATTATCTACTATTATCAATATTTATTTTTTACATTTATTGGACGATTTGATCAATATTACTATTATCAATATTTATTTTTTATTTTATGATTTGCTCTTAATATATTTATATCTATATTAGTTATAATCACATAACTAATACATCTATACTATATTAAAAAAAACATGCATTGATTTAAATAAATATATTTTAATAAAAAATAAAACAGGTAGTTTATCTCATAGTGTTTATCATATATTTAATATATTTATTTACAGTTAGTTATACGAATAAAAATATAGGACTTTAATAAGTTATAATTATGTTTCATTAACTTGTAATTTTGAATTTTAACCAATATATTTATACTATATTATAAAGCATTTAAGCTAAACTCTTAAAAACTAATTTTTATGCATTAGATACCACTTATTAATGCATATTACTTAAAATCCAAAAGTACAAATTGATTAAACATAAGTACAACTTATAAAAGCTCAATGTTTGAATTCGTGTAACTAACTACAGATAAGCATTTTTTTTTCTTTTTAAAATATCTAAAATTTTCAACTATTGATATAACTAACCGATAAATATAAGAAAATTCAAGATAAAACACATTATTTTTATTTTTTATTGAAGTATGTTATCTTTTTAATTTTAAATATAAAAAATATTAAATATAGTTATCATTTAAATTAAACATTTTTTAAACCGTAACAAAATACTTTATTAATACTTTTTATAAAAAACCATAATTAAACTAAACTAAAATATATTTTTGTTTTAAATCTAGGTTTCTCAAAATCGTAAAATAAAATAAAAAAAAGACTAACAAAAAGTATGAATAATAATCGAGGGTTCGAGTTATAGATTTCAGAAATCCGCTGCATTGCGAGGGTACATTTCTAGTATATAATTACAATTATAAACGCAATAAAATAATAATATGTACAATATAGAGGCGAAAATCTTGGGAAATTAATTAAAATAACCGTATTTGAACATCGTATTATCGAAATGCCCCAAATCTCGTCGACTTTGCCGAAATACCCTTTAAGTCCGGGAAATGTGGCCGAGATGAGCATCGATCCCGGGGTTGTTGTGTTTCGGCCGGGAAAGGACTCGATCCCGGGGTTATGTAAAATTGGTACGATTTAATTTAATAAAATCAGAAACAGGTTATTATGCACCGAGTGAGGGGGCATGGCACACAATTGTAAAGAATGGAGACGGCCGTACGATGGAAATTAGAGGTGAGCAGATGGGAATTAATCCAACGGCCATGAATTCATCCACCAACCTTCTCCATTCCAACTCTATTTCCATCTGTCACCATTTATTGCGCATACTCTCGCATTTATTATCTCTCCATTTATTATCTCTAAATAAATCTTTTACAACCCCGGATTTCCCAGACATAACCCCGGGATTCCCGGACATACCCCGGGGATCGAGTCCTTTCCCGGCCGAAACACAAAAACCCCGGGATCGATGCTCATCCCGGCCACGTTTCCCGGACTTAAAGGGTATTTCGGCAAAGTTGATGAGATTTGGGGCATTTCGGTAATACGATGTTCAAATACGGTTATTTTAATTAATTTCCCGAAAATCTTCACCTCCGTATACATAAACCAAAACCCCAACCTCCAAAACGAATGCCATTGTTTTTAAGGTGGGGGTGGAGGTATGTTGGAGGTCAAAATAATTTCGTTTTTGTGTTTTAATCAAGGTTTTAAATAGTGTGAGGCGTGGCGGCGAGGTCAAGCCTCAAGCCTTGGAAGCCATGGCGAGGTCACGACGTGTCTCAAGGCGTGACTTATTACGACAAATTTGTATTATGATATATAAAATTATATACATAAACATATGTTTTCTACTATAACTCAATAAATCAATGATGCTAAGCAATTTAAATTAAGTTATATATTAAAAACTAACAAATAAGACATTAAAAAGATTGGTAAAATCAATGTACGTGACGTGAGACACAAACCTTGAGCCACGGCGAGCCATGACGGCTGTTGCGGCTAGCTTTTTCGAACATTGGTTTTAATTGCCTTGTACATGGCATATATACGTTTAAGATTTTTGGCTTGATACAAACCAAATTTCTTACCAATTATATAGCAAGTTCAATCAAATGGACACAATCCGATTTTTAATATGGATTACGACTTATTCCTAAAAAGACAGTAGCGGTTGGGTGAAAATGGATCAAGTCTATAATTATTGATGCAACATGTAATGATAAATGCAAGTCAAAGACCTTTTGACTCTTAAACTAAGAAACTTATTGCTCCTTCAGTTACGTGAATATTCTTGATTTCTCTTCAAAGGTCGAATGTAACACTTCAACTAATTATTTTTATAATTATATCTTATTGTTTGTTTGGAAGATAGAAATATCATGAAAAATAATAAAATCTTGCAACTTATTTTAAAATCCAGCAAGCCAACTATCGCAACAAAAACATCATATTTTGTGTAATGTAGTACAACTAAAATCTTCAATTTCATACATGAAACATATCTCAAAATTTTACATATTTGGTTTACATATGAAATTCAACAAAAATAATGTATTCTTGTGTGATTCTTATTTCGTATTATATACTTTGATCTAAATATTTAAAATAACAAATCTAAGATACGAAAATAAAATGTTTTAAAAGTATAATTTCATGAATTTTACCATTTGACGAAAAAAGTAATTTATCCCAGATTCGAGCTCATTAAAGAAATAGAAAAATCCGTAAACAGTAATAGATAAAGAGTTAGGTAGTTGTATTTCTTGGTGCCGTCATAAATTACATGTAATTTTATGACATGATCAAAACTAGACAAAAAGCTTCAAGGCTAGCAACATCGATCGGCCTTGTTACATTACCATCAACATTCAGCAGTTTGTTTGCGAACCATTCAGTTTGAGCACACCTCCATTCAGTCACCATATAAAGATCATTTTTATCAACTTCATAATTAATATTAACGATCCAGCTCCTTTATGTATACCTGTCATATATAATTCATCCAACAAATCAGTATATGCAGGCAAGGCAAAGGGATGACGAAGAAACGATTGGGTATCAGTATCATTAGATTTACCTGATCCGGTTTTGAGAGAAACACTAGACGGAAACTCAAACTCGGTCTTCTTATTCCAACGGCTAATTCTCCTTTTTACGGTGTTAAAAATTGTATAGTAAGAGTATATTTTCACCTCAGCTTAATTTACGGGTGCCTCACACTTTCCTTTAGCTTCGACCAGTTTATCTTCTCTGCACATTTTGAGCATACATATACAGGTCCACACCTACATAATGTACAAGAATTTAGAGTTTGAACAAGCTGCATCAAAACTGTTTTCAAGTACAAATTGTCATTCCGTATTTTACCTATTAGGCGAGGAGTCAAAATTACTGTCGCAACATAAGAGGCAAGCCTCTTCCTTCCCAGCATTTCGTTTAGATTCATCTGTGAACAAACGATTATCCTCAGAAATAGTTTCAATAAGGAAGGTTTGTATGGAATAGAACTACAAACAATTATATAAAATGGTGCACGATAAGTCAATAACAACTGCACAAGTGTAAGACGGACCTGAAGTAGATGATCGATTTAAAGCTGAAGAAACCTCTTGTTGCACTGAGCGTTGCAACTCAAGTTGCACATTCATGCATGTCTCCAGCATCATCTGCATGTTATTCATCTGTTCTTGAAGCCTAACCATATCAATACGTAGGCCATTGATCATCTCCCATTCCTGATACATATCGACCCTTAGACTTGGTTCAAGACCAATATAAGAACATTCCAACAATTTGTGCAAAAAATAATCCTCCCATGTGTATATATTTGCATAATTTACAGCCTATAGCTTACGTGACTTTAATTCTATGCCCTCTTTATGGCCCCATGGATATTTAAGCAAGTATCATTACTAGCTAAGGTCCAAAGATAATAATAGCATATACTTGCAGGAATACACAGACGTTAAAAAGTTTAAAACATTTTGGCGAGGGATGTAAAACTCACATTATTATCTTGGTGAGTCTGAGGGGTGGCGGGTTGTGAAGAGTGAGCACCTTCTGGTTCCTCAACAGCCTCATTGGCATCATCGTTTTCATCTACACTCTGCTGATCCTGATCTTGCTGTTCTCTCTCTAGCATCCACTCATCGTCAGATTCAGAGGCCTGATCTTGCCGTTCAACGTATGATTGTATCAGCTGATCCAGTCTCACACGGAAATCACTTTGAAGAAGATTAGAGACTCTTCTCCTACACCATCAACACTTAGTTTAATATATTTAGGAATGGAAGTGATTGATTTCTGGTGATTAAGATATGTACCTGCTCATAAGTTCTCGAAGTTCTGGCCTGTTGCCATTATCATCATCAGAGGTGTAGAACGCATCTGTTCTAACGACCTGAGGAGCTAACCAACTTTCTGTAGTATCCTCCAGAGTGTTGTCGTACCACCCGTCATGCGATTCTTGATAATCACTCCCGGCTGTTTCTTGGTACCATTCATGCTCGTTCTCAATTGAGTTTGCATCTAAACCCCCAACTGAGTCGGTATTCATCAAATGATGCCATTCACTACCATTATCTTCTGTAACTGGTTCCTGCCACTCTTCTGCAGAACCATGCCAAGATAAGCTATCTGCATTTGTTTCTGAAGGATCACGATGTTCAGATGCCTCATGAACTTCTAGTTCCTCCCAATTGGACTGAAATAGACCTCGTGCAGTGCATTCAAGTTCCGAAGCTCGTTTAGACAATTCGATATGACAAGCACCCTGACTCCTTTCAGTTGAACGCTCCTGCTCCTGGTCCAGGTCCCTGGTTCCAATAAACTCAGTTGGTGGTTGTTGCTGCCTTCCCTCATCTTCCGAAACTCGTTCATTCCTTTCTTCTGCTGGAGGAGAATTTTCTCGGGTACTTCCACATGTGTCGGTTTCCCAGTCAACTTTGTGCGTTCCACCGATGTCACTTATTATACTAGGGGTCTCAAATTCATTAATGATATCAACTGGTAGCTCCTGAAAGTTTTCTTCATGGTATTTCATGCCACTGTTGAATGAGGTATCAGACTGGGAGCCATCAGGAATAGGTTCATGGTTATCCAACCTGGACAGGAATCCTCTCCTGCTTCAAATAAAGGTTGCAATAATCATATTATAACAATCCAGAAAGAAGGACTAAACAAATAGACTAAAATGATATATGCAGTTATAAACTATAGTCTTACTAGGTACCATCCAATGTTTCAAGAAGAATAAGGTACTCTTATGTAAATGAAGCTATGATTTAAACTTCAATGTTCTTACAATATTATGAAGAAAAAAAAGTGAGTTCATCACTTTGAATAAGTGGGCTTTGTATATAATATTATGCATTCTTCCAAAGAGCAAATTAATGATATGAACAATGTTACGAAGAAAACTTGTTTTTGTAGTAAAAAAGTAAAAACATGTGCGCTATATACACTCATTTTCCTCGTAATCCCACCTCCCAAGGTAAATTTGTACTGGCATTTTAAGCATACCAAGGGCCATCATCAATTCCAGAAATCTTAGGTAGAATGTGATGTAGATTCAAAATCGTAATCCTCAACATTGCAATTATATTGGGAATATGTTTCTTGAGCACTATACGATCCTAGGTAACTCCATAGCCCATTAGTTTTGAGTTGGAATCCCCTCAAATATAATTTGGTATCACGACGTTATTTCGCATTTACAGGCCTAGGGTCCACCTGCAGGTGTCAAGAACAATGATCCCACTTTGGAATGTCACAGGCTAAGTAACTCCATTTACAACTAATTGGTCTTGAGTTGGAATCCCACACGCCTACTAGTACTAAAAATCTCTAGACTAACATCAAGTATAACAACAGCAAAACAATTACAAGTCAAGTTGGAACCCCAAAATTATGATTCGGTGCCATTGCATGTTTATTCACATTTGAGAACCAATGGTCGTTATGCAGGTTGCTGAAAACAATGATCCCACATGGGAAGTATACAGTTAAATGATGAATTATACTAGATAACTCCACACACAGCTAATTGGTTTCCCACAAGTCAAGTAATGTTAAAGCATCTAATATGTGGGATGATCTCAGTTGTAAATACAGCAAAGCAATCACCCTAAGATCTCTGATAACCTCTGACTTATGCATCTCTAAAAGTGGCATGCTAGCTTTCCAACCTGCTGAAGCAATCCTCCATCACATCCAGATGCTTGAAGTTCTTGCACATAAACCCTTTTTCCTTTGGCCATCATCCTAACCTCCAAATTCACTAACATTAACATGTCGTTCAAGTGGCGGTAACCCATTTATTACCACAAATTCTACAGTTTTCTTGGGGTTCTCTCCACCGGCCATGATCTTGGGTCAACGTCGGTCAAGCTCTCATACAAACTGTCACAAGGTTTCGGCATCTCTTGTGCCTGTTGATAATGTCAAGTCAATCTGAATTCCTTGCTTAGGGTTGGAAAGACGAGAGTACACAAGATTTTGTAAATCATCAAACACATGTAATGCCGGAGAGAGTTATCTTGGTAAATTTGTTGGATTCTATCTTGGATGATTAAATAAGGGAGTTAATCTTTGCCTTATCAAAAGAATAACCTGCCCCTAAAAACATTCTATATCCCATTTACAAAGTATCTATGATATTTATAAGCTTCAAGAAGGAGTGTAGAAAACATATGATACATGAGCATAACAATTTTGATAACACTACAGTTTCCTAGTTCTAGAAGGTAATCCAGCCTTTTGCCGGGGAATGCTTCCTGAGCAATCCAGTAATTCTGAATTGGATATACAATAATACATAAAGCACTCAGGTGCTGTAACATTGTCCAAACTAGGTAAACCATGACATGAAGCTCATATTGTTACTGGAGATTTCAATTCTATGGCTTTATCTACCTCAAACAAGTGTTATGGCTGATAGAGAAATCTCGTCCAATAACTAAAGCACGTTAAAAAGTACAAATTATGAACATAAGGTGTCATACGATGTCAAATAAAACAATAAGCAATTCATAGGAAAAGCAGAACAGCAAAAAAGTTCAATTCCTAATAAATCAAAAAGGGAATGCTTCACTGGCAAGCCAATTAATAATATTCCCTGTATTTCAGCCAGAAATGAACTGTGAAAAGAAAACATACCTCAAATCAGATACCGTGTGTGTTTGCCTCAATATCCCCAACTCACTTGCTGCAATAGAAGTAGACTTTTTATCTTGTACAAATCTTTGGTTCCACAGGAATCTACCTCTGAGCAATGCCTACAGCAGAATTATAGCATCAATGCAACATCAAGAGAAATGCCTCAAGTCACAGTAACACATAAAACCACCCCATACACAAGTATAAACAAAAAAAATAAGTTTAAGAACATCACTATTCACAACAAAAACATCATCTGGGCTATGAAACAGATTGAGAATCCTGCATTCGACAAAATCATCACAGAGAGCGTCATAATTCTTTGTATCATGGACTAAAACGTCAGTGGTCATCATAGCATGCTAAGCTTATGATAAACAACATGACGTTTTTCCCTAAATAATACTTCCTCTCATTCTACATAAGCCAATTATCCAAAATTAGCAAAAGATGATAAATGAATGTGATCGAGTTGTACAATTAAGTAGATGGATTCATCTTACTCTAAACTTGCTCATTTTGGAAGTACTTTTCTGTCCAATGGTAACATCCAACTGGAATAGAGGTAGTATGAGAAAGCATTCATGACTAACTCATACATTTATTAGACCCAAAATTAAGGTATATGATTATGATAAAGAATGGGGCTAATCATCATGAAGAGTCTAAGCAGAAGAGTTTTGTATCACATTTCCCAGTCCTACTACCATGCTATCATAATCTAGTAAAGTGGTAGTTTGGTTTAAGAAAATAAGCCCACACATTTTCTCGCTCTATGTTCCACAACCATCTTTGCTAGAGTTAACATCTTTGCGCTAATATATGCATCCCAGCATATAGAGGTAACAAAACGATGAAATTATTATTAGGCAACCAAACTATTGCTAATGAATTGGTAGTGCTACTGAAAGCACATACCATAAAGATTTCAGATTACAATACTACTTCTAATCATCACAACAAATGATGTATATGAACCAACGGAATGGAGTGAATGAATAGAAATGTCAAACCTGAAGCCGGTTCCGATGAGAAAAATTTGTCACCGGCCTATTCTCCAA
This sequence comes from Arctium lappa, assembly GCA_023525745.1. Taxonomy (NCBI): domain Eukaryota; kingdom Viridiplantae; phylum Streptophyta; class Magnoliopsida; order Asterales; family Asteraceae; genus Arctium; species Arctium lappa. Next base: position 6,991,543 of record CM042054.1, on the reverse strand, counting down.
CAAACTCTGCAGTTCTCTTTTCCTTTCCCCCTCGAACCTAATTAGTAAGTCAAGAAGAGCCTGTCTGCCATATAGCCTACAGATAGACCTTCGAGCACCAACCCGAGCATGATGGACACCCGATCCATCTTGAACTTGTTCGATCTGACAACCAATTTCAGTAGCTTGCTCTTCTATGCCAGAATGACCAGTTTCTGCTTGCCGAGCGTTCAACTCTATCCATTGTCTCACTGTCCTCACCCTCTTGCATTCATTTTCACAAAGCCTTTGAGCCCGTAAACAGTTGTTCTTATGTGAAACATTCAACGCAGGCCCACTACAGTTTTTGCTTCCCCACTCACGAAAAACTTGCCTCACTCGCTGTTTTTCTGCTACACCAAAAGCAGGCGAGCGGTGTAAGCACGTGTTCCCATCATCCTCTTGTCCATTCTGAAGCCCCATCTGGTTATGGTCCCTGGGACACTCATTTTCAACTTCACTGGTATTCACGGACACATCCTCACCTTCATCCCCACCTGATGAACATGAGCATAGGCTTCCAATGCTACCATTCACCATGCCACCTGTCTGTTGCCTTTCATTATCCCTAAATCTGCTCTCGCCTTCAAGATCCCGCCACAATTTCCGGATAAATGATGTTCGGGAGATTGGCTTCTCTTGATTGCCCCACCTCCTTGATACTTGGGAATAATTCTCACCAAAATAAGAAGATTCAAGCACCGATACATTATTTATTCCAGCAATAGCCATTTTGTACACCTAACGACTAGAGTTTTACATTCACTGCACTCACCCCATATCCTGAGAACAATAAGAAAAACCTACAGGTTCAAAATTTAGAAAATAAAACCACAAGGGTTGTGGTGTGGTGGTAAAAACTTGGGGAGTTCATAGCGCTCGAACCCCACTAGCAGCACTTGTGGCCACATAAACACAGGGCTGCACGTTTAGCAGCTGGGCCAAAGGCCAGGGATAGTCTGGGCCTATACCCTTTCCAAAAAAAAAATTAGAAAATAAATAATATCATACAAATCACCAGCATGACACCGACAACACAGAAAAGCCATCTAATAAAATCCTCCGATTCCAGCCATTTTTTTTATTATTCGTAGTCCACAAAATCAATTTCTAAAACCGCAAAAAATGCATCAAAATAGCTATGATTTTGGATTAATTTAGTGCCGCACAAGTTCATCCATATCTAAAATACATTTAAACTTCATATGTATTCCCTATAACTGAAAAAACAAATCTACATCAAGAACAAATCTACAATTTCCTCAAAACAACTTAATTCAAAAACTACCAAGTTCTTAAGAAAAAATCCACATCAATACCTAACAAATTAACAACGATCAACAGATTTGAATAAAAATAAGATTCGATTCAGAAAAATAATCCTTAATAAGAGCTCACACACCATATATATAAAGGAAATAGTAATAATAAGGCACATTAACTCCCAAGGATTTCAGTGAAAACTTCCATATATGATAGTCATAATCCAAGCAACAACATAAAACAAACAGATTACGAATCAATTGATACGAAGAAATTTATAAAAACAATAAACCTGTTAAATGATTTCTCTCCTACGTATCAAATTTTTTTAAAATCAATTAAAATAAAGAGTCCTCGACTAATCAGATTAGGTAAATAGCCACACAAATCAATACACAGCATATAATCTCAACATAGATTTCCATCCACAACATATTCATAAACCAAACAACAACATAAAACCACAACAAATTATGAATCGATTAAAACAAACAAATTTAAGAAACGAACCTGCGAAATGCTCTTTCTTCTACGTCTCAATATTCATCAACATGAATTAAAATGAAGAGTCCTCGATCGATCTGAGTAGGTAGATAGTCGCACACACAAGCACACAGTAGAGACAAAAGAGAGAGAGAGAGAGAGAGAGAGAGAGAGAGAGAGAGTAAATGAGGGAAGATGAGGACACGTTTTTTCGGTTGGGGAGGTGCGTAAATTATGCCGTAGCTGTAACGTCTATTTTCCTAAAGAAGGAGATGGAGGAAGCGGAGCCATTGTCATTTGACCATTCTACCCTTGTGGAAAATTCTTTTTTAATTATTGTGGAGTGTGGACTGCCTTTTCACTTGCTTCATTACGCGATTTGTGGAGTCTTGTATTCAACGGTAAGACCACTCGTGGTGGGTAAACAAGTAAAAACGCCGTCGTCTGCCGGTCTGCGTCACAAGATAATAAACAATTTTCTTCTCTATTACGAAGGTTAAAGTAGTCATTTAGTTAATTAAAATATATAATAATTATTTATTTTAAAAAGTATGTCGTAATTTTTATTGTGAACTTTTATTTTGATATGAATGAAATATATCATATAAGAACTTTGAAATTTAATTTAATTCATTAAATTAAATAATTCCATGATGAATATAGTATAATACTTAATATGAAAAAGTATACATGAGTAATTTAATAATTACCATTTTTAACTAAACAGAATCTTAATTAATTTAAATACGAACCACTTATGAAATCTTTTTGAAATTTCCATATTATCCAAAATCTTAATTGATAGTAAATGCAAATTGGTTATGAAATATTTTTGAATCTTCCATTGTGATCCATTTCATTCTAAATTAATATCATAAACGCAATATAAGTAATCTCTAAATCGGCAGTCTGAGACGGAAACAAACATTAAATGCAACGAATTTGTGACGAAAATTGTTCTGATGATTGTTTTCCATTAATGATTGATGGATGCAAACATGGGATTAGAGCCTTTAAATAATTCTGACTACTTTAATGTCTTCAGAGAAGAAGAATCATGTTTATGTTATGTTCATTTTTTTTCGATGTGACCATAAAAGATTGTGTTTTGATAGCGATCATTTGATATAAAATTGTATATTGGCAAGGTATGTTATTCATTGATAGTTCTGTGTGTTTATTAAAATGCATGTTTTTTAACCCACTCCTCATTGTCCCGTAGACGTGGTTCACAACGTGAACTAGTCAATTCATGATAAATTAGGAAGAAAATATGGTTATGTACATTGTAACACCCGTAATTTCCTAAAAAACGTTCAAAGATCGGCCAAGGAAACGGTCAGTGGCCGGCAGAGAGAAACAATTTAACACAAGACGCGATAAGGCACCACAGGCGATACGCACGGCTTGGCCCGCGGCCTCAAGCCGCGACTAGGCCCGCGTAAGTCGCTGGGATCCGCTGTTCAGGAACACACACGGCTTGGCCCGCGACTTGAGGTTGCGGCCAAGGCCGCGGAGACAGTCTGATCGACTTAAAACCCAATTTTTGGGTTTTCTCTCATTCTTACTCCCACACTCTCCATTTCTCTCCATTGGTGCGTTTTTTGGGAGCTCTTATCTCATATTTAGAGCACCCATGGTGGATTTATCCTAAGAAAGCATAAGGGTTCGGTATTTGGAAGCTCGGGTCGAAAAGTTGGATGGGTTCTTTGGATAGCTTTGGGTGGAGAGTCTCAATATCTTGAAGTGGTAAGCTTCCTTGAATGTTCCAAGCTTTAGTATACGGATCTTTGTAAATCTAAAAGTTTTACTTGTTATTGGTTCATTTATAGAGTTGAATACATGGGTTATTTGGGAACCCTAGCTTATTGTTGGCGAGGACTTGAAAACGGTGGGATCTACACTATTGGAGGCTAATGGTTGGATTTGGAACATAGGTTTAACCTAACCTAGCGAGGTGAGTTCAAGTTGATTTGTGAAAACGTTGTACGTGCCAAAATGTTCATTTTAAAGTATTTATGTGTTTTACATGAAATTGTCAATTGTTGAGTTATTTGGTAACTTTTGATTATTTAAAGTGTTTAGCTTATTAAGCTTGTAAAACAACCACATTTTGGATTTTTGGACATTTTGATAAATGTGTCATAAATGAATGTGTTTGTCGGGTTTTATTCATCATTCATGAAATGGGATGTTTTTAAAAGTACGAATGTGTGAGTCCTTTGGTTCTGGGTCATTCCCGACTTTGGGAACATTTTAGAAACGGTAAACCTTTTTGGTTTGGGCCGAAGGCCAATTGTGATTTGAGAAACAAAGTTTTGGGAAAAGATGTATTTTGGATTATACAACTATGTTGGCTCGTGTATTTTAGTCAAACGTTCATTATGCCTTTTGGGGCTTGGTTTACACTCAAATGAGTCTTTGGAACATTTGTTCAGTTTTGGTAGCTCGTTAAGGAGCCTTTGACGTATGGTGTATTTAGTTGCATATTATTTGAGAGTTACATGTTGTAAATGCGTTAGTTCATTCATTTGAGTCATGTAACATTTTAGACTGTAATGCATTGGATCCATAGGCATATGAGTCAGTCAATTGGTTTAGTTGGGACTGAAAATTGTTTATGGATAGCGGGAGCTCTAGGTATAGATCGTGGGTGGTTGAACTCGATGTCCGTTTGTAATCCAGTCTGGTTACTCATCGTGGAATTTAGTGTCCGCGTTTGAAGTCTAGTGTGGTCTCCAAATCATGTTTTTATGGAAGCTTGTGGTGGTGCTTTGCAGAGCCGTATACGGAGCTAAGTCTTGCGGTGGTGCCCATTGTGAGCCGGATATGGGGACTTGTGGTTTTTGTGGTGACACTCATCTAGAGGTCGAGTAGACACTAGAGACATTTGGGTATCTTGCGGTGGTTGCTCGGTTGGGAGTCGTATACGGGGATCCATGACTCTATGTGAAGCTCGAGAACATTGATAAGTGACCTAAGTTTGTGTGCCCGCCACATTCGATTGAATTCGAGTCTCCCCCGTCACCGAAATGTGTTGTTTTGGGTATTGAGTTTTATTATCCAAGTTGTCGGTGACGTTTTGTATAAATGAATTTTTATTCATTATTTATGGGTTGAGTATTTTGCCCCATCCATGTTCTGGGTGTTTCGGTATATAAAGTTTTAACCGCATTTTCATAAATGGAGGGTTCAATTTCTATTCACGTTTTGAGTGAGTTTTAGGTTGAATTTAATTTACGAAAGAATGTTTTATATTGGGATCTTCGTCCTTGAAGTAGTTTGGATTGGAAAACGTTTACATTGGTGTTTCTTTGCCTAAAATGCATATTATTAGAAAACGAGTCGTTTTCATATTTGAGACATATAAAATTGAAATATTACGATTTAAATTGCATTACTTCTTTTCAAATATATCTTTATTCATGTTGAAAACATTTGAACTCACTAGGCGTTAGCCTAACCTTTTTATTTGTCGGCATGTGCAACAGGTTCCGGTTATGAATAGTTCTAGTGACACTATGCAAAGATGAGTGCTAGTTGTGTGCTTGAGAAGTGGATATTTTAGTAAAGTCTTCCGCATTTGTTTCGGGAAGAGGAAATTATAGTTGGGATTAAGTAACACCCGACTTTGGTCTGGTTTTTATATAAGACTGGAGTTTATATTTGGTGAGGTTAAATAGAAAATTTTATTTTAGAGATTTATCTTTTTCTTGAGGTAATATCAAAAATTTTAATTAGTTCCTCTTATCAAATTTGATGATGTTACATACATTGTGATAATCATCACTTAAGCATGAATCAATATGGATGAAAAGCACTCTCACAATGTGCATACTCTCACAGTTACAAAGAAGTCTAAAGGCCAATACCATGTGTACACCACCAACTGGATTGTGCATGACGAAAAACCGTACACCATCACAGTTGGCAAAATAAAGTCCAAAAAACAATATTCCAAAAGGGTAATCGAACTATTGACTATGCACACTATCACAAGCAGTAAAAAATAGGCTAAAAGTCAGAATCCCAAAAGAAAATCGGATTATTGAAAATGCACACTATCAAAATATTGAAAGTATCAAGGTTGATGCACAAACTAATTAACGGTTTTTAATTCAGAAGAAAGTCAGACTATGGAATATATTTTAGACGATTTTATTTGAATTTTTCAAATGTTAGAGTTGATATGGGAGATTATGAGAATCTCAGTACCACAAAGTAGATCAATCATCAAATTACAATCCTCATAAATCTATATCTATACTATATTATAAAACACTGATAAAAAACTCTTAAATACAAATTATTAGGCACAAGGTACCATCATTTTATGTAAGATTTTAAAAAATCTCTTAATTTACAAGTATCAAAGCACAAAATACATATTATTACTGCAGACTTATAACACCCACCAATTTGGTATGTGTAAGACCTTCCTTTTATGCAGATTTTTCCATTTATCACTATTAATTAATATATTATATTACTATAATTTTGTTTTAATTATATTATTAAATATGTAATTGGTTATTTTTTCTATATGTCAATAAAATATATAAGATAATCATTGAATTCTAACAAAATACTTAATTTTTTTATATAAAAAAATTATATTATTAAGCCTAAATTAAATAAAATTATAAAAAACATTATCACTTTCTCAAAACCATCCAAAATCGTACTGTAAATCGACAAAAAAATAAAATGAAACATTAAAATCGTGATGTATATCGCTGCATTGCGCGAGTACGCTTCTAGTCTTCAATTAACCGCGTAGGATATGTTCTTAGTTACATAGACTAAGGTTGTGTTCTTGAAACTCTTTTAACGAAGGAAGGGAAAGGGAGGGAAATGGGAGTAAAGTAAAAAAACTCGTGTTCTCGAAACTTTTTTAGGAGAGAAAGGAAAAGAGACGGAAGAAAAAAATTGATAATTTTCCTCCCAAATGTGGGAGGAAAGGGAAAAAAGGAAAGGAAAATAATTTAAATAATTTAAAAAAATTATTGGAATTATTAAAATTACAAAACTACCCAATATTTCATTATAAAAAATATATCTTTATAAGGGTATATTTGTAAAACAGACATCTTTCCTTTCCTTTCTTTCCTGTTCAAGAACATGAAAAACTATTTCATTTCCTTTACTTTCCTTCCTCTTTTTTCCGTTTCAAGAACACAAATGAAAAAATTATTTTCCTTTCATTTATTTTCTCTTCTTTTTTTTTCCATCCATTTCTTTTCTTTTCTTTTCTCTACAGATTAGAGAACACAGCGTAAGTGATTTGAGTGTTGATGTATATTTGAAATTATAGGATAACTTAAAATTAATTAAAATACAGCTTAAAATACAGCCATGGAAAATTTAAAAATATTCCAAACAGATTTGGATTTTAATTAATTAAGATTTTCTGAGTTGTATTTGGTAATTATCAAATTACCAATGTGTTATTTTACTTAATTGTAAAAATAATTGTCATAATCGATAGATCCAATAAAGTTAATGAATATTGATTGGATATTCACTGTTTTTACAAAGAGATTGACTCAAATAGTCATAATAAGGAGAGAGATTGGCCTCCTAACCATCCCTCTCCATTTTTTATAGAAATGTCACTACATGCACAAAAAAGAGGGACTCCTGTGTAATTGCACACCCCTTTTACCTTTATAAAAAATACATTTGCACATTTTTTGCGTATCTGCTACGCACCTGCTACCTTTTTTGTGCAAAAAAAGGGGGAGCGCAATTACATAGGGGTGCGCAATCCCTCCCCTTACTATGACCATTTGGATTAATTTTACTACCGGTTATCATAGCAATAATCCTTTGTGATCAAAACAACCTAGATATTGACGTCATATATAATACAGAGATAAAGTTGAAAAATAATAAAATTATAAAAAAATTGATTAAAATATATCTCAATAAACAATAAGATGTATATTTTTATCATATAAAACAAATTATAAATGGCAATAAATAAAACATCAAAAAGAAACAAAAAACTTATCAAAAAAGATCTATAAAAAAACACGTATATACATAATACAAGATAAAACAAATTATAGCAACGTGTACACATTTGCAACACTTGCATGCGATTTATATGAATATTGAAGATAATAAGATATGTATATATCAAACAAATCACAATTTTGGTATATGTCGATATTAGCTTCTGAGGTCTATTTGTTAGCAACTTAATAAACTTAATGTAACTCACAATTTATTCGATCAATCGTACATGACTGTTTGTTAATAAATTAATAATATATAAAATGACTTATTCAATACTTTTAAATAGAAAGTTTTATATAGAAAATCAAGTTTTTCCAAATATGTTTATCACGATTAAAAAAACAGGCCCCTTACTTTGGCATTGTTTGACAAAAAAAAATTAGCTTATAAACTATTTTTTTACATGTTTGGATGACCATAAACTAACTTATAAGTTGGTTTATTGAAAAGCTACTAATAGTAGCGTTTTGAAAAGATAAAATATAGCATTTGTAAACATGATAATATATAATGCATAGGAACCAAAATCTTTAAATTTTTTACTTGCTTTGCATTTCAACAATAAAATAGTTTTTTTTCGTTTATTGCTAAATAAAAAATTACAAGATATAAAATAGTTTTTTTTCGTGTCCTTTTTTAGTGGCTCGATGGAGGATCGACGTTTGTCGAGCACTATAATCCTGAAAATTTAATTATAAATATGTGAAAAATGAAATAAAATTTTAATTTATTCAGAATAAATAATTAAATGCATGTGCATCTACATGTGTTGTAAGTTGTCCATTCTAGTTGTTTGCTTTATTTCGAAAAATAAATATTATTTTTATTTAATCATTTTATGCCGTTTAATTGGAAAAAACACAAGAATATATTCGTCTTGTCTCGATCTAGCTTAATAAAATAAATAGAGTAAAATACATGGGTTAATAATTTATTATATGTATAATTTTGTGTTAAAGAAAAATAAGAATTTTATGATAAATTTAAGAGTAGATTACAACAATGGTTTATGTATTTCACAACAAAAGAAAAATGGTTTTCGGCCATCGACTCCAATAATTACATTAGTAATCGATAATCATATGGCTTGCATTTTAATAAATCGTCCATAGTCTTAACGGTCAGTGTTTTTCGTTAAATGACCCTTATGTGTAAGTCACTTCAGAGCATTTTAGGGCCTTTTTGTTTACCTCTTAATTGTTCCATAAGAGACAACGTCTGAATCGTTAAGAGGTAAATCTTGTTTGGCAAAAAAAATGTCTGCCTCTTAATGGTTCCAAAACTATCTGAATGATTTTGTATCTTGACTTTGTTTTAACCATTCAGTGCCCTAATTTTATTCTTAACAATTAGCAAACAAACATATTTCATTTCACACTATATCATAAGAGTCTCTTAATCATTCTGACCAGAGACGTAATTAGTAGGGGGACAGGGCAGTGCTCAACCCCCCTTAACTGTTGACCAAATGCTTCATATATACAATAATATAAAAGCAATTTTCTATTAATAAGCAACCCTAAATAATGGTTGGTTCTTAGCCCCCCTCAAATGTCTTTGCACTAGCAAAAGAAAGATTGAAGTATTTAAATTCTTTATTAAAGCTTATCTTAAATAATTTAGATTTGAATAGTATATTTTGTGAAAAATTGGTGATTATTTTGGATGCTTTTTTCAATGCAATCCGAGTATAATATATCTTTGACTTAATATTTGGATTTAAATCATGATAAATGGTAACGGTGTTAGTTAATGAGTGCTCTAAAAAACTCGCTAATGTAACCGTCATGGACTCATGGTGCACCATGGCTCAAGACTCGTGTCTGGAGCCATGTTAAGTATGTGACATGTCATGGTCCAATGCGCGATTTTTGTAACGCGATTTTTGATTTTTCTTACTTTGTGGTTTATAGTATATAATCTAATTTATAATGTTGATATCATTAACTCGTTGAGTAATGGAAGAAAACATGTGTGCATACGATATACATATTTGTTGCCATAAATCGTGTCCTAGAAAACGTTGAGCTCTTGCCGTAACTCCTCAGGCTTTAGGTTTGACATCACCACCAAGCCATGTCTCACACCACTCAGAAGGCTTGAGGTTAACAACAAAGTACGACTACGGCTGAGCCACCCCTATATAAAATTCCTAGCTCCGCCCCTGATTCTGACCACTTAATCATTCTACACCAAACCATTCAACAACTGCCAAACAGCCCCTTAGTCATTTTTCATAAGAATGGTTTTGTAATTTACCATGTTCTCATCCCCTTCTTCTTCAACTCAAAAAAAATTCAAAAACGTTTAACATATAAAAGTATCATCAATAATTTGCTTCGTTCAAAAAAAAATCATGCAAATTCATTCCAATAATTTGTCATACAAAACCATTAATCCAAACTGTAAACTCAAGAACATCAAGACTCAAGATAATTTGTGATACAAAATCGTAAATCAAATGCCAAAAATCAAAAAAAAAGAATTGTTGTATTATTTTTCTAACTGTTAACTCGTTAAATATGAAAAGGATATTAAAGTAAGAACATATATATGTGGGTCAGGTTCAGGGGAAAACCTCAAAAAAACGAAAAATTGAAGAACACTCTGGTAGCTCTTCATCTGGACGGTATGCACTTGTGCATACAAGTAATTTGTAACACACATAATGCACTTGTGCATAAAAACCAAAAAAACAACATAATTTACCTGTATGCACAAGTGCATACCGTCCAGATGAAAGACTACCAGAGTGTTCTTCAGTTTTTCGTTTTTTTTTTAGATTTTCCCTTGAACCTCTGTCTAACGCAGATATGATAACATTGTAGGAGATAATATTAATATTTAACTTTATATAGCTATTATGTCAATATATATATATATATATATATATATATATATATATATGACGATAATCAAATGAAAACCAAAAATAGGTTGAGAATCGTGAAAACCGATCTAAACTATTAATTAATTTTAATCCATGGTCATTAAAGGCAATGACAATTTTGAAATGAACTAGAAATGAATAAACTTTTATTAAAACCACATGATCAAAACTAAATTACGGCTTAGATCGGTTATCACATTTTTCAGTCTTTTTTTTGGTTCTCACATGATTTAACCCCTATATATATAATATATGGACAGGTTCAAACGAGAAATTAAATATTTTGCGAGAAGTCGAGAAGTGTGATATCATATATGATATTGTGGATTTTGGGTTGTTACAATATATATATATATATATATATATATATATATATATAGAGAGAGAGAGAGAGAGAGAGTCAAGTTCAAACGAGAACGGTAAAAGAATAAGAAAACGGCCGAATCACATGTGATTTTACACTAACATCACGTACAAAATCATACGTGATTTGCGCGCCCTTGCCCCGTGACCTGAAGACGCGGCCGAAGTCACCTGCACACCTTTTTTGACCGTTAATGATTTGTACGTGATTTGACAGCTTTCGATTATCTTAAATAGTTAGCATTCTCCATTCTACGAAAATGTGATTCCTTATCACATGTGATAATACCATAATACACGTGAGAGCCACATATAGTGTGCGGACTACTTGGCCTCATGGCCTGCGATCTAGGTCGCGCCAAAGATCGTTCACGTCTTTGATTTTGTATCGCATGTGTATTTATAAGTGATGGATTATAGGATCATATCGATAACACTTTATCACATATGATAATACACACGAGATGACCTAGTGATGAGCGGGCAACTTGGTCATTTTAGTTTTTTAGGGGTTTTTTTAAACCTCTTAATGGCTCTTAAGTCTAACTCATTCAAATCTTTTTATACACCACCTCTTATTAATCATAACTAAAATAAGACTTCAAACTTTAGACCTCTTAAGAAAACAAACGGCACCTTAGTCTATTTTTTTGTCATTTTTCTATTAAAAAGAAAAAAAACAATATTTATATATATATATATATACACACACATACATGTGTATATAGAGAGAGAGTGTAACACTCTAAAAATTCAACTTATAAAAATTTCATAAATTTGGCAACATGACATCAAAAATCAAAGATCTAGTTATCCTGTAAATAATATTCCAAAAGAACAACAACCCAATATTCAATACAACCACAACCTTGAGAAGTCGGGTTAGTTCGTGTAAAAAGGGTTGCCATAAGAAATGGGATACTAATAATACAACGACCTACTTAATCTAAGATCAATTCCAATCTAGATTAAAATGAGCGTCACCAAAATCACTATTAACGCTCTTCACAAAAATCCCCCAAAAGACCGGCACTTCAAGATCTCCTACGTGCCCGGTAGCCAAGCCAACCTCCTAAATTCATCCACGGTTAGGATCTGTGAGGAAACAACAACCACAACAAGTGTTAGGACGAAGCCTAGTGAGATCCCATAAATATGCATATATTAAACATGGTATTTATAAAACGATAACAGTGTTACCGAACTCCTCTGGTTCACGCGGAACAATTCTCCGCCATCAGTTTCTCAAACCTGAATATAAACATACAAGAAATACCTCTTGATTTACGAGGGAGACCCGCTTCCATCGGGGCGATATTTACTCGAAAGTGGGATCGCCCGGGATGGTAATGGATTACACCTCATGCCCCGATCTTAGTTCCCATGCCATAACGACATCACTACCTCAGACCGTATTTACTGCCCTTATTGCCTACTCTGTCGAGTTACACCTCAAGGTCTTACGGACATTATTGCCTATCCATATTCTAGACGAGTTACACCTCAAGGATACGAGATCCCTTATTGCCTACTCGCTAGTAACACACAGTGATTAATGCAAAATTCATACATTAAGCTACTACCTCCTCGTGCACAAGGAGTAGTGCCACATACTTATCAGGTGATCCACATTTGTTAAATAAATAACACATTACATACACCTCTCTTCCACATATAAGACATTTACTTCCATATTCCTCATAAATCATGGTCCTCATAATTTCATACATGTAAATACATCCACCCATTATCATTACCTCATTCCTTCATAAAGTTATCAGCAGTTAGATTAAATCATGACATTAGTAGTTTCTCATGAACTCAACATATAAGCATAAAATCTAGAACATATAATCCACATAGTTACTACTAAAGAGATTATCAAGGTCTACTAAATATACTTGCCCTCATTGGGTTCATAAAGTCAAGAATACCAACTATTAGGTTATAAGACTCAACCAAGTAGCACATAGAAGTATTGTGAGATAAAACCATGGTAATAATCAATACTAAAACATTTAAGAAGGAATAACTCACCAAGTAGGTTTTTGGGGAAAACCCAAACCCTAGGTTAGAACTTTGGGGAAGATGACAATGGAGATGATGACCTCCAAGCCCAACTTGAATCCTTAGATGCTAACCCCCAAACTCTAGCAATAAATGAGGTGAATGGTGGTGGTTTGGAACCCTAATTTCGGATGGGAGAAGTTATGAGAGGTGAGAGGGGAGAAAATAGGTAGATAAGAGGAGTAATGAGCTGAAGTGAAAGAAAAAGTCGTATACAAGTGACCAGGGACTTCCGTGGGTTATGCCGCGACTATAAGTCGCGGCACATGTCGGCCGTGTGCCTAACCAAAAATCCAACAGTGAGTTACTTGCAACCCGCGAGTAACTCGCGTAAGCTCCTGTGTCCAGCCCAAAACCACCAAAATCAAGTACTCAAACTAGCTCCAAACACCATGCTAACGATAACAGTTAAACACAAGAGTACAACAATAAACGGTACACAAGACTAGAAGTTTTGTCATTAGATTCTTATAATGTAAATTTCGGGGTGTTACAGAGAGAGAGAGAGAGAGATAAGAGAGAGTCGTATTCAAATGAAAACAATACATATATAAAAGAACATAAAAACCAACAAATCACATATGATCTTACATTAACGCGCAGAAAAAAAACCACGTCGATGACTTTGGCCGCCACTTCAGGTCCTCGTGGCTTTTCCGCACGTTATATAAAACCATATATGATTTTGTTAGTTTTCGTATTCTTTTAAATATGTATTGTTCTCTTTTGATCCCCCCCCCCTATATATATATGATGCATTTCATTTGCAAACCGCATAATTCTAAATAAGGATATTAAAATAAATAAAATAAGATATCGTTTTACGATTTGATTTGTTTAAATAAAAAAGTAATTATATTAAATTTTCATACCTAAATAGGTAAAAAGACTAAAACAATAAATAAATAAATAAAAATCGTCTTTAATAAAATTAATTTTTTTAGTTTAAACAATTCAATTTATAAAATGATATCTTATTAAGTTATGTTATTTATTTTTATATCCTTATTGATATATATTTTATAATTATTTATGTGAGTGTGCATATATATTATATATATATATATATATATATACTAGGTTCGAACCCGTGTATTACATAGGGTAATTTAAAAAAATTAAAGAATGCCAGAAAACTTATCTTACAGATATGAATTATTATCGAAAGTACGATGCTACTTTTCCAAGTTTTTTTTCTTCAGAGTTGTTTTTTTTTGCAGCTGGTAACGAAATGTCCTTGTTTTAGGCAATTTTCATAAATGATGTTTTGCAAAAAAAATAATAAAATATGAATAAATATTAAGAAATTAATAAACAAAATTTATAATATAACGTAAATGAAATTATGGAAAATTAAATAGTTAACATATTAATAAAATAAGTACCACGTATCATAAATTACCAAATACTTCTTTATATACAACATTCTTTGTTCTATTGCTAATTATACATTCATCATCTATAATTAATATTCTTAAACATTGCCTACTTTTTACTCTAAATAAAGCAACATACAACTGATCATGGGTGAATACTGGTTGTCTCAGAAACATACTAACCTTCGATAATGATTGTCCCTGACTTTTATTTATGGTCATGGCAAAACATACAACAATTGGTAATTGTCTTCTTTGAAACTTGAACAGAATCCTTTTGTTTGTAGGTGTCAAAGATATTCTTGGAATAAATGTTCCGCTTCCAATATTGTTTTCAGATATGATCTCTGCTTCTATAACCCGATTTCCCAAAAATAACACCCGCAGTCTAGTTCCTTTACATAACCCATATTTTTTATCAATATTTCTTAGTAACATAACTAGAACACCGACTTTTAGTACGATCTTATGGTTTGACAAACCTGATAATGTAAGACCATTTAAGATATCAGGTGAGTACAAAGTTTCATCAAACTGTTCGTGAAGATGCTCTGATTCACAAAGACTACCTGAACTTAGGTACTCCTTTTAGTCTCCTGGAAACAATGATAGCAAACGGTCATTTATTTTTTGAACGACTTCATGCTTGGGTGCAAGTATTGCTCTTTCCTGAAAATAGGATGAATTCTTGATATTTACAAGAATAAAAGGATAAACAAATTCAATTAATGCAAATATAAAATCCGTTGAATCGATAATGAGAAGATCATCAGGTATATCGATAATTGTCTCACCATCATTCACACTACCAACCTTGCCTTCTCCTAAATCCAAAAGCCAGTTTGCAAAATATCTTTGTTTGTTCGATATCAGAAGCTTGATTGTGAACAGTTAACCTCATGTTTTTAGTTAACCTTAGGACTTTGCATTTTTCCCAAATGTAAGAGGAACTTAAAGACGCATTAACAATGTCTTGTCTACTTGCGTTGGGAATAACCGGCATAATTTGTCTGAAATCTCCTCCAAAAACAATTTTTTTGCCACCAAAAAGCATTTCCGAGTCAGTAATGTCTTGACTACCAAAAATATCGTTCATACTTCTATCCAATGCTTCAAATGCATGTCGATGAACCATTGGTGTTTCATCTCATATAATCAACCTAGTCTTCTTTATTAATTTGGCAACATCAGTGTTTGGCATTATGTAACAAAGAGAATCTTCATTAAGAATTAGAGGAATTTGAAAGCGAGAGTATGTTGTCCTACCTCCTGTAAGAGGTAAAGAAGCAATACCACTCGAAGCAACGTTTAAAACAATTTATCCTCTAGATCTTATTGATGCAGATAATGTTTTCCATATAAATGTTTTACCTGCTCAATCAAAAAAAATTATATAATTATAACCAAATCAACTATTATGAACGATTAATTTAAAGTGAATTGACGGGAAGCCTAACAATTTGACTTTGAAAATATCATTACCTAACAATTTGTTGATAACTGATATTATGTAATTCAATTAAAATAAGAGGAAATAATATAATCATGATTAAGAAAGTATACATAATTAAATATACTATACTAAAATATTTGCATATTTATATTTTTGAAAAAGGTTCAAACTCATAATCCAAAAGTCAGTTGATATCTTTTTTTTTTCCAAGTTTTTAAATCCTGTATGATAATTCTAAGGGTGTTTCGTTGACAGAATGAAATTTGATAGAATTGTAATTCGTCGAAGGAATTCGACTTTGAAATAAAAATTGATATGAAATTGCAAAAATAAAATCATGACAATTTAGAGATTATTTGTATAAAATTCATACTAATTTCAACAAATCTCATACTAATCACGACACATTAATTCGTATATATTTATGATATTTAATAATATAATTAAATCCAAAAATATTCAATATTGGACTCATTTCGAAGGTATTGACGAAGCAATTACAATGATATAATTTGTAAAAAATAGAAATATTTTTAATACATTTTAGTTCATATACATTATTTATGTTTATATGATAAGAGTCTAAAATGAAAAATAAAAAAGTAAAGGATTAAAAGTAACTACATATCTAATTATAAGGGTAGTAAATGTAACGTATAAATTAAAAAAATTGAATTAAGGAGAGATTTAAGAAAAAGGGAACATGAGTGTGCTAATTGAAAAGGGAACATAATGTAAATTGCGTCTAGATACATGTTTAGGCGGGAAAATACTGAAGTCGGCTCACCAGAAGACGACACGTGACATTTTAGTTACTTATTTATTATATGTATATATATATATATACAGAGAGAGAGAGAGAGAGAGAGAGAGATAAATATATTGTTTTTACTTTTTTTAGTAGGAAAAAGAGAGAGAAGATAGGTAAAAAAAAAAAATCTAAAATAACTCTTGATTTAAATGAGTCAACTGATTTATTTTAACGGTACTAGTCAAACGGATCACGGTTGAGATAAATTAAATATCATAAGGACTAAAACCAAAATAAACATACCTTAACACTAGTAAGAAAAAAAAATCAAAACACATATCAAATCCATAATTCATTCTAATTTCTATAAGAAATCTTATGTATTACTCAAGAAATTCATAAAAATTTACCGTAATGGATAGCCTTATCTCTCTATTGTTTTTGTTATCTAACAATACCTTTAGGACGCGTTTGGTTTGCCGGAATGAATTGGAATTGTAGGGATTTGGATTTCAAATCAATTTCAATCTCGTGTTTGGTTTGCAGGATTGGCGGAATTTGAAATCCTAGGATTTCTTTGAAATCACTCTAACATAAGATTTTGAAATCCCAAAAGATGGCTAGGATTTCAAGGGATTTCGTAAGATTTTATATATTAATGTTTAAAAATATGTTAAAAACACTTGTTTTCTAATAATTAGTTAAATAAAAGGTAATTTAACTATTTTTATATTTTTTCATAATTTTTTTAATGATTCTTTTTTAATAAATGATGGAATTCAAATCCGTTCAAATCCTACAAACCAAACAAACAAAAGGATTTCAAATCATCTCTGTTAGGACAACCTTGGGGGGAAAGGTTGTTTACGTCTAAAAATCGTTCTTAAAATATTTTTAAAAAGAAAAAAAAAATATATATATATATAGCAATACACAAGATGAATTCTTTTTGTTAGAATTCAACAAAACAAGCAAACAAACAAAATATAAAGAGATAGGGAAAAGAGATACAAACAAATTTAGAGAGGTTTACCCAAAACCGGGCTAATCCTCTTTGTTGAGTGAACTTAACGAGACGATCCACTATATTGTTCTTTTAAGGTAGAAACACACCGTATGAACAATTGATTACACAAGATTTGAATACTTAAAAAATGAACTCAAGTTTTTTTTATAAGGGTATCCTGGGCCTATGGCCCAGACTAATTTCTTGACAAGTAGAGTTTTTGGCCTAGTTGCTAAGCGTGTAACCCTGAGTTTATCCTCAGTGGCCACAATGTTACGAGTGGGGCTCGAACCCGGGCAACCGCTATGAAGTCTCCAAGCTCTTACCAGCACATCACAACCTTGTGGTTAAATGAACTCAAGTTCTAGTTAGCTATTATTCCACACCACAATATGGATACTAGTTGGATCTATCTCACACACTTACTAGAGTGTGGAGAATAGTTGTGTGTTTTATGCTTAGTATTACAAACTTTCTTTGATCTTGAAAACAAAAAAAATGAAGTATTAGAAAGTTGAGAGTTGAGAGTATTTGAGAAAATGAGAGATCTTAACACTTTTCTATATTTTTATTTGTGAAGACATGTGATATATATATATATATATATATATATATATATATATATATACACATATATATATATATTAGAAAGTGTGTGTGTATATATATATATATATATATATATTAGAAAAATTAAAAAAAAAACGGATTCATTTCAAATAAAAGTAATTTTAATTGTTTTTTTTTATTTCACAAACCAAATAGATTTGAATTGTTTTGTTTTGTCAAATCAAAAAATGTCTCAATAGGTACTCAATGCCTAGATAGCAATCAAGAGTGCAAGATTTACACTCCAAGTAAAAAGTCTTTCAAGAGATTTTATAAAAAATATTTTATAAAATAAAATTTAAAAACTTGGATTTGTAAATACATAAAGCAAAGAATATATAAATACTTGTATACTACAAGTATAAAAGTTTATAAAACACCAACTAAAACCAATTCAAATAATTTTGGTTTAATTCATTTGTTAAAAAGAATATTCTTACAAACTTATCATTTTATAAAAATATGATTTTTTTTTATCAAATGAATGAATTCCATTGATCAAATTTCATTCATTTGTTTGGTTCATTTTTTTCACAGAAGGAATCTCTAAATTCCATCAAATTCCACAAATGAGGGAATTTAACATTCCTTAGCAACTACAAGGTATTTTGATGGAATTAAATTCTTTTTTTTTTCATAATACCACATATGTCCTCAATCCAATATAACCTAATCACATAAAACTTATCTGATTAAACCATGCCTCCATCGGTTCCTTCTCCAAACCACCGTTGACCACCACAGACCGCCGACCACCACCGACCGTCGACCACCACCATTCTGAACCATCGTCGATCACTGCCGATATGTACCACCACTGACCACCGTTGACCACTGCTGATATGAACCATCGTCGACCACCAACCAACGATGTTTTGAACCATCGTCGATCTGAACCACCGCTGACCACCGCCAATCTGAACCACCGTGTAACACCCCGAATTTCGTTTGGTTTTGCGAAGTTGTATTGAGGAAAAAGAGGTTTATGTGGCTGTCTACAGGACGCACGGGTCGTGCGTCCTCCTTCAGAGAAAACGCACGGGTCGTGCGTATGATCCAGAGCCGAGGTATAGTGCTAGCGCACGGGCCGTGCACATTTCCTTCTTTGAGGGCGTACGATGAGTTTTGCCTTAAAGATCTTTTTGAGATATATTTTCATAAATATCTCTCAAATCTCAGTTCTCTCTCTATCTTCTTTTCTTTTTCTCTCTTTTCTTCTTTTGATCTTCAAGTCTCGTTTGGTTGCTAGTTTTCGGTGTTTCTAGCAAGGGGTCGGTGTTTTAAGCTTCACCTCTTCGTCGTGATCGTTATCTGGTTTTCCGGGTTTTATTCTAAAAACCTACTGGTGAGTTCCTACTACCATTTTACAAACTTTATACATGTCAAAACTCTTATTTGCGAAATCCGAAGTATTTCTACGGTATGATTTCATGTTCTCTACATTTTGATATATATGAAGTTTTTGGTGATTTTCGGAGTTCCCGATCAATTTTGACCAAAATGACGGGTTCCGCCTTATTGAAGTAAAATGATGTTTTACTTGCACATTATGTGGATATGTGAAAAGAATGTTTATGAACTCATTTTAATGATTTTCATTCTTGCCAGAAGTTGAAGTGGAAATGACATTTTGTTTATAAGAGGTGTTTATACCATATGTTTATTTATGGTTGGTCACATATGTTGTTGTGACGAGTCTGTACCATTACTAGTGGATCCCTAGGTTTTGAGTCGACTGTATTAGTGGGATGTCATATTCCCCATTTTGTAGCTATGGATGCATATGTTTCTCGAGGGCAACTTGGTATGGTTATGTGAGGCCAGATACTAGCCATGGTTCATAGTGATCCTAGTGAAGGAGTATACATTGGTTTTGCTTGGGGGCGCGATCTCACATCGTAGCACTGACCTATGTGTTCGTATCCTTGGATTCCAGGTGTTTAGCTCATAACTCGGATTTTGGCCTACTTTGTGTTACACCACCATCCTTGGTAAACTGGTCCTTTTGTCATCGTATAATGAGTTTTGGACCGAAAAGGTCCGGTTGTGGCGAAATGTTATCTTTATAAACTAAACCTTTATGAAAAGATTTCCTTATGATACTGATGTTTATATCTTTTGAGCTTTATAAACTGTATGTTCTCACCAGGCTTTAAGTCTGACACTTTTTCTCAAATGATATGTATAACAGGTTTCCCTTAGCGGTGGGTTGCACAGGGTTTTTGAGAGTCGAGTGTGGACTCGAGGCATATTTTGAGATGTCTAGTATTTTGGTGTTGGGCATTGTTTAAGTCCCATCTTTATGTGAATTTTGGTTCGTCAAGTGTTGTAGTCCAGACGGTTATGTTTAGACTAGTATTGTTGATAAATTCTATATCCGTATGGGTTTTGTATAGTCTTAAGGATTGATCCCCTTTGTGGGAGGTTTATATCAATACAAGTGTCATGTTGCCATAACTCCAAGTTTTAATTTACTCTGATTTATTAGGATGTTACACACCGTTGACCACCGACAACTGCCGACCACCGCCGCTCTGGACCATCTCCGATCTGAACCACCACCGACCACCGATCATCGCTGATCTGAACCACCGTCGATCTGATCCACCGACAACCGTCGACGATCTGTACCACCGCCGACCACCGTCGTTCTGAACCACCACCGTTCTGAACCGATATGAACCACTGTCGACCACTATCGATCTGAACCACCACCAACCACCATCGATTTGAACCACCGCCGACCACATCCGATCTGAACCACCGTTCTAAACCACCACTGGCCACCACCAATCTGAGCCGTCGTTACAAACAAATTATTTTTAAGGGCTATTTTTATTAAAACGTGTTTTGTTTAGAAAAACTAAAATTATCAAAAAGGGTATTTTGGTCATTTATCAGCAATTCATTCCAATTCCTCAACTACATTATGTTAACCAAACAGACAAATTCCAATTATTTTAACAAATTTCATTCAAATCTTGTCAACCAAACATGTGGTCAAACCTGACAACATTCCATTCAAAATTTTTAAAGTCAAGTTCTTATGACATATTTCATTCCATCCAAAAAGATTTTGTGAATCAAACGTCACCTAAGGGGGGAGTTTGGTTCGCAGAATGAAATTTGATTGAATTGGAATCCATTGAAGGAATTTGACTTTGAATGAATTGGAATGGAATTTGGTGGAATTTGACCACATGTTTGGTTGGTAAGAATTGGATGGAATTCAATTATTTCACTTTAGGCAAGAAATGATGAATTTCTTGATTTGTGGATTCAATGGAATTTAAAGGATTTCACATAATCAATATGTGAACCAAACAAATGAATTATCCATTTCAATTTCTTCAAAATCCATGAACCAAACACCCTCTTAGTCTTATATAATAAAATATTGTAAAGAAAATAGACGTTGAAAATGATTCGAGTGATTAAACTAAATAAAAGATGTTTCATATAGATTAACCTTAATCCTACAACTCAAAGAAACGAAAAGTAGAGGAAAAGAACATGCATACCACAATCCAAACTCATTGTTATTATTATTTTATTTTTTATTTTTCTTTAAAGGCATATCCAAACCTATTATTTATTAAAAAAACTAAAATATAATAAATAAGCAACTTCAATATAACATTATAGTATTCGAAGTTGTATAAACAATTGTTTGCTTTTTCAAATCAATCATGCAAAAAACTAAAGAGAATACCATGTATCTAGCGTTTGTTTTTGAACTAAAAGTAATTTGAAATTATTACATTTTAATACAAAATAATTATAAAGTTTTTTTTTAGTACATAGGTATGACAATGTGTCCCAAGTTTGGCTCAAAATGTATGATAGCAACTTACCGTTAAATAAACTAAATCATTATACTTTCTTAAATAAATAGTGTCAGACCTATAAAAAAATATTGTGTTAGGAAAAGTTCAAACAACCAATATTTAGTTTATTGATTCTAAGACCACATAATATATGCTACAAAGTATTAAGGTAGGGTGTATGTGGAGATCTAAAGAGTTGAAAGGGTTGAAACTCGAAATTATATCTGATTAATTATTGATTCAGTTATTATGTCGTTAGTAGTTACGAGATTGTAATAAGGCTCCAGGCTATATTCGATTCGGTAATTGATCTGGTTGAAACACTTAACGGAGAATTAAGGGTGTGAGACCTAAAACTTCCTAAGTCCTATAATCATGAGCGGTTTCATTATGTTAGTAATCAATTGGCATTACTTTGTAATTAGTTATTTGCCTTTTATTAGAGTTTTTGGTGCTCCAAATTAGAGAGAAAAGTGTGCAAATTTCTTTGCAAAATTATAAAATCATACTTGGATCGAAAATTCAGTCGGTCAGTCATGAAGATAAAGGCAGACATAATTTGGTTATACTTAGAGTCGTTGTATTATGAGAAATCAACAAACCAGTTGGGTGCGAAATGGTTTTAAAGCAATCGGGTCCAACACGGGCATTGACTCAAAACCGTGTTTCTTGCTCTTTATTTGTTTTATTTAAGCAAACAACCTACTGATTTGAACTAAGTTTCTAACACCATTCACGTATTCTACTAATCTACTCTACTTGTGTCCCAAGTTGGTACCGATCCAATCATGATGGAAAGTTAAGATCGACCATGTTTATCTACTTTGATTGACATACAGGATTAATAAGGGGTACCCTCATACGTATAGCTCACATAGTCTTCAGTCTTCACAACCTTCGTCTGTGACCGGATAAAATGATAATGGAAGATTGAAAAAAAATACTTCATGCTCGTTTCCTTTGGAGGACATGTATAAAAGACCAACAATCTTCATGATGACCTTTGTCATGATTACAATCGTTGCAAATAAATCAGTAATGTTCCTCTAGATATATAAAGTTATTTATTGTCTTTGATTCAAGGTATTTCATATAGCTGATAAATTATAAATCAATTTTGTTTTATCAATTTTGTGATACTAGACAATAATTAAAGGGAAAGTTATAAAGTGAATCATGGAAAACAAATGGCTCGCTACCAGATTTTTTCTCAAACGGAAATATATATATATATATATATATATATATATATATACACATATACATATATATAACACCATCTGAAATAAATAAAATAGGATACAAGAAAAACACTCAAGTAATCACGATAGTAAAGAATACAATAAATACAAATAAGAAAGGTATATTAAGAAAGTTTGCTCCCCTCCTAAATCCAAACAAGAAAATAAATACCAATATTCATAATAACCTTTCAAACATACAAAATAAACAAAAATGCAGAAGTTTCTATTGGTAACCAGTTTAATTAATGCATTTTATGATCTTGAAATATGTTAGTTTGTTGGAATAACCTCTTTTTGCCAACTACATGGGGCCTCAAAAGCATAATGCAATAGACAAATCAAGTACCCAACGGCTTGCTAAATGGTGGCTTAAGAGCTCAAACAAAATTTCAATCTTGAAGAAGGCGTATCTGTCATATTGCAGTTATCATACTTGAACTTTAAATTATTTGTATAAATATATTATCTAAATGTATTACGTGTTAAAGGATTAATACACACCTTGATAAATGTTATTTTGGCATAGTTTGTATATTACGGGTGGCATAATCATGTGGAAGCATTTAAAAGGGAAAAATATATTTATGGTCGTTTAAGATGGTGTTTGGGATTGCTTATTTGAGGTGCTTTTTAGCTTATTGCGATTTGACACCGGAGATAAACACTTTTGAATGTTTGGATGAGGAAAAAATAAAATGGCTTATAGCGGTGCCAAACCGCTGAAAAACACTTTTTTAATAAGTCATTTAGTTTTAACTTATCAACTTATTTGAAAAGTGTTTATTACTTTTTTAGTTATTTTATATGTATAAGCAATCCCAAACACCTTTAAATAACAATTTAATAGTTTATTACGTTTTGGTACCACAATAAGATAATTCAAACATTTTTTTAAAAACTCCGGTTTAACACCTTATACGTTAATAAGCACTTTTTAAAATAAGAATAAGTTGTTTTAAATAAGCAATCCCAAACACCCCGAGGAGAGAAAATATGGGGTGATGAATGGTAGAGATTTTGCCACGTCATTCGTGATTTTGATTTTTTTTAAAGTGGAAGCATTTCCTTTTTGTCTCTTTTGTAAAGATAGGCCAGTGATTTGTCGCCATGTGGTCGTTGTTTGTTTTTGTTGAATGGGTCCTACTGACCGTCTGATGTTGCCAAGCTGGCAGATTGGACATGACGTGGCAACATCAAGTGTGATCTTGCAATTAATGTAACCCGAGGATGGCTTCCGTCATTGATAGAAAGATGGAGGACTGGTTTATTATATTTTTTTATATTTTCAATTATACGCCTATAAAAATTAGAGTGAATTATGGATTTGGTACATGTGTTTTCATAATTTCTTTGTCTAGGGTGCCTATGGTAATTTGTCTTGGTCATGATCTCTCTCAATAACGCCTCAGTTAACTCCGTTATCACGGTACGGTGTGAAAGGTTTGTACGATTTAACGGTTTAGATGAACCCCTAATTTATATGTTTGTTGACCATTTTTTTAGATCATTATTATTGATAACTTATGTTTATTTAAGAAATATATCAATAAATATAATTTGCATAGAAGAAAAACATATTAAAGGCACAAAAAAAAAATAACAGATGATATTTTCAAGTAAGTAAATCACACATACAAATTATAACACTTACAAATTCAATCAAGTCCACAAAGGAAAAATAAAAAATTATAAAACAAACCCTCATGTTCAAGAAAAAAAAAACAATTCAACCCTGAAATTAAATATCAACATCACATGAAATCGTTTGAAAGCCCTTGGAGGAAGAATAATAATGAACCAAGATAGGTGCACACGTTACTTTCATTCGGTAGTGTCTTGACTTCCACATTCCCACCTTGAACCTTATTCTAGCCTTCAATTTCACAATCATCTCGATTTGACCTGATGACCTCTCGACCTTCAAGTCTCGTGCAATTTGTTGCGGCAGTGTCACATCATGTGATGAAAGATTCAACTTAAAACGGGTTGCATTCCTTTTGGGCTGATAAAACGGGTCAATAATCCCTGTGCTTATAGTTTGATCATCATACAAGACAACAATATGAACTTTGTCGTAGTAAACAGACACTTTCTTGTTAGGATTGTATGCCCGAAGGACAAAGTAGTATGTTGCATTTAAGTGGTTGCTATTGGATAAATTGTAGTTGTGGACAGAGCCATCTTCGATGGAGTAGACTAGTTTTTTCGGCTTGATGGTTAGCCAAATGATCAGAATAGTTAGACCAACGAGCACTATGAGTGCAAGCAAGACTATGGCGATGAGTCTCACTAAATTGTAGCGTGGTGGTGGAGGTTGGTTTTGGGTCGGGGGTTTAGCATTGGCCATTTCTTCTATGAATCTGACAACTTGTTGCAGATGATTTGGGTATTATATAGTATGCAAAAAGGTGGGAATTTGTTTGATAAGGGAATGTCTTGTAAGTTGTAACCAAGTCTTTCCCCCTTTTCTCTTTCCAATAATTTCCTTCTTTTTTTATTTATTAAATGTATACTTTCATATTATACATTCAAGAAACATTTAATTGAATATTATTAGACCAATTTTTTTGGTTTTTATCGACTGTTTTTCCATTTTCTTTAACGTATATGTGTAAATAACGACAACATTGAAATGTATTCGTCTATATTTTGTAAATTCAAAAAATAATGGAAATTTTGACATTTCTATATTAAAGCGGTGTTTAAAATACATTTGAATTCTTATTTTATGATGGAATGTGGGTTTTTAACTAACATTTCCGTGAATTTAATAATTAATAAACAAATAAAAAGGTTTTGATAATTAATATTTGTATCTATATAATTGGTTTATAAAATAAAAATGGTTGTCATGATGCAAAACAAGTAAGATTTATGAAAATCTAAATGTAAATTCAAATATCTAAAATATTTATGAATACGAATATAGTATCGTTTGAACTTGTATAATGTTTTTATTTAACCTTGTCAAAGTGTAATCAGATATCAAAATTTCAACAATTTGTTCAATATCATACTTAAGGGATTTATGTGAAATGCAGAATAAACAGTGGTACAGGAATGTTATGTTTTAGATGTGAACATGTATCATATATATTGATATTAAATAATTTAACGTGTTGTATCATAATAATAAGAACTTGTATGTGTTTGAATATATATATATATATATATATATATATATATATATATATAGGGTGTGTTTCATTTGAAAATCAATCAATTCGTGGAAACTCTGCAAACCATTGTTTTAGGAAACAATATATATATATTTATGGAAAACTATTATGATTCATTAATAATAATTGTGATATATATGAAAGATGATAAGATTCATTTATTATAATCATGACTTTAGATTAGGAAACTTAACAAAATGTTTCCTAAAATAGTGGTTTGCAAAGTTTCCACGAATTGATTGGTTTTCAAATAAAACGCACCCTATATATATATATATATATATATATATATATATATATATATTTTTTTTTTTTTTTTGAGGGGAGTGGAATGAAAAATAAGAAAAGGATGAAAAAAGAAATGCCACAAATGATGCTTAACTTGAAGATGGAGGAAGGAGGAGGAATACTCAAGTGATCCTTTTATTGATGTTTGGAGATTGCATCTTTTGTGATCCTTTCTTGATCTTGAAGGTTTCCAAGAAAACCTCTTCAAATTTTAGATTTCTTTATGAAAAATAACATATAATAGGTTTAGCCATCGTTTGGCAAAAATAAGCTGGATTTTTTATAAGTTATTTGGATTAGCTTATGAGGAGCTTTTTGTGATTATTTTCAATTATGTCATCATTAATATTCATTATTTTAGTTGATTATTTTTTGTACATACCCTTTTTGATATTTACATGTTTATAAGTTAGTTTTTACTAAACATGATTTTTTCATCAGCTATCAGCTAGCTTATCAGTCACCAGCTAGCTTATCAGTTAGTTTGTCAAACATAGTCTTACTGGTTATTCATACATTAATTAATGCGTTCATTGTTGATAAAGTAAAATTGGCATTTAAATTTTATGTAATATATATAGGGCTTAATCATATTCCAAATTTGTGATATCCACTAATTTAAAATAATTAATGTTATTAGTTAGTAAAATAATTATTATTATTATCTATTAAATAACAGGTAATACATTTTTTAGAAAATTTCATACATCTCTCTCTCTCTCCCTGTCCTCCCCTCTCTTCTCTCCTCTATCATTAACATATACGCACACACAATTAAGGGCTTGTTTGTTTGTTTTTTAAAACTTCTTAATGACTCTTGAGTCTAAATCGTTCAGACCTTTTTACACACAACCTCTTATTAATCATAACTAAAATAATACTTCAGAATTTAGACCTCTTAAAAAACAAACGGCACCTAAATGTGTACATAAAGTGAAAACATTGTGAACACAATATAAACAAGCTTACTAAACTTTTACTAAGGTGTTCACAAAGTTCACATAGTGTTACAATCGGTATATTTAGATTTAGTTTTATTGATCTAATTAGTGTTCACAATACGTTCACAAACTATACCAACTCTCGTATATTTAGAGCGTGTTCTCAGCGTATTTACAAACTATAATAATATTTTTTTAAGAAAAATGCTCATAATGAGTTCACCTTGTATGCATACTCAATTAGGTGTAGGTACATGTGTTATGGAGAGAGGAGAGGGAAGAAACTAAAGACGAGAGAAAAAAGAGGATAGACGAGAGGGTGGGGAGGTTTTTAATTTTTACTACATTTTATTTTTTTAACTATTTTTTTGTGATTTAAATTAGATCTCACGAATTTCATGAGTTAGAAAGTTCTCAAAATAAGCGGATGTTTGGGATTGCATTTGTAAAATGTTTATTGACTTGTTCCGTTGTGGTACCGGTAATAAGAAGTTTTTAGTGTTTGGATGGGAAAAAAATGCCTATACCGACTAGGTACAGTTTTTGATAAGTTACTTCCTTCTAACTTATTAACTTACTCTAGTGTGGTACCGCCATAAGTTACTCCCTTCTAACTTATTTGCTTATTTGCCAAACACTAAAAATAATTATTAGCTTATTACATTTTGATACCGCCGTAAGCTAATTCAAACACTTTTTATAAACTTCCAGTTTAACATCATATAAGTTGATAAACACTTTTACAAATAAACAGAAGTTGTTTTAAATAAACAATTCCAAACACCTCATAAGTCCCATATATGTAATATTTCATCATGTTATTTTATATAGATTACAATTTACACTCTTTCTTCTATGGCGAATTTTAAATTATAGTTACAGATATGCGTACTTCAATATTTACTTCTAGTTTATGTAAATTGCTTTGTTTTCATGATCATGTGTTGGGTTCGATTGGTATAAAATATTTATTTGGACCATACAATATAAAGTAAAATACTTTTATTTCATTAAAAAAATATATAGTGATTATTAATAAATTAATCAAGTCCTTGTTTTCATGGGGTTGGTGTTGGCTTAAGCCCAAAATTGGATGTGAACTGGCTTCGGTCATCTTTGAGGCCCAAGATACAAATATGAGACTAATTGGCATTTGGCCCAATACTTTGAGTATTTATTAAATGTTTCAAAATCTTTTTAATAAAAAAGGAATTAAAAAAAAACAAATTTGCAAATTGAGATTTCGAAATATGATTGGTGCATGACAAATATAGATTTAAATACCTGCCCTGTAAAAAAAATAAGGCGAAAAATTTTATATTTTTTGGCCTAATATTAAAATTAGTTTTTCTCTAATAACTGTAATCCTTAAATGTTACTTTTGGGAAAAGTTGTGGCTAAAGGTAAGGATAAGAAACTTGGGGACTTGGGTGCAATTTAGGAAAAATATAAAAAGGGTGAAACCCCCTAATTTCTCTTCATTTTACGATTTTGAAGGCGCCTGGTAGAGTGAAAAGGGAAAAAAGAAGAAGAGGATAATAGGGTTCTTGGAGAGTGTGATTCTAGAGAAACCAATTGAAGGTTCTTCTATTGAGTTAAGTTTCAATGCATCCTTTGTACGCCTTACTATTTTGGTTATTTGATTATTGGGCAAAATTTGGGGAATAACCATTGTAATGGTACCCTAGGAGATTTTGTGGTTAAACCCTTTAATCTTGAACTTTCAAATCCTAGGTAGATAATTTTTTGTTACCAAGTAGTAGAGTTTTGATTAAATATGAATTTAGTATTGGATTAGGGTGGAAACACTTGGTTGTGTTCGATCTTTTGGAAAGCTTGGCAAGCAGTGCCCTGACCGGGGATCGTTGAGAAACCCGGTAAAGGGGCATCTCGGAGGCACCAAACCCGGGGAGGCCGGGTGGCGTCGAACCAGAGAGGCGCTACACCCGGGGAGGCCGGGGAGCACCTAACCCGGGAGACCGGTAGCACTACACCCGGGGAGTTCGGGTAGTGCTACACCCGGGGAGACTGGGGGCACTACACCCGGGGAGTCCAGGTAGTGCCACACCCAGGGAGGCCGGGTAGTCCCAATTCCCAAAACCGGTTGAATCCGATAGGACCCAGGTACCCAGTCGAACCCGGTGCAATCGGGAGCCGAGCCCAATTCGGGAGGGCCGGGAGTCGGGGTCAGACCCACTTGGGCTGAAAAGAACCCAAACCCAAATCTTTAAAATCCCACATTGGTTAGGGAAAGGAACCAAAGTTGCCTTAAAATGGACTAGATACCTCATCTGCCAGAGGCATTTTAAAACCGTGAGTCAGGTGTTGGGACAAAGCGGACAATATCTGGTACGGTTGGCTCGGGATGTTACAAATCGTATCAGAGTCGGGAGACGGACTAGTGTGCCAGTGAGGACGTTGGGCTCCCAAGGGGGTGGATTGTAAGATCCCACATTGGTTGGGGAGAGGAACAAAAGTTGTCTTATAAGGGATTGGCTACCTCCTCTACCAGACGCGTTTTAAAATCGTGAGTCCAAATGTGGGGACAAAACGGACAATATCTGGTACTGTTGGTTCAGGATGTTACAAAACCCGTAAATGGCATTCGTTTGGTTAGGAGTTTCGGGGGGGGGGGGGGTTCAAGCGAAAATTTTATGAGAGGGTTAATCGGCGTCTGATTGGTTTTCATTTAAAAATCTAATTGTAGGTGTTCCTTCTTTTTCGAAGTAAGTTCGTCAAGAGTACCGGATTTCCAGCAAGCATGTTAGTTCCCTTGAACCATTTTTACCATAATGTGTTGACTGACGTTTGAAACTTTGAATATGGTTTTACGTGCAAATATGATTTTTATTCACAATTGTATATATATATTTCTTACACGAAATGAAGTATCTAGCGAATGTTGAACTATCATGTCATGGATTTCCTTTCTGTATATTCGTGCTAAGTTGAGTATGTTTTTGTGGAGTCGGGTTGCACAGTGAAAATGTAGTACCTTGGGATTGTTACGATCCCATGGGAGAGACCTTAAACCCCGGTGTGTGTGAAATTTGTTTTCCGCACACATGGGGGAACGGGGAGTCTGCTTGGGCCCCAATCGTGGTTGATGGTGATTGTGAATCGATGGTGACTAGTCACTATGCAATACCCATGTTTGATGTTGTTTTATGTTGATGGTTTTCTTGCGATATAACTATTGTTTTACCCAATGTTTATTACTGTTTTAGAGAGTGAATTCACTAGACCTTATGTTTAACCCTCACTTTCAAAACTAAAAACCATTTCAGGTAAGAATAGTTGTGGAGTGTCCTCTAAAGGCAAGGAGAATATCTGAGATAGTGTTATGAGAGCTAAGTTGGGTGAATTAAGCTGCTTAGTTCCTTAGTATAGCATAATATAGATATTATCGGTTGTGGAAGGGTGTTTCTGTTGCTAGTTTTAACTACTCTATTTTAAATTAAAATTGTATTGGGATGCGTTTGGGATTTATTATTAATTATGCTTTGTTTTGAGATTTGGGTTATTACAAATAGTTATTGTTTGATAGTTAAATTCTGAGTTTGTTTTTCAAGTTTTCTCCACCATATGTTCTAGTGATTGGGAATTACTTGTTGTGGACACATTTATGGCATTAAATAGTTTAGGAATGTTACTTTTGAGTTATAATAAGAAATCATGTGTTCTTAAACTTATATTTGAAAGGAAAATAAAAAGTTAATCTTTGTGAAGAAAAGCAAAGTGAAGAGTTTTATTGGTGTATTCGTTTTTATTTAATGGTAATTTACCAAACGCTTAAGGGGTCGTTCGGTTCATGGAATTGGATGGAATTTGAAGGAATTGAAATGACCAAATTTCAAGCGCACGTTTGGTTCACGGAATGAAAGCGATGGAATCCTTCCAATTCCATTGAATTTCACACTTTAAAGAATTCATCATTCCTTGGTTTAAGTGAAAGAATTGAATTCCTACCAACCAAACGCGTGGTCAAATTCCATTCCAATTTCTTCAAAGTCAAATTAATTCAATAGATTCCAATTCCATTACGTGAACCAAACGCCCCCTTAGGGTAAGAGCTCACTATATGACATTTATCTTAATGAGTGAGCATGGTAAAAACTGAAATTATCATCTTATAAAAAGGCATTGCAAGGATCAAAAAAATTGTCCAGTAAATGAGGGAGAATGTTATTAACTGTTTAGCATTTATCGGGTAAAAGAAGTTTATTAACACTCCATTTTGATGGCCGAATGTTTCCCGATAAGGTAAACGAGGTGGTGATTCTTCATACTGAATGTTTGGTAAACGACCTCTTAGTATCAATTGCATACACTTTTAGTAATAACTTTTTTAAAAATATATATATAACATTAAACAAATTTCTTTTAATATAACTATGGGTGTCCAAACTAACTTATACGCATCTTGACTCATCCTATGACATCTTGGAGTTAAAAGATAGACAAACCCTCCAAAGTCCTTACTTCAATGATCCTGATGGTTCGTTGGGTTTGCGGAAATGGAATGGATTGGATTGGATTTCGTGTAGACAATTGGATTTGGAAGGAATTGGATTGGGGATGATTTGGAATCATTTTGTGTGTTTGGTTCATATGATTTGGAATTGATTTGAATTTCATTATTTATAAAAACTTATTAAAAAATTGTAAAAAATCATAAGAGTAATTAAATTACCTTTTATTTAATTGATTATTAGAAAACAAATGTTTTTAACATGTTTGTAAACATTATTATGTGCAAATTCTACGAAATCCCTTGAAATCCTAGTCATCCACGTGGAAGTTTAAAATCATATGTTTGAGGGATTTCAAATCCAGACAATCCTGCAAACCAAACGCGGGATTGAAATGCATTTGAAATCGAAATCCCTCCAAATCTATTACATTTTTGCAAACCAAATGAACTTTGAAGGCACGTTTGGTTTGCGGGAATGGATTGAGTTTCAAGCAAGGATTTGGAATCTCTTCATGTGTTTGGTTTGTAGGATTTAGAATGAATTTGAAACCCATTATTATTATTATTTTATCGAACTCTTCTGTTGCATTTGAAGAAGTTGCAGGTATACATATGTATTCAATAATTTCAAGTTTTCAACTCAAACTTCAAATTTCTGAAAATTTCTATCAATTAATTGAGTTCATGTTAAATTTGTTGTATGAAATTGAAATCGATCGCTTTCAGGTAGGGGTGTTATTCGGTCGGTTAAATCGGTTTTCGGTTTATTCGGTTCGGGTTAATCGGTTTTCAAGCTTTTTAAAAACTAACCGATAACCAAACCAAATAAGGTTCGGTTTAATCGGTTTTGGGTTATTCGGTTTCGGGTTATTCGGTTCGGTAACCGGTTAAACCGAATAAGGATTTATATTTTTTCGTTTGACATTTGAAGAAATAATGTTTTCAAATCAAGTGTCTGTTGCTTATAATATATAATTATATCATACATTCATACTCAACAATTGACTTATATTAAGTAAAAAACACTATCTATCAAAACCTATTTCTACCATATGGCATTATTTTTCTTCATGCGACGATGTAATTCATGAATAAAATGTAGTTTAATAAAAGACATTATCTACTCTCAATAAAAACATTATATATCAATAAAATATGTAAAATAATAATAGTATAACATGTCTTAGGTTTATTTTTTTATAAAATGCAATATATAAAATATTAGTAGATTGTATTATTCCGGTTATTCGGTTTAACTGAATTAGGAAAAAATTAACAGAAAACCAAACCGAATAAGAATCCTTATTCGGTTAACCGAACCGTTTAACCCGAAACCGTTTAACCCAAACTTCATTCGGTTCGGGTGGGTTATTCGGTTTCGGTTATTTTTGACACCCCTACTTTCAGGTACATATTTGGTGTTAATTTTGTGTAATGTAGATGAAGATGAGTAGATCGAATCAATTGATCCAGTAATTCGTTTCGATTTGAATTTGCAGGTGATTGAGTGAGAAATAGGAAACGCAACGAGCCATCGAGTTAATTAACTCGAATTGAAATCCTCCATCCATGTTCCTAACTCAGTCGCCATGAAAGCACCAGTATAGAGCTTCGCTTTTCGCATAAATCTTCAATCGATCAAAAAAATAAACAAAATTTACCGTGTTTTCGATTTCCGCCTCATATGATTTCCGATCACCGTTTTGAAAAATGATTTATATTCCATTCCAGAAGCCATGGCAAACGATCGTTTGAACAACGACGATGACGATAATGTAATTACTTCTGATTCTAAGATTGAACCAGTTGTTGTTGTTCCTGCAAATCGTTCAATGTAATTACGATGACGATAATGTATTTGTTTGTTTTAGGGCTTTAGAAGTGATCGATTTATAAGATCCATCAGGATTTGGATTTGAAATCCCAACCCATTGCAAATGAATTCCAAATCCATCAGGTTAAGGATTTTAAATTGGTCAAAGGATTTCAAATCCGGTCTAACAAATTTCATTCCTGCAAACAAAACACATGATTGAAATGAATTTGAAATCTAAATTTCTCTAAATCCATTTCAATCACGCAACCCAAACGCACCCTAAGGGAATTCAGACAGATAATCATCTCAATACTTCTAACACCAATATATAATTATACGATGGGTTTATCAAAGCGGGTAATTTTTGGTTTGAATTGACTCACGCACCTAGCTTTTTTATTTAATGATTCATAAATAATTCATGTAATAAACATGATTACATAAACTTTTATTAAATAATATCAAATACTTTCTCATATAAAATATATTCGTATAACTTATTTTCAAATAAAGGATCTTTTCTTTTTCCTATTCGAATTTGGAACAAAATATAATAAGCTCGTAATTTCACGTGTCATTGGAGCAAACTTTCCCGCCACCACCAAAACAGTTGGAACATTCAAAATATATATATTTGAATTGTTATGTCATCAAAAATACATTTTACATTTAAACCCTTAATTTTGCAGAAAGTTCACTTATAGCCCCCATTTGTTTCATTTTCACTACTTCCCCATGTGCATAAGAAATTAAGAACTCAAATACTTGGTATTCCAAGAGCTATGTAAATATTAAAGTATGTATTTTTAAAAAAATAGAGTTTTTTTTCCCCAACATATATTCTAATTAATATATAGGGTTGGGTTCCGGTGAGAAATTGAATTAACGAGGATGAGATGCATCAGATCAATTCTCTTATAAGCCACAATTAATGGGAGGACTTGAGATTAAAAGAGATCAACGGTTCAGATCTACTTCTTACGCTTCTCACTGTTAACTCAACTTCTCACACGATCATTCGCCTTAATATATATAGCCTTAAGTTCGCATGAGACCAATCAGTTTTCGTGAGACCGGTGAGACCAAGCTTTAAAGTATGAAACTTCACACCAAAAAACTGTGAATGTAAAAAAAATCGAACTTTTCATAGGGAAAACACCGTAAATGTTACGTTCACGGTGTTTTTCGCTGTGAATGTTCGTTTTTTTTTACCTTCACAGCGTTTTCACTGTGAAGGTTCGGATATACCTTCACAGTCTTTTAGCTGTGAAGGTTTGATTTTTTTTAACTTGGTTTAGGTTTTTTTACCTTCATAGTGTGATTACATTATGAAGGTTCGAATGTTTTTTACCTTCACAGTGTTTCGATGTGAAGTTTCATGTTTTAAGACTTGGTCTCACGCGGTCTCACGGAAACAGCTTGGTCTCACGTGAACCTGACCCTATATATATATATATATATATATATATATATATATGTATGGTGCGTTTCTTTTGCAAACCAAACAATTTGTACAAACTATGCAAACCACTATTTTAGGAAACAATAGATATATTTATGGATAATGATTATGATTCATTAATAATGATTGTGATATATATGGAAAATGTTAAGTTTATTTATTATAACTAGCAGTGTGCCCGTGCAACGCATCGGGTGAGCACAGTGTGAATTTTTTATCATAAATGAAAAGCTCTCGAGCGTATAGCTCAGTTGATAAAGGGTTTGAATGACTTTTTTCTCAAATACACAACAAGTTCAAATTTGAATTATGCAGGAGATGGCCTTGATTCCTTTCGCTAGCCTTAGATGCTAAGTCAAGTCTAAAATGTTTTATCACTTGTGGTTACTAAGGGTGGGTTCCATATGGGTCGATCTAGGGTGTCGATAATCAATCTTTTTGCTCAAAAAGTTTAATGAACTTGTACACATGGAACAAATCCTCCATGGGCTTCTAAAATTCAAAACCAAAACATATCGGTGAATAACCGTTTTTTTCGATTTTCGGATTTTTTGGTTTCGAATCAAAAAGTTTCTAGGTTTTCGGTTGTTTTTTGATCACCCCTCCATTTTCATCCAAACTTCACCCACCTTGATTCTGGGTTTTTTCCCCGTAATCAAACTTAAATTTTCAACAATTTTCTAAAAGAAAAGTCAGTTCTCATGGTCATGGTGTTTCCTAATACAAATGTGATGGCAAAAGAATGGATGAAAAATGGATGTGTTTCCTAATACAAATGTGATGGCAAAAGAAAAGTCACTTCTCATGGTCATGGTTAGAAAATAATAGAACAAAAATGTTCATTAAGCTCTCTAAGATGTTCTAACATATAATGGTTATAGTAACGACTAAGGAATCACTAACCACACCATAGTAATCCTTAGTTATGATGCTTGCTAATCACTACGGATACTTTATAGTACAGAGCATTAGGAAAGGAAAGATAAATCCCTTCAAAGGTATTCTAAAATTTCTGAAAATTTGACAAACAAATGCCACATGATGATCAAATCCATAAATTTTCTGAAAAATATGACATACAAGAATGAAACCAATTACTCACACACGAAGTTCCTCGTTTTTACCTCTATGTGTGTATGTATACGGTTTTTATAGCTAAATCCCTTTGAGGCATTTCCTCAAACAACGTATTTGCACATTTGTTATGAAAAAAGCAACAAAAAACATGAAATCCAAAAGAAATGCAGTCCAAAAAGATGAACAGAAGAGAGACAATAATCAAAAGAAAAATGCTACCTGACTGGTGTTTTATTGACTTCGAGCTCTAATTTAGCAAAAAAAAATCGATAATCAAACAAAAGCCAATAAAAAGAGTCCTAAGAAATTGAAGTTTGAAACACAATCATACACAACGATTGAATGCCAAGTTTTGATGCATACCTTCTCAAAATACGCCCATGGCTGCGCCCACTGAAAACCTGTTGTGCAAAAATAGGATATGTGTAGAACCCCACAGAAAACCCCACGTTAATGGGATTGAAAGTAACCTGGAATTCTTTGATGGCAAAGGGACTTGGATGGGAGAGAGACTTTTATACACACATCTGAATCCCCTTTAGATTCATGCAAATAGATTCATCTGTGCCAGTAATCACGGTTGCAAGGCGAGATAGACCCTCTATTGACCCTCCATTCCTGCGGCGAGACTATGTAAACAACCAACTACAGATACAATTCTCAAAACCACGTAGTTAAACATATGGTATTTGTGTGCATGGATCAAGTACGTAGTTAAACCACGTACTTGACTGCAACATTAGTCAAGAAATTATTCAGAATCCATTGGGAAATTCCAAATAAATTATTCATAAATCCACAAAATTCAATCTCAAAAAATTATTCAGAATCCACAAAATACGCATAATCCATTCAAAAAATTAATTACCTCGATGCATCGATTACAGGGCACGGAAAAAGAATCAACCCTGATTGATTCCAGTAGAGGAGTAGAATGCATGTATGAGATGAATTTGGGTAAAATCAACAGGGATAAGTATAGAAAAACAAACAATAGATGAAACTAATGGTAGCAATCTGCAACATAGAACAATAAGCTTACGTCTAAAGAAAACATAAAAGTCGATAATTTCCTTAAAAGACACGAGAATGAACCATCGATTTGGGAGGACAATCGAGAAACTTACCCTGAATGAACCAGAGGTCGAAACATCAAACAAAAATCATTAGGTCGAAACCCACCGAGAACTGAAGCCACAAAGAACAAGTAGGGAAATCGAAAACAAACATTGCAAAGCATTGAATGAAACTGACGTCGATATATATGAAGAAAATCGAATGCATCTTGTTGAAGAAAAGAGGGTCACATTGGGAAACAAATGGTCATCTTGGGAAGTGAAGTCACATTGAGAATTGAGTTGAGAGTCTGATTTCAAAAGCAGAGAGTCACGTTGAAAACTGAAAGGTCATCTTCAGGAAAGCAAAGCATTAAGAAGGTGTACCTTGAGTTTTGTTGGTTGTAAAGTTGAAAATTAAGTAAATATGCAATAAGGAGTGGTACAATTGGTTTAAAAAGTTGTTTTTAAGAAAAGCATGCCAAATGCTTTATAAAGTAGTATAGATCATGATTTTAAATTAGGAAATGTTAAGTTTATTCATTATAATCATGATTTTAAATTAGAAAACATAATAAAATCATATATTCATTATACTTGATGAACGACTAAGATTAGTTCACAAAGTTTGCACAATCTGACTGATTTGCAAAATATACGTCCCCTATATATATATATATATATATATATATATATATATATATATATATATATATATATAGTGGAAGGATATTTTGCAACCCTTAAAAAGGTTGCAATCTACATCTTAACCGTTGGATTCATGATCGACGTAACCGCCGATCATGAATCCGACGGTTAAGATGTGGGTTACAAGGTTTGCAACCTTTTTAAGGGTTGCAAATTAAACAACCCCTATATATATAGGGTTAGGTTATTTTGTTAACCAAACTTTTTGTTATTGACTTTGTAAACCAATCATCACCATTTAGGCATTTATGATGATATTTGATGGATGAGATTTAATCTAAAAATTAATCATTTAAATAGTTTTAAATTAGTAACCGATTCAATGAACCATTGTGACAAAGGGTAATTTGGAAAAAGAAAATTCCTCAAACCTCTCAAACATAAAAACGGCTTATTAATTACTCTAAATCAAATCGGAATGTTTGTCCATGTTCATTGTCATATGTTCAACACAAGGAATGTTTTTTTTTTTGTAATAAGAAACCGTGAACCTGTTAGTATGATTTTTTGTTCATAAATGTTCACTGTCATATGTTCAATGTGTGCATATTTTATTCTTATGATTTTTTGTTCATAAATGTTAATTACCATGTGATCAACACAAGGTATGTTTTTTTTTGTAATAAGGAACTGTGAACTTGTTAGAGCATTTTTTGTTCATAAAGGTGCATTGTCATATATTCAACCCAATGTATGATCTTGACAATATATTGAATATCAAATATCACTTCCAAAAACACATACCCAGGTTCATAACGTTTCAATGAACGTCCATGATCCAAACATAAAATATATCATGATGCTAACAAGAGAAATTATATTTTATGCAAAAAAAAAAAACATCTTGTTATAAATGATATATTTTATTGAAAAAGGAAAAAGTTAACAAAACCAATAACATTTATACAAAAAAAAAAAACATGCTTACATTTTGATCACAATATATTACCACAATCACACAATCATTTCATTGCATATATCCGACGTTGTAGTTATTAATGACGAACAATGAAATATGTTATCTCTTCCACCAACATCACCTAAACTCCCGGGATTCATAGAATCGTTCAAGAAAGGATGCGAATGTAGTTTTGCTCACATTGCGATTTCTTCAATGTAACATACTAGATTACACATTGATTAATAATCATAACATCAAAGTTATAATCATGGATTAGAATTATTGTAACTCCTCATTAATGATGCTACTAAAAATCAACAAAGAGAAATACCAACTATACCCTTAATGATTTATTTAATGAAGATAATCAATCTATTAAAAGGATGCTTTCTTAGAGTTAGAAGAGGTTATCAAAGTTAATAACATATTAGTGGTTAACAAAAATAACCTCTCTCTCTCTCTCTCTCTATATATATATATATATAATGTTATATATATATATATATATATATATATATATATATAATGTAGAAATTTAGACATTAGTTAAGAGGTAAGTACTAATTAATGAGATTGATAATAAAAAAAATTGTTTGTTTTTATATAATATAATCAGTCCATTCCCTTATAAGCCTAATTTTCCATTCCAGGTTAAATTTAGAGGTAGAGGCGCGCGCACGGGGGGGGGGAGGTTGATGAAAATTCATTATGTGTCATTTTCATTCCACGTTTGGCTGTTTGAACAAAACAATCCCTTATTATTTATTTACTCGTAAGAATTATGATTGTTAACTAAAATTTACTTAATCATTCATGGTTTTAAGTATGTAATTATCTAAAAATAATAATTATAACAAATGTTTTAAACACCCAAATACAAACTTCTCCAAAAATTGTTACACAAAACAATGGCATTTTAGGATTTACATATTATAAGTAAAACTCTTGTCGTAGGTTTTGATAAACATGATTTCCGAGATAAAACTCATGTGACTTTGAAATTCATTGTCGAACAAACTTTTAATGCCTTTAAAAGGACTCAAACGGTGGCGAATGGAAAAAAAAAATGAAAGTCTAACCAATTGAGCTACTCCCAATATTACTTTTACCATTCTCTTATCATTTTTGGTAATAAACTTCAAAACCTCGGATTTGGTCCCTCACATTTGTTAATTCCCAGTGGTTTTGGTCTCTCTTTTTAACGACCGTTAATTTTTTCCCATTAAGTCCAATTAAATGGGGGGTATTTTAGTCATTTTCATTATTTTTTAAATTTTATACTAACATTAGAAAAACATTATTATATTTTTAATTTTAATTTGCAGTTGAGGAGACTTCAAATCTGCAGGAGTTGTATGTTTCTTCTTTTTTTTACAATTAAAAATAAAAAAATACAATATGTTTTTTTATTTTAACATAAAATTAAAAAAATATAATGAAATGACTAAAATACCCCTTATTTAACCGGATTTAACGGAAACAGTTAACTATCGTTAGACAGAAGGGACCAAACCTTTAGACATTGACAAACATGAAGGATCAAATTCAAGTTTTTGAAGTTCAAGGACGGTATTAAATAAAAATTGTAAACATTAGGGTACCAAAAATGAATTTTACTCTAAATTTTTTTATCATGAAGTATTGGGGGGCTAATTTGAACCAAAAAGGTAATACTGCTATTGGTCATCGTGACACCCAAGTTGCACTTGTGATGCCACGTGGCGACTAGTTAGTGGAGGCGTGACAGCAGATTTATAGTACGCGCGAAACACTCCGTTCGGGTCTCTCGAACATTTTCATGGAAATTTAGATAAATAAAGGGGGAAAACATATAAAATGATAAATTGAAAGCCACGTATTCGATAATAATGTAAAGACTAAAATGCCCCTGCGCCATGACTGTATTTTTCCAAAACAATATGACTATCCTCGAGGACTAAAGTGTCTCATCCTTATAGTTGTATGTATTTGCATTTGAGTTACTTTTTTAATAATAAAAAATTGGATTTAGTGTTTGAACTATATTACTTTTCGTGTAATTATCTACTAATATTTATTTACTAGTTGTGTACTCGTGCAATGCGACGGGAGTCATGAATGTAAACGATTTTGAAGCTTTAGTGGTTTTGTTATAGGTGATTTTAAGATATTATGATAATAGGATGTAGGGGTGAGCATAACCCGCCCTACCCAAACCCGACCCGAAAACAAGGCAAAAAACCGAACCTGACATATCCGAACCCGAATAAATTATCGGATAGAGTAGGATCGGGTTGGGTACCCAAATCCCATACCCGATCCGACCCGAATATCCGAAATTTTAATTTAATATTTTTTAAAAAACCAGTTTTATATACGTATTAACCTAATTTCATTCATTATTTCATATCATTCCCAAATCAAATCTGAAATCCCAGACCCAGACATACGCCATCGACCATACTCATCGACGACCAACCTCAAACTTGAAGCTCGATCGACTACCGGCGACTGCCACCGACGACTGCTGCTCCTTCGCTCATCGCCTCCTCCCAGGCCTCCAGGCTTCAGTCAGTGTCTCACTGAGCCACCGGCGACCGCTGTGCTCGTGGTCCCAGCCTCCCAAGTCCCACCGACGACTCATCTCACCATCTCAGACCGGCGACCGCTGTGCTCTGGTGTAAGTTTTCTACTTTTCTTGTTTTCTTTCAACACTTTGAATCTTGATTTTGATTTTGGGGTTTTGGTGCTTTTGGTGCTTTTGGAGTTTTGGATTTGTACAAAAATTGAACTTTGGGTTCAATCTTTTTGGGTGTCGATTTCACTACACATATTGATACATCATTGTCTACATTAGTTCAATTTTACTGCTTATGATACATTCTGTTTGTTTATTGATTTCAAACATTCTGTGAAATCGGTCATACCCGAATATCCGATCCACTCCACCCGAACCCGACTCACCCCGAATTGTAATCGGTCGGATTTCGGGGTTACTCACTCCACCCGAATATCCGATCGGGTTTGGGTTCTGGGTCCCCGACCCGACCCGTCCGATGCACACCCCTAATAGGATGTGTACTTGGAGGCTATTTACTAAACATTTATGTGGTAACACTTACCAGATCATTTACCTTACCGGATGAACACAACAAGGGGAAAAATCCAACCCGCAAAATGCGATTATAAAGATAAAGAGTCTTACCCAATAAGTGAGGGTAACAACTCTTACTACAATTTCCAGATTTTGACCTTCTGACATCCCAAAATCAATGGGGAAAAAAAACAATTAACCCACTTAAAATGCCCATTTACTCCCATTCCAGGAATATACAACCACAAAGGTATAACAAAGTTAATAGAGTAACTCTTTAACTCAAAATCCGTAACCCAAAAAAAAAAGTTATGGTAATTGATTTTTTACAAAATCCCAAAACAAAACAACCAATATTCGAGTGTGCTAACATTAAATCTTCTTCAACAATTGGCCTTGACAAACTTCACAACCTCATCGTTCTTAATAGCATAGCACAGAGAAAAAATGAGTGACGATTATTAAGAGTGATAAGACAATAACCGTAAACCGAAAAAGAATAAATTATTCTCTATAACATCAATAATGAAGATTGTCTAAACAATAGTCTTTAAGGTAGCGTTTGGTACGCAGACTAAATGGGACGGGACGGGACTGGACTGGACTAACTGTCTGTCCCACGTTTAGTTTAGGTTTAAAATCATATGTTTGAAAGGGGGTAATATTGTAATCTTACATTTAGTCCCATGTTGTTCCGCCTATTTTGGTGGAACTAAAAAACTTAAGTTTTGTCCCATGAAATCTGATTTTTGTCCTATGTTGTCCCATGTGATTTTTGTCCCATGACATACCAAACATGGGACTATTTTTTTGTCCCGTCCTATCCCACCCAGTGTGCGTACCAATTACCAAACGCACCCTAACGTTTGCATTCTTACGTTTATTTGGCACAAGCTATGACATATGCAAACCTGCAATAAGAACTCAATGTATATAAGATAGTAAAATGGGAACAAACACAATATATATGATTTGGGTCATTAGTCCATTACTACATTAGAACACCAACATGAAACCCAGGATATATTCATATAATCTTATATGTTATTTTAGAACATGAAGATAATCTTATAACCTGCAGAGTTCAAGGTTGCCACATGCCTACTGCTACTTTTACTGCTAGATGGTGATCTGTGATTTTTTTTAATTTGAAATTCTTAAAAATTAAATGTAGAGGTTGGCAATGCCAAAAATGTTGGCGTATTATGATCTACGTGTTCAACTGAATAGTTGATAGTGCCAAATATAATTATTGTGTAATAATGCATAACAAATATCATTAAACGTACATTGGATTTGAAGCATCAGATTGAGAAAAATACATTGGATTTGGGGCATTAAACGTACATTAGATTAAGAAACCTAATAATGTATAAGAGAGGAGTTGAAACCCCCAACTTCATCACATATCAAGAAACCTAATATCAAGTAACTACTGGAAAACTAAAATCAATGTTATATAAGAAACTCAGAAAAGTGAGAATGCATACCCATTGAAGCTCCGATATCCATAAATCCAAATCGATTGAAATCGAAGACTCTCTTCTCGGAGAAGCACCTAGTTTGAAACTTTCTGATATTTGATCAGAGAATTAAATGGCTGGTAATTCTCTGATATTTCGATCACACTCTACACATTTCTTAAAGTTATGACTCTTTATAGAAAGCATTTAGTTGTAGAAAGCCAACCATGGAAACACCAA
Source organism: Arctium lappa (assembly GCA_023525745.1). Lineage (NCBI taxonomy): Eukaryota > Viridiplantae > Streptophyta > Magnoliopsida > Asterales > Asteraceae > Arctium > Arctium lappa. The sequence goes on along the minus strand of CM042054.1, from coordinate 6,947,495 downwards.
GTTTGAAGTTCAAATTGTATGTTTAAAAAGCACTATAGACCTATGTTTAAATGTCCTACCTTAAAACAAAAGCATGAAAATAAAATAATCTATGCATACACATTCTTAAGAAGTAGTAATTTCCAAATAAATTATGAGATATTATGTGAATACGTACCGTTCAAGTAATAACTTCCAGCAACTGGCCAGTTGGTTCACTTGCAAGTCAAGTCTGTTCCTGAAACAACAAACCTACAAAATAGTTATTTTTTATCAGACTGCAAACATCTTATACCCTAAGTTAATCTTCTAAGAGTTATGTTGTTGTACAATTTGAAATGTAACAGTTGACTCAAGAAAGAGAAGTAAAAAAGTAATAGACATATCCATATACCCTTTTAGTGAAGTCTCAACCATTAGAATCATAATAGAATGTCTTGATCAGAGTTGCTATTTCTTTTCAACACCGTCATCTACATGATAAAGGGACACATAAAGGGGCAACCAAACACAAAAGAAAGAAGATGGGCCTCACTCTTGTACCTTTGGCCTGTAAGAGGAACTCGATAAATCTACTTTTTCTAACATCCATGATAAATAAATACTAATGTGATGACACCTCTCCATCAAAGGGACACATATGATATTTTAATTACAAAACGCAATTATCGAGCTTAATATGTATAAGTTGGCTTTTCTTATTTGGATTGCAACAAATTGATGTATCTATGTTCTATCTCAAACCAATCAATCAGATTGTTGAGAGGTAGAATAAGATAAAATATAAACAGAAGATTTTGCATAACCCCATTGTCATTATGAACAATATTTCTATCCAAATGAAGAAAATTATATTCAAAGTTTCCTGGAAAAGAAGGCGGGTGAAGTCATTAGGGCAGAGATTTAAAGATATTCAAATTAAAACGACCAAGATCAAATAATGTAACGTCTTACGAATTTCACAGAAACATAAATCCATTAAGACCTATGGATTACAATCGAAAGAGAACGAAAGAAGAAGAAGACAGATGATGAATACTTAAGGATGAACATATACCCCTCTTCCTACAATTTGGATTGCAATAACTAAAGATAAAACAAAGGATAAACAAAAAAGATGTGAATCGAGGTTATGAATCATCTATGGGAATCGATTAACTCAACTTACAGGTTTTGTAGAAATCCAATCGAAGATGTAAATGAATAAATCAAATATGGGAAATCGTCCTTTTGAAGTAGGAGCAAGAACAGTCGTAATACAATTCATGAATCGAGAGTTGAGAAACAGGGAGTCGGTATGGCTGTAACACTGAAAGCAGCAGATAGGTATGGCCATGAGACGTGAAATAAAGGGTTAGAAGGGATTGGATGTAAGAAAGCATGGGCCATATATTTTTTTAAGCGTAATCTATGCTTTATGGGCTGACATGGGCTGCAGAAAGTTTTGGGTTGGAGATTTATGTACTAAAAACTTGTACACTATGCATTAAATATTGTAATTAAGAGTTTTTTTATTTTCATGCTTTAAAGTCTTGTACTACATGCTTAGAGAGTTGTCTTTAAGACATTTGATGTAAATGCATATTAAGGTAGTATAGATTACAATTTTGTCATTGATCTTTATCTTTCTTACTCATGATTTTTTCTCTTAAGTCATGTTAAGTGAAAATGTATTTAAGAGGTCGTTTACTAAACGTTTATCGGGTAAGCGCTTACCAATAGCAAATACCTTAATGATTGAGCATGGCGACGACCAAGAAACTTACCCGGTAAAAGACAAGGGAAGAACCAAGAGTCTCGGTAAGTGCGGGAAATGACTTTTACCCGATAAGCACTTACCAACAATCCATTTTCATGACCAATGATGTTAAACGATAAGGTAAATGAAGGTGAATCCCCTGCAGGTAAACGCTTACCCGGTAAGAATTTGGTAAACGACCCCCAAGTCATTTTACATTTAATAATTGTTTTAATTCCTTTTTCAACAAAATAATTAAAAATGCTATATATTGTTGCCCCTTCTCCTTCTTCCTCCCCATGACCCCCACCTGCAACCGGGATGGACACTACAATTTTTTCATACGGTTACACCATATTTTTTTATACGGTTTTTATCGATGTGTTTTCATTTTTTTACCGACGTTCAATATCGCCCGATGTATTTTTAGCCTAATTTCGCCGTTTCGAGGGATTTCTAAAGTTTTTTGCTTGATTTCGAGGCATTTTTAAGTTTTTTTTATCGATTTCGAGAGAGTTTTTTGGTATTTTTGGTTGATTTCAATAGATTTTTCCCGTTTTTTGGTTGATTTCAAGAGTTTTCTTGGTTTTTTGGTTGATTACGAGGTACGGTTGCACCTTCTAAAACGATACAGTTGCACCTTCTAAAATGATACGGTTGCACCTTTCACAAACCTATTTTTTTTACCTTACGATGGAGAAACGATACGGTGGCACGTGCCACCGTGGGCACCTATACAGGTTTGTCCCTGCCTGCAACCATCGATCTTGGAGGGTTGTTGTTCACATACATAACAACAAACTTCTAAGTAGTCAAGTTGAGAAAAATATTGTTAAATCGAAATAATTTTGTATGAAGTTATATTTTTGTCATATGGCAATATGAATTCTTTATCATGTCCATCAACAGACTAAATGGGTTATCCGTTGTTGTGTCCCCTTTCTAATGGAAAAATAAAAATTCAAGTAACGGGCATTCTGCTTTTTTATATTATATATACTTGTATGTAAATACTAGAAGTGACGATATTATATACAATGTGTACATTCCATCCAAAAGTTTTCTTCTTATTCAGAGAGATCGAAATATAGAAAGAAAAACAAGTAATCGATGAGGCTCATGCAATAACATCCACTTTGAATTTGAAAAAGAGGGTTCAAAAATATATTTATCATGACTTGGATGACGAAATGCACTGGAATACTGATTAATGTGGTTAGGATGGGGGGTTATGGTGGCTGGAAATGCGAGGGGCGCTGTTGGTGATGAGAACTGGTCAATTTTAAAATAAAATACCATATTGCATCGAAAATGCCTCTGTAAAGGGAAAGAGATGTTGCTCGAGTAGCATAGTTGGGTCACCCTTCAATATCCTTTATGACCATCAAGAAGAGGCAACTAGGGGGGGGGGGGTCACCAATAGAGTTGGTGGTGGGGATGTGACCGGCAATAGGTTGAAAAGGGTTTGGGTTTTGGGATTCTAATAATATATAATATATAGTTAATTACATAAATGGTCCCTCATGAATGTCTGAATTTCACTTTTCGTCCCTCCAATTCTGAAAGTACATTGGTGGTCCCTAAAATCGAGTTTTGGTGCCAAAATTCGTCCCTGTCGCTAACGCCGTTAGGCATGCTCCGTTAAGTGGGTAATGTGCCCCTCACGTGAGGGACATTTTTGTATTTTTACCCTTTTTATTTTATTTAAAATATATAATTAAATTAAGATTTTTTTTTATTTTTTTTATTAAAACAAATAATAAAGGAAACCAATCTTGGAAGATGGTATCTCCCAAAACCACCACTTCTCTCTAATCTCTTTTCTCCTTCCAAAACCACCGACTCCCTTTAAATCTCTCTTCTCCTTCTATTCTTTTTTTTCTTTCAAGTGTGCTTTGTATGAATCTCTCTCTCCTTTCAAATGCCACGCCCACAATGAAAAATCCAAACCCATTTCCAATTAATTCCTTCCAAACCCATTTCCATCACCACCACCGCCACTAGCAACAATGATTCCATCGACGATATCCCGCCACCACCGCCACCGCCACTAGCAACAATGATTTCGGCGAACGATATCTCGCGACCACCGCCTTCACTGTTGGTGTTGTTGCTGTTGGTGGTGGTGATGAAGATGTTCATGATCTCCATCAGATTTCTCGAAGAACGGATGTTCATGATCTCCTTCGGTTTTTGCTTATTTGTTTAAGGTTTCAATTTTTGTCTAGGGTTACAATCCACAAATCTAGATTAGATTTGTTTAAAGTTTCGATTTTTGTTTGTAATTTTATAGATTTCATTTAGGGATTCATATTTGTATTTGGGTGATTGTTTCTTGTATATGAATCTAATTTATTTTTATTTATGGGTTCAATTATTATTTTCAATGTTGTTCTCCATTTCATTTAGGGTTATTATTTTTATTTATGGGTTTGTATGAGTTTGTTGGGATGATGATGTTCTTGACTTGAGCAACTCGAGCCACCGTCATTTGTATGATGTTCTCCATTTCATTTAGGGTTAGTATTTTTATTTACCGAGATGGTAAAGCAACTCACAATCGTAATCCTTGAGTAACTCGAGCCACCGTCGTTGCCTCATGTTTAACTCTTTTTGATCAAAGACATACTTCAGACTCTTATGATCCGTGTAGAGTGTACATTTTGTGCCATAGAGGTAATGTCGTCAAGCTTCAAGGCGAACACCACCGCCGCTAACTCCAAATCGTGGGTGGGATAATTCTTCTCGTGAATTTTAAGTTGCCTCGAGGCGTAAACGATCACTTTGCCTCTTTGCATCAGCACGCATCCTAATCCCATTTTCGAAGCGTCGCTATATACCACGAAGTCTTCCGACCCTTCGGGTAGCGACAAGATTGGAGCTTCGCACAACTTCTTTTGTAAAAACCGGAACGCCTTCTCTTGCGTTTCGGTCTACTCGAACTTCACATTCTTCCGAGTTAAAGCCGTCAAGGAAGAAGCGATCTTCGAAAAGTCTTGAATAAATCTCCGGTAGTACCCCGCCAAGCCCAAGAAACTTCGGATCTCGGACGGACTCTTGGGAGACTCCCAATTCATCATGGCTTCAATCTTGGAGGGGTCCACTTTCACTCCGGCTCGAGTGACAACGTGACCCAAGAATTACACCTCTTTAAGCCAAAAATCACACTTGGAGAATTTGGTGTAAAGTCTTTGTAACACCCCAATTTCTGTGTGGATTATCTCCTTTTTGTATCGCTGTAAGATTTAACTTTGACTCGTAGCGCACGTGTATGTAATCAAGTTTGATTCTAGTGGACAACTTAATCGTCGTTATCTGATCAGTATGAGATGGAAAAAGTAAAGTTTCGAGCGTGTCATACACCAAGCGACAGTGCCCGGCGACTATGACATCTGTCAATGTCGCTGGGCAAAGTCGCGGAGAAGGTCGGGCTCTCTGTACAGGTTCAGCGATAGTGCCCGACGACCTTGCCGTGGTCACTATCGCATGGTCACAATCGTGAGGGAGGTACCGTGAGGGTCCTCATGCGGGCGACATTGCCCCATGACTATGACATTGGCATAGTCGTCGTGTCATAGTTACCAACGGGCTGTTTGGGTATAAATTGTCCAAGTCGCGATTTTAGAGCATTTTATCTGATTTCTAGGGTTTTGGGAGCGACTTTGACAACTGATTTCGGTAAACATTCTTCCCATAGACTTCTCTCCCCATTTATGGTGATTCATAGTCATTTATGGTGATCCTTGATACATTTAGGAAGTGTTGTTGGTGAGCTCTCAAGTGATTTTCATCTCCTCCATTTCTAGGGTTTGGTTCTCTTCTTAAGGGAACTACCAGGGTGAGTTCTTGCACATGTTATCAAACTTTATACATGTCAAAAGGTGAATTTTGAATACCTAATATCTCCCCTTTAATATACTTGGTTTTGTAGAAACATTGTGTTAAACCTAACTTTTGGGGATGTTAGTGTTTTGATGATTTTGGGAAAATGATGTGTTATGAACTCTATTAATGTTCTTTAACTAGTTTTTACTTGGGTTATACTTTTAAGTGAATGGCATTGCTATGCAAAACTTATGATCTTAGAAATATTGGTATTGTGGTTAACTGCTGATAAGTTTGCATATTAAACTCGATTCATATTTTGGGGATTTGAAATAAAGAGAAATTGTCTATATTTTTATTAACGGTCTTGTGATAAACAATGGGAGTGGTTTTGGTGGAAAACACCCTCCATATCAATTATTGCATATTAACCATTGTTGGGATTATTTGTTGGGCCTTATGTGCATTATTTGGCTTTATTGATGCATTGGGAGTCATGACCCCGTATTTGGTTTATTATTGTTCCGACGTTGGGACGACTAGTTTTCCACGTCGAGGCACGTTAGGTACCGGGTGAGGTATAAGTCCTTCGTGCTGCACGTTAGGTACCGGGTGAGGTTAGTGTTTTGATGATTTTGGGAAAATGATGTGTTATGAACTCTATTAATGTTCTTTAACTAGTTTTTACTTGGGTTATACTTTTTAAGTGAATGGCATTGCTATGCAAAACTTATGATCTTGGAAATATTGGTATTGTGGTTAACTGCTGATAAGTTTGCATATTAAACTCGATTCATATTTTGGGGATTTGAAATAAAGAGGAATTGTCTATATTTTTATTAACGGTCTTGTGATAAACAATGGGAGTAGGGGTGCTCACGGGTTGGGTTGGCCGGGTTGAAGGCACTTTAACAACCCAACCCAATCGTTGCGGTTTGAAAATTCTCAACCCAACCCAACCCAATCAAAAGTGCAACCCAACCCAACCCAAACCGTGCGGGTTGGGTTGGGTTGGCGGGTTGGTCGGTTTGAAACATTATTTAATTATTTCATAAATTACATACCTATTGCCGCCGCCTGCCGCCAACTGCCGCCAACTGCCGCCAGTTCCCGCCGCCTGCTGCCGTCTGCTGCCAGCCGCCAGCCGCTGCCATCCGCTGCCACCTTTCACGAAATCGTACAAATTGCAATAATATGTTGAATAAAATAAGTATCAAGCTTACTTGAATAAAAATACAAACTCAAATGTTTACGGTTTTACACCAAGTCACCAAGAGTTCAAAGTTTACACTTTACACTAAGTCGCCAAGACACCAACCAACGACATAAGACTCAAATGGACTACAACTACAATATCCAAATAGTTTAAATTATAAACCAATAAAATACAACCAACCATTTAAGTAGAAACTAACGAGGCTCTCAATCAACAATGACCGTATTGGACGTCCCGATCTCCGATGTTTTCGCTTTCTTGGTCTTGAGATTTTTCATGTCATCTAAGATTTAAAACAAAAGGCAACAAAGTTATAAATAGATAAAATAGTAGAACAAAGTTATAAATAGATTTAAAACAAAAGCTAACGAAATTAACTATTCTATAATTAATTGTTAAACTTGTTTACCTTCTTCCAGAAATTCATAAGATGATGTTTCATCTAAATACTCCTTTGTTTGAATCCCTTGGTGACCCACTCTCAACCAACTTTGCGTACATACTAGTGATTCGACCATTTTTGGACTCAATGAACTCCTAAATGAGTCCAAAATACGTCCACTAGTACTAAATGCGGATTCAGAAGCCACCGTAGATACAGGTATAGCAAGAATATCTTTTGCAATCATAGACAAAACGGCATACCTACTCCCATTATCCTTCCACCATAGTAGGATATCAAACTCCGAAGTCATTGGATCGAGAGATTCTTCACTCAAATATCTTTGAAGATCGTTCATTTTCTCCGGCACTTGCAATTGTTGTTTTTGCATATAACTTTCCAATAACGACCTCTTACGATTTTGGTTGATCGTTGTTGTCGAGTCATTTTCGGTAACCTACACATATGAAGAGAAATACAAACAAGTAAACAACTAAACAAACATGAACATATTAAAATGCATAATAAAATAAATTGAATTACTCATGTACGTAACCAACCTTTTCACCACCGCTACACTTAACATTGTAGATCTCAAACAACCGGTTGAGGATTTGTTCCACCTTCACAATAACCTTGAGAACCGTTTCACCATCATAAATACATTCAAAAAGAAACTTCAAATACTTCATCTTGTATCTTGGATCAAGTACAACGGCCAAAAACAACAAGGGATTAATGTTTTCCGGATTCCCCCAATATTTGTCAAACTTCTTCTTCATTTTTCTTGCCATGGTAGACAATATGGAATCGTTACTTTGGACCAAATAATCCAAGTGTATATGAATCTCACAAATTTCATGATAGAAGTTGTTAGAAGTGACATGCAAAGTGCCACTAAACTTTAAAGTAACTTCATAAAAAGTAGAGAGAAATTTGACAAAAGCTGAAGCACACTCCCAATGAACTCGAATAGGTGGTCCAATTCTCTCTTTATCATTCTCCTTTTCTTGAAAGTGTTTCAAATACTTGTCATCTTCATCCACATAACTTACAAAAGCGTTTTGAAATTTTAGAGCCACATCTAACATCATAAAAGTTGAATTCCATCTTGTAGGCACGTCTAAGACCAACCCACCCTTGTAACTAATCTTTTCCCTTTCAACACAATCTCTAAACTTTTGCAATCGTGCCGGAGATGACCGAATATATCTCACACTATTACGAATGGCATCGATTGAATCATGCATCTCTTTCAACCCATCACCCACAATCAAATTGACAATGTGTGCACCACATCTCAAGTGGATGAACTCACCATCAAGAACTGACCCTTTCCAAGCATTAACCCTTCTCTTTACATAACTAATGGCCACATCATTAGCAGACGCATTATCAACAGTCACACTAATAACCTTTTCTATTCTCCAACCAAGCAAACACTTCTCAATGACCCTACCAATAGTATCACCTTTGTGATCTTTGATTTGACAAAAAATTATAACCTTTTTATTTAAATGCCAATCACTATCTATATAATGTGTGGTTAGGCACATATAAGCCATTTGAGTACAAGAAGTCCAACAATTTGTTGTTAAACATACCCTTTGTCCATCCTTGGTTAACTCTTTCATCAACTTAACACGTTCCTCACAAAACAACTTGTATACATCCCTAGTGACAGTCATTCTACCAGGAATTTCAAACTTAGGTTGCAAGTTTTGAAGCAAATCTTTAAACCCTTCACCCTCTACGACATTAAAAGGTTGTTCATCTTTCACTACAAATCTAGCCAAAGCTTTGCGACAATTGTCCTTATTATAAGTCGTGGCCAACAAATTTCCCGCACCATCACCACTACTTTGAAAACTAAGCACTTTTTGATTTTTATCAGTTACCCTACCCGGATACTTTCTACATTGTTTTTTTATGTGATTCCACAAACTACTTGTACCAAATTTTCTACTATCACAAGCATAATCTTTGCCACAATAGTTGCAAGCACATCTAGGATCACTTTGATTTCCAGTTCCACCCTCTACTTTTGAAAAATGAATCCAAATATCAGATACTCTACCTGATTTTTTTTTTTATCTTCGTGTGGTTCTTCTTTGATCTTTTTGTCAACATCAATAGGTGTAGCACTAGCATCCATTAAGAATTAGAGTCTGTATATAATTGAAAAATACAACATTAGTAAACAGTCCAACAACATCCATTCTAAAACTCAATCAAAATTAGAGTCTGTATAAGTAGAATATATAAAGTAGAATATATAAAGTAGAATAAACAGAAGGATTACCTTTGGTAGGGATGAAATCAAAATCAGAGTCTATATAAATGTTCAACTTTAAATACCAAAACAGAAATGTCAATTGGATTGAGTCAAACTGTTTCGACTTATGATCAATAAGTTTTAATGAAATCATTATGCTAGGGGCACACAACACTTCGTCAAGCATCACCCTTTGACTTTAAATGACAAATCTGTTACCAATCTTGATATTAAAAGTAGCTCATTTCATTTCATGCAATTTGCAATCATATGAAAGTCAAAAGAAGACAAGTAAATGATATATCTTGGTGTGTCTTCTCTTTTTGCGAGTGTCACGATATTTACTTGTGATTGAAGTATCTACCTTGCTTTTCATTTTCGATCTTATCAAATTTCGACTACTTTCTATTTTCAATTCGTTTAAACAATGAAACCAGTGTGTATATAGAACCCTTCAGTGGCAGATAGAATAACTCAAGCAGTAAAGTGGTTTATTTTGAACAGAGGAGAGGAGATCTTTCATGTACCTATACCTCAATCGAAGAAGAAAACCAAAGCTTGAAGCCTTGAAGGCTTGAACCAACAGAGCAGGTCACTCGATTGAGTTCTTGAGTTCGATCAGGTCGCCGATTGAGTTCGATACTTCGATTGATGCCTTCGAGTCTTCGACTTTCTACTCCAGCAGCACTCTCGATTCTCGATTGAAGCAAAAACTCAGAAAGTAGGGCAAGAACTCTAAGAGAAGAGAGAAATTAAAAGAGGCGGCATGAAAGATTGAAAGGAAATCTGAAAATTGAAGCGATTTCTGAAAATTAGAAGGTAGCCGCTTGTTTTTCATCGGGTTGTCGGGTTGGGCCGGTTTGGATTGGGCCTAACCCGTTATCAACCCATTTAATGCGGTTTGGTGAAAAATGTATCGATTATATGTCGGGTTGATGCGGTTTAGGTTTTTTTCGGTTTTCTCGGGTTGGGTTGGTCGGGTTGGTCGAAAATTTGAGCACCCCTAAATGGGAGTGGTTTTGGTGGAAAACACCCTCCATATCAATTATTGCATATTAACAATTGTTGGGATTATTTGTTGGGCCTTATGTGCATTATTTGGCTTTATTGATGCATTGGGAGTCATGACCTAGTATTTGGTTTATTATTGTTCCGGCGTTGGGACGACTAGTTTTCCACGTCGAGGCACGTTAGGTACCGGGTGAGGTATAAGTCCTTCGTGTTGCACGTTAGGTACCGGGTGAGGTATAAGTCTTTCGTGCTCAAGTATTACGATATTGGATGAGGAACTCGACATAGGAACCCGACGGGGTTGAACTCGAGTTTCCGTGGGTGTACTTTTAAAGCCACTAAGTCTGACATCCCCTGCATGTACTTTATGTGTTTATTGGCTTTACTGACCCATCGAATGACTTACTTTTGTGTTCCGTCATTCGGGTTAGTAGGCGGGTCTCCCCCGTTAACCCAAGAGGTATTTGTTATATTTCAAAGAACATTATTGTTATTATTACCATTATTGTTGTTGTATAAAAGAAACCTTTTTACTTATTTTCATATTCAATTTCTTAAATTGCAAATGTTTGATCTCACTAGGCTTTAGCCTAACACTTTTTCTTAAAATGACATGTATGACAGGTCAGGTTTCCGGTGGGGCTAGTCGGGACTGAGCGGATAGCTTTGGGGGCAAGAGCGGTCTTTTTGGGAGATGTATAGACCGGCATTTTGAAATAGTGAATATACCTTTTGGAAGAATAGCAACACCCAATATTAATCTTTCTCACTTAAGTCAGATTATTAAGTTGTTAGTCTATCCTTCATTTGATTTATTGTAATGATTATAGTATTGTTTCCCCGTCCTATCGGGATGATACTTTGGGATTGATTTTTAGCAGGTTTTATAACCATGCTTTATCTATTCATAGTCGTCATATTGCAGAAATTTCAAATTTTTATTCCGCTAATTTTTAGGGTGTTACAGTCTTTCTTTTCTCAACACGTCGAAAACTTCACGAAGATGTTGCTTGTGCTCTAACTCGCTCTTGGAGTACACGAGTATGTCATCAATAAATACAATGACCGACTTGTCGAGGAATGGGCGACACACTCTATTCATCAAGTCCATAAACGCCGCCAGTGCGTTAGTTAGCCCAAATGGCATCACGAGAAATTCGTAATGGTCATAACGTGTTCTAAAGGCTGTTTTCGGAACGTCCTCTTCTCTCACCTTCACCTGGTGGTAACTCGAACGTAAGTCGATCTTGGAAAAACACCCCGCTCCTTGGATTTGATCGAACAAGTCGTCTATCCTTGGAAGCGGGTACTTGTTCTTCACCGTTGCTTTATTCAACTCACGGTAGTCGATGCACATTCTCATTGTGTCATCCTTCTTCTTGACAAACAAGATCGGAGCTCCCCAAGGCGACGAGCTCGGTCTTATGAAACCCTTTTCCGAAAGCTCTTGGAGTTGTGTCATCATCTCTTGCATCTCCGATGGTGCCAACCGGTAAGGAGCTCTAGCAACAGGAGCCGCTCCCGGCACGAGATCAATCCGAAACTCCACTTGACGATCGGGTGGTAACCCGGGCAAGTCGTCCAGAAAGACATCTGGAAACTCACGCACAATCTTCACATCTTCAAACTTTAACTTCTCCAACTTGGCGTCGATCACGTAGGTTAGGAAAGACGAGCATCATTTCACCAAGCACTTGCGCGCCTTTGCAATGGTGATTATTGCCACTTCTCCCTTCCCTTTCTCACCATAAATCACAACAAACTCACCATTGAGATTGGGAAGTCGAATTAATTTCTTGGAACGTACGATCTCGACATGATTGTTTGCTAACCAATCCATGTCGACTACTACATCAAAACCCCCAATTATCATTGGCATCAAATCGATCGGAAAATCACTCCCTTCGATTCCGAGAGTACACCTCCTCAGAACATCGTGGATCAAAACTTGACTACCATCTGCTATCTCTACCACTAACGCATTCTCTATACTAATAGTGGGCATAACAATATTTTGACGAAACAATTCAGATATAAAAGAGAAATTGGCACTCGTATCGAACAGTACACGAGCAGGTACGTAGTTTAGAAGAAACGTACCCGATACCACATCAGCGGATGCCTTAGCCTCATCGGTCGTCATCTGAAAAGCTCGGCCCGGAACCCTAGATTGGTTCTCTTTCTTCTCCAGCGCACTTCCCGACTTGAGCTTCGGGCAATCTCTCTTCATATGCCTTGGTGCCTTGCACTCGAAGCAGACCATCCCTGAGATCGCGTAGTCGCGGGCGATGTGATCATTCTTACCACGTTTGTCGCAAAATCGCGGAGTGGGGTTACAGCTACCATGATGCTTGAATCGGCACCTCTGGCACCACCTAGCTTCTTGGTTGTTGTTGAAGTTTCGGTTCCCGACAAAAGGTCGAGTCCTCTTGGGAGGTTCGGAATTGCTCTCCCATTTCCTCTTTTTAACAACCATCGTAGCTTTCTCCGGTTTACTCTTCGCGTAAACATCCTCCATAAACTACGCCTCCTCAATAGTCTCACGAAGGTTGGAAGCCTTCGAACTTCGGACCATGGTCATCATGTCCGACGGTAGACCCTTCAGATAGGCCTTAATCTTCTTATTCTTCTTCTCTGTTGAGGCCACATGGCCCACTAACCCCAACTTTTCCATGAATTGACGGGTATACTCCCTCACCGTCAAGTTCCCTTTCTCAAGCGACCGAAACTCCGCCTCAATCCGATCCATAACCCTCTCGTTGCAATATTCTTCCAATAACTTTACCTTGAATTCGCCCCAAATCATTTGGGCCAAAACAGTAGAAGAGATGGTGGACTGGATAACATTCCACCATGTTAGCGTCGTATCCCTGAGCAGTTGAGTACCGAACTTCACCCTTTGGTCATCTCCGCACTCAGATGAACCGAAGGCTTGTTCGACCGCTCGGATCCACTTTACACACGCAACCGGGTCTTCGAAACCAGAGAACTCAGGTGGTCCACAACCCAGAAAGGATTTGTAGGAACAACTCTTCCCACCTCTCGGAGCACCAACAACCCTGTGCTCCTCAGTTCTGATCCCATTACCGGTGCCTCCAGAACCAACCACGATGTTTTCAGCAACCACCTCATTTCTCTTGAGGCTAGCATCGCGGTCCTCTAACAGCTTCAAGAATGCCTCTTGCTGCTTCTCCATGGTCGACGACACCATTTGCATGATTCCCGCCATCATATCAGCTTGAGGGTTTGCCTCTTGAATCACTAGGTTGGTGGATGCCAACTCCATTCGAGGCACTTGCTCCAGTGAATATCAGTGGCATACCGGGAGGAACGACAGCCGACACCCTTACCACCGGGTTTTATTAGGCGAACTAACATCGCGAAGGTCTCCGTCGCCTAACTGACGATTTCGTGTGTTCACCATAATAGAACTAATGGCTGCAACACAAGCACGAGAAATAGTAAGAGAGATAGAATAAAACACGAAGGAAAACGTACTACCATGTCACCAATTGTCATAGTAACGACATTTCAAGCACATCCACGTAAAACATCCTCATAATAACATTAGCTAAGTGAAATTATGAACATATAATACATAAAGGTTCTCGTTACCATCGCCACAACACTTGATAACCATAATTTTCGTCGACTCTAAGACTAACCCATCTTAAAACTTCTACCCAAACTCACGAATCAATGCTTAACATACTCAGTCTAAGTCTAGACATCTTACATTCATACCTAGTTCACTTAAACTAGAGATCTGATACCAACTTGTAACACCTTAAAATTTAGAGTAATTTAAAAATTTGGAAATTGGCAATATGACTTCTGTATTTGATATAAACCTCCCATAAAGGGGAAAAGTTCTAAGCTTTTACAAAAACCTGCGTACGGATATGGAATTCAACAACAAACTAATCTAAACGTAAACTATTTAGATTACATCGGTTGTCAATCCAAAATCACCAAAAGATGAGACTTAAACAAATGCCCAACGCCAAATACTAGTCATCTCAAAAATGCCTCGAGACCAAGCTCATCACTCAAGCCCTTGGCAACCTACCGCTAAAGGAACATGTTATACACATCATTTGATAAAAGTGTTAGGCTTAAAGCCTAGTGAGAACATACAGTTTATAATTTCAAGAGATATAAACAATTGTATCGAAAGTAAATCTTTTCAAGAAGGTTTAGTTTACAATTGAAATCTTTGTCACATAAGGACCGTTCGGTCCGAAAATTCATCTTGCGATGACAGGGGATACCCGATTTACCAAGGATTGTGGCGGAACACAAAAGTAGGCTACAATCCGAGTTGTGAGCTAAATACTTGGAATCCATGGCCACAAACAACTTCGGTCCGTACTAAGATGTGAGGGAGGGCCCCCGAGGAAACCAAGTCATACTCGTTCACTAGGACTACATTATGATCCATAGCTAGTAACCGGTCTCACATAACCGTACCAAAGCCCCCCGAGGGTTAAATGCATCCATAGCTACAAAAAGGGGAATAAACATCCCAATAATATAAGTCGACTCAATACCTAGGGATCCACTAGTAATAGTATAGACTTGTCACAATTTCATTTGTGACCAACCATAGTTAGTCATATGGTTCCAATAACATTTTAATTCCCAAAATGCATTTCCAAGTTTAACTGCTGATAAGAATGAAACTCATAAAAATGAGATTATATACATTCCTTCAAGTGACGCACATAAAAGTGCAAGTAATACCCATTTTACTTCAAATAAGATGGAACCCTTTATATTTCTTGTAAATGACTGGGAACCCTAAAAGCTCCCAAAACTCAAGTTAGGTCAAAATGTAGTAAACATAAATCCAACACCAAGGAGATATATAGGAACAATGTTTTAAAACCCGGGTCTACCCGGCCGGTTCAACCGGTTGAACCGGTCGAGAGACCGGGTCAACTATCACCGGGTTTTTGGGGATTTATGAACCGGATCGAACCGTCGGGTTTTTGAGAGAACCGGTTGAACCAGTATGATTGAATCGGCAAAAACCCGGGTTGACCCGGTTAAAAAAATAATTTTTTTTATATTTGTATTTTTTATGTTTTTAGATTGATATAAAACTTGTTGTTATGTATTTTTTTAATGTTTTTTGATTGATGTAAACTTTTTGTTATGTGTATTTTTAATGTTTTAATTTGTGGACATCAAATTCTTGGTTTTATAAATATACATATATAGAGGGAGGATCATGCGAGAAGTTAAACATTTTACGAGAAGACGAGAAGTGTTTAATCATAAATGATTACACGGCTTGTAAGTGTGTTTAATCATGTATGATTAAACGTTTATGTATGATTAAACGGTTTGTGTATCATATATGATTAAACATTTTTCGCCTTCTCGCAAAATGTATAGCTTATCGTTTGAACCTACCCCTACACACACACACACACACACACACACACATATATATATATATATGCAAGAAAATGAAAACTACGTAAATTTTTTGAAACCGGGTCAACCACCCGGTTGGACCGGTTGAACCGTGACCCGATCACCACACCGGGTCAACCAAAAAACCGGTTTTTAAAACATTGTATAGGAGTTCAAAATGTAAGCTTTGATATGTATAACATTTAAAAAAAATATAGTAGGAACTCACCAAGTAGGTTTTAGAAGAAAACCCGAAACCCTATATTGGAACTCTTGGAGAAGATGACAATGGAGGTTGAGACTTAAGCTCCACACTTGAACCCTTAGATGAAACAACCAACTTCTTGCAATAACTATGATAGATCAAGACGGGGAAACCCTAAATTTCGGATAGAGGATTTATGAGGGTTGAGAGAGAGTGTAAAGAGGGTAGATGAGAAGTAAATGAGATGAAATGGGGAAGAAACTAGTATTTGGGTGATTAGGGGACTCCCGCGGGTTATGCCGCGGTCTTAAGTCGCGACATAAGTCGCCCGTGTTCTGAAATGGAAAACGGACAGTGGATAGCCGCAGTGTTACTCGCGTAGTCCACTGTTTCCCAAACTAAGAATCAAGCTTCAACACACGAACTTCGCTAAATACGCGATACACACAAACAAGGTAAACGCAATATAACTAGGATCTAAAAATACAAAAGGCTTGAAGTCTTAACGCTAGAGTTACACAGCGAAAATCGGGGTGTTACATCTGAGCCACCGCCGACCACCGTCGATCTGAATCACCGTTGACCACTACCGATCACTATCGATCTGAACCACCGCCAACCACCACTGATATGAACCACAATAGTTGGATTTTGGTATCAAGATTTTCAAAAAAGGGTAGTTTGGTCATTTACCAATATTTCATTTCAACTCCAAAGCTACATTATGTGAACCAAATAGACATATTTCAATTCTTTTAACAGATTCTATTCCAATGTCTGTCAACCAAACAAGTGGTCAAACCTGATAACATTCAATTTCAATTCATTAAAAGTCAAATTCCTTTGACATATTTCATTCCATTCAAAAATATTATGCGAACCAAACGCCCCCTAAGAATTAATACAACAGAAAAAAACAAAAATAGTCCAAAGCAAAAAATAGTCCAAACTAAATTCGGCTTAAGATAAAACCCAAGGGGGCGGAAAGGACAACTTAAAAGTACAAGGAATGCAATAAATCCAATCTAGAAGGACTGAAAATGAAAAATAAGGGGTAGTATCGTCATTGGAAGAAGTTTCTGGTGGGGTTTCATTCTTTTACTTGCAAGTTTCCACCCAAAGGGCGTAATGAAGCATGCAACCCTCTAATATCTCTCCCTTCTCAATCCCCTTTTCTATCTACACAGAAACCCTTTCAAAATTAAAAGTCGGAATCAAAATCAAAATCTAAAATCTCAAATACCAAAAATAGGATTTCGTGTTCATCTATTCTTCCCAAGAAATCGGTGTTTGTAGCCTTTAATCGATAATTCTAGGGTTTACGCTGTGAATACAGCTGTAAAACAAATCTCTCCGAAAGATTTGCTATTTCTATTCTTGAAATCGTGTAATTATTGTCAGTTACAATGGCAAACGGAACAGACGGTGAAGAATACGTGTTGTTATCTTCGATTCGTCCTGGTTTGAAACGCGAATTTGCATTCGCTATGAAATCACAATCGGAAAATTATGGATTCTGCGGTCGGACGCGAGCCAGGAGGGCGCAGATGTTGCCGGAGCCTTCACCTATTCATAAAAAATCAAAAACTGCCGATCTAGGTAATGAAACAGAGGAGAAACTCGATGTTTGTTCGGAAAAAATAGTGGCGGAATCGATATCGAATACAGATGAGGAGGAATCGAAAAGTGATGTTGTTGACCCCGGTCGAACGGTTGTTGAACCAATGAGCGAAGTAAAATCTGAGCCAATGGATGCCTCAGTAAAGTCTACGCAAATTACTTCTGATTTGAAGCCGGTGAAGTTAGATGATAATCAGGATGACAAAATTGCGGAGAAGGATGGGGATGTTATTAGCTCTGTTGTCACTCCATCCAATGGTAACAATGACAAAAAGATGGAAATAAAAATGTCAAAAAAAATTGTGCTGAAGAGATTTCCAGCCAAGTTAAAGGAGCTTCTTGAAACCGGTTTGCTCGAGGGATTACCTGTTAGGTATGTTCGTGGCGCAAAGGTATACATTCACATCTTTGAACTGAAAATTAAGGCTCTTCTGTTCTAATTTAGCCTTTTGTTGTCGTCCCCTTGGGGCTTATCAAGTTTACTGTTGATCAGGTTAGAGGGAATTCAGAAAAGGGACTTCCAGGGGTAATCAGAGGATCCGGAATTTTGTGTTTCTGTGAAACGTGCGGTGGAAAGGAAGTGAGTTTGTTAATTGTAGTTTTATCTGCTTACTTCTTAACTGGAGAGAATTTATTGGATGCTGATTAGTAATAATGGTAAATTTAGGTTGTCACTCCCAATCAGTTTGAGTTGCATGCTGGAAGTGCAAATAAGCGGCCACCGGAGTACATTTACTTGGGTAATGGTAACACCCTAAGGGAGGTGCTTAACACTTGTAAAACTGCTCCGTTGGAGGGACTGGAAGAAACCATTTTAAAAGCAATAGGTTGTTCATCTGAAGAGAAACCTACATTTTGTTTGAATTGCAAAGGTGAGTTATATATGTTCTGATTTATGGTATTGGACTTGCATGTTATATTGGATTATCTCATACCTCCTTGTCTTTGATGTTTTGTAGGGTCCATACCTGAATCAGGCAATGGGAAGACAATGCTTTTGTGTGATGCATGCATGGATTTAAAAGAGTCTCAGCCTCAGCCCCAGCCCCAGCCTCAGCCTCAGCCTCAGCCTCAGCTCCTGCCCCAGCCTCAGCTCCTGCCCCAGCCTCAGCCTCAGCCTCATCCCCAGCCCCAGTCCCATTCTAGCCCTGTGCTACCTAATGATAGTAGTGACAGGTATTTGCTTCTGTAGCGGTATATTGTATTTGTTAACTAATAATAACAATATATGAGAATGATTTTTTAAATACTCATTGCTTTAGCTATTCTGTTAGCTCAGTGTTTTGCAGCGAATGTACCTCTAATGAACAATTATTTGCTGAATAAGCATTTCGTTTTGCATTAGTTGTTCTGAGAAAGTCTATGAAATATTAACAACTCAGCTGTGCTACCTTTTTGTTTGCCTTCTGAGTGCATAGTCGCATGCCATTATAAGAAAACAGTGTTGCACATATCAAGTCCATTTGATTTGATGTTTTTTTAGCTCTTTCAATTGGACGATCTCTATATCCATATCATCTTAGAACGAAAGCAAAAGGAAATATGACAAACAAGCTATAACCTGACATTACTCTAAGCTGCAAGCAATCATCAAGTTGGTATTTTATCATTGATGTTGTTGACAAACTTGTATGCTCATATATACGATCCTTTTTTCTTTCATTTGATATCTGAAGCTAATATGAACTCAGGGAGTCAGGGGCATGAGGTGAACTTCGCAAATATTGGTAGGAGCATATGTTTTGTAAAGTCTGCCAAATGATTCTGTGAATGATATTATTTTTTTGGTTTTGATTTACTGTTTCTGGTTGTCTTTTTCTGTATCTAATCTAGCACTTAGCCAAATACTCTGTTTTTGTCTGTAATTCATTTCTATTAAATGTATACATTTTCAGGTCAGCATCTCCAGTTTCTGCTCCAAATATTACTGCCAGAGTAGCCACTAGTAGTTCTAGCCGAAGCAAGGGCCAGGGAAAACTTACTAGAAAGTTAGTACTTTATTGTGTCGTGTTCTATTTGATTGATATGCTGGCGTATCAGTTTCTAGAAATTTTGATTGCTTTGGGAGGTTGATATGCCAAACCAGATTCTACATTTTATGGAAAAATAATATTATTTGACCATTTTTTTAATTGTTTGTTATATTAGAGATTTGCGGATGCACAAGTTGGTATTCAAGGAAGACGTGCTAGCGGATGGAACTGCACTAGCTTATTTTGCTCGCGGGGAGGTAATTGTTTATATTGCTAAATGGGGT
Source organism: Arctium lappa (assembly GCA_023525745.1). Lineage (NCBI taxonomy): Eukaryota > Viridiplantae > Streptophyta > Magnoliopsida > Asterales > Asteraceae > Arctium > Arctium lappa. The sequence continues at coordinate 6,927,566 of CM042054.1, read as the reverse complement.
CTTGCTACTTTTTACGCCTTAGTTTTTGCATGTACATGCTAAATGTCACTTCTTGTTTTTTGTGGTTCATAATTTCAAATTTCTTCATAATCCGGTTTTTGCGGTGGTTGGCAGAAACTGTTGGAGGGTTATAAAAAAGGTTCTGGAATCTTTTGCTATTGCTGTAACAATGAGGTACTTGGTGCAAATTTATTTGGAAATCTTATGGTTGGGGATTTGAGATACTGACTTTGTTTGCTTCATGATCAGGTCAGCCCTTCACAGTTTGAAGCTCATGCTGGCTGGGCATCACGTCGCAAACCGTGAGTTTCCCTTTAACTTGTCAGGAGATTGTTGTATTTTATTTGGTTCACTGGTTATATTGATCTTAGCTTTTATGTCCTATCATTGTGTTGAAGAGTTCCTGCTATTTAATTTTATCATTGATTTATCAAATGGCTCGATAAGATGTTTTATGGAGTCTGTATGGTTTGCTTTTTGGGAATGAGATGCCATGTTCATCATTTTCATGATTCAGCACTGTTCTTTTATTCTTCATCCAAGTCATCCTTGAACTTATATATATTTTTTGTGGCAGTTATTTACACATATACACATCCAATGGCGTCTCTCTCCATGAGCTGTCAATAAAACTCTCGCAACATAGGAAGTTCTCCGCAGATGATAATGACGATCTCTGCTCCATCTGTGCAGATGGAGGGGAACTTTTATGTTGTGACAATTGCCCAAGAGCTTTTCACCCTGGTGAGAATTTTTTTGACTTTATTTTCTGTTTTTTATGAATCTTTATTCGCAAGTATTTCTGTCTTGTGTTTCCTACATTTTGTTTAAGTTGGCACTTTTGGATTCTAGCTTGAACCATGCTTTCTTTAAACATCTATATATGATTGTACGAACCTGAATGCCGATATCCTCTTGTCTTGAATAAAGAATAGGCATTCTTCAGCTTAGGCTGAACCTTGTGCACACGGTTGCATGGAAAGTCAATTTAAAATTGTTGTACTTTCCAGCATCTGTAGGTTACCCAACCAATGAATCCGGTATATCCCATCTTGAGGTGGGGTTGGGAGGGGGGATGTGATGTACATAGAACCTGAACTCTGTCCCAAAGAGGAGAGTGACTGAGTCCATGAAGAACACCGGCTTGTGAAAAGTGTGTAAAAGAGAAAGACAGATAAGATAAATTTTGAAAAGCTAGATATGAGTAAGCAATAACAATACTAATAGAAGCAAGTACAAGAAAAAATAACTAATGTAAACTCCCAATTACCATGATGTTTTTTCAGAAATTAAAAAAAAAAAATACCGAATTAAACTCCCAAAATCGCACTGATTTTTGTCGAAATTAAAAACAACAAATCACCAGATATGCAAATCTGCAAAACGTAGGTTCAATTAACATGAAATCCCCCAAAAATGGCACTGGTTTTAATGAAACAATTTTTTCTGTGCGCTTGCTAAACCCACTTACAAGTAAAGAAGCTACATGCCTCTAAATATGCATATGTAGGTTGTGATAGACAAATCGTATACATGTAACATCAAATCTTTACTTCTAAAATTTACCTTCGGTTCTAATATTCACCCAGAATAAAACACTTTCCAGCATCTGTTGGTAGGTCTATCATGTTGCAAATTTAGTTTATGCAATGCTTTTTCTTAAATTCAATGTTTGGAAATGGCTAAAATGCAGGACTCTTTTGAGTTGCTCATATGCGTAATTCGTTTGCCAAACTGCAGAATGCATCTCAGAGCCTGTCCCCCGCGGTACATGGTATTGCAAATACTGCCAGAATATGTTCCAGAAGGAGAAGTTTGTGGAAAGAAATGAAAATGCACGTGCTGCTGGAAGGGTTGCAGGTATTGATCCCATTGAAGACATAACTAAGCGGTGCATTCGCGTTGTTGAAAATTCGCAGTTGGGAGAGTCGGGAGTTCCAGCAAAAAAAGGAGCTCCAGCATGTGTTTTATGCAGGTGTGTATCTCTGCATTTTCTTTTCACCTGCAAAGAACCATATATGAATCATCAACTGACAGATGTTGAATGTGTGGGTTATATTCTTGTCTGAGCAACTTTCTGTGCATCCTTGTTACCTGGGGTTAAATTTTACTCATTTATCACTATGTACTCTGTTCGGTAGACCCGATTATTGGGTTTCATATCTTGACAATGTTTTCATGATGCAATGTCGGATGTCTAAAGGTCTTTTAGTGCTGCTTAACTTCTTTGCATTCCATAGAGGCATAGACAAAGCTTACATTATCAAGTCTTTCTAAATTACATCAGTGACTCATGGCAAACTCTATTTTCAATTCAAATTATAGCTTGGACATCAGTAACAGTGATGCGTATGTTTAGCTTCACATTCTCTTTAAGAGTGCGATGTCTGTATGTCCAATTTCACATGTGAGTTGTTGATGCCAAAGCCCAACGTGTTGTTGGAACACAAATCTTCTTAGCACTGTATGCTTTTTCTCTGGGAAGGGAACAAAGTAGAAGGTATGTAAGTAGCTGCTATTCTAAATCTTATTCAAATTCTTCACTATAATTTTTGCAAGCCCGGGGTCTTCATGAAACAACCTCTCAAACGGGGCCTTTTTTGGGAACAAAGTAGGGGTGGAGGTATGGTATGTGTACATGTTACCCTCTTCAGACCCTGGTTTCCAGTGGGGCTTTTTTGGGTCTGTTTTGTTTGGTTTTTAAGTAGTTTTTATTTCGTCCATGATATATTACATTGTGTAAACAATTGTATATTGGCACCATAGGTCCTATATAATTTGATGAATACCTTATCGTCCATGGATGGTATGTGACATTGTAATCCTGTTCCATTTTATTTCCTCTTTAACATTTTGTTGTTATCCTTTACTGAAAAGTGCCACATATTTAGCTCGGATGATATGCCAAACCAAACAAAACAAGCCCAATATATTTCACTTGGAAGTAGGGGGTTGGGATGGATGCAGTTTTTTTTCGCCCCAAGGAGTAGAGTGGCCGTTTCTATGAAGACCCCCGGCTTGATAAAAAGTATTTGCAAAAAGGTTTTGGGAAGACCTGAGTGCTATAGAAAGTTTATCAAAAGCTTGAACAGTGAAGGATGACTTGAGACAAATTTGGTCAATCATGAGGAGTTTTTAAAAAGAGAACTAAGAAAAGTGAATAGTAAGGAAAAAAATTCTCACGTGTAGGAACAGGAAAACACAAAAAAAAGTACAAAACACTAAACATTTCCTTATTTATAGTAAGACTTTGGTAACCTTGCCAACTCTCTAACTCGCCCCCTCTACTTCTCCATCTCCCTTCTCTTGTCAATATTATCTACAAGTCTATATCTATTGTATGCTACTCTAGTCCTGCATCTCCATGAACTTGTCATGCCCTTGAAGATGTGTAAGGCCATGACGTCTATACTCAACTACTCATTGCAGGTACTTTTTGGCTTGTCTCTCTTCCTTACACCCACGATTGTCACATTTTTATCCCTGCTCATTGGTGTTGTCATTTGGCGCTTGCGAATGTCTCCAAACCACCACAATTCATTTTTGCAACTTCCAACTTTCTTTGATGTGCCTTTTTTTTTTCAACACTTGGATCCATATGATATAGTTGGAATGATGAAAATTACTCTCCGGTTTGGTAGAACTTTCTTGTCACACAGCACTCCTGTGGCAGCCCCCCACTTTAACCACCCTTCTTTATGCGATGTGTTACGTCCTCATTGACCTGATCATGGAGATACTTGAAACTTTCTTTCGGGTATTCTTTGCTCCCCAATGTTAACCTGGATGAATTTACTAAATGGTTTTTGCATTGTGCAATTTTATTGTCATAATTGATTTTGTTTTATGTTTCTAGGGTAATGCTTTACCACTTTGGATAACGTAGATCCCTAAATGTGTACCCTTTTTATTCACGTCTATATATTCTTGACATTCTCAGGGCACATGATTTTAGCAAGTCTGGATTCGGCCCGAGAACTGTCATCATATGTGATCAGGTGCTTTTTCAGTTTTGTAATAATTTGTTCATATGTGGTATTATGCGATATGCTGCTTCTGCGTTCCTATAGATTTATAAAAATTGTTTGGTTTTCATTACAGTGCGAGAAAGAGTACCATGTTGGCTGTTTAAAGGAGCATAAGATGGACAACCTAAAGGTGCACCAAACATTTTCGGTTATATACATGTTCTATGTTTTCCATATCAATCTTCACCATATCTACATTTTTGTGATCTAAAATCAGTATTTAGTATCGTTATCTTTATGTACCTTGAACTCTTCTGTTTACTCATTGGTGTGCATTGTATCATGGCATGATGTGTATTGCAGGCATTGCCCAAAGGAGATTGGTTTTGTTGTGTGGATTGCAATAATATTCATACATCCTTGGAGAACCTGGTGGCTGGTGGAGAGAAAATGCTTCCAGACACTACACTGGGTGGGATAAAGAAGAAGCAGGCAGAACAAGGATTAGAACCCAGTGCTGAACTTGACATTAGATGGAGGCTTTTGTGTGGTAAAATGGCTTCCGATGAAACAAGAGTATTGCTATCTAAGGCTGTTGCTATTTTCCATGTGAGTAACCATAACTTGTTTTTTTTTTCTTTTATAAAATATACAATCACCAATTGGATCTGAAGTTTGATTGAACATTGTATGTCTGCGAGTCTACTTACTGGATCTTTTTTGTCATTAATTTACCTTAGGACCGGTTTGATCCAATTGCCGATTCAACCACAAGCCGTCTTGATCTGATTCCCCACATGGTTTATGGGTAATTGATTTTGTTCTTGTTGAGTGTGCGTTTGGTACTCGGGAGTCAGGACAGGACAGGACAAAAACTTGTTGTCTCACGTTTGATGCAACATTTAGATTGAGACACGACAAGACTCTTTGGGACAAAAATGCATTTTCTTTTCACATCAAAACAGGTGGAACAAAAATCAGGGAGATGGGAAGAGATTGATAAATTACTAAACTACCAATGTCAAATTAAAATCCTAAAACCTTGCACCATTCTTTCACCTGCCTAATTCTTTCTTGCCCATCCTGTCCAGTCCATTCTTCATACCAAACGCACGCTTTAATGGATGGTATTAATTGGTTTCTTCTTCCAACTAACATTTCATTTGACATTGCTTCAGGAGAAGTTTAAAACAACAGGATTATGGAGGGATGTACTGTGCTATATTGACAGTCAAGTGAGACCATCTCTTAATTTAAACACTGTTTCTTGCTTCTCATTTTATGTGGGTACAATTGTGATTCATCTCTAAACGTGCAGCTCAACGGTTGTATCTGCCGGCATCTTTCGCATATTTGGCCAGGAAGTAGCGGAACTTCCTTTAGTAGCAACAAGTAGCGAATGTCAAGGATTGGTGAGTAGTATCAAATGTGCTTCTCTTGCTTCTGTGTGCTTTTCTGGAGTTTACTCCATTCTTATCCATGTGAAATGTCGTGTAGGGTTATTTCCAAGCTCTGTTTTCTTGCATCGAAGAACTGCTAGCTTCTCTGAATGTGAAAATTCTTGCGCTTCCTGCCGCTGATGAAGCTGAATCCATATGGACTAAGAAGTTTGGTTTTGAGAAGATGCCTGATGTAGAGGTGTGCTCTTTTTCATTGCTTTTCTTTAATGCTTACTCCCTCTGTCCCAAAATAAATATACACACTGAAAAATGCCAGAGTTTTAAAAATGTGTAACTATTACTCTTTTTGAATAACCAAAAGACAGTTTTACCCTTGTTAATAGAGGGAATAATGAATTTTCTCATCTCATAATTAGGGGTATAATTGGAAAGTAGATACTTACTTTTGAAAGTGGACGTTTATTTTGGGACAAACAAAAATAGAGATAGACACTTATTTTTAGGCTGGAGGGAGTATTATATTTTCAGGAAGTGGGTGGAGTATTTTTTACTTGAAGATAGGATCGATAATCACACACAATCACGACGAAATGAAAATTTGAAAACATGGTTCAACAATTTGTTTACATCTATCGGTCAATCTTATGTATATTGGATTTGGTTTGGAAGTTCTCTATTTGTTGTTATTCTTAAAGATGAGATGTTATGTTGCAGTTGAAGCAGTATAGAAGGAATTACCAGCTGATGGTTTTCCAAGGAACCTCAATGCTATACAAGACTGTGGAGAAGCAGCCTTAAACAAGGAAAAGGGTTTAGTAAAGTTTTTTGTGAATTGGCTATAACTAAAAACATGCTTATTTTTGTGGGGTTTTATGGTTATAGTTGAATCAGATCTATACCAAATATTTCTTGTTGATACACCAAGCAGATACGATTGTTGGCCGAAGACCAAAATTTTTGTTTTTGTTTTGTTGTGGGCCGATTTGAAGGGCGTTTTTGATGGGAGATGTAGCTTTTGTTTTGATATGGTACACAATTTGAATATAATCAAAAGCCTTATTATATTCTTGCTATTGCTCCTTTTTCTGTTCAATTGTTGTGTCTTGTATTTTATGGTTCAGGAATGCAGCTGCTGTTTTTGCATTAAAATACATTGATAATGATTGGGATAGGTATAAAGGGGTTTTAGTTAAATTACAGTTAGGAGGTGTAAAGAGCACGATTATATAAGTTAATTTGAACATGGGATAGCCGAAGATCACTATATGATGGGGGTCTAGGGGTAACCACCTTGCGGTGTAATCAGTGGCATCGATAATGATTGTAAAGTGGCATTGATTGATATGTGTAATGTGTTGACTTAAATGTTTAGCAACCGTTTTAATTGATTGATATGTGTAATGTGTTGACCTAAATGTTTAGCAACCGTTTTTATATGTTGGTGGTTGTTTTAACTGGTAATCACCCGATAACCGTAGTTAGTTGTAGGTGATTATATACCTTTAAAAATTATTTTTTAATCTATCTTTGATAGAGGAGCAAAGCAAATTTTATGGGTTTTCTCGGTTTTTTTCTCCCAAAAATATAAATTTCATTAAACCCAGTAGATATATTACTTTTATTAAGTGTTCCTTGCAAGTTCCAAGTTTCTATCCCATGATATCCTGAATTCTAACATTATGTAGGTAAGGTTGGCGAATAGAATGTATGCGAACTTTTCCTTTACTCCTAGGTAAGGGTAGGAAGTCTATTAATGCGAGAATTTTCGGCTTGAATATTGAAATATTTTTAAACAATCAAAACTTGCAAAACATTCGGCAATTATTAAAGTGATTACAACAATTTCATAAAACAAAAACATTATTTTAGACAATGTTTTATTACAAATAGTTATGTAATAAGGGTCGAGCCTTTGAGGCTACTCTATGTAAGACATCTCTTCGAATACCTTAAGGTTATTGAAAGAGGTGGACTCGACTAAAAATACCCTTACCTACTTAATTTTCTTCACATACTTATCACCATTGAAACTTATTTTTTACATTTTCTAATGCATGATTTAATCTGATTCTGATATAAAATAAGGTGCATATAATCACCTTATTGAAAATTTTTCTATCGGCCTTCCTGAATCCCACATGAGTAATCGAGGTATATACGAGTTAATATGGACATCGTTGATTACCAATTTTTTTATTTAGAATTTTGTAATTTTTAATTATTCCATATCACACACCAACGACAACAATTAAGAGGGTGTTTGGTTCATGGATTTTGAAGGAATTGTAAGGAATTGGAATGAATAAATCTTTTAACCAAATTCTAAATCCTATGTTTGGTTCACATAATGAAAATGATTAAATTCTTTGAATTCCATTAAATTCCACAAATTAAGGAGTTCATCATTCCTATGTTTAAGTGAAATAATTGAATTCCATTCAATTCATACCAACCAAACACGTAATCAAATTTCATTCCAATTCATTTAAAGTCAAATTTATTCAATGAATTCAATTCCATCAAAATTCATTCTGCAAACCAAACGCACCCTAACATGAATGCACAATTATGTTGACTAGTCAATAACGAATTTAGGCGGGAGATTTCAAAATTTGAAATTTATATTTTCATATTTAATTATTCATTTTTTATTTTTGTTTTGTCCATGCCCCCTTTTACTTTTCCATATTCGCCTTCTACATGCGTCACCACACCATAACCACTTTCTCTCTCTATCACAAAGGTATCTAGGGTTCTTTCTACAGTACATCTTCACCATTTCTTCTTTAATCCTTCGATTCGTTTACACAGATCACCTGCTGATTCTTTCTTGTTAATCTCTGAATTTTCAGCAGGAATTTTTCAAATCTAAGAAATCACAGCGATTATGGGCCAGATCCAGTACTCTGAGAAATACTTTGATGATACCTTCGAATACAGGTGATTAATGTTTTCTCTGCTACTTTATATGACGATTTGAAGTATTATATGTGTTTCGCACTTGTAATTTTCAGGCATGTAGTTCTTCCTCCAGAAGTTGCGAAACTCCTTCCGAAAAATCGTCTTCTTTCTGAGGTATGTACTTAATTGTCAGTGTTCGTATGTTGTTTCTCAGCTTATTTTGAATCATGTTCGAATTAATTACGATTTGGTCAAATTTCTTATACCAGATTAAGATTTCGTGTAGAAGATATTATGTATGGATTTTGATGTCAACTTGACCAATTAACTTCCAAATTGATATGATTTGAAGGAATTAGCTGCAAAAAATTGATGTATCTATGTGTTGGTGTTTAGAATTTGAAAAGGCATTATTACCCTATCAATGCAAACTTATGAAGTTTGACCTCCAAAGTGAAAGTACTCTACACATATTTATGTTCCCATCAAGCGTACATTGTTCTTATTTCTCAAATTCAATAAAAGGACCAATAAGTTCACTTAGGTATGTTCTACTGTGTTGTATAGAGATGCCTGATAATATTATTTCTAGATGCATATATTCATTATCTGTCCAAATAAATATATTCGGTTTTCAGTTCTCTGGGTGTAAATTTAAATGGTTTCTGTTTTTCTGCATGAAATAGAGGATGCTCATGCCATTTGACAACAGTTTTTTATCCACAAAAATCCGTGTGGTTCACTTTGAATCATTGACTCCCGATGCCGCCTTTTGGCCTTATGAGTTATGATTAATAAAGGAATCAAAACCACTTAGAGCATGACATATCACCATATTGAGTTTCGATAAACATGCAATAAAAAATGGCTAGAATCACTCCAGTTGATTTTTGAATGTTCATTTTAAGATACTTTAAAAATCCTAAGATGGAAACATTATGTATTCAGAAGTCTATGAAAATTCAAGCTAATCTATACATTCATAATTTTTTGGTAGATAAATTCTGCATGATGAAATTCTAGAATTTACTTGACAAGAACACTGAACATAAGGCACATCATAAACTATTAGGAATCAATGCTAGAATGTGATAAAATCGGTGAAAAATTTCCCCTACTTTGTGAACTCATGTCCATTTTGGAGATCTACATGGACAAAGAACAATATTGCTGTTCTTTTTTATTATTATATGCTTTCGGATCTTGTCTTTTCAACTCAGTACACAGCAGGAACATAGGTACATACAGTAGCGGTTTTGATCTATTTTGAGGTTGAAATTGACTTTATTTAAGCTTGTTTGATACCTAGTTGTGGTTTTGTTCTTGTAGAGCGAATGGCGTGCGATAGGAGTCCAACAGAGTCGAGGGTGGGTGCACTATGCGATTCACCGACCTGAGCCACACATCATGCTCTACAGGAGGCCTCTCAACTTTCAGCAGAACCAAGAAAACCAAGCTTAAGCTTAGCAAAGCCTGCTTTCTAAGTGAAGTTAATGGCATAACTTGATATCAGATAGATAATATCTATTATGAACCAAAATCTCATTTCCTCTAGAAATGGATGTAAGATATGCTTGTAACTCTTTCATACTTTAAAAAACTAGCATCTTGATTAATACTTGTTGGTATGGAGTATTTAATCATAGTCTTTTGTTGGTTACAATGTTAATGGTACCTCATAGTGGTAAAATGGTTGTATTATGAGATATTATATTTACATCACAGTCTAGTGGTGGACACATGAATTTCTTTGAGCGGATGCACCTTTAAGATAGATTGGGAGGGGGTGGGGAGTCAATGTGGAGAATAATTAATTATGTTGATTTGGTGAATAAAATATATTTTTTGAAATGAAATTGACCTTAACCTTTAAAATAAATATATGTTGCTTTGAAATTGAAATAAAAGTGGCACCTTTTTAGATGAATTGGAAATGAGAAAGAAAATGAATCATGATGAAAAGTGTAAAATCAAATGAGATATAAATTAACAAAAAGTCTTTCTGGTGTAATTTGGAAAAAAGAGAAAAAAATATATAACATACTGGATATGTGTGGGAGATGCTCTCACTACATGCTCTCTGTGTTCATTTTTTTTTGAACAACAACAAACAATTTTGTCAAGACCAACTTGTACGATTTTAATTGGAACTCAAAGAACAACTCCCCTATCGTTCTACAATCATTTTCAAAAATTACTTTATTTTTATTTACCCAAATAAGGTAAATCACGCTCCATAGAACTGTTGTCCACCTCTTTGATCCTTTTGTATTATTTCCAAATTGCCCCCTAACCCCCATTAGCTCATTCAAGGCACTCACCCGCTCCATATTTAAATTTCACCATCGCCTCATAAGTTTTCATATAATCTTTACCTCTTCACAATTTACTAACGCATGGTCCACCGTTTAGACCTCCTTTCCACATCTTGGACAAAGAATGAAGTCTAATTCAATACCCATCTTGTCCAAAACCGATCTTGTAGGAATTCTCTCAAGATTTGCTCTCCACACAAAATTACAGACTTTCTTCGGAATTGATTTCACCCACTTAGTTTTTTCAACGTTTCCTCCTACCTCTACTCGATTTTCCTCTACCAACCCTCGTAATTTTTTTTACCGAATATCCCCCTTGGGTATCCAATCGCCAAAGAGCCCCATCCTCACTTCCTTCCTTAGGTGTGTAATCTCTAATCACATTATTTAAAGCCTCTAACTCCCCAATTTCCCTTTTAGGATGTATTTCTTATAAAAATTTGTTTGGTTTTTAATGGGATCACATAGTTACATATATTTGTTATAGTGAAGATAGGTACAAAATACAATGTTTTAATAATTTTTAGTAGGTCTGACAAACGTGTCGTGTCGGGTTCAAAGTTAAACGAGTTGAAAATGTCTGACCCTAATCCAACCTGTTTAATAAACGGGTCAGAAAATCTCAACCCTAACCCGACCCGTCTAACCCGCCACGACCCGCCTAACCTGTTTAAGTCGTTTAACATTTACAAAACTAAAAATTGAAAATTGAAAATTCACAAAAAAATACAATACAAAATTCAAATGAAAACATTAGAATTCCAAATTTATAGTTCAAACTTATAAATTATAACCAAATTTAAAACACAAAAATCCAAATCATTAAATAGAAAACTTATTATATATATATATATATATAGTCGGGTTCAAACGAGAACAATACCTATTTAAAAGAACACGAGAACTAACAAAATCATTAGTGATTTTACATTAACACACAAAAAAAGGAGTTTGGCCGCGGCTTCAGGTTCGCGTGACATTTTTGCACGTTAATATAAAATCACTAATGATTTTGTTAGTTCTCGTGTTCTTTTAAATAGTTACTGTTCTCGTTTGATCCTCTCTCTCTCTCTCTCTCTCTCTCTATATATATATATATATATATATATATAAACGGATTATTTTCGAGTTGAAATTTTTGACCCTAATCTTACCCGTTTAATTTTCGTGTCATGTCGTGTCAACCTGTTTACTTAAACGAGTTGAAATGTATTACCCAAACCTGTTTATTTCGTGTCGAATTCGTATCGGGTTAGCGTGACGTTTCAGTTTTTGCCAGGTCTAATTTTTAGCCGCTATATTATATTTTTGTCAATTTTGGCTATTTATTTTTACCCCCTTCATATGAAAAATAAGAAAAGGGAAAGATAGAAAGAGAAGGAAACAAAAACCCATTGATACACGTAAAAGAATCAAAAGGGACAGGGGAGCGGATGAGGTTATATAAAAGACACTTAAAAATATTATAAAAAATAAGAAGATCAAAATACTCTTGAATTAATAGATTTTTTAATGAAAATTAGTTGTAGGACCAAAGTGTAACATATAACAATCATAGTAACTGAAAGTGTAGGGACCACCACTAAAATTTACCAAACGTTTTGCATAGGGTTGTAAATGAGACGAGGCAACTTGCGAGCTACTCGAGATCGGCTCGGTCAACACTCGACTCGAACTCGAACTCGAGCTCGACTCGATATACTAACGAGTTGAGTCGAGCCATCTGATACTCGACTCGATAAGCTCGTGAGATACTCAAATACATTTTTATGTAATTAACTTTATATTATAATTTATAAAATATAATGTAAAAATATGACAAATTTATCTTTATAACTCTATATATAATAAAATGTTAAAATGAGATATAAATTAGTTATGGTGATTATGATTTTACATATTAATAAATTTTCATTTAAAAGAAAAAAATAAGTCAAAGATAATATTAAAATAAAACTTCTTAATATTAAAAATAGGTATAAAGAAAATATGAATTTCTCCTTCTCCACTCCTTATTCTAATCCCACATCGCTTACACAAACCTAACTTACCACTATCACCTTTCTATATAAATGAATTCTATCCCATATCGTATAGTAAAAGGATTCTAACTCATGGCCACTTATATAAATTGTAATGTAAGGTTGAGTGTTTTTGACTCATCTTGTTATTTTAACCTTTTAGTTTGAAATGTTTTGGAACACCCCTTAAACTTAAGTGGGTGCATATTTCAAGTTCTTCAAAGTTTTGTATTGAAATTTTTTATTGAGCGGGGACCTGCTCATTTTAAGATTTTTGTTTATGTTTGTTTATCATTTTATCGAGTCGAGTTTGATTCGAGTTCGAGCTCGAGTATTAGGTTTCGAGTTCAAGTAGAGCTTGGGTTTTCACAACTCGCGAGTTTTCGAGTTGAGTTTGAGCTTTATTTGAGTTTGAGTTTGATTCGAGCTTAAAACGAGTTCGAGCTCGAGTATTAGCTTTCGAGTTCGAGTCGAGCTTGGGTTTTCACTACTCGCGAGTTTTCGAGTCGAGTTCGAGCTCGAGTATTAGCTTTCGAGTTTGAGTCGAGTATAATGATACTCGAGCTCGACTTGCATCATTTACATCCCTAACTTTTGCATATATATATATATTTTAAATTCTTTTTTACTTATGAATTGTCATGTTGAGCATTACTCAACATAATAACACATTATAGTTTTGATAATTTAAGATATTATAAAAGAAATAATGTTTGTAAGCATTCAAAACCACACTTTTTCATCAAGAACACACATATCACTAGGGGTGTTCATCTAAACTGTCAAACCGTACAAACCGTCCATACTGCATCGCACCGCACCGTAAAGAGCGGTTTAGAACTTCCGTGATGCGGTTTGCATTTTTGCCAAACCGCACGATGCAGTGAAGTTTGCGGTTTTGAGTTATCAAACCACGGTTCAAACCGCACCGCACATTTTATATATATGTATATATTTTTAATTTTATCTATTACACACATATATGTATAGGGGCAAGTTCAAACGAGAAAGTATGTATTTTGCGAGAAGGCGGGAAAGAATCTTGACCAACCATCTAATTTATTTATGGGCTATATTAATAATGGCAAAATTATAAATTAATGGGCTAATTCAAAAATTACACACGTTGACATTTAATTGTAAGGGCAAATTGGGGAAAAAAACTTTTTTAATCATGGATATATATGTATATATATATATGCCTCCTAATTTATAGGATTTCATAATTATCACTTGGCTTCTTAAAAAAAAAGATATTTATCAATTACCTCCTTTTAAAAAAATATAACTATTAATTACCTTTATTGAACCATCCATTTAGTAATTAATGATACGCCAAATCCCCCATCTAATCGGTTTTTCTCTCATCTTGACCATGAAGACGATCACCGTTCGACAATACAAAGTAATCATATATGATAATACAAAGTAATCATATGTGATAAACTAAGATGCTCGTATGATAATACCAAGTAATCATATATGATAATACTAACTAACCAATGTGTTATCACATGTGATTATTTAGTACATCAACATATTTTGGGAACAACATGTCAACAATACACGTAATCATATGTGATTGACAATACATTCTTCTTACCAATCAAGTGATATCACAAGTGATACTACTTCATAATCAATATATTATCAAATGTATAATTATCAATAAGCACAAGTGATTACAAAATATTAACTCGTCTTGGTCTCTTAATTCAATACAAAATCATATGTGACTTGGATGAACGAAGGAAGAATTGATAAGCAACACAATATCATATGTATAATTGAATGAAGGAATTCCAAAGTTAGAAAATAGTGACTTGGATTCATTGATCGATGACAATGAAACAGTAACAAAAAGAAAAGATGAGATATCGAATTCTGCAACAATTCTACAAATATGTAACAAAGAATTGTCAAACAAAAAAATGCATAAACGATTAAATGAAATTAGATACCAACTTTCAATTTAATTTTGATAAAAAAAATCAAATCCCAATTTAAATGGGAGATAGGATCTGCTGGAGATAAGCCATACTTATCCCTTTTAAAAGTCTTATTTACCCTTTTTAATTGAAAATAAATGAATATTAATTAAAATTTTGATTTAATTAGGTGGTTGACTAGAATTCCTTCTCCCATTCTCGCAAAATGAATATCTTCTCGCATGATCCTCCCTCTATATGTATATATAGAATAATTGCAATATTTATATTATATGTATTTAGGAATCAAACGTATTGAATATTTTTATTTTTTTTACTATAATCACGTTATCATTGATTTTAGAGTAAACTATTTTCGTCCATGTGGTTTATAGTTTATAACTATTTTCGTCCCTGATCTTTAAAAATTGTTTTTTTTGGTAATTATGGTTTGCAACTCGTTTCGTTTTTAATCCCTGAGAATATTAGTTTCAGGGACGAAAAGGGAAATGAATTGCAAACCACGATGACCAAAGAAACAACTTTTAAAGTCATGAACCAAAATGATTATAAACAACAAACCACAAGGACGAAAATCGTAGTTTACTCTTGATTTTAAAATGAATTTTTGATCTTATAATTATTGAATTTTAGGTGTAAAGTGCGTAAGGTACAAACTGTATAAACCGCACCGCATTTTGCGGTACGGTTTTGTACAATTTGAGGTATATGCAATGCAGTTTGCGGTTTGAAAAAATGCCCAAACCACACCAAACCACACCGCAAACACCCTACATACCACCACACTCTATTCTAATACCAGTCGCACCCATCCTAGTTGGCATTGTAATTAATCTCTCTCTCCCTCAACCCCAAACCTTCCTCCTCATTTTTAAATCTCTTCAAGTTCCCTTTGATTTTCAGGACTGATTGGATTTGAACGAATTTAGAATTGAATTCTATTTCAATTTCATATTTGGTTTGAAGTATTTCCTAAATTTGAAATCCCAGGAATTCAGGATTTTGAAATCTTTCGTATGTGGTTGGTATTATGAGATTTTGTAGGATTTGTATGTAATAATGTGTTACAATATGTTAAAAACATTTGTTTTGTAATAATTAATTAATATAAAGGTAATTTAATTATATGTGAGATTATTTATATCGAATTAAATTCAATTCTATTCCAAATTCAAATCCTTCCACGCAATCCAAATTCTCAAAGGCTATGTTTGGCAATCAGCTAGCTGGTAGCTGAAAAACTATCTGATGAAAAAGTCACGTTTGACAAAAACTAGTTTATAAACATGTAAAATTACCAAAAAATGAAATTTAGAAAAAATAATCAATTATAATATTTAATAATATTATTAAAACAAATTTATAGTAATATAATATATTAATTAATACAAATAAGGTAGTAAATAATAAAATATATTAATTAAAAGAATTTGAAATTTATTATTATGTATATTATAAATTTTGAATTTTAAAAAAAATATACAATAACTTATGATTTTAAAAAAACTTTACATATAATATGGAAAAAATAATCAAATAATAATTATAAAAATAATTATAATTGATAACTAAAATATATTGATCAATATTAAAAAAATTGATATAATTATCAATAATTCTAAATAATTAAAATTTATATCAATGTATAATTAAAATTTATGTTATAATTTTCAGATAATATTAATTAATTAATAATAATAAATTTTAATAACTAATATTTATTTATAATTAATAGTTAATACATAACAATGGATATTAATGAGAGCTTAATTGGAATAATAAAAAAAAACTTCTCATAAGCTACTTCAAGTAGCTTATCAAAAAACCAACTTATTTTTGCCAAACAATGCCAAAGTGTTCAAGGTAGATTAGTTTGTAATAAGGGTGGCAGTGACAACGACAATGGAGAGATCCTAATCTTTGATAAACCCAACGAAGAAGGTGACGTTTGGGAAAAGAGAGAAGACGAAGAGGCCGACATTGATAAATATACATTATATGAATTTCAAATCTGGTTCAACTTTGTATATTTATTGAAAAACACATTCATTAATTAACAAAATACTATACACTAATGAATTAAACATAACATATGTTCCATTATGATTATAGACGGACATTCGTTGATGAGTATACCCATTTCATAAATTACTATACACTAATAGATTTCATACAACATATATTCATTCCTGAATATACTCACATATATAATACAATACGCAAATAACTTTCATATACGTATACCGGTTGATCACCAATTGGAACCCGCCATCTATCATATAAAATCCAATACCACATGTTGCACTGACCAGCATATTGGGCTACCACATGTATCTTTCGGACACTTTTAATCATATATATTGTTAACGCCAAAAATTATCCAAAAGGATAACTTAAGGTTGATGCATGTGGAGCATTAACAACTAAAGATAGTAATCGAGCGACAAAACGTGCGATAAAGACAGAAATAAAGAGACAAAGGATTTGATGACGCGAAAAAATCTCAACGAGGAAAAAACCGCAGACGACAAGGAAGAGTCGTTAGAACACTATGATCGCTAAACAGGGGCGATGTTCTTACGTATTACAATGTTTCACAGTTTAAATAAAAAGAACTGATACAAAGCCAATAACAATCGTATGTCGTGTATAAAACACACTTCAGTCGTGTGTAAAGTATTGTGATCGTGTATTCTTTCAGAGAAAGAGAGTTCTTTTGTTGCTAGCTCGTATTCTCCAGATTCGTGTGTGTCCCTTTAATGAGATATGGGTCTTGGTATTTATAATCTTGATCGTCGTAAATGTGTCATTGAATTCTTGGATAACGGTCGATAATCTTTAATGACCTTAATGCCTTTGGTCGGTTATAGCCGTTGGTCTTTAAGAGCATTAAATCTGCATTGAATGAATAAGAAAAAGTGTCGGTCATCTGTTAGTATCATCGTGATCGTGGGGAATCTTACAACCGACGTACGATAGACATACGGCCAGAGGTCGCGACTAACACTCGACTTACATTCTCAAAAGTGACGATGAGTTTTGTAAATATGTATGGTCGACAGGATCTTATCTTAGTACAATATTAATCGTGCGAAAAATGTATCGTAAATGCTTCTTGTCGTGGTCATGAATTTTTACCCAAACATATATATATATATATATATATATATATATATATATATATATATATATATATATGATTATGTGTTTATTAACTTCTCGTATAATTCCCTCACAACTTCAATTAAACACGTTATTTTATATACGATTTAAACATCATCAAAACATACCCTTCTTCGAAAACTTCATTAACTCTTAATTAATCAAAGGAGTCTTATAATCAACAACTGGGTTATGCCCCAAGAACAAACCAACATGACCCATGAGCTTATCTTTCCTTGAAAACGTTGTGCCACAAGAACATCGCCATTTCACATCCCCACAATGCTTCTCGTGAGTCCGTAAATCCGAAACCACCGAAAACCGCTTCCCGTGACACCGATTACACGAGAACACCTTCGGACAATGGCTCCGTTTATAGTGGTTCTTCACGCAAACCATCGACTTCAACGGCTGGAACTTCGGATGCCTCCGGTTCCACCGACACCCTTCTTCCGGACACGAATACTTCCTCGTAACCGATGTCGTCGTCGAACACCCGTTTACCGCGACCGGCTTCGCTAGCGCCGCAACCGACTTATACTCGTCCCCGTGGGCTCGCATATGCATCCTCAAATTCGCGTCCCGTTTGAACCCTTTCCCACATATTCCGCAATAATGCGTGTATTTTGCTAGCAAATCCGCCGCCTTCATTTCCACGATATCGATATCGTGGTTCTTGATCGACCACAATCTTTCTTTCGAATTCGGTTTCTTCTTCTCCAAACCGCCAACATTACCAATCATGCTATTCCGATCAACACCACCGTCGGCGGACCACTGATCAAACATGGCGATATCGATATTGATGGCGTTAACGTTGGATTGAGTCGTTTGATCATCGAATCCAACGATCATTTCTTGATGGGTGTTGGCGATTTCGGTAACACTCGACTGGTTAGCATCGGGGCTAATGTTTTGGCAAGTGAAGATGATGTTGGAGACGATTGAGATGATTTCTTGAAGCAAACCGGCGACGTTTTCCATGGTTTCCGGGGAGGTGGAGTGATTGATGGTTGGGGTTTGTGTGAAGAAGATGGTGGTGAGAGAGTGAAGTTGTTGGGTTTTGTTGAGGAGAAGAGAGAGGTTGAAGATGAGGGAATCGTTGTTGGGTGTGAAGCAGAAGGCAGCCATTGGAGATGGAATTTGAAGGTTGTGTTTTTGCAGATGTTTTGGAGGTGTTTATATAGTCATTGTCCATACATAAACTCAATTTTAGACATACATAATTATTATATATTTTTGTTATTAAATAGTATCTTTATTTTTATTTAGTTTTTCTCCCTCATCACAAACTCTTATATATTTGTTCATTAATTAAAAATAAATATAAGAATTTATTACCTATTGCTTGAAAATGAATTCTTATTTTAGGACAAATATAAATAGAAAAATCAAAACTTGTTTTTGTTTTTTTTAAGAAGATGGTATAATTTAAGCGTCAAATGTTATGGAAAAGAAAAAGTCAACGGTTAAAGCCATCACTGCTTGCCACCTTCCTTAGGTAACCCTAGCAATTACATTCGTCATATGTTATTTATTTTTTATTTGTTTAGAGGGTGATGTGGATTTTGTTAATTTATAAATGTGAACCACAAATTAAATCAATTAAAATTTGATACAAAATTATAATTAAATAAGGATTTTGTTTGCTAGTTATATATATAGGAAAGACGTTCAAAAACGAGAACATCGGAATAGTATTGGACTTTTAATTTACTTAACTCATAATAAAAAATTTAAAATAAATTAGTATTTATAATAATTTTTGTTATCTTAAATTTGTCTTTATCCCTTAAATGGTTATGCTGAAGTTTCCGTTGTAGATATAATAATGTGATAATCATATGATGAATCAAAGATCGAAAACTTCTTATGATGTAATTTTGCTGTGATAGTGATGTAATAAATCGAAAACCAACTGATCAAGTCCACAATCATCAGCTCTATCTATTCATTATATGATTTGCGGTATTTTTCCCATTTTACCTTTGCATGCCTTCGCTATTCCTAAAAAGGATAAATATTTATACACTATTTTATTGCTTACTGAATCTTTTTAAAACTGTGACTTAAAACAAAAAATGTTGTCGCATTTACATAAATCACAAATGTTCTCGTTTGAATCCTTCGGACACAGATGATTATGTATATAGTAATGAGATCTTTCTTAACCACAAGGGCTGTGGTGTGGTAGTAAAAACTTGGGGAGTTCATAGCCCTCAACCCGGGTTCGAGCCCCACTAACAGCACTTGTGGCCACTGAGGATAAACTCAGGGCTGCACGCTTTAACAGTTGGACCAAAGACCCTAATTACCAGTGATTAGTCAAGGCCATAGGCCCAGGATACCCTTTCCTAAAAAAATGAGATATTTCTTGTCTTTAATTTGCTCATAGCAGTTTAATTGGGTATGTTTATTTTGTATTTCTATGTTGTTATGCAACTACTGTAATGCGCTCATTTTCTACATGAGAACATAAATAATATTATTCATAAAACCATAAATCTAATTACATAATCTCCAAGTCAAACCATGGTCAATTCATAATTTCATCTAATTTATGGCCGAATTAAAAGAAAATAGATAAAATATGTTGAAGATGATCTTATTCTCGTCTGAGTTTTGTAAATATTTCCCCATCATTTTTCTTTTTTGTTAAATTAACAAGTAACTTGCAGCACCACCCTAAAACCAATTCCGTATGACAAAATGGGTAAGATAGACTAATTGATAAACATATCGAAATAGGAATGTTTTTAAAATAACCATACATCTAGATTTTTTATTTTATTTTGTTTCATAAATAATTCAATCCCTAAAATAGTTATACAAACAATTATTAAAATAATAATTCAAAATTTTCAATAAAACAATTTAAATAAACAATTTAAAATGTTGCAAATACTTGGCTATAGGTTAGGATGTTGGTCTTATGTGTGTTTATGGGTTGGATTGATCGGGTTGAAGACATTTGAACAACCTAATTCAATGTTGGAGGTTTGAAAATCTTGTGAGTGCTCATGGGTTGAGTTGATCGGGTTGAAGACACTTGAACAACCCAATCCATTGTTAGAGATTTGTAAATTTTGTGGGTGTTCATGGGTTGGGTTGATCGGGTTGAATACACTTGAACAACCCAATCCAATGTTGGAGGTTTGAAAATCTTGTGGGTGCTCATGGGTTGGGTTGACCGGGTTGAATACACTTGAACAAACCAATCAAATGTTGGAGGTTTGAAAATCTTGTGGGTGCTCATGGGTTGGGTTGACAGGGTTGAATACACTTGAACAAACCAATCCAATGTTGGAGGTTTGAAAATCTTGTGGATGCTCATGGGTTGGGTTGATTGGGTTGGTCGGGTTGGTCGAGTTGTGTTTAAACAAGTAAAATCAACATTGAGAACATAAAAAATAAAAAAAACATTCTTTTAATATACGATCAATCATTTAAAAGAATATACAAGGAGAGAGGTTCAAGGGAAAAATTCAAAAAAATGCAAAACTACTGAACACCTTGGTAGCCCTTCATTCGGAGGATATGCACTTGTGAATAAAGTAAATTAAGTTGTTTTTTGGTTTTTATGCACTTGTGCATTATGCATTTGTGCATATGCACGTGTGCGATGAATGACTATCAGGGTGTTCCTCAGTTTTCCGTGTTTTTGAGGTTTTTCCCTTGAACCTGACCCTATACAAGATCATCAAATATTCAGGTGTTACTTATAACTCTCTTATAATGTCCTCATATGAATTCGATTCCTCGTTGTTGCCAAGTCGTTTTTAGTAAGCTATACATATTAAAGAAGAATACAAATAATTTTAGAGAAGCCGCTAAAGTTTTCATCAGATTATCGGGTTGATCGTGTTACTTTGGACTTAACCTAATTTCAATCCAATAGATTCGGTTTACTCTGATTTTGTGTTGATCATATGATGGGTTACCTCGTGTTGATTATTTTTCGAGTTTTTTCAGGTTAGGTTGGACGGGTTGGTCAGGTTGTTTTTTTTTTCCCGAGTTTTTTCGGATTGGATTAAACGAATTGGTCGAGTCAAAATTCATACCAATCTATTGAATTGTTTGAATTTTTATGTAAAAGATATTGAGCACCCCTATTGAAAATGCATCATAAACTTAGGGGTAGTTTACCCAAACATTTACCTGGTAAGTGCATACCAGTTAAATTCAACATTATTACTTGCCTTATCAGGTAAGATTTTAGTCCATAAAAACGACATCGTATGCAAAAATTTACCCGGTAAGCACTAACTAGGTAAGAGTCATCACCCTCACTTACCGGGTAAGACTCTCGATCATTGCTTTCACTCTTACCGGATAAGATTATTCGTCATTGTCATATTCGTCGGTTAAGATTGTATTTATTGAATGTGAAGGGGTATACAATGGAATCAAAGCTCTTCTCGAGGGGTATTGTGGCTCTTATTATATAAATTGATAAACTAGCAAAATTCACACTCGAGCCTTCCCTTCAGATATCGTAACAAAACCCACTCCGGATAAGATAAATTTCAGAGATCATCAATGGCTTCTCCGGCAGCAAGTCTGTCATGGAATTCATCCTCATGGCTTAGTAGCCGCACCCTAACAAGAAACATCAACCAAGGCGCCCCAATTTCAGATAAATCTTCAGGTTTTGTAATTCTCGCTCAAAAGAAAGCCAAGAAAACACGAAAGGTACAACCAAAATTGTGCACATTTCGATCCTACTTAGCTTAATTATTAATTGGTTTCCCCTTGTTCTTGGGTTGTAGATAATATTGACGGAGGATGTTATTGATGTGGGGAAGAAAGGGCAGCTTTTGGATGTGAAAGCTGGGTTTTTCAGGAACTTTTTGCATCCTTCCGGCAAGGCCCAGATTGTTACTCCCGTACTTATCAAGTAATGTGTAATTGGGTTGATTTTGATGAGTTTTTTATTCGTATGTTACATTAATCATGTTAAAATAAGCAAAATTCAGCTGGTTCTACTAGAGTTTTATAGGTCAATTAGTCATCTTACATGAAGTCTGCCAACTGTTTGTGAAAATGCCAACACGAGAATGTTTGTGGTTCTGAATCTTTTGAAAGTTGAGAAGAATCAAGAATGTTAGGATTTGTTTGTGAGTTTAGAATTTGATAGGTTAAGTTTCGCTAAAGAACTAGTGGTCCAAGGTTCATGAGGAATATCATGGATAATGGAAATGTTTTAGGGCTATTCATTATGAATAATTCATGAAATAGTTGGTTACAAGTTTCTCAAAACATTTATGATTTTCGTTTGAACCTATTCGAAGCACTAGACGTTATGCTATTTATGGTTGGTCTGTGTGAATGTGATTGTAAATAACTTAAGCCTTGTGGAATAAATTTTTTGAAATGGGATATAAAATCTGCTGCATGCCTGCATCCTTGTTATTTTCTTGGATTGATTCATGGGTGGATAGCCAAAAAAGCAGCCTACTTGTGAAGGTAACAGTTATGTAAACACATAGATGATAAAAAAAGAAAGCTTTGCATCGGTTTTTGTTGACCTAGAAAAGACCATCCATCGAGTGTCGTGATAAATATTTTGGAGATCAAGAAATAACAATGGCATGATGTTAGCCTTTTCTTACACTATCAATAAGACATAAAATCGAGTTATGATGATAATTTGTGCTCCTATATACAGGGTGCAGTGCCACCCACGTCGTCTGATTCGACTTTCAGTAGTTTACAATGTCAGGATAGAAATTTTTTTCCTTTCTAACACAAGAAATAGTTAATCTTTTCTTCATTAATTTGTTTTGCACTTTGTCCAGGGAAATGAAGGTCGAAGAAGAGAGAATTGAGGCTGAAAAACAACGGGTATTGACGGGCCACTTTGATTTGATATACCCTTTGCTTTTCATTTGAAAGCTGAACCATAAAAAAAACACTGCAAAGATAGACCAAATGTTGATAAACATATAGAATTCTTGATCGTGTTTGAGCCTTTATAAATGTTCTTGTTATCTTTTTAGTTATATTGGCTCAAAAACAATTTCGTTTTGTTTATTAGGTAAAAGAAGAGGCTCTGCAACTTGCTCGAATTTTTGAAACCGTTGGAGCTTTCAAGGTGAAACGTAAGGGAGGGAAAGGAAAGCAAATTTTTGGAAGGTGTGCACGATATATAGAACTCAATGAATGATATGTTTATCCACGTATTCTTTTTGAACTTGCTACTAATGCATCTTATTGCTTGCAGTGTTACCGCACAAGATCTTGTTGACATAATTAAGGCACAACTTCAACGGTAATCTATTTTGTTTATGGTGAACGATCTTTTGTTACCAAATGACATTTTGAAACTCTTTTAATAAACCTTGTCTAGCTTACATTTGTAAATGCCATTTATGCTTCTCCCATTAATACCAAGTTTGAAGTAATGTAATTAATTGGAGAAATGTTATATATGCATGTATAGATGCAAACATGTTAATTATGTCACTTACTTGAAAACACTTTATTTGATTTAGAAATCATGAATTACCTCCTTGGTTGCAACCCCTCTGAAAAACTATATATCGTAAATGAGTGAAGCATTACACATAGTATGCCCGTTTCACAGCGTAAGTGTCCAATTGGAACATGAAAGCATGACTAAGTTGGTCCTAGTTACTCTTCGGGACGGAGTGGAAGAAGGTAATGGAAAAACATAGTATAGAATAGATATCCAAAATTATATAGACGTCAATCATTGATCCCAAAAATTTCTACAATAAATTGGGGTTGGCCAAGATCGAACCCTCCATGAGATTCATAGTTGCATTTCCTCTATGAGGTTGGTTTTGGACCTTTTTTTTCCGGACGACCCATAAAAATTGTTACATTTCCTTTTCTGTAAAGTTTTCATTTAGGATTACCCGTTTCGTATATAGGTCATGTTGCAGACATTGATTTGGGTCCATAAGATTCATTAGTATCATCTTTATTCAAGGGTATTTTAGATATTTGAGAAAGGGCACAAATTTTCATAGGCTAAACCAAACCAAACCATATACTAAAAATAACACCAAAAACACTAAAAATGGTGGGACCCTTGACACTAAAAAAAATTCCAACTCCAACCATACTTCAAAAAAAAAACACCAAATCTCCTAAACCCAAATAAAAAAAAACATTTTTCTTTATTATTAAACATTTTTAAATACAATATCTATTATTTATAAATAATTATTATGTATTAGTTTATGTTATTTCAGTTGTATTTTTAATTTATGTTTTAGTTTATGTTATTTAATTTCAACTATTATGTATTTTTAATTTGTTATGAAATTAGATTTTGTCAATTTTATTTAATGCTAATTTTTTAATTTAATTTAATATCTAAAATGATTTAATATAAAAAGAATATATAAAATGATATCTAACAATTATATTAAAAAAAAAAAAGGGAATTGAGTGGGCCATTTAGGTTTTGGAGTGTGAATAGTCTCACACCAAATTTGGTGTGTTTTCAAAAGAAAAAGGGTTGACCGACAAATGCTTTTGCAAAATGAAGTATGGTTGGAGTAAACCATACTGCAAATCTTTGCAGTATGGTTGGAGATGCTCTAACTATAAAGAACCCAAATACATAGACGAAGAACTTTGATCGAGTCTCTATCCATTTAGCTACTTTAAAATATCATATACTTTTTATTTATTATTATTATTTTTAATCTCAATGAATATTTTTATTAAAAACTGAATCATGATTTCTATGATTTTGACTTCTTGAATGATGGGGTTATTTTAAAATCTTAATTTTATGACTGTTTCTATTTTTTCTGTAGGGACATCGACAAAAGAATTGTTTCTCTACCAGAGATCCGAGAAACTGGAGAATATATTGCAGAGTTGAAGCTTCATCCTGAAGTTAGCGCCGAAGTAAGGTTGAATGTGTTCGCAAACTAGTGAATGGAACGTTCACCCGATCAACTTCTTTAAAGAGGGTCTATGTTAAGGTATGTGAACTAATCTATTCATTTTAGTACTCCCTCCGTCCCAAAATAAGTGTCTGCATTTCTATTATGGTTTATCACAAAATGAGTGCCAACTTTCAGAAGGTAAGTGCGTACTTTCCAATTATACCCTTGATTATTAGATGGAGAAATTCATTACTCTACTTTATGAAGGGTAAAGTTGTCATTTAGTTATGAAGGTGGCAAGGCATCTTAGGTTTGTAGGTCGGTCCAGCTTTTTGTTATTCTATTTAGTTTTGCAAAAAGACGAACACATAGTTAGGAACAGTGTCGCCTTGGCCCTGGGCGAACTACTTTGCCTAATTCGTCTTTCGTTAGGTTGGTTAAACCTAGAAAGAGAGCTCGTTTTTAGCTAAAAAAATGCCAGAAATTGGAGCATTATTCATTTTCCGGTAATCTAACCACCCATTTTTGGAGATTCTACCCTGTGTTTTTATGACATATATGTTGAGCGATTAAACCAAACCAAACGAATCCCACATAAGTAGGCTATGGAGGGAGTATGATGTACGCATATCTTTATCTTCACCACTACAACAAAATTAGGTTCATTGGACTCAAAAACTGTTTAAGTGTTCCAGTAGACTGCTTTATAGGATTTAAGTTTATAGGACGAAAAGATAAAACGTCCTAGCCACAAGGTTTGTGGTGTACTGGCAACGGCTTGGGGGGTTCATAGCGCCTGCCCAGGTTCGATTCCAAGCACTTCCAACTTGTGGCCACTGGGGATAAACTCAGGGCTGCACACTTAGCAGTCGGGCCGTCTGGGCCAAAGGCCCAGGATACCCTTATATAAAAAAAAAGATAAAACGTCCTATCTAAAAGTGATGTTTTGTAAGACATTTTTGGGTTTCTTAACAAGCTTTTTAGGACACTTTATTTTATAGGGCCCTATTTGAAAATAGCGTTCTATGAAAAGATATGTAAACCACAAGGGTTATTGCGTAGTGGTTGAGACCCTGGGGATGTGGTGGAGTATCCCATCTGCCCAGGGTTCAATTTCAGGTGTACACAACAGTTGTGGCCACTGAGTTTATCAAGGTTGATTTCTTACCGTCATAATTTGTCGGGATTAGTCTGGGCATAGCCTGGGGCACCCTGAAAAAAAAAAAAAAAAGATATGTATAAAATAGCTAATACGATACTTTATTTTAAAATGGTCCTAAAAAACTTGTTAAGACGTTCAAAAGCATCCTATAAACCTATTACAACACTTTTAGATAGGACGCTTTATGACGTGGTTTTATAACTTAAGTCATATAAAGCCAATTTTGTTCATGTGCACTTTAAAGAGCAGAGAGGTGGTTCCATGAAGACCCCTGACTTAATTGTTTTTATTTTTATGTGCAGGATGAAAACTCTGAAACTAGTTGTAGAATCGATCCCATTTTCTTCTTTTTTTCGTTTATGTGCTTTACAATATAACATTGGTATGTACACATCCTCGATCCTATTTGTTGATTTTGTCGTTGTTAGTTCATTCTAAGGAACACTTCTATATTGATTAATATTTACGGAAATTTATCACCATTCGATCCCTTCTTTTCAAGTCGCTTGACTTGGCGACATCGAGGGAACAAGATGTCTGGTTTTGCATTATTTGACGAAGGTTTTGTCGATAGATCATAGATTGACTCGTTTATCGATCTTTTTTTGTGTAAATACTAGGAGATGAACCCATGTTCAGATTAGGTATTTTGTTGGTGAGTTTAGATTTTTATTATCGTTTTGAATCATTATATTTCGCATCTTTTTCCTACCTAACATACACTATTTTTGCGAGTATAATTGAAAACTCATTTAAGGTTGTTATAATATATGATATGTTTGTTACGGAAAAGAGCGAATCACTCTTTAGGTAGTGTTTGGTACGCAGTCTGATCGAAGAGAAGACTAGATGTTGTCCGTCTGACGTTTGGCACGATTAGAACTATACAGGACTAGTCTCTAGTTTATACAAGTTGCCCTTAAATATTGTTTAATGATTTTATATGGTGGTTATCGATGGTGGAAGTGGAGGCGGTGGTGGTGAATGTGACACACCAAACTTGGAACGATGAGTTTTTGTCATGTCTTGTGTAATCCCATGTACAACACGCAACCCTATCGGATGATGCACTAGCGATGCCGTTTCCTTTTATAGTGTACATATCCATTATGGTAAGCTTTCAAATAGTAGAGAGCTTATACTTAGATCACAATGATGGTACAATTATTTTAGCCATGGGTGTCCGGGCCAGCTTGCGTTCATCTCGACTAATTTCAGAGGCCCTAAAGACCGGTCAGGAAATCCTTAGTGGCCTTGCATGACTAGAACTGGTGACCTTTAAAAAGGATTTCTAAAGATCCAAGTCGTATTGTCAATTGAGCTAACCCAACAAAGTTATGATGGTATAGTTTTTGAGAAAACATAGCTTTTCTTTTGGTTTCTTCTAATTGTAACACACACACCCTCACTTTTTACCAAAGGATTTCTAGAAACAAAAAGAAATTCATCTCTAAACAGAGTGCTACGTATTCGAGTTTTTAACAAGCTATCCGAGTAGATCTTAAATGTAAAATAAAGCTCCTTTAACTTGACGAGTTAAGCTCCGTAACACGGTTTAACTTGGTTTATACGAAAGCTTGCTTAAGTTTTTCGAGCCGAGCCATTCAAACATACACTTTTTTGTCTGTTTGTTTTTTCTTAATCAACTTGGGGCCCATTTGGTTTGACGGAATGTTTTTGAGGGATTTGAATTTCATGGAAGGATTTGGAATCGGAAGAATTTAAAAGGATTTGGAGTTTTTGGTTTGTTCGGTTTGCATTATTTGGATGAATCTTATTATTTATAAATATTTTATATAAAGAAATTATAAATAGTTATAAAAACAATTAAATTACCTTTTATTAATTGACCGTTACAAAATAAATGCTTTAACATATTTTAGTGTCAAATCCAATGAAATCCACGAATACCAGCTAGTTTCATGAGATTTCTAAATAAAATTTTGTGGGATTTTTTAATTCGGACTTTCCTTTAAATCAAACGTGGAATTAGAGTGAAATTCGGTTCTAAATCTCTTCAAACCAAACAAACTCTTAAGTATTTAATGACTTATTCACTATAGCTTGAAAAATCTATCATATATCTGTTGTCTACATTTAAATTATCTAAGGAGTATATAATAACAATAAAATGGCCATTTAATTTTAAACCCACCCACCTTCCACCAGTTTTTGCCATGTTATTGAGTTTGAAAAAAATCCATAATACCAATTTCAGTGTATAAGAAGAGTGAAAGATGACATGTTGGAGTTTGGATTGTCTCACTTCTTATTTGATTAATTAATAAAAACCTAAATTTACTGTTTGTTTGGTTTTCCATTAAGTTTTGTATGGATAAAATTGTCTGTGTGAATTAATCTGTCTGTATAGATTTAGAAGGTTTTAATTTGAGAGAGTTTTTTCATAGATGAATGGAACATGTTTTTTAATGAGAGAGACTGGTTTGGAAAAAAACTTAGTTTTTTGCATAAAGCTCTCCCTTGAAATCTTACTGAATAAGCCACTTTCTAAATCATTAAGACACTACCAAACAGTCATATATAGCTGACTGAATAAGCTGTAAGTCTCATTAAGCTGCAAATAAACAGACCCTAAGTTTTAATACAATTTCCAAAATAGCTGGATTTACGCAAATATTTGCGTAAACCAATTTTTTCTGAATAAAAAGAAAAAGAAAACATATGATTTATGCTGATTGAAAAATAAAATGAGTGTACTCTCCCCATTTCATTTCATTGATATATGAAGTTATTATATAAATTTTGTATTGTAAATGTTCAAATGATATTTAAGATATATATAGTTTTATAGAGTTTACGTTCAAAAATCATGTAATGAACTCCAATTACATGAGCGTTAATTAAACCTTAGATACTGTCAGTTGATGATTTCTCGTCCCTTTTTTCATTAGGGATTAATATTTCAAACCAACTGATTGAAATATTTATTAGTCATTACTCATAAACCATCTTTTCCATTGAAAATGTATAGTTTTTGTTAAATTTTGTTTTCATATATATTAAGATGTAAATCTATATCATGATTTTGTTGCTGATGATTGTCGTGCTCTCTTCATTCCCTTCTACTATGAAACTCGGTCTTTGATTCAAGTCTTTCTTTGACCGTCTAATTACTATATTTCGTAATTTTTCCGTACCTTTGTATAAATACCCTAACATTGGATTTGATACATAAATCTGTAGACTATCAATGAGCATATTATTATTAGAACTCTTACCCTGTATTTATAATAAAAAATCTCATGTATATTAATATGATTAAAGAAACCCAATTTATATTTTAATAAATATATGTTAATTTATAAAGATAATTTGATTTAAAATATTTAAAGAAAGATGTTTTTATAAAATAAATAAAATAAAAGGTGAAGATCAAAAAAGAATGATTACAAAAATAGTCATCTTTATCTCAAAGAAATAAAAAAATTACTGTATAAATTATACATTTACGAATTAAAACTATATATATG
This sequence comes from Arctium lappa, assembly GCA_023525745.1. Taxonomy (NCBI): domain Eukaryota; kingdom Viridiplantae; phylum Streptophyta; class Magnoliopsida; order Asterales; family Asteraceae; genus Arctium; species Arctium lappa. Next base: position 6,897,329 of record CM042054.1, on the reverse strand, counting down.
GAAATGGAAGTTTTTTAAAAATAGAAACTTTCTAAAAATGCCTTAGAATGTATTCAGTCATCTTTAACTGATTATGAATAAATTCTTCAACTGATTTTTTGCTTTAATAGATGAAGACGTGATTTTTAGCATATTATTCATGTAATTGATAATATTAAATAAAACATCATATTATATATAATACGTAATAATTTTCAGATAAACATAATAAAACAAATACAAACAAACCCGATATATCTTATTATACTGACATATAAATAAGATGGCTAACAAAAAGTGGATTGAACATTTGAGGTTCAAAGTCACAAAAAACGACAACGATCAGTTGAAAAAGGCTATAAAAGTATACCTATACGTAGAGTCCTATAAACGAAACTGCTTTCATACGACTAACTTGTGAAGAGGGTTTTGGTAATGAAAAAGAAGCTAACGTTTAAATGGAAGTTATATAAAAAAGATAAACAAAATGGTTACAAAACTTTTTTGCATTTGTTACACTTTAGAAAAAATCAAGTTCTATATCGTTTAGTCGATGCTTATGGGTACAAATAGGTTTGAGTTTATGTAAGATTTTTTTGGTTAAAACGGTGAGAGTATAAACCTTTATCTACCTGTATTCACAAACCTTCATGTACCTACTTATATCACCATGTCTGAACTCTAACAAATTCATGTAAGTAAAGTTGATTGAAGGTATGTGAACTCTAACATATTTTTCTCTTTTTATTATTTACAGTTGTTGGATTAAAACCCATCTGAACCATTCATCTATTTGAATCCAACAACTCTCAATAATAAAAAGAAAGAGGTTCAATTTGCTAAAACTAAATCCACGTGACATTTAGATTTGCATTTATTTTTTAGAAGGGTTCCCTATTTTTTTTCCTGTTCTTTCTTAAACCCCTCTCTCTCTCTTTCTTTTTTCTCTTTATATGTATGTATATATATAAGGATAGGTCCATTTGAGAAATGCTAAATGTATAAGAAATAGATAAATGATCTTAAACCCCATTTATTTGGTGATACGCGGGACGAATTCATATGTGAACCTATGTGATTCATATATGAACTATACGTTCATATGTGAATCAGTTGATTAGCTTACATGTGAACCTATGTGATTCATATATGAACTATACGTTCATATGTGAATCAGTTGATTAGCTTACATGTGAATCTGTTAATTAGTTTAACTGATTCATATATGAACTTACAGTTAATTAGTTAATACGTGAATTAGTTAATTAGTTCATATATGAATCACAAAAATTCATATATGAATCAGTTAAAAGCGTTCATATGTGATTACACTGGTTCACATATGACTCGTTTCGTGTATTTGTAAAATTTACGAAACTGTCTTTCTATTTTTAGAATAGACACAATTTTGACCAGTCAAAGCCGCAATTGTTGACCAGTCAAAGATGCAATATTTGACCAGTCAAAAATGCAATATTTGACCAATCAAATCCAATCTTAACCATATGAAATACTATGATTACTTCTCTAATGAACCTAATAATATATATATATATATATATATATGTGTGTGTGTGTGTGTGTATGTATGAGAGTGTGTGTGTGTGTGTGTGAAAGTATTCAAGGAATTTGGGAAACATGCAAAGTCACGCAATGTTCCATGCTTAACCCATTCGCCAAAACGTGTACTTAACTATCACTTGTGCCACCATTCATGCTTAATTAACTCTCCTACCCCCCAAAAAAACACAACTCTTTCTCTTTCCATGTTTTAAAATAAATAAATTATAAACATGTTTTTTTATTTTTACTTAAATTATAACATTTAGTATTGCATATTTTTTGTTTGTTAGTTATTATAGTTTCACATTGGATAAACTTAATCACTTTGTTTCAATAAATATCAGATTCTCTTTTCTCTTCTCTATAACTCTTTCGGAGAGTAAAATTCGTATTTTCAAATGATATCAGAGTCAAACACTCCAGTAACTTGACAACTTGGAGCAATCTGCTCGTCCAACTTTGTCACTCGTCTATCCCGCCTCTCAACACTTGGGGACTATCTGTAATCGTTTTATCCCATTTTTTCTCAATATATGTTGAAACTTTCTTCTCTTTTCAATAACTTTTGAAAAGTAAAACAGGGGTCCGAAATATTCAAACTCGTTTATTTACCAATTATCTAAAGAAACTATCGATAAATGTCCATAGTTGTCAAAATTAGTGTGAAATGTTGAATGATAATTCTAGTTTTTGGTAAACTAATTTAACGACGAATTATAAAAAAAGGAATAAAATTAATCACTGAAACATTAAATTAAATTGTGTGGAAAAAAATTGATTCCCCATGGTTTAAAACCTACGCTACTATTTGCTTGTATTACCTCAGCAATATCAAGTGGGAATTAAAAAAAGGTTACCAAACTGTAAAAAAAAAAAAAAGTTCTCCTGTTATATAGAAATTAAAACATTAAGCTTGCATATCTAATATAGTAAAAAACGTGTCTAGCTTAGAGTTGTTTATCAAACATTTACTGTGTAAGTGTTTATTTACGAGAGTTATTAACCTTACTTACCTTGTTGGTTAACATTCTCGGCTGGTATAATTAAAATAGATTGTGTGGTCAATATCTTTTATCGGGTAAGATTTTTGATCCTTACTATGCCTCTTACCAGGTAAAATTCTCATTACTTACCATGCTTATCAGTAAGCATTTACCCACTAAGGGTTTGGTAAACGGCCTTTCAAAATGAATTTGCCCAAATATATAACTACAAGTTCAGGTTCGAAACCGCATAATGCGGGCTTGAATCCCTTTATTTGCCTTGGCCGTTGAGTCAGTTCACGAAATGCCTCCTTACACGTGCCATTGAGTCAGCTCACAAAATGTCACGTCAAATGTGGTGCTGAGGGATGGGTTTCATGTAGGGATGGGTTTCATGTAGGGCCAGTTGGGGTTGCCGGTAATTAACTACCATTTTTCTCAAATAAAAAATATCTTTTATTTTAGTTTTTGATAAATATTAAAAACACCACAATCAGTATTATAAACACATAAAAGTAATTATATTAGCTTTATATATATATATATATATATGTATATATATATATATATATATATATATATAAAGCATTAAAATCACCGGAAATGAGTGGCTCGCTGTTGACTTTTGGTGATATACATGCTGTTAATGGTGGTTTAAATGTTTCATCTAATTCAAATTAATTGACATAAAACTTACTAATTATCATTCAGTCAACTACTTAAAATAATACTATGATATTTGATAGTTTTAAATTAATAATAATATAAATTTATAGTAATAAAATGTAGCAGCATATTAGAAGGTGGTATAGATGGTGAGTTGTTACATAAGTGGTGAGGGTGAGATGGCAAAAGCAGCTGTCATTGCCCCCACCTTATCATGTGGACTATCTCACTTTTATTTAATGATAAATATCAAGTTTAAGGCCTAATTTATATATTAAATATATTTATTAGGTACATCTATCTATAAACAACCTCCAACCTTCCTTAACCTTTACCTCTTATATAATTAGTTGGTAATATAAATAAATTGTTAGATGAAAACCATAAATATATTTTTGAGAATTTGAAAATTAATTATTTTATGTATTATTTTTATAATATATGATATAAATATTATTTATTATGAATATTGTGTATATTTGTTGTTTATGATATCAATCGAATAATCGTGTGAGAAGTTGAGTTAATGGTGAAAAAGCGTGAGAAATGAATCTGAATCGTTCATCTCTTTTAATACTAAACACTCCCATGAATTGCGGCTTATAAGGGAATTGATCTGGTGCATCTTATATTGGTGCATCTCATCCTAATGGGTGTCAATTTCTCATCTTATGGTTGATAACCACTTCTCACGTTTCTCACTATTAACTTAATTTCTCACCGGAACTCAACCCTATAATATCATTCATTTTCCTTATAAATATCATATATTTTTATCTAGAATATATAATACATTTTTATTATGATTAATTTTCATGGTAAGTATCATGACCTTCATCACAAATAATTCGCTTTCAAGTTTTCAAAATATTTACGGTTTCATTTGTAAGATTGGACACACTCTTTTTGGGGTAGGGAAAAGGCCCAATAGAAACCAAAATCTTGGAAATAAAATAAAATTTTACCTTCAAACTTTTTTCACCCCTCTTTTTGGCTTTATGCTTAGGGACTGTAAACAAACTGAACGTTCAACGAATTGTCCGTAAATCCTTTGGCGAAAAGTTCGTTTAATTAAATAAACGAATATGAACAATGGTCTTGTTCGCTCATTTACGTTCATGAACGTTCATTCTGTATTTTATTTATACATAAAAAACCAGGTAAATTTAGGAGGGATCAAAAAGGAATTATATAAAACCAGGTAAACCAATATATTTATATATTATGACATTAATTATAAATTCATTCATTAAATTAAAATTTTTATAATTCCTTTTTGATCCCTCCAAAGTTTACCTGGTTTTTTTATTTAGTTATGTTATTTTTTAGGAACGAAACAATGAATGATGGTGGTTGTTTTTTATTTATTTGTGTTCGTTCTTTTATTTTCGTCTATGTTCATTTATGTTCGTTCGTTTAACATCTTAACGAACGAACATAAACGGACACAAATAATCACATTTTCTTAACGAACGAACATGAATACAAAAATTCTGTTCGTTTATCGTTCATGTTCGTTCTTTTGTTTGGTTTTGTGAAACGAACGAACACGAACAAATCTCCGTTCGTGTTCGTTCGGTTCATTTACAACCCTAGTTGTACCCATGACTGTCTCCATCTTCAAGAGTTTTCGACGATTAATAAATTCAAACCAATTCATAATAGAAGTAAAATAATAGTATAGTGCATATGGATGTGGTATTCGGTTGAACCAAAATAGTAAAGAAAAAAAACATTGTTTGTTAACCCGAAAATTGAACAACCCAAAACCGTTGTGGTTTTGATAGTTTATTCAGCTTTGGAATTTTTTACCCTAAGGTGTGCCTCCAATCTCCTAAATTTCTGGATCCACTTTGTTCATTTTAACATACGAGAACAATAATCAAATAAGAGGACACGAAAAAGCACGAATCAGATGTGATTTTACACGCTACTTTGGTCGCGACCATGTCATCCGCTCATCCTTACATTAACCGTGTTCCGTAATTTCATATAAACTCATATATAATTTGACCCTTTTTTTATTCTCTAATTATAACTATGTTTTTGTTTGATGCTCTCTTTATACATATATATATATATATATATATATATATATATATATATATATATATATAATATATAATGATATTGATAGAGAAATATTGTGTTTTAATATATATACATGGATGGAGTTGGATAGAAATGGGAAAGGCATGCAGTTAGCCAACTCATCTTTGTTTTCCAACCATTTATTGATACAGACTGCAATGCATCACCACTCACTCACTCCCTCCATGTGTGTGTAAATGCCACAATCCATGTGTTTCTTTTCCTTTTTCTTTATTTATTATGATCATTATTATTCATATATTCCACACTCAAATAACACCTTCAATTCGCTACCTCTAACACACTACTACTTGCAACCAAATGGAATCTGTTTAATGTGACCAAAAACAAACGTAAACCACATCTTTCAGTTATGGTCATATGATCGATCGATGCATGGTGGTGCCCAACCCTAGCTAGCTACTCGTCATTCCATTCTCATGTCTCATTCGCCATATATTACACCATGACTTACGTTTTACCTTGCACGCCTAAAAAACAAATTAAAAGACACTGCCAAGATGTCTAAAAATTAAAAAGAATTGAAAATATATATACAACGAAATACAATTATCTTTTTTTACAATTTTTTTTTTTTTGTATCTCAGACTTTTTAAAAAAACAAAAATGAAAATTATTTATTATTATAATATTCGTTTTAGGATCGAAGATGGAAAACGGAAATGAAGGAAAAGGAAGATGCCCATGTATTACTTACACTATCACTCACTTTTCGTGAATGAAAGGCAACCCATGATATGCATCATCATATCACCTCTTTAACACTAACCACTTACTCAAAGTATTCCACACTCACTCCACTTCACACTACTTGAATATAACTCCAATTAAACTAATTTTTCATCCAATTATTAATAATGTTTGATTTATATATGTATACATATAAAATCAAGATATCATTATTGTATTTGATAATTGGTGCTATAATTTGTTCATCCATCACCATTGGTGGTTAGAAGTTCAACAATTAATAAGATACAATTATATATATAAGCAAATAAAACATATAATCTATATGAACAAAAACATGAAATTAAAGCAGTATACAATAAATTCAACCTCAAAATTCAATAAAAAAATGATATTGAAGATTTAAGAGGATTACATATTCATGTTATTGTTATGGAATTTGAATGATGCATGGAATTCTGGAAAAATAAACACGGTTACAATAGGATTTAACTTCAATATGAATTGAAAGTGTTGAGAATTTGAAATGAATTTGAAAATTGAAACTATTTTTGGGGAATTTAAGGCACGGTAGATAAGAAGAATCAGTTTTAATTTATTAATTAATTGTCAATGAATAATAATAACAATTGAAAATGTATATTTCACATTAATCTCGATATAAGTCGGCATATTTGATGTGGACCTTTTTTTTTTCTTCTTTCTTGCTTTCAGTAATGGCAATCTACTAAAACTGGAGCAGAGAAGACTAGATGTTGTTGTGACGATTTGGCTGTGAATTGAAACTTCGATTGGACGTCGTCGGCCACCTCCGGTGGAGGAAGGTTAAGATCCAACGATAACATACTACTACTACCTCCCGGAGACTTTTCAATGATGTGATCAGTGGTGCTGTCGTCGGTATTCATCGAGATTCCAACTCGGTTGATGATCGACGGCGGAGTAGGTCGATGTTTTCTCATGTGTCCGCCGAGAGCTTGGCCGGATAAGAACTCCGATCCGCATATTGAACATTCATGAACTTTTCCTTTGGTATTGTTATTAATAATTCCTGTTTGGATGAAACCTGATGACGGTGAAGGAGATTTGCGAACGTTATTACTGATGATCATACTAGCCTTGTTTTCTTCGTCTTCTACAACGACTTTGTGTTGATCTTCTTCAGAATATTCCATTAATGGCGGTGGAATATTAACCGAACCTGACTTCTTCTCTTCAACGTTAAGCTTCGGCTTCTTGTGACTGGCTCTGTGTCCGCCTAAAGCTTGAAACGACGGAAACGTACGGTTGCACGTTTTGCACTCATAGACGTAGAAACCGGCTTTTCCACCGACTGTAGTAGTCGTCGTCATCTCCGTGAACCTCCGACTGCTTAACTTCTCCGTCTTGTGACGAATTTGATCCGATTTTTCCTCCTTGATCGGAGAAACACTTTGAGCTAACATAATCAAACAATTCGCCATGTCTTGATCTTCCTCCGTTGAGATCTCAGATGACATGACCGGCGAGTGATCTTCAGGTGTGTAATTATCAATCAAACAGTCACCGTCAACATTACTGTTGCCGGAAGTACTAGACATTCCAAAAGGCGAACAAGGCCTTTGGCGTTTGGTACGCTTTCCTCTGATGATCTGGCGTGCTCGATCACGACTCATACCTTCGGTGAATTCTGCCATGAACTCCATTTCCATGGCCAAAGTGTGTAATAAATCTGTAGAGAGAGAAAGAGAGAGAGTGGTGTGGGGTGCTGGTATTGGTAATGGAGTAGGGGCGTTGGTTGTGTGTGTATATATATATAGATAGTTTTTAAGGGGTTAAAAATGTTAATAGTGAAAAAGTTGTGGATAGGTGGAGAAGTGGAAGGTGGTAAAGTGTAACTTTTTTTTATTTTTCTTCAACTAGTTTGTTGCCAACGATCTTTCTTGCTTAAACAAGTGCTTTTAACAATTTTCAGCCAGCGTGCTTCTCACGCGCTTTAAATGTTCCTCGCGTGCTCTTCCTCCCATCTTTTTTTCCTTTTTTTCTATTTTCCTTCTCAAATTAAATCACCCTTACAACTTAATCTATACCGATTATTAATGCTCGGATTTGGTTCCAGTGAGAAATTGAGGTTAATGTGAGAAGCTTGAGAAGTGATTATTAACCGTTGTATGAGAAATTGATACACTGAGATAAGAGATTCACTCATTTCCCAACGAGGACCATAGACCTAATAAAAGAGATATATGTCAGCTCGAGTTGCAAAGTCTGACCTTATCTACTTATAAGCGCAAAGAGAAATTAGCAACTTTACACCGAGATGCACCGGATCAATTCTCTTCTAAGCCGCAATTCATGGAAGACATTTGATTAAAAGTGATCAACGACTCGGAGATATATGTGAACCGACGTTACTGAATATTTATATGTGTTTACATATGCATCTTAAAATGAATTTTTTTAATAATTCATACATGAATCTTTCTTTAACATTCATTTCTTACATTTTCATGACATTTAGTTTTCTTATTTAAATCTCTCCGTGTATGTGATAACTAAATGTTCCACCCTAAATAAGGCTCCTTCAATCTCTCAACATCACACAAAACCATCATATAAAAAATTGAGAGGGATATAGAATAAAACGAAGCATTAATAAGGATTGAAATTTCAAGTTCTCGACTTTAGAATCGGGATGTACTATGTTGAATTGCGCGTGTATAATTCTAGTATATCATGTATAATTTATCTTATGCTTTTAGCTTACTATTACATACATATATAACTTACTAAACTTCACGTTTGTACTTCATAAAACCAACCGATGAACATGTTTAATAAAAAATAAGTATTGTACTCCACTAATATAAATGAATACTTCATAAAGTTGATAATCATTTATGCTATTTTATATAATAAAAAATAACATTAATTTTCAATTCTCATTTATAATAAAATTTTACAATGGATACACAACTATGGTTTCTATTATATTTATCTCATTTATCATACCAATCAAATTGTCATATTATATGGTTAATTAAAATACAAATATGAATGCACAAGGTACAAAATAGTAAATTGATAAATGAGATTTAAATAAACTATTAAAAAGAGAATGCACGTCAAAGGTATGCTACCCCTCATTCACTCCATGTCGTCTTCATCTCAAAGGAAAGTACATCCCTATTATTCTTCTTTGCTTTTTTATAAATTTTTATTAATAATTTAATATATATCCATTTTTACAATAGAGTAAACTATGATTTTAGTCTTTATAGTTTATTGGTTATAACTATTTTCGTTTTTGGTCTTAAATATTATAGAAAAGTCCATAAAGTTAAGAAATAATACGGTCTTTTAACTTTTTTTTTCCATTTTTATAAAATAATTATATCATTGTACAAGCTATTAAAACTTTTATAAAAAGATAAAACATAATCTACCACATCTCCACTCCCTTCTTGTTTCCTTTCACCTTTTCCGTTAATACCAATTACTAAATCTATTTTTTTTTTGGGAAAACCAATTATTAAACCTTTAATAGCTTGTACAATGGTATTAATATTTAATAAAAATAAAAAAATTTAAAAAGGCTATCTCCAAACTTAACAGATTTTTCTAACTTCGTTAGCCGAACAAAAAGTGAAATGAAATGGAAACCACAATAACTAAAGATCGTTTACTAAACGCTTACCGGGTAAGTGCTTACCAATGTCATCTACCTTGTTGATTGAGCATGTCGAGGACAGAGAAGCTTACCCGGTAAGAGACAAGGGAAGGTCTGAGAGTCTTGCCCGGTAAGTGTGAGAAATGACTTTTACCCGATACGCGTTTATCGGATTTAAAATGCTTACCAACCATTAATTTTCATAGTCAAAGATGTTACACGATAAGATAAATGAAGAGGAATCTTTTGACCGTAAACGCTTACCCGGTAAGAATTTGGTAAACGACCCTAAAAAACAATTTTAAAAAACGAGTGACGAAAATAATTATAAACAACAAACCACAAGGAAGAAAATCGTAGTTTACTCTTTACAATACCTTTGATTCATTCCTTTTCAAACCAAAATCTAAAATAGACTCAAAATTAACCTAATCATATTATACATAATATATATTATATTATATTATATATATATATATATATATATATATATATATGTATTTGTATATGTAGACGGAGGTTTAAGGGAAAACCTCAAAAAAATGAAAAAATGAAGAACACTCTGGTAGCCCTTTATCTGGACGGTATGCACTTGTGCATACGGCTAAATTATGTTGTTTTTTGGTTTTTATGCACTTGTGCATATACAAAAATGAATGTTACAAATTACCTGTATGCACAAGTGCATACCGTCCAGATGAAGGACTACCAAAGTGTTCTTCAGTTTTTCGTTTTTTTTAGGTTTTCCCATGAACCTGACCTTATATATGTATTTGTATATGTATATATATGTATAGTGATGTTAGATAGAAGGTGGGAGGGGAGGTTAGGGAAGCAGGGAGTAAGTGTGAAGTGGGGTGGGGTTAATGAGTTAGTTATGTTATGGGTGGTGTGGAGTGTGTCCAGCATTACAATTATAATAATAATTATATAATAATAAAAAGAAAATCAAAATAATTCATTTTACAGGTAACCCTGGTTGGGAACTTGTGATTATTTCTAGACTTTAAACTTATTAAGTATTAAGTATTTATTTAAATTGGTTGAAATTTTAAGTATATTATAAAATCAATTATTTATTAGTTATAAAAAAACTTTTTATTAAATTATTTTTTATTTAAAAAAAGTATTTATGTTGTTAATAAGTAAATAGTTGGGATTGGTTTTTATGTATATAATTATCCAAAAGGCAAATGGTGTGTGTGCATGCATTGTGTGATCTCACCATATTTACTTGCTTTATTTATTCCTTGGAGATTACTTTCTTTTATAACCAAATAATTAAAGCCAAAAATAAGTGCAACCATAAAACTTTGCTTTTCCTAATTGTACATCTACCCATCACCCAACCCACCCCACCTCACCTCACCTCACCTCACCTCACTCTTTCAATCTCAAATATACCCCTTTAATAAATAAATAAATAAACCTAAATCATAAAAACTAAGGGTTATTTATCAAATGTAAACGAGCATGATGAAGACCGAAAATACCCAGTAAGAGTTATAGCAAGAACCGAGAATTTTATTCGGTAAGTGAGAGATAAATTTCTTAGAGGGTTGTTTGGTTGATTTTCCATTAAGTACTATATGAATATGTTATCTATGTGGATTAATTTGTCTGTGTAGATAGGGAAGGTTTTCATTTTTTTTTCTTCGGGGGTGGGGGGTCATAGATGAAATGAACATGTTTAATTGGAAGAGACATATTTTGAAAAAAAAACTTGTTTTTCTGCATAAAACACCCCCCTAGGAACTTATTGAATAAGTCAAATTCTATATCATTAAGTCATTAGTATACAGTCATGTATAGTTGATCGAATAAATTGTGAGTCCCATTAAACTCTTTAACCTTCTAACAAACAAGCCCTTACTCGGTTACCATTTACCGTGTAAGAGACGTTTGCTGAGAATCCATTTTGAATGACGAGAATATTAATGTCGTAAGTGAGGGAGTATCTCTTGCTGGTAAACGGTAAAACGGCCCCTAAATATCAATCTATATGATGAAAAAAATTGTAAGATATGTGGAGTCTTATTGAATTACGTTTCAAAAACATTCTTAAAAAGATAACTGAATGGAGCTTCCACTATATTGAGGAGAACATTTTTAAGTCTAAATGATATGAAACTTCATAGCTCCACACACCCCCTTAAGTAGAGGCTAGATTGGCACTACAAAACAGAGGCTTATCACCGACGGATGAACCCATCGGTAAAATCGAAATCCGTCGGTGATCCGTCGTTAAAATCGAAATCTGTCGGTGATCCGTCGGTAAAAAGGTGGTCGGCGTTCAGATCACCGACGGGTCGGCGTTCAGATCACCGACGGTTTAATTTTCCGACGGATCTCCGACGGTTATCGACGGCGTGGGTTATTTCCGACGGATCACCGACAGTCGACTTTTAGCGACAGATTACCGACGGATTAATTCCGACGGATTTAGCGACGGAATTCCGACGGATTTTTATTAATAAAAATTAAATTAAAAAATATTTTCCGACGGATTACCGACGGATAATTTAATTTTTTTTAAATAATTAAAATTTTCCAGTTTTTATCCTGTACAAAACCTGTCAATTTTTAAATATTACTAAGTCTGTTCAAAATATCAATAAATACATAAACGTAATTCTACGGAGGGGGAAAGGGGTGTTGATTGTTAAACTTGATCATGAACGCGTCAAACTGTGTCATTCGTTCCTGCATATGTCTCTTCTCTGCTTCATCTCTATCCATTCGCTCCTGCATCCGGATCCTCTCTGCTTCCTCTCTCTCTAACCTCTGCCTCAGCTCCTCCAACTGAAATTTAACATTTGACAAACATATATAGAACAATGTCATACAACATTTAACAAACATATGATTAACAATGTTAAACAGTATTTGACAAGCATACCTCCTCATCACGACGGTTGCGCGTGCTCCCGCTCGAACTGACACCTGAATCACCGGTCATAGCATAATAGGTATCATCCCTCGTAACGCAATACGAAACAATCATTGCATAAACACATGACAATCATGACTCTTGAAGCTATAAAAGCTGTAATCTGCCATGTTTACACAACCCCCAATATTCGAAGCATACCCGTCCGAAAACTTCAGTTTACTTTATTGCCTAACGTGGCAATGTGCAACTGCGGCTGGTTGCAATAAATCTCTGCATCCCTCCTTGCTTTTATAATGTCTTTCGTTTTTTATGTGTCCATGACAGTGTTAAATAGATTCTCAAAGACGTTCTTCTCAATGTGCATGACATCCAGGTTGTGTCGGATTAACAACGTCTTCCAATATGGCAGCTCCCAAAAGATTCTTCTCTTCACCCAATTATGAGTGATTCTGAAACCGATAATTTTTCTATTGGTCGGTCGAAACGGGGAGCCATCGTAAACAGTTGGAAGATGACATACCTGTTCCCATATTTTCTTCACCGGTTAACTCGAGTGGTGGACCGGCTAACACCCTAGATCCATCAGAAACCCTGTTCGATCACGTAGGTTTAGAGGAGCTTTGGATGACTTTTAAAACTCTAAGTGTAATGGTTTAGCTATTAGATAGTCATAACCATAGGTTACTATCAAAGAAATGTGTTTTGGAAAGTTTAAAACCCTACGTGTAATGGTTTGACTATTTAAAAGTCAAACTGTAGGTGTCAACGAAGTTAGAACTCTATTGAACACTACATGTAATGGTTTGCCTACTTGAAAGTCAAACCGTTGGTTTAGAGGAGCTTTGGATGACTTTAAAATCCTACGTGTAATGGTTTGACTATTGGAAAGTCAAAACCATAGGTTACGATCAAAGAAATGTGTTTTGGAAAGTTTAAAACCTTATGTGTAATGGTTTGACTATTTAAAAGTCAAACCGTAGGTGTCAATGAAGTTAGAAGGCTATTAATGACCTAAACACTACATGTAATGGTTTGGAATGAAAGAAACAAGTATAATACGCAAACATATGTTTTTTAAAATCTCGGCGGCATAACGGCTATAAAATGAATATTTTCGTATATCAACCTAATTTTTGCCCAACAATTGGCAACCCAACTAATAAAAGAAGAAACATACATACATATTTCATACAAAAACAAATCATTTCAAACTAATATCATGTAACACCCTCAATTCTGAAAATAGCAACTTATTTAAAATTTTCTAAATACATCAATAAACAAGTCATCTACAACTGCAAATTAAGATTTAACCTCAATACAACCATTCATTATATACAAAAGTCTATGATAAGGACGGGTGTTACTAAAACATCATATTAGTTACTATTTCCAACGTTGCGGAAGACTTCTCAACTACTTACATTTGCACAGAGCTAAGGCTCAACTCTTCATAGGATTGCTAGGACCAACTCTCAACCTTGAAACCTGATACACATGCCGACAAATAAAAAGGTTAGGTTTAACGCCTAGTGAGCTCAAGAGTTTTCAACATATATAAAATAATCGTTTAAAAGAAAGGATGCAGTTAAAATCGTAGTCCTTCAATATGATACGTCTTACATGTGAAAACGAATCATTTTCCAATAATATGCATTTTAAACAAAGAACACAAATTTGGACGTTTTTCAAACCCAACCACTACAAAGATGATAATACCAATGTAAGCCGCCCATTTATAAGTTAGCTTTAACCCAAAACTTACTCAAATCGTAAATATAACTTGAACTCTCCATTTATGAAGATACGGTTAGACCTTATATCCCAAGACACCCCAAAACACGGGTGGGGCATAATACTCATCCCATAAAATCAAGGGTAAAACCCAATAATACAAAACGTCACCGAAAACTTGGATAATAAAACTCAATACCCAAAAACAACACCTTTCGGTGACGGAGAATTCCCGATTCCATAAAATGTGACGGTCCACAAAGTAAGCCCATTTTATGTTGTTATGACTAGTCATATAAACAAAAGTACATGCAAGAGATGCCAGGCTCAGTAGCTTTAAACGTACACCCACGGAAACTCGAGTTCAACCCCATCGGGTTCCTATGTCGAGCCCCTCATCTAATATCGTAATACTTGAGCACGAAGGACTTATACCGCACCCCGGTACCTTAACGTGCAGCACGAAGGACTTACATCACACCCGATACCTAACGTGCAGCTCGTAGGACTTACATCGCACCCGATACCTAACGAGCTTCATCCAAAATTGCCAACAAGGCTCGAAGTCGAGTTACCAAAACTGGACAATTGTCCAAAACCCCATCAAAATAACAATGCCAAGCCGCATGCTTAGCAACCCAATTGACTCATTGATAAATGAAAATAACAATACGATAAAACGCACTCGACCAACGGATGTGTCAACACCACGACCAAAAGTAAGATTAGTTCAAAACTCAACATTAGTTGAGACAACCCATTTTCCAAATGAACTTATACCCTTATAATTTTTCCAAATGTCTCATAACACAAAATATGCATTTTCCAACTTTAACTGCTGATAAGAATGAAAATCATAAAATGAGACTATAAACATTCTTTCCAATACTTCGCATAAATGTGCAATTAATACTTTACAAAACATTCCATTTCGTGAATGATGCATAAAACCCGACAAACATTTAAAGTGTATGTTTTTTAACAAAGATCTATTTATGCAATAAGACCTCAAAACACATTCATTTGTGACACATATATTAAATGTCCAAAAATTCCAAATGTAGGTATTATACAAAGTTTGTAAGGTTGAATACTTCAAATAATCAAGATCAACAAATAACCCAACATTTGATAATTTCATGTAAAACACATAAACACTTTAAAATAGACATTTTGGCATGTACAACGTTTTCACAAATCAACTTGAACTCACTTTGCTAGATTTAGGCTAAATCTAGATTTTACCCAACGAGCTCTTTTGAAGACCAGTTGAATCTTCAAGCCGAAAACTTCCAAAACCTAGATCCAAAGTTCCAACCCATAAATAACCATTTTCAACCATAAGGAAATGTTCCCCAAACATAAAAATACCAAGATCCCAAACAAGATCAAAACCCTAATTTCTTCAAAACCACCAAATCCGAGATTTGAGATATCGAACCTTAAGAAACCATCAATGGAGCATTTATAACCTTAATACAAGAAAACTTACCCTTGAAGACAAAGAGGCTTCCGAGAACACCCAATCCAACACTTCAACCCAAGCTCCCAACCGATGAACTTGATGAGGAAGATGAAGATGGAGGTTTTGTGGTTCAAGGGTCCAACTAGTTAGATGATGAAGAATCATGCGGTTCAAGGGGAAAAACCATCAAAATGGGTTAGGGTTCGGTTTTAGTGTTTGGGAGAGAAAAGAGAAGAAAATGGAAGTGAGAAATGAGGAGAAAGGGTGAGAATTCGGACATTTTAGGAGATAGGGGCCGCGGGCAACCTTGCCACGCGTGACATTGTCACTATCGCGAGGGAACTCTCGCGAGGAATGTACCGCGGGTGGTACACCCCCGGCGATTGTGCCACGCGATAGTGACACATGTCACTATCGCGAGTCACAATCGCGCCACACGTACCGAGCTCTGAAAAAAGTCGAAACTCAAGATTCTCGCATGGGTCAACTCAAGGTTCGAAAGCACAACAAGGTTCGAAAGCACAACATTTACCACTCAAAAGATAGACGGAAGGCGGAGAGATAACCAACGAAGGATGGAACTTGCTTTACGAAAAACCGGGTGTTACATATCATGAACACAAACAATAGTAAAATGATAAAATGCATAATCTAAATCATGAATATCATTAACATCACAAATCCAAATCATTTGAAACACAGTCTATTTCAAGAAGAGGCAATAAAGAAAAGTTAAATTTTATTACAAATCCAAACAAAAACATATTTGGTACCATTTATCTAAACTCTATTAAATCGAATAAAGAAACCGAAATTTCCGTATATCAACCTAATGTTTGCCCAACAATTGGCAACCCAACTAATAAACAAGAAACATACATGCATATTTCATACAAAAACAAATCATTTCAAACTAATATCATGAACACAAACAATAGTAAAATGATAAAATGCACAATCTAAATCATGAATATCATTAACATCACAAATCCAAATCATTTGAAACACAATCTATTTCAAGAAGAGGCAATAAAAAAAGTTAAATTTTATCACAAATCCAAACAAAAACATATTTGGTGTCATTTATCTAAATTTTATTAAATCGAATATAGAAACCAAAATTTCTTACAGTGAGATCGAGAGGGAGAGTGATGGCAGTGAGATCGAGAGGGTGGTAACGGTGGCCGCCGGTGGCCGGAGTAGCTAAGAGCGAGAGTGAGACTGAGAGGTGCCGACGATTCCGAGAGAAAGTGAGAGCGAGAGTGAGACTGGGAGCGAGAGGGAGAGGGAGAGACAGAGAGCCTGAGAGCGAGAGTGAAAGGGAGAGTGAGACTGAGAGCGAGAGGGAGAGGGAGAGAGGGAGACACTGGGAGCGAGAGTGAATGATCGAGAGACTGAAATTAGGGTTATATTCCCGCTGGAAATTTCGGAAATTACCGACGGATTTCTGACGGAAATTCTGTCGGTATTTACCGATGGATTTTATTTTTTAATTTTTATTAAATAAATTACTTTTAAATTAATAAATTATATTTAATTTATCAAATTTATTAAATAAATTATTAATTAATTTATCAATTTATATTTAAAATTATTAATTAATTTATCAAATTATATTTAAATTGACTAAAATACCCCTGAAGTAACTGGACTTAATGGAAACAATTAACGACCGTTATCTTTTCCCGTTAATTCCAGTTAGATCAGGGACCAAATGTGTTATATATATATACACACACATACATACATATATATACACCTAAAGTAATTAGACATGCATACATACATATGTATACAATACATCTACAGACATACATACACATATACATACAAGCAATACATATGTGTACAATACATCTATAGATATACATACAAACATACATAGACATGCATGATATAGACGTATATGTGCTATATACATACATGATCACATACGTACATGTACATACATACATATTACATACATGATCACATACGTACTATACATGATGTACATACATACACGATCACATATGTACATGTACATACATACATGATCACATACATACTATACATGGTGTACATACATACATGATCACATATGTACATGTACATATATACATGATCACATACATACTATACATGATGTACATACATACATGATCACATATGTACATGTACATACATACTGTTAGGACACAGTCTCGTTGGATTCAAGATCATACAAAACGAAGATCGCAATCTGAAGTTAATGCTGAAAGTTACTCTCAACAATAGTCTAGGGTCTATTCTGTAATAAAGTCAAAGTTATAATATCTAGATATTTATTATTTAGATATTATGTTTTTAGTTTTAATATTAGTTTATTAAGTTTTGATAATATCTTAAACAGATATTATCTCTTTCTCTCTGTACATCGATCAACACACAGAACACACACATACACATACTGAAGGTGTAAACAGAGAGAAAACAAACACAGAGCTTATAACTCAAGAAATCAACCGTGTAATCCGCGTTTGTAATCCAAACAGGTTGGTTTATTATCTATTGTTTTTTGTTTTGATTATCTGGTAACGATCACGGACTCACAATTGGTATCAGAGCCTCTCCAGATCAAAATCAAAATTTTTACTCTCTGTTGTGCAATCATCAAAATCTTGATTTTGCGTTTATTTTCGAAATCAAATGGTTGTGTGGTGTTGTAGTTGGTAAGGAGATCGTTGTGTCAAAATTTGGTGTGGTAAATCGACCTCTAGCTTGGTTAATTTTAGAGTTACAGTCGATTTAATCGGAGAAGACGACGTATTGGTCTTAAGCGTACCGGTCGAACCTTAGTTTTTACATTCTATCGGTCTTAAGCATTCGACCGGACCCTCACTTCCCCGGTCGAATCTCACAAACTTTTGTACCGGTCGAATTTTTTTTATCCGGTCAAAGTAAAACTCACTTCCCCGGTCGAACCCCACTTTTCCAACTCACTTCCCCGGTCGAATAAAACTTTTCCACTGCACTTCCCCGGTCAAACAACTCTTCCGGTCGAATTCTTTTATCCGGTCGAACTTGAAAACCACCTCCGGTCAAATCCAAATCAATCCCGGTCTTCAATTATCCGGTCTTCTATCTCTATCGGTCTTCTATTCTCTCTTTGTTCAATATTTCGGTCCACTCACAAATTCAAATCCGGTCGAATCACATCCTCACTCACACTCACACTCTTCCGGTCAAACCCACTCCACTCACATTTGTAAACAACTCACTCTCAAATTCCATTCACTCTCACGTGTCCAATACTACTCACACACTCACACTCTAATTAATTGCCACGAATCACACACTCCCTTTCATGCAAAATAATTTCCTCCATGCAAAACTTTTTAAAATTTGATCAACTCTCTCACAATTAATCAATCTATCGGTCCTATTGCACGTGTCCATTTTTAAAATCAAACACATTTCAAACACACGTGGTTGGCATTAATTTTTGGAAATCAAAGAATATATTTTCGAAATTAATTTTCGAAATCAAAAAGAAAGTTCACGTGACATTTAATTGGAATCCAATCTTTTTACCGATCAATCAGTTTTACTGGTCGGAAATCTTACCGGTTTTTTACTTCGAAAAAGTCGAACCTCACTTTGCGCAATCAACCTCTCGTGCAAACTTTTGAATTTTAAAATTCTCTCATATCTCAAAGCCTCTCGCATCTCAAAGCCTCTCGCATCTCAAGCCTCACGCATCTCAAATCCTCTCGCATCTTAAATCTTGTTCAATTATGACTTCCAGAGAAGCTCTTGCCATTGGAACTGATTCCAAACCACCAGTTCTATTTAAAGGTGAATACGAACAGTGGAAGGATCGGTTTCTAAACTTCATAGACAGACATGAGCTTTGTGAGTTCATCAGACAGTCATTTGCAGAAGGAAATATGCAACCAATAAAGACAACTCGACTGGTTGGAACAGTGCCAACACAAGTTGAACTGAAGCACCATGAGCTTGACGGTGACAACCTAAACAGAGCTAAAGGTGATAAGCTAGCTATGTCATACATTCTTCAAGGAATCCCCAATGAAATCTACATAAAGATTGACAGCTACAAGGCCTTAGCTAAGGAAATGTGGGATCAGCTGGAGAAGATGATGCTGGGTTCTAAGGTGGGAAATCAACTGAAGATCTCCAACTGCCTAAATAACTATGAAGAATTTAGAGGCAGAGCCGGAGAAACCTTAGAAGAAGTACATGACAGGTTTGTGACCTTGCTGAATGAGCTAAGCAAGAACAAGGTCCACAAATCTCAAATTGAGTTAAACGTCAAATTTCTAAGCGTTCTACAGCCAGAATGGAAGAGATTTGCGAGGCAGATGAAGCAGATTAAAGATCTGAATGAGATTCCACTTCATGAGGTGTATGAGACCCTCAAACAAAATGAAGAAGAAGTGGATGAAATTCTAGAAGAGAAAAGGCAGAGAGGAAAGAAGGTTGAAGACACAGTTGCTCTTGTTGTCAAGAAGAAGAAGAACAAAGCGACTGTGTATGAATCAGATGAAGATAAAGCTGAAGCAAACTCTGACGAAGATGAATGTGAACAACTAAAGCAAGCATTGCTTTTGTTGACTAAGGCTTTCTAGAAGAAATTCTACACAAAGCCAAGCTCAAACAGTCAGAGGTATTCGTCAGGTCCAAACAACTACGCTCATAGAGAAAGGGTCGAAGGAAGTAGATTTGAAGGAAGAAGGTTTGAAGGAAGGAGAATGGAGGAGAGGAAACCAGAAGATAGAAGAGATCTTGCTGAAGGAAAGAGATCAGAGGAAAGGAAACCTGAAGAGAGAAGGTTTCAAGCAGAAGGATCAGGTCAGACAGAACCTATAACGTGCTACAACTGTGGCAAAACCGGTCATTATGCCAGAGATTGCCGAAAGCCAAAAGTCAAGAACTCGGACTACTACAAGAACAAGATGTTGCTTGCAAAGCAACAAGAGGCTGGGAAGGCATTGATGGCTGAAGACGTTTTCTGGCTCGATCATTCTGATGATGATGAAGAAGATGAAGAGAAAGATGAAGTTGTCAACCTGTGCTTGATGGGAAAGCATGAATCAGATGATGAAGCTGATTCAGAGAATGAAGAAGAGGTATGCAACTTATCGTATGCTGAATTCATAAATCAATTACATGCCATGAATGATAAACTCAAAGAGTTAGAGTCGAACCTAAAGCGTGAAAAGGGTGTCATTACTGACAAAAACCAATCAATACAGAAACTTAGCAATGAAATTGCTGAGAAGAAAGTACTGGTTGAGGTTTTACATAAAAACAATGACACTAACGCAACGGAGAAGACAATAATTCTTAGTGAGAATTCTGAACTCAAGTCTAAACTGCTAAAACGCGAGATTGACTTATACGAGGTTACACAAATGCATTCTTCGTCTATCGAAGAAAACAAATCTTTAATTGCAAAAATGGATGCTTTGGAAAAGAAGTTATACTCATTAGGTCAAACTGAGCAAACCATTCATCTTAACAAACCAATAGAGAACAAAGAAAGATGGGGAATCGGTTATAAGAATCCTCACTATCTTCAAAAGGGAATGTCTGAAGTGCCTGCACTTTATGATATTCTTTCTATGAAGTTAGCTAGAAGAATCCCTGAACTTAAAGTTTATTGGACTAAACTATCTGAAGAGGATGAAGCCAAAGAAACAGAAAAACATTTAATATCATCTAAAGTTCATCTTCCATTTTATTATGCGAAGCTGAATAATAGCTATGATAAGAAACCTGAAAAGAAGAAAACTCTTTCAAATGACTTCTTTCTAAGTTATTCCGAAAAGGAAATGGAGGCGAAACCTACTCAAGGTAAACTATATGTCCCTCCTCTCGTTTTAGAAAGTAAAATTTCTGAACTCGAGAATTCTTTGTCAGATGAAAGACTTTTGATAAACATTGAACAGAATGTTTTTACAACTGTGTTTACAAATTCTGTTCTTTCTAAGGCTTCAAACTCTGAGAATATGGTTAGTTCATCAAATCAAGGGTTTGACTTTCTGAACTCTAACGGTGGTTTAGATGATTGTCTTGAACAATTTGACTTTAATGCAAAACTTCCAAACCATTCATCCTTTCTTAAGAAATCTGTTGGATCAACCAGTAAGCCTGTTAACAGTGCAAAATCAACGCGAGTTGATAACTCAGTCTCTGTGAAAGCTAAAAATGCTAAAGGCAAGAAGCATTCACAGAAGCCGATCAATACTAGTAACCCAAAGAAAATGCATTCAGTTGTTTCTCTAATGTCTAACTCAAAGGTTTCAACTGTTTCAGATATGACCAAGAAATGGCAACCCAAACGGAAGCTTGACAAGACTTTTAAATCTTTTGAGTCTGTTTATTGTAATAAAAATATGTCTAGTTCAGATACTTTGAATATGAATGTTGCTCCTAAACTGAAATACTCTTTTAAGCAACTATTCATGTTATCTAAAACTGCTAGACAGTCTTCCTTTTATGATAAGCATGCTTCTAATTTCTGTCAAGATTCTGCTATGCGGTTTGAATCATCTCATGTGCATTCTTATCATTATCCTACTTCATATCTATTTCAAAAGAAAAGAGGACCCAATTTGCAATGGGTACCAAAATCAAAACCTTGTGCTAACACAGCAGGACCCAAATTCAAGTGGGTACCAAAATCTAAATCTGTGTTGCAGGCACCCGATGTTTAGCAAAATAAGTGGCTTCTGATTACAACAGATCAGAACCCATACCTCAATAGAGAAAATGGTTCTTGAGTAAGACAACTCAAGACTCGGACTTCAAAGACAAGACGATGGTTTCTGAACACGTCTGTTCAGAACCCGCGCTTAAGAGAAAAAAAAGGCTTCTGAATACTTCATTTCAGAACCCGTACTTCAACGAAGTATTGACTTCTAAACACAACAGTTTGGGACTCGCACTTCAATGATCAAAAGACCTTACTCCGTGCTGAAAATGAAATTGTACTCCAATACTCGAATGAGGAAATCAACCATCAAGGGGGAGTACATATTTGTCTGAAATGTTATGCATATTTTTTCAATGATAATTTTTCAAATGCATAATTTCAGGGGGAGTAAAAAGGTGATGACTTCTGATTATTTCTGATCAGAACTCGTACTTTCATTGTTTTACTGCTTTTTGTCTTTTCAATTTAAGTGAATAAATTTGCTTTGACTTTGACTTAAGACTTTTGCAGAAGTTTGAGAGAAGCTTAAAAGATCATATCTTTATGACTTTAAGCTTAGCTTCATGAGATGTAAGATCATACGTTCAGGTATTATCCTTTATCTTAATCTCATATATGGTTGAAAGAAGGACAACTTTCAATCATAGAAAACATTGTTTTTAATGTTCAAACCACTTCCCGATTTTTTCAAACAGATTTTATATTATGGAAGTGTGATTTTAAATGTTTTCAAAATCAATTTTGTGCTTTAACTGAAATAGTTAAACCAATCTGAGCATCACATGCATCATAGGAAAACAAAGAATCATTGTGCTAGGAATTAACACAACTTCAATGGAATCACCTTAACCAGTGATTTCTACCCAAGAAGTTAATCCTTAGTGATTGAGTGTGCAAAGAGAAAAGAAATGAGTGTGATTAGAGAAAGCAAAATGTTTAAAAGAAAGAGCGTGCGAGAACAGAGTTAAAAGAATATCACAACTCTACACCAACTTTTTCTAAGCCGGGTAGCCACAATTCTAGTGATTCACAATTCTTTGGTGATCATTATTGAAACAGGCAACTAACCCATGCCAACTCTTGATCAAACCTCACCATCTACTCATTTTCTTCTCAACAAGAAAGTGTTTCACATTTTCAAAGGGGACGCAGCACATATGCTATCTGATTTTCATTTGGAAAATCTGGATATTGAAAAGAAGGAAGTCTGCCCCCACCTTCGCACTTCACTAATGCACATTGAGTCTGTGTTTAACTTACTGTTGTCTCAGTGGTTTACACAAATTTTGAGCCAAATAAGCAATCATCAGTGCTTAATTCTTTCAAACACAAGCACGAACACACAAGGAATTAGTTTCTTTGTCATAACGTTTATAGAAATAACTTTTGTGGTGTTTCGATGATTAAATGGAAGCCCTGGGGGAGTCAACATCAAACAGCTCCTTTCCAATGTGTATTCGTTACACACAGTGACTTAGTGTTACTGACAGACATTCTAACTGATTCATTAGTTGATTCAGGTGTTACATGATTATTTTGTCTAGATTTGCAAAGATCAGGATGAATAACTATTGAATTGACGGATCAGAGACTACAAGTGGTTGACATTTCTTACTCAAAGTTTTGATGAAGTCATTGCACTTTCCATCAAAAAGGGGGAGAATCTAAAGCTTGAAGAAATGTTCAGTCCATTATATTACAAGACCAAGAACTGCAAGATCAAAGTATTCTGAAGACATGCTGATTTCAGATAAATTTTCTTTAAAGATACTTTGCTAAAGCATTCTGAGCTACAGAAAGAGATTGCATCTTCTGTGCTGAAAGAGAATATCGTATTGCCAAATCATTTTCGTAATGATCTTGATCCAAAGGGGGAGATTGTTAGGACACAGTCTCGTTGGATTCAAGATCATACAAAACGAAGATCGCAATCTGAAGTTAATGCTGAAAGTTACTCTCAACAATAGTCTAGGGTCTATTCTGTAATAAAGTCAAAGTTATAATATCTAGATATTTATTATTTAGATATTATGTTTTTAGTTTTAATATTAGTTTATTAAGTTTTGATAATATCTTAAACAGATATTATCTCTTTCTCTCTGTACATCGATCAACACACAGAACACACACATACACATACTGAAGGTGTAAACAGAGAGAAAACAAACACAGAGCTTATAACTCAAGAAATCAACCGTGTAATCCGCGTTTGTAATCCAAACAGGTTGGTTTATTATCTATTGTTTGTTGTTTTGATTATCTGGTAACGATCACGGACTCACACATACATATTACATACATGATAAAAAAAAGATTTATTGGCAGGGACCTCAGGCCCCGTGGCCCACTTTTGTGACCATACATGATCACATACATACTATACATGATGTACATATATACATTCATGATCACATACGTACATTTGTACATACATACATGATCACATATACATACGTACACACATACATACATACATATATACATACATACATACATACATGATCACATACGTACATGTACATACATATACATACATACATATATATATATATATATTACATACATGATCACATATGTACTATACATGATCACATACGTACATGTACATACATACATATTACATGCATGATAACATTCATACATATATGATCACATACATACACACACACATACATACAAACATACATACATATATATACATACATGATCACATACATACATATATATATATATATATATATACATACATGATCACAGAAAAAATTAATATTTATTAAATTATTAAATTTACCGACGGATTACCGACGGAGTATTAAATGTCGTCGGTAATCCGTCTGTAATTACCGACGGATCACCGACGGACGTCAGAAAAAAATAAATATTTATTAAATTATATAAATTATCGACGGACTTCCGACGGATTTGAAAATAAAAAAAATAAAATAATTTAATTTAATATCCGTCGGTAAATATATATATTTACCGACGGATTACCAACATATAGTCTATCCGTCGCAAAGTTTTCATTTTCGTCGGTGTTCCGTCGGTAATTACCGACGGATATTATCCGTCGGAAATCTTGGTCGAAAATAAGCAATTTTCCAGTAGTGTGGTACATATGCCTGAGAGTGTCAAGTCATTTTCAGATCCATGACATTGACTCTTATACCATGTAATATATATGAAACTTCATCAAACTATTCTCCAATATAAGAAGAGAATTGGGCTACAACATCTAGTGAGTAGAATATGTCCAAATCTAACATATTTATTTTTGGTGTAATTGTGTTTTTATGTGAAAATACGGAAATAAAAACAGTTTGTTTAGTATAATTACGGTCTGTGCATAATCTACAAAGTTGAAATTTGTAAAAGTTTGAATCCACATATAGCAATACTATTTTTTTTATTAGAAATAACAAGTTACTTTAAATATTATTTATTGATGATGATTGTTGGCATTTTAATTATTATATTACATCACGATTTATTGATAATTAAACCAGTTGACTGTGCTAGTGGAGGTAGACATTGACACGGTATTTTTTTTACCATCGTATCGTTTGGAGCAGAAGATTGTTCAAGATAATATTCAGTTGATTTTGTTCTAGCACTCTGTGTAGGTTTGTAAGTGTTAGTTAGGTACCGTTTGTTTTTTAATAACTCTAAAGTCTGAAGTCTTATTTTAGTTATAATTAATAAGAGCTAGTGTGTAAAAAGATGTGAACGATTCAGACTTAAGAGTCATTAAGAGATTTTTTTTAAAAAACAAACAACCCCTTAGGGTGCGTTTGGTTCACAAAATGGAATTTGATGGAATTTGAAATCCATCGAAGGAATTTGACTTTGAAGGAATTGGAATTGAATTTGACCATGCGTTTGGTTAGTAGCAATTCAATTCTTTCACTTAAGCCAAAGAATGATAAATTCCTTCAACTGTGGAATTCAATGGAATTTGAAGGATTCCATCGCTTTCATTCCCCGAACCAAACATAGACTTGGAATTTGGCCAATGGAATTGACCATTCTAATTCCTTCCAACTAGAAGTGTAATCGCGCAATCCAGCGAGATACATTA
Source organism: Arctium lappa (assembly GCA_023525745.1). Taxonomy (NCBI): domain Eukaryota; kingdom Viridiplantae; phylum Streptophyta; class Magnoliopsida; order Asterales; family Asteraceae; genus Arctium; species Arctium lappa. The sequence goes on along the minus strand of CM042054.1, from coordinate 6,870,817 downwards.
CGATTTTAATATTTCATTTTATTTTTTTGTCGATTTACGGTACGGTTTTGGATGGTTTTAAGAAAGTGATAATGTTTTTTATAAATTTGTTTAATTTCGGCTTAATAATATAATGTTTTTATATAAAAAAATTAAGTATTTTGTTATAATTCAATGATTATCTTATATATTTTAATAACATCTAGAAAAAAATAACCAATTACATTTATACTATATTATAAAAACGGCATAAAAAACTCTTAATTACAATATTTTAAGCACAAGGTACAACTAATTAAAGACAACTACTTAATTTCCAATTTCTTAATGTTTTGGTACAACCTTTCCAAGCACACAGTATCTCACATAATCATCTATTTGTGGAATGTATACTCATTTATTAATATAAATATTTGTTTTTTTGGTGGATGATTTTATAAAATAGATTTTATATTAGCATAATCTATTTTAAATGTAGATTTTACATTTAAATCTATATTAATGAGATGTAATATAAAATCTTTTTTCTTCCGTATTTTTTTATATTACATCTCATAATGATTTTTTCATATTTTATTTTATAAAATATTTTTACAAAATGAGATGTAATATAAACTCTTTTTTCTTCCGTATTTTTTTTGCTAATATAACATCTATTTTATTTTATAAAATTTACACGTATTTTATATTAGCATAATATAAAATCTACACGTATTTTTTTTGCTAATATAAAATCTACACGTATTTTTTTCACGAGCATTAAAAGAAGAAAAAAGAAGGTTGATATGAATTAAAAATAAAAAAATAACGACATACACTAATAAATTATCGTATTCTTTAAAATAAAAAGATTACGCAATACTTTCCAAATTAACCAAGTGTAAAAAAAATAAAATAGAAACGATGTAGATATAAAAATATTCTTCCATGTTTTTAATATATTCACATTTAAATGTAAAATCGAAAATGAAAATAAAAGATTTTAAAATATTCTCTACATTCACTATAAATATATATAGCTTCTCTATGTATCATCCGAGTACAAGAAGAAGACGAACAGTCGGGTGTCAATGGCGGAACCTGCAACTGAACAAAAGGTATTCCACTATATTTTTATTTATTTGAAAAACTACTTTTTTATATTTTATTTTATTTACTAAGGATTTGTTTATATTTTTCGAAGTAGTGGAATAAGATATATATATATATATATATATATATATATATATACATATCTTTATTTTTATCGACTAATACTATGAGGTCTTGAAGTCAATAGTTAGGTAAATTTTCAAGTGGTACTGAGTGAATTTGAACTATATCAGTTGAGTTGCCGGTTACAAAAGATAGAAATCATTTATTTTCTTTGTCATATTTGATGTGGGTTGAATGTTGTTAATTAATATACAGATTTATACGTTCAAAGTGATTGTCAAGTGTTGTCGATGAGGTTTCAGAAAAATTGCAAAATCTGTAAAATAAATATGTTCATATTTATAATTATTTCAATAATAATGATATGTTGTGAGACATGTCGTTTGAGTTTTAAATAATATAATACAAAACTATTACTAATATTATTGCACAAACTTATAACAACAAACGATTAAGAATATATGCAAGTTAACCACTTATGAAAATGCATTCGTTTTTCACATTATATTTCATTAACTGTTAACAGAGAAATTACGTTTCATTTTAACTCGGTTCAATATTCCAACAAAAAATTTATTCTCTCGTGCAATACACGGGCCCAACACTAGTATTTAATAATTAAAACAAAATTATCTATACTATATTATAAAACAAGGATAAAAAAACTCTTAAATACAAATTATTAGGCACAATGTACCATCATTTTATGCAAAATTTAAATATCTCTTAATTTACAAGTATCAAAGCACAATATATATATTACTACTGAAGACTTCTAACACCCACCAATTGGAATATTGAATTTCTTTGACCAGATTTCATTCCGTTGTTTGGTTCAAAGTTTTCGATGGAATGAAATCTTCCAATTCCATTAAATTTCATACCTAAAGGATTTTAACATTCCATCATCAAACCCAAGTATTTCGAAGAAATTGAATTTGTTATTTTCATAATTCCAAAATTACCCCTTACCCCAAACTAAACCCTACTGATATTGATTATCAGCAGACATCAACTCTCTCTCTCCTCTCGCCCTTTCTCTCTCTCTCTCTCCCCTCTCCTCTCTCTACTCACTCTCTCAATCAATCCTCTCCCTCTCTCTCTCTCTCTCTCTTCCTCTCCCTCTACCTCTCTCCTCTCATCATCATTCGTGTGTTAAAATAATCAAAGCAATTTTAGTTAAAAATTAAAGTATGTAATGACTATTTCATTAAAGTATTTTTTGTTGAAAAAAATTAAAATAAACAAAAAGTGTGTTTTGGTCATTTACCAAAATTTCATTTCAATTCTAAAGCTACTATGAACCAAACAGAAAAATTTTAATTCATCTAACAGATTTTATTCCAATTCTGTCAACCAAACAGATGGTCAAACATGACAACATTTCATTCCAATTCCTTCAAAGTCAAATTCCTTTGACATATTTCATTTCATCCAAAAACATTACACGAACCAAACGTCCCCTTAGTTTATACAGTGTTAATACTCACTCTTGATATATATGTATAATTGACAGATTATAAAACATATTTGATATATGTCTTTGATGTGACTATTTATATATGCTATAACTTCTTGAAGAAAAAATAACAGTATAACTTTGTAAATAGTTTTTTTTTTTTTTAAATTATCATGCAATCTTGTTTGAGATATCTTGCTATGAACAATAAAAAGATTTTGAAATTAGGTTCCCAAAATAAGAGCCGAAACTGAGTATACTTCATTTTGATGCAATTTACCATTTATTTTACCATGACATTTGATATTTTATCAATTAAATATATGTGTCCCATAATTACTATCACGCATTCTTGACCAGGTGAAGGATCGTGTGAGAAGTTGAGTTAACGGTGAGTAACATGAGAAGTGGATCTAAACCGTTGATCTCTTTTAATCTCAAGCCCTCCCATGAATTGCGGCTTAGAAGAGAATTGATCTGGTGAATCTCATTCTAATATGTGTCCATTTCTCATCAAACGGTTGATAACCACTTCTCACCGTTAACTCAATTTCTCACCAAAACTCAACCCTCTTGACTATTTTGCTTATGAAAAATTGACGTGACAGAATCAAGTTGAGTACTCTATTATGATAACAACGTAATAAGTATGCCCTTGACAATGTCATCTTGTTCATTAGTCAATTTCTTGCTAATACAAACTTGACCTTTGCTTAAGATCATTGCTAATCAAAAGAAAAGTGATAAATATGAAATGATTTTATAAAAAGATTAGTAAAAATATATAACATTACTCGTTACAAATTGGCTACTTAATTAAAAGAGATTAAATCAACTATCAACAACATTAGTATAAGATTATAAATGTAATTTTGTTTTGCAAATATAAATGCTATCTAAAACTGAAAGATGAATAAATCAAATATATGTGAATTTTTATGTAAGAATATTATACAAAGGGGAATTATTGGAGATATCTATGATTATCATTTTATACTCTTTTCTATACAACTGACTATCAAATTCTAACACGTATCCGTATAATAAAAAACTTTGAATTTCTAAAATTGTTTTTGTATTACAAAAAATGTAAACACGATACGTATGTAAGGACAATAAACTTTTCATATAATTATACGTGATTATTTATATTTCCATAAACAAATAATGTGTGTGGAAAAATAATATTACATTTTATGATATTATACTGAAAATCATTCATTATTTATTATTAATATTATCTGTAACTTATATAAAGGATTGTTAGTTATAATAAAATATTTAATTAAGTGTATTATTTTAAATAGTTAATTACTTGTATTTTTTTTAAGGTGGGAAGTGTTAAATAAGTGTAATTCATTGAGGTTAACTAGCTAACTAAACTATTAAGCAATAATCTTTTCTTCACTTCTACTCTTTAATTCCTCGTCTTTTAACTTGATACATATTTAGTCCCTCAAGTTTCCAACATTACTGAATTAGCCACTTCTTTAATAAGATCTAGTTGTGGTGACCTGATTTTACTTTTTGGACTTATTGAGATTGTTTTCTATATGAAGCTTGAGCCTTTGTACTTAATAATGTATCTTCATGTATAAAAAAATATGCTCACATGTTTAACTATTAAAAAAATATGTTCTAACTTTAAAAAAAAAAATTCAAAATATTTCTTCTTCTGTATTATCTTCTCACTTTATCTGTTACTCTAATAATGAATGATGTTCTTGAGGTTGCTCTTATTCCTAATTTTAGGGATGAAACAACAAAAATGAAAAAGGAAGAACAATGTCGAATCGAGACAACAAAATGTCCATATATGCCAGTGAGATTATTTCTTCAAATACCCCTGCGGGAGTTGTATTTTGAGAGACTCCTTAATTTTTCTGCATTAACAAGACTAGCTCTTTATATGATAAAAAGAAATACGTCAAGGACAAAACATAATGATCTAAGCCGAATACACTTTATATGGTTATGTATATGCCATTCAATATTAGACGTGGTGATGTACAAGTCAATCCTCGATGTTAGGAACAAGTATATGGTGAGTCGTGGGCACCAGATGCGAAGGGTGATATGTTGGGAACAAGTAACACGTTGATGTCTTCTTTTAGATGTTTCTCATTCTCAATTCAAAACTCAAAGGGCATCAAGCATCATATGTCTCCTTCTGATCATCATATTAAACCAAATTACTTGTTCATAATGCCCATTTTTTTATGGTTTCTACACGCACAAAATTACATCCAATCAACACCCTTTTGGGTAGCTCTCATGGGTTGAGGATGTGGGAAAAACTCTTGAGATAGAGAAGAGAAAAAAATATGGAGAGTTTCATTGAGAATAAGCTATAGAAAGTGAACGAGGTACCTTTGTAATAAAATAAAAAATAAGCACACTTTTCAATAGTTGAACATCGGAACATATTTTTGATATATGAGTTACATTAAACCCATTACCTCACATTTCCCTTTTCTACTAAAAAAAGTTAGAAATACGAGTAAGAAGTGAGCTTTCCTTTTTTTATAATTTATGCATTATAAATCATCATAAGGTTGTTGCTTTTAAGTTAACGATACCAAATTTTTCACACAACAAAAAGAATTTGGAGATTTTGAAAATAAAAAAGAAACAAAAACTAAATTTATTCCTTAATGGTATCTGGTTTAAATCCTATATGGATCATTGGAGGTTATTTAAATGTTAAATTTTAAGGCTAAACAGCTAAGATGCATACAAACTCACTTAAAAATACCCACGAATTTCCAAAAAAGAAAATCTAGTTGATAAATCAACACTCTCATACACCAAGAGTGTATGTGTGGCAACATGTCACCATACATTTACTTCATGTGTTACATCATAATTCATATATATGTACTGAATCCAACGTTTTTATATTATATACTTAAATTTATTTAAATTATCAAAATATCTTTTGTACTTTTGATACAATTAATGAAGATAATGTATGCAAACAATTTCATCCTCTAGAATATGGGTTCTTTTTCTAGATATAATTGGGGATAAAGAAAAGGGGGTGTGATTTGGTGTAGGTCCATAAAAAGTCCAAAAAATGGAAAATAAAACACCTATTTTTGGGTACCAAAATTAAATGAGATAGTTAGGTAAGTTGTGTTTGTGGAGGATTGTCTAAGAAGTGACAAAATAATTTCATTATTATTATTATTGTCATAAAACATAAGATTTTAGTTTTAATCTTTTTGTATTTTGCTCTTTTTATCGTAGTTTAGATCAATTTTTTAAAGTTGTTGTTTAAATTTAAAATATATGTTAGTAAAAAAAATCAAATATCACTATTGGCATAACTTCAACAGTAGATAAAAGGTAGTTGTGAACCTAATGGCCACCCAATTCTAAATGATATAAACCATCCACCGTTTGATAATTCAACGTCTATCCAATACTCATTATTTTTTTTATGCAAAAGTAAATGTTTGTTAACTAACAATTATTAATTTTTTTATTGTTTAATAACAATAAATTGCGGGGTTCACTCAATTATTGTTTTTATAATAGTTTTTAATACTGTAAATTCAATCAGTTAAAATAAAATAAAAAAATTGGTGCAATGAAGTTAGAATGATAGCCTAAAAAACCTATCATTTGGGAGTGTGCTTCACACGTTGGTATCTTGTCGGCCCCTACACCCCACTTTCTTTTTTTAGAAACAATTTCTATTATCTAAACCATCAATAAATTCTTCTTTATTTTTTTATTTTTCTATAATTGTTTAGTTTTACCCTAAATCATAATTATATAATCATTTATATATATAATAAAAAAAATTCGCATACAAATTAATAAAGAGATTTTATCATTGAAAATAAGTAAATGGGGTTAATTATTTAAAAATCTGTAAATAAAAATATTGGCTTAAAGTAATTAGATTTGACATGAAGAATTCAATTTTTTTTTTATATTTTTTTAGTTTAATTTTTCAGTGGTTACAAGTTGCGTGAAGTAGCTTTTGAGCCACTCACTACAAAATTCTGTTACAAGTTGCAAACTCAAGTAAGCAAAGCAACCACATCAATTGGTTTTTCTTTTAGTATAAATGTCTTCATAAATTTAAGATATTATATACATATATTTTAGTTATTAATTAATTATGATAAAGATCAAAAAAAAAAAAAGGAAAGAAAATAAACTAAAAAAAATTAAACTCTTTGAATAGTCAAAACTGTAACTTATCTCCAACCACAATTTATTAAATTTTCATATAAAATCTTTACAAATTTAAAGTCTATGGTTTCACACCAAGAAACTTACTACTTTACATTTAAAGACCTTAAAAGTTACACTTAACCCCTAAGGGGCTGTTTGGTTAATGGAATTAGAAGAAATTTGAAGGAATTAGAATGACCAATTCCATCGGCCAAATTTCAAACCTATGTTTGGTTTGCGGAATGAAAGCGATAGAATTCTTCATATTCCATTGAATTCCACAATTTAAGGAATTAAATCATTCATTGGCTTAAGTGAAGAAATTGAATTCTTACCTACTAACCAAAAACGTGGTCAAATTCTATCAAATTTCATTTCAATTACTTCAAAGTCAAATTTTTTTGATGGATTCCAATTCCATCAAATTTCATTCTGTGAACCAAATGCCCCTAACTTTTTTGTGACTTCACAAGCAACCACAACCGAATGGTGGATCCGCCACTGGGTGGACCTATGACAGACCCAGGAGGGTTTCATGCATCTGTTCAACCAATTTTTTTGCAAGTAAAAAAAATTTTAGAGTTAAAAGATGCACACGTTATACTTTGAGATATTATAAAAATACAAGGAACATCAACCAAAAGAGTAAAATAATCATTCGAATAAACCAAAAAACTGAAAATAAAATTCTCGAAACAGTAAGATTTCGGCTAATAACACATTGAACTTGCATCTAAGACATAGTCGTTCGTCTTGTTCAAAAAGATCAGAAAAATGTATTTAATTTCTTAAATTAACACAACTGACTTTCCCCATAATCAGATCAAATCGTGTCGACTTTTCTACTGGATCAAACCACGTCTTTAGAGACATTTGATCCACCTTAAAAGGTTACACGCTCAACAAAAATCCTGAGTTTCACCACTCCGGAGTCCACCACTGCTTAATTAGTTGAAAATCTTATACTATAATTATAAAAATATATATATATATATATATATATATATATATATATTCATTTTAACGATAATTCTAGTATTACTTTATAAAATGACGATTATACCTTTAGAAAGCTTTGGATTTTTTTTGTTATATTCATAATTCACAAACCAACCGAATGCATATAAAGTATATTCACTTGCCCATCTTTCGTCATCCACCACTCTCAATTGACAAGTCGATGCCATAAAAATTCAGTTGATATAGTCATTATATTAAATATTTTAAATGATTTTGTGTATAAAAAATATATGTTTTATAACATGATTCAAATAAATAATTTTTTTTAAATTATAGGATATTATTAATAGCAATACAGAGTGTAGTTAAAAAGTCAACAAGTCGATAAGGGGTTGAGTAGATCACTAACTGCAACTAATAATGCTGTCAATAGAAAAGAAGGGTCAACGAGAGTGGAGCTCCAATCGGCTAAAATCCCACGTTATCTTTGAGCAATAAAAGTAAATTTTTTTATATAAAAAAGTTTTTTATTAATAACCTATTTTCAATTACCTTCGTTTTATTAAGACTTGAAAAAAGATTTTTGAAGAAATACGTAAGAAGTGGTGAAAATAGTCTTATGTTGTATAAATGTTGCGTTATATTTTGTGAAAATTGTGAAGTCGATAGGACCTGGATGTGTATTTTCACCAGTTTCTAAAAGATGGTCACTTTCGGATTCTTTACACGATATAAGGGTACCTTTATATATATATTAGGTGAATTTTACATTTTTTACATGAAAATTACATGAGGACCTAACCTGTTTTATTAAATGTTTAGTGTGCTAAATTTGTGACTCTTGACTGATTCGATATCTGATTAAAAGTATAATGAATGTGAAAGGTTAAAAAGTGAATTAAAGGTCGCGGTTGTTTAATTTACGTTCATATTCAGATTATCGGACCCAAAATAAATATCCATATTTCTATTTTACGTTTACTAAACTGTTACCCAGATAAGCGTTTACCGAATCACATTACCTTACCGGATAAATATGGCAAAGATCAAGAATCTTACCCGGTAAGAGCAAAGACAAGGACCGAGAGTCTTACCTGGTAAGTGAGGGCGACGACACTTACCATGGTTAGCGCTTACCGGGTATTTGTTTCATACGATACCGTTTTAGTTGACTAAAATTTTACCCAGTAAGTTAGTGATAGTGTTGAATTTTACAGGTAATCACTCACTTAGGTAAGCGTTTGATAAATGGCCCCTAAGTGTTTACTATCAAAAACAAATGTTATTTTCCAGTTATATCCTAAATCATGAGAACAAATTTTCTTTATCCAGTATTAAGAGTAGAAGTATTATCTGATTAATTAAAAGCTATAGTGATGAGTGACGACGTATTCCTAAAATTATGTGCCGGTTAGATTTATTTGGACAGGAAAGAGAAGGATGTAAATTGTGGAATTTTGTTCAATGGTTTTGGAAGAAAATAAAAGATTTCATTAGTATTTATGGTTGAATATTAATGCAATAATTATGATTTATGAATCTTTAGGAACACTTAATATGCATATTTACTCAAAGTGCTCATCATCTTCGTCAAAAATAGGGTATGGTGTAAGCCACCTTTAAATACCTTCATATCAAAAAACCCCATCTTTTCCTCTTCAATACCGACTCTTTTTACCCTTTTGTGAAAAAATAATCCGATAACAATATCAATAAAATTGACCCTTCCAACTTCTTCATGTTTATCTAAATCCTCACGTTTCATATTCAATTCAATTCAATTCAATAAAAATAATAATTTATATGTTTTGTTTGTTTCTTCCTTTTCATTATATTGTCCTCTTTCTCCTTTCGGCCTCATCTTTTCTACATCATCTTTATCTTCTTGTAACCGTTGCCAATCTCTTAACGATAAATAACATATCCAAGAATCGGTTTTTTTGCTTGTCAACTTGAGAAAAAACCAAATAGTTTGGATTTTTATGACTTTTTAGCAGATAAAAAATAACCCAAACAAACCCAATATATCTCACTCAAAATAAAATATTTTAGTAAAATAAACATAAAGTTGGGGGATTTTGTATTGAAAAAAGAGTCCCAACTTATCATTCAATTGCTGAAAATGGCAGCATGTATGAGAGATGGTGATTATGTCGTTGGTTAGCAGTGTTAGTAGGGAAGTAAGTTGTAACAAATGTATGGACCAAAATCAGGATCCAAAGTGCCCATCACTACTAATCACACCCAACCCTAACTTCATTCACACCTAACCCTCTACCAATTTTAGTTTGTGCAAAAGGATTTGTAACCGACAACCTCTGAACCGGCCAATACTATGGGGTTGTTTGTTTACCTCTGAATAGTTCCATTAAGAGGCAACCTCTGAATCGTTAAGAGGTGGATCTTGTTTGGCAAAAAAATAGTTGGCCTCTTAGTGGTTCCAAAACCCTCTGAATGATTTTGTATCCTAGTTCTCCCTTAACCATTCAGCGCCCTGATTTCATTCTAAACAATTACCAAACAACCATATTTCATTTTGTACTATATCATAAAAGCCTCTTTAATCATTAAGATCAATTTATCATTCTGCACCAAACCATTCAACAACTATCAAACAGCCCCTACCCTCTCCGAAACCAGTACCCATGAGGCAAACCACGTACACATCAGCCCACTAAATGGCCAACTTAAGAGCCCGGCCCACAAGAAGCCCAATAAATGGCCAACTTAAAGAGCCCATTGCGCACAAGGAGCCCAATCCACAAAGGAATTCTCAAACTCGAACCAACTGTACAAATCAGAGTTCTAATCACTATTACTTACAGGAATTGAAATGACATCCTTGTCATGTTAGTCGAGTCAAGAGGAAATTATATACTTGTTGGACTTGGGTCCCAGTTTGTACAAAAGACCCGTTAAGAGGCGGGTTTAGTTTTGTTGTTGTGATAAAGATGAACGTGCCACGAAAATAACATAAATATCCTCATGGCTTTCTATGAAGAAGTGCAACAAGCCCCAAACATTCTGAAATTGGTTCAATGATCAACTCACAAATTATTCAAGAAGTGTTCGATATATATCGCCAAGTGTTCACATAAAACTCATTGATTATTCGCTACATACAATGTGAAGATAATATTTCAACTTACAGTTTTGCAATTGCAAAGTATGCGAAAACTGAAGATGAAGCTGGGATCCGACCAAGTGGAGACTGAGTCTGACTAAGCGAACAGGATCATATTGGAGTCAAGCCGACCACACCTATATATATTCCAAAGGGACACAGATTTGTATTTAGCATTGCAAATAAGAGCTAAGGTCAACATATATAACTAAATAAAAAGAAAAACATGTTTGTTTCATGGTTAAGAGCCATAGAAACAACCTTTTCGATTTGCAACTATGCAAGAAAATTATAACCAACACAAACAATTTTAAAATTGAGTATTGAAAAAGTATCACAAATAAGAATGTTTCAAAAAGAATGGCATTTCGAAAATTAAACAATGCAGCAACATTACAACACTTGTAAAATTTTAACAGAAAGTTTGGAATTCAAAGGCATATCCCTTTGCCCAAGGAGCGTAAAGTAAGACCACAACCTTGCGGTTTTAATCAGTGTAACCTACAGGCTTCACAAAAATAGGATGAAAGCTTTTCACATCAAGATTGTAGCCTTAAGAAGTGGGTGACACAACGCTATGCCCCTTATGGCGTAGAATTACGAACCTAACTTTTAGCTATCATTTTGAGGATATGAACCACATAGTAATCTCTTAAATGAGGAGAAAATAAACAGTAGATGTTAAATATAATGGATTTGTATTGATGAAGAAATTTTGGGATGTTACAAAGACTTCCTCACAAACCCACAAGAAGCCAAGAAGGTTTGCACAAGGTTTAATCCTTCTCAATGAAATAAAACCATACAGATGACCCAACCTAGAAAATATGTCAGTATGAGCCTCAAAGGTAAGACCTTGAGTTTGCTCCACAGAGTTCACCAGTTCTAGTCCCTTCATAGTCACCGAAGAGTTTGTCTGGCTGTTAACTTAACTCCAACCCCCATGGGATTACTCGAGGTGCATGTAAGTTGACTTGGACACCCAAAGTTACCAAAAAAAAAAAAGAACCAATTCTTTCACCTTTCCGACATCTCAAATAATAGCCACTTTGAATTATATCAGTGATATTTTTCCAACCAACAAATTCTCACATGCGGCTTATCCACATTTAGCTTATATTATAAGTCTAATCCTCATATAAATCCATAAGAAGTTCTAATTGTAGAAATGCACAATGTTTATAATCTATATCATATTCTACCATGTCTAACTCCTAAACGGCCAGGTAATAGTTAATCTTGGTTATAGTTTATGCCCACATGGAGGCCAAAAAGGAGCTCGTTGGAAATAAAGTAAGTTATACATATTAGCCTACAGAATTTCCCAGCCACCCATGTTTACAAATCTAACACAAAAAGACAGTGTGAGTTTGCTTATGGAAGTTCAAACATGTTGTATGTAAATAATTATCATACCACAAGCCAGTCGTCCTCCTGCATTTCCAGTTGAGAGGCTGAGTTCGTGACCACCTAAATTCAAACCGATAAAAGGGATCCGAAATAACTAATTAATATATTGCTCGAATGGTTCAGTTTCTTAGTGAAATATCTACTAAAAATATGAAACTTACCCTTTCCAAGATCGTCAGCAAGCTCATGGACCACAAAAGCTCGTCCGACTACAGCATTAGGCCCAGTCAATGGTATCTGCACATCCTCATCAAAAAAATGTTAAAGAGAATCTATAAAATAAGGTTAAACAACAATATGAAAATATAACAGAGCCAAACTTCAAACCCGAACCTGATTATCAACAATCGTAGCCTCAGCCACACCTGCATTATATTTTAAACAATATAAGGAAATAAGACGTGCCACAAATTTTGGGTTAGTTTAAGCAATTAAATGCGAGAAAAAACAAATGTTTTTTGGTAAAATACCATCGGCATTGGCAATTATGTTTCCCAGGTCACCCGCATGACGGACTTCATCTTCAGGAGCACCATGTGTAAGCCCATTAGGGTTGAAATGTGGTCCTACAATTTAACGATGCCCCCATTAAATCATAACGGATAAACCCATTGTGAAGCTAAATCTGTAATTTCATGAACCCTAAAAAATGTAGATTGTGATGCTATCAGAATTCAAACCTGTTGATATGCACCCATTTGTGGTATCACCAAACTCATGCTAGACATTAAAAGAAAATACAAAATATTAGCACTTAATTATGTAAACCAACATATAATACATTAAACTTGAATACGATGAATGCTTACTAGATGAAACCCATGAGGCCCTGGAGCCAGTCCCGTTATTTTGACATTCACGGTTGTTGGACCTGTTCCAATCACAACTCACACTCAAATTATAGATATACACATACAATAAAGCAACTTTTTACAACCTTTTCTAGTTCTGTCTCAAAAAAATTGTAAAAATGTGCCTTGTAGCTATGATTTCTAAGGGGTTGTTTGTTTTTTTAAAATACCTCTTAATGGCTCTTAAGTCTGAACAAACCTCTTGAGTCTTGACATTTAGAATGTTTGTTTTTTTCCAGTTTTTAGACCCTTTTAATGGCTCTTAAATACATCTAAAATAAGAAGTGGTGAGTGGTGACCTAACTTCTTAAAATCTCTTATCGCCGCTTCATTTCATATGCTCCTCTTTCTCTCAAGACGCCTCCAGACGTCACAAAATAAACAGTCTTATTGTTCTGATTTCAGCACCACCTCTTATTAATCATAAGTGAAATAAGACTTCATACCTCTTAAAAAACAAACGCCACTTAAATCTTTTACTAATTCTTTTCTGGAAACATCCTATCTGCCTTTAAAGACAAAGAAAAAGTAAGTGTACATCTTACCCTGTGGCTTTTGAGATAGTGAAAAGGTCAACATACATCTTATCCACTGTCTTTTGTGAAAGTGAAAAGGGTTATTTAGGAGAATAATTTTCTACCATAAAAGACTTACTTTTTACATTTTCAATGCATGATTTGACCTTATTCCGACATAGATTGGGGTGCATATAGCAACACCCTTTCAAAATGCATAATCTAGGTAAGCAATATTCATATCACAAGAATGCCTTAAAATCTATAAGGTCATACATTTTACAGAATTATGTCAAAGATTATTCTCCTAAATATCCCAAAGTGAAAAGGTATGCCTTACATCTTACACAATTACCAGGTGGGATATCCTCTGTTTCTTTGGAATTTTATAGAATATAGCAACTAAATTAAGAAGAATATTGCTAAATAGAACATGAACTAGACGCTACTTTCGACCCCCCACCCAAAAATCAAAGCTATATTTCTAGTTTGTCAAAGTCAAAAGCTAGCACATCATTGATATGGGGTTTGTAATCAATATAAGACCAATATCTTTCTATCTGTTAAATCAGGGGCGGACCTACTTAATCCAGCTAATTTTCAAGTTCAAATTGATATAGCATCTTGAATTTTTGGAGGAAAAAAAAAGTGCTACTTAATTTAGGTTAAAATTTGGTAATATGCAATGCAAATAGAATAATGCCAGTATTAACTGCAACAAAATCCATATCCATCGTATTTCAAAACTATTTAACGATCGAAAAAAACGTATTGCAGATAACACAAATTAGATAGATACTAAATCAAAACGGCTGCTCAATCGTCAACATGATTTCACTTTCACCAGTTGAGATTTGTAAGAGATAGAGAGAGATATATACCGTTGTCTTCTTGAGTGAGGGTAACAACGCCTTCAACACTGGAGGTGCCCTTGAGGACGGCGACGGCTTTCTTAGTGGCGGCGACGACAGTAAGGGATTTAGGGGCGGCGGAGAGTGTTAGGGTTTGACGAGTAATGGGGGTTTTGAGGGAGACGCCATGGAAAGAAGAAGATTGAAGAGAGATGGTGTTAGGGTTTGAATGAGCAAAAATGAGGGGATAAGAGGTGGAAGGAGGAGAAGAGAAGAGGATAGAGTGAACAGCCATAGCTGCAATTGCAGCTTGCATTCAGTGGTTGGTAGGAATGGAATGGAATGAATGAATCAATCAAAGGAGATAAAACGATAATGTTTGTGAGAAGAAATGGGAAGCATCTGGTCTCTTCTTGTTCTTGTTTTGTTTCGGATCCTGTTTGTCTGAATTCGGGTAGAACCGTTTGACTGGAATCTGGATCTTCAAGTCTGAAGCCCAAATATGGTTTGTTTGTTTGTTTTTTTCTAAGCTCATCACCTCCCACTAATTTATTTATACTTTTAATTGTGTCAAATTAGCCTTTATAATTATTTTCTACACATATGTAATTCACCTATATCTACATTTTTAAAAATAATCTTCATTACAACATTTATTAATTTATTGTTTTAATTTAATATGTAATTTTATACTATATGTAATTTTATCATTATTATGTGTTTTAATATGTAATTTTAAGTAAAAAAATAATGTTTAAATTAAATTAATTATATTGTTTTTATATTTTATTTAAAAGATAACATATATACATATATTGTTTTATATAAAATTTAGTTTATTTAAATAAAAAAATAAATTGAAAACATGGATGTGAGACCATGTGGCTTGCAAACACAATTACAAATGTTGCAATTGATGATCCTACATGGCACCTATTTTTAGGTTTGTAATTGGTTTACCATCCCTATGTGGATGGTCTAAATTTCAAAGTCGTCAATCAGAATTTACAATAAATATTTTTATTTTAATTAAAATAATTATGAAATTTTGTTATATTAATTGAGGATTTGAATGTAATTGTCCCAAAAATGTTGTTTGGATTAATGTTTTTAAATTTGTTATTGATATTTAAATAAAATACGAATTACTATATATTTGTATTTTTACAATGGTGTTATTTTCGACCAATATTTTCAATATAGCAAAAATATTTATGAATTATATAATAAGGAGTTGTAAAAAATATATTGGTGTTTTAATTAATTATAAAGTATGATAAATTAGTTTGAGTATAACTCTTTTCCATAAGTTAGTTCAAAAATAGGAGGATGCAGTGGCGGATCCGGCATATTTTTTTGATGGGGGTACCTTTAAGGTATTTTAAATGTCGGTAAAGTTGTCCGATATATTTTTAGCCTAAATCCATAGTTTTGAGGGGGTTTTTTTTTTAAAATGGTTGATTTTAAGAGATTTTTAAGTTTTTTTTTTGTCGATTTCGAAGGACTTTTTTGGTTTTTGTAATTGATTTTGAGAGTTAATTTTGGTTATTTGGTTGACTTCGAGACTTTTTTTTGGTTGATGGGGTCCCGAACAAAAAAAATACTTAGGGGGCATTAAGGTAGAAAGATTAAAAAAAAAATAGAAGTTTTTACCCTAAAATTTAAAAAAAATCCATTTTAATGGGGGCCCACATCCCCCCCCCCCCCCAATTGCTATTACATCCGCCCCTGGGAGGATGTCCAAACTACATATATATACAATACCGATATTGACGACCTTGAGGGACAACATCAATTCAATACCTCCCTTCATGTGTAGCATGCAAACCAAGGTTCAAACAGGCGAATAAATAGATTCAATTCCCACATCGTATGTAAAATCATGCTTTAGTGATGGGCTTAGGTAGAACTCTTCTCCTAAAAGCTAGCTCAGTGAAGGGGTGCCCAAACCACATATATACATCTATCAATCTTGTCAACCTGACGATGTTTATAAATAGTACTTTAAGGTAGCATTTGGTATGCAGACAAGATTGGACGGGACTGGACAGGACATAACTGGGTTGGAGTGGACTGGACAGGACAAGAGGCTAGGACTGGACTGGACAAGACAAATGGTTGTCTTGTGTTTGGTACGACTAGGACTGAACAAGTTTCCCTAAAAGTTGTTTGATAATTTTATATGTCATATAAAAGTTATAAATAACACAAATAAAGAATATTCTTAAATAATTTAATTAAAAAACATTATTAATTTTTTTACACAGTTTTCATACATATAAATACATACAAAAACAATAGTAGGAAATTTGAATGAAGAATCTGAAATAACTAATGGTAGTTCGAAAAAATCGGATTCATATAAAAAAATATAATAGTTGATTCAATTTGGAAGATCTTAATGAATTGACGGATGCATAGTTGCAGCAACGAGTAAAGATAAAAGACGATGGGTGGCCGGTGAAAGACGATAGGTGTGAAGAAGATGAAAGATAGTAATAGAGGTAGTGGTGGTGGTGGTGCACAATGGTAATTGAGGTTATTGTAGTGGAGGAAGAGACCGAGGTTACCAACGATGGTTGACGGCGAGCGACAGTGGTGGTGATTGGTGTTAGTGGAGGTGGTCGATGATGGTAGTGGTGGTGGCGATGACCGATGGTTGTGGAGGTGGTGGAGGAGGTTGTTATGGTGGAGAAATAGGTAGAGGTGGCCGACGGTGGTTAGCGGTGGCTACTAGTGGCCGCCGATGGCGGTAGTAGCGACGATGGGTAGTGGTGACCCTTAAGACTAATACCATATTAGGATTATATATCAAATGACGGTAAATCAGTGACTTTTAGTTTCTGTCTCATTTCTGTCCCATGTTGTTCCACCTATTTTGGTGGAACAAAAAAATACCCCTTTTTGTCCCATCTTGTCCCACTCTGTCCAGTCTTTGTCCCTGTCCCATGTCGCGCCAAACATGGGACAGTGAACTTTTGTCCTGTCCCATGTCACGCAAAACATGTGACAGTGAATTTTTGTCTCGTCCTGTCCCACCCAATCTGCAAACCAAACACACCCTAATAATATATTCATAAATTGGTGACAAAAAAATTATAATTGTTGGTTTATAGGGGAAAAAAATTATACATCTACTTTGGTTTAAATAAAGTTTAGATAGCTTTGTAAAGATACAAGTAAAAAATGGAGGCAACTTTTATACCTCCATTGGTTGAAATGTTTGGACAGTTAATGCAAAGGTTCTACAAAAGGTGTGTTTAATGCAAGTAGTGGTTTAGGTAGGATATATAAGCATATATTATTAACTTGCTGATTTTGTAAAATTTGATGATATGGATATTCATTTACGAAAGAGATATAGTGAATTTGACGATAACTTGGTATTCACGTTTTGAAATGTTACAAAATCATCAGGTCACCAGTTAAAATGAGTGAAGAATAAATAAATAAAAAACGTTGTACTTGTAAATAAATTTATTTTTATGAATTTTGTTCTTTAATGAAAACAATAGTTATTGCAAATACAAGAAGAGCACTCAGCCAGATTGGGCCTCATGTCAGCATCAAGGCTTGGGCCTTTTTTTGGGCTTTATGTCTTCAAAGCTCAACCCATGAAGCCCAATATGTGTCATCAAACTCATCATTAAAATATATATTGTGATCATAGTAAATATGGATTATTTGGGCCGGAGCCACGAATATAATATGTGTAAAGTAAATTGTCTGTATCTATTGATAAGATTTTTGTTTGACAGAGTTTTTTTGTTTTTATAAATAAAATAAATGTTTTTTTAATTTGGAGGGGTAGGTTTGAGAAAAATTTGGCTTTTTGCATAAAACTCTCTCTATAAGTTTATTGAATAAATCACTTTATGTATCATTAAGTCACTACCAAACAATCATGTATAGTTGACCGAATAAACAATGAATCTCATTAAGCCCATTAGGTTGCTAACAAACATGCCCTAAATGATTTTGTCTCTTATACCTAGTTTAAAAGGTTTAGCAACATAAACTGTATGCGACATTTAGATTTACACTGCAGTCAACCAAGTAAAAAACTTATCAAACCATTGTTTTTATCTTTGCTAAATATTTATCAACTGTTAAAACTTAAACTAATTAGCTTGGGAGACATATGCTCTTTATTTTGTATATGAAATAAACTCATATGAAGGTATATACCATATCAACATTAAGATAACAATAACATATTTTTAATGGAAGAATAAGGACAAATCGATAAAGTAGAACTATACATTTCTTAACCATGATGGGTATCTCAATTGGAAAAACATCGGTTTTACTCCCTGGATGTCACTGGTTCAAGTCTTTTCATGCCCACTAGAGGCTTTGTTTCGTTGTTAACTTTAAGGCCTCATGGAATTAATCAAGATGTGTGCAAGTTGCGCCTAGACTTGAGGAGCCTGAGTCAAACTTGGTCCCTATGTGGCTCCCTCCAATTATGTCGCTTCAGATTGTTAAGGGTAATTCAATGAGTAGTTAATTTTTTAAGACCACTTTTATTAAATACCAGCTTTGGAAAGAATAGACAACTATACTCACTAGGCCTTTATATAGTTATTTCCATTTCTGCTTGCATTCGTTTTCTTAACAATCATGATATTTGACTAGTTTATTAGATATGATTCCTTCATCACACATTAAAATCAACGAAGTGAAAATGGAACATATCGCCTTTCACTTCAGATGAGAGGTGACCAGTGATTTAACGAAATGATAAGTATAACTACCGAAAATTTATTGACTCAATATTCGAAACATAAACAACAAAATCAGAATTTATTGCATATGCATTTGTTTTGAATTTTGATAGCGTATTTGTTTTTGACGAAATATTATAGATACCTGATAATATATTAATGATTTTATAATTCAACGAGTCATTGATTTTAAAATAGACTTAATTTAATGTTAGTTCGTTTACACACAATTAAAATAACATTTAGGTGTCGTTTATTTTTTAAAAGGTCTAAAGTCTGAATTCTTATTTTAGTTATGATTAATAAGAGGTGGTGTGTAAAAAGATCTGAACGATTCAGACTTAAGAGCCATTAAAAAGTTTTTTTTTTTTTAAACAAACAACCCCTTAGTAAGACACGTTTGACAAAACATCTGAATCAAAAATCAATATCGTAAGTTCTTTATAATAAATATTAACGAACAAATAGATAAACTTAAATATAATCTTACATTTTCTAAAAGTGTTGCATTATATAATCCATAAGCGAATTTGATGTAAATATTTAAATGCAAATAACAACAACCAACCTTTGACTTACTTATAACATAGTCATTGTATCTAATCAATAAAATTAGAAAATGACTTGAACTTGTACAAAAGCCATTTAAGATAAGAAGCAACTTGGTTGTTAATACTCCATATTAATCATTTCATTTAAGAACCTTAAATATTTTCAGGAGCCTATGAACCACATATTATGTGAGTATTCATGATGAATAATATTTGTATTGAAAAATATTTATCATTAATACTCACAAAATAGTTCATGGGATACTAAAATATTTTGTAACATCAATATTTTTATAAAATATATTTTAGTTGGAAAATTTTGGAGTTAATGTTCATTTCGATATTTTGTTGAGAAGAATAACATTCGGTTGCATTATTTTAACCTTAGCATGTTTTGGGTTGAAGGAGAATCATAACCAGGTGAAATAGGGTCCCTATGTTGATGCGGGAAACTTCCCATACAGCCCAAACCACGGGAAAAGTCGCTAAAGCTTTTGTTTGGTTGAGTGTGTGAAGTGCAACTCGTAGAGATGGAAACAGAGGCCATGTCGGCCCATGTCGCATGGGAAAGTCGTCTAGACGCCTGGGCATTAGCCGCACAAGGTGCCCTTGAGAGTCTCCAACCCTCTCCTACTCATTAGTCATTTCTACTTCTCTTTCTTCTTCTCCTTTACCTCATCTCTCTTTATTTACTCTTTACTTCTCCCCCTCTCTTCATTTATTTCAGTAGGAAGACTAATTTAAGACTTTATTCAAGGGTTTCCAATCATTTTAGGAGCTCCAAAGTGAAGGCTTTAGTGTGGGTCAAAACTTCAAAAGTTTTTTTTATTTTTTTTTATTTTTGGGAAAAGGTGTCCTACGTTATGCCTAAACTAATTTCTTGACAAATTATGACTATAAGACATCAACCCTGATTAAACCTCAGTGGCCACAATTGTTGTGTACGCCTAGATTCGAACCCTGGACAGATGGGAAATTCCACCACATCCCCAGGGCTTTAACCACTATTCCACAACCCTTGTGGTTAACTTCAAGAGTTTCTCTCCATTATTTAGGGTTTGCTCCAAAATCTAACATTGTATTCTACACTTTACTTGAACTATATACATACCTAAATGTTACATTTTATCTCCCAGAATGCTCTATTTTTATTACATTTTGATATTTAGGTTTCATTTTGAGTAGATTTGGGAAATCTTGGAGTTTTTACTCTCCTTGACAAATAAACGTGGGAACTTTTTTTTTAATGCTATAAAGGTGGATAATTTGAGTTTATAAAGGCTATGTTCAGGAAAAAAAACTAGCTTATAAGCTAGCTTTTTTTCTTGGTACACGTTCGGATGACCATAAGTTAGCTTATTGAAACGCTACTCAATAAGCTAGTTTGCCGAACATAGCCAAAGTGTTTGGGGTCATAAATATTGAGGATTTTGGCAAACACGGTTTTAGAGTAAAACGGGATGTTGCCTACTTGATAACTTGTTGCACATGAAATTATACATGTTGGGTATGGTTTAGCATTCTAAATGGCATTGAATATTATGTTGTACGTGTTGGGTATGGTTTAGCACTCTAAAAGGTATTGAATATTATATTGTAATGAAATAAATCTATAGGCATAAGAGCTGGTTTTGCTGCTTTATAATGAGATAGTCATTCCCGTAGGCTATTGGAGTCAAGCATTGGTCATCGGCTTTATGGTGTACTTTATAGTGAACGAGCATATATAAGAGTATCAAGGTCTCAAATTATAGACCGTACAAGGTTGTAGTCGATTACCATTGATCTGTAGTAGGACTCTTCAACATAAATATGTGGCTTACTGTTGTGTTCCATCAATATCAATGGAAATTTAGGTCTCACCTCTCATCGCAAGATGTATTTTGAATTCATAGTCTTGAAAATGGAATATTCGAAATGGTTGACTTTGATAAAGATTATGTTTCCAGTTTACTGTTTCATAAATTGTATTTAAATTGTTTGAACTCACTAGACGTTAAACCTAACACTTTTTTCTTAAATGATATGTATATCAAGATCTTTAGATGCCGCCTGTCGGGACTACGGATGCTTGAGGGGAGCATTGAATGTCGGTAGAATCACTTTCGGGTAACAACCTTTGGGTTCTTGTCGTATTGAAATGATGGAACCTTTTTTTGTGATTATAGTGATACACGATTGTAATCTAAGTATAAACTTGATGTAGATCAGGAGGTTGTTAGCTACCACCCATTTCTTATTTATGTAAACGCTTCGTATAGTTCTATTTTCAGGTGAAATACAATAGCTTCATATTTATTCTACTCTATTTTTACGAATTTAAAATTTCTCCTGTTTTTATATTTAAAGTTCCTAAATAAACCTTCCCCATTAATCATATTTAAAAATAATAATGACAACCAATTTAATTCATAGTACTGTACTATACAAATTAAAATAAAGCCCATCCTAACGATTTTAATGAGAAGGTTTTCGTACATTTATGGGCCCAAATGACCCACATGAAATATCAAGGAGCCTATATCAATCATCAAAGGCCTTAGCTATTAATCAGTTCAAACACCTGGCCTAAGATTTGTGTTCGTTCGTTTAACTTAACCGAATAAACGAACGAACACGAACAGTAAACAAACGAAATTTTTTGTGTTCATGTTCGTTCGTTAAAAAATATGTTTGTTCGTTCATTAAGAGCTAAACGAACGTAAACGAACGAACATAAACGAACGAACACAAATAAACATATATGAACGTAAACGAACGAACATAAATGAACATAAACGAACACAAATGAATAAAACAACCACCATTACTCATCATTTCGTTCGTAAAAAATAACATAATAAAATAAAGAAAAGGGATAAACTTAGGAGGTATAAAAAATTAATTTAATTAATGTTTTGACACATTAATGTCATAATATATATAAATATATTTATATATATAAACGAATATAAATGAACGTAAAGCGAACATAAAAGAACCAGCATAACAAACATAAATGAACGAGCATAAACAAACATAAATGAACAAACATAAACGAACGAACGTTCACGAACGTACATGAACGAATGAGACCATTGTTCATGTTCGTTCATTTAACTAAACGAACAAAAAAATGTGTTCATTTTCGTTTATTTATTAAATAATCGAACATAAACGAATTTTCCGCCGAACAGTTCACGAACGGTTCGTTGAACGTTTTGTTCGTTTACAACCCTAAGCCTAGAAAGAAACTCAACCAACAGGGGCCAAATGGTTCTACGTAATAAAAGATAATCATAACCAATTTAAGGGCAATGCTAATGACACCCTTAGAACATCTCCAACAACTTCTCCAAAATTGAGAAAATGAAGATTTTTGGAGATTTTGAGCAACTTTTTGCTCCAACAGTTTCTCCAAAACTTTCTCCAAATTGGAGAAAATAGAATAGAGTGTAATTTTCTCCAAATTTGGAGATATTCCCAAAAATGATTACCAAGAGAGATAAATGAATTTTTGTTATATCTCACCAATGAGAAACTTTGAAATAAAATGTTTATGTGAGAAAAATAATATTTTATTAAATATTTATAGTATTTTAATAATATAATTAATGATATATCTTCAAAATGAAGAATCTATTGGAGATAAATGTAATTTTTTTTTGAGATTTTGACTTTTGATTTTCCATTTTGGAGAATTTTTGAATAAGTTGTTGGAGATGCTTTTAAAATGTCAAAATCAAGTCAATTCCATGCATTGGAAATTGAAAAAGTTGGTTTGAATGTAGACATATGTGAAAAAGAAGTCAAAAGTAAGAGCATCTCCAATGGTAAATTTAATAGTTTGATGAATGATTTGATGAAGATTTGATACCAAATTCCACTATTGAAACAAAAACTTGAAGAATAGTTTGACATCCAATGACTTGATGGATTTCAAGTGTTTGAGCATTTACTTGAAGAATAGGCAAGAGTGTTTTTTTAGGGTTTATATATATATTAAAAATGAATTAAAAATGCAAAAAAAAAAAAAAAAACTTTTGAAAAACTTGATCATTGGAGTAGTAATTTGAAGATGATTTTTTGGTGACGTGGCAAATAGATCAAGTCTTTAAAAGACTTGACCATTACGGATGCCCTAAGGGTGTACTTAGCAACTCATTGGGTGCCATTAGCCTCCCCCAATTTAATTCGGGATGATTTCTTTTTAAAACAATATGATTTTAAATTTCATTGAATCAAATTGAAAATTAATAAAATGGATTTTTTTTTAATTTAAAACACTCTTTAAATTAAATTATAAGAATATCTCAGATAGATTCTTCATAAACAGAGAAAATGAGAATTCTAGGATTTTTGGCAACTTTTTGTTTACTCCTATAGATGATTATTTAGAAAATAGATGATTTTTTGTTATTTCGACGACTAAAAATTCTTAATTTTAAATCTTTAGAAAAAAATAATGTTTAAATAAATGTATTAAATATTTAAATAAATGTATTAAATATTTAAATAATATAATCAACATTTTAATCTTTAAAATGAAAAATATATGTTAAAGATAAATGTAATATTCTTTTTGAAGATTATGATTTTTATTGCCGTTTTGGAATTATTATTATTTTTTTTTATCAAATCTCTCTTTTATGTTAGGGAATGAAGTCCTGAAAAACCCACTAAAATCATCAATAACTATGCTATTTTGAGTATTGCAAAGCCAGTGATTTTCTTAGTTGTTCTTCAGGGCTCCTCAGATTAGTTGAGGTGCACACAAACTAACTCGTACACCCATGGTTAACAAAAGAAAAGAACATATATACTATTTTAGTTTTTGGAAACTAGTGAAAAGTTGGCTTCAATAGCTATGTTAAACTCTCATCTAAAATAGGAGAGAAAAAAGGAATAAATAAAATTATAAACTTATATGAAGAAAGAGAAAATATAACATAGTTGTCGAAGATGTTCTAATATTCATTTTTTTTTAATAAATAAACCATTTTATTTTTTAAAATAGATTATCGGGCCAGATGGGCCCACATACACTATTAACGGGCCTGTACCTTATCAAAAAATTGGAATGCCAATAAAACTTGCTGTAGGAGCTGTCAATCGGGTCAGACACCCAGCCTGTAGAAACACAATTAACTGGGCCCAATGGGCCCCATTATAAAGACCCTTTCCCATCGACGAATAATTTTACATCTAGGCCCCTCAACTTTAATATTTATGTTTTTGTGGACCACCCGCATGTAGAATGAAAAACCCCAAAATCAAGAAAAATGTGAAATTGTTGATAGCTTTAGAGTCGACTACTTTATTTTTTCATTTTTTTTTTAATTATATAATTAAAGGTACCATAACATAATTAATGTAACACGCATAAAAAAACCGTGAAATCTCATGTCACTTGGATAGAGAGACAAAAGGGTTGTTTGTTTTTTATAAAAAACTCTTAAGTTTGAATTGTTCGGATATTTTTACATTTAGACTGTTTGTTTATTTCCAGTTTTCAAAACCTCTTAATTCTTAAATACGTCTGAAATAAGAAGTGGTGACTTAACTTATTAACACCTCTTATCCAGGGGCGGAGCCAGAATTTTTTTCTAGGGGGTTCCTAGAAAAAATGTAAAAAAATTCATGATTTCAAGGTTGATAAACCTTTTATAGTATATATGTCTTTTAATAAACAGTTGTCATAAAAATAGTTGAAAAACATGAGTGACCTAAATAACATAATTATATCTATATGTGTATCGAGTAGACTTTTGTGTGTATGAGTGACCTAAACAACAAAACAAATAGAGTACACATTTGTTTTGTTATGTTTTTGTGAAAATGTTGATACTCGGAGAGACGATAAAAAACAGATACATAAAAACTGAGAATATTATTAGGGGAGAAGAGACCAAGTGCATTACATTTTAAAAAATATGACCTTAAAACTAATACATAATTTTTTTAAAGGGTGAGGGGGAGCCACCTTAGCACCTTCTGGTGCTAAGGTAGCTCCCCCCTGCTCTTATCGTCACCTCAGTTCATATGTCATTATTTCTCTCAAGACGACTCCAGACGTTACAGAAACATACAGTCTTGTTAATTCAGATTTCAGACTTCAACACCACCTCTTATTAATCAGAAGTAAAATAAGACTTCAGACTTTAGACCTCTTAAAAAACAAACACACCTAAAGACTGTCTTATATTGTATACCTTTTTCTATCGAATATGTTTTAAAAACCGGTAGTCTAGATATGGATAAAGCATATAATTTATGAAACAATTGACTAGGGATGTTACAAAAGTTTATTATATGTCACAATTCAAAAATCTTAATAGTAAAAATACATTTATTTTGTAGAAAACTATTCTAATAATCATCAACTATAAAAATAAAAATAAAAAGCTTAACAAGCAAATCTTATTGACAAAACCAAATTTACATGTCTATTTTTATTATGCATAATCGATAATATATGACAATTTGATATTATAAGTTCTATGAAATACTACATAAGATATATGTTATGTTTTCCATAAATTTTTACATTTAGTGACTCTTGTTATAATCATAAAAATCCAAACATTAATTTGTCTAGACATCAACAACTCGTCCAATACCAAAAAAAATAAAAATTAAAAAATTGGAAATCCTGTTTCATGTTCTTCAAATAAAAGATAGTTGCTCCATGCATTAATTATGATCATTTTCTTTTACTTGTCATAATTATGACCATCAAAATGGAAGAGTTAGCACAATTTGAAATCACAAGATCACTATCATGTCATGTCATGGTTTGTAAAAAACATCTGTGTTTGGTCCCTCTTTCTACGGTCGTTAAAAACTTTGTTAAATGAGGGGCATTTTCATTTTTTTATCTTTATTTTTTGTCTTTTAACTATTAAAAAACCACAAGGACCAAAATCATAAGATTGATTTCCATTCGGACAAAAACAAAAAGAATCGATAAAATGACGAAAATCCCCACATTTAACGGGCTTCTTGACAGTCGTTAGAGGGAGAGACAAAATACAAACACTTTTACGAACCATGATAACCATCTTCTAATTTTGAAACTGGAAAGACAAAAGTGTTATTAATGACAAACTATGGTTGTTTACTCTATTTTATACTATATAAATATATTTAATTACATTTTACCGACAAGTGGTAATAATTATAATTTTGAAACCTCATTTGTTAACAAAAGTCGTGCCACAATGTATGTACAAATCTTGAAAGATCCTTATCTCTTTTACGTTTTTGTCTTATTTTGCAATATTCTATAGATAAATTGTGATATTTTTCATTTATTCATTTTCAATTTAAATGACTTATTTCACTTCCTGAACAAAAATGATAGTTTTATTAACCTCTAAAAAAACACAACATTTTCTCAATAAGTTTAAATAATATATACTTTTTAATTTAAATATTACAAGATATTGGTTCCTTCTCATATTTTCTAAATATTGATAATATTTGATTAATATTTTTATTAAGTTTTATATCAAATTAAATATTAGTTTTTATTAAATATAAAAATTAAATTAAAAAGCATAACTGAAATAATAATAAAAAAATCATTTATTAGAGTTCATATGTATAAGACGAAAGCAAAATATTGCGTCTTAATCACAAAATCAATTGACATGTGCTATTTGTTGTACTGAAAATGACCCGTTAATAAATTTAATAAAGTGTGTGCTTTGTTTTTATCTACAAACCAAGTAATGTTATTAAAAATTATTGTAAAAAATAAACGAAAATTAGTTCCACATCGTTTTTATTTTGTTTTTAGACGTTTTTGTATTTCTTAACACAATGACGTACCGAATTTTCAAACAATACAGAAAACATATTTTTTATCATTTATTTAACCATTGGTTTTCATCAATTTGGTTGTTTAATAATTCTTTTCGTTCTTAAAATTAAGAGTTAACTACAAATTTGGTCCCTATTGTTTGTAAAATATAACATTTTTTGTCCCTGTAATCTTGAAATTACAAGAAGCCATCGTGGTTAGAAAAAACGTTTGGATTTGATCCACTACTCTATCAACCGTTAAAAGATTCCGTCAAATAAGAGGTCTTTCTGTCCTTTTATCGATTTTTTATTGTCTTTACCCAATTAAAAATCACAATAACCAAGAAAAAAAAATCAATAAAATCATGAAAATGAATCTCATTTAACGAAGTTTTTTAACGACCGTTAAAAGAAGAGATCATGTCCAAACGTTTTCACAAACTACTATAGCCATCATGTAATTTCGAAATTGCAGAGTTCCAATTAACAACGTTTTTTAACAATATTTGTCATTTTATCGATTTTTTTTACTTTTACCCAATTAAAAACCGTAAGAACCAAAAACAGAAAAAACAAAAGTGTAAAAGATAAAAAAAACAATAAAATGATGAAAATAAATCGCATCTAACAGAGTTTTTTAACAACCGATAAAAAAAGAGACCATGTCCGGACGTTTTCATAAACCACAATGCCCATCTTGTAATTTCAAAATCGCGAATAGCCAGAGATATAAAAAATGTTATTTTCGACAAACTACATGAACTAAATTCGTAATTTACTCTAAAATTTATTTATTTATTTATTCGTTAATAGTCGTTCTAAAGATAAACCCGGTTCCGTGTTTTCCGGTCGAATTTGTGTGCAGAATGCAGAGCTCCGGCGATCACCGCCGACCACGAGTTTGGCGTGAGGAGTGACAAATCAGATTTCTCCGGTGAGTAATCAATGTTTCCGACAAGACGACGTGGGTTCTATCCATTATGTACACGTGTCAGTCTCTTACTGTTTTGGAGGTGAAGCCTAGCTGTCAGATTGGATTAGCATGGGCCCCCATCCCGTTCCCATTCCTACGATCCACCACACCTTTGCCATCATCTCTATTTTCTATTAATTGCATAAAAACCCCTCAACTCTCCTCTTATTGTCACTATTCACCATAAAAATTGCGGATGTTATTAACACAAACATTATATTTACACTGATTTTGTATTCAATAGAGCGTTTGTTATTCCGTTGAGTTCAAGTTTCGTCACTCTTTTGTCTTACATCTCACTCGTCTGATGCATACATGTCTTCGACTTTACAAAATTATGATATATTTTTATAGGTACATCATAAAATGAAAAAAGAAATAGACTAGGAGTTACATATGTATGTGACATATTTTATAGAATAATGTTCATACAGTGTGATAGTGTATATGTATTTGTATGTACATGTGAAACGATATATCCACTGCAAAGGGACCAGACATGTAAAATTATCACACACCCTTGTTAGCAATCTTGCTTCAGACAAAAAAAGAAATCTCATTTAACTCTAAAAACAATACTCATACGGCATATGCTTGAAGCTATCATTTATGTGTGGTCTATTGCTATTTGTTATTACTTGCTTCATTTATTGATCACATACCCGTTGTACATTTTGTAATTTTCTTATATAGAACATTGTCTAATTATTTGAACCGAATGCCACAAACTTCTATGTTGGGATTAAAATTTCACAATATGGTATATTTTGAACAAAGTTGATAACCGTTAGTGAAAAATATGACAACCATCAATATACATTTAATACAACGATTAGTGAAAAATATGACAACCATCAATATAAATTTAATACAATGATTTCATAGTCATTATAGAATATGATTAATAATAACATATCCAAACCCTTTTGTTATAAGCTCTTGTCTTTGACATTCAATTCATTTTATATTTTTTAATTTGAATTGCTCTTATCATTCAGTTACAATAATAAATTATACTTATCAGAACCAAATATGTTATATATCAAGTTACGGCGTAGTCATAAATTAAATTATCTTTGAGTCATACAAAACTAAGGGGTTGTTTGTTTACCTCTTAATAGTTACATTAAAAGGCAAACTCTGAGTCGCTAACAAGTGAATATTACAACACCCTCAAGTCTGAAGATAACAACTTATTAAAATTCTTCTAAATACATCAATAAATACTTCAAACTACAAACATAAATTGAGAATTAACCCCAAAGCTCACATTCATCCTATACATACATTATAGGAAAAGGACGGGTGTTACTAAACCCAATAACAATCACTATCTCTAATTTGTGGAAGACTTCACCAGCTACTTACTCTTGTATAAAGCTAAGGCTCAATCCTCATAGCACTTGCTAGAACCGAACCCCCAACTGGAACCTGATGCACATGCCGACAAATAAAAAGGTTAGACTTAACGGCTAGTGAGCTCAAGAGTTTTAACATGGATGAATATATCTTTAAAAGACAGGAAATCAATTTTAAAGCAAGATCCTTCAAAACCTTATACTTCACAACGGAAATGACACATCTTCCCATAATATACACTTTTAAAGACAATGCTCCCAAACATGCATTTCTTGTAAAACGATGCAACCCGTAACTCACCCAAGACGGAGTCATAGTTCGATACTCAATGTGCTAAAATGTAAATAATACTTCATAGCTCAAAACACCCAAAGCTCGGGTGGAACATAATACTCGACCCTTAATTAAAGGAAACAATCCATATAAATGTGATACGCCATTAAAACATGGAACCAAAACTTAATACTCACGCGACCATAAAATTAAATGAACTCTCAATATTAAAGCTTGAACAATTAAATATCCAAAATATCGCAGGTCGACAACGGGGGATACCCGTATCCGTTGAGAGCGGAGGAACACAAAAGTATGTCACTCAACAACGTTGATCGTATGACACTTCACGACACGCAAGCCCAAGTGCCCCTACGACCTCTTGACGAGTTTCACCCAAAGAGATAGCTGACCTTAGCGAACAACACCGGAATTACCGCCAAAGGCTCGACCCACG
This sequence comes from Arctium lappa, assembly GCA_023525745.1. Taxonomy (NCBI): domain Eukaryota; kingdom Viridiplantae; phylum Streptophyta; class Magnoliopsida; order Asterales; family Asteraceae; genus Arctium; species Arctium lappa. Next base: position 6,840,200 of record CM042054.1, on the reverse strand, counting down.
GGGGATACAACGAATGCATTGCCCCACATGGCGAAGGTCCCAACGCCCATCAGAGGACTACCCCCTAGTCATAATAGCTCAACCGGAACTCAACCACTCTTAGTGCCTACTTGTAAAGACAAGGTCATATCCCATGAGTCCCGGAGTCCAACCCCGTACCACCTAAATGACCATCAAATAAGACTGACTTACGTGCCTATGGATCAAATGCAACACAATTTAAGATTACATGACTACTCATGAATGACTGAAGCACTCGAGCCTGTAATTACCAATAATATGCATTAAAATGCATTAAGACGTACATCACAATTTGGACTCTAAACCGAGCCATTAAAACCGGACAAATGTCCTTAGTACTCTTTCATGCCACCACCGAGCTAAAAAGCCCAAAACCCATTTGATCAACAAATAACGGCTTCCTAAATAATGAAATGTCTTTAAACGACGTTTACGAAGACACATACTTCAAAGACGAGATCAACCCAAAACTCACACACATAATGGGACCAAAGGTTTTCCAAATATTTTATGAATGCAAATACCCAACATGCATATAACATGAAATAGACTTCATTTGTACAAAATCATCAAAGATGCATAAATCATAAAATAGATTTTGCATGTACAAAATCACAAAGAATACGTAAATCATGCTATTTAGTTGTTGAAATGTTCAAAACCCAATATAAGCATTTTAATAGATTAACACAACCCCAAATTTACCAAATCTGAAAACTTATCGAAATACTCACACTTTGACAAATAACCAAGTAAAACATATTTTACTTCAAAATACTCCAAACTTATCAGCAGTTAACCATTTCAAGTAAAACACTTTAAAATAACCATTTTGGCATGTACACCATTTTCACAAATCAACTTGAACTCACTTTGCTAGATTTAGGCTAAATCTATATTTTACCTACTTAGAGCTTTCCTTGAAGAACTTGATTCTTCAAACCAAATCTTCCAAAAACCTAGATCTACAAGGTTCCACCATAAATATACATAAACAACCACAAATAATCGATCCCCAACCTTATACATGAATACCTCAACAGATACCGAAACCCTAACTTCCATAAATGAAGAGAATAGAAGATTACCTTGACCCAAGCTTGAATCCACCAACCAAAACACCTCTAGTTCACCAAAATGGTTACAAACCTCCAATCTATGAAAGGGAAAACAAAGGGTGGATGAAACCCTAGAAAACTTTGGTGAAGAAGATGAATAGTGAGAGATGAGAACCTTACCACCACAAAATACTCTAATATACTCCAATAGACTTCCAATCACTTGATAGATACTTGAAGAGCTCTCAAAAACAAAACCGTAGCAACTTGAATAACCCAAATCGGAGTTGTGGATCAAAAGATATGAAGAAATGAAGTTTTGGGTGAAATGAGGCTGAAATCAGGTTTTAACCCGAGCTGGAGCCTTCTGCCGTGCGCACGACCCGTGCGCACTTTGTGAAGGGAAAATGCACGACTCGTGCGCCCCCACAGACCGCGAATATTGCCCGAAACATTGTTTTGGTCATAACTTTATCCATCAAGACTATAAAATCTAGGATTCAAGTTCAAAATCAAATATCTTATTTTTTCTTAATATATCGGTTTCTGTATTAACTTGCATTGATACCTCTCGAAACTCGGGGTGTTACAATCCTTCCAACCTTAAAAGAGATTTCGTCCTCAAAATCTGGAACCACCAAGCACCCAACATCACACTTGGAAAAATCGATTGATTCCCTATCCCAAAGGGATGCCTTCATGAACCTCACCTTATATACGGACCCAATTACATTCCGGTTGAGGTTGTCGCTGCGTTCTCATAACGTGTCGTTACAAACTAAATAGTAACCACTTAATCATCATGTACCAAACCATTCAGTAACAACCAAACAACTTAAAATAGTAAAATATACGATAATATCGATTAACAAAAACGAATAAAACTTGAACTTCCAAACATACAGAAACCTAGGGACTAAAACTATACAATTGTAAACTTTTAGGATCTTCAAATCAAATAACCGCACGATTAATTATTACCTCCGGTCTCGACAAAAAAACATTACCGGCAACCGGCTACACCCGGTACCCAAACTCCAAAGCTCATCAATATAAACCGCCGGTCACCCATGCATCATACGCTGTGACTCGATCGACTGTTTTTTTAAACACTTAAATTTCTTGCGATTTCTTGATTTTCCGATCAACAATGCCGATGCCGTCGATTGTCGACCGGGTTGCCGTCGGCAACGTCCATGATGAAGTGAGTCATCCGAACGCCATCAAGGCGTTTGTGGCGGAGTTCATAAGCACACTCATCTTCGTGTTCGCCGGACAGGGTTCCGGAATGGCTTTCACCAAGCTCACCGGCGGTGCTCCGACCTCTCCGGCCGGCCTAGTTGCGGCGTCGCTTGCACATGGTTTTGGGTTGTTTGTGGCGGTGTCAGTCGGTGCTAATATCTCCGGTGGCCATGTCAACCCTGCCGTCACGTTCGGTGCGTTCGTCGGCGGTAACATCACGTTGCTACGTGGGATCTGTTACATCATCGCTCAGCTTCTTGGCTCGGTTGTTGCTTGTTTGCTGCTGTTTTTCTCCACCGGTGGTTTGGTAAGCTCGTCATTTTTGATAATTAGTTTTTATGAAAAAAAAATGCAAACAAGGTTATAGCATAGTGGTTAAGGTCTAGGGGTGTGCAGCGGCGGATCCATTATTTTTTTCTTGATAGGGCACTTTTTAAGGCAGATAAAATGCCCGTAAAGTTCTCCGATGCATTTTAGCCTAAATTCATCGTTTCAAGAGATTTTAAAGTTTTTTTTTTGTTGAATTCAAACAATTTTTAAGTTTTTTTTTTTTTTGTCGATTTTGATGGACTTTTTTCGGTTTTTTAGTTGATTTTGAAAATGTTTTTTTGGCTTTTTGTTTGGTTTAGAGACATTTTTTTAATTGATGGTTACAGACTAAAAATTACCCTAAAAATTACGGGGGCATTGAAGGTGTAAAATATCCATCTGTACAGGGTTCAAATCCAGACATAGACAACAGTAGTAACCACTGAATTTATGAGGGCTAATTTCTTTACCATAATTTACCGGGATTAGTATAGTCATAGTTTAAGACACCCTTAAACAAAATTAGTGTTAAAATTGTAACAAAAAATAATATATTTTATTTGTTACACAATTTAAAATAAAAGTATGCTAATTAAAAGATCACAAAAACAATATAAAATAATTTGTCAAGGGTCCTATGTCATCGGCTAATTAATATATTGGAACATTCGTTTTCTACTTAGCTTCACATAGGGTCTATTTGTTAGCATCTGAGGGGCTGTTTGTTTCCCTCTTAATGGAATCATTTAGAAGCAACATCTGAATCGTTAAGAGGTGAATCTTGTTTGACAAAAAAAAAAAAAAAACTGTTTCTTAATGATTCCAAAACCCTCCGAATGATTTTGTATCATGTCCCCCCTTAACCATTCAACACCCTAATTTCATTACGAACAATTAGCAAACAACCATATTTCATTTTGCACTATATCATAAGAGTTTCATTCTGACCACTTAATCATTCTGCACCAAATCATTCAGCAACCGACAAACAACCCCTTAATAAGCTTAATATGTTGTTAATATTTTAAAGAGCTTAACGTGACTCATAGCTTCACATAGGGTCTATTTGTTAGCATCTTAATAAGCTTAATATGTTTGTTAACATTTTAAAGAGCTTAACGTGACTCATAGCTTCACATAGGGTCTATTTGTTAGCATCTTAATAAGCTTAATATGTTGTTAGCATCTTAAAGAGCTTAATGTGACTCATGGCTTATGCGATCAGCTATACATGACTTGTTTGGTAGTGACTTAATCATTCTTAACAGTAAACTTTTAGGAGAAAGCTTTATGCAGGGAAAAAAAATTGAAACCTACCCTTTCCAGGAAAAAAACACGATTTTACTATCTATGAAAAACCCTCTCAAACAAAAAATTTCTCCATATATGTAAACACGACAAGCTTTATCGATGTGGTATTTAATGGAAAACCAATCAAACAGTCTCTATGCCACTGTATTAGAGTCAATAGTCCCTTTTTGACACTTCTAGAAAATTTATAATCATCTAGCATATGTTGGAGGGGGTGTTATGTTACCTAAAGTTGGACCCATTCTCATCATCATCATTACATGTTGGAACATTTTTTCTTTCCTAAAAGAGTTTATTTATTTATAAATAAATATCTAACAGGTTTTTATATGTTCTAAACAAAATTATTTTGAAATATAACTTTTTTTAAAAATACAGACAACTGCTGGCTTCTCGTTAACCGCCGGACTATCGGTATGGAGCGCCTTTGTGTTCGAGATCGTGATGACCTTTGGGCTGGTGTACACGGTGTACGCCACCGCTATCGACCCGAAAAAGGGAGATATCGGCACAATCGCACCATTGGCAATTGGTTTGGTGGTGGCAGCCAACATTCTAGCTGGTGGCGCATTCACTGGTGCATCAATGAACCCGGCTGTAGCATTTGGCCCAGCCGTGGTTAGCTTGGACTTTGGGAACCACTGGATTTACTGGGCTGGACCTCTCATTGGTGGAGGGCTCGCTGGTGCCGTATATGAGCTCCTCTTCATTAGCCGCTCTCACGAATCGTTGCCATCGTCTGAGTATTAGAAGATGTGAAAAGACCTTGATGCCCTCGTTTATTCTTGTTTGTGTCTTCTTTCTCTGTGAGTTGTGTTGTACGTTTGTTTTTGTACTCGCATTTTCTTATGTAATTTATTATCTTTTTTAATGAAAAATAATTTTTTCCGTATTAAATGGTCAAAGTATAAAAACATTGTTTTATAATAGAATAAAAAGAATTAATTGACACAAATACCCTTTCATCGAATTAAAAAAGTTGATTATATGTAAGATCCCATATTGGTTGGGGAGGGGAACGAAAGTTGTTTTATAAGGGACTGAATACCTTCTCTATCAGACGCGTTTTAAAACCATGAGTCCAAATGTGTTGCATTATACAAATAAATTCTAGTAACTTTACATATTATATTAATAATTACAAAAACATTTTAATATTTTTTATATATTTTGAAAACATTTTAAATACTTTATTAATAATTAAATATGTCATCTGATATCCGGGAGAAGGAAAAAAATCCACTTTTCGCAACCACATTTTTTATTAACCATGTGAAATAAAAAGTAAGCAAAAAATATTTCATAAAATTTGTGGTGAGAAATCAAGAAAATCTGAAAATGATTTTGAAGAAAATTTGTCTTTACTTTTAGTAACAACAATCATGAATTATTTATTTCATATATAATTTTTATTCTATGTATATATATATATATATATATATCTTTACTTTTAGTAACAACAATCATGAATTATTTATTTCATATATAATTTTTATTCTATATATATATATATATATAAATGTATATTTTAAATCTATTAAAATTCTATAGTAATCTAAATGACTGAAAATGATAAAAAAAAAAACATGAATTGCAATGATTATTGTAAAACATATTCAACAAATTGATATGAATGATTCCAAGTTATAATTTAATAAGTCATGCGTCGATTGACATATTCGATCGGTTGTATTTGTTAGCATAAGTTATAAACATATAAAAGTTAAAAAAAAATCACAATCACATATTTAATAGATTGAGGTGCGGTTTGTTTTTTAAGAGGTCTAAAGTCTGAAGTCTTATTTTAGTTATGATTAATAATAGGTGGTGTGTAAAAAGATCTGAACGATTCAGACTTAAGAGTCATTAAAAGTTTTTTTTTAAACAAACAACCCCTGAATTATATCATAAGTTATAGATTACAAAATGGTTATCGAGTTGAATAACGACCCAAAACGATTTTAGCCGGGTTAGATCGATTCACAAACTTTTTTTAGTTAATGTGTTAAATATGATGGAATTGGTTCTGCCAATGGTGGGGCATTAGATCATACTGGGTGAACTAGGTATCAGAAATCTTGTCACATCAAGGGAACGACGTTTCCTCACCCTGGCTAATACATATATTGCAGGTTTCAATTTGGTCAGTCCGCTACCTAATTTGGGGGAAGCAGAACGATTTTATCTTCAGAAAATCATCATCTCTCACTGCAATTCCTTTTACTAAAATTCAGCTTCAAGTGTTCAAGTGGGTATCAAGACGACTTAAAAAGGGCTCCATTTCTTGGGAATTATGGTTCGAGAAACCATTCTCGTCGAAGGCTTCCCTAGTCGCTTTTCATTATCCTTTCCTACAGTTGCTTATCCTTGGGCTGATTTACTTGTTGCATTTTTCCTTCCTGTAGTTCATTGCACCTTGCAGCCTTTACTTTATTTTTTCGTGTACTCGTTTCGGTTTTTTAATTTAATTTAATTTTATTTTTTTTCAAAGGCAAGACAATTTTATTACCAACCAAAGTCAACACGACAACTAAACGCAAAAGACCAACAACAACATGACACGAACAAAACGACCGCAAAAAAGGTTCGCAAGAAACGAACCATCACACCCAACCGAAAGAAAATTTAGGGCCAACCAAATTTATACAACGAACAACACACTTACGGCCAAAGAACTCGAACTATTTCACTTCGAACTCGAAGTCGGGTCCGACAGCCACGTGCACGAATCGAACTTTCTTTAAATATAATTTTATTGTTGCCTTTAAAAAAATATATCTATTAAATTTGTTGTAAATTTATGTTTATTAAAATAGTGATATAATTTTTCATTAAACCGTTGTATGTATTTACTATCTATTTTTTGTTTATTTAATTTTTAATTTATTAAATAGTAAAATATTATGAAAATGAATATATTTCATATTTCACGCCTTGTATGGACATTTTTCACAATGATTCGCTTGCCTTTTCATTTGGGCCCCAAAATCAAAAGAATCTTTCTAGAAAAAGCTAAGTTGATTTTTCATTTGTTAGTATTAATTATTTTTAGCGGCATAAATTTCTAAAATTAATTACCCATGTTACAATTTCAAAATAATTATAATTATATTATCGATTATACTAGAACATTTTTATAATATATTATTTAAATATAAGTTATAATAATAAGATGTTTACAAGTCCTAATTATACTTAAAACTTAATGGTCAATTTTGATCCATATAATTGCTACTTACTATTAGGTCTTGTTTTGAACATAGTGTTGACACATCTAAAATTATTAATTAAACTACAAAATAAATCATAATCTTATTTTTTGGGAGAGTATTGAGCACCACAGTGTTTTCTTAGGAAGACTATATTAACATATCTTATAAAGTAAAATCAACGTAATAATAACTGATCAACAAATAAGTGAATCTGGATTGAAACAATGCTAAAACGAATTGTTAATATGGTTTTTTTTATAAACAAAATATATTATGTTCATTGTCCTATACATTGAAACTGAATAGAATTGTATGAGAATATGTAGAACCCTCATCCTAAAAAAAACAATGGAGATTCCAACATATATAAAGAATAAATTATCTAAGTCTAGCCGATATGGGACTTCAATACGCCTCTCAAGTAGAGTTTAGACGTTACACATTGTCCCAGAGTGTCCGGGGGGGGGGGGGGGCTAGACGAATACAAATTACCCCAAAATATTGGTTCTGAATAACTTGTAAGGCTTGAGACTTGACGTTGCCGTCATGTCACGTCTCAGGTCATTTAGAATCTTGCCCCAAAGTATCGAGTCTTTAAAGTGATAGAGTTTGACTCTGATACTACATATTATGTGAAACCCTCATTGGATTACTCTAAAAAAAAGTCATTGAGGAAACAAATAACTTTTCAACATATATATAAAATAAATAATTGAAGTTTAGTCGATATAGGACTCCATCAAAAAAAAAAAGAACAGAAGTCAATAATATTTTAAAGAAAATTAAAGTGTAGTAAATGTTTGTGAATTTAATGAGTATGGTAAGTGGGTACAAGTCTTGTTGTTACACTCCAATAATTCACCATGCTACAAACCCACTTGGTCCTCCTTTTATTGTCCTTTTGTCTTTTCACATCCCAATCCCATCATAAAAAAAAAAAACTTTGGATAATTATTGTAACATTTTTTTTTCTTCTAATGAAAAGGTTATGTTTGGTTTTTAAAAAGCAAAAAATTGTAACATATATTTAGAAAAAGTAATAGTACATTTTGGTCAAAATAAACTCAACAAAGTTTCTTGAATTTATGATTATGCATCTGATTTAGAAAAGTAGTTACTTTTTAGTCTTAAAAATGTAATAAGGTTCTTAGAAAATTATATAAACAATCATTTTGATTATTAGAAAATTTAAAAATTGAACCAAATGAATGATTTGCATAGAAACTTTTACATTTGCCCTCTAAATTGATATTGATTTTATAGATAAGTTTTATAGCTTCATTTAAAACTAGGGTTTCTAAATTGAAGCAAGACTCATTTTGTGGTCAACTTTTTTGATTATACGAGTATATGAAATGTTTGCGCAATGCATAGGTGGACCAAAAAATTAGGGTTTAGATCAACTCGGGTATTATCAAAATCCATTATGAATTGTATCAATTTATAATAAAATGCGGTTTTGTTCGATTTAAATGTTGTGTGATGCAATTTTTATAAACTTGGTTGATAAATGTTGGATAAATGATATTAAACAAGATGTCTCATGAGTCACGAAGAGTAGGCTATTGGGCTAAATAATTGGGCCTATAGAACAATTGAGCTATTCGTATTGAAACAATCCGGACCATTTACAAGACAATTTGCTTTACCATGGATCTCATCTCACCATACATATTACAACATCCGACTTGTGTATTAGTAGATTAATGAGCTTAATGATACTTACAACTTATTAGGTTACCTATACATGGTTGTTTGGTAGTGACTTAATAATATAGAAAGTGACTTATTCAGTAAACTTATAGAGGGAGAGTTTTATGCAGAAAGTCTAAGGTTTTTTTTTTTTCCTGAACTTTACCCTCCCAATTAAGAAACACACTCATTCCATTTATGAAAAAAACTCTCCTAAACAAAAAATTTACCAATTGCACATACAACTTTGTCCATACATGACTTGATGAAAAACCAACCACACAACCCCACACTCTCTTTATGATTCCGGTTTAACATTTTGCGATGTCGGAAAAGGGTCCGATAAGAGCATCTCCATCAGCCAAGAACTCTAAAATAGAGATTTTTTTTGTTTCAACAAATACTTTAAAATATTCTCTAAAATAGAAAACACTAGAGAGAGAAACTATAAAATTCTAAATTTGGAGAATTTTTTAAAGATGATTGTTTAAAAAGTTAAATGTTTTTATATTGTGTCCACCTACATTTTTTGGAGATTATTTGTCTAAAAAGAACAAAGATGCTTAAATATGAATGTGTCAAAACTTATCCACAGACTAACAATGCTAAAATATATTTTACATTGTAAAAAGTATAAGTTGTGTAAAATAAAGATTCTAACACTAAACCAAATTAAATATCAATATATATAGAGAGAGAGTCGGTTCAAACGAGAACGGTACCTATTTAAAAGAACACGAGAACGATAAATCACATATAAAATCATAAGTGATTTTCCATTAGCGGGGAAGTCGTGCAAAATCACGGTACGCGGCTGACTTTTGCCACGACTTAAGGTCGTGCGAATCACATGTAAAATCACTAATGATTTTGTATGTGATTTGCCGTTCTCGTGTTCTTTTAAATATGTATCGTTCTCGTTTGATCCTCTCTCTCTCTCTCTCTCTCTCTCTCTCTATATATATATATATATATATATATATATATATACCTCGCAAATAGACGCAAACGCTGCAGAAATTGTACAATAGGGTGTAAATATTAACTACAAAATGCAAGCGAATAATCAAATAATCTAGAATGGATGTGAATCAACAAGGAAAACTTGTAGAAACAAGATATACAATATGATCATTTTACCCATAAAATGACAGTACTATAGTTGCCCAATATGAAAGCAACACCGCCAAGACCTTTATAAAAATAGTATTAAATATAATATCTAATTAATAATAAATATATAAACAGGTATGTCCAAATTTTGTTTGCATTATTCGTCCATTAATCTTAACGGCATGTCCAAGGCCCCCTATTTTTTCTAAAAAGCAGTTATCCAAGCCCCATTTTTTTAAGGGTCGGTTATAACAAGTCGTGTTGTTCATGAACAAGTCTAAACAAAAACATTCCATCAATAATTCAATGGTTTTTATGATTTTTAATTCAAAACTCAATCTAAACTAAGGATGTGTTGCACCAGAAAGACATCCCAATACAACACTTGAGACATCCGTTATGTCTGGCATAGGTCTGTCCGTGTGTGATATGGTTGATCTCGTTAGCAAAGAACAAGACGGTGATTAATAATAAACATTAATATCTTAACTGTTACCGATACGAAAAAGAAACCATTCCATTAAGCATTGGCTACTAAGCCAAGCTTTTAAAATCACCTTAACATATTACAGTAGATGATTAAGTCGGTGCTTTTCTGTTTTATCATGTTCATAGTTGTGATCCATGAGTTCTGAAATGTTCCATCACTATAACAAAATTTTGTTGAGAATGCCCTACGACTTTCATACTTTTATACTTCTTATGACCCGAAATAAATGTCAACATTGAAAAGAACACATATTTTTAAAATATAAGATTATTTCACCTTTTAAATTAATTAAATACCCTTAATATAATCTCATAATTAAAAATAGAATTTAAAATTAAACTCTCTAGACACTTATTTTAAAATAAATTAAAATAGAATTGTAAGAATTTATTTTGAGTAAAAAAAATATTTCACCATTCCCAAAATTTTACCCAAAAGCAACAAATTAGGTGATTTTGACTATGAGATGATTAGCTTTTTGCTTATGGAATCCTATGTTGACTTCACCAAGTCAAAGTAGGACTTTTAATACCTCCAATGTGCATATAAAAACAAAACCTCACCAATAAAGAGAAGTCCCTCCACTTCCACTACCATACAAAAAAGTTGCAGTGAATCACATGTTATAAAAAGAAGAGTAAACTAGTCCCTGTGGTTTATTATAAATTGCGACTTTTGTCCCTGCGTTTTCGGAATTACGATGTGTTCGTATGGCTTGGAAATTATTGTCGTTTTCATCCCTGAGGCTAACTTCATTAACAGTTTCCACAGGGACTAAAAAACAATGAATTGTCTACCAATTGTAAAAGAGACTAAACCAACAATGAATTATAAACCACATGGACGAAAACAACATTGAGGTATAAACCACAGGAACGAGAACTATAATTTCAAAATCACAAAATAACAATTTTCAACAAACCACATAGCTTACTTAGGCTAAATGCACCCCTGGGCCCAGTGTATAGTTTTTTTTTTTTTTTTGTAACAGCAGGTTTCAGGGTCAGCTTACACGCACCGACCAATCTCCAGGCAACCACAAATGGCCTAGAGTCACGATAGATGAACATCCATGGGCACAAGAGCTTTGACAGGGTATGGATTTGAACCCTTAGTTGATGAGATTTCCACAACATCCCCCAAAGGTTTTATCAGTACACCACAACCCAAGTGGTATTGACGAGACATGTGTCAACCAATTTTCTCCTCAAACGTATTAACATTAAGACTTACTTATGATTTGACCTGATTCTGAAATAAATAGGGATACATATAGCAACACCCAACAAAATTAAGACTACAGGTGATTTGCAGAACCTAATAAAAAAGGTGCCAAGTTTGACTTTCTTAAACAAAGTAAATGGAAATGAAGTCAAGACTCAAGAGGGTCGACTGGCCATAATATATGCCTTGTTTAGAAAAACCGAGTACCAAACAACTTCTTGTATTGTTTAGAATTTGTTCTTTTCACTGTCTTTATGCAATTTTTTAAGAATTGAAGTATCTTGTTGAGCAATATTCACAAAAGTGAAATGATGGCAAAAGAAACCAATCGAATATATGCTATGATAAAAGCAGAATCTGAGGATTGCATCTATAGTTGTAAAGCCAAAAAAGCAAACTATAAAAAGGCAGACCAACAACCAAAAGGGAATGGCACCCCACCTCTACTTAAATTTGTAACCTTTTTTCTTGGATGTTTTGATTCTCCTCTTTCAAATTCACAGACCCAATTTACTAAAATACCCATTACCCACCAACGAATTCCTAAAAATTGCCTAAATTACCCGAAAAAAACCATTTTGAATTAACAGGAATTCCAATGTCAATGGATCAACTACCATCGACACTGCCTACAAGTTACCTTCGGTATCACAAGGTGCTTCTGAGTGGATGATAACCCGAGCTCCTGAAGCAAGCCTGTTAGGAGGAAATCAAACAAGATCTCAACCAACATGACCAAAATATATTTCCATCTTGTTTTTATTAATTAAACCTAGTGGGGTTATAGTTGGAAATCGGATTACAACTTAACTTTCTTCGATTTTGATCACACTCTCCTTCTCTTCCCTGAAAGACTCCAATCTGCCCGATTGTTTCTTGGCCGAGCATGGTTCTGTCATTCTTTTGCTACTGCCATTGGAAGGACAAGGTGATACGATTCGTGAACTGGTGCCTCCCTCCGATGAGATTCTTGGTCCCTCGGAAACAGGGGATCTCATTGATTCACTTTTTGGATGTTTACCTAGTGACGCTTTGAGTGATCTTGGTATGCACTTTGTACGCGTTGTGGTTTCCTCTTTTTCTGAAACTGGATCGCTGTTGTTGGTCCTGCATTCAAAATCCTGCTTCTCAGAATGACATAAAAACTCTCTATTCATCAGGAAAATAAGTTCAAAGATATGCCAAATGCCAGAGTATAGTTGAAATACAAACCTGTCAGCATTGTAGGAAGATGATCTTTTTAGAGTAGCCATGCCTTCTTCCTTGAGCACTTTTGTCTCCACTAAACTCCCACTGAAGTATTCCTTATCTTCTAACCTCATGCTCATAAACCTCGGGTTCTCTGGCAAGCAATCAAGCTCCCCCAACATAACAGATGTTGAGAATAAAGGGGATGGAAATTTTGAATCTGAGAATCTTGGTTTGTAAGATGGAATTAGACCAAAGCTGTGATCTTTTACTGATATTGACCCACAAGAGATCAGCTGCATCAGCATATCTGTAGCCCTGAGCTTTGTGTTGGCCGGCATTCGACCTTCTTCTAGTCTTCTAAAACTATTCAACTTACTAGCATCGGCTTTGATTAGAGACTCCAAGGTCTCGGTCTTGCCCACAGAGGAACATGCACTGGAGGAAGGTGGAGGGGATGGATCTATTTGAATCTCTGAATTAGCTTTAACACATGGAGCTTGGTTTTGAGGAGACTCATTGCCAAAGGATTCTAATCCTCCGTCATCAGTTGAAACACCTCGTGTGCAAGTTTCTCGAGCTTTGTTAGCTCTTATATTTTCTTCTGTCTGAGTGGAAGCATCAGCAAGACCATCACTTTTGTAGATCTTGTATTCTGTCAAGCTAAGACAACCACCCGACGCTGTACTTTTCCCACCTCTAGACTCTGGGGACACACCGGATGAACTAGACAGCCGAACAGGAGGAGATAGCTCATCATCCTGAGAATGTTTAGTGTCTCTCCCGCTCACACTTGTTGAAGAAGAAGAGTCGTCTTGACTTCTTGCAGAAGGTGGTTCTGGTAACTGTTTTAGGTTCTGCAATTTTACAGGAGTGAAACGGCCTGCGAACATGTTACATTTTAAAATTTAGTGCTCTCGAAATGTATGATCAATTGACTTAAGCATGTCGCCCTACTTCAGCCAGTATTTCTATTACATTTCCCTAAGGGTTTCAGACCCTCGAACCAATCTGGCAGCTGCTCTTTTCCAAAAATAAGAAAAAGCCTAAGGATTCTATTGGGATGCATACAATTGTGGGAAGCAGCAGAGATACTACCCTAATACCCTCTTTCAATAAGCAACAAGTCCATACTTCTTGCATATTGAACCAGATCAGCACACAAGGTTGCCAATGTTAAGTTGTTAACTACTACTTATCATTATGATATTCAAAACTTAGCATACACCAAGAAACTATTCAACCTTTTCAAGTTTACAGATGTGAAGATGGCTGGAAGAATACAAAGACATGTGCACCTGAATTAGATTCTTCAACAAGCTCAGAGCCTTTGAGAACATATTCATTGCCATGAGCAGGAAGAATTAAGTCATCTTCACAAAGATCATGCCAGACAAACCCATTTTTATAGCTCCTACATCAGCAAGCAAACCAAGATCGACATCCATCAAACTTTTCTAGTCAAATATATGAATATGATGAGGAAAAAGAAAGTTGGGAACAAATATAAAAGTCGTTAACAAGAATTAACCTCTTGCAAGACCATGAGTACATGGAAGCCATGCCCCTTCCTCTAAGAATATTAAGCTTTTCAATCACATCTGCAATAAAATGTTTTCAGAATCAAGTACGGAGGTGAACATTTTCAGAATCAAGTATGGAGAATCAAATATGTATACCTCTCAAAAAAAGACCATCTGATGAAGTGAGAGGGACTTCGATAAAATGAGGATGTTCAAGCTGTCGATTTCGACAGAGATAATAAACCACAGGCACCTTCCGATTCTTCTGTTGCAGCTCCGGCTCCTGCTCCGCCTCCGGCTCAGGTTGCCGCTGCTGATACCTAGGAGACCTTTCCTTCCAGACTTTAGCTCTATCAGGACTCAATTGCTGATGCTGCTGCCCATACTTCCTCACTCGTCCCTCCATCAAAACCCTAGCCTGTTATACTACCGTACGCTCCACAATAACCGCCCTTCGAAATTTCAAAAAAAATTGCGAAGTTATGTTCGATTAATCATCCGGTAAGCGATTTTCCGGTGCAAATTGCTACTAATTCTGCAAAGTATAAAACGATCAAGTAAAACGACAATCAGATCTAACATTAAGCTAGTTCGGAACCTATTGAACAAGTCAAAATATCAAATCAAAACTCGACATAAAAAAAAAACATACATCCAATCAGGAAGCCATTAATTAGCGACAAGAGAGCAAATAATCCGGAACAAAGCCTGAACTTTTAGTGATGAATAATGATAGATTCGGTGGGGATGGTGGAGTGAGTGAATGATAATAAATTCGAAAAAAAAAAAAAAAGCTCAATAAACCTGACGATAATTAAAGTTAAAAAAAAAAAAAACCTTCGCACTTGTACTATTACAGTTTCAACAAAAAACTAGAGAGAGAAAGTTTGTTACCTGAAGAATACACTGCATTTACTGGTGGAGACGAAGTTGTTGTGGATGTAGGGTTAAGGATTGGAAGAAGAGAGCGACGGATCTGGTGAGAGGTAAGTTTCAAAAAGTACAGAGAGAGAGGATGAGAAAGGGACAGACAGACAGACAGCAAGCAGCGGAGATACGGTGGAGGAAATGGATTTCACTTTTTTCACCTTTTTAGTGTGTGTGAAACCTACAAAATCAAAATTTCATGGTTGTGATTCTGTGAATACGAAATTTTAGGGTTCTTAGTTTCCCCCAATTTGATCGATTTTTTACGATCTCCATCTCGAATAGCGAATTTTTCAATCAGGGAAGACAAGTTGTAAAACATGTTTAAACAGCATGGGTCTCATTATTTCCCTCCCTATTTATTACACCAACTTGAAAGGAAATTAACTAAAATAGCTAAATATTTCGGTTAATTTCATTTTTTAGTTATTTTTGGAACTAAAATTTTATTTTAGTCAAAGTTTAGTACTTGTGTAAATCATATCTTCAAACTTCAAAAAAAGAAAATAGTTTTTTATGCAAAAATTTAAATCCATGAGCCTAAATTTTAATTTATACGGAAAAAAAAACTTTTTTTTAATTTGAAAATCGAGTTTACATAAATGCATAAAAGATTTGCTAAAATGGAAATTCAATTGAAATATTGGCTAAAATAAATGGAAGATTAACTATTTTAATCAACTTTCCTAATTTTAATTACATTTACTCTACAATTTTAATTAATAGTTCCTTAGAAAGTTATGATTTATTAATGCTTTAATGGGTTGTTTGGTTCGGGTAAAAGAATGAAAATTCGAATGAATTTTCATTCTTTAAGATTAATATGAAATGAAAATTCGGGTTTAAGGAAAATGGATTTATTATATTATATAAAATTAAATAATCTGTTTCATTTTCAATTTCATTAATTATTACTTAATACTTTCTAAAAATTTAACGTGAAAAAATAAAAGTTAGAATACATTTCATGTCTATAAAACAAGTGTGAGGCTTCGGTTTCAAAGTCATAATCAAATATATTCTAAATATTTAACTTTTATTTAGGCTTTATTATAAAATGAAAGAATATGTTTCTTTATTTTATCTATGATATATTTTAGATGTATCTATACTATATTATAAAACAGAGATAAAAAAAACTTTTAAATACAAATTATTAGGCACAAGGAACAATTATTTTATGCAAGATTTTAAAAATCTCTTAATTTACAAGTATCAAAGCACAAGATACATATTATTACTACACTCACCAATTTGGTATGTGCAGAACATTTCTTTTATTCAAACATTTTCATGTATCTCTATTAATTAATATATTATATTACTATAAATTTGTTTGGTTATTTTTTTTAGATGTCATTAAAATATATAAGATAATCATTGAATTATAACAAAATACTTAATTTTTTATATAAAAAACATTATCACTTTCTCAAAATCATCCAAAATCGTACTGTAAATCGACAAAAAAACAAAAAATAAAATGAAACATTAAAACCGTGATGTATCTCGCTGTATTGCACAAATACGCTTCTAGTAATTGATTAAAGAAAAAACTTGTTTTTATTAAGGGTTACGAAAAGTAATCAATTTTCGTTTTTTAGGTTAATGTTTCCAAAAAAAAATCAAAATAATATAACATTCATTAACTATTTATTTTGAACATAAATTCCAAAAAAAGAAATACCAAAAATATATATATTATTTCTTATCATCGATTTATAATTAACTAGAAGCGTACTCGTGCAATAGAGCGAGATACAACACGATTTAATGTTTCATTTTATTTTTTGTTTTTTTGTTGATTTACAATACGATTTTAGATGGTTTTGAGAAAGTGATATGAATTTTTTTTTATAAATTTGTTTAATTTAGGTTTAATAATATAATGTTTTTTATACAAAAAAAAAAGTATTTTATTAGAATTCAATGATTATCTTATATATTTTAATGACATCTAGTAAAAATAACCGATTACATACTTAATAATATAATTAAAACAAATTTATAGTAATATAATATATTAATTAATAGTGATATCGAAAGGTCTGCATGAAAGGAAGGTCCTGCACATACCAAATTTGTGGGTGTTAGAAGCCTGCAGTAGTAATATGTATCTTCTACTTTGAAACTTGTAAATTAAGATATTACTAAAATCTTACATAAAATAATGATACATTGTGTCTAATAATTTGTATTTAAAAGTTTTTTTATCCGTGATTTATAATATAATATAGATATAGATTTTATATATTTTTGCATCACGCTTATAACATAAGCTATTTTTACTCAAAATAATTTATATTTATTTAAGTTGTTTAAAAAACAATAGAGTAAACTACAAATTTGGTCCCTGAGGTTTACAAAAAACTATGAAAGTGGTCCCTGAA